>JAVLUX010000215.1:14332500-15720000 GCA_032164185.1 Moxostoma hubbsi | reverse complement strand
TATTGTTATATGGTCAAGGAAGTGTTAGAACAACAATGGGCAAACACATTGTGTGTGAGACACTGATTGGGTAAGATGAGTCATACTTTCTATGATTGCCCACTTTTCATCAGTACTCTCTCTCTCCCTTATCTTTCAAACACTCTTTCATTCTTACACTGTCATCACAGACAGACAGAAACACATTTCACCTGGTGTAAAGAAAACGGTGTTGAAAATCACAAGAAATTAAAGGAGTACCTTAAAATGGAAGACAAAAAGACAAGTGAATGATTACAGGGCCAAGCATGGATATACATCCAGTATATATATATATATATATATATATATATATATATACACTCATTCACTTTCTCAAATTAATTTAAGAGGATTTTATTGACAATTGCACTACATGAACACTGCAAAAATACTGTATGTCTTGAGAGATCAAGAAAGAGAGGGGAAAATGGACAGGAATGATGGCTTTTTTCAGCCGCTTACCCATTAAAACTGCTTCCCATGCGCATGGGTGACTCACTGGCTTGATCTAACCAGTGTTGTGTTGAAACCAGCAAGCTTGTGAGTTAAAAGCTGGAACTAAAAGCCTTGTGCAGGGTTTGTTCAGCAACCTCATGGTGATGTTTTTTAGTCGATCATTACCAGAGCTCAGAGGAGCTCAGGCTTGACTGTTGGAAGCAGGATATGGAAGATCTCTTAAAACAGTATTTTCATCGTCCCTTCCTGTTTATTACTGTGCATTCTTCCATAGTAATATCACAAATGAGATCCTAATTGTTAAAGAGTATATAAGAGTAAATGTAGAGCAAACTGAGACTTAAAAAGACTATAGTTATCTCACATGTGTCAAGAATTTCAGAAGAGAAGCTGTGCTCAGATTTGCCAAGATACCAAAGAAAATCAAAAGCCAGTGATTTCAATATAAATGTTTCTCATTAAATTATTCGAAGGACCAATTTGTCTGAGGAATCCACATTCATTTTATAGCTTTTTATTCTTACTGTGTGTCAAACAATTGTTTCATTTCATTCATGCCTATTTTAATTCTCCTAATAATTTTAGGAGAAACGTGGACAAAATAAATATAAAAAAAAAAATGGGAAAACGCAGGTTGTCCGATTTACTAAAACATATTATTTGTGATCTACATGACAAAAATGTGTTTCTCTTCAACACTTGTTTTCTTTACTTTCGGTTAATGTAATTCTCCAAAATGTGCACTCTGCTAGATTACATTATGTAGAGTGAATGTGAACCAATCAAGTATGTTCAATAACACGTGCAAGAGATTTTATGGGACTTGCGGTGAAGAAAAATGTTAAAATTAAGTGTTTTTTTATGCATTTTGAGCAAGGTAAAAAAAATAGTGTTTAAGTGTTTAATGTTATTGTTGTTGTTGTTGTTGTTGTTTTTTTTGGGGGGGGGGGGGGGGTGGTTGGATGATAGAACCAATTCTAAATGCTGGGTTACCATTGGTTACCATTGTGGTAAAGAGTATAAAGCTTATGTTGGGGACGGGTACACAAACACCATGCTGTACTGTATGTTGCTATACTCAAGTAGCACATGCTATAGTATTTAGTATGCTAATGTATGCTATTGCTAGCACCAACAAAAGCTAACTAGCATAAGTTATTAACATAAACCAGTTATGTGACACAAAAATGTTATGTAAAACTGAAGAAATGAATCATGCTCAGGACGCATATAAAATCACGTTGAAGCTACTTAATTTGGTCATTTAAAAAAAGTCATTCCACTATGTTAATGCGTGAAATTTCCTTTTTCTGACAAATAATTAACGAGCTAAACAAGGAGGAAAAAAATGTGTTGATGTAATTTAATTGATTCCCGTGGAACCGATGTACATGATTAAATCATGTAAATTCAGAGCATTTATTTATGACATATCCGTGAGCTATGAGCAACCTCTGAAATAGGAAACATTTCATCGGGGTCTCTTCAATCCACTTAAATATAATGGACCAAGAAAATGAAATTGTGAGGGTTTTTAGACAAATAACCCCCACCCTGCAGTCTGTCATTTGTTTAAACATCCCAATATGCTTCCTTTTTATATTAGATAGTTTAACCCGGAAGTATACAGTGTGTTTAAATGATATTCAAAGTTTAAAATCAATGGGGTGTGAACACAACGTTATTCACAAAAGAGCTAAAAAATCATTCGTAATAACTATTAATAAAGACATACGGATTTCTGCTTGTGTGGATGTGTTGGTGATGTGTACACTGGAATCCTTTCCCAAAATTCATATGATCATTCATATGGTCATTGTATGTAGATGATGTAGAAGGAAGAGCAAGACTTGATGTGTGAAATGTCAATATATCAGTAATGAGAAGGAGAAAAGCAAATTAAAAAAAGTTCATTTCTCTCTCTCTCTGGCTGTCTCTGTCCGTTTAGTCAGCACAGGTTCTCAAATGGATAGTTTGCCCCTAAAATGATCCTTTAAATTAATAGTTGTGTTGTTTCAAACCTGTCTGACTTTCTTTCTTCCGTGGAACACAAAAGGAGATATTAGACAGAATGGCAGCCTCAGTCACCATTCACTTTCATTGTACGGACAAAAGATGCCTAACATCTCCTTTGATGGCAGAATTTTCATTTTATGGGTGAACTGTCCCTTAGGAGCGTCCCACGTTTGTTCTTATTCCTAGCCAATCAACACTCATTAATCCAAGAGGCGACTTATTAATCAAATAATTGTAAGCACTCGTGCTCACTTAATTAATCATCATTGCCATTGTTTCAGATGTCAGATATTTAGTTGCTCATGTTTATCATCATCAACATCGGCAACTTACAGAATGAGCAGATATATTGTTATTGTTATCAGTAGTCTCTTCCTTCAATTCTCTCTCTTTCTCTCTCTCTCTTTCCTGTCATCTCTTTAATCTTCATCTTTGTCCTTCCCACTCTCTTCTTCACATGTTTCTATGAGATATGCAGGGAGCACGCAGCATTCTGGCACTCTTCTGTGAGGGAGCTGAGGAGCAGTGTGAGATGTGATAGAGAGGGAAATACAATTCCTCAGAGTAAGTGCTTTAAAGGGATGGTTCAAACACAAATGACAATTGATAATGACAAGTCAATAATTTGTTCACCCTCGTGTCGTTCCAATCCTTTATGACTTTCTTTCTTCAGTGGAACACAAAACGAGATAAGGCAGTATTTTAGACTTCTTGTTTCCGACACCTTTTCTCAATACACCGAAAGTGAATGGTGACTGAGGCTGTCATTCTGCATGACATCTCATTTCGTGCTCCTTAGAGGAAAGAAGGAAAGTTATACGGGTTTGAAACGATATGAGGGTGAGTAAATGATGACAACAGTTTTATTTTTATGTGTACTATCTCTTTAAGAGGAAAGTTGTTTTTTAAAAGCATTTAGAAGTGTGTGACAATATGCATATTATTTGATCAAATGTGCAGAACAATGAACAACCAATGAATTCATTTATGATCAGTACATGATATGTTCATGCTGCAGATCACAAAATAAACAATTTGATTTTGTTCTGCGATTTGTTAATGACATAAACACATACAGGACAGGTTACATTATTCTTTGAAAACATACACACTCCGGATAGGTTTAGATAGTGTGATCTCGAGAATAGTTTCATCTTCAGATAAATAAGTTCTGCTAAAACTTAGAAATAACTGATGCTGAATCTGTTTTTATATGTGATGTATATTATCCAATAGGCTAAATAGTGATGCAATTATGAAGAGCCAATGAATACCTTTGTGATGAACATGCATTAGCTTACAAAATAAATAATGTGCATTTGCTTATAGAATAAATCATTTGGATTTGTTCCAGATGTGAACTGACCAAATGGGTTGTGTTATTCAGCTAAAAAGCACAATAGATTGTTCAAGTGTAATCTAGATAGATAGTTTGATGATCTGAGAATTAACTTCTGCTTAAAATAGAAATAATTTCTGCTTGAAACTAATGTGCATTAGCTAAACAAGCATAAAAGCTTTCCATATGCCTCAGATATGTTTGAATATTTTGCATTGAACACACATTTTGAAAAGAGGTAAGGAAATTAGTCACCAATGAAGGTAAGATATATTGTTTAAGGGCATAATTTACATTCACAATCCCTCTCAATAAGACTGGAAACAACTTTTGCTGCATATAATGTGTCTCATCCATGAAAATCATTATGAAATTACGAATAAATAACGAACATGATCGATATCTGCATGATCGGCGAATGATCACCATGCAGTAGCTTACAAAATAAATCATTTGCATTTGCCTTTATACAACTAATCATTCAGATTTGTTCCAGCCCTAAACAGACACAGTTATGCTTCTCTACAAACACTGGATAGGTGGTTTTAATTAGTTTTTCCTAAAATAGTTAGATCTGCCAAAACATGAAAGAACTCTAAAGTCTGCTTAGCTGCATCAGTATGAAATATAACACATGTTAGAGAACATACGTTTCTTAATATTGCACATTTAACACACATTTTATAAGGAAAGAATGGAAAGGAGACACCCACAGGAGTTTTAACAGAATGTGCTTTTTTCAATCCCTTTTTGTTTGTTGTATAGATGTATGCATTTAAAGTTATTTTCGTGTCTTTTCTCAAAAGCTTAACAGTGGAAAATATTAATTAGTCTCTTATCACAGTTTTGTTGCCACCCTATTCTGCTCTCCGCCCTGTTTCCCTCGTCCATCTTTCATTCTGTCTTAGTTGGGAACCTGGGATTCCAGGATTGTTTGAACAGGGTCCTCACATCAAGGCCATGCCTTTAGCTAGGGGCTGTTGGCCTCTGACCTCTCCTGCATTAGGTATGTGCAACGGGACCTCAAAGAGCTGGAATTCGTCTGAAGTCAAACCTGTGCACTAACACACAAACTAGAGTGCTACACACACACACACACACACACACCATTGAGGACCACCGAGGGGCCGGGAAAATGGTAAACGTATTGACTTATTTTCAACCCAACCACATACATGAATATAAAAACCATTTTGCCCAGTAACAAGAGAGGGACATACATTCGATGTCCAACACTCATGGGCTGTTCAATAAGTGCATGATAAATCACTCACAGGTCATGGTTTTCTCTCTACTATCGTTGTGTTTTTTTCATCATCCTCTTCCTTACATGCTTTAGGGTTTAACATTAATACATTATAAATAGCAAACCATCTATTATCTGTTTATCTTGTCACAGAATTGACCAATTATATTTCTTAGGAAGAATCAGATATACCAATTCACACAAAACAGAAATATGAAAAGCAACTGTAAATCATTTCAGTTAAGAGAAGATTTTTTTCTCTTGCTTTTTAAAGTTGTAAATTCATTAAAGTGTTTTATACATTTACTGGAATATTCCCTGTGAGAGAAGAGAGTGCTTTAAAAGTTAAAATGTTGTGTTTGTGTTTGTCTCTTAAAAATAAAGGTTAATGGATCTTATTAAGAATTTCTTATAAGGTACTTAAGGTGGTTATATCACTCTTTGGAGATTAAAAATGTTCTTGATGTCACATTATGTAGGTTTTTAAGATCAGTGTATTGGTTTCTAGCTTCTTTAACCAGAAGTACATAAATGTTTTTCTATTCTTTATGTAACTAAACATTTTCTCGTATGCCATCAGCCTGGAGAAAACCTTTTGGTTCAACCTTTATTTGAAGGTTTATGCTTTATTTGATTATTTATTTGAGTGTAATCAAATGTGTAATCATCTCACAGTCA
Source organism: Moxostoma hubbsi (assembly GCA_032164185.1). Lineage (NCBI taxonomy): Eukaryota > Metazoa > Chordata > Actinopteri > Cypriniformes > Catostomidae > Moxostoma > Moxostoma hubbsi. The sequence continues at coordinate 15,714,244 of JAVLUX010000215.1, read as the reverse complement.
TCCAACCTGAAAATAAATAAATATATATATAAAAAAAAAACTTATAGAGACTGAATTCATTTATAGCCTATAAAAGTAAAAAAAAAAAAAAATGTTACATGACATTTTTTCATGGAGTACATTTTTTGAAAAGACTGTGTTACTATAGTCTGCCATAAAATAGTCTATATTTAGATTGTTATTTTTAGTTGTCTAGTTCAAGCAAATTAAGAAATGACATTTCTCAAATTATTAAGGTCATAATTTAAAAATAAATGACTTGAATCTTACTTAATATCCATTTACATTTATACGTTGTGCTCACTTGCTGTTCTAAGTGTTTCTCTTTAAAAAGGGAATACATTTATTATTGAAAGTTATTCAAATGTAAGACATATTCAGTAAAAATTATTTTAAACAAAACTTTGTTACAGAAAATTTGACTTTTAAAAAAAAACGGAAAATAATAATATATAGGTTTATTGAATGCTAATAAACTGTTTTTGCTCAACAAATAAAACAGAAAAAAGAGCTTTTATTATAGACCTCTTCCAATGATGTTTTCCATTTTATTCGTTTAATCATCATTCACAAAACAATTAAATGTTGCAATTCGATTAAATCAACTCGTGTCACATGCACAAACATTATCATTCGTTTGCTATTCGTGTAATAAACAAATTAAATGCTGGTTTAATCACAAGTCAGTTAAAACACACAGATAGATCGACAAGAGCAAAAAAAAAAGGTTAAATATGTTAAAAGTCCAAAGCAGCTTATCGATACTGTTTTTATCCGCGCGATTAAAAACATAAAATGATTTTCTATTTTCAGCGTCCCGATTAAACTTTCGTTTTCAAAAACAAACATTTTCGCCTCCTGTCTAATTTCAATTGCCCATCAACGGACGGAATGAGCGTAAACAAAGACAAACTGTCACAAATGAACGAAAAAAATCAGTCGCTTTTCGATGTGATGACGAATAGCTCGAGCACGGTTGAATTTTCAAAGATGTGACAACAAATGAGCACTTTACATAGACACGCCTCTTACCGACACACGCGCGCGCGCACACACACACGCACACGCGCGCGCGCGCGCACTCTCTCTCTCTGAGGAATGTTAGGCATCTATGTGACCTTTAATCGCTTTTAAAGATGAGGTCCAATGGTTTTAGATGAATGAACCGTCAGTTTTATGTCTCAATAAGGATCATTCATACATTTGGAAAGAATAGAAATCAACTTCATAAGGAGGGTGTTCATTAAGCGTGTAGTGGAAGGAAAAAAATGCAATAAAAGTAAAAATAATAATAATAATAATAAATAAATAAAAACTCATAATAAGAGTCAGAGTTCATTTTCAGCACCTCAACTGTTTAGCCAAAAAGGTACAATAAAAGATAATGATTTAATGACAGAGTTCAGTTCACAACCTGTGCATTATTTAAGAACAAACAAGCAGAGCAAATGTTTGTCATATTTTGTGGCTTTGTGTTTTTGATAGTTTTATCACTTCAAAGACAACTTCAATGTCTTGTAATTATGGCAAAATGCAGTGATATTATGTTTATGTTGATGACAGAGGTGAACAGTGAGTGTTGAAGTCTCTGTGCAGAGTGTTTACACACACACACACACACACACACACACACACACACACACAAAGGATTTTTGCAGGTTGTTCACATTACTTAATTAAATTTAAATAAAGCAACACTAAAGCATGTAGCTAGAACATTTGGTCTTAACTTAAATTCACTACGTTAAATTCAATGAAATGTACAACATAAAGTTGACTTAATCCATTTGAGTAAGGTCTACTTGCATATTTTTCATAGCATTGGTGAAACCGGTCATTTCCATTTTCCAGCATGCATGGCAGGGGACTGGATGGTGTGAACAAATGTTGAAAGTGTTATTTAATGCAGTTTTTAGCCAGATAAGAACAGGATCAGTTTTGTTCATGTTAAAAGTATGTTTGGCTGGAGTTTGGGGGTTACCGCTGTGGTGAAGACTGGTGCTCTTTGTGAGGATGGACTTGCATTTTAAAGTGATGTTTGATGTGAATGCTACTTAGCTAAACAAGTAGTTGCTATCAAAGTGACAGTGCAACACTCATTGTAACTAGCTTAGATCCTAACAATTAAAAAAAGAAATAGGATTAATTAAATAAACCTCAGTAAATTAATCAAATGAAGTTGGCCCAATATAAACAAATTAAGTTTGATGAATCTAAAGAAGTTGAGTTAGATTGAGTATATTACATTGATTTAACCTAATCCAACTAAATTATGTTGGTTTAATGATACTACATTTGTTAAAATTGCTTATAAAACCTTTCATAAATTAAATTAAGTAAAGGCTATGAATACATTATTTTTTAGTGTAAGGAAGTGCCATATAGGTTTGGGTAATTTGACAGGAAATGGCCAAACAACCTATCATATCTCCTGTTCAATTATTTAGGAACATTTTTAGGCTTGGTAGAAACTGTGCTAATTCTCTCTAAGTTTAATTACATTAGTAGATGCAGTTTGTAGCTATTTCTGCTGTGAGCAAATGGAATATATATATATATATATATATATATATATATATATATATATGTGGTAACACTTAACAATAAGTTTCCATTCGTTAACATTAGTTAATGCATTAGGTATCATAAACAAATAAAACTACAGTGTTTACAGCATTTATTAATCTTTGTCAATGTTAGTTAGTGACAATTGTTCATTGTTAGTTCATGTTAGTTCATAGTGCATTAACTAAGTTTAACTTATACAACTTTTGATTTTAGAAATGTATTAGCACATGTTGAAATTATTCATTATATTGTTCATTGCTAGTTCATGTTAACGCCTGTTGCTAACCTTACTGTTAAGTGTTACTATATATATATATATATATATATATACATATATACAAATGCAACAATAATCAATCAGTCCTCTGTTGCCCTCTTTTGTTAATTTTGAAGATCTGATATGGAGCAGCACTGATACTGAGCTTATATAGAGTGAATAGCAGGTATGTAGCAGGACCCGGGTGGTATGTACGGTGCAGCGCAGTGGCCTGGCGCCACATGGATATGCACGAAACCTGAGACCATGAGCAGTGGCTCTGAACTCTGACATCTGGGAATTCTGTGGATGCTGACCTCTTGGGGTCAGAGGTCATCTGGGGGTCCACCAGTTTCCTTTTTAAGAAGGGGAAAGAGAGCAAGAATGAGAGAGGGGTGTTGGAGAGAGAGCGAGGAAATCATAAGAGGGGCATTGACTGGTTTGAAGAGTGGAATAAGAAACGCTGATGATGCCCCAGCCCACATCTGGCAATAATGGTGGATTTCTTATTATTTACATTTCCATTCAAGGAAGCATTTCCTGCACCTTGGTGAAAAGAGAGATTGAGTGTCCTGTGAGAGCAGACATCTGTGTGTGTGTCCGTGTGTATTGAGAGGGAGTGTGTCCCTGGTTGGTGAGAGGTTGTGGAAAGGTGACTGAACAGTCAAAACGTTTGGATTCAGAATGTGTTTGCTCATTTTTTATGACAGCACCAAACACAAGGCAGATGGGAAAGATTGTCATAATCAATCTAAAAAATATTTTTCATGTTAAACATGTTTTAAATATGTAGCATGTTTGGGCTGAAAGGCAGAATAAAAAAAATCGAATGATGAATGGCAACAATTACACCGATAACCTGGTTTCTTGATGATTTAATCCTTGATTTTCTTCAATAAGAACATTTGCGTACTTGACATGAAGTACTTTTTGGAAAGTTGACATGTTTAACTGCTTCTAAAATTATTTTAACCCTCAGAGACCCAGCAAAGCAGAATTGTAACATTTGTTTGCAGCAATTAAAATGATCAAAATTAAATGTGCTTAAAAATCAAGATTTTCCCATAGACTGCCATTGCAATTCTGAAGTCACCCAAAAATTTGAATTGGTAATCAGTGGCTTCCAGGGGCGGATCTAGATTTATTTTATGGGGTGGCATGCAGACTATGAGGGAAGATAACACCAAAGCAAGCGCCCATGCGTAGGGTTATGGATTAAGATACCAAGCTTCATTGCAACAAGTACTAATTAATTGGAGTCAATATCATATTACAAATGTCCATGTATTTGCGATACAACTGCATTTCCACAGGAGCCACATAGTAGCCATTTTGCAACATTAAAAATAAATAATTTTTGCATAATAAAAAATAAGTAACAAAATGTACAGTACTGTGCAAACGTTTCTGGCACATAAGATGTTTCTCAAAAACAATTTATTTATATCTTCAGCTTTAGTGTGTCAATAGGACAAATACATTTTAGACTCCCAAACATTACTTTTGTAAATAGAAAAGATTAGTATAGAAGAACAGGGCGCTCTGCAACAGATGTCAAGCCCCCCCACTGAACATCAAGGCAGTCTGATATTACATGAAGAGACAGAAGCAATTGAGACAGCCTAAATAGACAGAAGAACTGTGGCAAAATCTCCAAGAAGCTTGGAACATCCTATCAGCCAACAACCAAGAAAAACTGTGTCCAGGTGTACCTATGAGAATTGGGGGCTGTTTTAAAGGCAAAGGTGGCCACACCGAATATCGATTTAGTTTTTTTTATAATTACTGGACTTTGTATGATGTTAATTGATAAATAAAAACTAATTATGGTATTGTTTTTGAAGACATCCTCACTATGCAACATTTTTCACAAGTGCATAAAACTTTTGCACAGTACTGTATATCTCCAGAACAAATTCTTAATGTTCCTAATCTTCACATATAGAGCAGGCAATCTATACTAAATGTCACTACCAAATTTGTATTTTTGTTAAGTGTGCACATGGATGGAAATGCATGCATATCCCATGTTATTCTGATTATGAAGTTCTGTAGGCCTATCGCCATGTAACAGCTGGAATAAGTCATTTGAAAGTGAAGACTAACACAAAATTATGTCTGAATAAAAATAAACTATACAGAAAAATGTAATGTGGGGGACTATTTTCTATTCTAAATTACCTGATTTGATCAACAGTCATTCTTAATGACAGACTCAAGTACCCAAATAATATATAACCATAATATGGTTATTTAATCTCTACATTTGCCACTATCGTTCTTGGGATTTTAGAGATAAACACATAGATCAGCACTTTGAATAAGAACATGACTGATTTATATAGTGGTGGTTTTGAGGTTTCTAATTCACCCAAATCTAACTTTTTATTTGAATAAAACAAGATTGCATCTGTACATCAGTGGATGGGTGTTTGGATGATGTTGATTTAAAAAGTCCATAGACGTGTTATACACCAACTACCAATTCATTTGAATAAATAACTATTCTTAACACAGGCTTAAGATATCAGATCATGTTTAAGCCAAGGATTCAGTGGCACATGAACAGAAATAAGGGGCAAAATCAACACATTCATGCCTGTTTGACATAAACATAGGAAAAAGATCTGTACCCTTTTTCATGTACAAGTCAACATCCTTTAGTGCTACAAAAAAAGGTTTGTATTGATAAAACTGAGTTTGCTTTTCATCTGTTGTCAAATAAATACGTTGACCATAACAATTTATGGATATTTAAAGAGACTTATCAAATGTTCTGATCGTACTAATACACAGAATGAGCAGCACATCTTACACTTGCATGAAATCTTAAAGTGAGAGTGCACAACATGCTCCTGCATTAATGTATCTGTGTTTGCACGTCACTCAACTCTAAAAAGCTCTCCAGTTCCTGCTATAACACTTTACAGTGTACAGAAGGCCCTGTGCCACCCACCCAGCTGGAATGTCATGCATGCAATTAGGAGAGATTGTAGCAGGAGCTGGGGGGCTGGGACTGGGGGTGGGGGTATGGCAAGGAGATGTAGACTGCCTGAAGAGTCAGAGAGAGGGGGTGGAAATAAAGGAAGAGGTGGCGGGAGCCTTCAGAAAAACAGGCAAGGTGAGGAGACAAACACTCTGGCTTCTCACAACCTTTACACTGCTTGCAAATCCCCTAGTTCCTTCCTTTCACAGTCATCAATACCCATCAATAGGAACTGGCCCCCAGTCAATAGCCCCCCCTCCCCCCTTCCGGGACAGGCACCAGAGAGAAAGGGGGATAGAGAGAGAGAGAGAGAGGGAGGTGGAAGACCACATGCTACATTAACAAACAGAAGGAAAATTATATATCAAAGAGGAAGGGGAAAATGTTTAATAATGAGCTCACAAGCACTCAAATAAAATAAAAGTGTATGAGTCTTCTGACCTGTCACAAAAGGGAAGGCAAAACTTTTAATGAATCCTGTTTTTTTTATTTTACATAAAAGCATAAGACTAATATTGCAGCCAATGGAATGCATTGCAAAAATGACATGTTCTCTCATGTCTTGAGTCAAGCCTCAGTTCAGCCCAGTCAATAAAAATACTTGTTTTTACTTCACTCATAATTCAACTTACAGACACTGAAAATAAATCAGCTGTTTTGAAGGACTCCAAATCATATAGTATAATAATGTTGAATAGCATTTGCTGTTTTATCTAAACATGCCATTTAATAGTAGCTAATAACACCTAGATGTTTTATAAAATAAATATCTCTCGTATTAGGATGCAGCAACAAAACTTAAATGTACAATTGTTTGTTTTTTTTAGATAATTGTATTATTAAAGTATCCATAAATGTACTTAATGATCTATATGACGATGCACAATTGCACATATAGCCTTCACACTTCTGAAAATGTACAAACACATCAGGACCATGACTAAAGCTTTTTCTGTTGTGATTGTAAAGTTGTATGAAATTGTAAAATTATAATTTATTGGATGTAATTGTGAGGTAACTTTTCATTGCATATATTTACTCTAAACTGGTAAATCACAGTATTAAATTCCTGTTTTAAATATAAGCAATTTCCTCTAAAATACAAAGTGTTTTAATGTGTGTTTTCAAGATTGTATTTGATTTGTTTCTATGATTAGATATTTATTTTGCCTTAAAACATTTGTGCTGTTAATGAACCATTTTTCCTTTTGACATAACAGTAATGCTGAAACACACATATGAATTCTGCAAGTTTTTTTTCTTTTTTTTTTCTGGAAAACATTTGATCTGACGTCATATATTTACTTCTAATTTGCCTGACTAAAATTGTACATTTTCCAAATATGTTTGGTTAAAAATATACACATTTTATGGGTTTAGAAGAAACACTGTTATAAAGGATGAAAGGATGATTTTCTTATATTTTCGTTGAGGAATTCAATTGTTTTTCTTGTGTGACAAGAGTTTACTAGAATTGCTTGGGATTATATAAAAGACGTGGACATGATTAAATGCATATTTAAACTATATTTTATTTCCTTTCATTTCAAACAGGTCAATCATTTGACCTGTTTGTGTAAAATAAATAATCACGGAACGCTGTACTTGTAAAGACATTTAGTTGTTAAATCATGAATAACTGTTCCGTGTGAATGGACAGAAAAGAATGTGCAAATGACCCTTTTCTCAAACACACATGAGAGTTTTCCCCCTTTGCTTGACTGTGGGCGTGGCTAACAGTGTTTGGGCAGCGTCACGTGGTCACCACAGAGGCGGAGATTTACTGTGAAACTCATTTTTTCTCTTTCTCTTCTGCGCAACACACGAATTAAATAATAAATATTATCAATATTTTCTTAATTAACGCACCACGAAAATGTAAGCGCCTTGCACGTTAAGCAAAATAGTTTTTATGGACATTACAAATCACAGAAACCTATTTTACTTAAATACTTCTCTAGATTAAGACAATGTAAAGCTTGAAAATAAGACGATGAAAAATATTCAGCATGCAAAATATCTCATGAAAACGATTCTTATTCGTGTGTGTCTTTTAAGCACATATTCGTTTAGAAGTGCACTTTAGTGAGCAAACAGAACATGTATAAATTAAATTACATTTAAGTTACGCGTCTAAACTTTTGCTTGTGCGCGCGTGCGTGTTGTATACAAAGTTTGAGCGCGTGGCATTCTGTCGAGATCACATGGATACAAAGGACAGCACGTGCAACTCGAAAAAAACAAGAACAAACAGGCTATATATTAACCATTGCATCCGAAATAATTAATGGTTCGTTGACTATTATGAAGTGCATGCAAATTTGCGCGTGCTATTTTGCTAATGGGGGTTTTGGTTGTATTTAGGGGACATACGTGATTTATATGGGCCTATTTGAATAAGATGTAGCCTGCATGACGGCTTCATACAACGCTGTTTTTAATCATCCTTCTCAGGGCCTACCAACCTCCACTTGAGATTACCTATGACCCATAACAAACACACAGTGCGGTCACAAAGAGGGTATCAGTAGCTATATAGGGTCTCCGTATGTGTATGTGTGGGCATGCAAGTGTGTTTCATAGGAGGGGAGAGGGTGTCGCTCTCGATACGTCCGCTGCATACTGAATACACGCTCTGCTTTGGATCAAACGCTCTCTGCCGATTAGCTACACAATCAGGTCCCCGCAGTAAACGGGGGAGAGAAAGACAGAGAGAGGCTGTTCTTTTCCGCCGGACAATGCCATTATTTAAGCTCCATTGGTCAGGAATGCCGGATTTTACAGACCGCTGCCCTCCTCTAGGCGTCAACCAAAGGGCCTCCACTGAGAGAGTCCCCCACCCTCCTCCTCGGACCACCATATCTATCCCGGAGACCTATAGCTTTCTCAGTGCATTCCACAGTTGCTTCTCTAAGCTGTCCAAAAATCAGCAGGCCCGTGCACATTTTCCAGAATGGCAATGTGCGGCTATTCTTATACTTGTTATCTGAATGCGAATGCAGCTTGATTAAACTGCCAAAAAATGTGGAAAACGTGCTAACTCTTCATATTTGGAAACTATTTGGCAATCTTATAAAGTATACCAATTACCACCAAAGTTCCTTGAAGATTCTTGAAATTTGAGATACTTATTGGTGCCATGCGCGTCCAACGTCCATGCACTCAAACCATTTGAAAATCATTTTTGAAGATGACATTACACAACAAACTATTTTACTTCAATACATCTTTAATTAAAAGCACCACTTAAAGTGGCACCACTTTAATTAATTTAATTTATGAGTTAGCTGTTACTTTGAACTTGTATTTCATGTAGTCCCTCTACCCTAACATAAGAAGAAATTTGTGAATGGGGCGCAGAATTTGAGTGTTCATTGTTAAACTAAAAAGATACGATGGCGTTTCACTCAAAGTAGCCAATCATGGCTCTTCACAAGACAGTTAAATACCTCCGACTTCCACCAATGACGCTTCAAGCGGCAAAGACTAGCGCAGAAAGGGGCCAATCGCAAATGCGCATGCAAATGAGGAATTTGCTTCAGCAAGAGCTGAATGTCAACTAGTCAAAGATGGAGTCTTGAGAGAAGAGGGCTATAAGGTTTGCCATGGATAAATTACAAATTTATTTTCCTTCACCATGGGAGGAAAGAATGCGCGAGCGTTGCAAGATGGCAATATGTTAAGAGGTGTGAAATCGAAGATGTGTGAAGAAATGCGCCACTCTTGCCTTGCAACCGCTGGCTCCAACTTTTTCTCTTTTTGTCGGTGTCTTCTGCTTTCAAGGATCGTCCCTCCCTTGGCCAGGTACCATTCATGAAATTTAGGGGGTCCTCTTTCTTGTTTGTGAGTAGCATCCGGGTGATTTAATGGAAATGGCGGGAGCTCAGGGGCAAAACGACAACGTTGAGTCAGCTTTGGTGGGAAGAACGACGAATGGGGTGCTACAGAAGCCCCCCAAACATGGCTGTAGTTAGAAATGTGAAGAGCGCGCACTGGTGAGGATATCAAGTGGGCATCTCATTTGCTGTGTGTGCATGGCCGCCTGCTCACGAGAAGTCAATCAAAGGGAAAAAAATAATTTCTTTCTTCTCTATTGTCATCGTTGTTCATCTTTTGGAGGCACCTGGTTTTTTTTAAATTGTCCGAGGAGTCAATGTAAAACATCCGACTTTACCATATTCTCAAAGAAGTCAATGGTTAATTTGGAAAAAGGGGTCTGGGAAGGCTACAGCCTATATTTTCCACGTGTTTTCCTACACCGTCCAATTGGATCAATAAGTGTAAATATGCATGACTGCTGGTATAAAATATTTTGAGAGCTCAAGTAAGGAGAGAAGGTTGCTTTTCAAGTAAACACGAGGTGCCACTTTATATATATATATATATATATATATATATATATATATATATATATATATATATATATATATATATATATATAAAGTGGCACCTCTATCTATCTATCTATATATATATCTATCTCCTAGGTTAAATGTAGCTATATAAACCTAATCAGAAAATAACATTGCTGTTTTGCATATATGAATTGCAGTGTTTACGGAATACGGATATATTGAAAAGACTGGTCTACAGGATATATGCTCGCTTACAGTGGCATCCTTGTTGCGTTAAATATTCCAACGATGCACTGGAATATCTTCGTTTATATTAATCATTGTAATGTTTGTAATTTGTGTGTAGAATAGCACGATCTAATGCACGAGGCTGTGCATTTGAGTGTGTTTTAGCAAGTCTTTTTGCTATATTTTTTTTTTTTATAATTTCAAAATGGATTGTATACTTCGGAGTAGCACGTCTCGAGGTCAGATAGAAATGTTTGTAGAATTGTTTTGCTGGTGTCCAAAATCACAGTTCATGCATGTACTGAAAATATCAACCTTAAGGAGCTCCCGCCCCTCACCTTGTCCCCTAAATAAAAAGGGGGGGTTTCAAATTGCCACTTTAGCAAAAGGGACAAGAATAATGCATATTAAAGGAAGATTTTTCGTACTGTATCGTGGAATGTGCTCTTTGCCCTAATTTTTTTCTCTCTTCCTTCGTTTCCTACTCCAAGGCAGCGTATTCCTCGTTAGGTGGAGTTGAATGTGTTGTCGTTACACAATATGTGAAACCATTAGGCTACTGTTACATTTAAATGTTAATTTGGACAGTGTGCCACGTTCTGTTATTATGTTGGTTTTATTTTGTAACATGTTTTTTTCTCTCTCTCTCTCTTATAGCCTAAGCTTTAATAAGAAGGTTTGGAGCTACCAAATATATTTTGTTATAATTATTCCTTTGACGTTCTAGTACTCTTGAGTCACCGTATTTTCTTAATTTTATGTATGTTATATATTGTAAACAGGGATTGCATCGTTGCTTTAAAAAAATGCATCGCGTTATTTTGACTATAATCACAATTACGAGTAGTATATGATTTAACAATATTTATATACAAATTTCCAAAACTACTAATTTCAAGAATTACCACTGTGGGGCATATCTAATATTTTGCTAAATCAAAATGAGACTAAAAGAGCTACATTACACTAATCTAAATGATCCTAGTGTTTCTTTACTGTTGTTGACCAGGGCCCTTTTTCTGTTGTACTACTGTGCAGTCAGAAGAGCAGTGCAATATTAAAAGGGCATTGGCTGACAAAAAAAAAGTGGAAAGAAAGAAAAAAAATTTACCCCCACCCCTTACCTAAACTTTCAAGTTCTCCCACCCTCAGTTTAAAATTATAGACTTGCTAATACGTGCAATGTAGCCGTCCAAATATCATGATTGATATAATAGGTGGAGTGAGATGATTTTAATAAAGTTATATGATTTGGCTACACCTCGGCGTGTTTTAATCAAGACGTGACAATTGTTACATTTATGGAATTCTCACCTTTATGACGTCAAAATGGCGTTGTCGTTCAAATACGAATTATCGTAACAGTAAGGAAACAAATTGTGACAAGAAGGCTATCTCAAATAATACAATTATTATTTTACGTTACCAAGTTAGTGACGTTATATATCAGTCTAATCAGACTGTACAACTCGTTTAATAAATGTTCGTGACAGAACTATACTATATATATATACTATATACTATACTAACTATAGGAAACTATAACGAACGATTTCTGTCTGGTTAGGCACTGTTTACTTCAAGGCCTGTTCAAAGGTGGCCCAAGCGTTTCGGCTGCTCCTTAACATTTGCTAAGGTCTGTTGCTTTGACGATGTTGCACTACTGAACCATCAACTCAAGCAGTGCAATAGTATTGTCATTGCATTCGGCTTTCGCCTGCTCACCCACTAGATGGGCTTCGCACAGCGTTGAGGCCTAAATGGCCCTTAAATTTCAACTGGTGTAAAGGGGTTTCACACGAGTCTAGACTGCACTGACCCGACCACCTAGATGTATAGGCCCAGATGTCTGCACTGTTACTGATGTTGGATTCATTCCATGCACAACAGCATTATTATAGGCCCATGCGCACCAGGCGTGTGAACTACGGTATTTGACCTGTGGTATATTTGTGACACCAGGTTTTTCCACTTATTTGTAAATGCCTCGAGACCACGCCTCCTTCACAAAAAGAACATTTTGTACGACTGACGTCGTTTGCATTGGAAACCACTTGTTAGATTAAGTAACACTCAAACAATGCTTTGATGTGAGTTTCCCAACCTTTTGCATATTTCGAGAGCTCTGAATGTGAGGCCTATACACAGTAAGGTGTCAATAACAAAAAAAATAATAAATAAAAATAGTGGCCAACCACTAGGCCTATGTGGGTTCAGCATGAACATGCTTAACTTTTATATATTTATTGAAGGGATCTTAGGCTAAAAACGAATTCCAACGCCATTTTTAAGTTTTTGTCAATTCATAAATGTTGCTGACGCTTAAAGCGCTTTCAAAACAACCAATAGGCCTATATCAATGATTATGTGCTCTTGTGGTCGTCTTCATAAAGTCTAGTGCGATAATCTAAATAACACATCCCACGTATAAATATTATGTTAAATACTGTGCACACTCCAGATTTTAATTACGAGCACAATTAGGCCTACTTAGATTTTGGGCTCGTGTGTGTGTGTGTGTGTGTGTATTATTGTGCAACCGGACGAAAAGTTAGAACCAATCGTAATTAACCTTATTGTGCAATTACACCTTTTCAGCATTTGATAGGCAATATCTTAACTTTTTAGTTTATTTGTAAATTGTGACATGTAATGATAGGTTTATCTTTTTTATTGTTTACTCATGCTTTAAATCGTTGAGTTACTATTTCGTTAGGATAGCCTATGTTTTAGAACCATATTTTGGACCGTTCTCAAATTAGAGATTTATTTGTTGAAATCCAGTATCAAAGCAAAAATTTACTACTTTTTTTTTTTTTTTTTTTATTATTATTATTATTATTTTACACACACACCACTTACGACTTATGGTGTTGATAAAGATTGTGTAAATTAAGCTGTGCAATCCAATGTATTTGGCCCGCCATGCGGTGCGTCTACCTACCTAATGTATTAAACAGAAATGGGTGTGTAAACGTATATTTAGATTTGTATTTATAATGAAGGAGCTGGTTGTAGAAGGCAGAAGGAAGGGATGATTCCCTTGTTTGAGCCAGATCGGTGGGGGATGGGACTATTTGTATGGAATGTAGGGGGCAGGTCCCTTTCCAAGAGGGGAGGAAAGGCAGGGAATGCGAGGAGGGGAGGTCGCCTATAGTGACATTTTACTCTTGGTCAGTATCTACAAGGTTATGCAAGTTGAACCTTTAGGTTACCTCATAAAAAAAAATGACATCTGGCCAAATGAATGGATGTCACTCCTTTGCTTATTATTCGTAAGCAGTTCAGTGTGTGTGTGTGTGTGTGTGTGTGTGTGTGTGTGTGTGTGTGTCTAAAAGATATCTTCGTGCATATGATAGCCTATACGTTAAAATATATGTTATGTATACCGGATCCAAGGTAGAAGGTAAGCTTGAGACTTACCAGTCTGGACTGGGAGTATGAGGAATGTTGCGCGAAATGCCTCAACGCGCATGCGCAGCATGTTGATAGGGCGCTATATAGCATATGAGGCCTTCAGTTCCTCTCTTTTCGTGATCCTGGTTCAGCCCTGCATTGGTGAGCTTTGAAGCTTTATGTGAGTGGTAAGTGTCCGGCAGATTTAGCACAGACATCTTTATCTTTACGAAAAAACAAACATTGATTATGATCGCCATATACGAAGAAGTATTGTGGTTAAGTAACTGGGCGCGTGTGTATTTGCGTAGACTCTAATTACTTTAAAAGGCTGCTACGAGACTTCTACAGGTCAATGACGTCAGTTGCTACCAGTTGATATTAATCTATCGTCACAGAAATGTTCGCTGTATGGATTTAATTATAAAGCCTGTTCAGGGCGTCGTTTTCTAGCCCTCTTGCCGTGATTCAACATTGCATCTGAAATCTCCCTGTATGAAGCCTGATTGGTAAATTGTTTAAAGTGTTTTATTACTGATGGGGGGCAAGTAATATCATGCATGTGAGTTCAATGTGAAATTCCCAAAGGAGAAAAAAAAACATCCTGCTGGAGCATGTCGTTAACTCCAAGGCAGAGGCTGGTATGTGTGGAATTGCAGTGCACCAAGACTGCTTTTGGACGCAGATAACCAAAGGGCCTACAAAATGCTTCCCAGCCAGTGTTGCTGAAATATGAATGCCTGAGCCAGTCCACAAGCGCCTCTTTGAAAGAAGTTCTGTCTTTATGATAGATAACATGCATTATTATTACAACTGGTTTATTGGTTAATGTAAATGACTGTTTTTAAGCTGAAAATTATGTGTTTGGATAATGTCATATTATTCATAAGCAGAAAATGAGCAGAGGCTTTTATAAACAGTTAATTTCTTTACACTTGAAATAATTCAATTGAAATAAAAAGGGTACAAGCATTTTAAAATTCTCAACAACAAAGCTTAAATAATGTTGTTTTTCTTTAGCAGGATTTAGACTAGATATGTTGTCTGAACTATGAAAATCAAATAAAGAGGGTTGGCTATTTAGGGTGGTTATTTCTCACTGTGAAGGGCCGGATGTCACACAGAGGTTTGTCTATCACGTGCTTTAGAGTAGTAACCATTTTCAGTCTCACCATTTAAAATACTAGATATTTTGTTTTGCATACAATTTTTATTCATGTAATCTTTCCCGTAAAACGCTATCATATGTTAAAGACATCTTGCAGGCGAGACCCTATCAATATTGCCTCTGCTTTTTTCACTGTATATGGAGTAGTGCAATATTGCTTATAGGGTCTTGACTTTAAGGGTAATCTGCAATTTCAGGAACATTTGAAGGATTCTGTTGAACTTCATAAAATGTTATGAATTACAGGCTTAATATGATCTCATTCGTTTAATTGTTGTTTGTAAAAAAAAAAAAAAAAATCAGTTTGCACATCAATTTTATTTGAAATGCAGATTTTTGATATTAAAACAAAACAGCCCACACACAGTTTGATGTGATTTGTAGTTAGCCTGCTTGCTTTCAGCAGTGCAAAGAACTGATGTTAGTCACTTAGTGTTAAATAAGTTTACATTTAAACCTTGCTTAATACAAATTATATCAAGTCAATTAACACCATGTCCTTTGCACAGTTAAAGTTACTAATCTGAATCAATAGCAATAGATTCATTTTATTCCTGCATGAATTGCTCTTAGTTGTTTACTGACCTGAGAGAAAAGCTATTCACATGTATTTAGAAAAATATCTATTATTTTTTATTCTGTGCATCGTGCATACACTTTTTTTTCACAACGATTCTGTGTTTGTAGAGCAGCAAATACCTCAACATAGCACAAACTAGTCATATTCGAGAATCTTGCAAAAAAACGCAAACTTATCCGTTGTCTATTTCTATATATTATTGATATTTAAATACCTAAACATTAATGACTTTTCACGAGAATACAATGCTAAATGAAACTGTTTTCAAGCCTGTGTCTATTGCTGTTTAGCTCTGAAACATTCGATTCCTAAATTATTATTTGTATACGTTTTGATCTCTAAAGCATGCACGAAAGTCCTATTCATTTAAGTGATATTCACATTTGACAGCGGAGCATTTTACCTAATATCCTTTATTATAATGTACTCTGAATGTTAAGGCTTGTAGTATTTAAGCATTTTAACATCACATCTGTGTACAGTAAGTTAATTTAACATTTCGCTGTAAGATGTGTTTAGATCAATGTAAACTAGATATCACTGTGGTCTCAAACTATTAGTTTAGTGTCTTGCCTCATTATCATCTCATAATCAATATAGGGTAACCATGAGCAAGTCTGTGTATGCAGTGGTACACAAAAGCTGTGCAGAGGCCAGAATGAAATGAATGGCAAACCATAATGTTGTAACCATAGTGTTGGTCAGTGACTGGCAGGTGTAATTTATAAGGCTGCAAACCGATAGTATCACCTTTTACCGTTTAGAGAAGACCACCTGAAATGACCTTCAAGCATTTAACTAATTAGCCAATGAAAGCAACTGAAAAAAAACAAACAAACATGTGTGCACATGTTTTTGATCCCCTTGTCTGCTCGTTTCATGTCTGTTGCCTGACACTCTTTCCCTGTTGCACTACTGTGGGATCTGCAGCTAGCAGTGCAACAATGAAAGGGCATCAGTCCACTGGACCAGACACACACACACCTATCTCTTATTTTCCTCAAACGATGAGCTGATTCTGCATGGTTTAACCAAGCTGAGACAAAGCACTAATCTGTCCATATACCTTTCATATGTTTGTTTCTCTGATTTTTCTGTATACTCTGTCTTAAATAAAAGAAAACCATGCATTCAATGGGACCAAATTGTATGTCTTGACTTGTTGATTTATTTGGTTATCAGCAAAATATTTCACCTGCCCGCTGCCCCAGAAACTAAATGTAACTATTCTCAATTTAAAGTGTATCAGCGATTTAAAAAAATAAATAAATGTGCAGCCTCTTGTGCTAGTGGTTGCATTGTACACTAAACAACTTTCAATATTGTTATGTGCACTGAATCCTCCCTTGTTCATATTACTCGAATGCATGTAACCAGAGTGGTTTCAACTAATATAAATGTACTTTAATCCATATGTGTTGGGACAAGATTATTATTTTTTGGTTTGGTTAACTGAAACTGGGCTGGGGATTTCTATATCAATAGGTAGAGTAAATGTTAAAGTCTAGCGTTATTTTATGTGTTTTTGTGCAAGATGTGTATATAAAGGGGATACTTAGTGTTAATGTTAGGAGCTTGAGCTAACGGTGAGGACAGACAAGAAATTGATTGCTCGCTTTGTTGAGCAATTGCTGTGTAAACCATTGCATATAAACTTCACTCTTTAGTGCTTCCAAACAGCATGCATTTAGCATGCTAACATTCACTTACACTATAGTTTTTAGATAAAGAAATGCAATTATCTGAGTTATATTGACACGTATAATTTGGTTAGGTTTACCCAATTCAATAGGTTCTTTCTACACAAAGAGTTTGTGTTGAGGTTGCATGGTCATTTAAAATTAAGCAAACTGTTTTCAAAATGTGGATCCACTTTCCACGATTGAAGTTCAGCCAAAGAGCTATTTTTTGTGTGCATTTTCAAGGATGCCAGGCAATCAATGACAATGTTTTACTTTCATTTCATTGTAATGTGTTCCTATGAAGATATCTTTGCATATTCCTCTTAATGGTGCTCCCTTTAGCAATCTCAGTATTGTCATTATATATTTATCTGATAAAAATATATTTAAGTCTTGCGATCCATAGTTGTGTTGTATTAACCATATTTAAAATTATATTAAATTAATTCTAATAAGGTTTATTCTTTTTTCGTATCTCCAATTATCTTTTTACATAGACAATGCTTTTAACATACATTTTTATCTTTTTTAAATTTATTTTTCTCTAATATTATCTTCTAATATAAGATTTTAGATATTTTGTGTTTTCTCCTTAATCCTGAAATTTCCATGGAGGTACTTTTTTTTTTTTTTTATTTAAGGTGACTTTCAATAGGCAAATTGCAGGTCTGGTTGCTTTGGTCACAGCAGTTGTAAGCACAATGTGACCTCCGACACTTCAATTTCCTGCTCACTTATAAGCACTCACCTTTATGCTATAACCTAAATGCTCATCTTCTCTGGGGTACAGTTTTATTCTTTCATAGATCTTCACTGGAGCCCCTGAAAAGATAGTTCTTATGGATCCTCAATCCACTTCCACTCAATCCAGCTATTACATTTATTATGAATGGTGCAATAGAGGGTTTGGGGAATCAAATAAAGCTATTGAGCTATTTAAATCATGTGACTCTGGGCTCCCTTTGTATCCTGTATGGTGCATTATGGCACTGCGTCAAGATTGTGTCTCAGATATGACAAAAGCATTGATGGGCAATATTGACAACCAGTTTACAGGTTCTCATTAAATACACTGTATAGTAATTTGTAAACAAGCAGTTGCAATAAATGAGTGGAATAGACAATGATATTTTATTCATACAGTGAAACTGGAAGACATGTATACTCCAATGTTCACATGTTGTTGTATCAGAATAGAACAAAAACAAGGATCTATATAAATGGTTCAGCTCTGTTAATCTGACAGACTATCACAGAGGAAGTATCTTGTCAGAATATGTGGAGTAAGTAAAATTGACCGTTTAATAGTTAATTCCTCCAGACAGAGTTATGCTAGGGTGGCTGACTAGCTGACCTACCCAAACCCTGTGTTATAGTATGTCGCCATCTTCTGGAAAGAACAAATGTACTGTACACTTCACCCCACTGCCCTTTTCAGTTGAGCTTTCTTTCGTTTTTGGTAGCTACTTTATTAAACTCAACAGTGTGCCATTAGCATAGCCTACATTCCTTTACTGTAGAATACCTATGAATAGCCTAGAGGCTATCATGAATACATTTAAAATTAGCATTAATATTGAAATTAAAACAGTCAAATAAAAGCTGTTTGAAAACTCCATGTGAGACATTTACATTAATAAATCATTAACAAACATTAGCCTGTTGTATTCACGAACAGTCAGTTCGTGTAAATCCAATGTAAATAGCCTAGCCTATATAAAAATATGAATATAAACTTAATGACCCTATATCTGTGAAGTGATAAAACCTAATAAAGTGCTATTAGAAGTCACAATAAAGTGTATCTCGATGTTTTATTACATACCCATATTGTTTTAAGAAGCTGCAAAATAATCATTAGCTTATTAGCATCATGGAAGCACATGCACTTCTCATTCGTCTTTTACCAAATATTTAGCAATTGGGCAAAATATCATAGTTAGCCTCCTAAATTATTACTACTAACATAAATTAAACCAAAACCAAATAAATTGGACCATACTTTCAGAAACTTTGTCATTTTAATTTAATTTATGACAGTCTTGGCTCTTACGTTAAAGCAGTTTATTTTAATAATCACAGATATCAATATGGTAATAACTAGTAATTGTGGCATTTTGGCGGAAACTGTGGTTACCATGGTGATTTTTGTAAGGGTTTATAAACGAGATTAAACCGAAGAATCCGTCCGGAAATAACGTAAATCTAGATCCAGCATCAGGCTGACTAGTGAATTGTTTTTGAACAAATCTGTAGAAGAATCGAATAAAGATGAGCCGAAATGTTTGTTTCCAAACAGCACTTTGCTTTTTGTTACTATAGATTGTGTTGGGTGTTATAACAGCGTTGTAATATTGTTATTCAGCGTTGGATTAACACAGAGTATTGGAGTATGATTTATTTATTTACAGTTTAGTATGAGCTGTACTAAAATTACGTCTCGCACTGTATATTGTTACACTAATTTTTTTATTGTCCAAAATATTATTTTATAGTGATGTAGCCTACCATTCTTCTCAAACTACAAATTTGTCTGAATTTTAGCTAAATGCTGCCCCCATTTGGATGCTGCGTAGTCCGCACACACTACACACACAAACGATTGTTACAAGGTTTTTCAGTTTACTTAAAGCGAACTAAAGCAACACAATTCTAGACAATTCTATCCTATTAAATTTGTCAAAATGAAGTTTACTTAAACCATTTGAGTTTAGACTATTAATACTTTCTGCAGCGTTGATTAAACTTTCCCAGCATGCTTTGCACGGGATTGGAGGAGGCGAACGAATGTTGAAATTGTTATTGGTGAAAAGGTGTTATTTTATGTATTTTTGAGCAAGATTAGGATATTTGGTCATTTTTAAAGGTTCACTTGGTAATTTTTTTTCCTCGTTAGTTTAGCTAATAAATGAAATTAATTGTAATTTTGAAATATATGTAGGAAATCATGATCACTCATATTAAAATGAAGTCATATCAGTAACCTTATAAAAGCTGTTTTATTCTACATGGAGAGGGTCCACACACGGGGGCTGCCATGTTAAAATCACAAAAAAAAGTTCATGAGTGCACCTTTAATGTTCTGTTATATTGGTATTTAAAAGGAGTGTTTGTTAGGCTGGAGTTTTACCATTGTGGTGAAGATGGGTCTTTGTGCTGCTTGGCTCTACAAGCATTTGCTATTAAATGAATAGTGCAACAGTTTTACAGTGCTCACACTCACTCACTTGGCATATTCTAATGATTAATAAAATAAATTAAACATGAGTAAAGTTAGTTTGACAGACACAAAGTTGAGTTGAAACTACTAAATTACATAGATTTGACCCAATTCAACAAAATGATGCTGGCTGAATGAAAATTGACTTCATCTTAAAAAAAATTATTGATTGTAAAAACTCTCAAATTTAATAAAGGGTAATGACTTTTTTGAGTGTAATGTATGTGTGCAGAAGGATATAATGGGGCTAAATGGTAAAAATTGTATTTTATTTTCTCCCAAAACACTAAATTGCAACTAAGTGACCGCAGCACATTCCTAAACACCTGTTTATCACTATATGCTCTGCAAAATGTTCCTGATCCACGAGATCATCACGTTCAATGTCTAAAAGTAGATTTTTTTTTATTTTTTGTAATTTTTTTTTTAGGTAATTTGATCAAAAATCACATTTATGTAGCTAATGAGAATCCCTGAAATTATCACATTTGTTTTAAGACAAATTACTTATTTGTCATTTTTAGTTTGTCTCATTGTGATTAAATCAAAAGTTTTTAAATAATTTAGGATAAACAGCCCCACCTGTGGCAGGGGATAAAGGCCCCCATAACATTTACTGATCCAATCACAACGGAAATTATTTCTTTTGTATAATACTTGGTTATAAAATGCCGAATGTGATTGAAATTAGCAGGAAATTTCACACCATTTTCTGAAGTGGTTATTTTGTATAAACATCATCTTAATTTGTTTCTGAAAAAGTTTTGCACTTTTAACTATTGCTCCTATATCTACATCAAAATCACTATAAACCCCCTCACCACCTTTAAAGAAAAAAAAAGATTTTAATCAAAACAACCTTCAGTTAATTTTTTTATTTTCACACAGAAATTATGTTGCTCCATTAATATTCAATAAAAAGAAATATATTTAAATCTTGATACATTCTGTGACCAGAAAAAAAAGGTAATTTTCCTTAAGGTGTGCCTTTAACCCTGTTGCACTAGTTATTTAAGTTAATTTTGTATAATGGCCAGGATTCAGAAATAAAATTCACTATACAGCCTATAATGTTTCTAGTTCAGCATCACAGCAAAGTACTTTTTTATTTTTATTATTATTGTGTTTGAACACACTTGTGATGCAGGTCTAAAAACATTATAGACTGTATAGTGAATGCTATTTCTGAATCCTGTGTGTGTGTGTGTGTGTGTGTGTGTGTGTGTGTGTGTGTGTGTGTGTGTGTGTGTGTGTGTGTGTGTGTACACACACACACACACACACACACACACACACACACACACACACACACACACACACATTTAAGTTTTAAAACATGAAATTAGTTGTATTACCAAATTTCAAAATCTTTATTTAACCTTTCACAAAATTATGTCCATATGGAATCATACACAACATAAGGGGATTTTGATTAAATGGAAAACATTAACAGATACAGCAACAATAATTTCTTATTTTCCACAATTTCCAGAGAGAATTAAGGATTTTATATAAACAAAAATAAAATGTTACAAGTACAAATAGCCAATAATGTTTCAGCAGACCTAAATATAAATACAAAAAAAAAGTTTTTTTTTTGCCCAAAAGTTTGATGTAATGAATTCCCTTATATACAAAGAAAAATGCAATCTAAAGAAAACAACCAACCAATAAAACAAAATTGAATGTGTATTTGAGATGTGCATTTTCAAGGTGACATTTGTGTCAAAAACATCTGTAAAAGTGACAAAACTGACCAACAAATGTAAAGATCTGAAGAAACGGAAGGTTTAAGTATAGAAAAGGTGTCACAGCACGTGAGTCAAGTTCTCAGTTGTTCAGAGTACAGTGTGTTTTGTCTCCATTGGCCTTCACTACGATAATGTAGTGATGTCAGAGCTCATCGTGGCGGACCGGATCACTGCTGGGCTGAATAAAAACCCCTTCCATTACCTTCCAGTAGTTTTGCTGATTGGGTGAGGGCATTCCGTGAACCTCATGCTGGCCTCTGATTGGATGACCATACTGCTCTCCAGTAACACTGAGGAAAACCTCAGTGCCAGTATGTTTAAATCGCACCGCATCGTCACGTTCCCAGTATGTTCCGCTGCACTGCACTGCCCATACATCTAAATCATCTCCTTCTCCATTTTCACCAAACGCACTCACTTCCTGCAAAACATAAAACAGGTCTATTTATAATACCCTGAGTTCTGCTTTAAAGATAATGTGTTAATATAATTGTAATCAAAACATTTACGGACACTTGAGCATGTAGCTAAATAACAGAATTGTGTGTGGGAGAGAAAAAACCCAACATAGTAAGAATTAATTTGAGGTCAAGACAGACACTGTAATGGACCCCATATGCTTCCTTTAAATATCTTTTTTTGGATGGTCTGTTCACTAAAACCACAATCTAGGCTAGAACACAATTCTAGGTATTCAGAAACACATGTGACCACACAGCATTTGTAATATAAATGCTAATCCATTCAGATGCATCCCAGATAATTTTCTTTAGATGAATGCATCTTCTATAAATAATACATTTTGTGATTTATGCACATTTAATCCAGTAACTATGAGCATTCATTTCAAACATCACATTTGTGGTTATCTTAAAATTCAAGTATAACTTTGCAGAGCTTTATTAAAAGGATAGCTCACCCAAAAACGCAAATTCTCTTCATGCCATCACAGGTGTGTGTGTGTGTGTGTGTGTGTGTGTGTGTGTCTGTCTTCTGCAGAACACAAATTAATATTTTTAGAAGAATATCTCAGCTCTCTAGGTCCATACAATGAACGTGAATGGTGGGCAGAACTTTGAAGGTCCAAAAAGCACATAAAGAGAGCATAAACGTAATCCATAAGTCTCGAGTGGTTAAACCCATATCTTCAGAAGTGATATAAGTGTGGCTAAGAAACATAAATATTTAAGTCCTTTTTTATTAGAAATGTTCCTCCCTGTCCAGTAGGTGGAGATATGCACAAAGAATGTGGATCACCAAAAAAAAAACAAAAGACGACGAATGTGAAAGTGGAGATTGATAGCAAAAAAAAGAACTTAAATATTGAGCTGTTTCTCACCCACACTTATTTTATCACTTCAGAAGACATGGATTAAACCACTGGAGTCTTATAAATTACTTTTATGCTGCCTTTATGTGCTTTTTGAGCTTCAAAGTTCTGGCCACCATTTATTGCATTACATGGCCTAACAGAGCTAAAATATTCTTTCTAAAAATAATGTGTTCAGTAGAAGAAAGTCATAAAAGGGGAGTAAATGATGGGAGAATTTTCATTTCTGGGTGTACTATTCCTTTAACAAGCAGTGATACACTGACGCTGTAGGTGCTGTATGCCGTGATGAAATCAGACACCTTCCCATAGTCAAAATTGAAGCAAGTGGCCACAGGAGATGCATTTTAGATGCTACTAACAGGTTTAACCGGTAATGTGTCTTGGGTGACCACTTCATTTGGACAAAAAGTGATTCCTTTCGACCAAAATTAGATTGTTTTTCCCATAATCTACAGCTCCGAAACCACAGAAAACACTATCATGAGCCTCACACTTGCTATTAGAATGTGTAATCCTCCGTACAAACAAAACAGAGCTGCGCACATAAACTTTGAAGTGAGCAGCGCACGCAGACTATTTAATTTAATCACAGCCCTTTGCGGTTTAATAATCGTACAAGGTCATATAGTGGTTTCAACTCTATTTAGATTTATTGTGCAAGCACTAGTGTTCATGTGTTTCTCTTAGTAAGAGAGAGAAAAAAATGGGAGAGACAATGTATGTTGAAGACCTGGTGGTTAGACAGTGGTGAGCTAAAGTGATGCGAGTGAAGGTTGCGGCCAGTCTTCATGTGTGTGATTCGGATGGCCTGTCCACATCGAATGGGAACCCCACGCTGACAAATGCCTTCCGGTTTCCCACGGATACGCCAGTAGCTGTTGGCATCATCGGCTGAATCCACACCTGTTACCGATTGCTGGCCACTACCTGCAGGGTTGGGTTACAAAGTTTGTTTACACCACACATATACACAAAAAAGTGGAACCACAGGGAGCTCAAACTGAATGGTTTGATACTTTTTGAAGTCATTAGAATCAATGAGTACCCACAAATGCCTGCAAACAAATCTAAAGGTTTCAGATGTGAATAAATTTGGGTCCATGTCAACTTTACAAGAGGTCCCAGGCTCAAAATTTTGTTTTGATAAATATACATACACACACACTACCGTTCAATAGTTTAGGAACACTTACTCATTCTTTCTTTTCTTCACATTTTTTAATAATAGTGAAGTCATCACAACTATCCAAAATAAATCAAAACTACACAATGTGGCTACACTTTGCCTACATTTTGCATAAATGTACTCCTGGCCTTTTCTCAACCAACTTCATTTACATATATATATATATATATATATATATATATATATGTTTAGCTTTATATTGAAATAAGTTAATATATTGGCACAATTATATTGTTGTCTACAAAATTTATTTAAAACATTTAAGCATACGGCTTCAGATCAAAAGATTTTTAAGATTATGAGAAACATTTCAGTCAAGTGTTTGAAAAGTTTTGACCGGTGTGTATATATATATATATATATATATATATATATATATATTTTATGAACGATATGCATAAATGATGATCAAAGCCAAAACATTAAATGCCATGTATCAATATTTACAGAGTAATCCATTATTTTGTAAAGGGGGTATGATTTTAGAACAAAACTACAGGTAAAAGTTAGGTCTATTATTAAAATCAGTTCACTTCAGCACAACTTTTTGCATTATGTGTATTTTTGCACAATGATGTGAGTCAAAAAAAATGGTAAATGGAAACTTTTTTCAAAGTTGGAGCACCTATAACTGGCTTTCAATGGTGCTCCATGTATAAACTGCAAAATTTTACCAATTAGTAATGGTCATCCCTGAACAAAATAATGGATTCATTAGTAAATATTGACACATTCGATTTAATATTTTGGCTTTCATCGTCATTTAAGTTTATCTTTCTTGAGAAAAAGTATTAATGTTAAAATTTGCTACCAGGGAAGTTTAAGAAATTTGGCTGTTGATATTGAATATGTGTTTATTAACACAGATATACTAGATAGATTCTGACATTTACCCTTACAAATGAAATCTATGGTGATATCATAGTGCATAGAGTGTATTAGACTCAAAGCACTGTGCTACTGAATAAATAACATGTTTATGTATTATGCCATTTATATGGCACTTCCAAGAATACCCTAGTTTTACCATAGTAGGTTCAAAGAAAGGGGAAAAAATGATATTGGTAACGTGGTGGTACTTTTTTTGTTTGTGCACCTCCTGTCATAATTTATCCATCTAAGGACCACATATCTAAATAATTAAAACCAGTGTAGGCTAAAAGAAGGGGGCTAGTAGGCAGAATGATAAAAAGGCATTTAGACAGATCACTAATGGGTAATATTTCTATAGTCATTAGCTTCCTGGCTAGTGCATCCTCCAGCTGGTGTAATACTAACAGAGAATACCCAATTTTGATATTGCAACACAGGCATCCCTGACCTTGACAAAATTGGTAAAGTTGTATTATATTTACTGTCGAAACTGGTTATACCTGAGCCGTATTTCACATCGTGCGAGTGTAGTCTGACGTTGTACCGTGTGTTCAGCAGTTTCACCAGAGATCCACATGTCACGTAGCTAGAGTCTAAATCCCGACCACCGCATTGGGTAAACATGAAACACAATAAAATGAAATCAAGAAAGACAGAGATTATTTTTAATGGTCCCATTGTTACTGTTCGTATCTATGTACATTACAGAAAAACGGATACGGAGAGTTCCATTCAAACGCTGACACGCTTTCGAACCAATCGCATCATGACAAGTCCGAAAACAAGGAAGTGATCCGCGTGCACACACGGAATTCAGCGATTGGTCGAGGATGCTGTGACGTCACATGGAGATGCGGGCTTGAGTTTCTGCGCGGAAGCTACATCAGAAAATACTTTATATAACAACTTCTATTAATAATGTACACTGTATAAAAATCCTTTAGCAATGGTAAGTTTCTCTAGCCAATAAAGTCTGATATGAATCGAATCTGCCCATTTCATACTTTTATTAAAAAAATAGTTTGCCCAACTTTTTATTACAGCATGTCATCCAATTTTATGGCATGTATACATATACTTGTATCAAAGGTGGTATACCTGTAAAAATGTAAATTAACTCTATCCGCAAAAAAAATAAATAAAATAAAATAAAATAAATAATAACTAACATTTAGGGGCCTACATATTTAAATCATTTGAAACAAATGACCACTAATCAATTTCTTGCAAGTTTGTTGAGACAAAGTTTAAAGCAGATATACTGTATTTATGATTTTATATTTTTTAATGTTTGTTGTAATGTATCATACCGTGGTTAATTACGATTAATCACAGAAAACTGTGTGATTAATTAAATTTTTAAACGATACACACACACACACACACACATATTGTTCTATTACATCTATAGATGTATGGCATTGGCAGACTGTTTGTTATTTTCTGAAGCCTTTTTTGACTTCCTTTTCATGTTTTGATTAAATATTTTGCTTTGGATTTTAAACTCGACTGATCATTGAGTGCTGGCCTGGGATGGGAGAAGGGGAACCCCAAAACTTTTTTAATTTTGTTACTCCTCCCCAACCTTAGACTGGGATTGGGACATTACAAAAAAAAAAAAAAAAAAAAAAAAATATATATATATATATATATATATATATATATATATATATATATATATATATATATATATATATAGATATAGATATAGATATAGATATATATATATAACACTATACCCTAATGTTTATTAAAGGTGCACTCAGTAATTTTTCCCTCTTTAAAAAAAGTTTAACTCCTAAATAAATGAATTATAATTAGGTAATATATGTTGGAAATCATGACCACTCATATTAAAATGAAGTCATATCAGTAACCTTATAAAAGCTGTTTTATTCTACATGGAGAGGGTCCACACACGGGGGCTGTCATGTTAAAATCACACGACCAGCCGAATACTACTCGCTTAATCTCAGTAACAGTCCTGTTATTTGACACTTTCACTCATTAATTGAAGAAATCATGGCTGACTGTGAATACTACATTTGTAAAATGGCATCTGAAACTGAAAACTATTGATTTTAAATGATGATGAATCCAAGCTGCTAGGTGTCAGACAGTGTAAATCCTAGATGATACAAAAACAAAAGTTACTGAGTGCTCCTTTAATTAATACAATTTAATTAGTCTTATATGTATCATACCAATAATGAGTTATGCAAACTGTTTTCATGAAAAAACTGCTAAAATTCCTGAACTAACTGAGAAACATGTTCATTTAGCCTAAAGTTTATAATATAATCCAGATAAAGTCCACAATCTGGTGTGTCCCAGTACCTAACCTATGACGTAAATGTAAAGAAATAGATTTTGTAACACCTTATCCTATTGTTGTAGAAAATACAGAAGTTGCCCTTTAGTTCAATCGATCATCAATATATATAGAAAAATGATAGTCTAAGGCACTTCTGACATAAATGTTAAAAAGCCTTAATTTCAATTTAAAATTTAAATTGTTGCAAGCCAAACTGAAATATCTTAAAAGCTTTTTAACTTTTATTGTAATGTTTTTCTATATTAAAAATTAATCACGCAGTTTATTTGTAAAAAAATAAAATAAAATATAAAATAATAATATAAAAAATAAAATCATAATCATGCCCAATTTTGATTCAGATTTGGTCTTGAGTTTCAGGTTGTCTAGCGCCATCTGCAGGACACAAGGCAACATGCACATAACGGGGTATACGCGGACGAGTTGGGATTACCAAGTACACTAATTAAAACAACAACAACAACAATAATAATAATAATAATAATAATAAATAATAATAATTTACTGACATCTTAAGAAATGGTAACAGGCAGGGCATAAAGGCATCAAATGATCATACCTAACACTTGTTTACATTATAAAGCAGTTAAAGATGTGTCTCTTCAGCCGGTCTGAGAGGTTAAATATCGAAACATCGAATATCGAAATATTACAATAGTCTGTTTGATGATATACATGCTGCTATTTCAAGTTATTGTTCTGTTATAAAAGCCAATCTCTCTCTCTCTCTCTCTCTCTCTCTCTCTCTCTCTCTCGGTTATGTGTCTTCGGAAAACATTCAAAGCCTCAATGGACACGTAAGCACATTCACACCTGCTGCTTAAAGTCTGTGTACAAGGATAACATTAATGAGAACTGGTGAGTAGCCTAGATGACAACATATGGTTTTACATTACTGTTAAATAATTAATATCTGACTAAACAACTTCTATATATTCATATTCGATATCTCTGTATTTCCCCACAACCTCATTTTCATCCATCCATACTATGTCTAGCACTTAATTTTTCATTAATCTACATTTTTCATTGCTTCTGATTAGCTGCTGATAGACTTCTTTCACCATTAAAAACATGTGTGACCTTTAATGCTCGTGTTGTGACCTTTTAAGCTCTGCAAATGTCAGTAGCCTGCAGTTATTTCAACCTATAGCAAGCGTTAACAGAAGCTTAGCATAGACCATTTTCTTATTTATGAGGCATCAGTTGTTTATTCTCTGCATTTACCTCAATAAATAATTGTCTAATGAAATACATTATTCATATTTTTATAAATTTCTGTTATTGACAGTTGAGCCTACATGCATCAGGGAGAGACGCCCTTACGGAAATAGTTCACCAAAGTACTTTCCTAATCATATGTTTGTCACTATACACGGCAAAACATTCCTGATCCATTAGATTATTGTCTGGGTAATTTTATCTCATATTTAATCATTTTTAAAATGTTGAAAATGTATGTAGCTAATTCAAATCCCTTAAATGTACACATATATTTTAAGACAAAATTATTGTTTAGCATTTTAAGTTTTATTCAAGGTCACTAAATCATTTTAATAACTGCCCAATAAGCAAAAGGATGGTATTTGGGGTAAAAATAAATGAATAAATAACTAAATAATAAAAAAATAAACTGTTTTATTAAGTGGGATAAATATATTTGTTATGAGGAATTGTTTAAAGTGGGCTTACATTGACTGATCCAAATACAGTGCAGATTAATTTCAATAAAATACTTTAGATGTTATTAAATTGCCAATTTGTGATTGAAATGAACAGAAAATGGTTAACCCTTTTCTGAAGTGTTTATTTTGAATAAGCATTATCTTAATTTGTTACTCAAAAAAAAAAAATTGCAGTATTTGCAAAGTATAAAAAGCATTTGCCTATGTTGAAACATTTTGCCCTATAACTATTCCCCTGTATTTGCACGAATTCACTCCCTCGCCAACTTTAAGTTACTGTATGCTGCTCCATCAATATTCAATATAAATTAATGGATTTTTAAAATCTCCATACACGTTATGACCAGAAAATGAGCACCTTTTTTTCTCAAGGTGTGCCTTAAGCCCTGTTGTACCCTATACTGAAACTTTTCTGAAGCCATACAAAATCTTTGTATGACAAACAAATTGAAATGTAATTTGATATTCATTATTATTATTATTATTATTATTATTATTATTATAGCAGTTCATCTTCCCACTTTCAATATATATGGGAAAATGACATATATGTCTTTTAGGTTTACATGAGGGTGAGAAAATGATGACAGAATTTTCAATTTTGGGTTTCCCTTTAAAAAACGCGTGCACATGTTGGTGTTATTTTAGTCAGGCCCTGCAGAGGGCGCTTTAACGGAAAAGGAAATAGCATTGTTACGCGTTCGGTCGAGTCGGTCCGCTCACCACAGGGTTGGACCCGATATACTGTAAAAAAGGGACAAATGGCAAAAAACTTATTTTAAAATGGGTAACCGATTCCAATATTTTTTTGTGTGCAAAACAGGCCTACATTAATTATGATAATTCATCTTTCTGATATAAAAAGTTTAACCGACATATGTCACCCATATATTATCGGGCTGCTGTAAATATGTATATAAAGATTGTTAACCGCGTGTGACTCGCGGGAATGACAAGACAGTAGTAGCTGTTACCCCAGATATAGTGAATAAGAAGGTGGACTTGGGGGGCATTCACACCGAACCCGTTTTGCGTCCCTTCGCGATGTTCTTCAATAGTTTGTTTTATGTAGACTTGCACGAGACGGACGTCCTTGACCTTTGCGCCGCGTTTTTTAGACGCCGGGTCAAGTTAACTGTTAAAACGCGTCTCGAGAGACGTGCGTTCGGGGCATTGCGTTTAGCAAGGACGCGTTTGGTGTGAACGAACCCTCTTATACAGCAGCCGGTGATTTCTCTGTAAGCTGCTTTCTCCTTCTCGGCTGGGACTCACGCTCACAAGAGAGCGATCATATGACGTTCTATGCTACTATGACGTGACACTCAGGATTCCGACTAAATCTATTGTGACATGTTGATTCAAGGAAACCGCTCCTGCTGACTTAATGATTTCTTCATTCATCAAATGACTCAAGCCAAAGACTAACACAAAGATCTGTTGGTGTCTTGTTTGTATCAACAGCAAGGCGAGGAGAAGATGCCTCAACCCAAGGTGAAGTTGGTGGTGACAGGAGATGATTTTGGGTACTGTGAGAGAAGGAATCAAGGAATTGTGGATTGTTTCAAAGCTGGTGGGATCTCCAATGTGTCTCTATTGGTGAATGCAGTCTCAGCAAAACATGCGTCAGACCTGGCCAAAAGGTATGCTACTGATCTACAATAGTTGATTTTATATATATATATATATATATATATATATATATATATATAAATTCAGTGATTATTTTCTACCTTTTGATTAAATGTAATATACGTATCTGCATTATATTGGCTTCTTTGGTCTCTAAATTCCTGTATTGACCTTTAAAATATCCATACATGTATCTTTTGGCCACTGACCTGTAAAACTAAGACTTTAAAGGAAAATTTCACCCAAAGTCTCTCATCATTTACTCACCCTCATGCCATCCCGGATGTGAATGACTTTCTTTCTTCTGCTGAAAACAAACGAAGATTTTTAGAAGAATATCTCAGCTCTGTAGGTCCTTTCAATGCAAGTAAGTGGTGGTCAGAACTTTGAAGCTCCAAAAAGCATATAAAGGCAGCATAAAAGTAACCCATAAGACTATAGTCATCTGAGATGTTTCATTCATAACTTCTGAAGTGATATGATAGGTGTGGGTGAGAAACAGATCAATATTTAAGTCCTTTTTTACTATATATCTCCACTTTCACTTCTTTTGTTTTTGCCGATTCACATTCTTTGTGCATATCGCGACCTACTGGGCAAGGAGGAGAATTATTGTAAAAAAGGACTTAAAATGTGATCTGTTTATTACCCACACTAGTGGTTCTCAACCCTGTACCTTTTTCTGACACACCCAATTCAGGTCTTGGAGTCTCCACTAACGAGCTGATGAGTTGAATCAAGTGTGTTTGATTAGGGAAATATCCAAACATTTGTAGTGTTGGGGGGGGGGGCTCCAGGAACAGGGTTGAGAACCACTGACCAACACCCATCATATCACTTATGAGTCGTATGGATTATTTTTATGCTGCATTTATATGCTTTTTTGGAGCTTCAAAGTTCTGGCTACCATTCATTTGAATTCAAAGGACGTGGCAGAGATGGGATATTTGTTTTGCAGAAAAAAAGAAAGTCATTCACATCTAGAATGGCACGAGGGTGAGTAAATGGGAGAATTTTCACTTTTGAGTGAACTATCCCTTTAAGTTCTAAGGTCATATCTCCTCACACACAGATATCACATCCCTATTGGACTCCATGCCAATCTTTCAGAGGGTCTTCCAGTATCTCGGGAACTGATGGGCTCAACGCTACTCAAGAAGGATGGTTTCTTCCGTGGCAAGATGGGCTTCCGAGAAGTTTTGCAAAGTGGTCAGATCAAGATGTCAGAGGTAGGGACTTTACAGTCTTTACTACACGTTTAGCTGATTTTAGTTTCTGCCTGTAGGTCTGAAGAAGATGAACCTGACAGTGATCAGAATTGCTTGGCATGCATAGTTTTAAATATACTGTCCCCTAAAAATCTTCCAAAGGTTTTGGAAAAATAATATTCATTGATGACTTTAGAGCCAAGCAAAGTAATGAGTTTGTTGTCCGCTGGAAGACCCACAAATGTGTTTTCTCTGTCTGAAAGGTGGAGGTGGAGCTCAGGGCCCAGGTAAACCGTTTCTTTGAACTGGTGGGCCACATGCCCGATCATATGGATGGTCACCAGCATGTACACGTGCTACCAGGTAACAGTGAAGCCAAAGTCGAGTTGAACAACACGGTCACCTTCATAATAATAATGTTTTAAAGGTGCATTCAGTAGTTTGGAGCCAATTTAAAAAGTTTTACACATTAACAAATGAATTGTGTTTTTGTGAAATTTGAACAGAACGGTGAACACTCACACGAGATGAAGTCTGGACTCGTAATAGTTTTCTATAAAAAGTGTTTTATTCTACATTGATCCTTCAATGTGTTTCGCCATGTTAAAATCACATGACAAATGGTGTTTCACTAAACATTGAAGAAGCGAATCCTTGCGCTCATTTGCTGCAGCCTGTGTAGATACTCTTGGTTATGCTTGGAACATTGTTGTTTGGTGACGCAAAGAGCGAAAAGAATCAGAATGAGCTTTTTTTTGCCATGTATGCTTACACACACAAGGACTTTGTCATGGTGACCGAACACAACGGAACATGCTTATTTAGCGTGCTTTAGCAGTGGAGACAATGGGAGAGCCACTAGCTGTACTGCCGAAGAAGCAAAAAAAAGGTCTGAAGCAACTTGCTTCAAGCAAGAAGACTGAAAGATTGGCGAAGGCAAAAACTAGAGTAAACATCGGTAACGGCAAGGCATTTACGTCTTCATTCGTTTAGTGCAAAGTAGCACGGTACAGCGATTGTTGTGGATTTTGTGTAAACCATGACATTGGTTGCTTCAAATACAGAATTCATGGACATGCTAAATTTGATCATCAAAAACAATGCTAATCATTCCTTAACCTTGACATTCTGTATCGCTAGACAATTGTGGTTTATTTCACACAAGGCAGTTCTCTAATAAAGGTAATAACTGTCTTTAGAAATAATGTGAAATGTAGACAGTCTCCAAAGATTATTGATATGAGGGGAAATAATAATCTGTCCTTAACAGTATAAGCTTGTTCACTTGATTTCTGATGTTTGTTTTTAGGCATAGCAGTTATATTATAGGAGTAATAAATAACTTTAGATATAAGCGCAAACTCTGACATTTTCCAGATGCAAATGATATTCCAGAGCTGACAGGGGCAGCAGAGACGATCATGCTGACATGAAGTTAAAGTACATGAAGAAGAGCAATGCTAATGCTAGCTAGAGAACTACTGAATGCCACTTTTATTTCTGTGCTGTTTTATGCTATCTATATATTCTTAACCCATAACTACTCACTTTATGTGATATTATGGAATCTGAATATAAAGATGTTAAAGGAATATTTCTGGTTCAATACAAGTTAAGATCAGTCAACAGGTATAATGTTTGCTTGTCCCTCCTTTTCTTTAAATAAAGCAAAACAATCGAGTTTACAGTGAGGCACTTACAATGGAAGTGAATGGGGACAATTTTTGGAGGGTTTAAAAGCAGAAATGTGAAGCTTATATTTTATAAAAGCACTTGCATTAATTCATCTGTTAAAACTCATGTGTGATTTGAGCTATAAAATTGTTTAAATCATAATTTTTAGTCGTTTTAGTGTTTGTTGACACTACATCGTCATGGCAACAAGTTGTAATACTGTATGTAACTTTACATAGAAAATGTTAGTAAGCGATTTATCACACTAAAATCATGTTAACACGCATATTGTTTGCGTTTTGTGGCTATACTTTTGAAATGGTGAGTATTTTAATGTTTACAGATTGGCCCCCATTCACTTCCATTGTAAGTGAATCACTGTAACACAGATTTGTGCTTTTTTAAAGAAAAGGAGGGAGAAGTCCCTCCTTTATATGATATATATATATATATACAGTATATATATATATGATAAACAATGCCATAAATGCTGTCGATTGAGTTTAACTTGCATTGAACCCGGAATATTTCTTTAAAGATACAATATACTTGTAGGTGATTACGAGCTCTACGAAGACGTAAACTAATTTTCAAGTCAGAAAGCCTGTAATTCCTACATGGTGTGACCGCACTATAATAATAGCTGCGTAGCCTTGTATAATTAAAGCTTGGTACTTAGTATGCGATATAGGATCATCTTTATAGTCTCAAAATGCCAGAAATATAGTACAAATAGTAGAAAAGGCATTTCTCTTCACCTTATTCATGTTTAAGGTGTATAATTGTTTTCAGAGGTGCGAGAGGTGTTTGCCCGAGTTCTCTCTGATTTTGGGATCACCTACACACGGGTCCCTGTGGAACCTGGCCTGAAATTTTGCACCTACCTCCCGTCCCATGTTCGAGACTTCTACACACAAGTTGAAAAAGATGCCCTTGAGTCTGTCGAGGTCTTTTATCGCCATGACATTAGGTATGTGAGGCAACATAGTGAATATAATACGATCCGCTCCAGATTTTGGAGTTGGAAAGATTTACATTTTGGTACGCTTGCAAATATTTCATTCTTTTTATGCCTTGGGGATCTTTGTGTAGTGATGAGAGGACTGTTTTGGGACAAAAATGTATCGTGATAAATCTGTTATAATAGTCAATTTCAAACTGTGAAATTACTCAAATGGAAATAGGGATTATGTAATTACTAAAAAGGTCACAGAAGTCAAAACTGTCAATGAGAACAATCCCTTTAATGTATATAATATTTCTATGTGTCTCCTCAGATGGCCTGACATATACCTGGGCCTAAGTACCATGGGTAAGTACATGTCTATATCCAACCTGAAACGAGCTTTGGTGTTCACGCGTGAGGCACGAGTATCATCACTGGATGACAGCGTGATTTCTCCATTGATACGGACACAGACCGATGAAACCACAACTGACTCCTATCGACCAGTCACAGCAGAGCTTATGGTTCATCCCGGATATCCAAGTCACCCTCACCAGGGTGGATGTGGAGATGGACCCGATGATTTCTCACAGTCTACAGACCGACTTCATGAGCTCAATACTTTGAGGGATCCATTGGTGCTTAGCTACTACAGGCAGCAGAGGATCCACCTCTGTGCCTTTAAGGACTTTTAAACACTCAGGGATGCAGAGCAGTTTAGTTTGGGACATTGCAACGCATAGAATGTCTGTCTGCTATAGGAAATAATATCTTGACCCAGACCTCACTGAAATAAGTTGTTGTTAGAATGCGTAGTTGGGAAATATGGCAGCATTTGGGTATGGACCATAAAGTTTGTTTGTGCTGCTTTCAAAGTCCAGACCAGACCATTTAAAGACACTTCCCTCTAAAGGAGAGCCAAAACAAGTCTTTTAGAAGTATTTCCTACAATTTCTCCTTTTGAGACTATCCATTTAAAATAAAAAAAACTATATTTAAAATTTTTTTTTTTTAGCTCACCCCAAGAAGAAAATTCTGTCATCATTTACTCACCCTCATGTTGTTCCAAACCCTTATGCCTAACTTTCTTCCATGGAACACAAAAGGAGAACCTCGTTCACGTTTATTGAATGGGAATAATCAACATTCCCATCAATGTTCCATTAAGAAAGCCAGCAATGCTTGTTTAAAATGACATGTTGGTAAGTAAATGAAAACAAAATGTTAACCATTTAAGATCCATGATCTGATCCAGTCCTTACCTGAAGATTCCTGCCCACATTTTCACACTGACAGATGTTACAGTTGCTACAGTCAGAAGAATGTCCTTGTAACTGAAATGTGCAATCGGAAAATGTCTGCCTCATTAGAGCACCAAGTGCTCTCAAATCCATATAATGAAATTGCAAATAACTGTACAATCTGATAGCTATGCCATATTTATGTAGATTTGACCTCTCCATTAAATGTAATGTATCGGTTACTTTATATATTCTAAAATACACTGTATTTTTGGGGTACAATGTTTATAACAAATGTATTTTATATTTTTATTGTAAACTTGAATTAAAAGCACAATTTTATTTAGCGAATTTCTTTTCGAAGTAATCAGAAAAACAGCTTTGGACCAGTTATTGTGCTGGTGAATATCTCAGGTCTGTAGGTCTATATTATGAAAGTGAATGCTGACAAAAACTTTGAAGCTCCAAAAAGCTCATAAAGGCAGCATTTATGTAGTCCTTTTGAATCCAGTGGTTTATTCCATGTCTTTTTAAAGGGAAAGATCACACAAAAACGAAACAGTATCTCATCATTTACTCACCCTCATGTGATCCCAGATGTGTATGTCTTTTCTTTCTTCTGCAGAACACAGACGAAGAGTTTTAGAAGAATATCTCAGCTCTGTATGTCCATACAATGTAACCAAATGGTGGCCAGAACTTTGAAGCTCCAAAAAGCTCATAAAGGCAGCACTAAAGTAATCCAAATTACTCACGTGGTTTAATCTATGTCTTCTGAAGTGATCTAATCGATTTTGGGTGTGAACAGACCAAAATGTAACTCAGTATTTTTCACTGTACATCTTGCCATTGCAGTCGGCAAGATCATGATTTTAAGCTTGATTACACTTCCTAGTGCTTGATGGTTAGGCAGAACGCTAGGAAGTGTAATTGAGCTCGAAAACATTATCGCCAAGGAGACTTAGGGCTGCAACTAATGATTATTTTGATAATCGATTAATTTAGCGATTATTAGAACGATTATTCACCAGTTTAAGAGCTAAAGATTCATCATTAGCTCTTAACCGATTATTCAGCTTGTATCCCGACTTAAAAGGTTGCATTAAACGTGCTTACTAACAATAAAGAGGACACAATCATCTTTTAAAAATACCTCTTAAAGACATTCACTGAATTAACTGGAAAAAATACTTTTTATTAAGTTTAATTCAGTAAAGAAATTCAATAAAGTTTTTCTCTTGTTTTCCATTATAATTGTCTAAAAAAACAAAATACATTCACTTGAGAAGCAACATGTAAGTTATTTAGACTTGCTTTAAGAGGATGCATCTTAAATAAACAGTCATTACAGTAAAAAAGTGTATTTTCCACTTGGTTATACTTCTGCGAGTGCAGTAAAGACAAAATATACTTGTATTCAAGAGCTGTTCTCTAAAAGCAAGTCTAAATATCTTATATGCTGCTTCTCAGGTGAATTCATCTTTTCTTTTAAAGGATTTTTAGATTTTTTTTAAATATTTGCATTTTTTATATTATATTCAACATTCTCAGATAACAATTTTATCTTCTGCAGTATAGCTGTTTTAATGAGTTTTAGATATTTATATTGGAAAACAAGCCAAAACAAATCAAAAACATATTTTGTATAATGGGAGAAGACATCCTCTCTCAACTTTCTGTTCACTTCAATCCATCTTTAACTAAAAAACAAACTCCATCTTATTAATAAAGCTGCATATTGCCAATTTTCTTTACGATAAGAAATGCACAGTGACACATATTATGATTCAATAAGTCACGAGACGTCACGTTATAATCTAGCTGCATTTAGCGTGCACACTCGAGGGACAAGTGTCCCCGCGACAGAGTGTACATCAGCCGGGTGCAGTTTCAATCTCTCCCCCGATCGGGACATTCGCGCAGCTCATAGAAGAGGTGCTGACCTCACAGAAAAATGCCAGTTTCGGAGTTTGAAGTTATTTACATGATCTACTTCCATATTGTTTGAACTTTAATAAAGCTATAATGCATTAATATATCTGCATTTAAGATGTAACGCCAGGTGTTTCCTTTAAAGACCTCCGGCTCCACTTATTCCACAATGAGAGTGCTTCTGAATTTACTTATTTTTAATTTTTTTTTTTTTTTGTATAATTCCCCAATACTTTCCGATCTACATCACCTGAAGCTGTATGGAAAGGTTAGAGTGCATCTGGACTGTGATCTGTGTAATTCTTCCTGTCCTCAGTCAGGCGCAAACTGCAGTGCTGCTCTTGTGTGCAAACATTAGTTTAATGTGATCTTATGTTACGTTAAATGAGATCAAACGACTATTCGACAACGGAAATTTTTGTCGTCAATTTTTATGTTCGACAAATCGTTTCAGCCCTAAGGAGACGGCAAGATTTATAGTAAAAAAGGAGTAATATTTTGGTCCGTTCTCACCCAAAACTCGCATAAAAAGACACAAATTAGAACACTGGAGTCTTATGGATTACTTTTATGCTGCCTTCATGTGCTTTTGGAGCTTCAAAATTTTGGTCACCATTCACTTGCATTGTATGGACCCACAGAGCTGAGATGGTCTTCTAAAAATCTACATTTGTGGTCTGCAGAGGAGAGAAAGTCATTCACGTCTGGTATGGCATGAGGGTGAGTAAATAAGATAATTCTCATTGTTGAGTGAACTATTCATTTAACTGGTTCACAAATCAGTCTAATCGATTTATTAACACATTTGTCTTTTAAAAAAAACCTGCATCTGGTACTCACAGGTGCCTGGAAATGTCATGGAAATGTCAAATACAAACTTAATCAAAAGTAATTTTGCTTGACTTTGTCTAACCTGACACTTCTAGGTCAATTAATCTTCATTTGAGTCCTATAGATGAAATATCTTCAAACAGTACAATGTGCTAAACTTAAATGTATGGTACACACCATTGTTAAACACTATTACATTAAGTGTCCAGACCAATCACATTTATATATGTGCAGGTGTATATATTTGTATTTTTTATCCATCCTATTGAAACTCATTTAGAAAAAAAATAGCCTTTATTTGATGAGCGCAACCTTCTTTTGTCACATATTAAGAGTAACATGCTTTTAATTCAGGCCTGTTCATGTATCTCAGAACATGCTGAAACATTTTAGGTTTTATTTAATAGTAGTCTTTGTAAATGTGTAGTTTATTAATGCCAATATATTATTTGTAGTTTTTTTTTAAATCCCCTTTTCTCCCAATTTGGAACGCCCAATTCCCACTTCTCACTAGGGCCTCGTGGTGGCGTGGTTACTCGCCTCATTCCCGGTGGCGAAGGACAAGTCTCGGTTGCCTCCGCTTCTGAGACCGTCAATCCGTGCCTCTTATCACGTGGATTGTTGTGCATGACACCTCGGAGACTAACAGCATGTGGAGACTCATGCTACTCTCCGTGATCCACGCACAATTTACCACATTCCCTTTGAAAGCGAGAACCACTAATCGTGACCACGAGGAGGTTACCCCATGTGACTCTACCCTCCTTAGCAACCAGGCCAATTTGGTTGCTTAGGAGACCTGGCTGGAGTCACTCAGCACATCCTGGATTCGAACTAGTGACTCCAGGGGTGGAAGTCAGTGTCAATACTCGTTGAGCTTCACAGGCCCCCTATATTATTCTTGTTAAACAATCTCTAAACTCTTAAGTTTGATTTCAAACCAAGGGTTTAGATCAGTAAAGCTCATTTAGATCGGGGAATCCCAGTTTAAAGCAATTTGATAGATTTATAGGTTTTATTAGGAAATCCCAGACCAATCAGAAGATCAGCACACCCAAAGTAACAGAGAGTTTGTCAAGGCTTGAGCATATAACAGTATTCCCTGTATTTGATCTTACTTTGTATTTATTTAGATAAAATATGGAGCATTTGTAAAGTAGGTCAAACAATGTCCGCATGGCATGAAAATAAAGCTGCGAAGAGTGCAAGTGTGCTTATTTGAGGCATATTGCAACCATTACTTAAATATCATGAAAGCCCAAATAAACTAATGCCTATTTCACCATCATCTAAAGAGTGGCGTAGAAACCATAGTAGTATGAACTGGGTTGCATTTGATGACGCAAAAATACTTTAAGAATATTCTAGAAAACTCATGGTCAACTACTGCGTTTATTCTGTTTTCGGAGAAAGGGGGGAATAATATTTCTCAGTAGCGTACATCTGTAAATCTAAGGGCCATTTACATGTTTAAACCAAAAAAAAAAACAAACCAAAAAAAATAAATCAGTAACAATATACAAGAATTTCCTATGAAACATGTTAAAAGAGAGATGTTTAAAATTAGTGATCATCATGGAAAATTATATTCACTCACACAAGAGCATTTTTCATTTTTTTCATTTGTGAAACAAAGTTTATCATCATAGCAATATTGGCTTCTAAGCCACCTTTGTTACTGACTTTACAGTGGTTTTGCCGCTTCGAGGCTTATTAAAGTGTTGAAAGGAGCCGGTTCCTCACACATACTGTGCAACCCAACAAGTGCAGTGAAAAGTAAATGGTTATATGAAATATTTGTCACTGAAATCTTCCAGCTGTGTAACCTCAAATCCTTCTTATTTTTTCCATTTGAGGGAACAAAATGATAACATACATGATAAATTACAATTCATCTGTCACTTCGAAAAGTGATTGAAAGTTGTTGTTTTTGTGTGTGTGTGTGTAATAATGCAATGATTCATTTTTTTTTTTAATTACAAAAAGGGTCAAACAGCAATCATTACTGAAACTCCCTGAACAATTTCAATCTCTCCAACTTCTTAAGTTATCCTCTACCCAACTTTTGATGTTTTCAAACTCAAGAAAAAAAAAAAAAAAAAAAAAAAAACAGCAGAAAGTTAGTAAGGGCCTCAAGCTAACACCACAAACTCAGATGTCAGGTCAGATGTCCTCACGGCATCCTGCTTATAGACGGAGGCTGCAGCTGTGCTGTACTTCTCCAGCTCGACTAGAGTGACACGTGGAAAGGAGAGAAGGAGAGAAAGCGGAAGGGAGGGATAGAGACTGCCGTTTGGGTGTCGAGAAGGTAGTAGAGCGAGGGAAGAGGATCAGAGGAAAAGGAAGGGTTTGGGTTTTGGAGGAGGGGCTACACACTTGTCTGGTGTTGTTAGTCCACTGGCCGCTTTTCTCCGTGTTTCTTTGTAAACTCTTCAGCGTTCTTAAAGAATTTTTTACGGTCTTTTGAGTATTCTTCTGCTAGGTCGGCCCTCAGAGGGTGTTCTGGCTGTGGGTCGTTTACCAGGGCAATGAGCGACTGGATTACTGTAAAAGAAAGAAAGACAAAAGTCCATTATAATTGGCCAATTGCTCAGCAAAAATGCTAACGTGTAAATTCATCATTACCAACAGAACAGAGGTTTATAGATGAATGAAGTCTAATGCAGGTATCTTATCTCCACAATAGTGAGTGTTTTGTTATGCTTTATACCCAACATGTTTATTGCAGAAGACGGCACATGGCAGTATATAACAATTCTTTCAAACAATATGAAAGTGATCTGACAGATTCACTCACTCTCACGAAAACACTGGGTCTCTCTTATACATTAAGTGCAGTTTAAATAAGAGATTAAATTGTGATGCATCAAAACGTATCGAATCATGACACGTTTTGCAAATATGACGTACCAGTGGTTTGCGATATCCAGTCCTGTTAATATGCCACCAAGCTTCAGAGACAACTCAAAAATATGAATGAATATCATTTACATACGATTACAAAATCGTCTTGACCACCACTAACTCTGGCAACATAAGAATAAAAAATAAAAAAAATCTAAAAGAATAGTGAGGACACATGACAAATTATACCATGGCTTCAAGTACACACCTACTTTTTCCCCGCTCATTTTTGGCATTAAAAGGAATATTCCGGGTTCAATACAAGTTAAGGTCAATCAACAGCAATTGTGGCATAATATCGATTACCACAAAAAAACACATTTGACTTTTTCTTTAGAAAAAAGTAGCTCAAGTTGAGGTTACAGTGAGGCACAAACCAATATTTGGAGTGCTTAAAAAGGCAGAAATGTGAAGCTTATAATTTTAAAAAAGCACTTGCATCAATTCTCACATGTTATTTGAGCTGTAAATTTGTTTGAATAGTAATTTTTACAGACGTTTTAAGGTTTGCTGACATTACCCAATCATTACCCCGTCATGGCAACGAAGTTATAAAATTGGGTGTAATCTTTAGAGCCCGACCGATTTATCGGCCGATATTAGCCTCACAGATATGTTTTCTGATATGCGCAGACATTAAAACTTTTTTTTTGGAACATGTAATGCTGAAAACAATGCTTGGGGTGATCTAGAGTTGGTGTCATAATGTAGTTTATCCAACAGAGAGTGCTCAGACTCCATCGTTTACAGATCTGACGGTTCTCCAGACAGGGCGGAGTTAAGCAGCGTCTTCACGGTAAATTGTAACTAGTTTGTAAAATACTGGAAAGTTGATAAACATTGACTCCATTTTCCCTTTTCAGTATAACTAATATATCGTTAACCCTGTCCCTGACAACCATGTCACTCATGTTTATCACATCTGTTTGCTATGTTAGCCAGCTATAGTTTGTCAGTGCACTCAGTAACGTAGCAGATTGAAAGGTAAACATCGGAGCATCTTTTTGCAGCTCAGCAGACAACGGTGCGGTGGTGGATTGTGTCTGTTGAGTGTTGATTTCATGGTATGCTTTTTTTTTAAAGAAAAGGGGGGGCAAGTTGAAAAACTACAAGTGCTCAAAGCAATTTTAGCCATTATAAAACTTCCATGAGACTGACCTGCTGATTTAGACTTTTCAAAACTCAGCCTTCCAAAGATAACATTGAGATGTAAGAAGTTTGAAATTTCAAGGACTCGATTGCGTCATTCACAGTGCATCATGGAACTGGGTGGTCGCTTTAGATCTTGTTTGGCATGTTTTGTTTGCAATGATTCTTTGATGGGTGGATAGTTTCCCTTCAGGATTCATGGGAAGTTTAGTTCTACACCAGGAATTCCACTACTGACCAAATCTTTTATGAAGATGAAATAATGTCGACTGATGGCTTCAGCAGATGCATATCCTATAGATTAACAACCTCCGAGCTCATGGTAGGTCTGTCTTTAAATGGTTTACAAACTATCAAAAATATACTCCCCTCATAGCGAAAATGGATGGGATTTTTACTTCCGGAACCAGACTGTTGCACTCTATATCCTTCAGCTTTGTACAAATCACGCAGATTTAAAAAAAACTATTTAAGTCATGTTTGGGTTGTCAAGCTGAACTGAGCACGGACTGAGGCTGAGCCCTATTCCAGCCTTGCCGAAGCACCCCAAATCATCCACCAAATT
Source organism: Moxostoma hubbsi (assembly GCA_032164185.1). Taxonomy (NCBI): domain Eukaryota; kingdom Metazoa; phylum Chordata; class Actinopteri; order Cypriniformes; family Catostomidae; genus Moxostoma; species Moxostoma hubbsi. The sequence continues at coordinate 15,670,563 of JAVLUX010000215.1, read as the reverse complement.
TCACAGTTGGTGCGAGACACTGGCTTGAAGGCCTCTCCAGGTCTCCGTCTAACCATTAGATGGCCAGGTGGAGGATCGGTGATGATCTTGGGGTGCTTCAGCAAGGCTGGAATCGGGCAGATTAGTCTTTGTGAAGGACGTATGAATCGAGCCACATACAAGGTTATCCTGGAAGAAAACTTGCTTCTTTCTGCTCTGACAATGTTCCCTAACTCTAAGGATTGGTTTTTCCAGCAGGACAATGCTCTATGCCACACAGCCAGGTCAATAAAGGTGTGGATGGAGGACCACCGGATCAAGACCCAGACCAGCCCAATCTCCAGACCTGAACCCCATTGAAAACCTCTGGAATGTGATCAAGATGGATGGCCACAAGCCATCAAACAAAGCCGAGCTGCTTGAATGTTTGCACTAGGTGTGGCATAAAGTCACCCAACAGCAATGTGAAAGACTGGTACAGATCATGCCAAGATGCATGAAAATCAGGGTTATTCTACCAAATATTGATTTCTGAACTCTTCAAGTTAAAACATATTGTGTCGTTTAAACATGAATATGAACTTGTTTTCTTTGCATTATTCGGGGTCTGAAAACAGCATCTTTTTTGTTATTTTGACCAGTTGTCAATTTTGCTCAAACACACACCTATAAATAGTAAATCCAGAGAAACTGCTAATTTTGCAGTGGTCTCTTAATTTTTTTCGGAGCTGTAATATAGTTATATATAGATCAGCCACAACATTAAAACAACATCCCTAATATTTTGTAGGTCCCCCTTGTGCTGCAACAACAGTGCCAACCCGCATCTCAGAATAACATTCTGAGATTATATTCTTCTCACCATAGTTGTACAGAGCGGTTATCTGAGTTACTGTAGACTTTGTCAGTTCGAAACCAGTCTGGCCATTCTCTGTTGACCTCTCTCATCAACAAGGTGTTTTCATCTGCATAACTGCCGCTCACTGGATGTTTTTGGCACCATTCGGAGTAAATTCCAGAAACTACTGTGCATGAATCCCAGGAGATCAGCAGTTACAGAAATAAACAAACCAGCCTGTCTGGCACCAACAATCAACCATGCAATTATCTAATCAACCAATCGTGTGGCAGCAGTGCACTGCACAAAATCATGCAGATACTGGTCAGGAGCTTCAGTTAATGTTCACATCAACCATCAGAATGGGAAAAAAATGTGAGCTCAGTGATTTGGACCGTGGCATGATTGTTGGTGCCAGACGGGCTGGTTTGAGAGTTTCTGTAACTTCTGATCTCCTGGGATTTTCACACACAACAGTCTCTAGAGTTTACTCCGAATGCTGCCAAAAACAAAAAACATCCAGTGAGCAGCAGTTCTGCAGATGGAAATACCTTGTTGATGAGAGAGGTCAACAGAGAATAGCCAGACTGTTCGAAATGATAAAGTCTACAGTAACTCAGATAACTCAGATGTGTATCTTTAATTACACATTGTCATATCAACAAGTAGTCAGTAACACAGGTCTAAAGTAGAAGAATCAGATCATTAGTAATTTCTCCAGGAATCAGATTATATCATAACCAATGTATGTTTCGCATTGTATAGATTCAAAATTGCAGTCTCATAAGAGTCCTTCATTCGGGAATCATAATACTCAAGTTGCGCAGTGTGTTTCACATCGTAGATTCAGCAGAGGCACAGACTATTTAGCAGAGAGACCACTTCTATTAAAATGAACGTGAGAAATAGGAACGCCCAACAGTTTTATAAAAGGAAGTCTCACATTACAGGTAAAAGAGCCAATCAGCTTTTAGATACAGAGATCACCTGTCAATCAACTCGAGAATGCACACGCATTAGCTGAACCAACTTGAAAAACAGCATTTTTTAACATTATCTAAGGTAAAGCAGCACAATTTATGTTACCGTTGTTGTCAGATTTTACTGCCAATTAAATGTTTCTCCGGCTGTAACCGTGACCAAACATTTGAAGATTTCAGTCTTTCCCATTCAAGTAGATAGGAGCTGCACTTCATGATGCTTCTTTACATAAGAAACAGCTACCCGGTAGCTTGCAAAGATGGCTGCTGAGTGAACTGACTTGCCTTGAAAGGGATTTTGGTAGAAGGCAGCGCTGCTGCTGTATTTTGGTACAGTGTTAGGTCCGCATTGGTGGAAAATTGCACATACAGAAAATGTTAACAGAACCGAATGTCGTGAAACTCAAATGGTTTTTGGATTGTTTTTATTAATGGAACGGTGTTCTCTGTACCCCAACCTATTCAGGAATGCTCCAGTAACAGTAGTACCACCTCACCTTGGTCAGTTTTGGTGGCTGGTTTCCAGTTCTCTGCACTAATAACAGGCAGGCAGACCTGCCCCTTCTCATCAATGTTGGGGTGATAGATCTTCGTTTTGAATGTGATCTTGGGTGGTTTGAAAGGGTATTCCGCAGGGAAGATGATCTCAATCCTGAATGCCCCTTTGTCATATGGAGGGTTGTCCTGAGGAAGGTACACAAGGTAAACAAATGAACATGAGCACAGCTCAGACTACAGTGTCTCAATTGATGTCTGTATGAAATTCCAAACAAACTGATGTTGATGCCAGAACGCAAGGGTGAATGTGTGTAGTATGACATCAGATATGGCTGATCGCATTATGAATTATGAGCCAGAACTATACTATGAAACACTCAGGACAACTTTTACAAAGTTGTGCAAACTCTTAAAAACCTTTCTCAAGCAATCATACGGTCTCAGAATTGTAGTTTTTGGCTTCCAATTGCTAAGCCATCATTTTCTAATCTACAAAGAACAGATGCATACTGAAACTGTGCTATAATATAACATTTCTTATCTGAATGTTATACAAATGTTGAAAACAGAAATACAGTTGGTTACACTTTACAATAAGGTACCATTTGTTAGCAAAAGTTACATTAGTTAACTTTATGAACAATACTGAAGCATGTATTAATATTATTGTTAATTTCAACATTTAGTAAGTTTTTTTTAAATCAAAATGTTTATTTTTTAGCATTAGTTAATGAACTATAAACAATTGCATTATTATTATTATTAACTAACATTAACACAGATTAATAAATGCTGTAAAAATATATTGTTAATGACATCCAATGCATTAGTTAACAAATGGAAACTTATTGTAAAGTGTTACCACGCAATTTGTAAAAAAAAAAAAAAAAAGGTCTAAAAGTTTAAAAACATTTAGTAAACACTTACTGGAACAATGAGTCCTTGCCATGTCAATATGTTTGATTCATCAACTTGAATGTTACGAAAGTTTTTCATTCCAGATTTGCGGATTTCTTCAAGCTCCTGATAAAAACAAGTTTGTAAACAATTAATATGTAAAATTGTATGTAAAGGGAATTTGTAGTATCACAATTTTTATTTGTAGGTAAGTGCAAAGCACTCTGGGATGCAAAATAGCATATTATCAAAAGGTATGTTTATAAATGTTGAAAATATATTTAAAGCATCCTAATAACAACAGTCTGGAATATACCATCTAAGACACTGCATGATTTTAAGCTGTAATCCAAAGGTGTAACCTGACCCAGGTTATACGCACGAGAAACAACCCCTTCCTCAGCTGCTTACTGTAAATAAATAACTGACCCACAGTTCAAGACAAGCGATCTGTACAGTTTGCTTTAAAGGGAAAGTTCCCCCCGAAATAATAATTCTCTCATCATTTACTCACCCTCATGCCATCCCAGATGTGTACAACTTACTTCCGCTGAACACAAATGAAGATTTTAAGAAGAATTTAAACTCTGTTTCAACTCATACATTGCAAGTACATAAATGCAGCATAAAAGTAATCTATAAGACTCCAGTGGTTAAATCAATGTCTTCAGAACTAATATGACAGGTGTGGGGGAAGATACGGATACATTTCGAAGTCCTTTAAATTTCCATTTGCATTGTATGAGATATAAAGAGATAAGATATTTTTCTAAAAATCTCCGTGTTCAGCAGAATAAAGAAAGTCATGCACATCTGGGGTGGCATGAGGGTGAATAAATTAGATCATTTAAATTTTTGGGTGAACTATCCCTTTAAGTTTGCAACATCACCCTGTAAATATTTAAAAACAAGATTTCTAACATCACTGGCCCATTCATGATCAATATCAAGTCAGTGCTGAAAAAAAAAAAAAAAATCAATGATCAAAAACAGTAAAAGGAAGTAAACACCAATAAGGAAGTAAATTCGTTACAGGATGACTGCTACACTGCCCCCCCTCCCTCACAAAAAAAACCCAAATAAAACAAAAACCAGCACATAAACGCCTAAGAAACTCAAATACACGGGAATTTGCCCGTCATAATGACAGTAAACATATCACTTGTTTGTAAGAACTAAATAAGGTGATCTAGATACACGACGGATGTTCGTAAAGCGAAAGCTTGTTATGAACTCACAGTTTCGGTTTTTCACAAGGGCGTAACTTCACCTAGTCACCTGAAACTAACTGAACCAAAATTGTTTTGAAGTACAAATTCAATTATTTGTGCTATTACGAGTCTTAAAGGGACTGAAGATTTCGTTTTGAACTTTTGATCTCTTTATGTTGTCATTGACGCCATCGCCCTGTGTTTAAAACAACCAGAAGCGATTTATTATTTCCCTTTAAGTCCCTGTCAAACATGAACCTATAGACCATTTCACCGACTGTGATGACGCGTTTCCGCCTTACTTAACAGCGTAAATCTCGCTTTTTTATATTGTAATTATTTTATATTGAGTGTACATTTAACACTGTGCTTATTGTTATATTACCCTGGAATTAGTTTTAAAAACTGAATTACCACAGTTGTGAGAGGGTTTCTATTACAGCAGCTGAGAGTGACGATAAATTGGGTTACTTCGTTAAAAAAAGATTCGGTCCGGCTTGAATCAAACGAACCCGGTTTGAGGGTACCCATCGCATCAGACACTCCTACCTTCATACCATACATTACATTACTGTCACTTCCTAGCTGCCAAATAATGAAACCACTCAAATGGACACCGATGTCCGCTCCGATGTGCTCACTCTCACTGTGCTTCACCGATCTCGACCCATAAAACAAGTTCTGTGGTCTCGCGGCCTCCGCCGGCGCTTTTCCTCCTTCATGTTGGGAAACGCGCGGCGAGCCGAGTCATCGAGTGCGTGAATTACACATTCCAACGCCTGCCAAGCGCGAACGGACGATCAAATAGCATTTTCAGCAAGTTAACATAATTTTTTATTTGTTTGTGAGCGGTCGTGTGAGATAAATCTCAATTAGAGGTATAAAAAGTGCGAGGTTTGAACGTCTACCTTGTGTAGTCTCCTACTCGCCGCCATCTTGAATCTTTCAACTGCTCCCAGAAAACACCGCGCGGCAGCTCGAGCGATTGAATCACCAGCTCGCGCGCTTATTCGGTGCCGCAGCTGATCCGAGATCAGCTTTATAAATTGAGGTGCGCGAAAGGGGCGCCCAGTAGAATGACCTCAGATCAGCTTTCGTGGGTACTTTCCATTACAAAACGAAACAAAAATGCAATTTATTACACTCTGGATGGAACTGATTAATCTTTGATAAACAAGGCCCTAATTTAGTCACACTTGTCAGCAAAAATAAATTAAACTTAATAAATTAAAGCAGTACGGGATGAAGTTTAGAATCTAGGTTAGCCAAGAAACAGAAATTCAATAAACGTCTCTTGTCAAGGAAGTATGCTTTTTTTTCTATCTCGCATTTCTAGTGAATGACCATAAGATGTCCCTCCTGAGTAAGGAATAAGGCTTTTATAGCAGCGGTTCTCAAAACATCTCAGGTCAAGTGTTACTTATAAAAACATGCAAGTACCATCAAGTTGCATGTTACATAAAAGTTTCCTCTATTTATTCATTTATTTGTTTAAGCATTGAGCAAACTGAAATCTCTTGAACACTAAGATATTTAGATGAATATCTCAGCTCTGCAGGTCCATACAATTCAAGTGAATGGTGGCCAGAACTTTGAAGCTTCAATAACTTCAATACATAAAGGCATCTTAAAAGTAACCCATACTACTCCAGTGGTATAATCCATGTGTTCTGAAGTGATCTAATCTATTTGGGTGAGAACAGACCAAAATGTAGCTCTTTTTTCACTGTACTTGCCATTGCAGTCTCTAGGCACGATCATGATTACAAGAGTGATTACACTTCCTAGTGCTTGACACACATCCAGAGTGCTAGATGGTGCTTTATGAAGTGTAATTGGCCTTGAAATTACGATCACCAAGGAGACTGCTGATGTCAAGATTTATGAATAAAAATGAGTTATATTTTGGTCTGTTCTCTAACCAAAACCAATTAGATTGCATCAGAAGACATGGATTATACACTACAGTCTTATGGAGTGCTTTTAAACTGCCTTTATGTGCTTTTTGGAGCTTCACATTTCTGGTCACCATTCACTTGCATTGTATGGACCTCCAGAGCTGAAATATTCTTCTGAAAAATGTCTTTTTGTTCTGCAGAACAAAGAAAGTCACACATCTGGGATGGCATGAGGGTGAGTAAATGATGAGATAATTGTAATTTTTTTTGGTGAATTATTCCTTGAAGGACTTTGTAAGATCTCTGTAAGATGTGTGGAAGGACCCTTCAAGAAAACAGATACACCATATAGAAATGTCCAATGCAGTCAAACACTTTGGGCCTACAACTAAATGTATTTTTGAATACATATCTATGTTTTTTGGACATGTAACTTGGTAGTATCTTGACATTTTTTGAAGTAACTTGAAAACCATATAAATACAATGTTACATAAATGTGATAAATGATAAATGTGATGCATCATGGTAAACAGAAATGTGCTCTGCTTTACAAACTGATATCATCACTGAACAATGGTACTGCCACAACACTGTACATGCAATCCAAGATTGTGAGGCATTAGACATGAGTTAGCATAAACATGCAACCTGGTTTACTATTAAGATTAAGTTAGTGAAGTTAGTGAACTAGAAAATTATTGATGTAATACAGAGTATCAATATAATTTACAGACTTCATTATATTGGCTAAAAAGTAAATATATAGACAACAGTTGTACATGTGCATTTGTTTGTGCATTTGTTGGTTTGTTGGTTTGTTTATTTGCTTTTCTCGTCAAAGGAGCCCATACACTGCCAGCATGCTTCCCAGCCCAACAGATAAACACTTGTGTGGGCACACATTTCTTACCGTTTCCTGTAAACCTCATGACTGAAACAACTTGATCAGACATGCTTCCCCTGTGGCGTTTTCAGGTAAAGATGGGCTGCTGGTTACAGATTGGAAGTGTTAACTATTTTGTTTCCGCTTTTGCATTATTTAGCACCCACTTGAGCAGTTTCATTCAACCCACTACTTTATCTCTGAAGTTAATTTGGTTAATAGGAAATACCAATGTTTTATTCATATTTATTAATAAATGATGCATGGGTTTGCAATTGCAGAGCAAACACCTGTCAAAATGCACAATTGAAGCATCTGATCTGATTTGTTACTGAAAGGAATATATGTCTCATTTTTACTCACATGCGGTTATGACCTGCTTGAACTTATATACGTATATAGGTCAATTTTTGCTCATAGTTACAAATCATAAAGAGACCTCTTAAATTTGTTGCATGAGTCCACAGGCCCCAAATACAATAAAAGACATTAGGTTAATACTCCTTAGAGATAGGGTGAGGAGCTCGGAGTAGAGCCACTGCTCCTTTGCGTCGAAAGGAGCCAGTTGAGGTGGGGGGCATCTGGTAAGGATGCCCCCTGGGCACCTACCTAGAGAGGTGTTTCAGGCACGTCCAGCTGGGAGGAGACCTCGGGGAAGACCCAGGACTAGGTGGAGAGATTACATCTCCACACTGGCCTGGGAACACCTCGGGGTCCCCCAGTCAGAGCTGGTTAATGTGGCTCGGGATAGGGAAGTTTGGGGCCCCCTGCTGGAGCTGCTGCCCCCGCGACCCAACTTCGGATAAGCGGTTGAAGATGGATGGATGGATGGTTAATAGTGTTCACGGACATCTTAGAGTAAAAACACTATTAAGAGTTTATTATTGTGGATAATAAGCATGAATGCAATGTCATATAGGTTTCAGCACCTGGGATAATTGGGCTTTTTCAGTTGTCACAGCAATATATGTTTACTTTGTGCAGGTAAATGTACTGACGAAGAGGTATGGAGGTTCAGACCTGGTTTCTTGGATAGATGTTTAAAGATTTCTTATTGTATTCAGAACCAATGATCCCTTAAAACTAATTGCCAATACCATCCTGAGTTTAATCATCTAATATAACCCTCTTCAACATAACGGATCATGAGTAATATAAACCATGAGAAACAGCATGCATCCTGCCTAAAATACAGTTCCTTGTTGCACTGACCCCTTGAGGGTTTTTAAGAGCCCCCTTGAGAAAAATAGAAAGAAAATAAAAATACTTTCTCTTTCCAAAAAAAAAAAAGCACTAAAATCTCAGGTCAAGACTTTCACAGGAAAAGTAGTACAGGGGTTTTATTTATTCCTTTGGAACATTTGTAGTTTGTGGGTGGTCGGTGTAAAAAATTTTGTTTAGCATTTCATTTACTGGAAGGTTTGCCCCTGATTCCACAGCATCCAACAAGAACTTCCTTTTGTAATGTATGAGAAACCAAAGAGGGATTTTCCTGCTAGTAAACAAACTCCTCAAACACTAATTATGGGATGGGGTTTTAAAATATGACATATCCTAAGTGACAATCAGAATCAGAATCTGAATCAGCTTTATTGCCATGTATGCTGACACATACAAGGAATTTGTCTTGGTGACAGGAGCTTCCAGTGTACAACAATACAAACAATACCAAAAACAGCAGCAAGACATAGGTAATTAAAAACAAAAAAAGACAAAAAAAAAATAATTATACATATACGTACATACACTCACCATCATACATACCCATATACACATACGTAGTGCAAATCTATTACAATCTGTTATATAAAGGACAAAAATACAGTATATTATGAACAGAGCAATGTAAGTAAGGGCAGAAGTGGATATGTTGGATAATATAAATAGACTTAAACTGTGTATTGCACATAATTATTGCTCAATAGGACAATTTTAACTGTTCATGAGATGAATAGCCTGAGGGGGAAAAAACTGTTCCTGTGTCTGATGGTTCTGGTGCTCAGAGCTCTGAAGCGTCGGCCAGAAGGCAACAGTTCAAAAAGGTAGTGGGCTGGGTGAGTGGGGTACAGAGTGATCTTACCAGCCTTTTTCTTCACTCTGGAAGTGTATAGTTCTTGAAGGGAGGGCAATGGGCAACCAATAATCCGCTCAGCAGTCCAGACTGTCCTCTGTAGTCTTCTGATGTCTGATTTCGTAGCTGCACCAAACCAGACAGTTATTGAAGTGCAGAGGAAAGACTCAATGACTGCTGAGTAGAAGCGCCTGTGGCAGGTTGAACTTCCTCAACTACAACCTCTGCTGGGCCTTTTTCACAATGGAGTCAATGTGTGTCTCCCACTTCAGGTCCTGTGAGATGGTAGTGCCCAGGAACCTGAATGACTTCACTGCTGCCACAGTGCTGTTTAGATTGGTGTGCTGGGGCAATGTTGGGGTGTTCCTCCTAAAGTCCACAATCATCTCCACCGTTTTGAGCGTGTTCAGCTCCAGGTTGTTTTGACTGCACCAGACAGCCAGCCGTTCAACCTCCTTTCTGTATGCAGACTCATCATATATATATATATATATATATATATATATATACGTATATATACTGTATAAAGTTTGCAATTAAGTTTCATACACACAGTCTTTGGTACATTACTGCTGATGAGCAATCAAAACCTCATCATTAAAACAGTATATTTGGAGAGAGTCCAACCTGTCTACTTTTCCAGACAGAATAACAGAAATGAAGGTGCTTGCCATGAAGTTTGTGGTTCTTTAAAACATTCTTAAGTGAGAATGGAGTTGAGCGATTTACACAGAAACGCAGTGTGCATATGCATGAATGCATGTCTTAGAATGTTATTAAATTGAATTAAAGTAAAGTTATTGTAGAACGTTCTCAAATAGGACCTTCATCCCAAGGGTGGTAACGGAACTGACACTGTGCATGAAAAAACAAAAACATTTAAAAGGAGTAAATCAAGCGGTGACCTGTCAGGGCATATAGGGCGTCAATTTGTGGAGCATAAAAGGAGATGTTAGGCAGTTTGTTAATCTCAGTCATCATTCGCTTTCATTGCGAAGTCATTCAATGAAAGTAAATGGTGTGGCTAAAATTCATCATAGCATATCATTTTGTGTTTCACAGTAAAAAAAAAAGGTATATCAATATGGAATGTACTGTAATGTTACTACCTAAGACCATTACTTTCCCAACATACAATATGTTTTTATATGGGATGTGCAAAATAATAAAGGAATACTGACTGTAAGTAGAAAAGTCTGAAGCTTCACATGCAACCACTGAATGTGGTGAGAACACACATTAGACCGTAATTAGAGCTTCCGTAAATCTGGCCAATAAAAATTGATTTGGTGCCACTTTCAAAAAAACGAAACTGAGAGTTATGCATAAAGGAGTGAAGAGCCAAGCTTGCACCACACAACAGCAAATACAAATAACCTTCAGAAAAGTTTTTAACAGCCATGTTTCCCCTCAAAGAGAAGGTTATTGTTCTTGGCTCTGTTTCTTCAGTTCAGGGAAGCACACACCCTTTCATCTGTGCCAGGCTCTCAGATTTCACACTATTCATTAAGGTAATGACAAGGTATGATCACTTTAAATATCCCTTTGTTGAACAGGAGGGCTTGGAGAAAACTGGATTATATGCATTATATGTTTGTCTCAACAAAAGAAATTGAACACAAATTTGAGGCGTTGCCCTGAAGTTCCCCCATAGTTTCTGAATGTTTTTTTTTTTTTTTTTTTTTTTACAGAAGTTGCCTTAAGTAATAATAATAATAATAATAAGTGCATTATTAAAATATTAAATAAAATCTGAGACCATGGATCATCAGGTTTTGCACAAACTTATGCACAAAAGTCCATCCCAGCTTGAGTGCATGCTGTCTTTAAAACGCAATTGTGAAAAGCTTGTAAATGTTTCAGTTCAACTTTTCACTCAAACTGTTATGCTGATGCATATAATTCGCAAGGAAACAAAAAATGCATTAATTAAGAATGCAATATAATTTTTATTTATTTATTTTTTACCTTTGCAGCCTACTGTAAATGTAAAAGCAAAAAAAAATAAAAAATACAGGCAAAGCTAATTCATTATGGCCGATATAATATAAAAGAGCACTAAACCATTATGCAACCAAAAGCTACATTTCACTTTGGGTTCAGTTGCTGTAATTTACATAAGGAGAGTATTAGTGTTTTTTATGTGCTTCTAAATTTATGGCTAGGTCATACACCCTGCAGATCATTTGAATTGGGGGGTGGGGGGTGGGATTACAGGAAAGAATGTGGGGCAAAGAAAGCCAAAAGAAACTGATGCATTTACGAGATAGGGGTGGAGCTGGTGCGGTAAGTCTTGACCTGAAAGTGAAAGCTACTTCTTTTTTGTGTATAAATACCTGCAGACTCACCTGTGCACATGCATCTGATGCTCTGACTTCTGACAAATATAAAGAGAAGAATGCAGACTCCAGCATTAACTCTCCTCGTCTTCACTGCAGTCCTATGGGGCAGCACAGAAGGTAAGATTTAAATAAAAACCAACTATTGCATCCCCCATTTCATTCTGAAACTGGTTATTGATTGAAAACTGGCTGCTGTTGACACTTGAGGTCATTGCCATAGTATTTCTTGGCTGTCTCCTCAAAAATTCTGTTATAACTCTGGGAGCTGGTTTCTGGTAATACAGAAAATCTCTGTATGTTTCAAATGAAAGAAATGTTTAGGCCAAGTTTTGTTCTTGCATGGTGTCAAATGTATGTAGAGTGGGAGGATTGTGGTGAAAGTGGTGACCCTTGCTAATACCAACATTTCTTTCTCAGCGTTTTCTGATGAAGCTGTGGACTGCTGTCTGACCACCAAAGACACACGTATACCATTGCAAATCCTTGCAACCTACTTCCATCAAACAACAGAGGGTGGTTGCCCCATCCCAGCTACCGTGTAAGCATCAATCATGGATGATGGGAGATGCACTATATAGTACCGTATTAATGAATGTAAAAGTTAATATCTCTCTTTGCACCCATAGATTCATCACTAAAAAGGACAAGAAACTGTGTGCTCCTCCAGAAGAGAGACATGAGTGGATTAGAAAGCACATCACACACCTCAATAGGAAGAAAAAAACACAGCAGTAGGAATACTGGTAAATAAAATAATCCCTAAAACACACAAGACGAAACAAACCTCCCACTGCATGTCACTTTCACGTTAAATCTTACTTCTGCTCTCACAGGAACCTTCTCTGGCCTTTTCTGTAACATACCCACTAATGAAAACATAATATGTTTTTTTTTATCTTTTCTGTTTTGCAGACAGGAATTGACCCCTGATGACCCTGCAGCTGCATACACTCATCAGTTGTGACTTTGATTGACTATTTTAAGTATTTGGGAAATTCTGCAGATGTGAAGGTTCACAGATGCATGGCATTCAAACTTTGTAAAATAAATGAATTAATGGCATTTCAAAGCTGATATGTTATGTGTAACATGTTGTAGATCACTGTAGCAATTATGAACCTCACGCATGTGCATGAGTTGCCCTGTATTTGTATTTTTTGGAAAATGTGATTTAATGAATGTACATAGCGTAAGAATACTTTGTGTGTATATGAATTTTAACATAAATGAATGAATGACTTAAAATAAATGAAATTTTGGTAACTCTTCTTTCTACTTTTATGAATCATTTATCCGTGATATATTAAATAGACAAAACTTAAAAGATGCTTTCATCTAAAGCACCAAACAAGTATTGATGTTTACAGGTTCTTACAGTAATAGTGTCACACTATTAAGTGTCAGATTCATTCTGTTGAGTCGGTTATTTTCAGGGTATTGGGAAAACGGCAACAAATGACCGTAATTAAATGACCTTTTTGTTGAAAAAGGTAAAGAATGGGATTACACTTAATATTTCAGTAATTTAATTACAGTTACTTCTGATGCAATTGTGTTAAAGTACAGACTACAGAACATTTCTATATAAAACAATAGTGAATTTAAAATCAAAATTGAATGTCATGTTAAAATATATGTTTTCTGATTTAACTCCGCCCCCTCAAATTTTTTGGCCAGTTCATGAATAATTTATTTGATTTTATATAATACTTTTGAAAGAATTAAAAGAACAGTTTCATTTCTATCCTTGTTTTTTGTATCTGGTCGAGGTTGATAAGTAATGCAATTACTTTTCAGACAAAGCAATTAGTACAGTAATCTAATTGCACTGTAGAAGATGTAATTAGTAGTTATAATTAATAACTTACCCAGCACTGGCTAATGCTTTTTATTATTAGTGGTGCTTGCTCATTGGAGGTGTGCTATTACTTTTCTAAATTCATTCAGACTCAGATTTCCTCAGATGATAATCAATACAAATTGGTTTAAAAATCCCATTGACTTGTATTGAAAGTGTTTATAAAAATCCTATCTATGGATCGGAATATTTTTCTGGTGCGACACACATATTCTTTTTACTTCTAGTATCTGATAAAGGGACAGTTCTCTCCAAATTGAAAATTCTCTCATCATTTCACCCTCATGCCATCCCAGATGTGTATGACTTTCTTTCTTCTGCTGAACACAAACAAAGATTTTAGAAGAATATCTCAGCTCTGTAGGTCCATACAATGCAAGTGAATGGTGACCAAAATTCTGAAGCTCCAAAAGCACATGAAGGCAGCATAAAAGTAATCCATATGACTCCAGTATTCTAATTTGTGTCTTTTTATGCGAGTTTTGAGTGAGAACAGACCAAAATTTAACTCCTTTTTTACTATAAATCTTGCAGTCTGCTTTGTGATAATGATTTAGAGCTCAATTCCTCTGGCGTTCTGCCCAACCATCAAGCACTAGGAAGTGTAATCAAGCTTAAAATCATGATCTTGCCGATTGCAATGGCAAAATGTACAGTGAAAAATGAGTAACATTTTGGTCTGTTCACACCCAAAATCGATTAGAAGACATGGATTAAACCACTTGAGTAATTTGGATTACTTTAGTGCTGCCTTTATGAGCTTTTTGGAGCTTCAAATTCCTGGCCACCATTCAGTTGCATTGTATGGAGATATTTTCTAAAAATGTTTGTTTGTGTTCAGCAAAAGAAAGAATGTCATACACATCTGGGATGGCATGAGGGTGAGTAAATGATGAGGTCATTTAAATTTTATCTGAATGATTCCTCTAACAACCTAACATTCTTGATCACTGAGCCAATATATAATTTCAGAGATAAAGCACAGTACATGATGTCATGTCTCTGTAAACCATGTAAACTTTCAGTATATACACAACGTGGTTTCCATATACCACACAAAAGTGAGGGACTAATCATTAGCCTAATAATTCATGTAAACACACAACTCTGTGATTACATTAAAAATCAGTCATTATTCACACCAATCAAGCAGTTCAGTTTGACAGGTTTAGAAGAAATATCTCTTAAGTCGTATTGAAACATTCACTTTTAACAGATTGTTGTAAAATTTGTATTTGAAAGGATGGAAGTGTGAGAATCTGAGTTTCAGTATGAGGAAAAAGGGAGACTGTGGCAGGGCAGAGGGTCCCGTATTAGGCTAATCAAGCCTCCGAGAGGGATAAAGGCCGACTGCAGAGGATGGTGCGGGGGAGAGAGATCATTTACAGACATGTCCATCATGTATGTGTGTATGTGTGTATGTATGTATGTGTGTGTGTGTGTGTGTGTGTGTGTGTGCGTGTCTTTCTTTAAGTTCAGAATTAAAATATTATTTATACTGTCAAGCGTGTTCTCGCCTCTGTGAACTGCTTTACAGAGACTACTTGGAAAAGAGACATAGAATGTGATGCATTGTGCGGTAAACATTCCCTTATTCATGGTTGTGTTGTAAACATGTCCCTTATTCCTTTAAAAAAATAAAAAGTCCCACATTGGTTTAACAATCTGCTTCTTTGAAATATCTAGGGGAGGGACTATGAGGAAAAACCATGTAATAGTGAAACTACAAGTCCTATAAAGCAGGGGAGAGATGGAGAGGGTGATAGGACAGTGTCAGGTCAATGATAATAGCCGCTTCAGCAGGACAGTCTCAATCCAGGTTCCACCATCTCCTGCACCTGTTGCCATGGCTTCAGTTGTTTTACCTGCACTGAGTGTGTATCTCTGTGCCTTGGCACTAATTGTCTGCAACAATCCAGCAGGTGAGTCTGAGATGTTTTTTTTGTCCTCTGTCAATTGCATTTACTTTCTGAGGGATACAATCTATTTCTTCTTGTATTTGTTTCATTTTTCTCCTGATATTTGTCATATTAAATCAGATGTATCACATCACACCCACATTTATTTATTTATTATCATTTTAATAACTCCAGTTAGTACTCCAATTATCAATTATTATGATCTATTTATACATTTTTAATCAAAGGTGCATTATGTAAGATTCAGAAACCCTTGTTATTAATGACACCTGTGACCATTAAGTGAACTGCAGCCAGCTGCCTTTTGCTCGTGCTCGCGCACACACTCCATAGGGATGCGAGTGAGCGTTGACCAAAACAATGACGTAACGTACAGAGGGACCGAACGTGATTCACCGACATCATAATGACAGATGAGGTAGAATAGTTAAAACGACACAGTTATAATTGTTTTACTACAAAATTTGAGACAAACTAAGACTACTTATCAGCTAACATAGCATACCGATACACACATACAGCTACATACTACCGAACTATACCAAACAGTTTACTGTTGCACGGCACTGTTATGTTGCACTATTGTATGTTTTGTATGTCATATGTTGTACTTCGAATAAGAAACCAGCGAATTTGCTTAAATTTATCCTGTATATCTGACTTTTATTATAAAGAGAAGATCGTTTAAAGACGACCTGTAGAAGTTATTATTGTATGGGAATCCTGTCCTCACATATCATTTTATGCCTCTAACTTAAAGGGACAGTTCACAAAAAATTATCTTTCTCATGCCATCCTAGATGTGTGACTTTTTTCTTCAGCAGAACACAAATGAAGATTTTTAGAAGAATATCTCAGCTCTGTATGTCCATACAATGCAAGTGAATAGAGAACAGAAATTTGAACAGAAAGGTCCAAAAAGCACATAAAGGCAGCAAAAAAAGTAATTCATATAACTCCAGTGGTTAAATCCATGTCTTCAGAAGTGATATGAGAGGTGTGGGCGAGAAACAGATCAATATTTCAGTTCTTTTTTTTACCATAAATCTCCACATTCAAATTCTTTTACATTTTAAAAGTGAAAGTGGAGATTTATAGTACATCACGCCCACACCTATTATATCGCTTCTGATGATATGGATTAAACCACTTCACGGATTACTTTTATGCTGCCTTTATGTGCTTTTTGGACCTTCAAAGTTCTGGCCACCATTCACTTGTATTGTATGGACCTACAGGGATGAATTATTCTTTGAAAAATCCCATCTGGGATGGCATGAGGGTGAGGTAAAGTATTTCATTTTTGATCCCAGCTGTGCCCATTTGTAATGCTTCACTGCAAAATACATTATGGACAATTTTGTATGGCAATACATTTTTATATTCATATTGTTGTTTTTGTATGAACAGATATTTTATATTTAAATTCTCATTTCCTCACATTTCCCTGGTCTCTCATAATATCTTTCTTGTTCTTTATCTATCTGTCTGCCTCCTCTCTTTCAGAGGCTCAGGCAGATTTAGCTTTGGATTGTTGCCTGAAGGTTAGCCATCAAAGCATCCCCAAATACATCCTCCTCAGTTACCAAAAGCAGTTCAGAGGTGATGGCTGCCCCCTTGATGCTGTTGTGTAAGTACATTCTCGTTTCAAAGGAAAGTACTGTATGTTCTTTACAGTGTCTGCAGCTTTTATCTGTTCAGTTATTCTCCCTGGGAATGAACTAGACAAACAATTACTGAGATATTATCACTTTTCCAGACATTGCAGAAGTGAAAGTGTATTTAAAGGTAAAGTCTATTTTAAGAACTTCCCTTTCAAGTAAAATGATGAACCACTTATCTTTCAGGTTCAGAACCAGAAAAGGTCGAAACCTGTGTGCCCCACCTGCTACTGAAGTTCAGTGGGTCAGCGAACTGACCAAGTTTCTGGACACAAGGCGCAGGAAGTGCAAAGAAACCAAATTTCAGGTGCACATCAAACATTGGACATCAAATATTTGACAGACAGACAGACAGACAGAATGATAGATAGATAGACAGACAGACAGACAGACAGACAGATAGATAGAAATAAAAAAGTGATAGATAGATAGACAGACAGACAGACAGACAGACAGATAGATAGATAGAAACAAAAAAGTGATAGATAGATAGATAGACAGACAGACAGACAGATAGATAGAAATAAAAAAGTGATAGATAGATAGACAGACAGACAGACAGACAGACAGATAGATAGATAGAAACAAAAAAGTGATAGATAGATAGATAGATAGACAGACAGACAGACAGATAGATAGAAATAAAAAAGTGATAGATAGATAGATAGATAGACAGACAGACAGACAGATAGATAGAAATAAAAAAGTGATAGATAGATAGACAGACAGACAGACAGACAGATAGATAGATAGAAACAAAAAAGTGATAGATAGATAGATAGATAGACAGACAGACAGACAGATAGATAGAAACAAAAAAGTGATAGATAGATAGATAGATAGACAGACAGACAGACAGATAGATAGAAATAAAAAAGTGATAGATAGATAGACAGACAGACAGACAGACAGATAGATAGATAGAAACAAAAAAGTGATAGATAGATAGATAGATAGACAGACAGACAGACAGATAGATAGAAATAAAAAAGTGATAGATAGATAGACAGACAGACAGACAGATAGACAGACAGACAGACAGAATGATAGATAGATAGACAGACAGACAGACAGACAGATAGATAGATAGAAACAAAAAAGTGATAGATAGATAGACAGACAGACAGATAGACAGACAGATAGATAGATAGAAACAAAAAAGTGATAGATAGATAGACAGACAGACAGACAGATAGACAGACAGACAGACAGAATGATAGATAGATAGACAGACAGACAGACAGACAGATAGATAGATAGATAGATAGATAGATAGACAGACAGACAGATAGATAGATAGAAATAAAAAAGTGATAGATAGATAGACAGACAGACAGACAGATAGACAGACAGACAGACAGAATGATAGATAGCTAGACAGACAGACAGACAGACAGACAGACAGACAGACAGATAGATAGATAGAAACAAAAAAGTGATAGATAGACAGACAGACAGATAGACAGACAGATAGATAGATAGAAATAAAAAAGTGATAGATAGATAGACAGACAGACAGACAGATAGACAGACAGACAGAATGATAGATAGACAGACAGACAGACAGACAGACAGACAGATAGATAGATAGAAACAAAAAAGTGATAGATAGATAGACAGACAGACAGATAAAGGCTCATTACACAACAAGCATGTCAGTATTATTACATCAGCTCTACACCAGATCACTTTCCCTTCTGAGGTTTTCTGACTCATGTCTTTGTTTACACATAGTCGAACACCGTTTAGATATGCTATTGTATAAATCTTACTCATACAAAACCACAAATTGGTCAGCTGTAAAACCACAAGCCAAAACATCCTCCTAGTACAAATTCTCTGAGACATCAAACCCGACCACCAACAATGCGTCTGACTGAAATCTTGTGCATGAGTAATACAGAGACTTCTGTTCATTAGCAGCTATTCAGCAAACCCCCATGTCTTTGACTAATGTTTATCTCAAGTGCAGAATTGTCTGGGATTTCCCTAGCCTATAGGCATGGTACATTTAATCATATCAGTTTCTTGGATACTCTAGTTTAAAAATGTGATTGATTTGAGAAATTGTTATTGAAATCAGACAAATACTCTATATATGCAACCTTTAGTGGTAAACTTTCTTTTTGTGCTTTTATTGCAGGGCAAACGCTGTGAAGCCTTGAAGTCTTTGTCTGATTGAGAGATCACACTCATTTCAGCTAATGATGAAACTGACAAGTCACAAATCTTTGGTGGTTTCTGTTCTTTAATAAATTGCTGGTCTTCCTCTATCAGGATTTTCTAAATTAGCCAAATTGTTTGAGCTGCCCTTTAGGTTCTGTTGCTATATTTTTTTTATTTTGTTGATATAATAATCCTGTTGCATTACTAGTGAGAATAAAAAAAAGTTGTCAAAGACACACATTTTGGTGGGACTGTATTCTTTATAAAAAGTTAATACCCCATATATTGTATTTGGAAGTACTTTGTGAAGTAGTCTGTGTACACATACAGTATATATGTTTAAATTAGTTAATTTAACACACAATCTAACTAACCTACCTATCTAAATGTGGGATATTTAAAGGGGATCTATTATGCAAAATTCACTTTTACATGGTTTTTGAACATAATGTGTATTGGCAGTTTGTGTACACAACCACCCTATAATGATTAAAATCCACCCAGATCTTTTTTTTTTTTAATCCCATTAATCATAAGCGCTGTTTCAGAACAACGTCACTTTGTACAGGCCCCGCCCACAACTGTTGACGGACACAGCCGACGGACATTTTTGTTTGTGTGCTGTTTCCTTATAGCGCATAGCAAACGTTGTAACCGTATTTGTGTGTGAGTGTTGCTCATCCATCTTTGCAAAACTGCTGAAAAAAAACTCTACAACAATTAAATTAATTTAATAAATAACCATTCGGAAACTTCCTGATAAATTCTCAAAGTTGTTACTTCTGACGGTGTCTGACTTTCGCTGTCAGTCATGTCTAGTTATCAGAAGCGGAGACGTCAAAACTCCGCCCTATTCTGGATAGGGGGCGGAGAGTACCAGCTCATTTGCATTTAAAGACACACACAAAAACAGGCATTTTCAAAATGGTATAATAAATGATCCGTAGGGAATTTTGAGCTGAAACTTCACAGACACATTCTGGGGCAACAAAGATTTAAATGACATCTTGTGAAAAGGGGCATAATAGGTGCCCTTTAGGTTAAGCTAAACCCTAAACACAATTATTTTGAAGTCATTTTTGAGGTGTTTAAGTACATAAAACATTGTTATCCATTTTATTACATTTATGCAATTAATAACAATTTAAGGACACCCCCAAAATAACATTTCCATAGATTTCTTTTAACAGAAACCATTTCTGTAGACATTTTCAGAAATTATTTCCAGAAATATACAATATGCACTATGCAATACATTATTTTAATTATATATATATATATATTAGAAAATTATACCAATAATTTTATATTATTTGTATAATTATTTAAATTACACACACACACACACACACACACACACACACACACACACACACACACACACACATATATATATATATATATATATATATATGCATATACATAAATACAGTAATGTGCAAAAGTTTTAGGCACTTTAGGCACTTAGAAAACATTTTGCATAGTGAGGATATCATAAAAAAATAAAATAAAAAAATACCATAAATAGTTTTCATTTATCAGTTAACATCATACAAAGTCCAGTAAACATAAAAGCTAAATCAATATTCGGTGTAACCACCTTTGTCTTCAAAACAGCCCCCATTCTCCTAGGAAAATCATTTTTTTTTTCTTGGTTATTGGCAGAAAGGATGTTTCAAGCTTAATTCGCCACAGTTCTTCTGTCTATTTAGGCTGTCTCAATTGCTTCTGTCTCTTTATGTAATCCCAGACTGACTCCCTGTTCTTCTATTCTATTCTATTCTGTTTGTAAAATACATTTCTGGGAGTCTAACATTTATGTTTCCTATTGACACAGTAAAGCTGAAGATAAAAATAACCATCTTAAATCAAATGTTTTTTTTTTAAATATCTTAAAAGCCTAAAACCTTTGCACAGTACTGAACATATATATACAGCACACACACACACACACACACACACACACGAACAACACTAAGTTTCACATCTGTGCCACTAGGCGGCAGTAATGAGCTAATTTTCTCTCTCTAGTGCTGTGAGGAAGAGAAAGAGTATTTAAACAGCAATTAAACTTTGTTATTCCAGGGTTATGTATACATCGGTGATGAATGATAGGGTAGAAATAAGTGGTGCATTGTGTGCAACTTTTATGAAGGATGGTGTGGACATCAGCTGGGAGTGTGAGAATTTGTATAATCCATGTGCTCATTTATCTACAGAAAAGTTCATTCAAATTTGGGGAAATGCTGAGGGTACTGTGATAGGGTGTGGGGATTTTAATGCACATAAGGTTATATGGGGGAGTTCAGTCACAGACAGAAATTGAATAGTTATGGAAGAATATATGGAAGAGCATTTATTAGTTTGTTTACATGATGGAAGTGGAACCAGATTTAACATTAGAGATTCATTGTCAAGTCTTGTCTAGAACTCACATTAGTTTCAGGAATAGCATTAAAATGTCAATGGAAAGCATTAGATCATTGAACAATAAGGAGTGATAATTTCCCTATAGTTTGCTCAGTCGGAGTGGAGATGCATAGGAATACATCAACAAAACAGTTAAAATGGAGATTTCACAATGGAGATTGGGGAAAATATTGTAAATTATGCAAGAGGAAACTATTGAATTTTAATATTGATGAATATATTGACAGCTGTGCAGATAATTGGCGTAGCAGAAGTGTCCATTCCCAAATCCGAACCTTACGGGAAGAAGACAGTTCCATGGGGGAATTAGGAATGCACTAATGCATTTAAAAACAGGAATGAAGCTTTTAGGGACTAAAACGAACATTAGTACTAGAATCTGTGCTAATATATCAGAGGAACAGAGCACAGGCTAGGAGAGTATTTAAGCTAAAAAGAAACCCTGGCATTCATACTGCTCTTCAATTGGGAAGGAAACACTGCTGGGAAGATGATTGGAGTCTATAAAGCCAACAGTATTCCAGTATTAACAGAAGGAAGAACTGCTGTTATGGAGAAAGAAAATGCAGAATTACTAGTAAACACCTTTTTCAAATGGCCCACAGTACCGATAAATTAGACAACAAATATAAAAGGAGAAGATGGGACATTTTGGAACAATATCAAGATATTTCTAATACCAAAAACCTGCATTTGGATCATTTGAATTTAAGAGTACCAGTTTGGGTTGGGCATACTGCGCCAGGGAAAAATAAAATATGCCATGTTATGCTTAAGTATGCAGATGATATGGTGCTTAAAACAGTCCTAGAACTAATAAGGTTTGGTTAGAGGGTAGACTGCCAAATTCCTGAAGAACACTGACGTTCCTGTCTTGCAGGAAATCACACACAGAACGAGCAGTATGGCTGGTGGCATTGTCATGCTGGAGGGTCATGTCAGGATGAGCCTGCAGGAAGGATACCACGTGAGGGAGGAGGATGAGGAGGATGTCTTCCCTGTAACTCACAGCATTGAGATGGCGGACCCTTCACCTCCAAATCGATCCCGCTCCAGAGTACAGGCATCAGTGTAACGCTCATTCCTTTGACGATAAACGCGAGTCTGACCATCACCCCTGTTGAGACAAAACCATGACTTGCCAGTGAAGAGCACTTTTTGCCAGTTCTCTTCTGGTCCAGCAAAGGTGGGTTTGTGCACATAGGCGATGTTGTTACCGGTGATGTCTGATAAGGACCTGCCTTACAACAGCCCCCAATGTGACTAGGTGGACTGTCTCTGACTGGGGCTCATTTGAGACGCAGTTTACACTGTCCCAGACACGCTAACCCTGTCTATCCATCCATCCACCCAGTGAGATAAACTGTCTCTGACTGGAGCTCATTTAAGATGCAGTTTACACTGTCCCAGACACACTAACCCTGTCTATCCATCCATCCACCCAGTGAGATAAACTGTCTCTGACTGGAGCTCATTTAAGATGCAGTTTACACTGTCCCAGACACACTAACCCTGTCCATCCACTCATCCATCCACTCATCCATCCATCCATCCATCCATCCATCCGGTGAGATAAACTGTCTCTGACTGGGGCTCATTTAAGATGCAGTTTACATTGTCCCAGACACACAAATCCTGTCCATCCATCCATCCATCCATCCATCCTTAATGCAAGTGTGTTGACCGATCTAAGCACTTATATTTGTGGATCGATATCTTGGAACAAGTCTCAAAAGTTATTTAAGTGTAAAAACACTTCTTAATTTTTTTTCTAATACAGAGTACATGTCTTGGCATTTACTTGTGCATTAAATTACACATATAAAATGACCAGTGTGATTCTGTGTACTGTATTGTGAGCTTATAAGACTGTTATGAGCAATTGTGAGAGTCTCTTCTCACAGCTGTCCACGCCCAGCTGAGTTGCATTTTTCAAAACGGTTGTGAGGTCGACTTGAGCTGAAAGAGGGCTGTTTCATGACCCTATAACTATAGGACTTATGGATGTACAACAAACCCGAATTCATTATTTGAATATGACACTCTCCAGTCCAGTAGGTGGCGGTAGTGATGTGACGTTCGGCACAGAGGCTTCGAAGCTTGTATCAAAAAAACGAAACATCTCACATGAATCACTGTACCGGAGCTTGATTCGTCTTGCCATAACCATGTGATCAGTGACGTCCGAAGCTTCGTTTCGACACACAACCACGTGACTGCTTCATATTCTGATTTAAAAATAGCGCGAACCCCTTGCGCAGGTTTCGAGTGTCATGCGCTTCGGTAGTGAATTGAGACCATACCGACTGAGATTGAAACTGAGAGTGAGCTCTTTTCAGCATGGAACCAGCCAAGAAAAGAGGCCGTTCGGAAGTCTGGCAGCATTTTCAGGTCGTATCAACAAATAAAGTAAGATTATTATTATTATTATTATTATTTTGTAATAAGAATACGATTTTAAAATGAATTATGATTTACGAATTTATATAAAATAATTATAATAATTAATTATAATGTAAATTGATATTTTACATGTAATTTTATGCATATTCAGTGTATAATAAACAATATATTATGTTAAATAATAGGCCTACATTATATGAAAATAAAGTACTCAAGTTAATGTGACCTCCTTCTGTATAGGTTGAGTGCCTAATATGTTCTCAACAGCTGTCTTATAATAACAACACATCGTCAATGTTGAGACATTTTAGAGCTAAACATGAAAAAAACACATCTTCTGGGAGTGGACCAACAACTAGCAACCAAGGTATAAGACTTTTGATCAGTCATTCATTTATTTGTTTGTCAATTTCTGTATTTATCTTAAATACTGCATAGTTATTATGTAATACTTATTCAGTTATATTTTAAATACTTTACTGTTTTGCAGGGATCAGAAAACAAATGATTGATGGGGCCTTGGTTAACATGATTGTTAAAGATTACCAGCCATTTTCAATTGTTGAAGATGCTGGCTTTAAGGAGTTTGTAGGAATGTTGGATCCAAACTACATTATTCCATCCCGCCAGTCATTAAAGAAAATGGTTGAGGAAAAATACAAGGAGGCCAAAGAGAAGGCAAAAGAAGAGGTGAACAAGGCCAGAGCTGTAAGCCTCACATCCGATATGTGGACATCACTGCATATGGATGCATATCTGGCAGTGACATGTCATTTTATAAATGAAAATGATCAGATGTCCACCGTTTTACTGGGGGTGGGAAAATTTTCCAAATGTCACACTTCTGAAAATATAGCTGAAGTCAAGTCAGCTTTGATGGAGGAGTGGGGCATTCAAAACAAAGTTAGGTGTTTGGTAACTGATGCTGCTGCCAACATGGTAGCATGTGCCAGCATCCTGAAGCTGCGCCACACAAACTGCATAGCACATGCCTTAAACCTGGTTGTAAAGAAGGCAATAGAACAAACACCAGGATTGGAGGATATTAGACTAAATGCACGAAAGATTGTGGCACATTTCAAGTCTAGCACAACAGCAAGAGAAAGATTATTGGTTTTACAAAATCAGATGGGCAAACCAAATCACAAGTTGATTCAAGAGGTGGAAACTCGCTGGAACAGCACATATGCCATGTTAGAGCGGCTCTTTGCTCAGAGGGAGCCAGTAGGCGCTGCTTTGGTTACTCTGAAGACAAGCCTCATACCATTGACTTCACAAGAGTATCAGACAGTAAATGAATGTCTGGGTGTAATGTGTCATTTCAATGAGGCTTCCACAGAATTGTCAGAGGAGAAGAGAGTGTCAGGGTCAAAGGTGATTCCTCTTATAAAAATGTTGAGGCATGCAATCACCTCAGAAATCTCACGGGTTCATGATGAGACGGCTTTGCAATTGTGCAACAACCTCCTGAGACTTCTTTCTGAGAGGATGTCTACATATGAAACTATGAGCATCATGACTCTAGCAACTCTGCTGGATCCACGCTTTAAAACTATCGGCTTCGGCAGCCAGTCAAATGCACAGACTGCTGTGAGGCGTCTCACAGCAGAATGTGCTGCAATCATACGAGCAGCCCAAAACACCCCATCCTCTCAAATCTCCTCATCGCAACCAGAGCCAACAGGAGCCACAGGGAGCGATGCAACCCACTCAGGTACTGTTTGTGTGTGTATTTGTGTTTTATTACATTTGGCTTGGATCATGCATGTTGCTATTGCAGAGAAATACATTGAATTCCATTAAACTTGTATTTGTATTATTCTATTCTTTTTCAGGTAAAGGTCTGTGGGATCTACTGGACAGTCATGTCGTGGAAACCAGACAAATGAAAAATGCGACAGCAGATGCCACAGTTGAAGTTCAACGCTACCTCAGTGACCCAAATATTCCACGTACAGAAGATCCCCTGCATTTCTGGGCTACTCAAAAGGGAGTCTATCCTCATCTTCATTGCCTTGCCCTGGAATTTTTATGCACTCCTGCCTCCTCAGTCCCATGTGAGAGAATATTCTCAAAGGCAGGGGAAGTAGTGAATAAAAAAAGAAATAGACTTAGTCCCCACACCGTTGAACAAGTCCTGTTCCTTACTAAAAATCTTTAATTTCTTCCATTACCCCACTCCCCAGTTCACAAGCACTTTCACTACCCAGCACTTCACTATTCCACAATAGTTTTCTTTTATTTTGATTATATATGCCTATATGAGCCTTGCCTGTGAACTCATAGGTTTAGGACAACGGCTAACGTTTTAAGGCAGCATTTGTTTAGAGTTAATTTGTCCTAAGTATCATTTCATAAATTAATTCATAGACTCATTCTGTTCATACATTGAAAACCACAAAGCAATAAAAATAATCAGTGTTAGTGTTGATTTTTACACATAGCACAAAGTGATTTATTACATAAAACAATACAAAAAAATTGGGAAAGGTAGCTTTTCCACCTTTTGACCACAAGATGTCATTAGTGTGCACCGTGTTGAAAAGCTTCGAGTAATGAACCAATTTACGATACACTTGAGGGGAAAGCCTCAGTGCTTCACAAAGCTTCATTTCACCATCACTAGGTGGCGGTATGCACCTATTCAGATGCTCGCGACCCGCAATAAGCCCACCGAAGAAGAGACCAGACCATACCAACGCAACATTATGAAAAGATTATCTTCTTCTCGCGTCGTGTCTCTTTCCATGTGTATAATTCTAGTGCTTTTAATGCAAGAAACCATCTGTAATGTCGGTAAGTGCGTTTTGACATGTGAACAGGGTTGAACACTGAAGACCGCTCGTTAATAGCTAGCAAACACCTTGTTGCCATGGAGAAGCCATTTGTTGCCCTTTAGCTTACATATGAACAAAAACATGTATTGATTATATAAATTAGCTTATACATGAATCAATAAAACTATGCGGATTTAAATACATCTCTATAATCTATTTTGATCTGTCAGTCAATTCAACAGAAACACACACACACCCCCACCAATACCAATTTATCATTAATAAATCACAACATGTAAAGATGTTAATGAATAAGTATTTTAGTTTTTCAGCCCGCATTTATTCTTGCCTCTGGTCCAAGGATATCAGCCTTTCTGGTTGGAAACGTGTCTGGCATTTCCTTAAACATCAGTGTTGTTGCACCCATATATGCAACTGGTGAGCAGTTTAATTAATACAACACTCTGTGTTTATCCAATAAGAACTGTATTTGATCTGCTTATAAATATTAATCGTTGGCTATTTTCTATATGACAGATTTAGTCTGATAAATAATTGTATTTATTTGAGATTGAGAACACTTATGCATTGTTCCTTCTTTCCATTGTAATTAAATCTATTGTCAAACAATATGTTTTCATAAACTATTTCAGGCAGCCTTCCAGTACCAACCTGTAATGCAGTTTCTCAAACATGGTGGAAGCTTTCATATGAGTTAATTGGAAAGGTGAGATGTTTGCCCTGCATGTACAGCTGTTTATTTAAAGGATTATAAAACAGTGCCAGGCTGCAGAGATTATTTACGAAATCTCATTCTACACTATTTTTGTTTTTATCTGCACATTTTTTTTTTTTTGAAACATGAAAGCAGTACATATTATTCTCTAACATCTAATGATTAAGTCCATTTGGTAAGCATCAACACAAAACATTGACTCATAATGTCCCCTGTGAAATAATAGTGGAAATATTATATTTGACTGTGCATTATTATCTTATATACCAGATATCCTGTTATTAAGCATTCTGTCTCAGGGTGTGTTAACCTACGCATCTCACGTTTTTTTGAATAACTGTTTAACCTTATCAGACATTGTCATGCATACATTGTTGTTTTTGTTTGAATTAAAGGAAAATTCCGGGTTCAATACAAGCAAATTCTTTCTAGCAAGTCAGTCCACTGTTGGCCATTTTTGGAACGCTCTCAGGAGGCCATTTACAGTCATGCCAGTGCAGCTGCTATCTACTTGAATGGGGGAATACCGAAATCTCAATAAAATCTAACAATACTGTTATCATAAATTGATTACGCTCCTCAGATGACACAAATACCACTCCTTAATTTGCAGTAGGAGTCGCTTCATTAATGGTGTGAATCGAGATTATAAAGGGAATTGCCTCAAGCAATCGCTGCCTTGTAAAGCGGTTTCTTAGGTTCATCAGTGTATAAATCTGGACATTTCTCCTTGCACTGAATGCAAGGAGAAATAAACAATGTTGCTTTGGTTGAGCCCATGTATGAGTGTGTTTAAGGGTTTCAAAACCACACACCTCACATCTCATACACCCAAGGACCCCACAACTAAACAGAAAGAAAAAACAATAAGAAATGTGATTAATACATTGGGATAAACTAAGCAACTTTGTTGATCACAAATCTATTCTCTCCTCTATTAGAATATCCTCCTGGTACGACTGAGTTTGAACCGTAGTCTGGAGCTGTGTGGGAATGAAACAGTTGCCCCTGACTGCTGCCCGGAGCCGCTGTGTCTACAAGAGGTTCTCCTGGTGTCTGCATGTTCAGATGAAATGCCCAAAGCCTCACTCATTATACAAACCAAGGTTTACGCCCAGATTGTTCCTAGCAAACCCCCTTCGGGTTAGTATCTCATTTCATGTCACAAAATATGGAGTGCTGTTGTAAAACCGGGTGGTATTTTCTAGTGATAGACCGATATATTGGCCAGGCCAATAAAAATACATTTGAGATTATCGCAACAGGCCGATAACTATGCCCTCTTGGCTGGTTAACAGAGGTGTTTGCTTTCCCTTGTATTAGTTCCAAAATCTGTTAACAGCACAGTGAAGTAGATAATGCACAATTTCCAAATTGATAATGCCAAATTGTCCAAAAACAAAATGAATTTTTAGTTAATCTTTAGGGCTTTTACATGCATGTTCTTACATAATTATGCTTAATATGCAAACAACGTGTGCGGTCATGTAAACACATTAAACGGCTTTAATTTATCTGTGTAAATTCATAAACATTGGGTAGATTTTTGTCCATTATGCCAATATCGTGTTGCATGTAAACACCTTAACAGGTTTTCTATATGGCTTATTGTGTTGTGTTCATTCCTCTTCACGGTGTGATGTAAATATAGAGAGTATTATGATTATTTCAAATGCCATATAAATGTAGATTTCTTGCTTTGTCTGATTTTTTTAAAATAAGCTGTTTTTTGCGATTTATCAGTGTATTGGTGTGCATTTAAACACTCATTGTCTCAAAATGTTTTATTTTACTATGTACATCTGATTAAATAGTTTTAGCCTATATCACTTATATCAACATTATATCGGCCATATCTCACCCCACTCTAGTTATGAGTGGCACCGCCAATGAAAAATCTATATTGGTCGACCATTTTTTTTAATACAATGGTACTGTCATTGTTTTGTTTTGGACTTGGTAGCACTTTGGAGTATTTATGTACCCTCTAAAATACCTGGGCACATGAATATGAGAATTATTCAGTGCCATGGTACATATGAAAGTACTATGGCATTACCATCTGATACATCTCTGTACCATGGTACTGCCACAGTGCCGTTTGACACATTTTCTTTGATATGTCTTTTTAATACGTACTGCACTTTATCATTATATATATATATATATATTGTTTTTGTGTCTTTTTTTTTAAACAGAAAATAAAACGGTCATTCCTAATCAAGTGTTTCAGCCTCTCGGGGTCTGTCCATGCGATATTTCCCCAGTCGAGTGCGACATACTCTGCTGTTGTGACCAGGTAATAATTAAAGCATTGGGAAAGACAGTTTAAGGTCTGTTTTGAATATATCAATCTGTGGAATCCACTGATCACTGTTTGGTTGATGTGTTTGTTGCTTTTTTTAAATGTATCTGTTAAGGACTGCACCCAAGAGGTGCTGGGATTGTTTGAAACTCAATGTCTTCCTGGACCTTTTGGGGGAAGTTTCAACCCTGTTCCAGACTATCAATGCTCAGCTCAGTCCTCTGAAAATAACCCTGATTGGTTCCCCTTCCTCTGTGTTACCTCACCCTCTGACAACAACCCTTTTCTGGGACTTTTCTACAATGGTGGGACAGTGTAAGGAAGATATAAGTGATTCTTTTGCTTCTCTTTCTCCGAGCCTTACCATCTATACAGTTTCAGTTTTGTTTACTTATTGCTTATGATTTCCATTTATTATTATTTTTCAAAGATGCAGTTGCTCATTTTCTAAATCTGCTTGGGTCTTTACAGCACTCCTAAGCCCAGTCCATCGTTCAAAGCTCAGCAGGTGACAGATCCTGTACCTCCCATTAATTACCGCCAGGGGGATCCAATCTTCACTATAGCTGACCAGTACTTCACTATTCCACAGGTTATAGTCCATTCATTTATGAATGTATTGTCTTCTCGATATGCAGATCACACATTGAATCATTGTTATTTATTCCTATTTTGCCTATTCTAATTCTACACATGCATCTTATTGCAAGAGGTGTGAATATATTTACCACACTGATGTTTTTCTGTTTCTATGTGCAGAAATCTGGACTCGGCCAATGTGCCGAAAATGCTCCAGTGGCATTTTTGGTAAACTTTGAGTCTCAGTGCACGAGAAAGCTTCAGTCTTGTCCATCGCCATCAGACAACCTGAGGGTGAACGTTAAGGATGGCCGGGGAGGTAGACACATAATCTGATTAACAACAATAGGTTTTCAGGATTTTTTTTTATCAAACTCTGTAAAATTGGGGGGGGGGGGGGGGATTCAGATGAAGAAATGATTCAGATGTGCCTTGAGGTGCATGGGAGTGATCTTGTTTTCCTCCATGCGTATGCATGCATATACAGTGTACATATACAGTGTATAAACAGTATGCATATGTGTGAGTGCTTATGTGTTTGCTTTCTTTCTAGGTGTGGTCATAGTCAATGTTGTGGATGAAGTGGCCAGAGACCTCCGTGCGTTTCTGTCAAATGTTTCTGAGCTCACATTTGGTCAGTTGCATAAACATTTCAGCAATTATATTTAACAAATGAGTTAGTATTATTGCTGCTAGTAAATGGTTGTATTAAATGTGTGTAATTTCTGCAGCACTGTAAATTCACTAGCAGCACCAAAAAGAATAGCAGAAATAGTGACAATTTCCAAACATAGAGAAGCCCACAGCAGCCATAAAATAAGTTGTGATGTGAGGAAAAAATAAACAATTATTTACATCACTATGGACTTCGATGTGTTAGGAAAGATGAATTACTTTGCAGATTCATTTGTTGCTGTTTCAAAAAACAAAACACGTACTACAATGTTACTATAGAAAAATGAATTCTGCTACAAACTTTTTAAAAAGTTATACATGCCTTTTATTTTGTCACGCTTATGTTACTGTAATTCCCTCTATATTGGAGTAAATCGATCATCTCTCTCGTTTTCAAATGGTCCAAAATGCTGCAGCTAGACTTCTGAAGGGCAGCCGTAAATATGAACACATCACTCCAATTTTAGATTCACTGCATTGTTTGCCGGTTAGATACAGAATTGATTTTAAAATCGTATTATTTGTTTATAAATCATTAAACAACAGGCGCCACCATATCTTTCTGATTTGCTGCGCCCACACAAGCCGTCCAGATCTCTTAGATCAGGGGATCTCGGACTGCACTCTGTTCCCAGATACAGATTGAAGCAAAGAGGTGACCGAGCCTTTGCCATAGCTGGCCCTAAACTAAGTCCGATAATGACTGAGTGACGGTAGATTATCCCTTACACATTATATATATCATAATAAATGAATAATAATGTTGTCATTTCTCTCAGTAACATTGTAGACTTAATGGACGTTGACTGTGAAGTTGGTGCTTTCTTCTGGTGAAATTGATTTAATTTCTATTTAAGTCCCACAACAGTGTGATAATGTTGTTCTGGCCTTGCGTTACACTCTGTACTGGCGAGAGAATGGCCTCACCGAAATTACTGTGACACGGACAACTGCAAGCATAACTCTTCCTGGTGAGTCACAGCTGTTGTCTTCCTGTTGATTCTCACATATGACACCACATCATTGCACATTAAACTGAAAACTATTTCGCAGATAGAGTCCCTCTCTCGTTATTTTCTCTGTCTTTCTCTCTTGCTCCTCATCTAGTGTTTTTAACCAGCAGATATTCTGCACTGTTTGTAAATGGAAATGAAACATCTCTGGCATTTTCTGGCAATCCAGGTTAGAGCAACTCTCACAATAGCTTCAGATGCTGAGGAATATTATATTTAGTGCTTAATCAGATTCGTTTGGGCAGATTTGTTTTGCATGCGCTAATTTGCTTTTCCTGATTGACCTATGTTGCACAGGTTATCAGGTAAAGAAGCCAGTGCTTGGTGGGATTTTGGACTCTGATACAGGAGTTATACAGAGAGCCCAGATCAACCTTTGGCAGCCAGGTACTGAAGCATCCAGACTATGGAAATAATTACCTTTTAAATTCCACTGTTGAAGAATCACCATTACCAGCATATCAGGTGAAAGTGGGCTTGATCCTGTGCTTTGTCGTCTGCAGGCGGAGAAGGCATTTGTTCCACTGCTGATCTGACACCAGTTCTGTATGGGATCAACTCCACATCAGGCTGTCTCATTCCTGTGAGTCTGTTGAACATGACACAGTGTAGCGAGCTCAGGTGAGTGACTCTGCTTAAGTCAAATATAATAATTTAGAATCATCCATTTGAAAAACCCATATTGGTCTAGTACTAATTAGGATGTGGCTTATTCACCCTATATCTATGTCTCTTGACCTGTGAACAGCTTTAGATCACAGTGTGGATGTTAAAAGGTACATCGCAGTAACTACACATTTGATTAAAAATTATGACCGAAACGAGGTCTCAAGACAAGGATTGTGTCCTGTTACTGACAGGCTTTGGCTCATCTATGCTCTGATTCAGAAGAAACTGAATGTGAAAATTGCAGTAACTACAAAATCCACTCTATATCCGAGGCAAACGTCAGTACTTTGAAGCCACTTTTTCACATTTTAAAGGAATAGTTCACCCAAAAATGAAAATTCTCCCATCATTTACTCTAATGCCATCCCAGATGTGTTTGACTTTCTTTCTTCTGCTGAACACAAACAAAGATTTTTAGAAGAATATCTCAGCTCTGTAGCTCCTTTCAATGCAGTTGTGAATGTGACCAGAAATGTGAAGCTCCAAAAAGCACATAAAAGCAACAAAAATGTAATGCATAAGACTCAAGTGGTTTAATCCATGTCTTCTGATGAAATATGTGTAACGCAGTTCAGTAGAAATGAGGAGGCGAGAACCGGCTTGACAATGTAAATAATAATTTAATGAGAAGCTTAACAAAAGACACAAACACACACATGACGGACATGTCCGTAAATGATCTCTCTCTCCCGCACCACTGTCCGCAATCGGCCTTTATCCCTCTCCGAGGCTCAATTAGCCCGATAAGGGACGGGGTGTGTATAATCATGACCCGGCCCCGCCCTCCGCCCTGTCACAGTATGGAATTCTTTTGTTTTTGTTGTTTAACAGTCTTTGTGCATATTGCCATCTACTGGGCAGGGAGGAGAATTACAAAAAAAATGTTTCTCACCCACACCTATCATATCGCTTCTGAAGACCTTTGATGTAACCACTTGAGACATATGGATTGTTTATGCTGCCTTTATGTGCTTTTTGGAGCTTCAAAGTTTTGGTACCCATTCACTTGCATTGTGAGGACCTGCAGAGCGAAGTTATTCTTCTAAAATCTTTGTGTTCAGCAGAAGAAAGAAAGTCAAACACATCTGGGATGGCAAATGATGAGAGAATTTTCATTTTTGGGTGAACTGTCCTTACAATCCTATAAGTTTTGGCTTTGTTACTGCCTTTGTACTACAGTATAGTGCAGCATAAAACCATTCTAAGTTCAATATAACAGAATGTCCCAACGAAAAAGAAAAAAAAACCTCAGTACTACAGCACAATTTAAGATGACATGTTTTGTCTTTCATTTCACAGTAAAACAGTGCGTGCTGTTCTAGCTGGATTAGTGACTGCTACTCTAGTCTCCAGAACAGGAAAGCCAGATTTTTCCAACCTTGCAGACTGGGTCAACATTTCTAGTGAGCAACCAGACAAAGCACAAAAACGCATAATTATCTATAAATATCAAGCTGTTTTAAAAGTGCTTTTCAGTGAGTTTAGTTCTGCTTAATTACTTGTTGAACACTTAAAATTCATACCAAAATGCAGCCTGTGTCAAAATACAGCACAAAAAACATTTCAAACGAACATTCAAAAAGTTCATGTTAACTTGGAAATACACTAACAGTACTGCTTTGAATCTCAGCTTCAGTGCTGAACTCCAGTCAGCCAGCAGGGGGCAGCAGCGGCGAATGTTCAGCTGTTCCAACACACCTTCATATTCACGTCAGGAGTGTCATCATGGGACGGGTGCAAGGTGTGCCACAGAAGGTTATCCAGTCAGTGGAGATTAGGTACTGAGTCATCTCATTTAGCTTCTCGTTGCACTTTGATTTACTTACATTATTCCTATAACATCCCTTTCTGACAGCAATGTGCTTGATATATCTGGAAGCGTCTGTGCTTTTGATATATATTTTTTTAATTATTTTTTCTGAGATGTAGATGTGTGGTTCTCAGTTTCAGAGAAACAGCATGGAGGATAGAGTGCGATATGGGCATGTCTAACCCCTGTGTAGACCCAGAGATAATGCAGACGTTCCCTGTGACCTCTTCTGTGACCTTCACTGAGAATCCTCTTAATGCCCAACCCCCTAGATCCAGGTGGGACACACACACACACACACACCACAGAGACTAACCTGATTTACATACCAGCTTGATTTTAACTTTCATAGTTACATAATTACACTTACTTAAAGTCCGATGGTTAGGGATAGTTACCATTGTAACACCATGGAGTAAAATATTAATAGTTTGGTATAAAAATATGGTAATCAATCAGTGCCACTCAGTTTGTGTTTATCACTGTGTGTGTGTGTATAACGTTAATCTGTGAAGTTTAATTCAAGTTTCTTTTCCGCTGCAGGTTCAGTATTAACTTCACAGAGTTTGACTGTGACAGGAACGATGTGTGTTTGCCTGAGCTGGTTTTCCCTCTCACAAGATACTATACTGGTAAGAGCTTGAATAGAACGAGGCAGAAATAAAATGGTCAGTTTGTGCTGCATACAAACCAGTGTGAAAATGGTCAGAAAAAGTGTGTATGATTGATACGTAATTTTTCTACGTGTTGTAAACTGGGCTGAAGTTGTAGCATGTGTTCATGTCCGTGTCTTAATCCCTCCGCAGGTGAGCCGTATTCCCAGGCTCTGGCTAAAGGTCTCATTCTAGTGTTCTTCTTCATCGCTGCATCTGTTTTTGGAACACCATGGAGACAAATAAGACAAGCATGGAACAATGCTTCACTATGAGAGAGAAAGTGTTTGCATTACGTTAACCTCAGGGTAATTGGGATGGATATGATTGGTTGTGGATTTGATAAAAAATACTTTTAAATTATGAATAGTTCGTCAGCCAAAAATACACGTTTTTTTCTTTTTGTTTACATTTGATTGTAAATAACTGTAAAGATGGAATTATTTATTTTATTCTATTATGTTTTGTATTTTTTTTTATGTCAAGAAGTGTTTATTATGCTTTGTGAAAATACAGTTTGTACTTATTGAATTGTGAATACAAAATAAAAATACATATTTTTATATGTAAAAGCAATAGTTTCTTCTGCTACCGCTATAATAATAGTAAATAATGATACTAAACGGTAATAATAATTTCCTCCACTTACTGCAAATATATTTTATTAATAACAATTATAAACTGTACCTATGTATGAAATTCTGTACATATAATTTCTTATATTTATTATTATTATTATTATTTTTAAAGCATCCCAGGTGGCCTCTTATGAATTTTGATGAGATTGTGTCCAGAGTGTGCAGAGCAATAATCTAGGCCAAGGGTGGCTATTATGAAAAGGCTAAAATATAGTTGTTTTTTTTTGGTTAACATTTTACTCATTTTACTCATTTTACCCATTCTTCCATTTGTGTTATTTCATTAGTTAATTTACTATAATTAAAAAAATTAAATAAATAGAAAGCAGCAATAATACATGAGTAGGCGTGTCTAAACTTTTGAGTGGTGCATTATGTAATGTAATAAATTATGTCTGAAAATTTTAATCCAATTCGTTTCTTGTACAATGAATTGAATAATCGGCCTTGCAGCGACACCCAGCGGTTTAAACGCATCGCAACTAGTGGGAGGAGTCACGAAACATTATTCAGTCCTGCTCAGGTCTTTACAGTCTCCAGCTCAGTTCAGTCTTATTTGTGGTGTACTCGGGGAAACATGAGCGGAAAAGTAGGAGATCTGAGCGTAAAGCAAGCTGAGGCATTGGCCCAGGTGACTTATTTACCTTATATTTCTATCAACAGTTTGTAATGGATAGTTTATAGAGTAACGTGGTCCGTGAGAGCTGACGGGGATGCAAAAAGCTAGTTCCGATTAGAGAGGCCACATAACGC
The DNA here is from genome assembly GCA_032164185.1 of Moxostoma hubbsi. Lineage (NCBI taxonomy): Eukaryota > Metazoa > Chordata > Actinopteri > Cypriniformes > Catostomidae > Moxostoma > Moxostoma hubbsi. The sequence goes on along the minus strand of JAVLUX010000215.1, from coordinate 15,633,919 downwards.
AGTTGTTTTGGAATTGAGAATGTTTACATGTGGTTTGGATGGATATCCAAGTGCATTGATACAAGTCCATTATATCCCCCAAATATACTATGTTTGATCTTATAATGTTTATCACCCTGTTGCAGCGAGTTATTTACGTAAATGCATACTGTAGTAAATCTTCAAGTTTGCCCAGCTCTCATCACACGTGAATAGATGCTTTTAAATGATAGAAATAGCTTCTGCCTGTGTATGTTCATATGCAATTTCTCACACCAGAATCAATGCATTTAAATTGTCAAATTATCAGTTTTGCCTGTATATGTTCATGCACAAGTTCTTAATATTGATCTCATTGATTATTCATCAATGCATGCATGCATGCAAACAGTGCATTTGAATCCAGTGCATTGCACAATTATTCATCTGTACTCAACTTTTGTCAGTTTCGAGAGAGTGTTCAGGATATTCTGCCCCAGTGTCCATCTCAAAGTGACCACTTTCTACTCCGATGGCTCAGAGGTAAGTTACACTATGTATGAGATTTATAATTTATGACATTTTTGCTTTAATATGAGTGGGGTTAATACAGAGAGGGAGTGAGAGAGAATAATTTCACCCATTCTGTTCTAATTAATGCATGCTACTGACTTGGAGAAAAGTTTAAACCTCATAGGTTCATACTTCCCATAGATTAGAATCTTATAGGATGCTAATATCTATTGAATCATAACTATATTCGTAGTAAAATATTCGGTAATAACTTTATACACAGAATCAATATATCTTTAGAATAATCTTACAGAATGATACTTCCTATAAAATAGAATTGTTTAGAATGATGGTGCACTGCGTACAAAATAGAATCTCATAGAATTATACTACCTATCAAATAGAATGCTGATGCTTATAGAATAGAATGTCATATGGCCAGTGTGCCATGTGACGTGCAGACAGTATGAATCCGTGTAATCAGATTAAAGCCTGATAACTGAGTCTATCACTTGAGTTAGGAACAGGGTTTGCCAAATGAGGAAAAGTTCAAATACAACTAGCAATACATGACAGATTAGCCTTTGATTTATTGTCCTGTTTAGAAATGTTCTTAATGTGTTTATTCACGCTATTATTATATATATTTTTTTATTGTTATTATTTATAATTTTTTTGGTATGCAGATTTCACACACCAATAAAGGTTGTAGTCTAAATTTAACTGGTGTGTTGCTTAAGTTTCTCTAAACTTTTGAGTTGGCACTCTAGAATTGTATTTAAATGCCTCATTGGCAGCATTTCAGAGAGCGCCTTTGGGTTTTGACAATGGCCGTTTTGTGCGCATGAATGGGGCTGAGTACAGCCAGTCTTCTGCAGGGAATTCTAGGCAGAGAACAGCAGAATTTATGTAAGCTCGCTGATGATGTTACTTTTAATTAGCATATCCACATAATCAATGACCCCACCTAGTGTCTAGGATGTGTGATAGAAAGTTGAGAAATTAGAGCGAATGTTTTATTACTTGTGTTGATACATGTTTTTCCATAAAGGGAACTGAGATTTATCTACATGTAGCACTCACAGACTTGTTATCTTCTTTTGTGCAGTGCTAGAAAGGGATAACACATGCAAATGTCGTTAATAAAGGCCAGGGTGTTTCGGTTTTGATAAGATAAACACTTGATTATGAAACAAGCCATTGAGGTCTGCAAGGACATGACATGAGTTCACTGCTGTGTAATGCCCCTGGATCATTACAGCATCGTCAGTGTGTAGGTAGTGCATGCGTTTGAATAAATCTGATGACAATTATCTGTAGCGTCCTCAATAATTGTAGAGTTATTAGTGGTGCTAAGTTATTTGAACAAAACCCTAAATATTAATCGTCAGTGTGGAACTCATCGCACACAGTTTGTGCTACAAACATAAATGATCCTTTAAATCATGCGGCTTCTTAAGGAGAGGAGCCTGTTTTAAAACAGGCAAATAGACTCAGTGACATTATATAATATCATAAAAACTTGGGGGATGGATACTTTGGGCCAGTAAGAAACTTCCTAGCCAGGGCCGTTTGAAGGAATTTGGGGGCCCCAAGCAAAATGGACATGGAGGCCCCCCCCAACCCCCCCGCACGCACGCAAAACCTACAGGAACCACAGCATAGCCATACAGTTTAAGTTCACCCACACTTTATATAAATAAAAAAAATTTACAGTGCAAATACTGCTGTTGCATATACTGTGCATAAATAAAAGTTTACAGTGCAAATACTGCTGTTGCATATACTGTGCATAAATAAAAAAAAATTAAAGTGCAAATACTGCTGTTGCATAAAATTTGAACATTTTCAACAATTGAACATTTGCAAAAAAAAAACACCACTGTACCATAAAATTAAATATACATAAAAAAGTGCACAATAACTAAATCCAACACACTTAAAAACACACACACACACACATACATACACACTCACATTAACATTTTTCAGTTCTCACAAACATGTGCAAATTATCTGATGGTAAAAGATGGTAACACTATAATAACAATCATTAATAGATGATAAATTGATAGTTAATTAATCTTTAGTTAATTGTCATTTAACTGTTAGCAAACAGACTTTTTACTGTTAACAAACAATGAAATTATAATTAAATGTTTACTAATTATTAGTAGTGCTGTATATTAACAGTTTATTGTAACACACATTATATATATCATATAATATATTAGGTATCGGGTAATGATTAAAAAATGTTTGTAAACCTTTAAGAAACCATTTTTAAAACATCTATAAACGTTAGACGGACCAGATATTCCTAACACTTTTTTAAGGGTTACTAGTTGGTTTGTAAACTGTCTATAAACTATAAACATTATCTGGATGGTTATTATAAAGTTGCAACAGATGACTATAATACCTTGTTAAATAGATAATAAACAGTACCAGTAAAACATGTGGGTTGTCCTGATACTGTATTTAATCCAAATGTAACAGTGTAAAAATAAAAATTGCCACACAGAATAAAGTAACTGTTCAAGATCCATTGACAACTTATAAAAATTATGTCATCATATAGATTATCACGGTGGAATAGTTAGCATGCTATGCCACTTTCATCAAAACCTATTACAAAGCTATAGCAATGTCATGTCATTAAATACGATAAACAGTGATTCTGGAACAGATCTGCATCTTCCTTATCCCGTTAAAAAACATAGATATTACAGTATGTAACCATATATTCCGTTCGTTCAAAAAAAAGTTGCACTAACTAACTGTTCGTTACAACTAAGCAGCATTTACCGTCAGGCAGGTAACGTTAGCTAACACATAAACATATTTTTGCTAGCCTAACTAACGTCGTTACCTGCTGCAAAATTATACCATTTGTACAAGACAACAAGTAGAGCTATTTTTATCCAGTGTAATTTATCACTTACCACTATCTTGTTTCTTCTTATCCTCCTCATCATTTCTCTTCTTTCTTTTTTGACTTCCTGAGGCATAGTTCCGCTTCATGACTGCCGACGAGGAGGTTTGCATTTTGCCGGCAGCAGAGATAACGTGGTTGGCGCTGCTGTTAGCCTATGGCTGTCAGCGACTACTGAGAGGGGCCCCCTTGAGGGGGATTCCGATAACAGTGTCATTGCACTTTACTGCATTGACTATCAAAGGGGCGCTCACAGTTTGTCGTTGCATTTTATTCTTAACCGGTCGTTGTCTTGGGGCCCCAGTCCAGCTCGGGGCCCCAAGCAATTGCTTGGTTTGCCTGCCTTGTCGCGACGGGCCTGTTCCTAGCAACCACCCAGAACACCCTAGCAATCGCACCGCAATGAACTAGTAACCACTTAGAACATCTTAGTAACCACATAGCCTTGCCCTAGCAACCACCACAAAATCCTAGATTTGTAGTGGCGACTTTTGCATTTGCAAGCACTCTAAAAATGTAATATATACTGCGTGTATGCATGTATGTGTGTTTGTGTATATACACTCACCTAAAGGATTATTAGGAACACCTGTTCAATTTCTCATTAATGCAATTATCTAATCAACCAATCACATGGCAGTTGCTTCAATGCATTTAGGGGTGTGGTCCTGGTCAAGACAATCTCCTGAACTCCAAACTGAATGACAGAATGGGAAAGAAAGGTGATTTAAGCAATTTTGAGCGTGGCATGGTTGTTGGTGCCAGACGGGCCAGTCTGAGTATTTCACAATCTGCTCAGTTACTGGGATTTTCACGCACAACCATTTCTAGGGTTTACAAAGAATGGTGTGAAAAGGGAAAAACATCCAGTATGCGGCAGTCCTGTGGGCGAAAATGCCTTGTTGATGCTAGAGATCAGAGGAGAATGGGCCGACTGATTCAAGCTGATAGAAGAGCAACTTTGACTGAAATAACCACTCGTTACAACCGAGGTATGCAGCAAAGCATTTGTGAAGCCACAACACGCACAACCTTGAGGCGGATGGGCTACAACAGCAGAAGACCCTACCGGGTACCACTCATCTCCACTACAAATAGGTAAAAGAGGCTACAATTTGCAAGAGCTCACCAAAATTGGACAGTTGAAGACTGGAAAAATGTTGCCTGGTCTGATGAGTCTCGATTTCTGTTGAGACATTGAGATGGTAGAGTCTGAATTTGGCGTAAACAGAATGAGAACATGGATCCATCATGCCTTGTTACCACTGTGCAGGCTGGTGGTGGTGGTGTAATGGTGTGGGGGATGTTTTCTTGGCACACTTTAGGCCCCTTAGTGCCAGTTGGGCATCGTTTAAATGCCACGGCCTACCTGAGCATTGTTTCTGACCATGTCCATCCCTTTATGGCCACCATGTACCCATCCTCTGATGGCTACTTCCAGCAGGATAATGCACCATGTCACAAAGCTCGAATCATTTCAAATTGGTTTCTTGAACATGACAATGAGTTCACTGTACTAAAATGGCCCCCACAGTCACCAGATCTCAACCCAATAGAGCATCTTTGGGATGTGGTGGAACGGGAGCTTCGTGCCCTGGATGTGCATCCCACAAATCTCCATCAACTGCAAGATGCTATCCTATCAATATGGGCCAACATTTCTAAAGAATGCTTTCAGCACCTTGTTGAATCAATGCCACGTAGAATTAAGGCAGTTCTGAAGGCGAAAGGGGGTCAAACACAGTATTAGTATGGTGTTCCTAATAATCCTTTAGGTGAGTGTATATATGTATATGTATATAATGTAGAATACATGAATTATGGCCCCTTAACAAGTCATTGTGAAGTTGAAATGTGAGATGCTGGGTGTATGACTTGTGTGTAACAATGAACAAGAAAGAAATATAGACATTATTTTAAATGTTGAGCGGAAAAGTGCTTTAGAAAGTAACTTATAAGTAAAATAATTAGTAATGTGATTACCAGTTAAGTCATTAGTAAATTAATTTGATTACAATTGTATAGATAAAATTAGGAACTGTACCTAGAACAGAAAGTCTGCAGAACACTGATCGCTTTTGTCAATCGTGTCACATAATCTTCTTTATGAGTATTAAATACTTATGACTCAATGTCAGTGTAATTCTGGGTCATTCTTGTCTGTGGGCCAGTCAGGTGCAGTAATGTCTGTGAAAGTAATCCAGTCTACTTTGTCAGAACTATGCAATTGAAATGGATATATTAATGGGTTGAAGTGTGATTAAAGGAATAGTTCACCCCAAAATGAAAATTCTGTCATTAATGAAAAACACCCTTATGTTGTTCCTAACCTGTTTGACTTTATTTCCTCTGTGGAAGACAAAAGATGTTATAATAAGAATAATGCCTCAGTAACCAATTATCTTTCATTGCAATTCTCTTTTTTTTTCCTCTCCATAAAATGAAAGATATTTTTGATTTAGGATGTCAAACAGAAAAAGTCATACAGGGTTTTTACAACACGAGGGTGACAAAATTTTTGGGTGAACTATCCATCTAATATTTTTATGTACATGTTTGAGGTTAGGCTTTTCATTCCCTGTCTTACAAACATAATAAGCCCATCCACATGGGAATATGCTGAAGATCAGCATACTGTGGCCTACCTATCAAGTCAAGTCAATTTTATTTGTATAGCGCCTTTTACAACACACATCGTTTCAAAGCAGCTTTACAGAAGATCAGGCATTAACAGACGATAAAACTATAATGTCTATAATGTCGATGAATCATCATAGTGTAATTAGATAAAATACGATTGTTAATCATGTTTAAAAATATGTAATTAAATAATAATTGTATTTATAACCCCAGTGAGCAAACTAAACTTTTTGGTAAGGAACACAAAAGTCCATAAGATATAATAACCTTGGAGAAACCAGATTGTGGGGGCCAGTTCCCCTCTGGCTAACATCATGAATATAATGTAAATATTACTTATGCATAGTTAAAGTCATGGTTTAAAATTATTAAACTAAGTAAGTGTTAAGGGTCAGTGTTTAAACATTGATTTTGTTTGAACTGTAAGATTAATGACCAATGTCTTTGAAGTCCATCCTGGATTAACTGCAGAAGTTCACATAGATGCAATTGTCCTTGTTAATTGGCTGATGAAGGCTTTTGTTGGCAATTGTTAGTCTATGTATTCCATTTCAAGAGCGTAGTCCATCAATAGGCCGAGGTGATGCAGGCAGAGATCAGAGATGTGAAACGCAGTTCAACCTGGCCGGTAATTTCGGTGAGGTTCGGTGTGGTCCATCCTAAATCCAAGGTTCAAACAATTGCATATGAAGTATCCCATGTCTTATGGTTGGAGTCTTTAGTCTAGACTTAAACTGAGGGAGTGTGTCTGCGTCTCGAACAGTGTTAGGGAGACTATTCCATAGTTTAGGAGCCAGATATGAAAAGGATCTTCCTCCTTTTGTGGATTTTGATATTCTAGGAACTATTAACAGGCCAGAATTTTGCGATCGCAATGAACGTGATGGAATATAGCGTGGTAGAAGGTCACTTAAGCACTGTGGAGTTAGACATTCAAAGCTTTGTATGCAGTTAACAGAATTTTAAAATTAATATGGAATTTAACAGGTAGCCAATGTAACAATGATAAAATGGGGCTAATATGATCATATGTTCTTGGTTCTCGTTAGCACTCTGGCAGCTGCATTTTGAACCAATTGAAGTTTATTTATTGATATTGCTGGACATCCTCCCAGTAGTGCATTTCAATAAATCTAGTCTTGAGGTCATGAACGCTTTAATTCGTTTTTGGGCATCAACAACAGAGAGCATTTGCCTTAATTTAGCATTATTTCTTAGGTGGAAGAATGCTGTTCTACAAACACTGGTAATTTGATTTTCAAAGGACAGATTGGTATCAAATATTACACCTCGCTGTTGAAGATGATGTAACCGTACATCCATCGAGAGTCAAATTATTTTTAGTGGCTTATTTTTGAGTTTTTTGGTCCAATAATTGGTACCTCTGTTTTGTCAGAATTGAGTAGAAGGAAATTTCTGGCCACCCAATCTTTTATTTCATTGATACACTCTGCTAATTTCGAGAATTGTGAAATCTCACCATGTTTTGAAGGAATATAAAGTTGTGTATCGTCGGCATAGCAGTGGAAACTTATTCCATGCTCCCTGATAATATCTCCCAGGGGAAGCATATACAAGGAGAAAATCAGAGGCCCTAAAACTGATCCCTGTGGCACTCCATACTTTTACTTTTGTTTGGTTTGACAATTCCCATTTACATATACAAAGTGGTAGCAGTCTGCTAAATAGGACCTAAATCATGCTAATGCAACTCCACAAATGCCAACATAATTCTCCAGCCTATTCAAGAGAATGTTGTGATCTATCGTGTATAAGGTAGCACTAAGATCTAAAAGCACTAGAAGTGAAATGCAGCTGCGATCAGATGATAAGAGCAAGTCATTTGTAACTCTAAGTGCAGTCTCTGTACTGTGTTGAGGCCGTGAAATTCGACGTATATACTATTTCTCTGTAGAAATGAACATATTTTTGAGGAAACTACCTTTTCTAGTATTTTTGACATAATGAGAGATTTGAAATCCGTCTATAATTAGCCAGTTCTCCAGGATCAAGTTGTGGCTTCTTAATAAGTGGTTTGATAACTGCCATTTTAAAGTTTCTTGGGACATGTCCTAAGCATAGCGAGGAGTTAATAATATTAAGAAGAGGTTCTGAAATTTCAGGAGATATCTGGTCTGCTCATGAACCTACAGACCTGAAGAATAGCCTCTGCAAACATTCCTTCTTTTCAACTAAAAATGTGTTCCCAAAAGCAAGACTTTCAGTGGCACATGGTGTCCAATTATTTGCAAGTCATCTTTTTAGAGTCAAGACATATAAAAGCACTTTTTTTTCTGCAGCTTACAGAGTCATTTCTATCTAGTAGCAGTATGGAGATTAAGGATCTGGGTTCATAGCTGAAAGATGGTTGTAGGCTCAAACCCTGCAAGGAGCAATCCATGAACAATAACCATTTTGCAGTTGTCCCATTAGCTGCGTTTCCACTAATGGGCCAAATGAGTGTGTGCTAGTGTGCGCCAGGGGCTTCATCATGCCTCCTCGGGGTCATCCTTTGGGCCAATGTCCAAGCACCTTTGGCCCGCCGATTACCCATGGGACAAAGAAGGCCAACTGGGGATTGATGCGGGTCAATGAGTTTTGTTTTCAATTAGCAAAGACTAAAATATGCAAACAAACAGCAGCTTCAGTCTCCACCATGTTAATTTAGAGGTTTAGTTAGGTGAGGTGTGTGAAGTTGGCACCAGGTCAGTGCTTTAAGGGCGGGTTTTGGGTCAATGCTGCGGGGCTATTGGCCCGATGGTGGGAATGCAGATCGATTTTGGTCTCACGGCTCAAGGTCTGAGGCTATTTGCCCCGGATGATCAGTTGATAGCCCTGGCTCGCTCTGGCCTGATAGTGGAAATATGGCTACTGAGCCTATTACGTGTGCTGTGACACAGCTATGTTCAAAAGCATGCATATATTAACACATTTGGCTGGATTTGAAGCTATTTTTCTCAGCTTCAGAGATGGTATAATTTGTAGGGCAGTATAAATAGCTTTGAATAAAATAATAAGCTAAATGGTAAATTACTAACTTGCTTCTGTGCAATTTCTTTGTGTTCCAGCCAGAAATTTCAATCTACAGAAAGCCGAGGCCATGCTGCGCAAGGTAACACATGACCATCAGTCTCACGCAGTTATTTCATATTGGTATCTTTGTGATAACTGGTCCCACTTTATATTAGGTGTCTACTATGTACTTAAGATTTGATACAATTTGAACCTAATATAAAGTGGGACCTGATTACTTATAAATCAGTGTATAAACAAGCTCTTGGTTCATCAGTTTTGCCTGGTCATCTAAATGACACATTTACGCAATCCAGACTAATGCTGTGAATAATACTTTAACATTCAGGCCAAAACGGTGCCAAATTGGTTAGATAAAAGATAATTTCTGCAAGTCTCTGGATTTCTCCAGTAGCCTATAATGGATAGGAGTATGACTTGATGTTAAGGGGGCTGGTGATTATTACCTAATGGCATTGGCAAGGCCTTCAAAAAACATCTTTATTATAATTACAACATTTTATCATCATTTATCCATCCATGAAAAATCTCTATGATATTTAGTTATATCATTTTTAGTCATAAAGTTGACATGAAATGACTATTCTGATTTCATGATTAACAGTTTCTTTCACTGTGATGCACTAATGCTGCATCACTTAGCTGTTTTTGACACAGCAATTAAGAGCAAATATATTTTTGTGTTGCATCATTAAAGTGTGGTGCAGAAATACAGTTCTTGCTGTGCTTTTCAGGATTTAATTCAGCAGCATACACTGATGAGTCACATCTCTGCCAAGTCATAGCCTGTGGCTCATCAGCTCAGACAATGATAATTCTACTGTGTTCTATTGGACGTTCGCAATGCTTTCCAGTGCACAATGTTTGCTTTCTATTCCCATTGTGATATTAATACTGGTGTAGCTCATGGGTCTGCAATTGCAGACTTTGAGGACTCCATCTTGTAAAAACAAGGACTGTCACTTTACTGGAATCCTAATAATATTGAAAACATATTTGCCAAGTTGCCAGACATGATTAACTGCCATTGTTTTAGGGATATGTTTACATATGTCTGGAATTATATTATGTGTTTATATTTCCATTATCCCTGTTTCTGTCTCGTGTCATTTCTGCATTGCTGTGTCTGAAAACTGTAAAATGCTGCTTTAAAACCAGCCAAAAAGTGCCCTATAGGCATACTATGGCAAGACTCTTGCCCATGAAAACCATTGTTTCCTACTATGACAAGACAATACAATTTTGGGTATCATATCTCCCAATCAGAATGTCATAGAGACATAAGGGAAGGCTCATTTTGCTCGGGCTACCAATCAGTCTTTTAAGTATATTCTTGGAAATGGCCCTAGCAACCAGCCCCATAGACTTCCATTCAAAATGGCTCAGAAAGATATCTTACGAACAGAATTTTGTAGACACTTGTCGATTGGATCTTTTGAGTCAGGTTAGTAATCAGCCAATAGGAATCTCTCTGTTCAGTGGCTAGCCACGCCCTAGCAACCAGCCATATTGACTTCCATTAAAAATGTCTGCGAGTGATATCTTTGAATCAGATTGTCCTAGAGAAATGACAGTTGGCTTGTTTTACTTGGGTGAGCAATCAGACTTAAAGTAAAATCATGGAAACAACTTAGCCACGGCCTAGCAACCATTTAGAGAATTCTAGCAAGCAAAACCCCATTTATTTCCTTTCAAAATGCTTAGATGCTAAGTAAAATGCTAAGCTCAGAATGTCGTTGAGACTTCTGGTTTTGTTCGCTGAATTCAAGGTAGCAAGGAGCCTTTTGAGTATCACCTTGGTAACTGCCAAGCAACCAGACAGGGTTATCCTAGCAACCAAGTAACAAATCACATTTCTCTGCACCAGAACATCATAGGCTCATCCAGTTTCTTTCATTTGACTCAGGGTAGCAAGGAGCCTTTTGAGTATCACCTTGGTAACTGCCTAGCAACCAGATGGGGTTACCCTAGCTACCAAGTAACAAATCTCATATCTTTGAACCAGAACAACAAAGAGACTTCTGGTTTCATTAATTTTACTCAGGATAGCAAGGAACATTTTGAGTTCCTTTCCAAGTTGATGCTGGTACTAGGGTAACCCCATATGGTTGCTAGGCAGTTACCATGGTGATACTCAATAGCTTCCTTGCTGCCTCGAGTCAAATTAAGAAAATCGGAAACCTCTATGATGTTCTATTGCAGAGATATGGGATTTGTTAATTGGTTGTTAGGGTAACCCCATCTGGTAAACATTCCAGTGTCCATTGAACCTAAGGTCAAAGCATAGTCAACACAGTATCTAATACAGAGAGACTCCGTGAAAATTGTTTTCAGACAGAACTGATAACAGTCATACAGTGATACTTTGCTATGCTGATGGACTGAATCCTGTTTTAAACACCAAATGAGATCATATAAAAGGTTTTTGTCTTAATATTGAAGGTATTTTTTTAATCATGTGGTGTTTTGCATGTGCAGCATGTGGAGTTTCGCAAATACATAAAAGCAGACACGATTACCACGGAGTGGCAGGTGCCAGAGGTACGATAACGTCACTTTATGATGTCACTTTATGATGTCACTTTAACACATTTTAAAAAACAGATACTTGTTATTCTGTTTATTTTAAGAGTAGTTAAAAGGTGCAATTTTTCACAGCTATATGATAAATAACATGAATTTAAGAACATTTACAAGTTACAAAATTAAAAATGTACTGTTTAATATTAAATCTTAAAGTGGCCATATTTGTAACTTGAGCATTAAATTTTTTTCCTTTATAATCAAGGTTTATTACTACAAATTTTTTTTAGCTTTACATTTACACCTGTTTTCTGATTTTTATGGTGCGTTCACAAACAATGCGAGACATTCGCCTCTCATTGCTCGCGCAAGTTTGACCGCTGGATTTAATTTATGTTGACCCGCAAGTATTCCCCCTTCTCTTCTGGAAAAGGACAGAAGGAGAGGCTTCTACGACAACATATCTTTCCGCCATCAACCATGGCCGATATCACAATGATTGCTGCTCTGTATCTGTTATAGAAGTCTCATATACTTTGACGTTGTGTCATACAATTCTGGGTGCCCACACACCGCTACGACCATAATATCCGCCCGCCGCAAATTTGCGTCTATTCGCATCTTTGCATTTACTTTGTATGTAATCGTTGTATGTGAACGCACCATTAGATTTATCCAAGCTGTTTTTGTTACTGCAACTTTAAGTCTAATATATTTAAATTACCCTGTCATGATTGGCTAACCTTTGCATACCGATGTAGTTTACATGGCCTAAATACTGAATACTAAATAGTTTTTAATATGTCTGAATGGCTTATTTTTGCATCTTAGTTGCTATAAATATTCTGTGTGCACTGCAGGAGCTTTGCATCATGAATGTTAGCACATGTCCACATAGTATATTCAATTATTTCAAAAGTTCTGTTTTCCATTATATAGCAAGTCCCCTTTAAGAGTTTGATCCTACTGGTTACTTTTGGACAGCCTTTATATTTCAGCCAGTGTGTTTCTTTTTCAGGTAATAGACAAGTATCTTTCTGGTGGCATGTGTGGCCATGACCGGGAAGGGAGCCCCATATGGTATGATGTTGTCGGGCCTATGGACCCAAAGGGACTGATGCATTCCGCAACTAAGCAGGATTTAATCAAGTCTAAAGTCAGAGACTGTGAGATGTTGCAGAAAGAGTGTGATTTACAGAGTGAACGGGTATGTATGCGAGTTGTTGATCAAGGACTGGTTACATTTTCAAAAATGTAAATGCTGTTAGAGTTTATTAACCCTCATTCTGAAAACACAAATGGAGATGCAGAATGTCGCTCATCACATAACATTATTTCTGTTTTTTTTCCTTCACTTTCTCTCTCCAAAGCTGGGTAAGAACATTGAGTCTATTACTATGGTCTATGACTGTGAGGGTCTGGGAATGAAGCACTTATATAAACCTGCTATAGAGACTTATGGAGAGGTGTGTTTGTTTTATTTGTTCCTTAGTTATCAATATATTTTTTGGTGCCTTATCTCATCTTGGTGTCTTATTTCATTCGTAGATCCTCTCAATGTTTGAGAGTAATTATCCAGAGGGACTCAAGAGGTTATTTGTCATTAAGGGTTAGTAGCATTTCTGTATTATCATACAAACACTTTAGGCAAGTTATTTTGCAAGCACTACTGTTCATGACACTTGATAAATTTGAGATACTTTTCAATTGGTATCTCAAGACTATCTCTGTTGCAGCACCCAAGCTGTTTCCTGTGGCTTACAATCTGGTGAAACATCTTTTGACTGAGGACACTCGACGTAAGATCATCATACTGGGATGTAAGTGAAGACATACTGTATATCTCACTGAAATAATGGTCTTCATTATGTTCATCTGAAGAAACTTTACAGATTAAGTAATCGTTTTTTTTAAAGGGATAGTTCATCCAAAAATGACAATTCTTGCATCATTTACTCACCATCATGCCATCCCAGATGTGTGACTTTCTTTCTTGTGCAGAACACAAACAAAGATTTTTAGAAGAATACTGTATCTCAGCATGGTATGTCCATACAATGCAAACTAATGGGGTCCAAAACATTTGTTACCTCCAAAAAGTGCATGAAGGCAGCATAAAAGTAATCCATATGACTCCAGTGGTTTAATCCATATTTTCAGAAGTGAACCAATCAGTTTTAGGTGAGAACAGAGCAAAATGTAACTTGATTACGCTTCCTAGCAGCATCTAGCGTTCTGGGCATGCGTGAAACACTAGGAAGTGTAGTCAAGCTTGAAATCATAATCATGCCTAGAGACATAAAAATAGTTACATTTTGGTCTTGAGAAGAAGTGGAATTTACCACTGTATTCATATGGATTACTTTTATGCTGCCTTTATGTGCTTTTTGGGGCTTCAAAGTTTTGTTCACCATTCACTGGCATTGTATGGACCTACAGAGCTGAGATATTCTTCCATAAATCTTTGTTTGTATATCTTACCCTGACGCGTCCATCGCTTTGGAATAGGGTAATTCTGGACTCATCAGACCACATGACCTTTTTCCATTGCGCCACAGTCTAATCTTTACGCTCCCTAGCAAATTTAAGTCATTCTTTCTGATTAGTCTCACTAACAAGTGGCTTTCTTGTGGCCACACAGCTGTTTAGTCCCAATCCTGTAAGTTCTCGTCGCATTATGCATGTGAAAATGGTCTTACTTTCACTATTAAGCATAGCCATGAGTCGAATGGTTTATGATGTGACTTCAAGTGTTTTAGTGATCTCCGATCACGATCATTCTAGATTTTTTTTCGACCACATTTCTTCTTGTGAAGCTGACGGTTCACCACTATCCTTCCAGGTTTTAATAATGGGTATAAATTCAGTTATAATCAACAAAATCTCAAAGATGTGATACATACACATTAGGTTGAAAATACCCTGTGGTAACTGCTGCTGTCATGCAAATGTTTAACAGAATCACGGTTGCACGCATTTCCATTTGTACCATAAAGTCAACTGTGAATAAGCTTCTGCATACTTCTGTTTCCTCAGCAAACTGGCAAGAGGTGTTACAGAAATACATCGACCCAGAGGAGCTCCCTGTTTTCTATGGGGGCAAACTGACCGACCCTGATGGTGACCCCAAGTGTAGAACCAGGGTGAGTAAAGGACAAAGGTCACACATCATTAGAATTTCGTTTAAGTGGCATTAACTTGCCAACGAGTTAACACACAGTTGCTACATTGTCCCAGTTTTCTCATTTTGGGTACTTTCAGTTCCCTTTCTAAATGGGATCTTGTGACATAAAGAACTTGCAAAAAATGGCAGTCCAACAACAGTTTACATTACATGGCATTTGAGGTCTAACACATGTGAAAAGCCACTTTCCTTGTTCTTCCTTTGTACTTTAAACTCTTAGGTCACCAATGAAGCATGATTCATGAATCTGAGTTTGATTGCTGTTTACCGTAATTACAGACAAGGGTTAAACTTTAAAGTTTGTAGTCAGGGTTGGGAGGGTTACTTTTTAAATGTATTCCACTACAGATTACATGCTGTAAAATGTAATTTGTAACGTATTTCATTAGATTACTCAAGGCCAGTAAAGTATTATAAATACTTTGGATTACTTCTTCAGCACCTGTAGATTTTTTTCACTTGTTTTGACTATAAAAACTCTGCCAGTACAGTAAGACAAAATACATGTTAAAAATACATTCTCTGAAAAACCTAAATATCTTATGCAGTGTTGTTTCTAAAACAAGATCAACCTAAGCAATGCCAATGATTTAAATTGTAACTGAAGTGGAAGTTACTTATATTTTGTATTTTAAATACATAATCCCGTTACATGTATTCCATTACTCCCCAACACTGTTTGTAGTGGGGGCCTGGGTAGCTCAGCGAGTATTGACGCTGACTACCACCCCTTGGAGTTGAAAATTGGCCCGGTTGCTAGGGAGGGTAGAGTCACATGGGGTAACCTCCTCGTGGTTACTATAATGTGATTCTCGCTTTCGGTGGGGCGCGTGGTGAGTTGTGTGTGGATGCCGTGGAGAATAGCGTGAAGCCTCCACACACGCTACATCTTGGAGGTAACACGCTTAACAAGCCACGTAATAAGATGTAATGTAATTAGGAGACTTTGCTGGAGTCACTCAGCACGCCCTGGATTCGAACTCACGACTCCAGCTGTGGTAGTCATTGTCTTTACCCGCTGAGCTACCCAGGCCCCTGGCCTATTGTTTATATTGACCATACATTTTCATATCGGTGCGTCCCTATTCTATAGTTATTTTTTATCATCTGTTGGCCAGATGTAAATAAAATTCTGCAGTCCACCTGGTCTTGCTCTACTAACAGTTATGTGTTACTCAGTTTAACATATTGCATTTGCATATTTGCCTCAATGTAGGAGTTTCCTGCTTATCCAAATACTAGTTTCATTGCAGTAGTTGCTGCTCAATAGAACACGTTAATTTCATTGTGCCCATGTCCTAAAGCAAAACTTTCAGAAACATGCCATGACAACATTAAATAACAAAGAGGGGTGGTAAAATTTATATCTATACCGAATTATCTATATCTTAATCCTATTATATGTCTCTTGCACAACAACATAAACATCATTATGATACGCTTAATGCTGAGTGGTGTAATCTGTCATTGGATTGCTTCACTGGTTATTGCATAGGCTGATGCCTCAGTTGATTAGATGGCAAGGTTGAAGCTTTGCAGCACATGGCATGACTAATCTGCCCCCCATTTTGTTTTAGTATTGTGGTTATGTTTCTGTTTGTAATAAGTCTTAACTGTGAAGAGCAAATGCTATTATACTGGGGTGATTGGCACTTGATAAAGCATTGCATGAAACGGACAAAATACATATTTAGGCTTTTGTTTGTCAGTATCATATTGTGTGTATGCTTGCTAATCTATATAATGGAAATGTAAGAGGCTGTGTTCGAAAAGGCATAGCCTGCTTCTCATGCTAGTTGTGCAGGATAGAGTATAGTTTACAACAGGGCATATTGCACTAGGTACTGTATCCCACATTGCAGTGTGCTTTACTTTCCATTTCCAGTGTGACGAATGAACCACTATTCGTAATATTTGTCTTGAGTAATTATTTGCATTTTATGCAAAATGAGATTAAATATGCAAAATAGTCAGGTTTTACTTCCAAGATGATAACCGGATGCTTTTTTGCTACATTGAACATACAACATGATGAGGTCACATGACAACAGTGTAGCATACCACTGTTTAAAACATTTATAGAGCGCAACAGACGGGATCCAAAGTAAAATTCCCACTCATTTTATCCATAGAGGAAATAGTTATTTTTAACGATAACTTTAAACCTTTCACCTTTAAAGACAGACCTGCTGTGAGCTTCAAGATTGGTGGAATCCCTGGTGGAGAGATGCATTACCCATGAATCCTTAATAGGATAGTTCACCCAAAAATGAAAATTCTCTCATTGTTTACTCACCCTCATGCCATTCCAGATTTGTATCACTTTCTTTCTATTGCTGAACACAAATGAAGGTTTTTAAAAGAATATCTCTGGTCTGTATTTCCATACAATAAAAGTGAATGGTGATTAGAAATCTGAATCTCCAGAAATCACATAAATGCAGTAAAAGTAATCCATAAGACTCCAGTGGTTTAATCCATATCTTCTAAAGTGATATGAGAGGGGTGTGTTAGAAACAGATCAATATTTAAGTCCTTTTTTGTTTTGTTTTTTAATATAACTCCACTTTAACTTCCACATTCTTCTTTTGTTTATTGGCGATTCGCATTCTGCTAGCATATCGCCACCTACTGGTCGGGGCTGGTCAAATGTGGAGAGTTATACTTAAAAAAGGACTTTAATATCGATCTGTTACTCATCCACACCTATCATATCACTTCTGAAGACATGGATTTAACCACTGGAGTTGTATAGATTACTTTTGTGCTGCCTTTTATATGATTTTTAGAGATTAAAATGTCTGGTCACCATTTACTTGCATTGTATGGACCTACAGAGCTATTCTTCTAAAAATAGAAAGTCATACACATCTAGGATGGCATGAGAGTGAGTAAATGATATGGGAATTTTTTATTTTTGGGTGAACTACCTCTTTAAGAGAAAGACACCAATCATAGTGTTGCAGCAAAGAAACTACGGCAAATCGTTTTTAATTCAATTGCATGATTCGCAATGCGTCACGGGATTGCAGTTTATTCCCTCGTTAAAGATGTCAAGTACACAAGTCGTGTACCTTTGTGTCCGATTTTCAAATACTTTTTTAAATGTTGTGATTCACCATGGAGCTGGTTGGTTTTGTTCATGGCTTAGAACTCTTTATGAAATCACTATGGAAAAAATGAATGGGAAAAATACTTCCTGAACCAAGACTGTTGCGCTCTATTGTTCTATAATGCAAATCTCATAAAAAACAAATAGTAGACAATTGCACTATATAGTGCGCACTGTTCCAGACCATTCCGGTCGTAGCTGAGATGTTTTGTTTCTGTATAGATACATAGGTAGAGATGCTGCCCCCCCTTCAGGACTGGAAGTGAAATCCAAATGACACCACAAACGGCATGTTATATTGAGAATACTATATAAAGTGCACTGATATTTAGGAGATATTTTAACTTTTTTTTTTTTTTTAAGAATATGTGTTGGATTGTGATATCGCACAACTCAAATATGTGTTTCAGGCTATTTATAATTGATCAACTGTTAGAAATATATTGTTAGAAATTGGTTTGTTGAATAGAGCAGGAATTGGTTTTGTCTTTATTTGTGATTGTTTTGCTCCTGGTGTGACCATGTGTATGGCAAATTCCTTGTCCGTTAAACCAGTAATCAACCTTAAAGAAAACCAGAGCACTTTCGGAAAATGCGAGTAGATAAGAAAGATCCAGTGTTTGTGCTTACAAGGATAGAAAGGTTAATGACACGGTTGCATGACGCATACACTTACGCAAATCATAAAACAGACACATCCACTGGAATGTCTTTGAAAAAATTATGTTTTTGGAGTGGGTTGTCTGATTTTTTTTTTTTTTGTCTGTGTCCCAATTTGTATACTAAGTACTTTTAAGTATATAAAAAGGCTGAATGTCAGTTTTGGGCCATAGTACCACTTGATAAAAATGTGAAAGTTAAGCACAAACATATCACAAACTATCACAAATTATTTTTGATGCACTGATTCTAATCTTGCGTACTAGCCGTTATAAAGTATATATATTATGTGAATTGGGATGTTGAGTCTACTGTGAACTATTGTTTGTGTTCATGAGTTTCATTTTTCTGTATGTCAAACTAATACTGCATCATATTTGCTGTGTACTGTTCTCAAAGACATCATTGGGCATTTTAGGATTTTATGATTTGTGAGTGACTCACATTTTCTTAGACATTCTCTAAATATTGTCATCTTTATTATTTGGGTCTGTGACCCCATACAACGTGACATTAACTTTTTTTTTTAAGTCTGATATTCTTGTTGTCATATTGTCTTGTTTATTGTCTTTATTGTATTAAAGGACTATTCAGGGTTCAATACAAGTTGAGCTCAATCGACAGCATTTGTGGCAGAATCAGAATGAGAAAGTATGCCTCCACATACAAGGAATCTTTCCTGGTGATAGAAGCTTCAAGTGCACAAACAATACAACAACAAGAAAAAATAGAATAAAAATAAAGAGCGAATAGAAATAGAAGCGTATATATAGGAATACAAAATAAGACAATCTGGAAATACGGATGTTCAAATACAAAAAATACAGTGCAAGGGAATGTAATGCAGAAGAGGTTGGATATGTTAAATAATATAACTGACAAAGCTGTGTATTGCACATAATTATATTATAGTTTTAACTGTTCATGAGATGGATAGCCTGAGGGGAAAAACTGTTCCTGTGCCTGATAGTTCAGGTGCTCGGTGCTCTATAGCGTCGATCAAAAGGCAACGGTTCAAAAAGGTAGTGGGCTGGGTGAGTGGGGTCCAGAGTGATTTTCCCAGCCCTTTTCCTCACTCTGGAAATGTACAGTTCTTTAAGGAAGGGCAATGGGCAATCAATTTATGCGCTCAGCAGTCCAAACTGTCCTTTGTAGTCTTTTGATGCCCGATTTCATAGCTGCACCAATCCTAACAGTTATTGAAGTGAAGAGGACAGCCTCAATGACTGCTGATTAGAACAGATGGACAATGGAGTCAATGTGGGTCTCCCACTTCAGGTCCTGGGAGATGGTAGTGCCCAGTAACCTGAATAACTCCATTGCTGCCACAGTGCTGTTTAGAATGGTGAGGGGGGGCAATGTTGAGGTAAAGTCAACAATCATCTCCACTGTTTTGAGCATGTTCAGCTCCAGGTTGTTTTGACTGCACCAGACAGCCAGTTGTTCAACCTCCCTTCTGTATGTAGTCTCATTGTCATCTCGGATGAGGCCGATGACAGCGGTGTCGTCTGCAAACTTCAGGAGCTTGACAGAGGGGTCCTTGGCGGTGCAGTCATTTGTGTAGAGTGAGAAGTGTAGTGGGGAGAGCACACATCCCTGGGGGGGCTGATCGTACATGTGCTGGAGGTGAATTTCCCCAGTCTCACAACCAGCTGCCTGTCTGTCAGAAAGCTGTTAATCCACTGACAGATAGACATGGTCTGTCTAGATGTTGCAGGATATGTTGCAATCCCATGTTGACTGCATCATCCACAGACCTGTTTGCTCTAAGCAAATTGAAGGGGATCTAGAAAGGGTCCAGTGATGTCCTAAAGTTGGGCCGACACCAGTCTCTCAAATGACTTCATGAGACTTTAACGTTCATTGATGTAAAAACACGTTCCACCCTCTCTCATTTTCCCCATTAATTCCGCAAAGCTGATCTGAAAAGATGGAAGTCCGGCACATGCAACGTGCGGTCTGGAATCGCTTCACTCGTTTCTGTGAAGAACAAGGCAGCAGAGTTTGAAAAGTCCTTGTTTGTATGGGTGAGGAGATGTAGGTTGTCCATTTTGTTACCAAGAGAGCGGAGATTCGCTAGATGAATACTCGGTTTGAAAGCCGTGCTATCGGAGCTTGACCAGCGCGCCGGTTCGCTTCCCTCGCCTGCGTCTCATAACGCATTAAAGAACACAGCTGCGCCTCCGACAAAATGTCCAGCAAACCATCAGAATAGTCAAAAACTGGGACAAAATTGTCTTGTATTTGCTGCTGAATGTTCAACTGTTCGTTCCTGGTAAAACTCATTGGAAAAAAATGACGAAACACAGGACAAACAAAACAAAAACAACAAAAGAATTGGAGAGCTCCACACCGAAGTGACAATCTGTGGAACCATCTTCGACCATAGATAATGCCGATTACCGCAAAAAATTAATTTTGACTTGTCCCTCCTTTTCTGAAAAAAATCAAAAAAAAAATCTGGGTAACAAGGAAGACACATTTACATGTTACATTTATGCATTTGTCAGACGCTTTTATCCAAAGCGACTTACAGTGCCCTTATTACAGGGACAATCACCCCGGAGCAACCTGGAGTTAAGTGCCTTGCTCAAGGACACAATGGTGGTGGCTGTGGGGATCGAACCAGCAACCTTCTGATTAACAGTTATGTGCTTTAGCCCACTACACCACCGCCACTCCATGACATTTACAATAAAAAAGATTTTTGCTTTTTTTAAAGAAAAGCATGGGCAAGTAATCAATATTATGCCACAAATGCTGTCGATTCAGCATAACTTGTCCTGAACCCAGAATAGTCCTTTAAGTTACAATCAATACAATCATACAGTTTTGTATTCTATTGGATATGGAACACTTGAATATGCTTTTGTGAACTTTTTTTTTTTTTTGTGAAGATACAGTATCTACAGGCTTGTGGTGTTTCTTTCCTAGAGCCTCAGAAAGCAAAGTATCTGTATATAGTGATGATAATGAATCTTAAACAGTGTATAAACAAGCAGTTTGTCTTCCAAATTAAAAGCCACTTTGATTGCGCTACTTTCTTGTCCAGTTTTTTCCACATGTTTAATTTTTGTCAACAAAATACTGCACTAACTATCAAATGTCAGGCCTTTATTTTTTTGCATGCATGATGCCTATGTAAGTTTCATCCTTTGTCTCTCAGTTTCCAATCATTCCAAGCAAATTATTACCAATTCATCCAAAACAAGTTCAACTCAGGTTTTTGTTTTGTTTTTTCAGATTACATTTGGATCAGATATTCCCAGGTCCTACTACGTTCGAGACACCATTAAAGTGGACTATGATCAGTGTGTGAATATAGGCCGTGGCTCCACCCACCAGGTGGAATATGAGATACTTGCACCAAACTGTGCACTGAGGTGAGCAGATGTTATTATTCTTAGGAAAATATGCTTACTGATAATAGTACTGGGCCTGGAGTGTGTCATGAACCAGGGATCATTACATGAACTGTGATGTAAGTGAATTCCAGGCTAATAAATGTCCATACTACCTGACATATATCACTGAAAAAGGAGTAGTGAGAAATAACGCCTGTCTCTGTGAAAGCGCTAGGCTCTGTAAACAACTATAGCCAATCACAAATGCTCTCTGCATGTAAATCATTTTGTGCATTCTAGTTTGCAGACATTAGGTTTGTTGACTTGTTTTTGTGGGCATGGTCTAATTCATTGGCTAATATTGGAGTAAATGAGCAAGATGTTGAAATTGCCTACAGTGCCTTTAAATTTACAATGCTGTATTCAACATGCAATACAAACTAATTGCCAGCATAAACTGGACCTACTGTTAACAAGAATAGAGCATAATGTCTGTGTCTTTTATGGAAATAAAACAATATATAATTTAAAGAATTGTGCATATAATATTTTGTTAAAAACATTTAATGAATTTTAAAAAACTGGAGAGCAATTTTGTATGTACTCATGATTAATGAAATATATTTGATTAAAATGATAAAACTGTATGATTATATCTATTTTCCTTAAAGCGATAGTTCTGTGAATGAAAAGTCTCTCATCATTTACTCACCCTCTTGCCATCCCAGATGTGTATGACTTTCTTTCTTCAGCCGAACACATACGAAGATTTTTAGACGAATATATCAGCTCTGTAGGCCCATACAATGCAAGTGAA
The DNA here is from genome assembly GCA_032164185.1 of Moxostoma hubbsi. Classification (NCBI taxonomy): domain Eukaryota; kingdom Metazoa; phylum Chordata; class Actinopteri; order Cypriniformes; family Catostomidae; genus Moxostoma; species Moxostoma hubbsi. The sequence continues at coordinate 15,611,200 of JAVLUX010000215.1, read as the reverse complement.
TGGTGACTAGAAATCAGAACGTCTAAAAAGCACATAAAGGCAGCATAGAAGTAATTAATACGGCTCCAGTGGTTTAATCCATGTCTTCAGGAGGGATATGATAGGTGTGTGTAAGAAACATGTCAATATTTAAGTCCTTTTTTACCATAAATATCCACCTTTGACCAGCACCAACCAGTAAGTGGCTGAATGTGAAAGTAAAAAAATGACTTTAATATTGATCTGTTTCTCACACACATCTATAATATCACTTCAGAAGACAAGGATGTAACCACTGGAGTCACATGTATTACTTCTATGCTACCTTTATGTGCTTTTTGGACTTCAGAGTTCTGGTCACCATTCACTTGCATTGTGTGGACCTACAGAGCTGATATATTCGTCTAAAAATCTTCGTATGTGTTCGGCTGAAGAAAGAAAGTCATACACATCTGGGATGGCATGAGGGTGAGTAAATGATGAGAGAATTTTCATTTTTGGGTGAACTATCACTTTAAAAAGATTTTTTTTTTTTTACTTATTCATTGATGTCTTCGTCAGATGGCAGTTTATCTGTGATGGTGCCGATGTGGGATTTGGCATCTATTTGAAGAAGAAGATGGGTGAGTGGATGAAGGCTGGTCAAATGAGGGAGATTATACCAAATCAGCGTTACAACGCACACCTGGTACCTGAGGATGGATCCCTCACCTGCCCAGAACCAGGAGTGTGTAAGTACAGAGGAGACAATTTTATAGCAGTAAGATGAACATTTAAACTTGCATGATTGAACTCAAATAAATGTACTATCATGTATTTCTTTTCTTAGATGTACTGCGATTTGACAACACTTACAGCATTTTCCAGTCCAAAACGGTCAGCTTTTCAGTGGAGGTCCTCCTACCTAGTAATGATAACCAATCAGGGCCTTAAAAATAAGAAATGACAGAACAGTAGACCAAGGAAATGACAAGCAGCAACCAACAAAATTATCTTCTCTCTAAAACTGTTTAATGAATATTGCACTGTAGCAAAACTAAAACATTTCTGTGTTGTAAATGATGTAAATCATCAGCCTATCTTGATCCCAATTTCAGGCAATGCCAGTTTGATTCTTTACTTACAATTTTTCTGAGACAAAGCCGTTATCAAGTTTAACTCCTTGACATTATTGAAGTATTCACTGCATAATTAAAAACAAGTGTCAATGTCATCAAGTGTAACAACTGTATTAAGGGCCACAAGACCCCCTAATGTTTTGCTGAGAAGTGTTTAGTATATATTATTTGAGCTTTCCCTTGTTGATTCTTCTTGATTGCTTTAACTGGAGGTCTTCTAGTTATTTCACTTGTTTTCTAGCTTATATAGAGATCTCGGATAAGTCTGAACACTTTATCCCTCAGATTACTTGATATGGGAGATTTAAAAAAAAAATATATATATTTTATTTGAATTATACACAGATATGTGAACCTTTGAAACACGTTGTTTATAAAAAGCATGTAACCTCATGCCAGAACAGTCTGTCATGGGTTTTCTGATGTGTTTTAAATTTTGTTTTGCTTTTTATTTTCACTGTTGTCTTCCATAATTGTAAGTAATAATGTACAATGATTCCTTGTTTAAGAGTTTTACCTCAGGTCATTGTGTTTACAGTAACAGCGTCTGCATTTGATTCCAGCATCATGCAGGTACGGAGCTAGGAGAGGGGTGGGGGGTTGATTTGTAAAGACTACCTTAATATTTGCCCATGATAAAAATTGTCCAAAACGGCAATTGCAAATGGTGTGGCCGGCCTCGGTCCATGGTGGCCATGGCCCTAGCTCCGCCCCTGGCATCATGTAATCTGTATTCTTAGAGTATTTTAATGACCACATTGTATTTGTCTGATTTTTTTTGTCTCTTCCTTTGATTTTGTAATATTAATGTAATTTATAAGTGATACTGCATTACATTTATTTAGTTATTAAATATTAAAATATTAGAACCAATTTTAGACCACATAATTTTCTTTTTCGCTTTCTAACCTGTATTAATGCTAATAGTTTTAAAGCGGTGTGTAATACAACCATTTATAAGATTTAGAATTAAGATCTTAAATATCTATCTATCTGTCTGTCTGTCTGTCTGTCTATCTATCATCTATTATCTATCTATCTATCATCTGTCTATCTATCTGTCTGTCTGTCTAACATCTGTCTGTCTGTCTATCTGTCTATCTATCATCTGTCTGTCTATCTATCTATCTTTCTATCTATCATCTGTATCTATCTGTCTGTCTGTCTATCTGTCTGTCTGTCTAACATCTGTTTGTCTATCTCTGTCTATCTATCTATCTATCCATATCCATCTATTTGTCTATCTATCTATCATCTGTCTGTCTGTCTATCATCTATCTATCATCTGCCTGTCTGTCTATTGTCTGTCTATCTATCATCTGTCTGTCTGTCTGTCTATCTATCTATCATCTATTTGTCTGTCTATCTATCTATCATCTGTCTGTCTGTCTATCTATCTATCGTCTGTCTGTCTATCTATCTATCATCTGTCTGTCTGTCTATCTATCTGTCTGTCTGTCTATCCATCTATCTGTCTGTCTATCTATCTATCATCTGTCTATCTATCTATCATCCATCTGTCTATCTTTATCAATCTATTTATCAATCTATCTATCTATCATCTATCTGTCTGTCTATCTATCATCTGTCTATCTGTCTGTCTATCTATCATCTGTCTCTCTGTCTATCTATCTATCATCTGTCTGTCTATCTATCTATCTATCTATCTGTCTGTCTGTCTGTCTATCTATCTGTCTGTCTGTCTGTATATCTATCATCTGTCTATCTGTCTGTCTGTCTATCTGTCTGTATATCTATCATCTGTCTATCTATCTGTCTATCTATCTGTCTGTCTGTCAATTCAATTCAATGGGCTTTATTGGCATGAAAGTTTCAAAAACAATGTTGCCAAAGCATCATATAAAATAAAAGCAAAATACATTTTGTCCAATAACTTGGACAGTATATAATATAATTTTTAGTAATATATAAATAACAGCAATTTATACATTATTATTATTATTTATTTGACCACATCACATTGTGTGTGTGTCTAGCATCTGTCTATCTATCTATCATCTGTATATCTATCTATCTATCATCTATCTAACATCTGTCTGTCTATCTATCATCTATCTGTCTATCATCTATCTATCATCTATCTATCTATCTATCTGTCTGTCCATCTATCTATCTATCATCTGTCTGTCTATCTATCTATCTATCTATCTATCATCTGTCTGTCTATATATCTATCTATCTATCTATCATCTGTCTATCTGTCTGTATATCTATCATCTATCTATCTATCATCTGTCTATCTGTCTATCTATCTATCTATCTGTCTGTCTATCTGTCTATCTATCTATCTGTCTGTCCATCTATCTATCATCTGTCTGTCTATCTATCTATCATCTGTCTATCTGCCTGTCTATCTATTATCTGTCTATCTATCATCTGTCTATCTATCTGTCTGTCCATCTATCTATCATCTGTCTGTCTATCTATCTATCTATCTATCTATCTATCATCTGTCTATCTGTCTGTATATCTATCATCTGTCTATCTGTCTATCATCTGTCTGTCTATCTATCTATCTATCTATCTATCTATCTATCTATCATCTGTCTATCTATCTATCTATCTATCTATCTATCTATCATCTGTCTCTATCTATCATCTGTCTATCTGTCTATCTATCATCTATCTATCTATCATCTGTCTATCTGTCTGTATATCTATCATCTGTCTATCTGTCTGTATATCTATCATCTGTCTATCATCTGTCTGTCTATCTATCTATCTATCATCTGTCTATCTATCTATCTATCATCTGTCTATTTATCTATCTATCTATCATCTGTCTATCTATCATCTATCTATCATCTATCTATCTATCATGTCTATCTGTCTGTATATCTATCATCTGTCTATCTGTCTGTATATCTATCTATCTATCTGTCTATCATCTGTCTGTCTCTCTCTCTTTCTAATGGTTAAAATCAGGATTTGAAAATCTGTGCTTTAAAATCTATCCTAATAAGAGGAAGTTTTACATTTATGATGGGCGTCAGGAAGAGTTGAGTGATTTAGCCCAGCAGTCTTAAATCTTAAAATGTGTCTACAAGATATCTAGAAGTAATCTGTCTCTTGTCAACTTATCACAAGTGTGCATTATGTTAAGATGCTTTTGCCTGTGCCTTTTTGCTCGCATCTCAGCGTATTAATGATGGAAAGCATTAGAAACATCAAAAATATAACATTATTATTATTATTATCATGATCATAGTGTGACTATTTGCAGAAGGTATAAATACCTGCCACATAATGCAGCTATTTGTACTGAAATAGTCTGGTGGAAACAAAGAAATTAAAGTCAAAGTGCTCCTCAAGTGTCTCTGCAATGTTTAGAGTGATACGGTGATTTCTATGCGGATGACTTTGGTTCTAATCCTCATTTTGACCCAGTTTCCCCCATCCTGTTTCCTGTCTCCAGTCTTGATATTTTTCTTTAATACTATTTATAATAGTAAATAAAATGAACATAAAGGTTGATTTCCTCGCTGTGATAGATAGGTGTAGGATGTCTGTGGGACTCCAAATAAACACACTACAGTGATGTCCTGTTAGTTTTTAATTAGGGGTGCAAATAATGCAAATAGCCTTTGCCTTAGTATTATTATTATTGTTGTTCATATTGAAATCTCATATTGCATCCCATGTTTCTTAAGAGTAATATTTTGACAAATTAATATTAAGGCACATATGACTTTAAATCTTAGATTCTGTTATTGTGACTTAATTGACACAATAATTATCTCTTTGAGATAATTATCTCTCTATCAAAAATTATCTCTTTGAGAGCTGGAAAATGTCAAACAAATCTTGTGGAGATTTTGCTTGTGTTCTGCAGCTCGCACTCCTTTCCAGTCGAATCGCAAAGAAAAATGCAAACCAATGTCCAACACTCAAGATATACGTCAACTGAAGTGTGGAATAGTTATTTGTTTATTAAATTATAAAGGTACGTCTAAGTGGATTTGAACCTGGGGCTTTGTGTATCACCATGGCATGTGGCTCTATTCAATTTGCATGAACTGTCAGTAGGTACACATCTGTCCATTAGAGGGCACCATTGTAAAGGAAACATTTATGTAACATATCTTGCTTCAAACTGACTGATTTTTTTTTTTTTAAATGACCAAAACAGCCTTATTACATAGTGGCATTTTAAATCTGGAAGGATGAATCTCTCAAAAAAATAGCCAAGGAATGTTTGGATCATAATCTTAAACCTTAAAGAAAAAAAAAAAAAAGCATGCACTTCCAAACATTGTTTTAAAGCCAGGTGCATGACCAAAAAAGTATGTATCAATGAAAAACAAGCATGCAACTTGCACACTGTTGCTCCCAAATCAATTCAATGAGCTCACCAAGCAATATAAGAACGTGACGTTTCAAGCTACATGCCGACTTCCATGCATAATGTATGTTCCATGTAATGTGCTCTAAGGGATAGTTCACCCAAAAATGAAAATTCTCTCATCATTTCATCACCCCTCATGACATCCCAGATGAGTATGACACAAACCGAGATTTTCAAAAGAATATTTCAGCTCTGTAGGCCTGTATAATGCAAGTGAATGGTGGCCAGAACTTTGAAGGTCCAAAAAAAGCAGCATAAAAGTAATCCATAGGACTCCCGCGGTTAAATTCATATTTTTAGAAGAGATATAATAGGTGTGGGTGAGAAACAGAACAACATTTAAGTCCTTTTTACTATAAATTCTCCTCCTTGCCTAGTAGGTGGCTATATGCAGAAAAAAAAATGTGCATAATATTTTTTTTCCCGCCAAAAACAAAAGAAGAAGAATGTGAAAGTGAAGATTTATAGTAATAAATAGCATACATATTGATCTGTTTCTCACCCACACTGATAATATCGCTTCTGAACAAATGGATTTGACCACTGGAGTCGTATGGATTACTTGTATGCTGCCTTTATGTGCATTTTAGATCTTTAAAATTCTGGTCACCATTCACTTGCATTGTATGGACCTACAGAGCAGAAATGTTTTTCTAAAAATCTTAATTTGAGTTTAGCAGAATAAAGAAAGTCATACACATCTGGGATGGCATGGGGGTGAGTAAATAAGGGTGAGAGAATTTTCATTTTTAGGTGAAATATCCCATTAATTGACATGAAAATAATAACAATGCTTAACAGAATGACAGTCACCATTCGCTTTCATTGCATCATGTCCCCCACACATTTAAGTGAAAGGTGTCGCCTGAAGGTTGTCACCTGAATTTTGTCACGCAAAATCTACTTTTTTTTTTTTTTCGATAATGGGGTGATATATGACTCATGAAATATGATATATTAGCGAGATTCAAACAAGAAAAATTAGAAATTTGTGACATGCTGTTTTCTGTCATAAAACATGTACATGTCTGTAATAATAGATTTGACCTTACCATAAAACTATATCCGAAAATCTCACATTTCTATTCATTTGTAAAGAGACATTCCCTCATATTTTCAAAATCAACGAGCGTTTATAGGTAATAGATTAACGGATCAGAAATCCCGTTCTTCCTTCATCACCCGAACCAAAGAGGGCTCATTCTTCCTCATTAGGTGACGATCCTCGCGCTGATTGGAGCTCCACGTGTGTTATGTTAATGAGAAGGCGCGGCTGTGCGAAATGAGTAGGTGACGTCAACTCCCATTTCGCAGAGAGCGAAACAAACATGGCGACAGAATGGAGTGGGAAAGGGTGCACGCTGACTTTATTGCTGTTCATTTGTAGCGGAGTCTGTGTGAATGGAGCCGAATCCACGAGAAGCGACAGCCGGATTCTCGGCATGCGCCTGGAGAGGAGCGACAAGCCCGCCACGACCACCGATGATGGGATCCTACAGGTAACCGAGGATAGCGACATCCTGCTTAGGTTCTACGGACTGCAGATCAGCAATGACACCTGGTCACAGATTAAGTTCATAGAGCAGGGTGAGGACAGCAACGCTGACTTCAACAGGACTTGTGTTGATTTCACTAAAGACATCTCAGTCGCAACTAGAATGAATGTCAACAGCCAGGGCACATCAGGGGTGCTGGGGGTCAAAATTAAACCACTTAGGAAAAGCGAGTCCCAGAGGGATTATGGTGTGTGCATCAGACACAGCCAAGATGGAAAGTGGAACCTCCTGGGAGAGAATGATGGAAAGTTACGGGTGCTGGAAGAGAAGAAGTCACTACTTCCCATTTGGTTCCAGGTGATCTTGATCGTCTGCCTTCTGGTGCTGTCAGGTATGTTCAGTGGGCTGAATCTGGGTCTCATGGCTTTGGACCCCATGGAACTGCGAATCGTGCAGAGCTGTGGCACGGATAAAGAAAAGAATTATGCACGTAAGATCGAACCCATTCGGAGAAAAGGGAACTACCTGTTGTGCTCGCTTCTCCTTGGAAACGTATTGGTCAACACTACATTGACAATCTTACTCGATGACCTGATTGGCTCTGGTTTGGGTGCTGTGGTGGCATCAACCATTGGCATCGTCATCTTTGGCGAGATCGTTCCTCAGGCGCTCTGCTCTCGCCATGGCTTGGCGGTGGGTGCCAACACCATCCTTGTCACCAAGTTCTTCATGCTTGTGACCTTCCCGTTGTCCTACCCCATCAGTAAACTTCTAGATTGTGTGCTGGGCCAGGAGATAGGCACTGTATACAACCGAGAGAAGCTGGTGGGGATGCTGAAGGTGACCGCGCCATACAACGACCTGGTGAAAGAGGAGATGAACATGATCCAGGGAGCTCTGGAGTTGAGGACTAAGACAGTGGAGGACATTATGACTCCACTCAATAACTGCTTCATGATCAACAGCGACGCTGTCCTGGACTTCAACACCATGTCTGAGATCATGGAGAGTGGCTACACACGCATCCCTGTTTTTGAGGGCGAACAGACCAATATCGTGGACATTCTCTATGTGAAAGACCTGGCGTTTGTGGACCCAGACGATTGCACTACATTGAAGACCATCACGAAGTTCTACAACCATCCAGTACACTTTGTTTTTCACGACACCAAGTTAGATTCCATGTTGGAGGAGTTTAAAAAAGGTATGTCAATTTTGTGTTTTGTCATGCTGTTGTTTGGGGTTGGAGCATGCTCCAATAGGTGTCAAATCGATAAGGGGCCAACCGGGAAACCAGAAACCAAAATTCTGGCATCATTTACATATTATTATATAATTTTACATCATATTGTTCCAATCCCATATTATTTACTTCTTTTGTGGAACACAATAGGAGATGTTCGGCATTATGAAAGCCTTTGAAAATGGCTTTGAATTCACTGTCATTGCGTCATTGAAAAATTATGCAATGACAGTGAATGGTGACTGAGACTAACACTCTACCTGACGTCAACAGAATGTCTTGTGTTACACAGAAGAAATCATGCAGGTTTGGTACAGCATGATGATGAATAAATGATGACACGCACCCTCTTCCTGTAGCATCATTCACACTAATCTTAATTGGTCCGTATCCTTCTCTCCTCTCTTGTATTCTGTCAGTTTGTCCATCACAGTTTTGGGAGGCTGTTTTCCTGTTAAAGGGACAATTCACCCTTAAATAAAAATGTGTCATTTATTCACCTTGTTGTTCTGAATCCCATGTGACTTACTTTCTTCCGTGGGCCACAGAGATGCTCGGTAGAATGTTATGAACTGACTGATTCATTTTCATTGAATGGAAAAAAAGGTGCAATGAAATTAAATGGTGACTGTGGCTGTCATTCTTCCAAATGTTTCCTTTCATGTTCCACAAAAGAGAGAAAGGCATACAGATTTGGAACAACATAAGGGTTAGGAAATGATGTCACAATTTTCATTTTTGGATGAACTATTCCTTTAAACTTTAAAAAGTCTGTAAAGTCAACCTTGAAACCCTTTTTTATTAGCACTCGTTATTGGCCGAAAATGTTGGTCTTGGTAGTTTTTAGTCTCACGATTCGGTTCGGTTCACGATACTGAACTCACAGTTCACAGCCTGAATCAAGAAAAATTGGGATTGTTTTTTTTTCTTTACTTTAAAAATGAGCTAAAAGTACTGTTCTTATAAGTGCTAATTGATCCATCGGAGATGTACTGGGAATAAAAACAGCCCACAACAGGGCAATGGTGACACCAAATGGGAATATTAGCTAATAATTCTGATATCTGAAAATACGGGATTATGTTAGATACACATGCTGCTTTACACACTGTCACCGATTACATACACCGATTAAAATATTTTAAATAAAAATTGTATTTATCTAAAATAATATTGTCTCTGATTACATCTAAATATTATTTTCAAAAATACATATTTAATCGAGTGCGTGCTTATCTAGTTAAATGGTAATAATTTACTGATGCAATCAAATGGGTCATGACATTTGACATTAGGATTATATTACCCTAAAGCATTATTATAAATAATATTCTATATTCAGTATATATTCATTTATAGTAGATTTATATGGCACTATCTTTAAACATCTGAAAGTAGGAGTAAGCATACTCTGTCTTAAAGCTGATGTAGATTTTTTTCACCTATCCCAGCTTGTTATGCAGAGACAATTATAATTATTATAAGACATTCAGGGGGGCCTGGGTATCTCAGCGAGTATTGACACTGACTACCACCACTGGAGTCACTAGTTCGAATCCAGGGCGTGCTGAGTGACTCCATCCAGGTCCCCATAGCAAACAAATTGGCCCGGTTGCTAGGGTGGGTAGATTCACATGGGGTAACCTCCTCGTGGTCTCAGTGTGTTCTCGCTCTCAGTGGGGCACGTGGGGAGTTGTGCGTGGATGCCGCACAGAATATTTTGATGTCTCCGCGGTAATGTGCTGAACAAGCCACGTGATAAAATGCTTGGATTGACTGTCTCAGACGTGGACACAACTGAGATTCGTCCTTTGTCAACTGGATTGAGGCGAGTCACGACGCCACCACGAGGACTTCGAGCGCATTGAGAATTGGGAATTACAAATTGGGAGAAATTAGTTGAAAAAATAAATAAATTTTCATTAATTTTCTCAAAAACTATAAGCACCTTGATTCTTTTGCACTATGAAAATTGCTCCATTTGCGACCCACCCCAAAAACGTTACTCAACCAATGGTGTGTGTTGGGGGCAGGACTATCTCTGTTTGACCAAAGCTGTTTTGGAAACAATGTTTATTTTTGTAGTTTCTTTTGGTGGCACTAGTGGCACAGAAATAACATGCATCAGCTTTAAACCCATGTGTAAAATACTCTGACATTTAACCTTACTATGCTGTGTTTAGCTGATCACACGTGTTTGTTGTCATTAAAGTACTGTAGACATGCCCATGACTGTAATAATGATGAACAACATTTTTTATGTCAAATCTTAAACAGACCTGTGCACAGCCCTTGCGTACATTGGATTAGCCAGTAAGAACACCAGTAAAGATGTTTACATGCAATGCAAAAATGGGCAAAAATCTACCCATGTCAAACGGTTTTAATCGTTTAAAGTGTTTACATGACGAAACATGTCTTAAGCATAATCTGTATAAGAACGTACATGTAAACAGGTGTTGATTTGGGATGGACTTTAGCTTTTTTGTCAGGACAACAATCACATGAACTGTATTATTACAGAAATTGTGGCACTGAGTATATACTTCCGTATTTGGTAGCCTTTTAAATATGTCCATACAACTTTGTAATAATCATAAGGCATAATGTTTACAGTAACTGAAATATTGATTGATGGCCTATATCGTAAACTTTTAAGTTACAGAATATAGTTACTGTGCTAACATTCCTGACACATTATTCATGCTAATTATTTCTCATCTACTATTACTATTATACTACTATAGTCTATTACCCACCCGAGTCAAAGGACAAAATGCATGCATCCTATATGTGTCAAGGAGCACAATTATTGAAACTGAGGGCTTTTCGAGAATTCTGACTATGATGTGGCTCTTTGGCACTTTGGCTAGAGGGATAGTCCACCCAAAAATGCAAATTCTGTCATCCTTTATTCACCCTTATGTTGTTTCAAACCGGTATGACTTTCTTTTTTTCAGAGGAGGACTAAAGCAGAATGTTAGTCAGAACACAGATAGCACACTTGCGTCTCTGAGATGTCTGTTTTAGATCTTTTCATCCCGAAAGCATCGCATTCACATTCTGATTAACATCTGCTGAACATATCGAAAAGATCAGATTTTCAAACCGTCTAAATCATAAAGAAAATGTCATATTGACATCCGAGAGGAAACCTCTAATAGACCTATTGCAGATGAGCAAACAACCTAAATATATGGCTTCCAGATGTAAGCACGCACATCAAATGGACGTTTGAGTGATGCGTGTGTGCAATCCGGTAATTTTCCCCCGGAAGAAAGAGAATCATATGGGTTTAGAACCAGATGAGGGTTAAATGATGACAGAATTTTTGGGTGGACTATTGCTTTAACCTGGATTCTTGAAAAGCCCTAAATCTCAGTAACTGTGCTCCTTGACACATATACAAAACGCATGTGTTTTGCCCTTTGACTCGGGAGGGTAATAGATTAGCCACCAGTTACCAGAAGCTGTTTAGCCACTTGTAGCCATTTGTGGTCTAGAACAGTCTATTGTCAGTGTCTTGTATTGTCTTTAAAGTGTTGTTATTACATCAGGCTCATGTGGAAATAAGTTTCCTCTGACCGATTCCTCTTGGTTTTTAGGATGAGATAATCACGAATTGTGACGCATTTGCTTCTTGAGTTGCATATTGAACTATTATTTTGCAAGCTGCGAGTTATATGTGGTTAAATGTAGGAGGTTAATTGTCAGTGATCTCCTCTCTGATGAATTTGTGGCATAACGTTGATTGAACAAAAATGATTTAGACTCATTCCACGAGGTTACTGTGAGACACTTTCAAAGGAAGTGAATGGGGCCAATTTTTGTAGGGTTTCAATGCAGAATGTAAAAGCACTTCCGTTAATTATTTTGTTAAAACCCCATGTTTAAATCGTAATTTTTACAGTTGTTTTGGGGTTGTTGACATTACACTATCATGGCAATGAAGATGTAAAATTGGATATAACTGTACACAGAAAAGGTTACGAGCGATTTTATCACACTAAATCATGTTTACACTCATATTGTTTACGTCTTGTGGCTATACCTTTTGAAATAGTATTTTTAAACCATTTCATGGTTTGACCCCATTCACTTCCATTGTAAGTGCCTCATTGGAGCCCATATTTTTGCTTTTTGTAAAGAAATAGAGGGGCAAGTCATAATTATTTTTTGTGGTAATCAACATTATGCCACAAATGCTGTCGATTGAGCTTAACTAGCATCGAACCAGGAATATTCCTTTAAGGAGATATTAGGCAGAATGTTAACCTCAGGCGAACCCGAGGATAATATTCTGATTACGTCTCCATTTGTGTTCCACAGAAGGAAAAGTCATGCTGGTTTGGAACAACATGAGGGATAACTAACCCTTCTAGACCTGTATATGAAAATATGGTGGCATAGCCCATTTCCCAGCCTTCACCAGTATTCAAAACAACCTCAAACATTGTGGGCCGTAACTCAGGTTAGCTTTCTAGCTCAGACACGCAGAGAACAGTCAGAAAGAATTAGGATAAGATCTGACATGTGCTTGTCTGTTTTGAAGAATTTCCTGTCCTTTATGCAGAAGTCTTCACTAGGTCCGAATATCCTTCCTTACTATATATTAGGCCAGTGGAGTAGTATATCAGAATCATCAGAATTCATAAAACAGTAAGTGAGAAATACCCGGATGACTATCTAATAATGTCACGGTTGCTGACTCATCGTCACGTTCAAAACGCTGGATTTTATGCGCTATTGCACATACGGCTCTTCTCAACCGTATGTGCAATAGCAAGAAAGTTGTTCCTTGTGCTTAAATGGTGCTTTTTTCTTCTTTTTTTTTTTTTACAAAACCAGAGTGTGTATTTTCGCGGTTGTTGTAATTGTCATATTTGGGTCACGAGAAAATGCCCACGTTCCCGGATGAAGTATACCCGAAATCTATTCCTACTAATACCTTAAAACTGTACTGTTTACCAGCCGAGAAATGAATCCTTCATCAAAAACGGGACAAACTCTGACAGTACATGATTTCAGATGCAGCTTTTGTTTTACTGCACTGATATAAACAGACACTATCCACACTTCCTTTCCTCACGCACTTGCCTTGTGATGTTTATTCATACTCCTAAAGCTGCACAGTGTTTGGGTTGGACTTCTACCTATGTTGCACTGTAGCAAATGGTTTTAGTTACGTGTTATGTGTGACTGGATGGAGTAATATTTAAATGAGTAGTCAAATGTTATTGTTTTTTTCAGGGGTTGATATATATATATATTTTTTTTTTTTGTTGTTGTTGACATTTTTACATTTGGTCACAAATCCTGAATATACTACCAGTCAAAACATCTTAAAAAATTCTGGCTTGACTGGATTTATGCACCTGATGATTTTTAGAAACCTTTTGATCAAGGCTTTTTTTTTTTAAAGCTGATGTAATTTCTGCTACACTAGTGCTGCTGAACGAAATTGCATAAATAATGTTTTTTTAAAACCGCTTTCTCAATATGCCCTTTGTCTTTTGTTATTCAAAGAGTCAGATAGTCACACCCCAACTCACACCATTGGTTGAGTAACAGTGTTGGGCGGGTCGCTCTAAACAAACACAGGAATTGTTATAGTGCCACAATGACACAGTGCTTACAGTTTTTAAGAAGCAAATAGATGAGTTAGTGGATAGTGAAAGAAAAGCATCCTAAAAGTATACAGCATACATAGGAACTCCTTCTATACAGTGCAACAGTTTGTTTCCAGAAGTAAAAATCCTCCATAAAGGAAAACATTATTAACAATAACTTACCAACCTTTAAAAACAGACCTAACATGAACTCTGAGGTTGATGGTATATGCTTCTGCCGAACCCATCAGTTCAAATTATTTCCATTTCATATAAAAAAAAAATAATTAAAAAAAAGTGTTTTTTTTTTTTTTAATTCCTGGTGAAGAACTACACTACCATTATCCTGAGGGAGAAAAACCAACAATCAGAGAATCGCTGCAAACAAACCGTGGCAAAAGAGCTCAGCAGTGACCGTCTACTTCCATAATGTACTCCAGATGATGCAATGTCTCCCTACATTTTCAAACTACTCATATATTTGTATATATCTAAATCATTTGCTATATACTTTAAATATATTGATTCTCTACTTATAATCTTAAGGTCAATAGTTTAATATTTTCCCATCATTTTTATTTCGATTCACAATGTTTCATGGATTGTAATTCGCTCATTAATGACGTTAAGTACGTTGTACCTTGAGTCTTGTACCTTTTGTGTATTTGCCAGATTTTCAAATACTCCTTTGCTTCAAATCAAAGATTGTCATGTTGGGATTTACATTAGAGCTGGTTAGTTTGTTTCATGGCTTAGAACTCTCTTTCTATGGAAAAAATGAATGGGGAAAATACTTCCAGGCCCAAGATGTCTGAACCCCAAAAAACCCCAAACAAACATGTTGTGTCTTCTCTGCTCTTTGTCAGGATGTGAGTTCCTTTAGGAATATCTTGCTTGGGCACATATGTGTATGCACATGTATCTGGTTGTGTATGCTGTTCTGACGCAGAAAAACATTAGGCGTGTTTTAGCTGAGTCACTGTTTGAATTTGGCTGGTGTTATTTCCATCAACATACTTCGCATTTTTACGGTAGAGTAGTTATTCAACAGATTGCTTGCAAGTTGGACCCGTTTCTTCAACCAATTATATTGATTACAAAATTGAGGCTAAGGGAAATACCCATAATGCCTTATGCTTGAATTATATCATTATGTTTATTTAGTCAAAGGGAACATGTGGGGACATTTAAATAGCTGTAATTAAGAATTAATTGAGGTTTTAGCTCTTTTGTAGCAGTATTTATGTTGTTTTGTTGGAAATAGTTGTTCATGTGATGTCACCATTAGGGTGATCTTTGACCCCTGTTACTCATTGTGCATTTCAACTGAAGCAAAGGTGTCTATGCATTTATGTTATGAAATAAGTTTATTTAATGATTGAACTAGAATCAGTTATAATCCTCTTTATATAAGATGTTATTGTATGACCTAAATCTGAGACCATTCAATTAAAATTATGTAGAAACAAAAACCATTTAAATAGCAAATCTGAGTTAAAAGAATAGACCACACAAAAATAAAAAATTCTCTCATTGTTCACTTACCCTGATGCAATCCCAGATGTGTATGACTGTCTTTCTTTGGCAGAACACAAATTACGTTTTTGGAAGAAGACAGAGCTGTCAGGTCCTTATAATGGAAGTAAATGGGTGCCAGCACATTGATGGTCCAAAAGTCACATTTAGGCAGCAATAAAAGTAATCCATGCCACACCAGTCAATCAGTGAATGTCTTCTGAAGCAAATTGATACGTTTTGTGTAAAAAATAAATCGATAATTAAAACGTTATTAACTTTTAAAAATTGCTTCCTGCCAGCAGCTGACGCAAAGCATGATGTAAGCGCATCGGCGAGTTCACACGAGAATTCATAAGCGGTGCTTATTTACAGTAGAGGAATGAACGTCACGTGAGAGTTTGGCCATTTCAAACTGCATCAGAGCCCTGGATGGAAGCACCGATTTTATAGTTAAAAACTTTTAATTATCGACTTTCTTAAATAAACCTATCGATTTGCTTCAGAAGACATTCATTGATTGACTGGTGTCGCATGGATTACTTTTATGCTGCCTAAATTTGACTTTTGGACCGTCAAATTGCTGGCACCCATTTACTTCCATTATAAGGACCTGACAGAGCTCAATCTTCTTCTACAAATCTTCATTTGTGTTCTGCTGAAGAAAGACAGTCATTCACATCTGGAATGGCAGATGCAAGTCTACTTGCATCTAGTTACCTTAGCTTGAATAGTTAAGTTCATTCTATATCATCACCAAGTTAAGTGAACTAAATTACACACGTTTTTTGAGACGAAATTACTCTATTCATTTCAGGGAATGACTTTACTCAATCATTTGAGTAAAGTCAATGTATTGGGGTTTTCATTGCATACTCTGGAGTTTTGTGGCCCTCCTACACGTATCCGAGGCCAATTACAGATCAGATCATACAGTCAGTAAGAGGAGAACATGTTTTTGTCCTCCTTTTGCTAATTTATTTTGTTTTGGTCAGTGGTCGGTTATGCTAATTGGATTTGGCCAGCTTTCTGTCTGTATTGTCATATCATAAGCCTCTCCGTATTCTAATAGGATCACAGTCTGTTGTGTTTCTGTGCACAGGCATTCATGAATCTGGCTACAGTGTCATTAATACTCTCCTCTCTTCCTATCCCTCACTTCCTGTCATGCCATAGATTGATTAATGCTGACTGTGCATCTGGTGTGTGTTTGTGTGTGTGTGTGTGTTAGAATTTCCTCTACTTCATGCACGCATATACTTCTTTGATTTTTAGAAATGGGACAAAAATGTCATCAACCATTAGTTTTGAAAATAACAGCATTTGCACTTTGAAATGAATGAGAGATGTTCACTAGAATGTTTTAACAGAAATTGACAGTTTTGTTTCCTTTTTATTGAATCAAAGTTTGATGGTATCACTCGCTGCGCCTTCAGTCACATCTTTAGAACACAACCCAATACTACATATAGATTCAAAAATATATGACTCAAAAGAAGAGCTTTAAATATACATGTATTCCTGTAAAATACACTTTTCTACTACTGGATGTCCTCCCAGTAGGGAGAGGTTAATTTTTAAAATATCTCTTTTTTTTAAAAGTTTTCACAGCTGTGCTCCTACTTGTAAACACCATGAGACATTTATGAAACATTTAAATAAAAATAGACAAAATTCAGCCCTCATCCTGTTTTTCTATATTTCACCTGAAGCTCAACGATAGTATGTTGGATAGTTTGATTATATAGGGGAGACCGGGGCAAGTTGTCACATGGGGAAATTGTCAAAAGTCCAGTTGCCCAAATTTTCTCTTGCCCAGGTTTTGTATGTTGGCTTCAAAAAACTAGTTCAAAAGCCTCTTTTAATTTAGAATAATTTTTGTGAATTCTACCCTACAAAGTACATTTTCACTCTCCTCATATTTTGGTTATAGCTGGTTAAACCAGCGAACACACTGTAAACAAACCACACTAGCATTCAGGCAAGTGTCAACTGTGTATATGAAGGTGGATTTTAACCAAAAGGTTTAAATGTGTTCTTTGGACACATTGTTCTTTTCACGAAAGTCAGGGTGAGGTATGATGTCACATGTGTTTTATGTCATAAATTAAGACGTTATTCTAGAGTTGACACATAGTGAGGGATAGGCCAGAGAAACCAAACATTTTGTGAGACATAAACTTTTAATTTAGCAGTTTCACTGCCCTGTTTTGGCCAGTTAACATAGTGCAGCAGTGATGTAACTGTGTGATGAGTTTTAGAAACTGACCATTAATGAAACTACGGGGACAAAAAGCACATGTGCCGCTAAAGATGTCCCAAAATGCTTCATTGCCCAGGGGACTGAGGCTCAGTTTAGCAAAATGACTTCTTGTTAAGGAATGCCTTGATGAGATCATCAATGTCCTTTTTCCGTCACAAACTATTTTCTGTTGGACGCGAGTCTGTTAATGTATTTTTTGAAAGTGCTTTTAACAAGTCTTAAGTGCAAACGCTGGCTGAATGCTTCATGTACTAAAAATTAATATTTTACTCCTAGAAAGCCCTTGATTTCAAATATTGTGGTGTCTTTTTAAACTGAACAATCAGGCCTAAATACATAAACCATCAGAGGTGTAACCCAATCAAAAGTGACCCAGCAGGTTTAAATCAAACCCTTTCGCATCTGTGATTGACAAGCAAAAATGTGCCCATGTTAACACAACTGTTTGTTTGTTTGTTTGTTTATTTGTTTGTTTATGATGTTAAGTTAATTTTCATAGTCGAAGGGATTCGTGTTTCTGCAAAAGTAAACATTACAGAAGGCATCCACACACAGCTCTTTTTAAGAAATTACAAATTTACTTTAAGAGATCATGACTCACAAGATTTAGACAAAAATAAGTATGGGTGTCTTTGTCTGACTTAAATAAGTGTGTGTGTGTGTTGGATCAAATGATGTCATTTCTGTGAGAAACAGATTTAGATTTACTGTCATCATGATTTTGACTCATTTTCTGCCCTGCATCATAATGCAGACCCGCTGACACATCTGCTCTTTTCCAAAGCCATGTTGAAATTATTTTACAAAATTATTATTATTTTTTTTTTTTTAAACACCGAATTCTCAAAATTTATAGAGTATATAGAGTACGATTTGAACTTTATTTGTAGTCTTTTTCTACATCACTCAAGTTCAGGCTGTTTAGACTGCATGTGGTGTGCAGGCTTTATTAGCTACATCCTGTCACAGGCAGATTTTGTCAGATTACTAACAGTGAGATGGCAGACACGCAGGCAAACTTTAACTCTTTACTATCTGTTCACTAACCAACTATTACATTATAATGATTTTTGGGAAATGGTGCCATGCGTTTGGACATTGTGATATGGTAATAGAAGTATGATGTAAACAGTGAGCATGTTATATGAATATGGTAATTATTCAGTACTGTGGTTCAAAATCAAAATGTCATGTTATTGCAATCTGTCGCTATAGGACTTCTTTTTTTTTTTGTAAGGGTTACCATTCCTATATATTCTATGGGCCCTATTTTAAGAGTGCTATTGCTAAGCACAGTGCTATGCCATATGTTATACACACACCAAGTCAGTGGGCATGGCCATAAAGTTTTGGTATTTTCATGCAAGAATGAGCTAAGTCTAGACACAAGTGGGTTTGGTGAAATTACACGCACAATGCGCTAATGGGCTGGGTCAAGTGTAATTTAATACTGAGGCTCTTTTCCGGCACCACCTGCATCCTATTATGTAGTCCATCCCCTGTTAAGCACCAGTTATATAAACAAAGACACCACATGCATAAGAAGTTGTTAGTGCAAATCAGTGGCGGCTGCTGGTCTTTCAAAGAGGGGAAGCTCATTTTCGGCCTACATTATAAACTTGTCCATTTATTTAAAAGTAAATTCTGCCCTGCGTTCCTTTTCGAGAAAATGATTGCAATGATATCAAGAAATAGGTTGCAGCAGTTTGTCTTTCGACTACACTTGAGAAATCTGCGATGGGACTGAGCGCGAATTGCTTCAGCGACTTCTTATAGTACAGATTCGCTGTCAGTCAAAAGGAGATGCAGTCTTTCGACAGATCCTCCAATCATTACGCGGAAGCCCGGAGTCCGGGCCAGCCCACTCCTCGTTCACCTCCAGAGACGCTGAGCGTCCGTGGGCGGGACATAATCGCAGCATTTATCCAATGACCGTCTAGTTTCGGAGCACTGAAAAAAACTGTTCAAAGCAGCCCCATTGAAGTCAATGGACGCTCGACTTCAACAGGGAAATGCACTGTGACGCTACGGGAATGTATGAGAATGAAATCGAGTCAGCCGACCTGCTGATATGTAGCCGATTCTGAACGAACTCGTTTTCGAGATGAACATGTTCTAACGCATTTTTAGTCAATAAATTGTTTACACAATAGTACATGTATGACCATTATTTTTTTGATATTATAGGGGAAGCCGAGCTTCCCTTGCAGTCTTAAAGAAATCCCCACTGGTGCAAATGGACTATATGCAATGAAATAGAGGAATAGAAATATAGGTCCTTGAATATGACATGCTCCTTTTGCAAGCATGGAAAATGTGGTTCAGTATATGGATGTAGGCTCCATTAATTTGTAGAGAATGGAAGTAAAATTAATAATTTTTATCTACTGACACACAAATCATGGTATTAACAGTAACTGTATAGGCACACACTTCACTTCTACCTTACAAATGATTGAAACATGAAAAAATGTATCCAAAAATATTTCTAAATTTAAATGACACAATCAAACGAAACGAAAATATAATAAAAATAATGAACTGGTAAAAGAAATCGTACCAAAACCAAACATCAATATAAACATCGAACTTCCACCGGCCCCTTTTGTAGTGTCTTAAAATCACTCTACGACAACAGGTGGAAAAAATACCAATATAAATTACATTATAAATACAATTGGTAATAATAATAATAATAATAATAATAATAATTGAAAAATAAACCATGACCTATAGATAGTTTGAAAATCCACTATATTTTCAGAGTATGGACATTAACTTTATTTCCACTTGCTGGTGGAATCTCCAAACTGCAAATGCAGGAACTGAATTTGGACTTTGTCTGAAAACAGACGTGGCAATGAAAAGTCAGCGCGATGACCTATTTCTCAGGAACAAATTAAATTGCAATTTTGCGCCACTTTATTACCATACAATGCACCCACAGTTTGTGTACATGCACCCACAGATAGTGCAAACACTACCAACCACGCACACTTGCGCTGGCACAAAAATTGCGCTTCGAAATAGCACTCACGTGAAAACTGGATGAGGCATAGCGCACTGTCTTTTGTGCATATAAAAATACTCTGTAATAATAGAGTCCCATATGTATCAGTAGAGCCCACTAGTATCCTATGACCAATGTGGAGTCTATATAGTTGTGGACAGTCTGAATGTTAGTAGTTTAAGCCTTTATATTAGACAGGAAGTGTTGTATTTTTTGATGTTAAGATGATCTTGAAATATTTTGTAAGTAAAACTCAAAATCCAATATGTTGTCGTGCATTCAGTGCTTTGACTACTTATTCTGAATGTCAGTGAGGCATGGTGTTGTGTCTATGTGTAACTTGTAGGCCTATATTGTATGGGCTTTTTGTTTTGATGAACAAACTCTTTAGGATTTCCTGGTGCTTTGTATGCTGCATTGGCACAATAGACATTCTCAATCTGATAAACTGCATTAACCCGTAACTTGTCATTCGTCCTTGACACTGTTTGTGCAGAAGACATTACAGTTCTGTGTTTTGTCTTCAATATTGCTACATTGCTCAAAAATGGGTCATGTTTTTAATTTGGTATCATGGTATTGACATGGCTTCTGGACATGGGACCATGGTAAAAGCCTGAAGTAATTGAGTACCATGTAAATACCACAATAGATGAAAATAGTCATCATCTACTCATAGTACTACTTTTGTTTTGTCTTTGTTTCTCTTTCATACTGTCAGCTTCATAACCTCCCTCTGTCATAGAAAGCATTCAAACTCTTCAGTATTGCTATATTTACGGCAGTGCAACTTATTTCAATCCCTGTTTCTAAATTTAGGTAGATTAGAATGTGTATTATTATAGATGTTTCTTAATGAGTTGGATGATTGAATGTAAAACTGTACTTGTATCAAATGTCTTTTGTGGAAAGTTTAGGACAAACATTTTGTTGCTTGATTCTCTTATGAATGTGTTCTCTGCTATAAGGTCTTCGAGGGGAGTTTTTTGACAGCACATCCTTTACATTATTTATTATTCAAAACCATTAATCTCAGTCATTGTAAGAGTAACTGACTCTTTTACGAAGGTGTTGTGTCATGTCCACTTTTTGTCAAACACCCAAGTAACGTATGTTATGATTAATTTGACGATTTCTCACTTGATCTGATTAACCGTTATCTTCTCCTCCAGGTAAATCCCACTTGGCAATTGTTCAGAAAGTTAATAATGAGGGGGAGGGAGATCCGTTCTATGAGGTGCTGGGATTAGTCACCCTGGAAGATGTCATTGAAGAGATCATCAAATCAGAAATCCTGGATGAGTCTGATCTTTACAGTGAGTGGACACAGTCTAAATGAGTTTTTTTTTTTAGTGTTGTGGATGCATGTTGTTGTTGTATAGACTGCATTTCATTTATTACCTTTTTATATAAATAAAAATTAAATATCATATGAAGCACGCACATTTAAGAAGTACCCAATACAAGTGCACAAATCAAAAACATACACTAAAAAATGTTGTTGGTTTAACTTAATTCAATTGTGAACGTTGGTTCCACACAATGAAAATGTGTTTCTTTGATATGTAATTAAAATGTAGGCTCAACTCTAATACTTTGTGTAGCAATAACCTAAATTAATTGAGTTATCCTAACTTAAATTTGATCAGTGAAACTAACTCTATTGAACTCTGTATCTTGTTTCTAGCTAGCAACAAACAAATTAGCTTATTTAATATATCTTTTTGTACTGTATAACAAGTATGGTGCTGCTGTTTACAGATCCCCAATCAGTCATTATACTGATGATTTTTAAGAAAAGCAAAACACGCTTATTTTTCAGTAGTAATGTACCCAGCCTCAACCTAACCATTATCTCCACACTTCTACACAATGGTAACCTCCAAAAAAAATGAAACCTGTCAGAAACTTCTTTAAATCCCAACATAACAGACAGGACAAGTCTTCTAATTGTTTCAGTTTGCATAGAAATACACACTTATGCAACCAGGTTATTGTGAGGTTGTTTTTTTTTTTTTTTTTTTTTTCCCCCTCAAAGATTTCAGTTTGTTTTTCAATTGAGTTGTTCACGTTATAGGTCACATTAAAGGTGGAAAATATTCTGACATGATTTATCTTTCTCTCATTCTTTTACATCACAAGAATCTGGCATTTTAACAGGGTTGTGTAGACTTTTTATATCCACTGTATATCAATTACAAAAAACAACAATGTCGGCATAGCTTTGCTCCTGAGAATTTTTCAATTTTGTTCTCACCAAAACAGGGATGAAGAATATTAAGGTCTGATCAAGAGCATTTAGGCTCGAAACATCCAGGTTTTGTTCAGAATACAATTAAACACAATTCTCAGGAGCAACATTGTGCTAACCTTGTGTGTTGAGAAAGGGATAGTTCATGCCAAAAGTTTAATTCTGCCATCATTTGCCTTTTGTGTTCCATATAAGAAAAAAGTATATATGTTTGGAACAACATGAGAGTGAGTAAATAATGGCATAATAATAATAATAATAATAATAATAATAATAATAATAATAATAATAATAATAAAAAAAATTGAACACTTCTTAGGCTAGATCAAAACATAAGTACAGGACTCTTAAAAAAAAACAAAAAAACACTTACACTTCCTGTTGCTGGGCTGCATCTATTACAATTCACATGCAAGATTGTGACATGCATAGCTGCCTCTTACAAAATCACTGACACACATACTTTACACATTTTTAAAGAACTCATACTCATGATTTTAAGGGTTTCATGGTGGAAGAGTTCAAATATTATTAAGATTTATTATAATATTATTTGTTTGTCATTATAATATTGTGCATATAGCATATAGTATGTAGTGAATAATATACAGCACAGTATTTACAGCACTACAAGCTTAAAACCTTCAAACATGAAACCTTCTGTGTTTTCTGTTTAATGTAAATTCATACTCTGAACTTTTTGTGAATATTCTGTATTTTCAGCTGATAACCGCAACAGAAAGAAAGTGGCACACAACAAGAACAAGCGTGACTTTTCTGCCTTCAAACAAGAGAGTGAATCTAAAGTCAAGATCTCTCCTCAGCTGCTGTTGGCCGCTCACCGCTTTCTTGCAACAGGTAAACAACCAATCACAAGCATCCCCAGAATGACTGTAAAGCTTGTAAAGTTCTTCCCTGGCATTACATCCTCCCATGTCATCATGACCCACAATAAGTTAAAATATGTAGTGTTGTTGTAACGTGATCTCTGTTATCAAGGCCTAGTGTACTGTAAGCAGGGATGTAGTGGAGGCTAAACGCACGTAAACGCCGTTTACCCACCTCCAAAGTGCGTTTATCAACCTCTAAATTGCGTTTATCCACCTCTAAATAGCCTATAGTTCCTAAGCCATTTTAAATTAAGCTTATGCCGTTTTAGTTTTATATTGTTCATTATTAGTTTCATAGGTTGTTAAACCTAAGACGAAGTCTTTCATATTGCGCTGCATTACTGTCTGTTGACCAATCTCTTGCGTAGCCAGCAAGCAGCAGACTGCATCAAGATTCATCAGTCACTAGCCCAAAGTATACATATGACATGATTTTTGAACACTTCATTGAGTTTTGTTTTGTAGAATAAATATTTGTAAAAGATTTTCGTTTTGTATAAATTGTATCTTAATTTTGATCAATGTTTTATCAACCAACTGCCTGTAGGCTATTTAATAAATAAGAAGCAAATATATAGCAGACAATGTAAGGCACCGGCGATCACTTGCATTGCACGTGAACTGGAGGGCACTGAAACTCAGCTTGTGCCTCACAGATTTGAGAAATATAGGCTATGGCTATCTATTATAAAAAGCTTGAAATGTTTTACTATTAAACGAAACTATTCAAAATGAAAAGAAATAGGCTACTCTCTGATTATGTAATCAAATGTGCATTTCTCTCTGGCATTCATGGCGAGTCCGCATCGTCAACTTCATCTTTGCAGCGACACAGAAAGCACCAGTTTATTAATAAACAATTAAATGTCTCCTTGCTATTTTTGACACATTAATAATTACTTTCGCCGGTTCTTTGCGGCAAGCTTTATGCGTGCGGGCGTGCGCTTGAGTGCGGCTCTATTAGGCTACGTTAACGCTCATCCATCCTGTATAATCTATTTAAGTAATTAAATTAATATAGGGGCGATTTGTCCACTAATGGCTAAAATGAACAACAACTAGTCGATTAGAAAAAAAACTTTAGTCGGAGGCAGGCAGCCCTTATTCTACATATTTTCGAACCAGCAGGTCATTCTGGGTTGAGCGCGCGACCCTGAGCGTAATGAGCGAGCGGAATATTCAGAAATGCGCTCTCCGCGCATGCTCTGATCGGAACAAACCAAGCATGACAAATTCAAACTTTATTTCATTTTCTCCGTTGCTTGAACACTCACTAGCCTACATTATCATATTATAATGGCACCAGATTCATCCTTCTGTCGTTAATCTGCACCTGCTACATTAGCAATTGGAAAAAACTGTAATCGACAACTATTTTGATAATCGATTAAGACAAAAGTAAAAAATTCTTTGATTCCAGCTTGTTAAATGTGAGTTGTGGACAAAACGAGACATTTGAGGACGTCATCCTCCTGGGCTTTTGGGAAAAACTGATCCACATTTTTCATGACTTATTATAGACCAAACAACTAATCGATTAATCAAGAAAATATTCAACAGATTAATCGATTATGAAAATAATCCCTAATCAGTACAAGTGCATTGCATTGGAAGCTCTGGATATAAGCCTCCCTCTCTATCTCTCTTAAATATTTTAGTTCTCTCTGTTTTGTCATTTAGTAAACTTTATAGATTTCAACCATATTATTCCTTCTTGAGTCTCTTTAACAAGAACTTAAATGAATGTATGAATTGAACAGTGATTGTGTGACCTATGATGAGGGAACAACCAGTGATACCCTTGGAAGTACCATCAAATGATAGCCTATAGCGATGTCATCAGGATACACATACACCGGTAGGCAGTGGCCCACCTTACCAGGTGACCACGTCGTGGTCCACCAGAATTTATAGTTTACCCACCTCTTTTTTTACCACTACACCTCTGACTGTAAGTCAGTACAATGGATTGTGAGTAAACGAGGGCTGGTATTGAGGTATATAAGAGGGAGTTTAGGAGAACGTACTTTGTCGGTGTGCTGTCAGCTTTGTGTCATTATTATAGAATGAGAAATCTACATTAGTTAAAACCATTATGAATTTGATCTTCTGTTTATATGATTTTAGGTGGCAAAATGCAATTTGGATGGCCTTTCTGATTATATTTTAAAACATGAGTAAAACATGAGTATATCTCAGTGTTTCCCCTTGGATTTTTTTGTTGTGTGCACATCCACAAGCCCACAATGCCAGATCCCTATTTGTGTGTGTCGGTGGAGGAATAGCTTAAAACAGCCTAAGAATCATTATAGATGGGTTATTCTTGTTTGCCTTGACATGTGTTTTTATTTACTGGGAGCTTTTGTCAATTGAAGGGCTCAGGAAGCCCAGATAGCTGTAGTATTAACTGTCCAATCACTAAATCCTCAATGCATATTACTTGCACTTTGCTTATTAAACATAAATACAAATAGATAATATAAACCAGGGGCGATGCTAGGATTTTAATCTGTGTTTTTAAACTGTTTTTACATCATTTAAGCTAGCCAGCTAATATCCATTCATAATATTTTTATTTTTGAATAATCAACATTTATAAATGTATAAAAATATACGAAATCGCTTGAAGAATACTGACAAACCATAAAATATTGTAACTGTCTATTTATTGGCAATATGTGTCATCTGTCTTAAGCGTTCCTGTTTGTTCTACATTTATTAACAATATTTATAGAACATGAATCAACCATTTCACAACTTCTATAGTTTAAAGTTACGTAAAAAAACACAAAAATTCGTTGCTGCAATAAATGTCACATTTATTGCATTATCCCCACAAATGAAAACAAAGCATAGCTATCAATATGTGAACTGCTGTGCATGACTATAGAAAAAGACAACAATATTAGCCTAAAAATAATTATAAGTGATTCAATTATGTCCTGATGTCATCAGTCACTTTTACCCATTCTTCATCCAGCCACTTTCTCTCCTTGTTGAACGAGATTATCAAAGTAAACCAATGACATGCCTTACTCCTCTCCTTCAGTCGGTCAACAGATCCTGATCCTTACTTGTTCAGTGAAGCTGCATTTTCGTTCAGTGAGTCAAACCAATTAATATTGTCCTTCGCAGTGTGCGCTTAAATGCTATTGGCTTGCGCTTTAGTCTTTACAGGCAAGAAAAGCCAACTTTTAAACTAAAGCTTGATTGCTTTGAAAGGAAGAGACGTCAGTGTATGGAGGTGAATGAGAACGATTTGTTCACTTATAAGATTCATTCTGAAAGACTTATTAATTCACGAACGATGCATCACTACTGTGCACGTATTAATGAACCATGTGAAATTTCAGCAGCGGCATTCATAATTTAGCAGTGGCGGTGTGCCATGCTGAAGGCATATAGGGGAAACACTATCTGATATGACTTGCTCTACTATTTGAATCCTTTTTCACATTTAGATTTCTTCAGACACTTTCAAGGAAATCAAACCAATGACCTTGGCGTTGTTGGTACCAGTTGAGCTATAGGTAATGCTAGTTCAAATGTATTTTTACATGATCTTTCTATGCCCTTTTCTGTGTCTTTGCAGAGGTTAATTTGTTCAGTCCATCTCAAATATCAGAGAAAGTACTTCTTCGAATCCTTAAGCACCCTGATGTGATCCAAGAGATCAAATTCAACGAGAACGACAAGCGATCAGCACACCACTACCTTTACCAGCGCGGCAAACCGGTGGACTACTTCATACTAGTACTGCAGGTAATGGCACAATCTGAAATGCTCCAATTCTGGGGCCTGCTGTAGATTTAACTGCTGATGACCCGAGTTGACCAGAATCCAGGCTATGGGGGATCCTAAAGCCAATTAGGCAGGCGAGGTGTTTTAAGCTGTTTAAGGCCACAGGCTTTGGCATGGAGCATTGACATCTGGTTGGCATTACATTCTGGTATCACATTGCAAAGATCTTTCTGATACATAATATAATAAATCTAATTAATAAAATATTATAATAAATGTAATTAATACATTGAATTTCTGTCAAGCTGCTTTAAAACAAAATGCATTGTGAAAAGCGCTATACAAAAAAAAAAAAAAATACATGACTTGCTTTTTCTGTTCCTTTTTAAGGAAAGGAAGCAAAAAGTGATGTCATAGCACAATATGATTGTTACTTAATGGGCCTATTTTTCACCCACAGTTTAAGGGTTAAAGTAGATACTTTATATTTAGTTTTTTTTAACCCTTAAATGCATGGGAATTTCACTTATGTATTCGGGTTTTTAGAGACCCAGCATGGATATTTATCACAAATTGGAGACGCAACTGGCTGTCAAAAACATATAGAGCTACACATAACACAAAAAATACACATAAGCTGCACATGTATTTTCTCAGGCACTGTCTGAGTCTAAATTGATGTCAAGTCATTTTTGTTTGTATAGCACTTTTCAAAACACTCATTTCAAAGAAGCTTTACTGAGATAAAACTGTAATATCTATAAAGTCTGAGAGTCATCATTGTGTGTTTTGATTAAATATGATTGTAAATTGTGTATAAAAATAATAACTATATAATTGTATTTCGAACCCCCAGTGAGAAAGACAAAGATGACTGTGGCAAGGAATACAAAACTCTATGGGCCAGTTCCCCTCTGGCTAAACAGCATGTATATAATGCCAATATTAGATATTTGTGTGCAGTGCAAGTCATGGTTTAAAATTTGTAAACTAAGTGTTACTTTTGTAAGAACCATAAGATTAATGACTAATGTCTTTAAAATCCATCCTGGATTAGCTGCAGAAGTTCACATAGATGCAGGTGTCCTTTGATAGTTGGCTGATGAAGGCTTTTGTTGGCAATTCTTTTATAGTCCATTTCAAGAGTGTAGTCCTTCAATAGACCGAGGTGATGCAGGCAGAGATCAGTGACGCGCATCAATCGGCAGTTAATTCCAGTGAGATCTATCATAAGTCCAAGGTTCAGGCAGTGGCATATGAAGTATCCCATGTCTTATGGTTGGAGTTGGCATCAGTTCATCCTCTGAAGTCCATCGTAATAGACTGAAGTGATGTTTGGCTGGCACCGGCTGCTATAAGTCCTCATCACACAGAGACACGTAGCAGTGGAGTCCAGAGGTTGAAACAAGTATAATAATATTAGCGTAAATGCCATTTACATTTAAGAGTTACAGGTCATGATAAAGGTTTCTGGTTCTGGCAGACCTAACAAAAGCAGCCTTTTTGTGAGTTGTGAGTTGATGGATAAATTAGATGTATGCCTGGCTAAATAGATGAGTCTTTAGTCTAGACTTAAACTGAGCGAGTGTGTCTGTGTCCCGAACAGTGCTAGGGAGACTATTCCACAGCTTTGGAGCCAAATATGAAGGGATCTACCTCCTTTTGTGGATTTTGATATTCTAGGAACTATTAACAGGTGATTGTAATGAACATGATGGTATAATATATAGTGTGGTTGGTAATTTAAGTACTGCGGAGCTAGACCATTCAAAGCTTTGTATGTAGTTAACACATTTTTAAATTAATACAAAAATGTACATGTAGTCAATGTAACTATGATAAATTTGGGCTAATATTATCATATTTCTTGGTTCTTGTTAGCACTCTGACTGCTGAATTTTGAACTGATTGAAGTTTATTTATTGAACTTGCAGGTCATCCTCCCAGTAATGCATTTCAATAATCTAGTCTTGAGGTTTGGTCTTAATAATTCGCTTTTTGCCATCAGCAACAGAGCGCATGTGTCGTAACTTGGCAATATTTCTGAGGTGGAAGAATGCTGTTCTACAAGCATTGGTAATTAGATTTTCAAAGGAATAACAAATACAACACCTGCACAATTTACATAATTTCAGTAGTACATCCAAATGACAATAGTCATATCATATTGTTCATGTGTTGTACTTGCTATAGTTTACTTCCATGTTGTTTCTTTATAAAATATTAGTGTCAAATGTAAATCAAGTCAGTTACTGAAACATCAATGCCACCTTGAGAAAGAAAAACATGTATAATATGTGTGTGTGTGTACCCATATGAAACACTGATAAATCACCATTGTTGGACAGAAAATAATAAAATAAAAAATAAAATAGTTATTATGTGATAGTAAACTTATATAGAAATTAAATAATCCTAAAAACGATAATTTATGGAAGTGCAAAAAATTAAAACAAATGACCCTTACACACCTAGGGTCTCTAAAGACCCTATGCACTTTGGTACCTACATTTATTTAGCATTGTGTGTGTGTGTGTGTGTGTGTGTGTGTGTGTTACACTATTTATAAGAGACAGATAGAGGAATGTTAAAGATATGTGGGCACAACTCCAAAATATGGATGACTTACAGGTTTCGGAATGAGGTCTCTGATCACTATAGACCTGAGGCATGCGTTTAAGGGTTAAAGTGACCGTATTCATATTACTCCAATACTAAAATTATAAATAGTTGGCCCATAATATGAGTTAAAGTAAAATGTTTCAGGTTTGGTGTCAATAAAACCGTACGGTTCATTGTTTTCTCATATTATGGGTCGACTATTTATCATTTTTGTTTACTTAAAACAAAAAAGGTTTGAAATTACACAAGGTTATTTTGGTAATTGCCGATATTAGGATTGCTCGGACTCCAGTTCAGGTCAGTGTTATTTGTTTGATAAACTATCTAGATTTTTGTTATGTTAGGAAAAGCTTATACATTATAAAGTTCATTATTTTCCATAATGTAATGATAAAAATTAAACTTACATATATTTTAGATTCATTGCACACCAACTGAAATATTTCAGGTCTTTTATTGTTTTAATACTGATGATTTTGGCATACAGCTCATGAAAACCCAAAATTCCTATCTCAAAAAATTAGCATATTTCATCCGACCAATAAAAGAAGTGTTTTTTAATACAAAAAAAGTCAACCTTCAAATAATTATGTTCAGTTATGCACTCAATACTTGGTCGGGAATCCGTTTGCAGAAATGACTGCTTCAATGCGGCGTGGCATGGAGGCAATCAGCCTGTGGCACTGCTGAGGTGTTATGGAGGCCCAGGATGCTTCGATAGCGGCCTTAAGCTCATCCAGAGTGTTGGGTCTTGCGTCTCTCAACTTTCTCTTCACAATATCCCACAGATTCTCTATGGGGTTCAGGTCAGGAGAGTTGGCAGGCCAATTGAGCACAGTAATACCATGGTCAGTAAACCATTTACCAGTGGTTTTGGCACTGTGAGCAGGTGCCAGGTCGTGCTGAAAAATGAAATCTTCATCTCCTTAAAGCTTTTCAGCAGATGGAAGCATGAAGTGCTCCAAAATCTCCTGATAGCTAGCTGCATTGACCCTGCCCTTGATAAAACACAGTGGACCAACACCAGCAGCTGACATGGCACCCCAGACCATCACTGACTGTGGGTACTTGACACTGGACTTCAGGCATTTTGGCATTTCCTTCTCCCCAGTCTTCCTCCAGACTCTGGCACCTTGATTTCCGAATGACATGCAAAATTTGCTTTCATCCGAAAAAAGTACTTTGGACCACTGAGCAACAGTCCAGTGCTGCTTCTCTGTAGCCCAGGTCAGGCACTTCTGCCGCTGTTTCTGGTTCAAAAGTGGCTTGACCTGGGGAATGCGGCACCTGTAGCCCATTTCCTGCACACGCCTGTGCACGGTGGCTCTGGATGTTTCTACTCCAGACTCAGTCCACTGCTTCCGCAGGTCATCCAAGGTCTGGAATCGGTCCTTCTCCACAATCTTCCTCAGGGTCCGGTCACCTCTTGTCGTTGTGCAGCGTTTTTTGCCACACTTTTTCCTTCCCACAGACTTCCCACTGAGGTGCCTTGATACAGCACTCTGGGAACAGCCTATTTGTTCAGAAATTTCTTTCTGTGTCTTACCCTCTTGCTTGAGGGTGTCAATGATGGCCTTCTGGACAGCAGTCAGGTCGGCAGTCTTACCCATGATTGCGGTTTTGAGTAATGAAACAGGCTGGGAGTTTTTAAAAGCCTCAGGAATCTTTTGCAGGTGTTTAGAGTTAATTAGTTGATTCAGATGATTAGGTTAATAGCTCGTTTAGAGACCCTTTTCATGATATGCTAATTTTTTGAGATAGGAATTTTGGTTTTCATGAGCTGTATGCCAAAATCATCAGTATTAAAACAATAAAAGACCTGAAATATTTCAGTTGGTGTGCAATGAATCTAAAATATATGCAAGTTTAATTTTTATCATTACATTATGGAAAATAATGAACTTTATCACAATATGCTAATTTTTTGAGAAGGACCTGTATAAGTCTGCCCATGCTTTTCCCATCAGTAAGCTTGATTATGTGAAACATTTGTTTACTTACATACATACATGCATACACACACATACACACACACACACATATATATATAATTACACACAGCCGTGGCCAAAAGTATTGGCAGTGACATAAATTTTGTTTCGCAAAGTTTTCTGCTTCAGTTGTTGTGGTGTTGATTCACATTGTTTCTAGATTATTGTGCAGAGTGATCAGATACATTTTAAATAATTGCAAAAAGCTTCATTGGCCAAAAAAATGAACTTTATCACAAAACCCCAAATTTCACAGTTTTTTGGCCCTGGCACAAAATGACCAGCCAACATCATTTCACTAATCATATCAGCAGCACCTGGGAAAGTGTGAACGAATACTAGTCAGGTGAAATCACTCTATCATACGGATTGGATTATGAGAACAGACTGATTGCTATAAAAGGAGGGAAGAATTGCTTCCAATCATTGTGTTCTTGTTTGCAATGGTTACCTCTAAAGAAAGACGTGCAGACATCATCGCTTTGCATCAAAATGGCCTCACATGCAAGGAAATTGCTGCAAAGAATATTGCACATGAAAGAACCATTTACCAGATCATCAAGAACTTCAAGGAGAGAGGTTTAACTGCAGCGAAGAAGGCTTCAGGATGTCCCAGACTGTCCAGCAGGCTGCAGGACCGTCTCCTCCTGAGGAGTCAGCTACAGAATCGTGTCACCACCAGTGCAGGGCTTGCTCAATATTGGCAGCAGGTTGGTGTGAGTGCATCTGCATGCACAGTGAGGCGAAGACTTTTGGACAATGGCCTGATGTCAAGAAGGGCAGCAAAGAAGCCACTTCTCTCCAAGAAAAACATCAAGGACAGACTGAAATTCTGCAGGAAGTACAAGGATTGGACAGCAGAAGACTGGTGCAAAGTTATTTTCTCTGATGAAGCCCCCTTCCTACTGTTTGGGACATCTGGAAAATTGATAGTCCGGAGAAGAACAGGTGAACACTACCACGAGTCCTGTGTCGTACCAACAGTGAAGCATCCTGAGACCACCCATGTGTTGGATGAAGTGGCTTGGAGATCATTACATTGAAATTTTGGATCTGTGGCCAGGCAACTCCCCGGATCATAATCCCATTGAGAACCTGTGTTCAATCCTCAAAAGGCGAGTGGACAAGCAGAAGCCCACAAATTGTGATCAACGCCAAGTACTAATAAGGCAAGAATGGATCGCCATCAGTCAGGATTTGTCCCAGAAGCTGATATCCAGCATGCCAGAGGTTATGAAGAACAAGCGTTAACACTGTAAATATTGACTCTTAAATAAGAAAAAAAAAAAAATTGATCAATTGTCACATTATACATACATTTCTGCATATATACAGTGAAATTATTTATTTTTCACATATCCCAGCTAAGCTGGGGTGAGAGTGCAGAGTCAGCCATGATTCGGTGCCCCTGGAGCAGATAGGATCAAGGGCCTTGCTCAAGGGACCCCGACCTTCTGGTCAGTAACCCAGAGCCTTAACTGCTGAGCCACCACTGCTTATCATTACAAAATGTATGTCACTGCCAATACTTTTGGCCACCGCTGTATATTAGGGCTGAAACGATTAGGCGACGTTATCGACAACGTCAACAAGAAAAAATGTACAAATTTTTGTTGTCGAATATTCGTTTGATCTCATTTAACGTAACATGAGATCATATGAAACTCTAGAGAGGAGCACAGCAGCTCGCGCCTGACTGAGGAGAGGAAGAAAACGCATGTCCAGATGCACTCTAAACTTTCCAATCAGCTTCAGGTGATGTAGATCACAAAATATAACTGAATTAAAATGGAAAAATGCAAAATAAGGAAATACAGAAGCAGTGTCATCGTGAAATAAAGCATTCCACTTAAGCAAAAACCTGCATGTCCGAGCATCTAAAAAGCAAACGACCTGGCATTATATCTTTAATTCATCCTTTATTAAAGTTCAAATAATAAGGAAGTGCATCGTAAACAAAATACAACAATGCCATTTCTCTGCGTGGTCAACGCCACGTCTATGTGTTGCACGAAAGGGGAGAGATTGAAACTGCACCTGACTGAGGCGCCCTCTGGCGCGGGGACGCCCGTCCCTCATGCACGTTTGCTGTAGCTAGATTAGGGCAGTGGTGGCTCAGTGGTTAAGGCTCTGGATTACTGACCAGAAGGTCGGGGGTTCAAGCCCCAGCACCGCCAAGACACCACTGTGTGGCCCTTGAGCAAGGCCCTTGATCCTATCTGCTCCAGGGGCGCCGAATCATGGCTGACCCTGCACTCTGACCCCAGCATAGCTGGGATATGTGAAAAATAAATAATTTCACTGTATATATGCAGAAATGTATGTATAATGTGTGACAATTGGGCAATTAAATTAAATTAATAACGTGATGGATTGCGACATATTGAATCATAATATACTATAGCCTATGTGTCACTTGTGTATCTTATTGTGAAATGTAGCTCTAAGAAGATAGAATTTGTTTTTGTGAGTTAAAGATGGATCGAAGTGAAAAAGGTGAGAGAGTGAAGTCTTAGCCCATTATACACTGCAACCAAGTTTTTGATCAGACTTTTTTTTTTGGCTTGTTTTCTAAAAATAATATCTAAAACTCCTTTTAAAAAAACATGCATTTACATTAGTAGTTATACTGCAGAAGAAAACATTGTTATTGGAGAATGTTGAATACGATATTTTAATATTTAACAGCGGTTAGCACTGTCGCCTCACAGCAAGAAGGTCATGGGTTCAAACCCCGGTTGCCCCGGCCTTTCTGGGTGGAGTTTGCATGTTCTCCCTGTGTCTGCGTGGGTTCTCTCCGGGTGCTCCGGCTTCCTCCCACCATCCAAAGGCATGCAGGCTAGGTTAATTTATGTCTCCAAAAATTGTCCTAGGTGTGGATGTGAGTGTGAGTGGTTGTTTGTCTATGTGTGGCCCTGCGATGGACTGGCGACCTGTCCAGGGTGTACCCCGCCTTTCGCCCAATGTTAGCTGGGATAGGCTCCAGCCCACCCGCGACCCTGTACACAGGATAAGCGGTTGTCGATGGATGGATGGATGGATGGATGGATCTAAAAACAGCTTATTTAAAACAAGACAGATTTACCTGAGAAGCAACATGTAAGATATTGAGACTTGGTTTTAGAGAATATGTGGAAAACAAGACAAAAACTCTCGATTACAATTGGCTTTTTGCAGTGAATTCTTACTGAATTAAACTTAAAAAAAAAAATAAAAAAAAGGGAAATTTTCCCCTTAGAATTCAGTGAATGCCATTTAGAGATATTTTAAAAATATATTTTGTCTTTATTGTTATTAAGCAAGTTTAATACGACCTTTTAATTCTAGGCACAAGCTGAATAGTTGGTTAAGAGCTAATGATTAATCGTTGCATTAATCAACGGAATAATCATTCTAATAATCATTAGATTAGTCGATTATCAAAATAATCGTTAGTTGCAGCCCTAATATAATAATTATTTTCTTATAACATATTTTTTATATATATATATATATATATATATATATATATATATATACTACCGTTCAAAAGTTTGGGGTCACTTACTCATTCTTTATTTATTTATTTATTTCACATTTTAGAATAATAGTAGTCAGCAAAACTATGGAATAATAGAAATGGAAATATGGGAATTATTTTGTGACCAAAAAATCCAAAATAAATCCAAAACTATGTAATATTTTAGCATCTTCAAAGTAGTCACCCTTTGCCTAGATTTTGCAGACATGTACTCGTGACATTTTCTCAACCAACTTCTTGAGGAATCACCCCGGGATGCTTTTTAAACAGTATTGAAGGAGTTCCCATCTATGTTGGGCACTTATTGGCTTCTTTTCTTCATATTTTGATCCAAGTCATCCATTTCAAAAACTTTTTTTTTTTTAGGAAATTTTAGATTTGTAATTAAATAAATGTATATGTTTTGGCAGAATAATATTTTGTCTACAAAGTTAATTTCAAACTTTTAAGCATACACCTTCAGATCAAAAGATTTTTAAGATCATGAGAAACATTTCAGACAAGTGACCCCAAACTTTTGAACGGTAGTGTGTATATATATATATATATATATTTTAGACATTTTGGGCATAATCTTATCCAATCACCATTCACTTTCAGTGCATCTTTTTTTAAATACAATGAAATCAAAGGGACTGTTCACCCAAAAATGAAAATTGTCTCATTTACTCACCCTTATGCCACCCCAGATGTGTATGACTGTCTTTCTTCAGCAGAACAAATTAAGATTTTTGGAAGAATATCTCAACTCTTTTGGTCCATACAACACAAGTCAATGGGTGCCAACATTGTGAATCTCAGCATAACAGTAATCCATGTGACTCCAGTGGTTTAATCCATGTCTTCAGGAGTGATATGATAGGTGTGGGTGAGAAACAGATCAATATTTAAGTCCATTTTTACCATAAATTCTCAGTCAATGTCCACTTTAACTTTCACTTTCACATTCTTGTGCTTTTGGCGATTAAATATTTTTCATGCATACAACCCCTACTGGGTACAGAGAAGAATTTCTAGAAATATTGACTTAAATATTGATCTGTTTCTCACCCAAAACTATCATATCACCTCTGAAGATAAAGATTTAACCACTGGAGTCATATGGATTACTTTTATGCTGCCTTTATGTTCTTTTTGGAGTGTTTTGGCACCAAATCACTTTCATTGTATAGGCCTACAGATCTGAGATATTTTCGTAATAATCTTAATTTGTGTTCTGCAGAAGAAAGAAAGTCACACACATCTTTGATGACATGATGGTGAGTAAATGATAGCAGAATTATAATTTTTGGTTGAACTTTTGCCTTTTAAATTATGACTTTAAATGAAGCTCAGATCATTTTTTTTAGGAGCGATTCATGCAAAAGTCCAGATTAGTTCTTAAAGATACAAGTTGTACTTTTTCCCACCGTGTTAATCCCCAACGATCCTCCATCACGTATTCCCTTATTCATTCTCTCACTTTATCTCAGGTTTGTTATGTTGTTTTTAGCTTCTAAACAATCATTAGACCATTCCGCTAATGATGGCTAAACATCTCATGCACAATTCAATGAGTCACGGACCCCACACATGGTGTCTGTACCTATGAACATGCACAACCACAACAGTCCTGTTAAGACACTTTAACGGCATCAAATCGACACAGATGAAAGTACACGAACAGTACGTGAAACATCTATTTTGTCTCCCTTAAGAGTGTTGCATGATCTTTGTTCCTTGAACTGTAATGAATTGAACTTGCCAAGTGCCCGAGTTCAAATGTCTGACTTCAGTTTACAGCAGTGTAGATTATTCACTGTCAGAAGGAAAGTCATTAATAGGTTATGAAGTGCACACTAGCAGCCGTTTGAGACATCTGTTTGTATGTTTGTTATTTATTATTTAAAGCAGCCAGATGACGTGTTTGTGCAAGCAGGATGTGCTGTATTATTATAATTCTTATTTAATACATTTAGTGTGCATGCAAGTAGACTTTCCAACATGGAGACCTTTCTTTCCTTGCATCAGTTAAAGACGGCCTCCTGCCAGACTTCAAGCTGAGTGGGCCTAGTGACCTTAATCAAATATTAATTCTGCTTTCTCAGAGGTGTCAGGCTTTGTGTTAAAGATACAGAACACCTTTTCTGTTGCATTGCTGTGCATATGTGCAACAATGACTCTCTCATCTAAAACAAACTTTACTTAAATTTAAAGAAGGTTTCAGTACAATTAAAAAAAGGAAAAAAGGAATTTTAAGACAAAATAACATGGGAAAAAAATATCTAAAACCTACATTTTAGAGAAACTGGAATGCAAGACAAGGTGAATATTTTGATGTTTAATTTATGTTGTTTTAAATTTATTTTTTATTTTCCCAATTTAGCCAAATAAGACTAACTAAAATCCCAGACAAAATGATACCTCTATATTTATGCGCGGTTTTCTTAAATTTGAGGTTTTAGATTTTGCTTTTAAAAAAAGGGAGTTTTCCCTCAAAGTATGAAACCTAAATTTAAGACAAACTGAAATACAACACAGGAAAAACCTTGTAATGTTTATTTATTTAATTTTTTTGTCACAGGTTTTTTTATTTTGTTTTAAATTGAGGTTTTTTTTGCTTTTAAAAAATATCAAATTTGGAGAAATTTAAATTTTAAAAAGACAAAAGTTCAGTTCAGTTGTGTTGAATCTTTTAAATGTCATTTTGTGATTGGTCAGGATGATCGATTAGTCTGTTAGAGAGGTTGACTACTGATTTTATCAAAAACATTTTTTTTTACAAATTATAGCTTTATTTTGTTTTATCAGCAGTTAGAAAAAATATGAAAATGTGTCTGATTGGACTGGACCCTAAACCTGCCAAATTTAGGGGCTCCCTTAAGACCAACTATTCATTCAGACCACCCATCGACTAATCAGTTTTGGAAATATAGTTTTGTACTTCCCTTGTTTCAGCTAAAGTGGAGAGAGGTTGGCTGCAGTTTTCTTGGAGATGATTGCTCATCCTCATTGCACAAACCTCTGTTAGTTACTTAGACTCAGAGGCTTGTTAAACACAAACATTGTCATTTTTAAATGCGTGCTTGGCCTCCCACGTTATATGTGAATGATGAAATGAATTATTGACCACTGATGGCGAGAAGAGGTTATTTAGTTATGTAACAGTACACACACAAACTTCTGCATGTACACGCACAAAGAAACAAACATTATCTATCATTGTCTTATTTATATATAGCCTGTTATTGCAAACTTACCATGTGTGTGACAAAATTGTCAAGTTAGCAAGGTAAATGTATGTGTGTAGTGTTATTATCTTTAATGAAAACTAAATTAAAACATTTTTGCTAGCTGAAATAAAAATGAAAACTGATATGACTGGAAAAAAGTTTGTTTTTTTAAACTCCAAAGTAAAATTGAATAAAAATCACCTTGATTTATTTGTTTTTGATTTGTAGTATATTATAAACTTTAAACCTTTACATACCACTTTAATTAAATATTGAAATGCCACTAAATGAACACAACAGAACTTCAATGATGTTTAACATATTTAAATAATAGGCTACACTTCAGCTTTAATTGTAGTATTTTATTCCTGCCAAAACGAATGTAATTTCTTCAGTACTAGCGCCACCAAATGGAATGGCAAAAATAGACAACGCTATCAAACGGATAGTCCCGCCCCCAGCTTACGCCATTGGTCGAGTACATTTTATAGTCTCTCTTAAGATGGGTCGCTCAAAACAAAGAGGGATTTTTATAGCTCCACAGAGACACGGTGTTTACAGTTTGTAAAGTTGTCTCTGTATATTAAGCTGGAATAGTAGAAAGTATTTTAACAAAGTAATGAAAACTAAACTTTAGTAACAAATTGAAAATTAAATACAAATAAAAACTTAATTAAAAATCCCATACTAGGCTTCAGTTTCGGGCTACAGTTATGGTGTGGTTTTAATGTTCATTTAAAGTTATTATAATTATCTTTATATAAAAACGACAGTCCATGCTGCCCTACGAAGGCAAAACTGTAGCAACAAATTTCTTCATTTATTGTCCAGCCAAATATGGATTATCGCAGTTTCACATTTTCATCACAGAAACCAGATTTAGGTCATAACTCAGTTTTAACTAAATATGTAGCTACTGCGTTGTGACTTAGCTTGGCAGAATGGTGTCATTTAAATAGCAAAGTGTGTGTGTGTGTGTGTATTTGTAAGAATTGGTTATCCATGATTGTTCATTGTTGACATTTTAAGGAGGGAAATGCTTTGTGAAATGTGTTTATGATTGACAAATGTGAACTTTTTCCTTTGCAAGTTATTGCTACCCCCCTCACAGCCATGAATTTGTAAGTAGCACAAGGTCAAGACATTGTATAAAAAAAACTGTCCCTACATTTCTGCTCTTTTTGTGTGCGCGTGCGCGTGTGTGTGTACACTGTTCGTTCAGGAGGTCTCGGTCAATTCATATATTTGTGAAAGGAGATCAATCTCATATTTCCAGGAAAACAGGATTCACTCTGGCTGCTGCATTACTCTCCCTGCAAAACAATCTCTCTACCTTGATCGTTCTCTGCTTGTGTGTATCAACATTGTGATCACGATGCATTGTGCACCTCATTGTGTGGACATCAGTCACTCAGTGGTATTTGGCCCCTCTCTTGTGTGTGTGTGTGTGGGAGCTACATTGTTGTTTGAGAGGGGATTTACTGTGCTACAGTTCTCACATTCCTCTTGATGAGAGCTCGCACACTCTTAGTGTTTTAATTCACCCGTGGCCTTCTCAGTCTGTTTAACGGTTATTTGTTTTTCTCTTTAGGTTCATTTATTTCTCTGTCTACAATTTGTGTTTCTGTACAGGCCTCGGGACGACCCTTCTAGAAAAATGACTTTAATTCAACCATCCGAACATTTTTGTCCTTGACTTAAAACTTGTCTAGGAAACTGGTCTTGTGGTATTTTCACCTTTTGGTTTAAAGTAGGAGTAAGGCTCATGGCTTTATCCATGCTTTATTTAAAGAAATAGTCCTGAGATTTTGAAGAATATTCACATTGGTTCTTCCATGCAACAAAAAGATATTGTCAATTGTGACGGTCAAGCTCCATATATATATATATATATATATATATATATATATATATACATACATACATACATGTAATGGTTCATCGAGTGTATTTTCAGAAAGATGTGTATGTTTAAACCTACAGTTCATGCAACTGGTGTTAGGGCCACCAGTTGGACTGGTTTGTTCGGTTAAGAAATATGCTTGTCTAATGATGTGTTTGTGTTTAACCAGCCAGAATCATTCCCTCTTTCTTTGTGCGCAGGGCCGTGTGGAAGTGGAGGCTGGGAATGAAAATATGAAGTTTGAAACCGGACCCTTCTCTTTCTATGGAGCCATGGCTCTTAGTGCACCGACACTTGGTGAGACAAATGCACACAGTGTACACATGCAAAACAAATAAAACCCATCTCCATCATTTTCATCCTTAAACTCCCATCTGCTTCATACAGAGGCAAAAAGTGTTTGGATACTTAACCCACTCTTAATAATGTTTCAATGTCATTGCATTAGATAACAAATATCAAACCAAGTTGCAATTATTTTAAGTAAAGTTTGCACAAGCAAGTTAGGTTTGGTTTTAAATAATTTTTTATAAACTACATATTTTATTTAAAATGAAAACAAAAGCTTTTTGGGCACTTTCTAGTTGTCAAATGTTAGAAGATGGAAGATGAAGTTAACCCTTTAAGTCCTGCGTGTGTTTTTTTTAAAGATTTCCTGTTTCAGTTGCATACCCAAAATTAAAGGCTTATAAATCGACAAACGAACAAGGATGGTCAAGCGTTTGGCATCATTTTAAAGAAAATATTTACATTTTGTTAATTATATAGATTATGATCAATTCTGTGTCTCTTAGCCTAAGAAATTGATGAAACCTTTTTTCTGATTTGAAATTAGATATCTCAGGATGTAAATAAGGTAGCTCCAAAAAACTGCTTTTGTTTAGTTTCCAATCGTGTCACCTGTAACTGAATAAAATAGTGGTATATGACATGACTGTCTGGAGGTTCAGGAATGACACTTTTATTGACACACACTACGTTCGCTTCAATGCCCAATGCTATAGCTTCATACAAACTAAAATTTCAAAAATGGCAGCAGCCAACACACACAAACAGCTTCTCAGCTGGGCTCTCTATGTCTCGACTGCCTCTGTTTCCTCCCCTTAAAAGCTCCAATCACTCCTCACTGAAACACAAGACAGGTGTTAAGCACAGGTGCCAATTCACCACTCATCCCCCCCTCTTCACTCACCACAGCACTGTGCACAGCTACGCCCCCCACCTCAACAATGACAAAACAATCAAAGGTTATAGCATTAAAAAAATAATGTATCCAAGTGTACAAATGCCTACCCAAACAAATAAAACATAATAATTGTACATATGAACTTAATTGCACATGCAAATACAACAATGACTAAAGGTATGCTCTTTCTTTACGAGATCTCATTCAGTTCCATTCTGTGTCATTTCAGCCATCGTTGAATCTGTGTCATGTTTTTGGCGGCATATGTAATTAGAGTGAACAATCTTCTCTTCCCGTAGTTGAAAGACTTCCACCTCTGGTTGCAGCGATCTGAATCCTAATACGATTTATTTAGTATTCCATGACGCTGGACAACATTTCCGATGGAGTCCTCTGATCAAGGAAAGCTAATGCTTTTTTAGCCAGCTAGCAAATTGTGTATGGGATATTTTACGTTCCATTTATTATTCGTGAAGTTATAAGTTACCTGTTTACATGTAGCATGTATGTCAAAGGCATGTACTTAGCTATTGCTCCCTATATTTTTGTGAGTAAATCAAACAGGCTGGTTGTATTCTACCTTTTGAGAGCTTTCCAATCATATATGACACATCACTATTTGATCAGTTTGATGTTATTAGCGATTGCAATCATATGTGCAGTGCAAAATTAATTAATAATTATTATTATCAATTTGGAAAACTTCTGATTTGTATGCAAATTTCAAAGCACTTGTTCAGTTTTAGTCATAATTCCTACATACAACGTAAAGCTTATAAACTTTAAAACTATACCTAATTTGTGTTGGTCAAGATTATAATTATTAATATTTTGTTAATAGTTTTTTTACTTGCGGGCCCATCTGAGCTTAAAGGGTTAATGAAATGAACTGCACCTGTGGAAACTCTTTTAGGACACCGAACTGACTTACATCTA
Organism: Moxostoma hubbsi; assembly: GCA_032164185.1. Taxonomy (NCBI): domain Eukaryota; kingdom Metazoa; phylum Chordata; class Actinopteri; order Cypriniformes; family Catostomidae; genus Moxostoma; species Moxostoma hubbsi. Next base: position 15,568,349 of record JAVLUX010000215.1, on the reverse strand, counting down.
CTCAAATTAAGTTTGTACAAGTTGGTTAAAATTAATTGCAAAAATGGCTCCAAATAGTGACGTTATAACAAAAGGTCTGGCTAGCATCATTTGTTTGTAGATGTCACTTGGCTTCATATTTTGTTAGCTTATGCAATTACTTTTCTGTATTGTCACTTTTTGAGGCCACTTTTTGCATGGTGGAATTTGCATAAAAAAGGGATTCTGTTGGAAAACATACACCTCTAATATTCACCTACATGCGCAAATATATACTTCACATTCTGTTGTTGTTGTCCCCCTCACAGCTGTGGGTTTGTATAGGTGACTTGAGTCAGGATGGTCTATTTAAAGATCATCTCCCCAAGTGGTAGGTGGTCCTGTTTGTGTGTGTGTGTATATGCTTAAACTATGGTAAATATCACCTTATTAAGGGATTTAGCAAAAGATGGGAACAGACTAACATTAAAGCAATGGGCTGCTTTGCCTCTAATCACTCATAATAATAATTATTATTATTATCTAATGTGTGATATTGAAACTTTTAGAGGCCACCCATCTTTACTCGTTGGGCTGTGAAAAAGCAGTAAGTCATCGCTCTCTAGTGGCCGTCTAGGGAATGACAGCTTCTCAGTTTATTTAAAGTAACAGTTCACACAAAAATGAAAATTTTGTCATCATTTACTCACCCTCATGTTGTTCAGATACTGAATTTCTTTCTTTAGAAACAGTAGGAGAAGTTTTGAAGAATTTCCACACTTTTTCTGTACAGTGAAAGTGAGGGGAAGATTTTCAGTGGATAATGACTTAAATGTCGGCCTGCTTGTCACAAAAATCTATTAAATGGCTTAAGAAAACTTGAGATATAGACACAAAGTCATATGAAGCACTTTAATAGTGTTGTTTTGTGCTTTATGGAGCTTGACAGTGTCCTTCCACATTCACTTTCATTGTATGGAAAAGTGCAGCAAACACATTTTGCTTTTGTGTTGCACGGAAGAAAGTAAGTCATACGGGTTTGGTAAGATGTAAGGGTGAGTAAATTATAAAATGTAATTCTTTGGTCAACTAACTGTTTATTTATTAAAGGGACCCTGTTGGTGTTTGTCTGTCTGTGATCATGAACACACACTATTTGTCTCCTACCTTTTGTGTTCTTCCCTTCACCTGTACTTTCCCCTTCTCTCCTCAAAACCTCAACCATGTCTTACTGTTCCCACCTCTCTCTCTCTCTTTGTTTCTCACTCTCAGTGAATGTGTCTCGTCCTCGTCACCTGTCTCTTAAGAGATGCTCTCTCTTCTCTCGTTTCCCAGGTAACTACCGGCATGTTGGGGCACTCTAACTACTGACTGGGGAGGGTCTGCTTGATTTAACATTGATAGTTTGTAGAAAAACCCTCAAATGCTATTTAAGGAACATCTTTGTGCTCCCGCTAATAAAAAAAATGGTGGTTACAAGTGTTATTGAATCTCGAACTAAAAGTAGATGTTTTATTTTTGTACATGATGCACTAGTGTAACACTTTAAGGAATATTCTGGGTTCACTACAAGTTAAGCTCAAACAAGTCAAAAGCATTTGTGGCATAATATTGATTAGAGCAAAAATTTATTTTGATTAAATCCGTGTTACAGTGAGGCACTTACAATGGAAGTGAATGGGGCCCAATCCTTAAACGTTAAAATACGAACTATTTCAAAAGTGTAACCACAAGACTTAAGCAATATGTGTTTTAGCATGATTTTAGTGTGATAAAGTTGCTTACTTACCTTTTCTGTGAACAGTTATAATTTTACCACTTCATTGCCATGACGATGTAATATCAACAAACTCTAAAAACAAATGTAAAAAATTTGAATTTAAACAACGTGGTCATTTTTGACCAGAAGTTGCGTAACCTTTATTTATTTTTATTTTTTTATATGTTGCAATTTTGTTCTTCCCAGAAGAACAATAAAATTATGCATTTCTTTTGGTATTTTATGCTATTTTCATCTTATTTACATTTCTACATTTTACCATTTATTTGCAGATACAAATAAGCAAATTTTTAAGAAAAAAAAAAAAAAAAATGACAGAGCCTACACTTCTATTAGTTGAAACATGAAAATACACTGCCTGGCCAAAAAAAAAAAAAAAGAAAAAAAAGTCACCTTTTGGATTTAAATAACCCCCCAAAAATAAGCAGATACTTAAGAGCCTATGATTGGATCATTATTGTAGTGATTAATGTTTCAAGCTGGCCACAATTCTTTTAACCCTAACTGATGCAGTGTGTCTTAAACAAACATGTCGGAAGACTTATCCTGTGGTCGTGGAAAAACAACTTCAATTTGCTAGGGAGTGTAAAGATTGCACTGTGGAGCATTGGAAAAGGTCATGTGATCTGATGAGTTCAGATTTACCCTATTCCAAAACGATGGACGCGTCAGGGTAAGAAGAGAAGCGCATGAAGCGATGCACCCGTCATGCATCAAGGAATCATTTTCACACATGAATGGGCCACCACAGAGCCCTGACCATAACCCCATTGAAAGTCTTTGGGATGTGCTGGAGAAGACTGTACGGAGTGGTTCGACTCTTCCGTCTTCAATACAAGATCTAAGTCTGGATGGAAATAAATGTCATGACATTGCTTAAGGTTGTCGAAACAACGCCACAACAAATGTGTGCAGTAATCACAGCTAAAGATGGTCCAATGAAATATTAGAGGATGCAACTTTTCTTTTGCCCAGGCAGTATATGAGAATGTGACATTAATTGGAGGCAGATTGCTGCCATCTAGTGAACACAATATAAATAACATGACTTGTAAACCATGTCATTCCAGTAATAGCCAGTAGATGGCTTTAGCCACCTACTGTGTAATCTGATGACTTGTTAAAAAATTTAATTTTATATTTTATCACAAGAAATGCACTTGGATTTACATTTAGACATTATCAAAAACTTTTTAGCATTTTAAAAGTTTTTGAAGTCATTATGCTTGTCATCAAACCTTGACCATGGTGTTACAAAGAGAAGAAAAAGATACTCATAGACTTGTAATCCCAGCAATGACCAAAATATGGCTGTAGAGCTCCACTTATTGATGCCGTATGTGTGTGTGTGTGTGTGTGTGTGTGTGTGTGTGTGTGTGTGTGTGTGTTCTGCATTGTGAGTTTGTTATCTTCTCAATCCTTCATTTCTGAGTGTGACCGCAAATACCAAAGGTGTCTGGGTTTTTTTTTTTTTTTTTTTTTTTTTTACTTCAACTGACTTATTGAATCAAGCCCAATTTTTTTTTGTATGTTCAGATGCCAAATTGAGGAAAAGTCAGCAAGTCTTGTCCTGCTCGGATAAAATAAAAATTCTTTATTTACTCACCCTCATGCTGTCCCAGATATGCCTGACTTTAAGTCTTATGCAGAACACATACAAAGATTTATAGAAGTATATCTCAGCTCTGTATGTCCACACAAAACAAGTCAACAGGGTCCAAAACTTTGAAGCTGAAAAAGCATATAAAAGCAGCACAAAAGTAATCCATTCAACTCCAGTGTTTTAATCCATGTGTTCAAAAGCGATATGATAGGTGTGGGTGAAAAAATGTATCAATATATCAATATTTAAGTCCTTTTTTTTTATAATAAATTCTCTTCCCTGCCCAGTATGTGGCGTAGTGCAAGTCGCCAAAGTCAAAAGAAGAAGAACTCTTAAGAGAGATGAGCATTTAGAGATGTTAAAAAAGGACTTAAAAATGTATCTGTTTCTCATCCACACCTGTCATATCGCTTAAGAAGACACGATTTAACCACTGGAGATTACTTTTTATGCTGCTTTTATGTTCTTTTTATAGCTTCAGAGCTTCAGGAATTTTTATATTTCTATTTATTATTCCTTTAAAATGATAGTTCACCTAAAAAAATTATAATTCTGTCATCATTTACTCACCTTGATTTTGTTTCAAACCTGTATGTCTTTTTTTCTGTGGAGCACAAAAGGAGATTTGGAGGCTGGGTCTTATGTTAGGTTTATATTTTAAAGAAAATTTCTGTATTACCACATCATTAAAGTCTAGTCATCCCCCCCACTAAAACAAAATCTAGGCCTCTTTTTAAATTTACACTTGCATTAAAACAGCCTATTATAAGCTTTTCAGCTCAATTAAAAAAAGTAAACAATTATGAGGCATAAAATAATTAATTTTAATAACAAAAATGGAAAAGGTAACTTACCAAAATAGCTAAACATTGTTTTGGCCAACACATTTTGTAATTTGGGAAGTTTATAAATGTATGACATTTATAACGCATGTGGTAACCTGCCAAGACAAAAATGTGCACTGACCTGATTTAACAAAAAACTTAAAGCATTTAAACTTTTCAGTAAAAATGTGCCTTCATATATAGTCGACGCTTGCCTGAATGTATGCCAGTGTGGTTTGTTTGTTTACTTGTTTACCCAAGAGCTATAACAAAAATTCAATATAACATATTATGTGGTTGAAAATTTACTTTGGAGGATATATTCTTAAACATTATTGTCATTTAAGGGGGTTTTGAACTAGATGTTGGAAATCAACTTACACACACACACACAATTTAACTTTAAGAGATATAGCCCTTGTGACAAGTTTCCCATGTGACAACTAGCCCCGGTCTCCCAAATTTAGCAAAATATCTAAGCTACTGTTTTTAATGCTTTAATTTGTTTTAATTGCTGATATCTAATTCATCACTGGTCTTTATTATTGGAGTCCCTCAGAATCTTTGATTGTGAGCGCAGTTGAATCTTTGTTTTAGGTGTCAAGCAGTTATTAGCGACTCTAGGCTGCTGTACTGAAAATGTACCATTAGGGGGCGTTATCCTCCTCATTGTGCACTGAGAGAGCAACGGGCACTTCAACAGTTTCTGCTCATCATATTTTTTAAATTCAAACCATATAAACATGCCTGAAGTTGCACCCCTCTCTGAGCCCATTTAGAGGACACCCCAACACACAAGAAAATTCTGTCATCATTTAATCCCCCGCATTTTATTCCAAAACCAGATGACTCTCTTTTTCTGTGGAACACAAAATCTTATTGTTACTTATTCCTCCATATGTGTAATTATGTTTCTGGTTTATTGTGGCATTTACAAATGTAAGTAGTTCTTAGATTCAGTAAAACCCCTCAGATCTCTTGTTTGGAGTGTTTTTTGTACTTTTGATAAAAAAAAGGCTAACTTGGTTCCAAATGCCAAAACTTGCTTTGAGAAAACAATACAAAACTTTGCAAGCATGAATAATTAACTAAATGAATAAATAAACTGCATCAATTTCTCAGCTGTGTTGTAACATAAGAGCCTCCAAACATGAAGTGTACATGTTTGCATTTTTGAGAAAATCAAGAACATGCGTGGTTAGTCATTTTTAAGTCGCTGAAATAATGCAATGAAAAGCAGTTTGTAGACTCCAGTTTTCGCTCACAAAATTACATTTTGTGGGACACTTTTTGTGTTAGGCCGTATCTGCTCACGCTCTTCTTCTGAGGTAAATTGACAGCGTGACTACTTCCAAAAACGACAATGAGCTCAAACGGGAAAGTATGTATGTTGTATGTTGGTTTCATACAGATTAAACAATCAAAATTGTTTCATTTAAAAGTAGACAATTCAAGCTTTCCATAGACATATTTCTTATGTGTGCGAGGCAAGTATACACTGAGTTTCGGTTATTCTCGTGACGTGCTCCAGACAGAAGTTCACGGAGAACATCCTGTATGATTTCTTTATTTTACAAAACCACCACATTTTGCTGTCATTGTGAGTGTACACAAATAAAAGTAAAGCCTTTATAGTTTGGAATGATATCTTACTCTTATCTGTATGACCAAAAATGCCCGAGTATTTCTTTCTGCTGTTATCAGGGACAAAGTCACGTGATCGCGCCGCCGCCTCCGGTGACCACAGAGGATTGACTATGTGATGTTATCAATATAAAAAAACAACTCAAACAGGAGCAATTCAAATATTGAATTTTGGGGGCATTTCTGACTCTGCATGACACTATTTTGAGCCAACGCCTGATTAGCTTGCTTAATGCAGGGTTATTGCCTAAGTTCTGCTGGCACTATGGAGATTTTTTTTAATTTTTTTTATATTGTGGTTTAATTTCACAGCAGTTGCAAACAAGGTCGAAGTTTAGGGCAAATATTATCCTTACCTGGCTGTCACAAATGAAGGGTCTCACAGAATTACAACTTAAATGCAGATGTCGGGCACATGTTTAATTGAGAATTGATGCCTAGGGCCAAATTGAAATATTAAGAGGGCAGGTGCTTGAGCACTATTTGGGTTCTATCTGTGCATGTGACTGCCTGCCTGAGTTTCGTCAACAGTCGGATGCAGCATGAAATTTGACAGAGGTGGCCGTCTCATAACTCTCTATGCAGGGAAAAACGCTGCTATTACTTTCCTCTGATTATAGGGGTAGGTTATGGTTAGGATTAGGTTTATGGGTAAGAATAAAGTTAGAACAGTGTTTGTTTGACCAGGATGTTGTTCCAGGACCAATCAAACATGTTAATCCATGAACATGGTGACCTTCAGTCCCTCATGTGTACACAAAATCTACGTTTTGTCTTTTTCTGATTTTTTTTTTTTATATGTTTTTGCCTCAAATCAAATGCAATGATACATCTTGGAGCTGATTGGTTGGTTCAAGGCTTAGAACTGTTTATTGAAGACTTTTGAAGTTCCCTAACTGTCCGGTTATCATTATGCTCCATTTCATCATTGATGCTGTGTTTGGTGTGGCTGCTTGTGTGTGTTGCTTTCTAATGCTTGTCCAACTTTCCATGCATGTGTTGCAGAGTTCCGTTCACCCTCTCATATCAGCGGACTGAACCGATCTGCATCTCTGAGCTACACGGATCGCCCTGAACCTCACTCCGTAAGTGGCAGCAATACACAGCTCAACAGCATCCCCTCACTGCAGTACACGCCAGACTTCAATGTCCGAGCTCTCGTGGACCTACAGATTGTTAAGGTAAGGATATAAAACAAGAGTTGCATGTTTTATGCATTCATTTCTCATTCATTTTGTAAAATGACCAGTGTTGACTAATATCTTACTGAAAGTAGCAAAACTACTAAAGGGTAAAATACTTTGTTTTTCCATGTGCGTTTTTAGCTTTTCAAAGAATAGTTAATTAACGTGTATGGCACATGCTACGACTGCTTTGTAATACTCTTTAGTGCAGTCAATCCAGACACATATGCAGACAATGCACACACGTGTGCATGCCTAGAAAAACTGGGCTGCACGCAGACAGTCCGCACGGACGTAAATTTATGTGTGAGATGTAACCGCACGTGAACAACCAAAGTCTACTTTGGCCTTAAAGGGGTCTTATGTACATTTTATAATTTTATAATCCTCTCTGTGGTCCGCTGATAATGTTAGTAAAGTTTTTTTTTTTTTTTTTTTTTTTTTTTTTCTCACCAAAAGTCAGAATTTTGTAATATATAATTATTTTCCACCCTGTCTCTGGCCCTCTGTCTGAAATGCTCGGTTTTGGCCTAAGCGCCTCCTTAAAACTTTGTTATAAACACCCACTGACTGACTTAGATCGTGCAGCCCCTCAAATACAGCCATATTTGAAACTCAATCAGAATAGAGTGCTCCACAATATTATTAAACAAAATGTCATGGTTCACACATGATGCACATCTAACACATTGCATCCGGATATATTATACTGTTCATCTCAAGCACAACTGTTAACACTCGGCACCATAAACGATCAAATAGTCATGACATTTGAAATATTTTGAATGAAACTCTTTACTCGCAGTTTTGCGATCGGTTCCAAGTGTTTTTAACTGCGCCATCCTTTCGCCAACCGTTCCTTTGCAAAACTTGAATCATATTATGTCTGATTCACAAGCAATACATGCTGATATGAGGTGAAAAAAAACATACATAGTCCAAAGAACCGTAAACACACATACAGTATCACATCACTGTAAAGGCATCAAAACAGTCAAAGACGTTCATGTAGTGCATGTTCCCATACACCAATCATTAAATATAGTGCAGATGGGCAAAAGAACAGTTTGTTGAGCAGTCTGTGCTCAAAACAGCAAGAGGCAGCTGCTGAACCACGTCTTCTCTTCAGAGTTGTAACTTGACACCGCATCTTTTAAAAGAAGCGCCAGATACATGACAACAGTCAAAGACGTTTGTCTAATGCAGGTTTATTTACAAAAATAATCCAGATGGGGTGCCCTTTGGTGATCAGGAATAGTTAGGTCACACTAGGCCCGTCTTTCCTGCTCGCTCTCAGTTTACAAACTGAAGCAATAGTGGGCAGGACCATTATTGCAATGATGCAATGATGTCAAGTAGGTGTTGATGTTTTTTTTCTTTTCTTTTTTTTCATGAATTAATGGGCCCCGAAATGACGCAGGAAAGTCGTGGAAGTAATAATAATGCTTTGCATTTATATAGCGCTTTTCTAGGGACTCAAAGTGCTTAACATAGTATAGGGGGAATCTCCTCACCTGGATGATGCCAGAACGCCCACCAGCTATTGGTGGAGAGGAGAGAGTAGAGTGATGTAGCCAATTCAGGAATGGAGATTAATACGAGTCCATGATAGATATTTGCGCTGCATTTTAAGTCTCATTTTTAATACAAAAATGTAGATGCTGCTGTTAATCGCTTTTTTAAAAATTTTTGATGTGGTTTCCAGATTTTTCTAGTTATAGTTGTGCTTATCTGTTCAAGTTTAATACTGTAATTGTGAGTGTTCATTCACCCAAAACCCTCATTTGTTTATGCTCTGTATGAATTACAAATTATATCATCACTTAATTAAATATCTAAAAAGATATTGCCCTTTTAAGTAGCTTCAATTTATTTATCAACATTTTATAGTAACTTGAGTAGCAGACTTCTTTTTCAAAAAGATAGTTTGACTAATTTAAAGGAATAGTACACCCGAAAATAATAATTCTTCCATCATTTACTCACCATTATGCCATCTCAATGGCATGACCTTATATCTCTGCAGATCACAAACAAAGATATTTTTAAGGTTGTATGATGTGTTTTTTCCATACTATGTAAGTTAATTGGATCCAAAACTTTTAAGCTCCAAAAAGCACATAAAGGCATTATAAAAGTAAACCATCTGACTCGTTGTTTAATCCATGACTTCTGAAGAAATCCAATTGCTTTTGGTGAGAAACAGACCAAAATGTAAGTCCTTTTCGACACACTAATGCTGACATCCTCAATGTCCTTGGTGCATTCATTGAGAGAAGCTCATTCGCGCTTCCTCATGTTTGACGAATTCGCAGAATTAAATCGATCTGATTACATCAGAAGACATGGATTAAACCACTTGAGTCATATAGATTAATTTTATGCTGCCTTTAAAGTCCTTTTTGGTGCTTTTTATGAGCAGCTGTGTCAGAGTATCTTTCCCGACACCGCTTATGACTAACATATTTGCTCTCTTTCTCAGATCACACGCTCTCAGTATCAAAAAGGTCTCGTGGCCTCAAGGTTGGACAGCTCGCCGCATTCTCCCGACAGCGGACACACGTGTATGGAAAACAGTACATCATCAGCCCCTCATCTCTCATTAGAAAACATGTTCAATCTTACAGAAGCCCCCGATGAGATGACCTCACTCCTCAATGAGCAAAACTGCCTGCCTGCACGCCAGGCTAACCACAACACACATAACGAGAGTGCCATCTGATACACTTAGACACAATCATCAACACACACTTACATCGGTAAGCGCATGGTTTCTCACTGGCATACACCATCAACCACTTGACAAATGGACGTATTGAGATCCCATACACTTACAGGATGTTAAGCACTTTTTCAGACATTGATTAAAATATACTTGTAAAATCAGACCCCTTTTAACGCTAGAAAAAATAGCTGTCAGTTACTTGATTCAGAGACTGTGGTTAATTACTGGGGGCTATAAGGAGCAATAGTTTGACAAGTCAGCTGATGAAGACGTTGCGTAATAAATTGTGCAAAAGCACAGAAAAGCCAAAGTGTACCTGAACGGATAAAGGCCCCTGTTTCAAACAGAGACTGTTTTTGGGGCATTTTATTGACTGTGCGAATAGAGACATTTATATATATATATATATATGAAAATGTTTATTTCGTCATCTTTCTTATGAGATCGCTCATAGAAATTTGCTGAAAGTCATTGTGAAAGAGGGAAACTGTGGATGCCTTTTTTTATTTCATTTTGATGTCCATACACTGCAAATCAGTTTCTTAATCTGTATGTTTTGTATTTTTTTTTCTCAGAAAAAGAATTTTGAAACCGCCTTAAAACAAGATACGTTTAATTGAGAAGCAGTAAGCGCGGTAAGAAAAATAAACTTGAATCAGGACATACTGTATTCTATGAAAACAAGTCGTGTTGTCTGAAACTGTTCTGCTACTTTTACTATTTTTTTTTTTTCTTGTTTTAAAGGGACAGGTCACCCCAAAAATCTGTCACCATTTACTCATACTCATGTTGTTCCAAACCCGTTTCACTTTCTTTCTTCTGTGGAACACAAAATTATATTCTAGGCAGAATGTTCGGGACTGACAGCCTCAGTCACTATTCATTATGCATTGTATGGAAAAAAAAAGGTAAGTGAATTGGGACTGATGTTGTCAGTCCTGAACATTCTGTCAAACATCTCCTTTTGTAAAGAGAAAGAAAGAAAGGAAGAGTCATTAGGATGAATAAATGAGGACTGAATTGTCATTTCTGAGTGAACAATCCCTTTAGGGATGTTTTGATTATTATTTTATTTTTTTTTACTGGAAATCAAGACAAAAATTCTAATTAAGATACAGATACTTTTTTGCAGTGTAGCTACTTTTGTACCAAATTATATTGTGTGTGTGTGTGTGTGTGTGTGTGTGTGTGTGTGTGTTGGAGTGAAAGATCTGAAAGGGAGTTTGTGACGGGGATATTTGCGCAAGTGAGTGTGTGTTTGTATATATGACAATGCATGAATCTGATTTTACCATTGCAGCCCAAGCAAGATAAAACTCAGGGAGACGCTGAGCTTCACATACAAACTGTGTGTTAGTCCTTTGACAATTCGCTGTTCATTTATGTGAACACATGCGACAAGTGATCAAAATATACGTGAAGCATGCTGTTGTTAAATGCACCAAATACTGAAATATTAAAATACACTGCATTTCATATGACGCATACAGGAACACGTGGCATCCACATGTCATTTTTACATCAGATAATTCTGCTGGGTGTCTGTGGAAATTGGTCATGATTCAGTGTCTGTGTTTGTGTAAAACTGCATCAAGTCTTATGTAAGTTAAAGGGATAGTTCACCCAAAAATGTAAATGTTCTTATCATTTACACACCCTCATGCCATCGCAAAATTCATGTTTGAACTTTTCTTCGTCTACAGAACACAAACGAAGATTTTTGAAAGAATATCTCAGCTCTGTAGGTCCGTACAATGCAAGTGAATGGTGACCAGAACTTTTGAAGCTCCAAAAATCACATAAAAGTAATCCATAGTGGTTAAATCCCTGTCTTCCAAAGAGATGTGATAGGTGTGGGTCAGAAACCGATCAATATTTAAGTCCTTTTTTTTCTTTTGCAATATATCTCCATTTTTATAGTCTTCCCATTTTGAAAGTGAAAGTGGAGATTAATAGTAAAAAAGGACATAAATGTTGATCTGTTTCTTGCCCACACCTGTCATGTCGCTTCTAAAGATATCGATTTAACCACTGGTGTCATATGGATTACTTTTATGTGGCCTTTGTGTGATTTTTGGAGCTTCAAAGGTCTGGTCACCATTCACTTGCATTGTATGGATGTAGAGAGCGGAGATATTCTTCCAAAAATCTTCGTTCGTGTTCTGCAGATGAAAAAAGTAATATACGTCTGGGATGGCATGAGGGTGAGTAAATGATGAAAGAATACATTTTTTGGGGTGAACTATCCCTTTAATGCATTGACTTTTTTTACTCCAAAGAGAACAAGCATTAGTCGTATACAACTGTTTGTAAAACTAGTCACTTTTCTTCACAAAACGTTTGTGTAATAGTGCTCTCAAACTGTATCTGTTGCTCCCATTGGACCAGAGGCAATCTAACCAAAAGATATATCTATTTGCTGTATTTATTTAGCATAAAATTTAAGTTGTATATTTTTTTAATTGTTTTTTTCCCCCTTGTTTTAGTGAGTTCTTAAAATTGCTGTGTTTTATAAGCAGGTTGAATTGTTGTTCATGCTAGTGAGATGTTTTTTGTCAGGTAGCTCTTAATGGTACAGACTCATTTAGTTGCCTAAATGCCTAAAGTCGGCATGTTCAGGAAGTGACATCATAAATTGTTGTGTTTCTTCTTTGCCTTTCCCCCCCCCCCCAATGTAGACCTCTTTTGCTTTCATACCAAAAATGTTCAATCAAACAAAGACAAGTGTCTTAAGATGAGACCTGTTGATCACATGTAAGCCTCTTTTAAACCGTAGCATCTCTTCAATACAAGTATGATAAAAAAGGGGCGCAAGAAGTGTGTATTTCTATTATTGACTGTTCAGGTGGACTGTGTGAGGTATTCAGTAAATTACTCCCCTTTTGGTCAAGCTTTTAATCATTTCCTGTCTTTTAATCAGTCACAAATTGTGAACTTGCACAATCTTTTTTTGGTGTGTGTGTGTGTGTGTGTATCAACCACTTGATTCATTTTATAATGTATTTTTCCAAGTTATTTTGTGGTTTGGAAGGGGTCCGTTTAGATTATCTGGGTTTGGCTATTAAGTCATCTATTAAATTAGTGTAATATGCTAAATATTCTTGTATTCATCATCAGTAATGTGGTATTTTGTAATAACCTCAGAACCTGCTGGTGTGTAACAAAAGGACAGTTCAAATCATGTGAGTAAGACTCCTCTTGCAAACCTAATAGTACCAAATACATTAGTTGTTATTTGCACTAAGGCTATTTAGATTTACGACTGTAATGTCTTTTTTTTATTTATTTGTAATTTCACCAGCGAAACACCACAGCTTCCCTCTGACTCCACTGTGTAACAGCAAAACAAAAGTATTGTGTTAAAGCATTCAGATGTTCTGCATTAAAACCATCCGCAGGTCTACTCACTTAATTCTCCAATAAATACGATTATGTACTTTATCTATTGCTGTAACAGTGTAATGGTATGTTCAAAGAAATTATGCAGTGTTACTTCAAACATTTATGGCAGCTCATAAAGATAAGATGATAACATTTTGTTTGCCTTGTATCCTAAATGTAATATTTAAGCATACCAACTGCATGACATGATTGAAGTTTGGAGTACATATCCGTGTTGAGAGGGAAACTGGAAATGACGGGAGAAGAGGGGAAGGAAGGACCTGGAGTGGGGACCTGAACTCAGGTAACCTTTGACAGTACCATATTGGACCACTGCCCACAGGTTTATGAATTGAACTGGAATTAGAAAGATTTTAAATTAGGTAAAAGTTACACAGAACTTGAGGCTTTTATAGAGTAATGGTAACTTAATTAAACTAGTAAGAATAGCTATAGAATAGTATAGAATTCACTATCGAGGAGGCATTTTGTGGTCCGTTCTGCATAACGCGGCGGCTCATTTTAGCGTATCGCGGCCTGTTTTGCGGATGACCCATCAGCCCACTCGGTTCTCCCCATAACCAGTTCGCCCCTGATCGGCTCCAAAGTGCGTCGGACCACCGGGAAAATGCCCGGTATGCCAGATTACCAGTGACAGATAAGATGTGATGCAGCCACTGGTGGGGAATAAAATTGATTAAATAAATGTATATGTTTTTATATGTATATAGGGTGTGTGTGTGTATGTATGTATGTATGTATGTATGTATTTCTTGCCCACACCTGTCATGTCGCTTCTAAAAATATAGATTTAACCACTGGAATCTTATGGATTACTTTTATGGGGTTTTTGGAGCTTCAAAGTACTGGTCACCATTCACTTGCATTGTTTGGATGTACAGAGCCGAGATATTCTTCCAAAAATCTTCGTTTGTGTTCTGCAGATGAAAAAAGTAATATACATCTGGGATGACATGAGGGTGAGTAAATGATGAAAGAATTAAAATTTTGGGTGAACTGTACCTTTAATGCATTGACTTAATACTCCAAAGACAACAAGCATTAGTCGTGGTGTAGTGGTGCCTGGAGAAGTGGTATACTATGTTAAAGCGGCCCAGCAAAGGATGAACACCCTGTGTTATAAACAGTGACATGGAAGACTAGTCTTGCATATTTAGTTCACCCCAAAATGGGCCAGTAGTATTTGCACATTATCACTTGACTTCTGCTGCTTGACTTCATGGAGTAAGGATCAATATGAAATTAATATTAGCCACAGAAGAGGTGCAGATTTTGCAATGAATACTGGCCCAAAGACAACTACATAATTATGAATTTTGAGTGAACTATTCACTATTCCTTAGTCCATTCACACATTGCAACAGATAGTGTAGGCCAGAATGTGCCACCATTATAAGTTTAAGGGGCATTTTGCAAATATTACTGGTCCTACACAGGCCTAATGCACGAATAAAAGATATAATCAAGATGAGGCAAGCACATTTTTTCAGTCAGAGATGAGTTTATTTTTAACAAACATTAAAATATCATCATCATTCAAAGAATTCAAATAATGAACAAAAATATATACATTTTACAACATATTCATGAAAACCACAGTGATATACATATAAAAAGCTTTGGGAATCTCAAGGTCAACCTGGTTGCTTGTTCACAAATTGATCACTTCTTTCTGTTGTTCTGCCATCTTCACAACTCGAGTGTGGACCTTAGACAAAGCATGTTTCCTCACCTTATTTCTCAAGACGGACAGACTTGTCTCGCTACTTCCTTGGCCAGATGCTTGAATTTCAAAGTTCATCCATTCTCACACCTTGCTCCTTGATGATTCCAATGAAGTTAATACTGCTACAGACCAGACATCCTGTGAAGCATAAACGAACAATGTAACTACTGTATTCATATTTGTATGTGTGTAGTGTCCATTTCTCCCACATACATACAAGCACACAAACACACACTTGTATATTTCTCTGTGTCCACTGTTTTAGAAGCTGCCAAAACTAACAATCTACCTAAACTTACTAAATTTTTTGTTTTTGTATCCTAACCAGGTATTCTTGGATTTAAAATCTTCTTTTTGTTTGGCTGTCCACAGGTCTGGCCAGTCATTCTTGATGTCTACAAAAACAACAACAACAACATGAGTGATTGAATTATGGGCCATAAATATAACAATGGAAACAATTACCATAAACTGAACATTACTGAATATCACGGACTATAAACAGAATAAAAACTCCGCCATGAACACCGTTTCCTCTCTCCCGGACGAGCTTAATACATTTTATGCTCGTTTCGAGGACAACAACACCGCCCTCACAGAGAGAGCACTCGCGGCCGATACTACAGATGATGGTTCACTCTCCGTCTCTGTTGCGGATGTAACTCGATCCTTTCGACGGGTGAACATCCGTAAAGCCGCGGGTCCGGCATTCCGGGCCGCGTCATCAGAGCATGCGCGAACCAACTGGCTGGTGTTTTTACGGACATTTTCAACCTGTCCCTCTCCCTGTCTGTAGTCCCCACATGCTTCAAAACATCAACCATTGTGCCTGTACCGAAGCAATCAAAAATCACTTGCTTAAATGACTGGCGTCCTGTTGCCCTCACCCCCATCATCAGCAAATGCTTCGAGAGGTTGATCAGAGATTACATCTGCTCTGTTCTGCCCACCTCTTTGGACCCATTGCAGTTTGCCTACCGTAACAACCGCTCCACTGATGATGCAATTGCATCTACAATACACACTGCTCTTTCCCACCTGGAAAAAAGGAACACATATGTGAGAATGCTGTTTGTAGACTACAGTTCAGCATTTAACACCATAGTGCCCTCCAAGCTTGATGTGAAACTCCCGGGCTCTGGGCTTAAACAGCTCGCTGTGCAGCTGGATCCTGGATTTCCTGTCAGGCAGACGTCAGGTGGTTAGAATGGGCAGCAACATCTCCTCATCACTGACCCTCAACACTGGAGCCCCGCAGGGCTGTGTTCTCAGCCCACTCCTGTATTCCCTGTACACACATGACTGTGTGGCGACACATAGCTCCAATGCCATCATTAAGTTTGCTGACGATACAACGGTTGTAGGTCTGATCACTGACAATGATGAAACAGCCTACAGAGAGGAGGTGCGCACTCTGACACGCTGGTGTCAGGAGCACAACCTCTCCCTCAACGTCAGTAAAACCAAGGAGCTTGTGGTGGACTTCAGGAAGAAAGACAGAGAACACAGCCCCATCACCATTAATGGAGCACCGGTGGAGAGAGTCAGCAGCTTCAAGTTCCTCGGTGTCCACATTACTGAGGAACTCACATGGTCCGTCCACACTGAGGCCGTTGTGAAGAAGGCTCACCAGCGCCTCTTCTTCCTGAGACGGCTGAGGAAGTTTGGAATGAACCACCACATCCTCACACGGTTCTACACCAGCACTGTAGAGAGCATCCTGACTGGCTGCATCACCGCCTGGTACGGCAATAGCACCGCCCACAACCGCAAAGACCTGCAAAGGGTGGTGCGAACTGCCAGAAACATCATCGGAGGTGAGCTTCCCTCCCTCCAGGATATATATAACAGACGGTGTGTGAATAAGAGGATTATCAGAGACTCCAGCCACCCGAGTCATGGGCTGCTCTCACTGCTTCCATCAGGCAGGCGGTATCGCAGCATCAGGACCCGCACCACCCGACTACATGACAGCTTCTTCCCCCAAGCAATAAGACTTTTGAACACTTGATCTCTCACGATCAACAATCAGCACGGCACTTTATTAATCATCACTCTGTCAATATATTCTCCCAATTCAGTTAGTGTGTGTGTGTGTGTGTGTGTGTGTGTATATATATATTATATATATATATATATATATATTTATACCCTTATCTAGTGTATGTGTATTCTACATTGTGTGTATTGTGTACATTTGTTATGTAAATTGTGTTGTGTAAATATGTTGTTTATTGTAAAGTGGTTTATGTCTCGTCACTGTCATGACTGCTATGTTGCTCGGAACTGCACACAAGAATTTCACCTACTGTTGCACTCGTGTACACAGTAGTGTGACAATAAAGTGATTTGATTTTGATATATATATATATATATATATATATATATATATATATATATATATATATACATATACATATACACACACACACACAAGAATTTACTATTTGTCATTGAATTATTCATTCAAGTCTCCATGAGTGAATCATTCATTAAAACAGATGTTTTTAAAATGAAAAAAAATAATAGACTGCAACAATTAACATTTTGTCAGAACCGCTAGTAAATTACATGCTATTTTGTTTAGTTGTCTATAGTTGGATGAAGCTCCAAGATCACTACTCTATGTGTTTATGGAAGTTAAAGTCCATTTACTAACATTTTTATACATTTATTGCATTATCATATATTCTGCCATAGAAACCCCATAAATATAAGGACATAAGTATAAAAAACATAAAACAAGCCATATAGGCTACATTCCTCTGTTGGTCTTATTAGGGGTTCAAGCGCTTAAGCTGCATTCACACTGCCAGCGACAAAACGACCTCATCCCATTCATTTTCAATGAGAGCTGGCGACTTCCGGCAACACGAGCGACGGCGACCGGATGTGGGCGTGTCCAGCGACGCGACAAAGTTGAGAAACGTTTAACTTTATGCAAATGAAGAGCGACTTTCAGGAGCGACAGTCAATATGAGAGAAGATGGTAGAGCTCACGTGATCCTAATATTTTAATTATAATATTAATTGTAAAGAAACAGCGCTGTTTAGACTCTCCATACCCACCACTAGCGACCTAACCGCCAGCCACCGGCGACATGCAGCAACAAAGTAGCTGGCAGTGTGAGCGCAGCTTTAGCGCTGAAACCCTATTGTAATTGTTAAGATTTGTAATTAGTATTATTCCACCATAAGCAGAGCAAACCATAAGGCCTAGAGTCTTGAAACTTGGTCAGATGTTACTAGTATTGCTTGTTGGCACGGTTTTGCCACATGGTGGCACTATAATACACACACAAAAAAAACAAAACATGAAATTGGCTGTAACTATGCAACCGTTTTGTCTGATTGAGTTGAAAATCAGCATGCAGTGTCTTTGTCCAAGGTGCCATGACTGTCTATGAGGACATTGGCGTATCTAAAAAAAACAAAAAAAACATGGCAGCCATCGGCCAATGAAGTTTGAGCACCTATTACACAAGGTTAACGGAGGCCGATTGGCACAAAACTCGGTGGGCATGTTTGAGTCCTGGCCCTAGACGTCTGTGAGAAATATGAAAGCGCTAACGAGTGTTACGCCTCAGTAATCACGCTGACTTTCACACAGACACCATACAGTGTGGAAACCGATGGAGTGTGTACTCCGGATGGGGAAGGAGGTATTGCCCCAAGGGAAGGAGTTCAAGTACCTCGGGGTATTGTTCACGAGTGAGGGGAAAATGGAGTGGGAGTTTGGCCAGAGAATCGGGGCAGCGGGGACAGTATTGCACTCGTTTTATCGCACTGTTGTCACAAAAAGTTAGCTGAGCCGATTAAAGCTCTCGAGCTACCGGTCAATTTTGGTTCCTACCCTCACATATGGTCATGAAGGATGGCAGGGCTCTTCCCAAGGAAAACATGCGCTCCGAAATGAAAAAAATGTAGGAGCACACAAAAAAAAATTAGAAGCACAGTGAAAAATTTCATACAGACAACAAACAATTTATTACATACATATTTATACTGCGTATGAGTGTGTGTGTGCGTGAACTAAGGGACACACATCTGTGGAATAGCACATACCACCCAAATCACACATTGGCCCATACTAGAATCAAAGGATATCAGTTGTCCAGCTGCTTTTGTTTGTTGACTGTCTGGCATACTTACAGGTCAGCCAGCGATCTCTCAATATGTCAACAATTTGACCGATCATCTCCGCACATTGTCGTATGTGTGATTAATGTAAACTCAATGAAGTATGCGATGTTGCGACTGTCTCATCACTGAATATGCCACAGTAATTTGTTATGTTTCGCTACGGTCTCTCTTTTCAGATTAGCGATGGGCATTCCGGCTCTTTTCATAATTGGTGATAAAACAATTAAAATTAATTTATTAACTGAAATTATACTCTACCTTAACCACAATGTGTTTAAAAATGCATTGATTTGTTATGAAAAATAATGCTATTAAACAGTTGCATTTAAAGTATACCTTATTGTATATAAACAAAGTGCATGTAAGTCTAACCATTCAAAATGAATACAATCTGAACATCAAAATAGACAAGGGCCACCGCTGGCCAAATTAATGGCCTACGCGTGGGCGTGAAGGGACCGTCTGTGTTCCACGACTGCTTCCGGGTCCTTGAATAACGTAAAGCGAGCGAGAAAGGGCAGCGGGTGGACTTTCTGGTGCCATGGTTGGGTAAGATGGTGCCCCCCTAGGTAGTTGATGCCCTACGCAAACTACGTAGTATGCATGTATGCGCGGCGGTAATGATAATAGAATAATACACCATCCATCCATCCATCCATCGTCAACCGCTTATCCTGCGTACAGGGTCGCGGGGGGCTGGAGCCTATCCCAGCTAACATTGGGCGAAAGGCGGGGTACACCCTGGACAGGTCGCCAGTCCATCGCAGGGCCACACATAGACAAACACACACTCACACTCACATTCACACCTAGGGCAATTTAGAGACACCAATTAACCTAACCTGCATGTCTTTGGATGGTGGGAGGAAGCCAGAGAACCTGGAGAGAACCCACACAGACACGGGGAGAACATGCAAACTCCACACAGAATGGCCGGGGCAACCGGGGTTTTGAACCCACGACCTTCTTGCTGTGAGGCAACAGTGCTAACCGCTGCACCACCGTGCCGCCCATAATACACCATATTAAAGTAAAATAAATAACAATATGCAAAACTGCAGCATCACACAAATTGAAATAAATGTAAAAAAGAAGGATGCTATTTCGCATGTGCATTTAAAGTATAACTTTTCAATGTATATAAACAAAGTGCATATAAATGTAACGATTCAAATACAATCTGAACAACATAAGTTGGCTCCGCCCTCCCTCACGCATCATTGGTTGACACTGCGTGTCTGATTGACAGGAACAACATGCGCGTGAGCATTTGGGCCTAACGTTCTTGGCATCGCTCAGGTAAATCTTGTGAAGAGACTTCGTTAGTTGATCCTTGCGAATCCCCCTTGCCAGATTCATCTTTCTCCTCGTCTCTTTTTGACTTAAAATAAAATGCGATGTCTGCACGTTAACTTATAGCCTATACCGATACCATTGCTCACTTTTCTTTCTCTGACTGGACCGCGTCATCACAGAAAACTACTGCGGTTGGCACAAGCCGCTTGTGGAATGTGGGTCTTGTAATTTTTAGACAATTAGCTTTAAAAATTACGTTTGTAATCTTTAATCGCACACTGTGCTCGTAAATAATTTTTCCGGTTCGCACATATCTATTTTTAGGGGCAAATGCGAGTGATATACTCGCTCTGTAGAGCCTCAGGGGTCATGACCGAAAGTACTAGGTCACGAGTACAAGCGGCCGAAATGGGCAGTCTTCTCCCTTAGAGATAGGGTGAGGAGCTCAGATTAGTGCCGCTGCTCCTTTGCGTCGAAAGGAGCCAGTTGAGGTGGTTTGGGCATCTGGTAAGGATGCCCCCTGGGCACCTACCTATAGGGAGGTGTTTCAGGCACGTCCAGCTGGGAGGAGACCTCGGGGAAGACCCAGGACTAGGTGGAGAGATTACATCTCCACACTGGCCTGGGAACGCCTTGGGGTCCCCCAGTCAGAGCTGGTTAATGTGGCTTGGGATAGGGAAGTTTGGAGCCCCCTGCTGGAGCTGCTGCCCCCGTGACCCGACTTCAGATAAGCGGTTGAAGATGGATGGATGGATGAATGGATGGCTGTAAATTGTGTTTTCCATCTATGATCTATGGTTACATGCTTGCTAAATAAAACTAATACCGTTTTACGCATATGCGTAAAGGCCTTAAACCACTTGAACCCCGATAACTGCTGCTTGCAGCTATATTTATTATTATTGTTGTTGTTGTTACATTGAATTTATTGCCACACTATAATATGTGAATTATATTATGAGAAAACTGAACATATTTATCGGATAAAATGGATAAAACAATGGAGCTGAGCACTTGATTTTATGGCTGATATAAATTAACCTGACACAAGATGGCACAGTTTTTGACAATCCTGATGCTTAAATTAATATTGATCCTGTGCAGATTCATGAGTCAAGATACTTTAATGAAAAATCTTCATAAAATAATTGTAAAAGAAGATAAAAATATACAGCGCTGGATAACAGCAGTAATAAGAGAGAAACTTATTCAAATTTTAAGATACGAATAGCATATACATTTTGTTTATTTCCCAACTATTGTTACACTTTCCCTGAGCTTCAAAGCCATCTATTTTTATATAGCTTTCCATGGCTTGTTGGCCTGTTTTGTTTGTTTTGTATCTACTTAGTTACACCAGTTGGCGATATATAATAATGAGTCATGTCTACATTGCTTTGACACTATTGTATTACACTCTTATATCACTATAACGCCCAATGCATGAAAGCATGTGTTTGTATGTGTCAAAGTCCCTCTAGCAAGTCAGTCCACTATCGGCCATGTTTGGAACGCTCTCGGGAAGCTATTTCCAGTCATACCAGTGCAGCTCCTATCTACCTGAGTGGGGGAACGCCGAAATCTGAAAAAGGGTTGGTCAAGATTACGATCAAGGAACATATTTTAAATCAGCAATAAAAATCGATAATATTGGATTCATAAATTGTGCATCTATTCCTCATATTTCTCTAAAACACGCAATTTCCCGGGTTATATAGCTAATGCGCATTACCGAGATGATTGACAGGAAATGTCTGTATCTAAAAGGTGATTGGCTATTTTACCTAATAAGGCGGTACTTCTTTTCTATATCCGTTGACCGTTGGGCGTTCCATTTTCTCCCATTCATTTCAATAGAAGTGGCCCGTATCTGCTAAATATTCTTTGCATTTATAACGAACCACAAACAATATGAACCTTCAACTAACCAATGGTCGCGCTCCAAATTTTTGAACGGACCAATGGGAACCGAGAGGGGCGTATCCCCACAAAATTCAAGCGACTGTTGTGGACGATGCGTTAGCAACATAGTGTGCTGCTAATATAGACTCCCGTGTATTGTTATAAACAACGATTGTACTTTATTTGTTCGGACATTGAAGCAATAACTCATTAGGTGATCGTAAAGCGATGGAAACAGCGAAGGAAGAACACGTATCTAACCTATCTAAAACAGGTAAAGCGCTCTCTTATAAATTTACTGCAGGATTGTCAAATTTAATTATGTACTATGTTAGATATTTAGGGTAACGATTGTTTCACTTGCGTTTATCTTTCGTCCGACAGAGCAAATAGTGCTAATTTGACTTTTTGTGCGGGAAGCTGCTATTTAGAGCATTGTATTACTGTGTGTGTGTGTGTGTATATATGAATGAGAGAGAGAGAGAGAGAGAGAGAGAGAGTGACTAACATGTCTTTGTTTTTGTTAAGGGCTTGGATTTTGATTATATTGTAATATTAACAACTCCAAGATAATTAGCCTTATTACAAAATAATATAAGTCAGTGGGTAGTTCCCACCATGATATATATAAACAAACTTGTGGGTCAGGCTTTGCTGCCTATTTGTTGGATCAAATGTCCCCTAAAATGATTGTAAACCCTTTTAAGTGCCATGTGAGGTCTTCCAGGTGTCGCAGACTGTAAAGACAGTTTCATTAAGGAATGAAATGTCTCACTGAAATTGGGATGTCCCAATTTAGATAGCTAGACATCGATTTTTTGTGTGTGGTTTTAATATAGCAAGGTAGGCATGTGCAGTTAAACTTTTTATTATTTGATCAATTTAAGTATGCTGGATTTTTTTTTCTTTTATTTACAGAGCAGCGCAAACTGAAATTGGCAGAATACCTGGCAGCAAAAGGCAGACTGAAAGCACCTAATCCAAAGTAGGTGGCGTAACACAGACATGTTATGACGTGTTTCCGCCTTCTTTAACAATGTAAATGTAGCAAACATTTTAATATTTCCAATTTCAAAAATATTTAGTGCAAATTTATAACATTGTACTGTGTATTATATTACCCTGGAATAAGTAAAAAAAAAAAATTAAAAAAAAAAAAACAATTTTGCCATTAAAGTTTATCCAACTATGATGACTTCTGCTTCATGAATGCAGATGTATGAAAAGGGTCCATAAAAGCGTCTTGTCATTTAATGTCCAGTCATGTCATTTCACATATTTTTGAAGAATTCTGACTAAATTATATGCAAAATAAGTGTTCATTTGATTTGAGTAATTTTGTGTATGCCTCATTCACCATCATTAAAGGCGCACTCAGTAATTTTTTCCTCATTAAAAAAAGTTTAACTCATAAAAGACATTAATTGTAATTTTGCAATATATGGAGTAAATCATGACCATTCACATTAAAATGAAAACTCCAGTCATATCAGTACCTTAGCTTATATATATATAGCACCTTAAAATTGTATTATTTATATATCAGCATTAGGCTAGCCTATATCTCCTAAATATTGGCATCAACCATTGATAAACCCATATTGATCAACCACTAAGTCACAAAATAATCTGTATTTATGTTCAGAATTAATTTACAAAATTAATGTATTAATTTTATTGCCTGTTTTTCCTCCAAGACCTTATCTAAAGGACAAGCCTGTTACGAAGAAACATACAGACACTAAAGAGAAATCTAAAATTGTAAGTTTGTTGGATAAAAAATTTTGCCCTATTCTATGTAGTGAAAGAGTTGACTGTTGTATTGAAGTCTGTTTGTTTTTCTCAGACAGGTGATGAAAAGGAGAATTGTGACATTAATGGCACAAATGTCAAAGAAATTATGAGAGTGAAGACATTGGCAGAGCTTGATAAAAAGATTACCAACTCCACCTCATCAAAAACAAGACTCAGAACTGGTTCTTTAGCCAGACCCCTACCACTGTGCCCCAGTAATTCCAGTAATGCTTCACTGTTCTTGCACAAACCTGCTGTTTGCCAAGCAGACCTTCAGAGGTCACAGAGCAACAGAACAGCTTCCATTCAAATTCCATTAAGGAAATTGCACAAAGCTGAGAAAACTGGACTGCTTTCCCACACAGCAACTGGAACCCATCAGCAAAGCCATCAGAATGACCAAAGCAACGCCATCAAGCAAACTCAGTCATCTTCCAGCACTGCAAATAAGACTCATAAGTCAAAAAATTCAAGTCTTGTTGCATCCTGTGGTCTTTCACAATCTGAACGTGGCATCCCCCATAGAGGAACAGATAACAGGCATACTAAGACAGACCATCAGTTAAAGAGGCCTTTGGCTAAAAAATTGGTTTCAGTTAACTTGGTTGCAAAAATTAGCGTCCAAACAACCTCAACTGCCAAGATGCAACTGAAGAGCCAAAATCCAGCAAACAGGAATGAGACAAAAATTCAGACAAACAATGTTTCTAAAACACAGGCTATGCCGGCAAAACTCCCACAAAAGCACAGAAATCAGAGTGCTGTGCCAAAACTTGAGAATAACATCAAAACACACAACACCAATGCTCCGTGCAATAAGCAGATGTCCCGAAAAACACAATCCACAACAGAAAGGCCAAATCAGAGAAAGGACATTTCGCATGTTGACACAAAAGTAGATGCTGCGAAAAGCATATCTCTTAACTCTATCATAAATAAAGCCACAAGAACAAGTGTCTCTTCAACTGTGTTTAAGCCTGCAAATTGTGGAAATATGGCAGTCATCAAAAATAAACCGCAAACTGCAGTTAAACTAACCAATGCCACTGCGTCCACCAAACTATTAGGTCGAAACACCAAGAGTTCTGTGCTGCCACAGTCTACCAATGCCCCTCAAGATCTTCAGCCGCTCACTAAGAGATCCAGCCAGGCCAAGCCAACTGTGCATTTTCAGAGTCCTAAACCCGGTTTGTGTCCCAGTACTCAGGGTGTCAGGACAGCCCCGGTGGATGGAAGGAAGAAGCCGACTGCAGCTCAGGAGGAGAGACTGTGAGTTTACTTATGCTGAATTGAGAAGCTACCTATGAAGCTGATGTGTGCAATTTTATTCATTGCTAAAATTCTCTCGGATCCCAAAGTAATATGCAGAGTCAGATATATGTAGACCATTTGTAGGTGGATTTCACCTTAAAAAAGATAGGCCAAAGTATACTTCGGTTTTCCAAGTGAGTGTCACGCTAATTTCATCATCAATACAGTACACAGCTACTGACACATGTTGATTCGTTTTTCTAGACACAAGGACAGTCCGCGTTTTGACATGTCGTTAGCCTGTGCGGGTCCATATGGGCTCACGATTAAAAGAGTAGACCGTGAATGGCAAGAGCACTCGCTCAACAGTACACAGACAAATGAAGCAGACACTAGTCTTGACGCTGTCTCTACGGCCCGTTCAGTCTGACACTGCAACATTGGCTCGACCAGTGGTGTGAGTTTAGGGCAGATCTCGCTGTTTGTACAACCAATGGAAGATGGGGGGACTTTATATAATCAGATTTTTGCAATTTTCTAGTGATTATTTTTGCAGTTCCGTGACACTAATGGCACAACATATGTACATTTTATATATTATATACATTTTAAAATTATACCACTTCAAAATTTCTGCTGCACTAGCATCACCAAATGGACCTATAATAAACAAAAAAGTAATGACTGTTTCAACTGGTTTTCTGAACACTCCCCCGTCTGCCATTGGTCATCAAACAGAGAGTACCGCCCCACAGGCTCAAGTTTAATTGGGCCAGTGTTGCTGTTTCTATTCAGCCAGCATTATTAAACAAATTTACTTATGAATAGCATGCTTGTAGTTGTCTTTGCATATAATGCTGTGATTTTAAAAATTACACATATTAGTTTAATTAACATTTAAAATGTTCTATGTTCTTTTCTAAATCATGATAAAATATAGTTTATTATTAAAATTATATTGTTAATGTATGGGTCAATTTGTAAAATAAGTGATGTCTGTCACAGGCGTAAACTTCAGGAGTGGCGAGATGCAAGGGGTGTTACATATAAACGTCCCCCAATGCCTGTCCGGCTGGTGAGGAGGAAGACGGTCTCTGCTTTTCCTCAGCCATATTGGACTTCTATGGAGCAGGAAGAATACGATCATGACTTTGTCTTTGCTGTGGGCCGATCACTTGATGACTGCCTTAAATTATTACAGCAGGTATTATTTTATTTTATACCCTTTCTTAAAGTTGCATCAGAATAAATTTAGTGGCTCATTAGCCGCTTTTCCACTATCGGGCCAGTTTGCTAGGGCTATCAACTCTCCAGCTGTGGCCAATAGCCTCGGACCTTGAGCCGCAAGGCCGAAAGCGGTCTGTTCCCACCATCAGGCAAATAGCCCTGCAGCATTGCCCTAAAAACTGCCCTTAATACACCACCCTGGTGCCAACATCACACACCTTGCCCATTTCACAAGCAAGAGAAAAGAGAAAAGCTGAGGTATCGTGTAATAT
Source organism: Moxostoma hubbsi (assembly GCA_032164185.1). NCBI lineage: Eukaryota > Metazoa > Chordata > Actinopteri > Cypriniformes > Catostomidae > Moxostoma > Moxostoma hubbsi. The sequence goes on along the minus strand of JAVLUX010000215.1, from coordinate 15,541,618 downwards.
GTTTATTTATAATATAGAGTTTGTAATATCATGTAAACATTAAATATCTAGCAAGACAAGTTAGTGTTGACAACTCACCGACTGTAACTGCCATGGTGTCCCGAGTTGTCTCTCCACTAACAGTTGGATGATGCCCATGCACACGTCCATGATCTCAAACTATGGTCATTGGGTACCACTTTGTCCATTGTGCGTTTGAACAGATTTGTACTGTGCCTGCTTAATTTTTTTTGAACCTGTAGCACTGTGTGCTGGATTTACAACCTACAAGTTTGGCAATGTTTGTGCTGGCCTGACTCACCAAAACTCCACCTTTTGACATTGACCCCACCTCAATCCCCAGTTGGCCTTGTTTGGCCAAGGGTAATCGGCGGGTCATTGGCCCCAATGAAGCCCGGAGGTGGCACGATGAAGCCCCGGAAGTGACAGTGGGAATGCAACTTGCCCTGGCATGCCCTAATGCTTCTGCAGAGCACTTGCTACATGCTACTGCTAGAAAAACAGCATGCTCCGAACAGCTATAAGTGTATGCTAGCTAGGTGTGCCTAGGCCACAGGCCAAATGGCATAATACTAATGAAGTAAATTTGGTTAAGGTGTACCTTATTAAGATGAGCTTCTATGTGTCATGGCGAAAGCAGACCTTACCATGCTAGCTAATATAAAGAAAACATCTGAGCAAATAGTGTTTTCAGAGAATAAACTGCAAAGAAACTCATCTTACAGTAACTACAAAACTAAATAATTTACATTTACATTTATTCATTTGGCAGACGCTTTAATCCAAAGCGACTTACAAAAGAGGAAGAACATAAGCGAATCATCTTAAGGAGACAGTGGTACGAAAAGTGCCATACTACAAAGTTTCAGTATCATCACAATAGTATACAAAACCGATTTAAGTGCAACAAGAATTGTTAATACATTTAGAATTTTTTTTTTTTAGCGGCTGGTTAAATACTCTTGGAAAAGATGTGTTTTTAGCCGTTTTTTGAATATAGAGAGTGAGTCAGCTTCACGGATTGAGTTGGGGAGGTTAGAGGAGAGAACATAGAGAGAGAAGAGTTGCATACAGGAGTTGGGTGTTTGACAGGGTGTGGTGCTGTGAATGTATTGCTGATGGCTGTAACCTTACTAGTAAAAAATGTGGCGAAGATATCTGCTGTAAGTGATGTGTCAGGTGGTGGAGGGGGAGGGCAGAGAAGCGAGTTAAATGTTCTAAACAAGCTACGAGTGTCTGTGGTGCTGTTGATCTTGGTCTGGTAATATGAAGTTTTTGCAGCTTTAACATTATCTGAAAAAGTTTCAAGCAGAAGTTGATATTTACCTAGATCGGCTAATTTAGATATTAAAGAAAGAAATAAGCAAGATGATTGGCTAAAGGTCCTCCAGAGTCCAAAAAGATTAATACTTTTTAAAACGTATGTTAAAAGCGGCTCGTTCTAAACCACCCATGTGAATCATATTGGACCATTTTGCATCCCTGGACATTATAAAATGATTATATTGTTGTAAACCTCAGGACAAAATCTCATATTACACGAACCTTTTAAACCGAGCAATTGTCCTTTTTATGTACTTTTTATGTTATCTACAGGTGTTTTTGGTTCACAGCTACGCAATAGTCCATGTTAATCAGAGTTTAGGGAAGATTATGATGAAAGACAAATACTGACTGCCAAACTAAAAAGAAAAACAGAAGGGCAGAATCTTGCAAAATGGCTTTCCAGAAATAAAATAAGTATAAATTGACAGATGAAAATAACAACACAATAGAAAACATAATTCATAATATTATATTTTTTCCAAAGCTAAACTAGGTCAAAAATAGTTTTGAATCATGCGTTAAATAGAAATGCATGACTAACGTATTGAACTTTGATATGGAGCACTACTTGAATCATGTTCTCACTTAGATTTATTGCTTCTCATATTATTTGCTTTGGATTAAACCATCTGCTAAATGTATAAATATGTGTAATAAAAACAAATACCTTGGTTTACTATTAATTCATTTTCTATCAATTATTCTAGGTACAAATTCATTAATACATTTGCATAAATTTAACTGCTAATCACAAAATGTATCTTTGTGGGAGGTGTATCCTTTCAATTTCCAAAGCATTAGATACACCATGGAACACAGTGAAGACATTAAAGGTGGCAGATATTCTGACATGATTAATCTTTGTCTCATTCTTTTACATCACAAGAATCTGGCATTTTAACAGGGGTGTGTAGACTTTTTATATCCACTGTAGGTGTCATATAAGAATTACACCAGACTGTAGTGATAAGATAGCATGTTTATGATGGATCACTCATCATTCAGTCATTTTCCTGTTGTTCTGAACTCCTGTGAACAATTAACGTGAAACACAAAACAAGATTGTGACAGGTCTCTTAACTTTCTTTAAGGAGAAAGGAGGAGCTGGGTAAACATCCAACGTAAGACTTTTATTTCTCCACTTTTCAGTGACACAAGGGTTTTCTTTTCAGCAAAATAAAAACACGGAACACTTCTGCATGCATCTCACTGTCTCTCTGGAGGTATGGACACCCATTTTATCCCTCTCCAGCTCTCACTGCATCACAGAACAGATGTTATAGATAATTTCCCACAGGTGTCAATCCTTACCATTCTTCTTCTCCAGGTCTCACTCTCCACAGATGTCACTCGGCCATGCCCACATCACCACAGGGATTTTGGTAGAATTTTAGGGATTGATGGCTTTAGTCACCATCCATGGTATCCAAGGTGAATGGTGAGACTGAACATTTTGCCTTGAACAACAGACCCCATGACAAAAACCCCTCTCATTCAGAACGGCAGAGTGTTCCTGCTTCTTAACAATCCAAGGAAATGTTTGAGCAAAAAAAAAAAAACTGTTTCTATCAAAATGGATGGAACAAAACAAACTTAAGAATGTAGTCAAATTTGACTTTATCAGTGTTTCACTCCCTGTAATAGTAGCATTACTCAAATACAGCACACTTCACTTCTTCTGTAGCTGAGTCACTACATCCTGCACCTATTGAATCAGGGATATTAGGAAATCGTGACTCAAAGACTGCAACTAATAACTCACGTTGCCCATTTTTGGTATAATGACCCATAAAGATGTTGGTCACTCATTGTTCAGACCTTTATCTGTTGGTTTCAGTATTAGATAGAATGTTTTGGAATATCTTGATCATTGCAAAAAGCATCCTAATTAGAGGTCGACCAATAGTGGATTTTGCCACTACAGATAACGAAGGTGTGAGAGAGGCCGATAACCAAATAATAGGCTGATCGTTTTTTAAATCGAGTTATGGAATGTCAAAAAAATTATTATTCTTTTCTTACTATAGCGGGCACAGAAAAAGAGTCAAAAAATTAATAAAATCCCAATAATATCCAGAAAAACTTCTATAACGTAGGATTTTTCAGGATAAAGAAGCTGAAACACACCGAGGACTCATTTTGAAAATATGAAAAATGGAGAAAACTATCAGCATAGATATTTTCTTGATAGATTGTAGTTCCTAAAAGCAAATTAGTTAAACCAATATATATCGGTCTACCTCTAATCCTCATTAAAGATTAATTTCCCCTGCAGATGATCATAAAATGGCATTCCTAATTTTAACTGCTGTAAAAATGGAGACATTGAAAATTATGTCAGCGCAAGTAAAAATGTTGGGCAGTAGAAAAAGTCATTTTTGTTGAGCCCTGTTTGGGTCCCCTGAAAAATGTGTATCATGTCTTGTGTTATAGGGTTGCCCGGTGGAGCAGGTCAAAGACGTCCTGTCTCGGGTGCCAATGGCACAGAAGTTTGCCAAATACTGGATCTGCCAAGCCAGATTGATGGAAAGAGAAGGAAATCTAGAGATCCTGCCAATGTTCCAGGAGGCTGTTCGTGTAGTAAGAGAGGTCAGTCTTTCTCTCACACAAAGAATGCTTGCTTTGTTTTTGGTGTTATTTCCTCTATGTGTGACATTTTCAGATAAAGAATATTAGGCATTACTATCTAAATTATATTTCATGATTTTTCCTGGAATATTATCTAATTCCTGTTACTTCTAAGCAGGAATGTATAGTAGTATGTAATAAAAAAAACAACATCATGTAGCATATGAATGTTCTTTTCACTAATTATAATTTCTCTCAACAGCCAGTGGATGAGCTCCGATCTGTGGTTTTTGAGATCCTTAAAAAGAGACAGGCTCAAGGTAAAAGCAAGGATTGGGTATTCTATATTTTTTTCCCAAATATACAGTATTTGGGCACTTCACCAAAGTGCAGTTAGTTCACCCAAAAATACAAATTTTTTATTTACTTTATAATAAATGATAAAATATTTATTATTTACTTTAAGCCATCCCAGATGTGTATGAATTTCCTTCTTCAGCAGGACCGAAGTGAAGCTTATTATAAGCACATTTCAGCTCTTTTTGTTCATACATTGGAAGAATACAGGTGCCATCATGTTGCTGGCTGTTTGACGGTCCAAAATGCATATTTAGGCAGCATAAAAATAATCCACACAACTCCAGGTTAATGTAAAAAATTTACTTTAACACCCATTTACTTGCATTGTTTGGGTTCAATAGAAGTTAAGCTCAATCGGCAGCATTTGTAGCATAATATTGACTACCACAAAAATTTATTTTGACTCGTACCTCCTTTTCTTTAAAAAAATAAAAATAAAAAAGCAAAAATATGTTACATTGAGACACTTACAATGGAAGTGAATGGGGGGGGGCAATTTTTTTGTTTTTTGTTAAAAGACTCAATGTTTCAAAGGTTTAGCCAGAAGATGTAAACAAATATGCATGTTAACTTGATTTTTAATGTAATAAAATTGCTTACTAACATTTTAGCCAATTTTACAACTTTGTTGCCATGACGATGTAATGTCAATAAAACCTAAAATCCTTTGCAGCTCAAATCACACATGAGTTTTAATAGAATAATTAATGTAAGTGCTTTTATAAAATTATAGGCTTCACATTTCTGGTTTTAAACTCTCCAAACATTGGCCCTATTCACTTCTCACTGTAACCTCGATATTGGCTTTTTTTTTTTTTAAAGAAAAGGAGGGATGAGTCGAAATTAAATTTTGTGGTAATCAACATTATGCCACAACTGCTGCCAATTGACCTTAACTTGTATTGAACCCGGAATATTCCTTTAAGCTGCACGTGTCCATTTAGACAAACTTTTATATTTCTTGGTGCAGTTAGCAAATATATTCCTGTTTTATTCTGAAACCACTCACAACTTGTTGGGTAATACACTAAAGGTTTAGCTATAGCTTTGGTCTGTATTTAATATACATTTTACATTCATACTATTACCTGGCATGTTTTAGGTGAAATCAGTGTAGGACTAAAAGTAATTTTGGAAATGTAAGATTTCTTTCACTTTGGGCCCTATTTTAAGAGCGCTAGTGCAAAGCGTTGCGCTATGCCATAATTTATACATGCAAAGTCAGTAGCCATGGCCATGAAGTTTTGTTATTTTCGTGCAAAAAATGTGCTAAGTCTAGGCGCAAGTGGGTTTGGTGAAATTAAGCACACAGTGTGCTAATGGGCTGGGACAAGTGCAATTTAATTCAGAGGTTCTTCTCCGGCACAGTCTACGTCCTATTATATAGTCCATTCCCTGTCAAGCACCAGCGATAGAAACAAAGACAACACATAATAAGAAAGTTGGTAGTGTAAATTGATTATATGCAATGGATTAGAAGAACAGAAATATCAATTTGCGTTCTTTTGTGCATTAACTGACTCCATGTTGAATATCGGGCATATTTCTCAGATAGTGACACGTTCCTTTTATATGCAGGGAAAATGTGGTTCTTAATGATTATCAATCATTTTTATCTACTGACACACAAATCGTGCTAGTATTAACAGTGATTGTAAAAACACTTCTACTGGTCGATTTTGATTCAAATTTTTTTTATTGAATTTAGAAAATATTTTTGGTTAAATTGTTTTGTTTCAGTAGATTAAATTAAACTTAAAACGAAACTAAGATATAATCAGAATGACAGTGTTAAAAAAAAAAAATCATACCAAATCCAAACATTCGACTTGCCCCTTTTGCAGTGATATAAAAATCACTCTTGAGGCAATAGATGGGGGGAAAACAATACCAATGATATAATTTAAATACAAAAAAATTATAATTGAAAAATAAACTAAAATCTCATAAATTTGTTTCATCAAACGGCTACAATGTTCTTTCTGTATTTTCAGAGTATGGACATGAAATTTATTACCGCTTGCTGGTGGATGCTCTTAACTGTAAATGCAGGAACTGAGTTTAGACTTTATGCCAAAAACAGACGTGCTTTTCTCAGGAAATAACAAATTATTTAATTAACATACAAAGCACCCACATATAGCGCAGACACAAATCAGATTAGACCTTGCGCACGGTCGTAGCACGTAGCGTATGTAAATATTACAAATAAATCTTGCCATATTTTCTCTTTTATTCAGATTTGTCTCCTGTTCCAAATGAGCCTGTAGAGACTGAGACCGATGATGAGCAGGAAGCCCATGATAACATAATGTGTACTCCAAAACCTGTCAGTGCCCTCATATGTGGAATGAGGGGAGACTCATCTGTTGTCAAATATAAAATTACAGCCACCCCAGGGTAAGGCACATGCACACAACACAAACAAAAACTAACTTGAACCTTGATCCCATCCGCATTGTTGCCTGGGTTTTCATCCAAGTAAATTTCACTGATAAGAGAATCGCAAAAAAGGTTGTAAAAACTATTTGGCCTTGCTAAAAGAAAGCATGTTCAATAAAGACAGAATAGGACATAGCTCAGTATGATCAGATCTGCCCTTTATGATGTGACAAGTTAGATCTAACTAATGTTTTTTTTTGCGGTGTTTGTTTAAAGAGGGAAGAGGAGTCAGCAGGGAGGAGAACCTGGACGAGTAGACGGGCATGAAATCCGTTTCTTTACCCCAGTGCGCCGTTCAGTACGGATCGAGAAAACCTCTTTGTGCTATCCCACTGCCTTGCTGGAACATGACCCATGTGTGAACTCTCTTTGTGACCTTGTGGTCAGGGATGAGAGTAATGGAGAGCTCAAAGGTGACACACAACCCCAGAGCTCCCCTGTGTATGTGTTCCGGGAGAATGAAGCACTGAGAGACCATGTTACAGTTCAACTTGTTTATCCAGATGAGGTTGAAACATAATCATATTTATCACTAGGCCACGACCTGAATTTCTCTCCAGCGATCATTGAATTCTTTTAGCATATCTATTTTGAAGCTCGTTTAACTATTTGTATGCCAAATGTGTTTTTTGGGTGCGTGTTCTGTGCTTTTGCTGCACAATGATCATTTAGCCGAGCTCCTGTATTATTTAAAATATCTCTTTTTAGCCAGATATGAGCAGCAATGCTTGTTTAAAATATCCTAATATCATTTAGCTTTGACTGTTGGTATCTTTCCCTACCCTAATTGGCTTATACCTTCATGGTTGGTACAAATGTATGCAAAAAGATAAAAACAACAGAAGTTATCCTTGTATTTTGTGTGTGCATTATGTATTGCTGTATCTGCAAAATAATGATTGCATATGTTTTGGTGTAAAAAAAGATGTGTTTTTTTTGTTTGCAAAACTTTTCATAACAGATTTGTTATCCTATGATATTTCTTATTTTATTTGTTAGACCCTAATTGAGTTGTAACTGAAGGGTCCATTATCCCGTTGTCTAAACAATAGTGTATTTGGGTTCTCCAACATATGAAACAGTATTTTATTGTAATGTAAAAAAAAAATGTATTCAGGAAATTAAAAAAAAACGTGCTTCATGTGTATTTAAAGAGAAATGTGTCATTTCTGCATTATCAAACCGCATTGCAAAAATGAATCACCGTTTTCAAACAGGTTCAGAAAAACTCCACCCATCTTCTACTGGTTGTATCGACATATAGTCCCACCACAAACTCACTTCATTGGTTGAGCCGATGTAGCTGTGTCAGGCTGGACTGGCCAGCAAATAATGCAATATAATTTGAACATTGAAAAGATCAATAAGACAAATTAAATTACACCAACAAAAGTACTTTTTAGGGGTTAGATTAAGTAGAAATATGCTCTTTAAGGTAAAAAAATTGCAGGTTACCTCGTTTTACAGTGTAAGATAAGGATGCGGTAAGTTTTTGTTGACATCGTCTTGGACGATGTAATCTGTAATCTGTTGTGGAATACATTTCAAAAGTAACCCTCCCAACCCGAAGTTAATTGTTTTCTGCAGGGGCGATTCTAGGGTCAGAGCTTTAGGGGTGCTGAGCACCCAACACCTCTTTTTTGTGTGCCAAACTGAGTATGAGGGTATTGAGACAGCTTTAACTGTTTAGGACCAGTGTCCTTATACCCTAAGTCTGAACAGCTCTCTTCTGTCTCTGCTGCTTTGGCTTGGTGGTCTCTATGTTGCACTCCCTCTGTCTTTTCATTTCTTTCACTAGTCAATTCCCTCTCATCCCTTATGGACTCTCCCTGTTGTTTTCCTCCTCCTTTATTATGAAAAAATGTGATGTAAAATAATGTTACAAAAAGTAAATGTAATATAGGCTACTTAATGCCAATAAGTTAGTATAGGAGTATGAGTAGTTACTGTTTTGCTAGCCACTATATGTCAATTTATTGTTGTTTCCTCACCTGGTTCTTCCTGCATGCTCTCCCTTTCCCTTTCTCCTTCTCCATCTCCCTCTCTTTCCCTTGGCACTGACAATCATACACAAATATATTGTAGCAGGAGAGTTGAGGTCAGTTTGTCATGTCACAAAAATGTTATGGAGACCATTTACAGATTCTAAGGATATGATCAAAAGGCACACAGAGGCGTGTCATTTTAAATGTCTTTATTATTATTGGGCTTAGAAACTTTTTTAAATCACAAATTCCTTTCACAAGAGAAGCTGTATTCTCCATAGTGGGTTTGAAATAAATAAATAAATAAAATAAAAGCAGGGGACCATTGCCTAGATAAGTAATTTGATACAACAACAGATAGCTGGTTTGCATTATCTGTTACTTTAGCTTAACACTTTTCAGAAGAACAAAAAAAATAGAAAACAAGACAGAGGTCATTATGGACTGTCCCTAGTCTCTCATCTGAATCTGTCTTTTTTCTTTTAAAGAACTGTCGTATGTCCATTGCTCAATGGCAGGCCACACACACACACACACACACACACACACACACACAGAGACAGAGAGAGAGAGAGAGTAATGCTAGGTTAAATCCTCTGTGTGTGTGAGGAATGAATAAATACAGCAAAAGAAAAACATTAAACTTTCATTTATTGTCTAGTTTGATAGTCAGCCACAACTGAAAAATAACAGATATAAAACTAGGAATGAATAACAATTCATTTAAAAAGCCACAGTGAGTGTTTTCACACAGTGATATGTCGTTTGTTTTCACTCTGGTCCAAACGCCAGGGCTTCATGTTTCCATGACGACTGACCAGAAAAGACGCACGTGACGTCATGTTTACGTTGTTAAAATGAGTATCAAATTAACGATAAACTTTAACAACAGAGACACACGTACGCACTACACAGGTACGCAGTTTATTTGTCGCGCTGCTGTTTTTGTTTCACGCTCTGGCAGTTAATAAACAGAACTGCATGTGTCTTGCGGAAGAACATTGTTACCGGCGCTACTTCTCTCCGTTTATGACTATGGACGAGTCACCCAGGTCCTGTGCTACTCCACAGCGGCGGCGACCCGCTGGACTAAAATAGTCCGAAAATAAACACTTATTTACGGAAGCGTATTGCATTCACTTGAGAAAAAAAAATCTACTCTGTTTTTCTGAATTAACGAGTTAATTATCTCAGAATTACGAGATAATTTTTCATGGAAAAAAGTTTTTGCTCTGTTTTTCTTCGACTTAATTATCTCAGAATTACGAGATAATTTTTCATGGAAAAAAAAGTTTTTGCTCTGTTTTTCTGAATTAACGACTTAATTATCTCAGAATTATGAGATAATTTTTCATTAAAAAAATATTTTGTTCTGTTTTTCTGAATTAATGAGATCCCTCAAAATCCTGCCAGGAGCTCTATTTTAGCTGGATTGCATGGAAGTAAACATGTCCCGTCTTTCAAGTTTAATCCGGTTTTATTTTACTTTGGGTCTGAGACACTGGGAGATACTGCTGTCTTTAAGTAGGCCTAATATAAATGGTATTTTTATTAGTGCGTCAACTTTGCGCAGACACCTCAAGACTTTGCGCCTGTTCAGACGAAAAGAACATTCTGATCTGCTTGACATTGCTGTGTTTCTCCAGGTTCAGTTGAACCGATATGGTATGCTTCATGGATATAAGATGATGCATCTGAAATGCATTCAGGCTGGCTACGTGGTGACACAAGAGACAATTAGGCAATTGTTGAAAATACTGGATCCTCTGTCCCTAAGTCTGAGCGAATTCGGGTGGCTGTCCCATTCCTTGATAACACCGCATCAATAAAGTAGCGATGACCTTGGGATCACTACTTGTAGAGTATGCATGTAGCCATATCACCATTCGTGAAAACCCGTCGATTGCACCATTGATGCAGATCCCATATGGTTTGAGTTTATCATATGAATCAACATGCCATAAAAAGTTCGGGCCTGGATTATGATACAAACGTCGCCGAAGACGATTCCGGCGCCTCAGTTGCACTCCATGGGGATCCAGTATTTTCAACAATTGCCTGATTGTCTCTTGTGTCACCACGTAGCCAGCCTGAATGCATTTCAGATGCATCATCTTATATCCGTGAAGCATACCATATCGGTTCAACTGAACCTGGAGAAACACAGCAATGTCAAGCAGATCAGAATGTTCTTTTCGTCTGAACAGGCGCAAAGTCTTGAGGTGTCTGCGCAAAGTTGACGCACTAATAAAAATACCATTTATATTAGGCCTACTTAAAGACAGCAGTATCTCCCAGTGTCTCAGACCCAAAGTAAAATAAAACCGGATTAAACTTGAAAGACGGGACATGTTTACTTCCATGCAATCCAGCTAAAATAGAGCTCCTGGCAGGATTTTGAGGGATCTCATTAATTCAGAAAAACAGAACAAAATATTTTTTTAATGAAAAATTATCTCATAATTCTGAGATAATTAAGTCGTTAATTCAGAAAAACAGAGCAAAAACTTTTTTCCATGAAAAATTATCTCGTAATTCTGAGATAATTAACTCGTTAATTCAGAAAAACAGAGTAGATTTTTTTTTTCTCAAGTGAATGCAATACGCTTCCGTACTTATTATAGTTGTACCATGGTGATTCAGGATACTGACTCCAGTCCTCACCGATATGGTTTCGGAATCGGAACAACTCTAGGTAAAAGGAAGGAAGTGTGAGACACAGCTTTGGAGCAACTTAGTTGATTCACAACACTACACAACGGGTTCTCACTCTGCGTGTGTTTCGCGCTGGATGACGGTCGTGCTGAGCGCGGTGCAGGTACAGAGAAGTAGAAGAAGAGAAGGGGATGCTGAAGCACACCTATAAAGGGGCTAGCCTCGCCCCTGGTTTTCTGGCTAATCATTCCACTCACCTCTACGCCCCCGGGTTAGACTAAACGTGTTATATGGCGTCACAGTGGCGAGGGCTGCATTTTAACATCGGTGCTGCCGTGAAGTTGCTCATTCGATCAGGCACTTGGTGCAGAACTTTGAGGACGGGAAAATAAATCGATCTGAACACCAGCTGAGGTATATGCATGCATATGTTTATATCTTGATTGATTACAGTTTGTTACAATTATTTGTAGATCTCACTCTTAAAATGTGTCGTATAATTGAACAGTACATTTGACATTCGTTTGACATTTGCGACAATACCCATTAAACTCTCCGTGCAAATCACATTTTCAAGCCAAACCCATTTTTTTTTTCAATTGTCAATTTTATTAGCCCTCTAAATCAATTAAACAAGTTAAACTATTGTCAAATATAAAACTAACTTTACCGCGCTAGCCAACGGTTGTGCATTGATATTGTGCATGGTTTGCAATGCATGCAATATCTACTCGCATTATAATTTGCTGTGTCTCAAAAATGAGTTTGAGCAAACAACCTGTTTTGGGAATCATTTGGGCGTTCAGAGTGTTTATTAATTGTTTTCTACATGAACGTGCATTTGGCCGGGCTTATTTGATTGCTGTTTTTTTTCAGGGTCTCGTCAAGTTTAAAACAACTTTAAGGCGTCACGAGACACTTGCTCGAGCATTATAGCACACGGACGCATTCGGCGTGAACGGACAGGCAGTTTATAAATGGGTAATTCCTGGGATTCAGTAATATTTCAGTTTTTTTCAAGATGTTGATATGTCCATTAAAATTAATTAAAATAATCTTTCTCATAAAAGATTGCCTTCTTTCTATCTTACATGTCCCTGAGGTACTTCACTGAATTTGAACCAAGAAAATAAATAAAATGTGCACTGTCATATTGTCATTAAAGGCTTTGTAGGTGATTTATTTTCTTCATGGAATGGTATGCAAAATATTTACCTATTGGCCTGAAAGACTAATACAATGAGTGTCCTGAGATATCTCACCAGTCTCTGTGACAGCATTAGACTGTTAACAGCAAACAATAATGTGTCTGTGGGCTGCGGTCTCTGAAGCTTTCTGCCTGTCAAACATTTTACGCATTCTCATATATTGTACTTGCTGAGAATTATTGAGGCTTAATGGCAAGTTTATGCCATGTTGTTAAAAACGTTGTCACGAGCCGCTTCTGCTCGTGGTGCAATAAAGCTAACACTGGTTCCCCTTCTGTCACTCACTTGACGTTGTGTTGATTGTAGTGACACAAGGGGCTTCTTTCGGGAGCCTCGGATATCTCTGGTATGAAAAAGGCCAATGCCAAATTGGCAAACAGAATTTGCATGTCCCGCCCCCGGACATACGGATGTAAAAGGTGGGTACTGTGTATCTGTTCAGTCAGATTCTTTCTTTCGGAGCCGAGCGGTTGTGTGTTCAGCAAGCTGAAAAACTCACTACTGTTCCACTCGCCTCTAAGAGACCTTTGCTGTTGGATCTACGGCGCATTCCCAGCGGCTTTCTCCCTCCTCTGCACGCCAGTGCAGTCCATGCCCCTGGGTGCTTTGACAACTCCTCTAAAAGAGGATTATTTTCTCTAAAAGAGTTAACGCATTGGCATAAAACGTCTTTTTAGTGACACGTCTTTGTCAAGATGCCCTCCCACCTTTGTGTTGTTCCTGGATGCGGCAGATATCTGACGGTCATAGATGCTGCCTCGTGTGTGTCTGGGTCATGATCACACTGAGGCAGCGTTTGTGGATGGCTCATGTACTCATTGTGAGAACTTGACCATGGCATGGTTGCGGCTTTCCTTTCTTAAAGGGAACGCCACTCCAGCCACCCCTCGCATTGCTCCTTCTTTCCATGGGATTGAGGATGACCTGACTGGCGATGGAGGCGTTTTGGGGTGTTCAGCAGGCACGGTTTTGCCGGGTAAATCCACGCTCGATTGCTTCCGTCCGGGCTCGACGTTAGACCGTCTCGCCTCATGGCCTGTCTGATGTCTCCGTTGGCACCATGGAGCAGGATGATGACGTTGCTGCTGCATCGGAGAGCGTCGCCTGACGCGGAGGGCTCGGCCACCTTTGGGTCTGCCCGCCCATTTTGAGGCTGATGTCCAATATGCTTGCCCGGAACCGACCTCCTTACTCGTCTGCTCTCACTACCCTTGATGGCAGGGTGGTCCATGGGTACATGCAGGCGGACAAAGTGGTTGCGGTGCACCTGTGTCCGTAAAGCGCAACCACTTGGTGGGATCACCCTGCACTCCCCTCCAAGGCTTGTAGGACGACGGCATCGCTGACAGCAAAAGCTTACAGGGCCTCTGGACAGGCCGCCCCCACCCTACATGCCATGGCCCTCCTGCAAGTTCACTCGAGTTGCAAAATGGGCACGGCGCCTCGGCACATATCGTATGATCTTCCCCCCTTTCTGCCGTCAGTTATTCAACCCTTGGACAGACCTCTGTTTTCTGCGGACAGGAGTCCCCCTGCATCAGGTGTTCAGATGCATCGTGGTCTCCACAGATGCCTCCAAACAGGGTTGGGGCACCAAGTGCAACAGGCACGCTTCCGCCGGTTCCTGGTCGTGCCCGCTGTTTCGTTGGCACATCAACTGCCTAGAGTTGCTGGCTGTATTTCTTGCCCTGTGGAGGTTTCTCCCACAGATCTGAGGCAAGCATGTCTTGATCCATTCAGACAGCACCGCAATGGTAGCGTACATAAATCGCCAAGGCGGCATGCACTCTCATCACATGTCAAAACTCACTCTCCATCTCCTCCTTTTGAGTCAGCACCGACTGAGGTCGCTGCACGCCACTCATATCCCAGGCAGCCTCAACACGACAGCGGACGCGCTGTCGCGACAGGCTCCGCTCAGTGGGGCTCCACCCCCATGTTGTTCAGCTGATCTGGGACCGTTATGGCAAAGTGTGATTACAATGTTAATTGTTGTTCAGAAATTTACTGATTGAAGTGAATGTAAAGAGAAATCACTAAGGACATTGCCCTGTTGTGTGCAGGCCAGTTTTTTTTTTTTTTGCATGTATTTGTTCCGTACTGTGGACTGCGTTCTTTGGTGTGGATGCATCGAGTCGCGTGACGAGTGAAGGAAATAGATGGCGAGCCACCCGTAAACCAACCGAACTTGGATCTATGTTTCTCATTTTCCATTGGATTTGCGTCATTCCTGCAGTTCGTTCATCTGTAGGAGTTCTTCTCTGTTGAACTTAAGGATTGAGGTTTGTTTTTTTTTTCCTCCCTTTTGGAACGGACATTTTCTAAGAACTAAGGGAAAGCAAAAATTCAATTTTGTTGTTGTTTGGACTGAGATCTTTGAACTGAAAATATATATATATTTTTTTTTGATCTGATAAGAGATCTACATCTCCTACATATTTTTTATTTTTTTTCATTATTAATGTGGTAATGAAAGGGTATCGTACGTTTATTTTGTTGGGAAATTGTAACTAAACTTTGGTTGTGGAAAGTAATTTCACAAGATACACTGAAATTAGGAAACCAAAGAGATATATCCAAAACTAGAAAATAACTAATGACTCCTGTTAATTAGGTGAAACTAAATTAGGTCAAAAGCCAATAAAGCAAATTCTAAATGATAAGGAAACTCAGAACCAAACCCAACTCGCTATAAGGGAAAAGAAAGGAATTAAAACTTTGACACTTTGTTGACATTATTTGATTTAATTTGGGTAATTGTTTTAATTGGTAACTAAATTTAAGTCACAATTGAATTGTGTACAATTTATTTCTTTAAAGGGTATTGATGATTCATATCTAATTCTGTTGTCTTTATTGTTTAATTATTAAATTCCATTGATCATTTTATGTACAAAAAAAAAAGTGTGGCTGGAAAAGTCTACGTGTGTGTACCTCTGCCTCCTTCGACTCCTGTGTCTTCTGATTGGCCCATTGATCCGGTTTATCAAAGTTTGAGTGATAGTGAATCAAAAGCTTTGAGCCAACTCTGTCAGCAAGGGTTATTAACACAAATCTTGCAAAGCAGGTGTTACAACAGGTAGACCTGTTCGCTTCCCAAGACAACTCCAATTGCCTGCTCTGGTACTCCCTCAGGTCGGAGGCAAGTCCCCTTGGGCAGATGCGCTGTTACACAGTTGGCTCCAGGGGATGCGCAAGTACGCTGTCTCCAAACAGAGGCTCGCCCACTGGGTAGTCGACGCCATCGCATTGGCCTATTGGACCTAGGCCGTGCCCGCCCCCTTGTGGGTTTGAGCACACTCTGCAAGGAGTGTGGCATCCTACTCACACAATCGACACATCATACAAATTTCAAGCCATTTGTGACCTCAACCTGGCAACCTACAACCCAGTTGCGCTGTTGATATCTGCGCAGGTAGTAGACGTGGGAAGTTGAATCAAGCATCTCTGGTAGATGGGAGGAGAAGACTCAGATGGTGCTTTGGCACTGATTGTAATATTGGACACGGTGAGAAAAATGACGTTACTCAGCAAATTAAATCACAGCGGCGCAATCTGTATGTATTTAGCCGGCCTCTACCATCCAGTACCACCACCAACCCCCCTGCTCAGAGGTATCCCGGATTTTGGTTCCCAAATGTTGACCGGTATGTCTCTGTGTTTGTAGAGCTCTTCCCTTATTAGGCAGGACCTACCACCACGCCACTTCCATGTGTGGTGTAACAGGCCCATGTGATGTATTTGCCACATTTTCACCTCCCCAGCCTGGGCAGGATGTGGTCTCTGCGGGGTCTTTTCCCCCTGAAAGAATAGGACTGGAAAAGAACGCCTTCCCCCAATGCGTGTTATTGCTAGATAGAACACGCATTGACAGGGCATGGGGCATGGACTGGAAAGACAGGGCGTGGCCTGGCGAGGCAGGGCGTGAGGCGTGGCCTGACCGTGGGGGGTGGAGCCATGAGAGGCTTGAGCAAAGCCGTGGAGCAGAGGAGGGCCTGGACCGTGGAGCAGAGGCAGGCTTATGACATGGCATGGAGGAGTCTGGGGCTTGGCTGTGACATGGCATGGAACATGGCATGGCCTGGAGCTGACTCTGGCATGGATGTGGCATGGCCTGGAGCTGACTCTGGCGTGGCTGTGAATTTAATTTAAAGCATTTCTAACTAAAATAATGAGACCACAGACCCACAATTTGCCTATTTGTAGATTCATCACTTAGAAATGAGAAAACTGTCATATATGTTAGATTTGTTGTCATTAAATTGGTATGAGGGACACATGAGCAGTAGGTAGATGTTTATTTTATAAAAAGAATTGTGTAGAATCATTTTCAAACCACTTCCATTGTGCCCACGACAGGGTTAAGAACAAAGGTGTGTTTTTTTGTTTTTGTTTTTTTTTATAATAAAAGGGCTTTGATGTCTGAAGTGGGATATACAGTATAATTTGTTAAAGGTTCAATTTGTGCCTAATGTTGTAGATTGTTTAGACAATTAATCAAATGTAGTTAAAAATTTTTTTCCAAGTTTAAATATTACCGAATCCCTGGAATGACCCAAATTCAGCTATTGTCAGAATATTGTGTTTTGTTACACTCTTTCCATGGTCCTCATATTAATCAGCCTTCTTTGATATTCCAAGGCCTCCAAAATGAAATACAAAGTTGGACCAGCACGGTTGCAAACCAGTCACGGAATGTATGTGTACATTCAACGCAAGCGCAGGGCAGCAACTTATCAGATGATCGAGGATAATTGTCAGATCACTGACTATAGAAACTCTTGTAAAGGTACGAACCTGTACTGTTAAATGCTTCAAATGACTCATGGCTTAAAGAAAGTTCACCCAAACATGAATATCCTCTCATTTACTCATCTTCATGCCATCCTAGATGTATATGACTTTCTTTCTTCTGCTTAAAGAAAACAAATATTTTTAGAAAAAAGACCTTACAATACAAGTGAATGGTGACCAGATTTTTGAAGGTTGAATAAGCACATAAAGGTAGTGAAAGAGTAATCCATATGTCTCCAGTGATTAAAAAGAAGCTAAATAATAGGTATGGGCAAGAAACAGTAAGTATATAAGTCAAATTTTTCACAGTCATGTGCTTTTGTTTTTAGCAAATCACATTCTTCGTGCATATCGCCACCTACCGAGCATGGAGGACAATTTATAATAAAAAAAGACTTATTTGATCTGTTTCTCACCCATACCTATTATATCGCTTCTGAAGACATGCATTTAACCACTGGAGTCATATGGATATATTTTGTGCTACCTGTATGTGTTTCTTGGGCATTAAAAATGTTGATACCATTCACTTGTATTGTGAAGACTTACAGAGCTATTTTTCTCAATATTAATTTGTGTTCTGCAGAAGAAAGAAAGTGATACACATCTATGTTGGCATGAGTGTGAGAAAATTATTAGAGAATTTTCATTTTTGAGGTGAACTGTCCCTTTAAGAACTGTAGGCTATTGGGGACCTGCTTAATTGATCTTAAATGATTTACTGGTGAAGGCTGTTTGAGTTATTTTTATGGCAGCCTGTCAACATTTGGGTAACACTTACCTTTTTGAAGAACTTAAAACAAACATTGTTATTCTTAAAGGTGCAAAAAGTAACAATTTTCATATAATATTTTTTTTTTGCCTATGTGTCAACAGCTTGTAGTGCAACTTAAAAAATGAGCCCTTCCCGGACTTCCTAGGTTGCCTATTACAGCCTGTAGACTGATTTTCAAGTGAAGGGAGTAGGTTGCTTTTGCCAGGTAAATCCAAAGGATTTGACGTTAATGCATGCTCCCGAGAGCCTTGCCTCAGAGCTTCCGCTCTTCAACAGCGATAACAAACTGCAACACTAGGTAACGCTATCTTAGAGATGGAATCCAGCAAATGGCTGGCTTCCAGCACAACACCAACTTCTACACAATCTCTGAGTAAGCCAAAAAAACATTTATCTACTGAATCCCGTCTGGCTAAGCTGGAACGTGATTGTGGTCGAGCGAAAACTAGAGTGAACATCGGCAGGGCATTTGATTCCTGGAGGGAACTTTGTTTGGTTTTGGCAAAAACAGACAAATCAAAACAGACCCTGAATTGGCATTCTTCTTATTGGACAAGTAAACTTACGTAACTGCAAAGCAGCTAACATACAGTAGCGCAACATAACTGCAGTGCAACAGTATAGTCTGGTATAGTTCGGTAGTATGTAGTATGCTATATTAGCTGATAAATAGTTTTAGTTTAGTCTCAAAATTTGTAGTAAAACAATCATAACTGTAATTTTGATTATGCTACCTCATCTGTCAGCATGATGCCAGTGAGTCATGTTCAGTCTCTTTGTTCGTCCCTGGAGTGTGTGCGTGAGCACGAGCAACAGGTAGCTGGCTGCAGTTCACTTAACGGCCACTGGTGTCATTAATGACAAGGGCTTCTGAATCTTATATCCTGCACCTTTAAGTCAACAATGTGCACTCAAATATGAACATTTATGAAAATACATTAATCAAAGTTGAATGCAGAAAAATGTTTAGTACTCTATACAGTATATGGTTGAAGAAAAAAAACTTTTAGGAACCCTCCCTAATTTTAGCATTCATGTAATGTAAAAATTGCTTATGTTATCAAAGTTAAGATAAAGTGTTGCCTATTGCAAATGTTAGCATAATGACTTCCTATAATACTGTTAACAGTTTAGCCTAATATGATTATTCTTTTCTTCTTTGCTTAGTCACTGTGTATGAGGTGAAAGAAGATAACCACATAATGGCTTTCTGCTTTGAGGTGGAAAATATGTCAATTTTCCCCATGGTTATTAAAACAGACTCTGGTCAGACTCTGGTCAGCTTTAAGGTAATGTTGTTTTCTAACTTGGATGAGCTGAGACTTACAGTATGCAGCCTCTAAAGGTGTATTTAGGGCAAAATGGCTTTCATGACAAATTCGTCTAACATTTTGAACCTCAAAAATGCAATTCTTAGTTCCCTTTAGAACATTTAGATATTGCTAGAAATTAATTTGGTGTCAAATAGTCTCTTGCACATTTCTAATCTCTGATTTTAAGTTATTTACAAGATTTATTTGCTATAATGCTCAATTCAGTATATGCTGGCTATGTACAGGTATTGCCAGGAAAAAAGTTTACTTTTGACAAAACCTTCTTGTTTCAATGGGGTGAAGAGAAGGAGGACTGGAAGAGCTTAAAGTCAATAGCTGAACCCAGCACGTACCTGTGCGTTAACAATGGCAAAGTGATCACCTGCTCACAACGCTTGCCCCATTTTAAATTGGACAAATTCGAAAAATAGGAACCAAAAAAGCTAAGAGGTAATTTTTCACTTTATTTAGGAAGAACATTGTGATTAAAACAATTTTTTTTGTTGTTGTTGCATAGTTTGGCTTTTGTGGCTAATACACCGATGAGCCAAAACAATTGCCTAATATGCGGTTGGTCCTCCGCGTGCCGCCGCCAAAAGAGCGCCGACCCACCGAGGCTTGGTCTCTACAAGACCCTTGATGGTGTCCTGTGGTATCTGGCACCAAAACATTAACAGCAGATCCGTCAAGTCCTGTAAGTTGCAAGGTGTAGCCGCTGTGGATCAGACTTGATGGTCCAACACATCCCACAAATGCTTAGTCGGATTGAGATCTGGGGAATTTGCCAGGGCAACACCTTGAATACTTCATTCGACGGTGGACAGCGTTCATCATGGACACTCTGACCGGTCTGCGGCTACGCAGCCCCATACGCAGCAGGGTGCGATGCAGTATGTTTTGTGACACATTCCTCCCGTAACATCATTCAAATTTTCTGTGAATTGTGCCACAGTAGACCTTCTGTCAGTTCGGACCAGAAGGGATAGCCTTCATTGCCCTCATACATCAATGAGCCTTGGAAGCCCAACACCCTGTCATCGGTTTGTGGTTTGTCCCCCCTCTGACCATTGTCGGTAGGTACGTACTCACCACTATTGACGGGGAGCACTCCTCAAGCCTTGTCGTTTCATAGATGCTCTGGCCCAGTCGTCTGATCATAAAAATTGTGCCCCAAATCGCTCAGGTCTTTAATCCAGCACATTTTTCCTGCTGTCAACATGTTGACTATGAGAACTGATTGTTTGCTTAACATCTAATCCACCCAAACCATGACATGTGGTCGTGTTAGGAGATTATCTAAATTATTCACTTAACCTGTGAGCAATCATAATGTTTTGGCTCATTGGTGTATATACGTTTGTTTTTAAGCTGAAGTGTGTGTGTGTGTGTGTGTGTGTGTGTGTGTGTGTGTGTGTGTGTATAATGAATGTGTAGATCACTCTCAAAACAATCAAAGATTTGATTGTTTATTAGAGCTCTCATTCCTTAAATAATCTACTGACTTTAACGATGAACAGTACTAATGTTGCCCATTTTAAAATCTGCATTGCAAAATAATCTATTCCAACACAGAGCCATGGTATAAAGCTATACTCTCTTTCATTGCCGCTGTCAAGATACAGTAGTTGAAATTCAGTATGTGCTATAAATATACATATATAGAGCAACTATAGTGGGCAGTAATGTAGAACAGTCATAGATTATCCCTAATTGCATGCACTCAATATTGTTTATTTAACAAGTTCATTTCATCTGCTGTACTCAAAATGTATGCTGAATGAATGAATGAATGAATGACAAAACAAAGAGACTCTTACTGTGTTTCAGGCAAACACCGAAGATTGTTAAAATGCTTTGCAGAAAAGGGAGAGCTGAAAACGTTTCGCAACATTTCATCAACAAAAGGGTCCTAATCTGTTTGTATCAACTATACTTTTCTTTGAGGGAACCAGGATGTTGAGAGTTTCAAGTGCAAACGCAGCATTTTCTTTGTGGTGTTTTAAGGCATGCAATTTTGTCCCTTCTGCTCCAGTTTTCCTTTTTGTCATAATCTACTAATTATTACTGAAATAGAGTTATTAAATATAGAATTAGGACAACTGATGCATTATCTATTGTGTCCAAGAGACCAAACTATTAAGTGTTCACTCAAGTATTAAACAAAATATATAGGGTACAATGGGTCAAAAAATACATGAATCAAATAAAATATCATGGAGCAACATAATTTGTGTGAAAATAAATAATAACAGAAGGTAATTTATTTAGGAGGGCCTGGGTAGCTTAGCGAGTAAAGACGCCGACTACCACCCCTGGAGTCGTGAGTTTGAATCCAGGCTGTGCTGACTGACTCCAGCCAGGTCTCCTAAGCAACCAAATTGGCCCGGTTGCTAGGGTGTATAGTCACATGGGGTAACCTCGTCGTGGTTGCTATAATGTGGTTCTCGCTCTCTGTGGGATTTTCCGCTAATGTGAATCACATTTGGCATTTCATAACATCTTAAGTATTCTATGAACAAATGAATCTCCATTGTGATTGGATCATTCAATGTGAGCCCATTTTGAACATCGTTCATAATAAATCTATTACCCCGTTAAAGAAAAACAATGTGTTTAATTTGGGCCTTTAGCCACTGCAACAGGAGGCTTTTTACCACAATAACTTTCCTTTCACTTATTGGACTGTTATTACACAACTTTTTGATTGAATCACCTTGAACAAAACTGAAAATCACAAATAAGTATTTTTCTTCAAAATTATTATTATTATTTTTTTTGCCAGGATTATACATGACCTTGATTTGTTACAAAATTGATAAAAATAAGTTTTTTACATTTTAAATTGTAAATGAGCCTGGCTTTACTATTTATTTATTTGGACTCATAAATCCCATTATAAATGTATATTTCTATTGGGTTTAGCAAAACAAACAAACAAAAATAACAATGGAGCGTTGAAAGGCACCCTTGATGAACCAGTTAGAACTTAGTCAAGAGTTACCTCTGGTGGCGAGGGAGTGGAGATGCAGGCTCAGATGTCGCACTGATGTTGTACAATGCTTTATATTATCTGATTCAAGTTCTGCTCACTTAGACAAGGTAAAGCAGATGAGCACTTCTGTTGTGTTTTGTACATACGCTGTGGGTGTAGCCTATATATGCTTCAACTGATGCATTATGCCTTTTCTCTTATTAATATGTATATCTAGCAAATGTGGTGGTGGCGTAGTGGCTAGAGCACAGGGCTGCTAATTAGAAGGCCCTGGTTCGAACCCCACGGCCACCACCATTGTGCCCTTGAGCAAGGCACTTAACTCCAGGTTGCTCCGGGGGGATTGTCCCTGTAATGAGGGCTCTGTAAGTCGCTTTGGATAAAAGCGTCTGCCAAATGCATAAATGTAAATGTATTAGACATGTTTTGAAAAAGCTGAAACAGCTAAAATAACTAGAAAAATAATCAACAACAAACTTACACTTCTGCTGTATGTTGAGTTTGACCTACTAAAGATTGTATTTTTATACACCGGCAGCCAAAAGTTTAGAATAATGTGCAAATTTTGCTGTTTCGGAAGGAAATTGTTTCTTTAATTCACCAAAGTGGCATTCAACTGATCATAAAGTATAGTCAGGACATTACTGATGTAAAACACAGCACCATCACTATTTGGAAAAAGTCATTTTTGATCAAATCTAGACAGGCCCCATTTCCAGCAGCCATCACTCCATCACCTTATCCTTAAATAATCATGCTAAATTGCAAATTTGGTACTAGAAAATCACTTGCCATTAGAGCAAACAGAGTTTAAAGCTATTTTGTTTGTTAAATGAAGCTCAACATTGTCTTTGTTTTTGAGTTGCCACAGTATGCAATAGACTGGCATGTCTTAAGGTCAATATTAGGTCCAAAAAAAAAAAGAAACAGCTTTCTCTACAAACTCGTCAGTCAATCATTGATTTGAGGAATGAAGGCTGTACAATGCTTGAAATTGCAAAAAAAAAAAAAAAAAAAGATTTTATTACAGATATGTACACTACAGTCTTCAAAGACAAAGGACAGCTGGCTCTAACAAGGACAGAAAGAGATGTGGAAGGTCAGATGTACAACTAAACAAGAGGATAAGTACATCAGAGTCTCTAGTTTGAGAAATAGACACCTCACATGTCCTCAGCTGACAGCTTCATTGAATTCTACCTGCGCGTGGGGTGAAATATCTCCCGAGTATCTGGACAAACTGACAGCTGGAATAACAAGGATCTGCAAAGCTGTCATTGCTGCACATGAAGGATTTTTTGATGAGAACTCTTTGTATTTCTGAACATTTTTTTCAAATTGTAATAGTAATTTTTCACATTTGTAATGCCCTGTCTTTACAGTTGATTGCCACTTTGGTGAATAAAAGTGCCAATTTCTTTCCATCAGTGCAAAATCTGTACATTATTCCAAACTACTGGCCTACAGTGTAACTACTGATGCTTTTCTTTTCTCTCAAGTAAAGGGATAGTACGTTAAAATGTGAAAATGCTGTTGTAATTTTCTCACCCTCTTGTTCTTACCCGTATTAATTTTGCATCTTTGTGTGGGTGAAACTTGTACGAAAATATGCAAAAAATATTGAATGACTTAAAACAAAAAATGTGAATTTATTCTGATTTTATGCATTCAAATGTAGGCAAAGACTACTCTACTGGAGAGAATAAACATTGTGGTGTTCAGCTTACATTGAACTAATGCATTTTCAGATTTACTAATAAACAAATTCTGAAGCAATCTATCGCTTTTTTTTCTTTTCTTTTTTTTTTTACACATATGAATGACAATGTAGACAACATGAAAAGCTGCAGAAAACTGGAAATTACAGTATATGAACAAGTTGTCTTCTAACAACAAATAATAATAGAGTATTTTGGCAGATTAACTTATTAAGAATTTACATAATGTTCTCTCTGAGGAACGATGTATTTTCGTTTATCACTAATTTGGGCTTCTAAAAAATGTCAGATTGAATGTGGGGGACTGTGTTAAGGGGAGAGAGAGAGGGGGCAAGCATGTGCAATTTTAGCTTCTTTCTGCATACAGCTAACATACATGGCAACACAAAAGCTAAATATAGCCCTGGAAACCCAGGGCAGTACACACAAGAACTTCTCTGTCATGAGTCACATGATCCCTCTGATGCCCTCCTCCACTCTCTCTCGTTCATCCCGTTGGTGTATTATTTTCTTTCAAATCTGAATGCCTTTTCATTTATGTATCTTATTTGCAGGTTATCATTTTGTCTGACATTTATCATACTACAGTATACTAATTACATGTGCCTGTTTTTTTTCTTCTTCTTTTCTTACAAACCGTGGGACAAACAGTACTGTCTTTATGTTTCAAAATTGTTTTATTGAAAGTTGTCCATAGAGCAACCTGGTTTCACAGAACGTTACTATAGGCCTACCTACATTTTTACATATCAGGGCACATCCTGGTGAAATGAACACTAGAGGCGCTAAAAAATGTACCTTTATTCTCACACAAATCACGAGTAAAATGGCAGATTATCATTTCATAAACACTTTTTGCCCTGTTCCTCACACAATGCTATCTTAGGACATCAAAACGCTTTTAATATAGCACATAACTTGTAAGGCGATACACTTTAATGTTTGTATTACATATTCACTACATTACTACATTTACACACTTAACTCATGCGTGACCAAATTACGCAATAGCTTAAATGTCTCCAGTCACATAATTTTCATGAGATCAGGCTGCCACAGTTTTAAATTGAATGTAACCTAAACCAATCTTTTATGCACTGTAAACCCTAATACTGCAAGTTTGCCGAACTCAAATTGAGGAATTCGGTTACATCAAATATTTTAAGTAAACTCCCAAGTTTAAGTTTAAGTTTTAATGCAATTTAATTGCTCTTAACTTGAAATACTGAGTAAGCCAACACTTACATTTTAATTTGAACTCTTTGGCTGATTTTAAAATTACCATGAAATCTCTTCTTAAAATCTGAAGTGGATGATCTTAATAGCTAGAACTAGCACTGTAAACCCTAATGCTCAAAATAATTAATTGTTTTGAGTAGGGAAAAAATAAATCATCCAAATTAGTTCAAATAAATGGACGTTTATGAGTATTTCAACTTTCTCATGCTTTGCATGGCACTTGACAGAGAGGTTAAATGTTAAAATCAAGTGTTATATAATGTGAAATGTTGTGTTACTTAGAAGAATTTCTAGCTTTTTAGAAAAGCTTTTTCCCCACAAAATATTTATGTAACTGATAACCTCAAATGTTTTGAGTTCTGCTAACTTATTCAGGTTTACAGTGTACAGTGAATGTTAGCATGCTGAATGCATTCGAAACACTATGCTTTGAGTAGCATAGCAATTGCTATATAAACGTAAAAGAAATATACAGTAGTGCAATCTTTAATTAAATAAAAATACTTCTCCTCAACCTAAGCTCAATCTCCACTATTCACCAGGGTAACCAACAAAAAATGCCCAGTTTCAATAAAATTTAAGTTCCTGTAAAAAGTTATGTTTATTCAACTCAAAACAATAAAACTAGGAGGTCAGGTTACTTTAAAAGTATGAATTTCGTGAACTCAAAAAAAAGAGAAAGTTCGATTATACAGTATATAATAATTATTTTGAGCATTTGTGTTTACAGTGATGTGTCTCGCTCAAGGGTACAATGGCGACAGTTTAACAGGAGCCAGCTGCTATGTGAAAGCTGTGCATTTTGTGTAAACCTCACTCCCGTGACCTCAAGAGGTGCACTAGCGACTGACACTAGGGCTGTAGCCTTTAGCCTCCTCGTTAGCATGCCTGCCTCCCATGCCAGTTGACGCTGGTTTGAATCCCGCTCGGAGCGAGTTGAGCTGGATCGGTTGCAGTGGTGCCGTGACCCGGATGGGAGTGAAGTTTGGAGGGTGAGTGTAATGGGAGCCAGCTGGTATGTGAAAGCTGTGCGGTATGTGTAAACCTTACTCCCCTGGCCTCAAGAGACACACTAGCGACTTCTACTATAGACTGTAGCATTTAGCCTCCTTTAGCATGCCGGCTGACGCTGGTTCGAATCCCACTTAGAGCAAGTCGAGGAGGACCAGTTACAATAGCAATCTAGATTGCCTCTTGCAGGGTTTGAACCTTCAACCTGTGGGATGCCAGCCTAGACCACAAAACCACGCCACCATAATTGTTATTACCTCTACCACAGTCAAATATTAAAATGTAAAACTGAGTAAAAATGTCTTCTTTATGTATAAGCAACAATAATTAATGTTTTTTTCAATAATTCCCAATACATCCAGAAATATGGTCATGGTGTTCAAAATCTGTATGACGTTCCATTCACAATCATTTTTATAGCAAAAAGAATAAACGGTAAAATGTCAGCATTTGAGCTGTTGAATTGGTAGAGGCAGTTTTATTCTAGTTTGAGAGAATTTTCATGGTGTTCTTAAATGCCGAAGCTAAAATGTTGCCAATGGGAACTGGTTGTGGCTTTGTGCAAAAGGGTAACTGTATTTGCAGAGCATATAAGTACTGCAAGGTGGATAGATGTCTCCCAGGATTAGTGGATTAAGAGCGATTGTTCAATATGAATGTCGGAGTAAAATCTAAATGAATAACAGTCTGGCTGACAGCTGTGTTGGGCAGTTTGTATCTTATCCTCATCTCAGCAGGATATCAGAGAATGTGAAATAATCTCTTAAATCACAGAAGCTCTGGCAGTCCTGCAATTGCGTACCCTTGAACTGTCTTTTCGCCTTACAGCACGTCAGTGAGAGGATGGGTGAAGCTTAGCACATGCGTGTGTGTGTGCGCGCGTGTGAATCGCACTATGACTGATTGTGAAATCACGTCAGACATGGTTTGTTGGGTTTATCTCAGTACTGATACAGTAGGACGTTATGGGACACAGGAATGAAGAGGGACAATTGTTCATTAGATCAACCAGGGTCCATGTTAATTTACAGATTTGTCTGTAAAATGGATGATAGCTGCAATGGTGGTTAGATATTCCATGCAAATTCCCTTTTCCCCAATCTTTTACTAAGTAAATGAAAGGGAGAGAGGATCATGCTGTATGCTAGAAAACTGAAATGCACCCAGAAAGAAAAATGCATCCAATCACATTTTAATGCATTCCCTGGTTTAAAAGCAATAGTTATGCAAAAAGGGATTACATGATTAGAAATGATTATGTCAGTACAGTATCAGTATCAATACAGTGTATTTTATGCCCTTTGACCATGTGAAGAATGTAGTTTCTCATAAGTTATTTGGTATTCTGTGCAATTGAGCAAACCACCGGTTTTGTGTACGTGACTGTGGTCTATTTATTCAGACTCCTGGGAAAATTCAGGCATGGTTAAAGGCACATTCTTTCTTCATTGAAGCCAAAATAACTGCATATCACTTGCATATCAATTGTATAAAACTCTTGTGTATGAATTCCAAATGTCAAAGTAAACTTCCCTGTCTTGCACAACCAGTATGGTGTATTTTCAAAAAAAAAAAAATATTAATAGTATGTGTAAACAAATGTATGTAACCATTATAATACTCTTGTAATAAAAAGGCAGAGGTGTATTAAGAAATCTGTAAACTATGTGTCCTTATAAGAAAGAAAATATATCCTTTTGACTATGGACCTATGCAAAGGAAGAAACATATCCTTTTTTAAAAAGCAATTAGACAGGGACTTTCCACCAATAAGTAAAAAGGAGAAGGTTGGAAAGATAATGGTGGCGAGTGGAGAAGACGCTGGCAGGAGGCTATTGGTCAAAGATAGAGGACATGAAAGATTTAGGACCTAGAAGAGATAACTAAAAAGTATATGAATGTGAACTTGAAAATGTGTGTTCAGAATGGACAGCTGGCCTTTCTCAAGTTTGTTGGTGATTCAATAAACTTTAACTTTGGCATCTGGAGCCCTGTACTCGACACCAGACAAGAGTGTTGCCAAAATAATAATAATAAAAATCTCCAAAGCATTTCTGAATCAAGCACACTTGTATTCTTCTTGGCACTGGCCTTGTTTTCATGTTACCTCTTCTGGTAATTGAAACTTTCATGACATTGTGTGATTCTCACAAAACCTGTAAAGGAAGTGTTCTGGTCATATGTAACCCAACACATTACAAAGAGAATATGAAATTATGTTTTGAGTAAAGAAAAATGAAGCCTAGATTTAGGACCACTGAATGCATTTCAGTGCATTGTGACATTATTTTCAAGACACTTAAGAACCTTTCCCCCCTCAATTCTCATTACTGTAATGCATATGGAATTTTTTTCTATTCCCATTGTTTTCAATGATGATTGATGATGCAGAAATAAGAGCATTGACCTAACTGTGCACCTCTGTGGGTCTTCAGCCCGGGAACAGCACCAATTTGCGAACAAGTGCCACTTTAGGGCATAAAGTTGCCTGGTAGAGGGGGCTCTGTCTTGGTTGATCGTGTCTACGATGGCAGGTGGTAGACCAGCTAGATCTTCCGCTTCCCGTCCAGGGGACAGACATGGAGGTTCCAGAGGTCTGGGTGCGGATACCAGAGCATGCCCCATCCCCATTCCTCAGGGGAATTCACCAGGGAGGGGCTGTCGCGAGGAGTACGAGGTCCGAGAACCAGGCCCGGGTGGGCCAGTAGGGAGCCACTAGGGTGACTTGTTCCTCGTCCTCCCTGACCTTGCACAGCACCTGTGCAAGAAGGCTCACTGGGGGAAATGTGTACTTGCGCAGCCCTGAGGGCCAGCTGTGTGCCAGTGCATCTGCCCTGAGGAGAGCCTCTGTTCGGGCATACCAGAGCGGGCAGTGGGAGGTCTCTCGGGAGGCAAACAGGCCTACCTGAGCCTTGCCGAATCGTTCCCAAATCAGCTGGACCGACCGGGGGTGAAGCTTCCGCTCTCCACCGGGCAAGCGTTGTCATGACAGCGTGTCCATTACCACATTGAGGATGCCCGGGATGTAAGTGGCACGCAGTGACTTCGTGGCGGTGCCCCCCACGAAGACGTCAGCTCATCATGTACTTCCGGGAAAAAGCGGCTGTGAGCGGCACGCAGGCCCCAGGAACAAGTCATCCAACAGAGACGGCTGTGGGGAGGATGGAGGGTTCCAGTCCAGCTCCACGCTGACGGCGGCCCGGGCAAGCATGTCGGACATCTGTGCGTCAGCCTCAGCCTGGGCGTGCTGGCCCGAAAGCGGCAGCCCAGGGGAGTCATCCACATAAGATGCCGCGCTCTCCGATGCAACGGCGAGCTCATCCACCTCGAGTTCCAGAGGATAGTCAGGCTGGCTGTGAGGCGAGCCGCTGTTGCCTCGAGCACGGACAGGAGTCAACAAGCTGGGGGGGCGGCTGGTCCGAGGGGGTGTACCCGGCGGAGCTGCACCTGCTGCCGTCCCCAGATCGCCTCCATCGCCATCCGCATCGTCCTCAATCCCGTGGGAAGAAGGAGCAATGTGGGGGTCAGCTGGAGTGGCATGCTTTCTAATGAAAGCGCGCCGCGACCGCAACGTTGCCATGGACATGCTCTCGCAGTTAGAACATGAACCATCCACAAAAGCTGCCTCGGTGTGATCGCTGCCCAGATACATGAAAAAACGCCTGTGGCTGTCTGAAGCGGAGAGCACTCTACCGCATCCAGGAACTACACGGGGCGGAAAGGCATCTTTAAAAAGACGCGTCCTTAAAAGGACATTCAAAGCCGCTATGTATTGCTCTTTTAGAGGAAAATACTCTTTTACAAGAAAAAAAATCACTCTTTTGAGTTTTCTGCGCTGTCGAAGCGCCCAGGGGCAAACTGCACTGCCGTGCAGAGAAGGAGAAAGCCGCAGAAGTGCGCCGTAGATCCAACAGCAGAGAAGCGTCAGAGGAACAGGAACAGGTGTGTGACTCGCAGCTGACTGCATACACTAGTGTCACTTCTTCGACACAACGTCGAAGTGAGCGACAGACAGGGAATGTTCATTTTTGGGCAAAGAACTGAACATTATGAAAAGTCAGTGAGTCACATTTTGTAAAGTATAAAGTTTTCGGATAGTAATTTGATGGCTGCTTGATCACTCACAATGTGTTATATTCACCTCCCTAAAAAAAAAATTAATCTGTCGATGGTTGCCAAAATTTAATAAGCTGGTCAAAGCATGAACTTGAAAATATTAAGTAAATTCTACATTCAAACATGTAATAATTAATTCTCTAGCTTATAAGCAAATATGATTTATGATCCTATGTTACTTTTGCAATGCGTCATCATATTTTATTCCTAAAGTAGAAAATCTTGTCATATTTATTTGCTTATCTGAGTAAATGTCCCTGATTTTACTTAACTGTTCGTAACTTAACCATCATGTACTGGGCTTGAATAATTAATGAGCTTGCATGGTTTCATTGTTTGATAGTTTATTTACACCATTTTTTTATTGTTAATTTTGTTGCGTTTGGTAACTTCTGGTTTTGTGCAGTCGTAAAGTTAATTTTCTACTCAAAATGAACGGTTCATGATCACAAATAATTATCTGTTGATTATTAACGTCATGGTGTTTTGTCTGCCAGTGCAGCTCTTGTTTCTATCGCCAATAACGCAAGTGTGATGTTGTTTCATAGACTACATAGCATGCATTAAGTGTGCCTGTGGGGAGACTTCCGTATGTCATGTCTGACATGATTAAATATATGTTTGTAAGGAAAATTCAAAACATGACATGTTCTAATGTTTATTTAAACACCACGTTTATCATAATTGTAAGGGAAAGTTTTCTACAATTGTAAAGTTTAATTTACTCACTTTAATCAATATGTCATGAAGTCAAGTAGATTTTACTTCGATTTTCACCATTAAGATTTACATAGAACTGTGTGCTAAAACTTGCGGAATAAAAATTAAGTAAATCTTATTGGCAATTGTTTTTTCAGTGAATAAGCAAAACACGTTTCAAACCATCTTAAAATGCAAAGACGCATGTTCTCAGCAAAGAAATTCTATTTATTTTTTTTTCAAAGGAATTTGTGGAGAATTACAGCAGAACACACTTGACTGAACAGCTGCCTTTATCACATTACACAGTACAGACAAGAATGAGGTCAAAACTCATATGGATATTAATTTAAAATTAGTAAAAAAAAAATTAAAAAAATTTAACAAAAAATCACTATGGCTCCCAGGTGGCATGTATGGCTAATTCTTGTAGCCAAGAAGGCCTGAAAATCGAAATATAAAAGGCCAGAAAAGGCTTTAATGTTAATAAATGACAAACATTTTACCAGGATTATGCCAAATGCACCTATTTGCAAATATTGGGAATATCACTCCTTTTTCTCTTGTCAATTTAAAAATGTATAACACCAACTCACAAGCAATAAGAACAAAATAACAGAGGGAGGTTGAAAATATCATCAGGCACGCAATTTGAGAGATCTACAAAAAGAGTAGACTGAATGCTGACTTCTTGGAGGTCAGAAACATAACACCTAAATGTAACTCATAAATATTGGAGATAAAGAAATACAAGTCCAGTTTGTATATTCTACTTCATAATTTTGTTATTTTTCCTATGCTCTTCCAACCATTAGGTCTATAGGAAAGGTATTAAAACTAGTAAGAAATATTCCCCTGTATAATTGCATCCGAGTTTTGTTTAAATAGCCTGTTTAGGAAGCATTTATAATTGTTTTTATGCCTATATATAAATATATTTCTGTATATATATTTCTGTATACGGTTTTTAAAAAATACATCTATTTAAACCCGGTTGGGTATTGTTCTACATTTGATTTCCTTTCCAGTTAAGTCATCAAAGCACTCCACATGCTCAATTCAAAAATGCCTAATTTGAAAGTCATATGGACTGATATTAACCTACCAGCCTAACGTGGACATAACATTCAACTAAATGTCTACGATCTGGTATTATTCCCTTTTAAAAGAGCCTAATCAATCGCAATTATAAATTTAGAAACAGAGGAGCATTTGTGTACTTCCCAATTTCGATTGAAATTTAGTACATACATTCATCCCTACATCCAATCAGAGTGACTTGCTCTATCCTGATAAGAAACAGGTGAAAAATAAAGTAAAATTCACCCCTACCTCAATACTCGGCAGGGTGGTGGAGCACTGTTTCATAGCACCATTTCAACTATGTTTAGGATTTACATTTTTTGCTTGAACTGTATTCTGTGTACAGAAGTTAAACCATTTATAAAGTTTGATCTGAGTCATTCATATATATATATATATATATATATATATATATATATATATATATATATATATATATAATATGCATATACACACATTTTCTGAGAACACTCCCCAGCATGTAATTTGGATGCTGGTTTGCTCTCCATAATGGTACAACACCAAAAAACACTTATAGATATCATAGTAGCTTGATACACTAGCACTAAATTTCCTGGTTGAATCATTTGTGAACAGTCTTTGAGTTAAATGGGTAAAATA
The DNA here is from genome assembly GCA_032164185.1 of Moxostoma hubbsi. NCBI lineage: Eukaryota > Metazoa > Chordata > Actinopteri > Cypriniformes > Catostomidae > Moxostoma > Moxostoma hubbsi. The sequence continues at coordinate 15,508,713 of JAVLUX010000215.1, read as the reverse complement.
TTTTCTTTTTCTTTTCTTTTCTGCAAGGGGAAGAACTTCCAAATAGTCTAGACCTAGAGCAGCCAGCTATAATATCCATATATTTAGCCAAACATCATCTATACTGCTTTTTAAACAGGTTTCTCTTACATATACATGACAGTGTTTCTCAGTCAAACATCTTTACTCGCCATAGATTGGGCATTAAGGTTCGTTTCATGCATGTGAATTCGTTCCTCTCTCTTGCACGGTTCCTGCGCAGTGGGGAACACCGGACCGCCGGTTCAGTCGTCATCCAAGTCTTCCCCCTCCGACTCCTCGCCTCCTCTCCGCTCATAAGCTTTATCTCGATGCCGCTCCTGGATCTCCTTCATCTCCTCGGCGTAGCGAGAGAAAGCTCCCCCGAACTTGCCCCAAGCTTTGAAGGGAATCGTGATAGAGTTTCTGTAACTGGGTTTCACCTCGCTCACCCGCATAAACACCCCGTACTTGTTGGAGCCCACGTCGAAGAAGAACCGCTTAGAGTCCACCGTGATCGACGTGCCCTCGGGTAGCTCCCCGTAACCCCCGGCGCAGCCGCCCCCGGCCAGTTCCTCGTCGTCCCCGCCGTAGTCATCGATAAGCTTGGCCAAGGCGTCGCGGAACTCGATGAGACCCTGAGCAGGAAGGGCAATGGTTTGCCCGGATTGCATGCCACCCCCGGGCACACCTCCTCCTCCTCCCCCAAACCCACCAGGCCCACGGTTGACGGTCTGACGGATCCGGAGGAACCTCCCCCGCTGGTTCTCCTTCAAATCGAGGTAGTATTTGCGGTTTTCTCTCACTAGAAACTCGCTCTTCAAGGCCCGTCTAGGCCCGCCGTCCTCGCCAGCCGAGGACTGAGCAATCTGCTCCGGGGTGCTTGGCCCGAGCTGGGCGTAGTGCTCAATAAAATCCCCCAGGTAGTCCCGAAACTCCGCCGCTACTGACATGGAAAGTGTCAGCCGACTTTTGGAGCCCCCAGCGCCGACCTCTGCGATCTTGATGAACCTGCCCTTCGAGTTTTGCTTCACGTCCAGGTAGAAGCGTTTGTTTTGGATGTCGAGGCGCTTGGACGCCAGCTCCTGGGTCTCTTGATCCCTCTGGAAATGCTGAAATCCGCTGCCTCCACCCCCTCCTCCTCCACCGCTGCTTCCACCGCGTTCACTGCCACTATCCCCATCCGCCATCTTCACCACCACCCAGAGCTGCGTTATTTTTTCCCATCCGTTTTTCGATAAGTCCCGCCTCCTGACCTAATCAGAGGCACGTCTTTGCGCTGAGAACGTTGAATGATTGGACGATTGTTGGAGACGCGTCACTGCTCTGACGACAATCTTGTGATTGGACGTTCGAGATGTCAGTCACATACTCGCGATCTCCAATTGGACCGAAAGCTGTCGTTTAACCTTGGGAATACAAAATACCCATTATAATTGGCTAGATATAAACCCCGCCTTAATGTTTTGACAGTACCATGGATTTAGCGGTGGACAGTTGTGTCGATAATATCAGAAATTACTTAGCAGAGATGGGCCACTTCTATTTAAACGAATTCATAGTTAACTAATGTTAACTTATACAACTTTTAATTTTTAAAATCTATTATTATGCTATAAAAGTATTGTTCATTGTTAATTCATGTACTAATGTTAACAAATTACACGATTGTAAAGTGTACCAGTTGTGTTATTGTATCATTAATTTTTATTTATTATTATTATTGTGGTGTGATATTATAGAATCAGAATGAGCTTTATTTGCCAAGTATGCTTACACATACAAGGAATGTGTCTTGGTGACAGAAGCTTCCAATGCACAAACAATACAAAACAAGACAGAGATCATGATAATGATAATAATAATAATAAAAGATAGAATGGCAGAAACCGGGAGACTAAATGTGCACGCATGCTCTCGTTTTGTTTCGAGAATTGTCCGTTGCATACAAGCACATGCCTTTACTGTGCGTTCACACCGGACGCGAATAGCGCGTCAGGCGCGAATGATTTCAATGTTAAGTCAATGCAAAGACGCGTTACGCGCGTAAAAAAATCCTGCGGCGCGAATGAGGCGTGCGGCGCGGTAGACGCGAATACGCCTAATTCGCGCGTCAAGTTCGCGCGAATGGCGCGAATTAAGCTTCTGGCGCGTTAAGCGCGTTACGAGCGAATGATTTAGTTAGTGCTATTTGTGCATTCACGCGTTTGACGCGAATTCGCGTCTGCCGCCCGAGTTGAAAAATCTGAACTTCTGCGTCAATTCGCGCCGCGTTAACCAATCAGGAGCCTGCTTGCTTCACGTGGAATAAAGTGACATAGCATAAACTCCCGCTCGAAAGTCATTCATTCCAAATGGAGGAGCAATTAATTTTAGCAGTGAGTGTTCACCCAGAGCGATTTGACTCCAGTTCTTATTTTTATAGAGACAGGTACAAAAAGGACCTCGCTTGGAAGAGGATTAGTGAGGAGATTGTACAACCTGGTAAGTTGTAAGATATACAAATTTCACTTTTGAGTCACGTTATTGACCTAAAACGTTACTAATCAGTTAGCAAGCTGCCGTGCTGCTAGTTTACAACTATTTTCCCGCAAATATACAACTACTTTTCACTAACAAGATAATGTGTTTATTCAGAGGATATCTGCCGTAAAAAGTGGAAAAGCCTCAGGGACACGTACCTGAAGGAGAAGAGGAAGGAGTTGGAGAAGAGGAGTGGGTCAGCAGCAGGGTCTGGGAAGAGGTGGAAGTTTTCTCAGATCTTGGGATTCCTCGACCCCTTCGTCACACCACGAGAAACAACAAGTAACATGGAGGGGGTCGAGGCCCAGATCGGAGAGGACAACCACCTCGAGGACCAGGGACACCCCGAACAATCAGGGGAGACAGTGACAGGTGTTTCTAATATAGACACATTACAAGGCATATATGTTGTCATGTTTACAGATGAAAAAATTTAATCTCTCTGAGTATTGTTACCAATGTGTCGTAATAACATTTAATATTGTCTTGACAGAGCCATATCAGAGTGAGGATGGCCGAAGAACCCCCTCTTCTGCTCCTGTCTCCCCAGTCCCTGGTCCCTCAGCCCCTGCTGCTGAACCTACAAGTGTGTGAAAGCAATAGTACAAACAATATTTCAACATATTACATGCACAAAGTCCCTGGAGAGGCGGTAATTGAAGACACGCCTCTCTGGAGGAAGCGTGCGTCCAGGAAAGGGCCGCATGAGGTATCTCCGCAGCGGGAACGCCTCATCAGCCACGAAGACATGATGCTGGGGTCCTCTGTATTCAGCACCAGGTAGAGGGTGGTCATGAGGCAGATGAAGAGTGCCAGCCCGGAGAGCCTGTCCAAAGGTGGAGTTTGCCAGAATCCCACCATCACTGGTCCTGCCGTACCCCCCAACATCGATCACCCGGAATTGATACTTCGCATCCACAACTGCAAGCAGAACGATGGAGAACGTTCCCTTGTAGTTGTGGAACTGGGATCCTGAGTTCGGGGGTGCCTTCAGCACCACATGCTTACCATCCACCGCTCCAATGCACAGAGGGAAGTTCCACCGCTCCTGAAATCCCTCTGCGATGGACCTCCAGTCATTGGTGGTGGGCACAGCCATGTAGTCCTCCACAAGGCAGTCCCAGATGGCAGTCACTACCTGGGCGACGATCTGGCACACTGTGGAGACACCAACCCGGTAGCTGGATGCTATCGTCCTGAATGAGTCCCCAGTGGCAAGAAACCTATAAAACATTGTTATAAATATTACTACAAGTACACTTGTAGTTACATATTAAACTATACAATCAACAGCTATACTATTAAATGGTTTATGGTATATTAAATGGCAATAATCAAGCACTACATATAGACAATAATCAAGCACTACATATTGCTTACAGATAGAGATATTTAAATTTTAGGTTAATGTCTAGGTTATAGCGGTTAACAGTATCACTAGAAAGATCACTATGTTTATACAGATAAACATGACAGTATCACGTCTGCTAAGAGAATATTTATGTCAGTTAACTGAGTATCACTAGAAAGAGCGCCAAAAGTGGTATTTGTCCCACAGTTTAAAAAAAAATATTGACAGCATATGTTAGCATATTGAATATACTGTATTTAAAATATCATATACATTTTCATTTACTAACCGAAGACAGATGGACAGGCGCTCCGCAGCCGGGATAGAGCGCCTGTAGTTGGTGTCCTGGAGGGTGATCCTCGCTCCGATGCGGGACAGCAGGTCATCGAACTGGGCGCGGGACAGGCGGAAGTACCGCTGAAAGCGGCCGTCATCCAGGCGCAGCTCCTGGAGCAAATGGTGAAACTCGCCGAACTGGGTTCGCCTCTGAAGGGTCTGGTGGACCCAAATACGGTGACGATGATGCCTACGCCGCTGTTTTGCTCTCCAGAGCAAATACAGAGCGGCGACTCTCTCGATAAATGACCCATCAACAACAGACATCTTGTAAAAAGATGGCCGCCAACGGGGTTCGAAATTTTTGAAACTTTCGCCTCTGACGCGCGTGACGCGCGTAAATTTCGCTTCAAACTTTTATTTTTTTACGCGCGTCAGTTTCACTCTTGACACGCGAATTAACACAAAGTGGTCAAGCGTCAAACTAGACGCGGTAGACGCGAATTTGACGCGCTATTCGCGTCCGGTGTGAACGCACTGTTAAGCTGCGTACACACTGCAAGCGACTTTGTCGCTGCAGGTCGCCAGTGGCTGGCGGTGAAGTCGCTAGTGGGCGTTTCCACTACTGGTTGCCTAGTAACGTTTATAAATGACATTCACGGATGTCATTCCATTGCTGTTGACAGCGAATTGCTTTTCTTGCCGCTAAAAACAAACATTTTGGTGGGAAAAGACTAAATATAAATGTAATCAGCACATAAAATGCTTTATATCAAAGATGAATGACTTGACATGAATGAGAAACAAGGTGTGCTCTTTGCCATAGCGGCTGTTTATCTGCGGCGAAAACGCAAACGCTGGTCTGTCTGGTTCCACAAAACCATTCAATCTCGGAGTCAGACACCTTTCCACGCAGTATAAAATGTCATTGTACGTGGGAAGAGACATATCATAGAGCACTGTAAAATTGCTAACAGCAAGAATGATCTTTTCATCCATCGGTCCATTACTGCAGGAGCTGAGAGATAGAGAATGATCACGTGAGCTCTCCCGTCTTCTCTCCTATTGGCTGTCGCTTCCGTAAGTCGCTCTTCATTCTTGAGTCTCAACTTTGCCAACGGTCGCGACAGCTCGTGTCGCCGGAAGTCGCTGTGCACTCATTGAGAATGAATGGGATGGTGTCGCTGTCTCGCGCTATGTCGCTGGCAGTGTGTACGCAGCTTTATGAACTAATGATTGAACGAACGAACGACATTTTGTATATACCCTACTGTCTCCCAATATTAGGATATTTGAAAATACGTATATATTACATCTTTATAATTTTTGTGAGAATCGGAGTGTAATTTAAAGTTAACTTACAGTAGACTGCACTGTTGGTTTTCATTAACCCATGTGTAATATATATATATATATATATATATATATATATATATATATATATATATATGTATGAGTGGGTACAACATAATTTCATATCACTTACGAGCCACAGTGCTATAATACAAATTCTCGGGCAATACTATTTTAAAACGCATCTCCTATCAAAAAAGTACATAAACAAAAGATGACCGAGCCAGTGAGGGTAAGTTATGGGCGGGGCGGCACGTATCACCACGCCCCAATGTGTTGCCCCGCCCCGTTCTGCAAACTGCATCCAGGGATCCCTGAAAAATCAGAACTGTGTGTTCTCAGTGATGTTTCGTCATCCTGTGGATGGCGCTAAAACCTCAGACTTTTGGGGGAAACCGGAGCACCCGGAGGAAACCCACGCGAACACGGGAGAACATGCACACACATAACGCCACACAGAAAGGCCCAGTTGATCGAGGACTCGAACCCGGAACCTTTTTGCTGTGAGAGACACCAGTCACACCGAGTTGCCTATATGGAGATCTTTTTTTTTTTTTTTTTTACTTTTCCTAAATACAAAAAATAAATACAAAAAAAAAAAAAAAAACACATTTGTTGTGATAAGTCGCTTTATTTTAGCAATAATATTAGTTTGCTCTCTCTCACTCCCTTTACTCTTATCAGTTTCGCATTAGCTGGAAACAATACAGGTGTTGTGCCTAATTCCGACTGCCCGGCTAAAATCTACCCCCCGTAGCGTGCACGCGCACAGTACCGCTGTGCTTCCACTAGATGGCAGTAAAATGTGGGAATTTCGTCTTCCCCAAGCCATCCGAAAGTTCAGTTTGGACGATAAGTTATACATTTTCCAGTAGATGGCAGCACAGATTCTGAAATTTAATTCAAAGGATTTGAAACGTCATTGCCCTACGCCCTTCTGATCCTGATGGAAACAGTGTTTCTACACAACAAGTCGATTCTAGGTCTCTTTTGTCAACTATTTGAACGTTAAATCACTAGCCTACTGGTAGATTTTACACTAAGGTGTCACATGCTTTAAAAAAAGAAAATTAGTTCACACTCAACTCTTGTTATGTTATGCCCAAGTGTTATTAATAATGTTATGGGTATTATATCTAAACACTTGATGAAATTGTTCATGTAGTAGATGTAGAAAATTTCTCTAATTGGCTCTTGGTGAAAATAAATAATATACACTATCTTTATTACTACTGCACCTTTCAGATTTTAAGCAAAAAAGTTTTTAACAAATTAATAAGAGAAATCTACATAAATGAATAACATAAACAACATAAACACACATGAATATCATATAAATATATATATACTGTTTACTGACACAAGCAACACTGTTTGTCCAATAACATATTCTATTTACTTAAACAGTTTTTCTTCTTGGTTGTTTTGAAAATGTTTTAGCATACAGTAGGTGCACACACAAATCCCACGTCAACCCAAATAATAATGCAATTTCTTTATATTATTTGAGCAGGCAAGACATAGAAACACAACAAAAGGAAAAGAGAGCATTAAACATGCACAATTAGAAAACAGACATGACAGTAAAAAAAACGCATAAATAAAAGAATCATAAAAAAAATTAAGCCCGTCTAGATCTTGCCTCCCTCATTATTCTGCATGGATGCCAAAATAGTCATAAAAATAGGTGTAGTGCATTGACACAAGAAGCACTCTATGTCTCATAACCCTTTTGATTCTATTGACTTAAACACCTATATTATTCAGGGGGGTATTATCTAGGCAGGACTATTGTTCACATCTCTGCCTGGATTCTACCTCCCTCATTATTCTGCATGGATGCTGAAAAAGTCATAAAAATAGGTACAGTGCATTGACACAAGAAGCACTTTATGTCCCATAACCCTTTTGATTCTATTGACGTAAACACCTATATTATTCAGGGGGGTATTATCTAGGCAGGACTATTGTTTACATCTCTGCCTGGATTCTACCTCCCTCATTATTCTGCATGGATGCTGAAAAAGTCATAAAAATAGGTACAGTGCATTGACACAAGAAGCACTTTATGTCCCATAACACACTGGATCCTATTAACTTAAAACACTTGTTTTATGCCCAAACATTTATCATTATCCCACTTTCAGGAGAAACAGAATACTTATCAACACGTAAAATTCTTTTATTAACAATAGCATTCAGTGTTTGAATGAAAAAACATAATAAATATTAACAATATACAAATGAATAATAAATAAATTTCACAGATAAATATATTGGAGAGAGAGAGAGAGAGAGAGAGAGAGAGAGAGAGAGAGAGAGAGAGAGAGAGAGAGAGATATATACACACAAACAAACAAATTTAGCCAATGGCACTGTAGAGGGTATTTTCTGCCCAAGCATTCCAATTAAATAAACAGAAGAAACAATATGTACAAATATCCTAATTTACAAATAACAGCCAGTGTTGAACAATGTACAATGTAACTTATTTTACATATAAAACAAGGGTATTAAATTTAAGTCTTTTTCTTGTTTATGTAATTAACACAAGCCTCTTTGTATGTGTTCTTCATGGCATCAGAATTTTAACAGGCAGGACACAGAAAATGAACATTTGATTTCCCCTCGACGCATGATTGGTGGTACCAACGGTTGCAGGAGTCGCAGGCAATCTAAAATTAATTAAGAACTTATTATCATTCAGCAATAAAAAGGACAGAGACTATAACGGTTGTTAAAATTGCTCTAGATGGAATGAGTGAACAATACTGAAACATAGCTGTGATGGTCCCAAGCACCATGGGTTCATTTCCACCTGTAGGCTTCAAGTTTTGAAACACTTACTTATTTTTATTATAATTTTTCACATTTTAGATTAATAGTAAGTCATCAAAACTATGGAATAACAAAAATAGAACTATGTGAGTTATGTTGTGACTAAACAAAATCCAAACTAAATAAAAAACTGTTATATTTTAGCATCTTCAAAGTAGTCACTCTTTGCCTAGAATTTGCAGAAATGTACTCTTGACATTTTCTCAACCAACGTTTTGAGGTATGACCCTGGGATGCTTATATATATATATATTTTTATTTTTAATTTTTTTTATTTAATTTATTTATTTTTGTATTTTTTTTAAGCCATTAAGGTATTTTGCCTTGCCATTGCAACACTTTTCAATATATATATATATATATATATATATATATATATTAAAAAAAAAAAAAAAAAAAGGGTTCACAATTTAGCATCTACAATGTCTTGGTATAATGTTGCCGAAATGTGTTGCCAGTCACATGAATCCTGTTGAAAGTTGTCCAGCTTGATGAGAACAATCTATGTATCAAGTAAGTGAAACTGACCACACTACTTTAGTTAAAAAGTGGCACTGAAAAGCACCCCCCCCCCCCCCCCCCCCCCCCCCCAATGTGTTAACTAGATATGTGTGCCAACTTTCTTAATTCTTTAAGCATGCTAAGTGCTTTAAAAGCACCCAAAACTATGAAAATAAAAATAAAATAATAAACACGAAAAATAACAATAATACTGTTAGTAATACACCACACCTTCAGTGATTGAGACCTAAAGATAAACACTGAACAGTTTGTAACTACTTACCCAGTTATAATCTCCACTTTCTTCTCCACAGGCATGGCACAGCTGGCTCAGGTCATCTAAAAAACATTTTTTTTTTTTTTAAAGTGATAAAAGTCACACAAATGATCTAATTCAATCAATGTACACAATGCATTTTAAAATACATTTTGCATGCATTTAAAATGTTATGTTTTCTAAACAAACCTATGCAGACTGGAAAATTTGTGTTATATCAAATATTATGCAAATACAATACATTAAACATACCACTGTTTTGTAGAAGAGTGACAGCTATTGTTTTCCTCAATTCTTCTACTCCCTCTGCCGTATTAAGAAACACAATTGGCTCCTCTCTGAGTACACATTCTGCAAACTGAAAAAGAGCAAAGTAATAAAAGAAGCAATCAATCAATTTTATAATATAGAGAAATAAAAGATATATTAAACATCAACTGACCATAAATTGTCTTCATTGTGTTTTCCAAGATCATGCTTGAGGACATTGTCAGTTTAGGAGGATAGCATAAAAAAGCTATTTTACATCACTTACTTTCAAAGCAAAGACACCACATGATGTGCCATCTTTTTGATTTGGGTGAGCCAGCGTTTGGCAAGACCACCTTGACACATTGCATCCCTTGTGTCGCAAAAAAGCCCTTAACAAATAAAAATCATCATTATTCTGTCACTGAAACACTACTTTTTATTTATTTATTTATTTTAAATCAATTTCGCACATTAAAAGCACATTTTGTAGTCTAACAACTTCTGGTACCTTGTTACATCCTGACACCTTTTTAGATTTGAAGAAACTTCTCCCATGGGATCAAGGAACAAAGCCCTCCTTTGGGATGGCAGCATAACCTTTTAAGTTATTAAGTGTAGAAAATAAAACGTATGAGATAAGGATACTTCTTTATGCTTTATATTATGTTAAAGCAAAAAGTTCTATTCATTCAAAGTAAATTCAATGTACATCACAGGTAATAATTCAATATCTGTCTTTTAATACTAAATCATTCAAGTCAAATGTTTTTTTTTTACCACAACTGTCCAGTGGTGATGGTCATTCACAATGCCAATTAGATATTTGTAGATTGTGGGATCAACCTGAAATTCAGAAAGAGTATTATAACATTTCTGTACTACATTTCAAAATTGCAACATAAATTAACCTGAATAAACCAACCTTTAGTTTGGATCTATTTCCATTCCAGATATTTGTCATTTCAAATGAGTCAATTTGGAATGCTTGTTCTTCTGAATGTGTATTGAATCTCTTTACAAGAAGAGACATGTATGCATTTATGACCTTAAGCAAGACAATGAGGGATTTACAGTTCAAGTCAACATTTGATACATGATACTTGTCTATGATTTAAATCACTGACATTTTTAAAAACCTTTACCTCACTTTCAAGCTCATTATTTGGAGCAGTTTTATTAATGTCTGCAAAGAAGATTTTGTATGGTCCAATTCTTGACAGCAACACAGACATTTTTTCCTGACAAAGCCTCTTGGATACCTGTAATGATGGATGTTAAAAGTAAACATTTTTAAGCACTATCAGTCAGCATATGTGACCAAATAAGATTTCCAACTTACATTGGTTAACAACTGTTAATCCTGTTGCTGAGTTACTGCTGTTGAGGTTGTGCTGTACTGCTGTTGCGGTAGTGGTTGATACCACAACTGCTGTTAAGCTGATGTGAGAAGGCACAGATTTTGCTAAGGTTATAGGTGATTGTGCTGTGGCAGAGATGGTGGGTGATGGTACTGATGATGCTGAGGTGGTGGGTGATGGTACTGATTTTGCTGTGGTGGTGGGTGATGGCACTGATGATGCTGTGGTGGTGGGTGATGGTACTGATTTTGCTGTGGTGGTGGGTGATGGCACTGATGATGCTGAGGTGGTGGGTGATGGTACTGATTTTGCTGTGGTGGTGGGTGATGGCACTGTTGATGCTGTGGTGGTGGGTGATGGTACTGATTTTGCTGTGGTGGTGGGTGATGGCACTGATGATGCTGAGGTGGTGGGTGATGGTACTGATTTTGCTGTGGTGGTGGGTGATGGCACTGATGATGCTGTGGTGGTGGGTGATGGTACTGATTTTGCTGTGGTGGTGGGTGATGGCACTGTTGATGCTGTGGTGGTGGGTGATGGCACTGATGATGCTGAGGTGGTGGGTGATGGCACTGATTTTGCTGTGGTGGTGGGTGATGGCACTGTTGATGCTGTGGTGGTGGGTGATGGCACTGATGATGCTGAGGTGGTGGGTGATGGCACTGATGATGCTGTGGTGGTGGGTGATGGCACTGATGATGCTGAGGTGGTGTGTGGTAACACATTTGCAGCTAAGGTTACAGGTGATGCAGCAGAGATGTTTTGTGATGCAGGTGTTGCTGTGGACATCCCAGATACAATCTTGTGAGGAATGCGTGGAGTCTCCTCAATATGCAGCATCATGTGGTCAATATTTTTTTTTTTTTAAAATGACCCCTCTCTCATCTGCCAGATCAGCACTCTTCCCTTCTATGGTTTTAACAGTGTAAGGGCCTAGAAAATCTGGATCCAGTTTTCCTCCTTTTCTCTGCTGGCTCCGAACATTCAACCTCCACACCCTGTCACCCACAGAGAATTTAAACTTTTGTGATTTTTTTTGTCTTTTTTGTTCATTTGTTTCTGGACCTGAGCAGTGTGGGTCAGGGCAGTTTGAATAACTTCATCAAGTTTTAGGACACTCTCAGTCATTTCTTCAATCCCCATGACAGCTTCAACAGTGTTGTCGATCTGAAAAAAGAAAATGTATTTCCTTGATTTCTAATTTTAAATATTTGTGCATCTCAAGTTCATGTAGATAGGTTCACACTGAATGCAAGACAAAGAAACAAAACAAAAGACAACGCACACCCACCCTATAATATTCAGGGACCTCAGATGGGTATCGTGCCTCACGACCAAACATCATGTAAAAGGGGGAAAACTTTGTGGTCATCTGTTTTTTGGTCCTCAGTCCGAACATGACAGCATCAAGATGTTTATCCCACTGCTTTGGTTTTTTTGAAACTAATTTGCAGAGAGCTCTATACAAATTTTAATACATTACAATGATTTTACATCCATAGTGTAAATACAACATTAGTTTCATTTTGGTCCAAATGCCAATACAGCAAAGTACTGATGTATAAACATACATAATTATAGTACAGTACCTCTGTATTGTCCCATTCATTCTTTCAACAAGACCGTTAGTCTGCGGATGATAAGGTGAACACAAACTTCTTTTGATTCCGAGAATTCTGGACACATTTTTGTTGATCTGTCATTACAAACAAAATCGTATGATTAATTATGGTAAAATTATAAAAAAAATAAAATTGTAGTTGCATTTACCACTTTTATATGCTGTTATTGTAGAGCAGTGTACAACTTCATCTTACCTGATTAACAAACTCCCTCCCTTGATCTGTGAGTATACGTTTTGGTGCCTCAAACTGATAAAAAAAACTTAATAATGCAGTTTGTGACCTCCTCTGCCGACTTAGATTGAAGTGGATATGCCTGTGGCCATTTGGTCAAGTAATCAATCATTACACATATATACTGATGGCCACTGTCTGTGAGTGAGAGTTTCTCAATCAGATCCATACCCAAAAGTTCAAAGGGCTGTGTAACCTTGAAAGGAATATGAAATGTATATATAATTTATTAGAGCATTATGAATGTCAATTGGTAGTGGTGCAGACAGAAAGAAAGAAAGAAACAGAGAGAGACAGTTTACATGTATAGGTGTAAATTGTACTTCTTCTTTAATTGATGCTTTGGCAGTCTGACATGACACACATTCAGCCACCTGAATAAAAAGGAGAACTGTTTACATTTACAAGATATAGTAAAGATTTTATTAATTTTTATAAAACAAATTAATAGTGTTACCCATTTGTCAAGATCTATTGACATCCCTGGCCAGTAAAATCTTTTTGATATGGCATCTTTGGTTTTTTTCTGTCCACAATGTGCACCAATGTTGCTTGCATGGAACTCCAAAAAAAGTTTGTTAGCATCCTCTGCACCACAAACAACCTTCACTTTGAGTTTACGTGAAGTGCCTTTATATCTAGTATAGTACAGCTCACCATCTGCAAGATAAGTTTAATAAATTCATTATTATTAGTAGTAGTATGTGAAGAAGAAGCAGCCTTTATTATGGCCACACAATTTACATACATTTTTGTTTATACATACATCATTTGTTTATATATCCCAACTAATCTGGGGTCAGAGCGCAGGGTCAGCCATGAAACAGCAGCCCTGGAGCAGGTAGGGTCAAGGGCCTTGCTCAAGGGCCCAACATTGGCATCTTGACAGTGCTGGGGCTTGAGCCTTAACCGCTGAGCCACCACTGCCCCCAGGTGTGACAGGGCGGAGGGCGGAGCCAGCCCCTTATCAGGCTAATCAAGCCTCCAAGAGGGATAAAGGCAGACTGCGGACGCGGTGCGACAGAGAGAGAGCATTTACGGGCAGCTGTCCGATACATGTGTGTTTGTGTCTTTTTGTTTAAGTTTTTCATTAAAATATTATTTGTATTGTCCAGCCGATTATCTCCTCCTCTTTTCCCTCATACATTTACGTAGTAGTAATAATAATCATAATAATAATAATAATAATAATAATGGCATTAATTAAAGCATCAGGAATGTATAACATGACATTTCTCTGTACAAACAAATAGAGACAATACATTGTTTTTAACTATTAGACCCGTTTCAATCTGTCATAATTAATTGCCTAATTGTTTGAATGTATGATTAAGTTTCAATGTAAATGCACATTATTAATACTAATCTGCAGTCTTGAGCCTTAAAAGAAAAGGATGAAGTAGTAATATGCATAAGGCAGTTACATGTAATTTGATAACATTTATTTAAGTATTATTGGTACTATTAGTACTATTACTATTGGTAACCAATTTTAAATACTGTTAAATTTGATTGAATGTTATTTTTTTAATTATATAATTTAAAATATTTAATAATTTATTTGCTTTTTTAATTTTTTGTTTGTTTTTTTAAGTGGTCTTCTCTCTGGAGCTATAATCTGAAAGCTTGGTCAAAACAGGCATGGCTAAATCAGCTGATAAGCCAATAGTTTGAGATAAAAAAAATAAATAAAAAAAAAGAGCATAACCACTTAGATATGTTGAGATGAGGTTCAGTGGACATCTTAATCCACCTTCCCCTTCTTATAAAATCATACACTTTTCAAATATGTGTGAAAATATAGCACTTATTTTGTAAATATGACTATAAAAATTGCAATAAGCAATCGGTCTCTGTCGGTCTGGCTGCATAACAATTAAGGACTGTAATTAAGTTTTCATCATGTTAAATGGTTTAAATCAAAACTGAAGAAGAAACATTTGCTATCATGTTTTTAAGCTTAAACTGATAATAACAGTTCAAACTTGCATGAGTGGGGCACTGTTCGCTGTGTTACCGCTTCACTCCAATACAACACTACTCAGTATACTCTGTTTGGCAGGTCTTATTTATGAACAAAGTGGGAGGGGACAGTGCTGATTCCAGACATCTACATATAATATTTAGCTACGTTTAAGACAAAGTGGTTAATTTTATGACCAAATACAATTATAAGTTAATTTCCAAAGACAAAATATTGAATCTGTGCATTTAAATATTTACCTATAAACACATTTTGAATGAATAAAAATAATCTTAAAGTTTAACTTTATGTTTGATAATGTAAAAAGTTTATGTAATACTCTTTTCTTTTTTTTCTTTTTATCCTGTTTTTGTAAGTAAAAAATAATGTTAGAGTCATGAAACTAGATTCCCTAAATTGTTTAATATGTTTGATTGTACTGTAAAATGTAAGACTTACACTTAAAATGAAAGTGTAATGTAGCCTGTATAAAAAATGGTATCCCAATATATTGCTATATTGTTATTCTGTAAATAGTTTACAAAATAATAATACAGTTTTAACAGAGTTGTTTGATTAAGTTTACTCACCTTCAATGTCATAAAGAGCAGCTTTTTTTCGAAAATTTGACTTTAGATCCTTGGACAGTCCCTGAGGGTAACCACCACCTGTTTTGTAGGTCACAATACCACGGTATGATGCGGGATCCATATCCTATAGACAAAAAGTTAAAAATTGAGTAAGAGAGATTGAGGTTGGTTGGAACAGATTTAATTTTTTGTCATTTTCTAATTACTTTCACAGAAATGTAACATCTAAATAAATGCTCAGTTTCTTGCTCTATAGTGATTCTTTCAAGGTATATAAATGTTAAAATCTATCAATGTGAAGATAACAAACCAGAGAAAGATTTTAACAATTTTAATTTTAGTTAAAAGATATTGGTATAATTATTATTTTGATCTAAGATTTACAAATAATAGTGGACTAATATCATGTGCAGAAAACGTATGATTATGGTTGGTTGACAAACATTTTGAAAAGAGAGATTAATTAACATTTAATTACCTTCAAACAAACCGTATACAAAATGCTTAGCTGTACATACACAAATGTTTCATTAAATGTATTTTTACCAAATAACTTAAGCTTTATTCAATGCTGTGTTTGAAGAAACCCTCATCCGCCCTCATGTAAGTGAGTGAGGCTATAATATGGATGCAATAAAAATAAGTGACAGTAATAAATAATAAACTTTTTTTTACCTCAAAAAAAGTGACAATTTCGAGGGGGTATTCGATTTCTTCTCGTTCTACTGTTAACACATGAATATTAACCTGCGATTAAAAGAGAGATAAAAAAACACTTGTTTCTAAAATGAAATATGTTACATTTCTGCAATGTCGTTCACAATTTGTCATTCTTTAAAGATATTAGCCGAATTATTTGACTATATGATTACCTTCATGGGATTCTTCGGTGTACCGAATAGCACCTCCTCTTTTGCATACGTCATCGCACCTGATGCCGAGTCCTGATTGGCCGATCTCCTGCATGATCAGGGCATGGACAATACTTGTGCTCTGCTACAAGATTACATTTAGCACCCCGTCTTCTGCAAACGGCATCATCGCACCCTAAACCGAGTCCTGATTGGCCGATTACTTCATCGGCACATGGGCTTCACTTCTGCAGATTAAACAATTGTTTTGCTATGGGCTAGTTGTTGAAAAATATGCTGACATTATTTACCTTTCAAGTGTTATTGAAATAAAAGTGTAGTATGCAGATCCAATAGATAATTATGAGAAATACTCATTAATGTAGCTATTATTGGACAAATTAAAAATATTGAACACTAGTTTATTGTATCAAATGTGATATCACTACCCAATTATTTTCTTTTTTATTGTTAATCTGTAAATAAAACATTTATGTAGATTCATTATATAATTTCACAATGAAGAGTAATAATTGAATATCTTAATTAAAATACTAAATAAAAATCCAGTTAAAAAATGTCAGCTAAAAAGAATAGTAATTTTCTAGTAAATTTAAACGTAACTAAACAGTGTATAATAAAAGCTCATAAAATAAATAAATATACAGATTAAATTATCAAATTAAATTTACATGTAGATTTTCATGAACAGTGTACTTGCATATAAACACACACATACACATACACACACACACACACGTTGGGTTTCCATGTTTTCTGGGGACTTTCCATAGACATAATGATTTTTATACTTTACAAACTATAGATTCTATACCCTAACCCTCATAAGAAACTTTCTGCATTTTTATATTTTCAATAAAACATCGTTTAGTATGTTTTTCTAAGCAATTTAAATTACATAAATCACATTTATAGCATAATACCTTTCTAATGATTAAATGTTCCTGCCTAGATAATACCCCCCTGAATAATATAGGTGTTTAAGTCAATAGAATCAAAAGGGTTATGGGGCATACAATGCTTCTTGTGTCAATGCACTGTACCTATTTTTATGACTTTTTGGGCATCCATGCAGAATAACGAGGGAGGTAGAATCCAGGCAGAGATGTAAACAATAGTCCTGCCTAGATAATACCCCCCTGAATAATATAGGTGTTTAAGTCAATAGAATCAAAAGTGTTATGAGACATGAAGTGCTTCTTGTGTCAATGCACTACACCTATTTTTGTGACTTTTGGAACATCCATGCAGAATAACTAGGGAGGTAGAATCCAGGCAGAGATGTGAACAATAGTCCTGCCTAGATAATACCCCCCTGAATAATATAGGTGTTTAAGTCAATAGAATCAAAAGGGTTATGAGACATAAAGTGCATCTTGTGTCAATGCACTACACCTATTTTTGTGCCTTTTTGAGCATCCATGCAGAATAACTAGGGAGGTAGATTCCAGGCAAAGATGTAAACAATAGTCCTGCCTAGATAATACCCCCCTGAATAATATAGGTGTTTAAGTCAATAGAATCAAAAGGGTTATGGGACATAAAGTGCTTCTTGTGTCAATGCACTGTACCTATTTTTATGACTTTTTCAGCATCCATGCAGAATAATGAGGGAGGTAGAAACCAGGCAGAGATGTAAACAATAGTCCTGCCTAGATAATACCCCCCTGAATAATATAGGTGTTTAAGTCAATAGAATCAAAAGGGTTATGGGGCATACAATGCTTCTTGTGTCAATGCACTACACCTATTTTTGTGCCTTTTTGAGCATCCATGCAGAATAACTAGGGAGGTAGATTCCAGGCAAAGATGTAAACAATAGTCCTGCCTAGATAATACCCCCCTGAATAATATAGGTGTTTACGTCAATAGAATCAAAAGGGTTATGGGGCATACAATGCTTCTTGTGTCAATGCACTACACCTATTTTTATGACTTTTTGGGCATCCATGCAGAATAACTAGGGAGGTAGAATCCAGGCAGAGGTGTAAACAATAGTCCTGCCTAGATAATACCCCCCTGAATAATATAGGTGTTTACGTCAATAGAATCAAAAGGGTTATGAGACATAGAGTGCTTCTTGTGTCAATGCACTACACCTATTTTTATGACTATTTTGGCATCCATGCAGAATAATGAGGGAGGCAAGATCTAGACGGGCTTAATTTTTTTTATGATTATATTTATGATATTTATGCGTTTTTTTACTGTCATGTCTGTTTTCTAATTGTGCATGTTTAATGCTCTCTTTTCCTTTTGTTGTGTTTCTATGTCTTGCCTGCTCAAATAATATAAAGAAATTGCATTATTATTTGGGTTGACGTGGGATTTGTGTGTGCACCTACTGTATGCTAAAACATTTTCAAAACAACCAAGAAGAAAAACTGTTTAAGTAAATAGAATATGTTATTGGACAAACAGTGTTGCTTGTGTCAGTAAACAGTATATATATATATTTATATGATATTCATGTGTGTTTATGTTGTTTATGTTATTCATTTATGTAGATTTCTCTTATTAATTTGTTAAAAACTTTTTTGCTTAAAATCTGAAAGGTGCAGTAGTAATAAAGATAGTGTATATTATTTATTTTCACCAAGAGCCAATTAGAGAAATTTTCTACATCTACTACATGTACAATTTCATCGAGTGTTTAGATATAATACCCATAACATTATTAATAACACTTGGGCATAACATAACAAGAGTTGAGTGTGAACTAATTTTCTTTTTTAAAGCATGTGACACCTTAGTGTAAAATCTACCAGTAGGCTAGTGATTTAACGTTCAAATAGTTGACAAAAGAGACCTAGAATCGACTTGTTGTGTAGAAACACTGTTTCCATCAGGATCAGAAGGGCGTAGGGCAATGACGTTTCAAATCCTTTGAATTAAATTTCAGAATCTGTGCTGCCATCTACTGGAAAATGTATAACTTATCGTCCAAACTGAACTTTCGGATGGCTTGGGGAAGACGAAATTCCCACATTTTACTGCCATCTAGTGGAAGCACAGCGGTACTGTGCGCGTGCACGCTACGGGGGGTAGATTTTAGCCGGGCAGTCGGAATTAGGCACAACACCTGTTATATGTAAGCTATGTTCCGTGGATAGAGTCCACTGGGACGCCCAATAGCAGCCAATTTGACATTTTGCTCAGGGTAGATACCGAATCGGTCCTCTATGAAATGTCAGTCAAGCACAACAATGGCATTTTACTATTTTCTTCTCTTTCAATACATAGATAGATAGATATCAGTGGCGGCTGCTGGTCTTTCAAAGAGGGGAAGCTCATTTTCGGCCTACATTATAAACGTGTCCATTTATTTAAAAGTAAATTCTGCCCTACGTTCCTTTTCGAGAAAATGCACTGTGACCATGTCGTGCCAGCTATGGCGTCTTTTCCAGTGACTTGACCAGTGTCTTCTCAATGGCCAGCAGAACTATAAATAATCTCTTACATTGATCATCTTGCATTTTATTTAAACATAGTTGTGACACATTAACTCGAGCGAATCAAACGACAAATTCTCAAAGTGCAAAAGTATAACCAAGAAGCGTGTTCTTCAGTGCAAAATTAATACAACATAAAAGCATCAATGATTATGTATTCATAAGCAGAGTAAATTATATTAATAAACCAAGAAAGAAGGATGTGTTCAACCAAACAATGTTAGAATCTCAAATAACCACTTGGATGTTCCTCTATGCTCAGATGTCTTTAGTTGCATTTAATTCGCTTTGACAATTAATGTAAAAATGGACTAACAAACAGTATACATGATGATTTGTTTCAATGTTGTTTTTGTACATGAATTTCAAATAAATGTTTTCCCCTAAACTACATCGTTCATAAATACATTTTTACGTAAAAAAAATTTACAAACAAGAGAAATTCGTCCTGCTTGCATTTCATGAATGAATGAACGAACGATCTAAAAAAAATATTAAACTTGGTAAAACTGAAACAAGGAATGTGGTGTATAATTGTGTGAAATGTATTATGCAAATTGACTAGCAATTTCGCCAAACAAATATCAAGAAATAGGTTGCAGCAGTTTGTCTTTCGACTACACTTGAGAAATCCGCGATGGGACTGAGCGCGAATTGCTTCAGCGACTTCTTATAGTACAGATTCGCTGTCAGTCAAAAGGAGATGCAGTCTTTCGACAGATCCTCCAATCATTACGCGGAAGCCCGGAGTCCGGGCCAGCCCACTCCTCGTTCACCCCCAGAGACGCTGAGCGTCCGTGGGCGGGACATAATCGCAGCATTTATCCAATGACCGTCTAGTTTCAGAGCACTGAAAAAAACTGTTCAAAGCAGCCCCATTGAAGTCAATGGACGCTCGGCTTCAACAGGGAAATGCACTGTGACGCTACGGGAATGTATGAGAATGAAATCGAGTCAGCCGACCTGCTATATGTAGCTGATTCTGAACGAACTCGTTCTAACGCATTTTTAGTCAATAAATTGTTTACACAATAGTACATATTTGACCATTATTTTTTTGACATTATAGGGGAAGCCGAGCTTCCCTTGCAGTCTTAAAGAAATCCCCACTGATAGATATATATATATATATATATATATATATATACACACACACACACACACACCGGTACACGCACGTGATGCAAAAAAAGTAAATAATAATGTTGTATTATATTTTAAAACATCAAATGTGATAAAATAAAAAATAAATTGTGTATAAATTATGAAATTTTGGTTGTATGTGATGATTTTATAAACTTTGAATGAAATAAATATATATATATATATATATATATATATATATATATATAAACACTCTTTTCCAATTATCTGTTGTCCAATGTCTGTGTTTCTTTGCCCACTCTATAACCTTTTCTTTTTCGGTTTCAAAAGTGACTTTTTCTTTGCAATTTTCCCCATAAATCCTGCACCCCTGAGTCTTCTCTTTACTGTTGTACATGAAACTCGTGTTGAGTGGGTAGAATTCAATGAAGCTGTCAGCGGAGGACATGTGAGGCGTCTATTTCTCAAACTAGAGACTCTGATGTACTTATCCTCTTGTTTAGTTGTACATCTGGCCTTCCACATCTCTTTCTGTCATTGTTAGGAACAGTGATTGACTGACGAGTTTCTAGAGAAAGCGGGTTCTTTCTTCTTTATTTTTTGTTGCCACTTTTTACCTAATGTTGACCTTAAGACATGCCAGTCTATTGCATACTGTGGCAACTCAAAAACAAACACAAAGGCAATGTTAAGCTTCATTTAATGAACCAAATAGCTTTCCATTGTGTTTGATATAATAGCAAGTTATTTTCTAGTACCAAATTAGCAATTTAGCATGATTATTTAAGGAAAAGGTGTTGAGTGATAGCTGCTGGAAATTGGGCCTTTCTAGATTGAATCAAAAATGACTTTTTCCAAATAGTGATGGTGCTGTGTTTTACATCAGTAATGTCCTGACTATACTTTGTGATCAGTGAATGCCACATTGGTGAATTAAAATGTAAATTTCCTTCCGAAACAACAAAATATGTACATTATTTATGTACATTATTCCTATATATATATATATATATATATATATATATATATATATTGTCAATGTCAAGTCCCACCTACCTGTTACCCTAACAAACATGATCGATGGGGGGATGGTAGAAGCAAAATACATACCGAAATCTCATTGGCCTTCCCGAAATTCGAACCAACAACGCCCGTCATGATTGGCTGATGCGTTCGCTCGGTGTTTCTCTGCTGAAGGGGTTTATTGTTCCTCCGAGTCAAGAGGCGAAATAGATTAGCCAGACCTCCACGGATTCCGTTCAGGACTACACTTTGCTAAAATGGTATGCTATTTTCATATTTGTGTGCACATATTTCCTGTAGCTAAAAATATTTCTCCGTTTGGTCTACATCTTATTTTCCGTATTTCTAGATAATTCATTACTAGCTAACAGCTAACGTTGGCTGGAATTGGCGCTGCTAGCCCACGCCGTGCTAAAATGGTTTAGTTTCAATTTAATTAATCGCGACGTCAGATGCCCCGTTTTAAATGGGTTACAACTTCCCCTGTCTTTGTTATATATACTAAATGGGTTTTCTTCACACGTGTAGTACACTTTGTGTAGGCTAATGGTCACGTGAGCGGGAGTTTAGGTTGGCTCGCTGTTAATTGACTCGTTTGTATTTATTAAGTTGGCAGGTGGACCTGTTTTAAGTTTTTAGGATAATGTTAATTCATAAGAGAGGAGAA
This sequence comes from Moxostoma hubbsi, assembly GCA_032164185.1. NCBI lineage: Eukaryota > Metazoa > Chordata > Actinopteri > Cypriniformes > Catostomidae > Moxostoma > Moxostoma hubbsi. Next base: position 15,486,460 of record JAVLUX010000215.1, on the reverse strand, counting down.
CAGCGTCCCAGTCCTAATGAATATGTTTGAATCGTGTCCGCTCGACGGGAAACAATAAAAGTTCCGCTTAAATTAGAGTATTTACCCCAAATCTGATTTTTAGTATACCACTAACAGAAATTAAGCATGAGTAATGCATTGATAATAAATGCATGCTTCGACACATTTTATAGGTTGACACTATCGCTAACAACGAATTATCATTAATATTTAACATTTTCATTCTAGTTTGTTATTGTATTAATGGAGAAATATTTTGACTTTGTACTGCCATCGATTATGCAATTTCATTACAGTTTGCTTTGCAAAATACTGCAATACTTGTGTTTGAATATGTGCCTAGGATCTGACTGACTGTATGTTATGTTTTTTCTTTTACAGGCAGGAGGCAAGGCAGGTAAAGACAGCGGCAAGGCCAAGGCAAAAGCAGTGTCTCGTTCCCAAAGGGCTGGGCTTCAGGTATGCTTTTTCTGTTTGCTTCATTTGCATTGCCAGGTTTCTAAATAAATGTCAGTTTGCTAAATACCCTTAGGTTAGATAGGCAGAAAGCAGTTGTTTGTTGGGTCACAGTTATTTATCACTTATAAGATGCATATAACTGTCGTTCTGCATGTACTGCTGGTATTAATGTTACTTTTAAATTGATTTAATACATAATTTTTATTTAACCCTTGAATGCATGGGACCCTTACACATGAGTCTTTAGAGACCCTACAAAATGTCCAGATGGTAAAACATTTTCAAATAATTTTCAAGACAATTAGAATAGAATAAATTAAAATATATTTTGATGTTTTATTGTTCATATAGCAAAGAGATAATGCAAAAAAAATAAGGACAAATCTAAAACAAGATTCATTACTTTCACTCTGAAATTTCATGAGATGCAACTGGCTGTCAAGCACATTGAGCTACACCACACATAAGCTACATAAGTAATTTATCAGGCACTGAGATCTAAATTGATCCACAACTTCATCATTTTAGTAGTATACCAAAATGACAATAGTCATGTGTTGTACTTATTTTAGCTACAGTTTACTTCCATGTTGCTGCTTCATCAAATTGCAATGTCAAATGTAAATCAATCCCTGAAACATCAGTGCCACCTTGTGTAAGAAATGGCATATATATATATATATATTATGGATGTGTACATGCATGTGGGATACAGATAATTGATAGTTAAATAGACCATTGTTGCACAAAATCAATGTGATATAGTATTTATTTGTATGAATATAATATACATTTTTCTTGTAATAAACTAAGAAATGGGTATTATGTGATGGTAAACTTATAGATCCATTATCATTAAAAATCTAATTTATGGATGGAAAAAAAACACAGACACTATTACATATCTAGTGACCCTTAAAACGTATTTTGTATTTTTTTGTGTGTGCGCGTGCAATTTTTATATTTAAACACTTTTTACAAGAGAAAGATTGAGGAATACTATAGCAGTGTTTGAACAACTTAAAAAATTGGATGATGTACAGGGGGTGAAATGGGGTCATGGGTCTCTTAAGACCTGAGGTATGCGTTTAAGGTTTAATAGCATACATTTTAAGAATTGTTGGAAACGTTTCTCTTCTCTTGTAGTTCCCAGTGGGGCGTATCCACAGGCACCTGAAGACCCGCACTACAAGCCATGGCCGTGTTGGAGCAACAGCAGCCGTGTACAGTGCAGCCATCCTTGAATATCTCACAGCTGAAGTAAGACTTTATACTTTCACTTTACGCTGAAACAAATTACATTTGCACTGCTGTTTTTTCAAAAGCTATGAAATGGGTCTCATTACATTCTTGTTTTAGGTTTTGGAGTTGGCAGGAAATGCCTCAAAAGATTTAAAGGTGAAGCGTATCACACCTCGCCATTTACAGCTGGCTATTCGTGGAGATGAGGAGTTGGACTCCCTCATCAAGGCAACCATTGCTGGTGGTGGTACGTTAGATTTTCTTGTTTCTTTTATATATTTGTGTTTTGCATGTGTACGGACATCTTTCCAGATGAGGGTGTTATGCACTTAAGTATGATGATGTTTTCTTTCAGGTGTGATTCCTCACATCCACAAGTCTCTGATTGGTAAGAAGGGCCAGCAGAAGACTGTGTAGTTTCCATTGGGGTTGCAATGGTGACATGGACTCAAGGACTTGCATTTGGAATATGTGACCAGATCGGCTTGTGTTAATCCATTCATCCATTTTTTTTTTTTTTTTTTTTTAATTTTTAAATTTTTTTTTTAAAGTTAATATTAATGTTATACTAGCTTACCACAGGTTATTTGTTAGTTTTGTGTTAATGTTATATCGCCAAAACTAGAATGGTAAATAAGAGCGATTTTCCCCCACCTCCCTCCATCCATCCAAATATCAGGTATTTTAGAAAGAGACCAACAGGAAGTGTATGATCTTTCCTGCTCTGGATTTGAAATTGTTTGTTGAATTGGCCAGAGCTATGGAGCTATTTTATACTAAGAAATGGAAATGATAAAAACATTTTATACAAAAAAAATTGGTATTTACATTTGTCTCCATTGGTTTCCTGTCTTTAACTTTCTTTTTGGTGCAGCCCTTAAAACTCTTTAATATTGGTGGGTAAATCAAGATGAAGTTTTAATATGCTAAATTTGAGCTCTTCATTGCTCGCTCGGCAAACTAAAATATTTTAATTTGGTGTTGATATTGAGCATTTGAAATTGTATGTGTAGTAATATATTCACAGGAATATGTATATATTATTGGTTAAGAGATGACAAGTATTGCATAGCTTGTGAATATAATGATGTATTGGTGGATAAATTCAATTAAGGCTGTTGCTGAAGTGAATTTACCACAGACGGGCAATAGCGATAGAAAAGAAACTCCAATTTCAGTACATTTATTATAATGGTCTATAAGCAAGTATTATAAGACATGAACTTGCTATAGTTATAAAACGCTATAGTTATAAAAAGATGCCCATTAAGAGCCTAAATGGTTTTATAATATAGTGTAATTGCTACAATTCAGCATCGTTTAAGCTTTAAAATGTTGAAAAGAAAAATATACTTTAAGGATAGTTGTTTCATCATTAAAGGGACCTGTTAAAGATTAATTTATATCGGTCAAGCTAAATGACTTAAAATTCATGTCCCTCTGGTTAAATGGATAAATCATCCACTACATGGTCTGTGAATGATTTCTAGCAAACCTATTTGTAAACTTGCATTGAAGATTTTTTTTTTTCTTTTTATACATGGAAACATCGTTACAAAGAGTAGACACTAGGTGGCAGAAAAGACCACAAACGGAAGCATCCGATATAAATACTATTTATCTCTGTAAAAAAAAAAACTAAAACAATGGTTTTTAAGTGTTTGTGCACTGCGTTTAATGGGAGGAAATACAAATGGTCCATATCATTCACAGCATCTGACGTGCACGAGCATTCAAAAAGGCATTTATGACTAAATTCACTTCGGTATTATGTTTCCTTGCTTATCAGACACACTATTAAAATATTTCCAAGCGGTGAACTACATAAGCTTGAATACACATTGGCTGTCTGCTGTATGCCTTGTGTTAAGTTGTTTAACACACTTTTCCACCTTGAAGTGCATTATTGGTGATCAATACTTCAAGTTGGCACCAAACCGTAAATCTGTAGTCTATCACACTATCTCACTACACAGCCATACGTGAACAGAGTAATGGCAAAAGGATAAATCTGCAAGAATGCAGTCAGTGTAAAATCAGAATTTCTCTTCTGCTTTGGGCTTTCTGTATACCTGTAGGCCATTGAATATATATTTGTATATTCAGCACTCCATTCATGTCCTAAATGGCAGGTGGAAAAGCTCTTGCTTGTTGTAGTATCTGATTTTTCCACATTCACATTTTAGGTCAGAAAGTATTTTAAAGGAAGCATTTGTAGTATTACACACTTGAAGCATTCATACATGTTAAATGCATAAGATTTGGTAAACCACTAGGCTTTTATGACTTTAAGTGGCTAGTCAGGGTGTACTGGCAATGCACAAGTCACTGTTCTGCTGTGTCATGCTGTAAAAGTATAGTCTTTATGTAGTCCATACGTGTCTGAATGTGTGTGCATAAGAGTGCAAGATCTAATAGCTTTCAGCTGGGAATTTCAAGGAGATCTCTCACATGCAGTGGCGGAGCTAGGAGGTGGCCGTGGACCGAAGCCTGGCCACCCCTCTTGCAATTGCTGTTTTTAGTCATTGTTTTAGTCATTGTTTTGGTAATTGTTTTGGCTCAATTTAGTTCTTTAGAGGTGAAATCATCTCTGTACAAACTTAATATGTGCCCGCACCTCTCCCGGGTGTCATTGTATCCACTCAGTCAGACACTCAGTCAGACGATATAGAAATGCTGCCGAACATTTCTGTGCCACCACAGACTGATCGCTTGCCCCTGCCTGGCCACCCCTTTGGAAAAACTCCTGGATACGCCCCTGCTCACAGGACTGCAGGCTTTGGGTTGTGGGACATCTGCAATGCAGAAGCCTATATATAGCAGAGAGAGTGCACAGTGGATGGGGATGAATAAGATAAAATAATATTAATGGAAAAGTTTCCAATCCCACAATAACTATTCTGTTTTCTTGCTTTGATTTAAAAATTGATTAATAATTTATGAAATTAAAATAAATGTATTATAAGAAATTATTTGAGCTTGTCTGTATAAAGCAGCGGCATATGCAATATGATAAGATGCCCCATGTTTAGTAGCCTAAATGGTGTAATAATATAGGGTCATTCCTACAATTAGGTGACATTTAGGTTTTGAAACTTTTAAAATAAATTAAGCATACTTTTGTATCTTTGTTTCATCATGTTAAAGATGTCACACCGGTTAAGCTAAATGACTTAAAATTCAGATGTCCATCCGGTTAAATGGTCAGGGTGGATGTTCAGGGGATAAATTATCTACTATGTGGTCTGAATGATGTCTAGCTAATATATTTGTAAACTTTCATTGATTATTTTATTACTGTTAACAAATAATTGTAATTATAATAATTTTTATAATAATTTTTGGAGTTACAACCTCACGAGACCACATACACATGTGGACATTACGTTTTGGCCTCGCTATTGGCTATGCATAATTAAATTTAATATAAACTGACTGATCTTAGTTCAAGAGACTCTAGGCTGTCATTTCAGTGTTAAAGTTTCAATGAACCGAGTCATGTGACAAAACAACATGGCGCTAATCTCAGCTGAGTTTGACTTTGGGAGAAATGGCAAGAAAGTAAGTTATCTGGTTAGAAACCACATTTTTAGGTTTTACATTGAAAACTATTTGAATGAAAAGAGTAGCCTCGAGTTTCATTCGATATGCCATTTTAAATGTTTCTATAGATTTATAACGAAACGGCAAGCTGTTAAACACATTGACTTCGTACGTGAACTATAGGCTCAGTTTCCTTAAAATATCCTATATTCACTTTGCATTATCACATTGAGAATCAATGGATGCATCCAAAACCTGGAAAATGTTGCATTTAGAGGCTTAATATGAAGTTAAGATGTAAATAAGGGGCATTTCAACACTGGAAGTTAAGTAATTCCCAAGGGAGAGTCCTATAATTTTCCTATGCAGCCGAACGCATTCATTCCTAACATCTGTATGTATATATATATATATATATATATATATATATATATACAGTACTGTGCAAAAGTTTTAGGCACTTGGAAAATGTTGCATATTGAGGATGTCTTCAAAAATAATGCCATAAATAGTTTTCATATATCAATTAACATCATACAGTCAGGTAAACGTAAAAAAAAAGCTAAATCAATATTTGGTGTGACCACCTTTGCCTTCAAGGTAGAACCAATTCTCCTAGGTACACCTGGACCTGGTTTTTATTGGTTGTTGTCAGATAGGATGTTCCAAGCTTATTGGAGAATTCACCACAGTTCTTCTATCTATTTAGGCTGTCTCAATTGCTTCTGTCTCTTTATGTAATCCCAGACTGACTCGATGTTCAGTGGGTGGCTCTGTGGGGACCATGCCATCTGTTGCAGGGCTCCCTGTTCTTTTATTGTATTCAACTGGCAAAAGTAATGTTTAGGAGTCTAAAATGTATATTTACTATTGACACATTAAAGCTGAAAATATAAAAAAACATCTTAAGACAAATGTTTTTGTGAAGCATCTTATGTGCCTCAGACTTTTGTACAGTACTATATATTTGAATGTTTATTAGGTGCTACTAATATCAAATCAAAAAGGGGAATGGAAAATGCACACAGCAGTCACGCTCGGGTCTCAGGAGGTTAAAATTACTTAAACAATTTTGCTGAGTGGATGATGTTAACTCCAGTATGTGTGATTTCATTTTCATAACATATATCTTCACAGTATCATATATCGTTGAGGTATTATGACATAACAGGGTGGACAATAAACCAAGGACAACACACACACACACACACACACACACACACACACACACATACAAACCTCCACTATTATTGTTAAAAAGAAACCACAAATGAATACATTTTAATTGAGAAAATGTAACACTAAACACTTAATTGTATTTTTGAGTCTCAAAAGACTTTTGAGCTAACATTTATGACTGATTCCTTATCCAGAGACATTGCACTCTTTCAATAATTAAACTGATCCTGGAGACACTTTTACCAGGGAAAGAACATGCTGAGTCAGAGTACTCTACATTGCATCTGTGGCTAAGTGGGCCTGCAAAATATCTGCATTTTCAAGGCAAAAAAAAAAAGATTAATGATCAAATAATGTCAAATAGTCAAATATTTTCTTGTTTGGTTTGGTATAAACTAGGGCTGTCAATCGATAAAGAATTATAATCAAATTGATAATATGATATGCAGATAAATTGATTAATCACAAATACCAATATTTGCAGAGACAGGCACCCAAATAAAAAGAGTTCGATATTGAATTATAATTCATTAAATAATTATGAATATAATATAATAAATATAATAATGAGATTAATTAAAATACATGATACTTTTGTGGCATGTACAAGTACAGCATTAATTAGGCAATAAAATTATCCTTTAATATTAATATTAAATAACATATGGTGGTGTAGTGGGCTAAAGCACATAACTGGTAATCAGAAGGTTGCTGGTTCGATCCACACAGTCACCACCATTGTGCCCTTGAGCAAGGCACTTAACTCCAGGTTGCTCCGGGGGGATTGTCCCTGTAATAAGGGCTCTGTAAGTCGCTTTGGATAAAAGCATCTGCCAAATGCATAAATGTAATAATATTGTTTATTTCCGTATCATTGAACATAAGCCTATCACTGGCCTACAGTCCACAGCAGTCCATTTTTTTATTAAATCCATCAATCTGTCTGAGGTAGACGTATTATAAGGGCTTTTGTCTATGTGCACATGTTTCAGATGTACGCTTTAGGGCCGTCTCACTTTAGTAGCATCATAAACACTGCATTTGAAGCATAGAAAAACACAGCTGGAGACCCCTACATTCGGAGTAGCACTGCATCCAGCTATGTTTGAACACAAGAATGCATCCTCAACATCATGTGCTTTCTGCTGTCAGTAAGTGTGGTTTGTTCAGCTGGAGTTGCGCTTACTGCCCACTGCTGACAAGCTTGAATTTTCTTATGTTATTTTTTTATGTAATTATGTTAAATTGACAGCCCTAGTAAATACTATTGTTTTTATGTTGCTACTGGTGATTATTACACAGTTCTTTAGCAATCTGCAGTCAAATAATTGTCATAGGTGCAACTTATATTCTACATAGCTGTTCTATTTGATGTGTCTCGGATCACGCCTCAGTTTCCTTCTTTCCATGCTCATAATTTAATTTCTCAGAACAATATTTCCTGATCGGGGACCTGATCTCTCTGCTAGGGTTTCCTTTGTGATAATGACCAGCTGACTGTACATTATATTATTTAACTTACTGTATACTATTTGCGTGCATACACATACTTTATATGTGAATATGTTAAGTAGGCTATATTAGCAAACTTCACCCAATGGCAGCACACTAAAGGGCCAGTTCTGAAAGGTTGTGTGATTGCCATTCTGGGCATAAATGAGAACAATCCAGAGCATCACAAATAAAAATATCCAAAGTCACCCAGTGTGAGAGATTTAGGTAAACAAATGTAAAAGCTTTCCACAGAACTGTGACGATTACATTTTGGAGTTGCTCTGGATTTGCCTAGTCAAGAAAGAGAGATATGCTTTCAGCAGTGTGGTTGATGTGGAGTTAAATAATTGATTTGGTCTGCGTCTGGTATCCCAGACAGAACATGCAGTAATAAAACCACATTTTAGTTAGTCCAAAACTAGCAGGAATCATCCTTTTCAAGACATCCTTTTCTAACAGCCCTCCATGATTAATTATCATTTCCCACTCAACATGTATAATAGTAGCGGTCTGACAGGACGGACCTTGTTCTGGCTCTTTCATGTACATGTACTTGGATCTTCACAGATTTGTAAAACTAAATAAAATATTCTCATGTCTATCTAAAATGTGGCCACACCACTTATCTTTATATTATCTTTAGATCTTTGTGCGTTAAATAATGTTTACAATGTTGATTTGATATTTGTTCAAATTTGTCTTGTGGAAAGTGTTGGAAGAATGTATGTGTGTGTGTGTGTGTGTGTGTGTGTATGTGTGTGTGTGTGTGTGTGTGTGTGTGTGTGTGCACGCACCTGAGTAGAGGGTGGGATTTGGGACCATCCCACCAAGTTTTCTGATCTCTAAGATTTACGGTCTCTGAAACACGTTTAGTGCAGAAAAAGAATAATAACAATGTAGTGCAAATGCTGGTGATTGGACCCCTATATGATGCAATCCAGAGCTTTGCAGCTGAAATCCAAACAGTATGTAAATATTGGTGTTGCACTAACTGATGAGCAAAATGTGTTGCTTATTCTCAAAAATAGTGAATTTCTGGACACTTGAATATTTAGCTATAGCAAAGGTACATTTGTAGTTTCAACATTATTTGTACTTTAGACCATTTTGTTGGAAAAGAAAAACTAGCTTTATACCATGTGACCAACATCTGACTTTCGACCAGTGAAAATTAGCAACATTAAAAGACTCATATCTCTTGGATTTAACCAGATAGGGCATTAAATATGAAGAAACCAAAAGGAAAGTTCCTTTTTAACAGAACGTACAGAATAGGGGCCAGTGGTGGCTCAGTGGTTAAGGCTCTGGGTTACTGACCAAAAGGGCAGGGGTTCAAGCCCCAGCACTGTTAAGATACCACTGCTGGGCCCTTGCTTGACCCTATCGGCTCCAGGGGTGCTGTTTCATGGCTGACCCTGTGCTCTGACCCCAGCTTAGTTGGGATATGTGAAAAACTGCATTTCATTGGCTCTGTACCTGTACTCTGCACAATGACAATAAAGTTGACTCTTAATTCAACTGATTTTAGTAATAGACCTTCCTATCTATTTGTTAATATAAAATAATGATGCTGCCACCTTTCTAATGTACATTTTTTTACCTGTAATTTTGCTTCAAAATCAAAATAATGGATTACTCATTAAATTGTAATAATTTCACTTTCATCGTTATTTATGGATTATTTATCTTTCGTCAGAAAAAGTATTCACATTTATTTATTGTTTTAATTCAGTCGAGGAAGTTTGTAAAATTTGGTTGATTTGACATGGAATAACTATTAAATAATCTTTTGTGTAAAGAAATTCTTAATCACTCTCATGAGGAACACACTAGCTAGCCTGTGTTGTAAAAGCTACCTTGGAAAATATAGCTTGAAAAGCTTCTCATCATTTATATTTAGACAACAGTTACTGGTTTGATAAATTAGTTAGCTACTGAAAACTATTAAAAAGCTGATTATACAATGAATACTTTCAGTATTTTTACTGTTTTTTTACCGGTTAGAAATTGCAAACTGGCCAAATAGAGTGGTATTTTTCTGGCTCAGGCACAATAACAATCTCAATTTTCCCTTCTAGTGTTGTTTTCTGTTTTTGTTGGTAGCTTGTAATGCTAGCCACTTTATCAAAAGAGAAGCTTATTATTAGCAACTTGTTACACTATTACTTAAAATATTAGAAAATATATCTTATATACTGTAAAAGCTACACACTTCGTTGAAGACAGCCGTACTACTTGTAATTAGCTACTGTTGAATATTGCAATAAGTCACCACCATGTTATCTGGCTTGTTTGGTAGATTTATAAGCTTCTGCAAAGTGTGTGATGCATAAGGGACAAAGAGGTCATAGTATTGTGAGTTTGGTTGATAAATGGCTTTATTTGGCTTCAGGGGAATATTACTGTATCAGTTAGCAGCCATACAGTTAGTGTCAGCTTTCCTCCAACCATCTCTGATACAGTGTCGAGATGCAGGAAATGTGAGGGCTCTATAAAGCAGTCATGATTAAGGCAATTACGAACGTTTTATACACGCATCCAGCAAATCTATCCCACCCCCTCATATTGTCAAGCTCCAAGTGAATCAGGCCATGCAAATTTAAACTCCTCTTGATTCATTCATGTCATGTTTTAGCACCACAACAGATGACAAATTGGCTAAACGGATACATCTATTTTGTCCCGTTTATTTGAAGTCTTACTCTCCCCACCTTTCCTACTCTCTTGGACCAGGGGCTGAATTGAAGAAACATTCTTTAAGAATAAAATTTGATTTCATCTTATTTTTAAATATTTTGTATTCCGAAAAAGACTTAAGGATGTTCATTTTTATTAAACATTAACATTCATAGCTAGATACCTTCTTACAAACTACTTAAAATGTATCCTAAGCACTATTTAATTTTTTTAAGGAGATTTAAGTAAATTCAGCCCCAGATTTGAATGCAGTTCGTCTGAAGCCAACAGTTCACTTTCCCAAAGGAAACTACAAAAGGCAAAATCCTGTAGTAAACTAGCTTGCTTTGACATCACCACTGTCACCGTCAGTCTAAACTGATGGCAATTATTCATCTATATATCAGAAAACATTTTTTCCTTTTTACTAGAACAGCTCCTGAACTGTGATCTGATCCAGCAAGTCTTATTTAACAAACAACACATGTAACATTTTATATTGCTATATATTTATTGACCAAACTGAGGGCATTGATTGAAAAAGCATGTACTCAAGGATAATGAGCTCTTGAAAAGAGGGTTATAAGAGATATTAGATCCAGTTAATGCATATTTGAGATGACTTGGTTTGCCTTCTTGCACAGTCCTATTACGGTGAGTGTAATAAGTGAAATATGGCCAAATCAAGAGATTTCAGGCGAGCATAAGAAAATCCCTGAACACGAGTGTTTGAAAATAGTTTTGCATTAACATGCCACAATACCTCCAAACTGGTTCCATTTTTTCCATCTATGATGTTGATATGGAAACCAATTATTCAGTAAAATATAGTAAAGTAATAAGGTTATTGTGTATTATGCCATAGATCAGATCACATTTTAGCCACAATTTATGTGGAAATCCAGAGGCATTTTGACAGCTGTAAATAAATCTGAATTTGTATAATGTAACACGAATACTTAATATTTAAGTTGCTTGTACTCATTTGCCTCCTGCAATCTGTCAATCAATCAGGCCTGCATTGTGGTTGTTTTGATAGTTGTCTGAACTGATGCTTATCTTAGTTGTTTTTTTGGAGGGGAATAATGTGGTGGCAATAGCTCTTCACTATGGCCATAGGTGTGAATGTCTGTGACCCCTCTGCCCTCTCTATGGCCTGCCTGTCACCTGCAGGGAGAGAAACGAGCTGTACCTGTCACTACCAGCTGCATTATGAGCATTTACACTGCCTCAGACAGACCTCAGTATTACATGTGCTTGTAAATTACATGCCTGAAAGCGTTCTATCTCATACATACAGAAAAAACACAAACAAACCTACACAAACATAAAACACACATGTACAAAGACTCATAGCCATGCTTTCTCTTTCTCAATATACATTTGGGTCAGTAACATGTTCAGATCATATTTCACCATAAAATCAAAGGTAAAAAGAAGATGATGCCCATTTTACAACCATGTAAGATATAATTCTAAGAGTAAAAAATCAAAAAGTTCAAACCCTTGATGCATTACGGCACTGAGAATTTGGTTGTAAAATATTCTTAATATGACTTATAATTAATGCATACAATTGAATTGCCTTTCAATTTCTTTATGCAAAGTAGCACTTACAGTTTTCTTGAGATTTTGTGGTGAAATTTGACCTGGACATGCTTTCATGAAATGAAACCACTTGTAAGCATGAACAAAAGGACATGGCTAGACACAGGAAACTATTCCAGCTTTCTTGAAGGAAGCCATGTCACTGACTGTAAAGAGGCAGAAAGTTTGAGAGAAAATGACTTAGAGGGAGAGAAAGATTTACTTATAGAGTGAGATCTGCTGCGTCATGAATGAATAAATCAAGAGGAGGTATTTTATAAACATAGGAGGGAATAGAGGGTTCTTAGCAGCTATTGCCTCTAAAACATTTAAATCTCTAAATGCTTAAATGCAGAGGAATCGTCCCATACATCAGATGCACAATGCACTTCTCTCTCCCAAATCTAAACTTTGAAACCCTCCCTATTTACTTTAATAAATGTGTTTATCTCATTCACCTCGTTGGAACTTCATGCTGCCACATTTGCCATGCTGTGATAAGTGAAATGAAGAAAACAGAAATATCAAATAGATGAACTGAAAAATGATTGGATGGACGGATGAACTAGAGAAACTAGCGTTTAACTTGAATATTATGCATGCTGAGCATGAAAAGGCGAATTAAACCATTCTAGCGAATCAATGAAATGAGCTTGGACAATTACGTTCATGAGGGTATAGAAGCCATAATATCGTTGGGAAAAATAGGAGACATGGCCTGTCCCTGTGCTTGGCTAGTGATGTACATTCAGGACTTGAGTGAAGCTCTAGATAATGTGGTTTCTTTACGGACAATTACCTCTTCCTTTTTGTAGCACCGAGAGGTTGGAACCAGCAAACATGGTCCGTTTTGCTCAAGAGGCCTTTCATTTGGCTTGCAAGGCATCACATTCCTTTGTCCCATCCTGCACTTTTGGTAATAATGGCACGTGAAAACAAGGGCTGTGTCCAAAACCCAAGGAAGCTGCTTTGCTGCCCAGCCAGTCAATGACTTAATAGACAATGTTTTTGTATGAAGGTACCCCCTAAAGAAACTGATTTCAGACCATCATCCAAGGCATCATAGCGTCATGTCATGTCATCTTGAACAAATTCAAGTGAGTTTTAGACATAACCAAGTAAGTATTCATGGGATATTATAAATTGAAGTTATGATCGAGTGAATGATATAATTGACATATATGAATGAATTTACATCATTCAACCACTTTTTTTTCTCCAACAATCACTGAACTGCACGCACAGGATTGTGGAATCTATGATGCCTTCAGGAAACGACTAGAGTATGTGGATGTACCTTGGTGCCTTTAATCTGTAAAATGAAAATATAATAAAAAGAGGCACTATTTGGGGTTCTTCAGATTACCACACTGGCAGAATCCTCTGGGGAACATTAAGATATCCTACTTTTTACTCTAGGAACGATGTGATTATTGGAGGCACCTTTTGAGTTTTTGCACAAACATATGTATTTCGTTATGTTCCTCAGAGAACTGTAATTTTTAAATGGGTACATTAAGTTTCCCCAAAGAGTTCACCAGCAACATGATCACATGTTGAGAGTTACTGACAAGTGGCATCTTCCATCAGACATTTTTTGCATCAATTCAAATGCACCCTCAGGGACATGGGTCCTAGTCTCATGGCAATCAGGAAGTAATCATGTTCACAGTTTGCCCTTTTCTACCGAAGTGGTGATGGCTCTCGTGCCGGACCTGTTCTCAGCTTCTTCATGGCTGGGGTAAACAGGAGCCTATCGTAAACAGGCCATGCTTTTCCGCTGACTTGAGAGCCAAATGGGGACATAACGGGTTACGTGGCTACCTGGTAGTTTTATGTGACTTCTGTGTTTATCTGTGTGACTGATTGAATTCAAAGCCCAGGTTAGTTAGCTGGATGGTTGTGTTTGAGCACATAGTCCAAGACTTCTGCTTTTGCTTTGGCATGCTCCCTGTACTCTCTTTAAAGTTTTCAATTTGTTTATGATTTGGTCAACCATCCGGTTGAAGCCTGTGTGCCTTGTTTCTTTCTGTATGTCCTTGTAGACATTTTTCCTTTGTGATTTCTCTAGTTAATCTTGGATCCGTAGAAGACCATATCTCAATTGGAGCCCTTGTTTCCTCTGTGTTTCACTTATGATGTCTGCCATTTTTTTTTTAATTGTTGTTATTGAGAAACAAAGTATTCCTTGCTGCAGATGGTAGCTACTGTTCTTTGGAAAACTACCTGGTGACGGAACATAATCACACCCTCCACCACCCGACATAATTGGCTCCTCTGAAGAGACAACAAGCTTTTGGGGCCGGTGCGAAACTAGATTTTCCAAACTAGAACTGCCTTTTTTCAGTGGAAACATGCTGAACAATTCAAGAATTCACACCGACCCAGGAACCTGCCCCCGAACCATGTCGGGGGAAAAAGACTAAGTGAGAGCGATTCGGAGGATGCATTTTCCCTCTAAGATTACATTTTTACTCCACTTACGGTTTGGTTTAGGGTTGTGGTTTGGGCATATGGTTAATAAAATATGCATTTGTGTTGAACGTATTGCATAATTTACAACAAAACAAAAACTTGCTTTTGGCGCCACTCTGTGTACATTTCACCTGTAAACTGGAGCTCACACGTGTTCATACGTTCAACAACACTTCCGGCTTTGGCCACTGGGGGCAGTGCTTTGAATTCTGGAAAGCATAGACCGATTTAAGCAGAAGAACTTTTGACCCACTGTCGCTGAATTCACAGTGACATCAGTCTGTCTGCAAGTGTGGCGAGGAACCCTAAATGGTGCCACCAGTCATTTTTACAATGTATGCTGATTCCAAAGGCAGCATGTTTCAGATTTTGGACACAGCCTAGGTATGACTAGGCCCATTGCTGTCTTTACTTTTTTTTTTTACTAACGCTATCTCCTCTTCTTCTGTCTGGAAATAGACCATGATTTATGTCTTGAGTGCTAATACAGACTTTTTTTTATTTCTAACTCATTCCTTTCCTGCAAAGGATACAATTACATTGGTTTAAACCTGTCTAATGCTGCTCTGCATGACTCATCAGCAACTGCGATCAGCCATACATAGTGAAATGAAAGTGAAGATGAGTAGAGGATGTTTGTTTGGTGGCGTTGTGTTCGTATATGTGAGTTTTTGTGTTTGTGTGAATGTGGTAAAGGGAAAGAGAGGAAAAGATGAAACAGAGGGGTCCAGAGGGATGTGTGAGTGATGAGCAGCGGTGGCGGGTGCATTGATGGTAGGCAGCATTACTTGCTATTGACGGCAGGGGCTTTTTCGCCCTTGTAACTGTCCCCCTTCTCACTCTTGCTATCTGCCTTATTGCTATCACCCTTGCTATCACTCTTCTTCTCCTTCTCCTTCTCTTTCTCCATTTCTTTTTCAATCACTTTCTGTTCCTTCTGCTCCTTCTGGTCCTTCATCTTCTCTTCCTTTTCCTTCTTCTCATCACCCTTTTCCTTCTCTTTCATGTCTTGTTCTTCCTCCTCCTCATCGCCTCCTTCCTGCTCTTCTCCTTCCTCTCCCTCCTCTCCTTCCTCTCCTGCCTCCTCCTCTCCCTCATCCTCTCCTTCCTCTTCCTTCTCCTCCTCCTCCTCCTCTTCCTGCACTTCCACTTCCTCAGGTTTGGCTCCGCCCTTCCTGTAAGCGCTCAGGGCATAAGTACGGCTTGATGGATAAGAGTAGGAGGACTGCATCATGGCTCCGCCCACAGAGTTTAGACGGCATTCTTCACCTTCCAGCAGTTTCCTGTTGGGAAAGACCAAAAAGTAAATTTAGCAACCAAAGATGGTCCAACATGCCATACTGTGAGTGTGTTAAATGTTCTGTAAGCAATTTTAGCAATCTTGATAACTTCAACCACACGCCCTCTCGCAAACTGCGGCTTCCAAAGATATGTTAGCAAATCCAATGTTAGCAAACCCAAATGCACAAATTATTGACAGTGTTTCTGATTGCCTAGTTTTTGTGAGTTGTCACAGAGACAGGTGTGATTTCTAAAGACACCTTTTTAGTGATATTTGTCAGGTAGTATTAGGAAAGTTTTATGCGTGGTTATCCCAAAAACAGCACCTTTAAGACATTTTAACTTTTGTAACTTTAATGACAATCAATGCCCAAACAAAGTAGAAGGCAAGAATTTTCAAGGGCACATAACTGGCTTAATTTTAATAATTGATATTTATTTTTATTTTGTACTGTATGTATTGTTTTTAGAATTTTTTTTTTTTTTTCGGTCTGTAGTAAATGAAACTGTTTGTGTTTTTTGTTGAGACCATAAAGTAACTTAAACCTAAATCCAAGACAAATTCAATGATAATACAGTGAAAATGGTTCTGACCTGTAGGCAGCGATCTCAATATCCAGTGCCATCTTGACATTCAGCAGGTCCTGGTATTCACGTAAGTGGCGAGACATTTCACCTTTAGTGCTGCGCAAAGCAGATTCCAGCTGCTGGATAGTATCCTACAGGACAAAATGCATATTGTTTTTATTGAAAATTTGCTTGCTTGTTTTGATTATTCCATCCCCCTGGAATCTACAGCCCTTGATAAATGAATGTCTGTATTTCCTCCTTGTTCACTGTCGCGCTCAAGTCATATATGTACATGTTTCTCCCTTACAATGACTCTTTAGTGGCTCTTCAACTGTCACAGAAATGCAAACATAAGTTCATGTTTTGAATGTATTATATATAATAATAGAATATTGTGTAACCCAAGTAATGTACTTAAAATTAACTGAATTAAAATGCATTTACATTTATTCATTTAGCTAAAGCTTTTATCCAAAATGAGGAACATAAGCAATTCGTCATACAAAAACCAACAATATCCACAGTATTGCACTGTGAAATTCTAGTTGTAGCTGTAATCTGAAACTGTAATCTGTAATCAGTAACTATAATATGACTAATTACATTTACATTTTACATTTACATTTATGCATTTGGCAGACACTTTTATCCAAAGCGACTTACAGAGCCCTTATTACAGGGACAATCCCCCCGGAGCAACCTGGAGTTAAGTGCCTTGCTCAAGGACACAATGGTGGTGGCTGCGGGGCTCGAACCAGTGACCTTCTGATTACCAGATTACCAGTTATGTGCTTTAATTACATATGTAGTGCATTGCACAAATGTTTTTACTTTAAAAAGAAATTCGATTACAGTAACCAGTGTCGGGTAAGGAACTCAAAATAAGTAATCGTCTACAAATTATGGATTACTTCTCTAAAAATGTAATCAGATTACTTTACAAATTATTTTATGTAAAATGTAATCTCATTACTAATTATTTTACTTTTGAGTTACTTTCTAAAACCCTTTTCCTAGAAAATATTTGGGAAATTCTAAATGTCTAAATTTCCTCATTCATTGTCACACACACTTCAGCTGTCAAAGAAATGCTAGCTGATGTACATATGAATTCATATTTAAAATTTATTATACGTATTCCTTTAATGCAAGTAATGTACTTAAAATTAATTAGTCTGTAAATGTAATCTGATTACAAGAATTTAAAATGAAATGCTTTACACTACATTTTTACTAAAAAAGTAATTCAATTACAGTAACTAATTGTAGTTGGATTGCATGGATTGCATCCAACACTGAGTATTATACATCGTAGGATGTATTTAGGCCTAAACTCGGGTTTCATTTTCCTAATGTCTAAATAGAAACTAGTACTAGAGGGTGTTTTCAAATGCTGTTCCAGTGTGGATGCTCTCACCTGCAGCTCTCCAATGTCATTGCTGTGGCGGTCCTCCATCTCTGCCAGTTGTCTCTCTAAGGCCTCGTTGTGAGCTTTCAGGGCCTCGGTCTCCAGTGTGCGTGACTGCAGCTGTCGGCGGTACTCAGACAGCTCATCCTTGGTCTGCTTCAGGGTATCGTTGTTGCGGGCTGCCGCCTCCGTGACGGTCACAAACTTGGAGCGGTACCATTCCTCTGCCTGCTGCTGGTTCTGGGAAGAGAGAGACTCGTACTGGGCACGGATGTCCTTTAAGGCCACGGCGAGGTCTGGTTTACTCACATCCATCTCAACCGACACCTGTACAGGAGCAACATGCTTTTAAAATGAGTGGTACTAATATCAAAACTAATACTAAAACTAACATAATTAACACAAATTCTAACATCAACACTAATGGGCCTAGTAACATTAAGCCCACTTAAAAGAATGAATTAATAGGTTGTTGTCAGTCACTTAGCCAAACCCATTATTTACAATATGTGGGTCCAATGTTTACAGACTTTTTGGCCATACAGGCCATAGCAATAAATAGTCTTTAATCTGTTTGTAAGACTTAACGGTATTGATCTGGTGGACAAACCTAATTTAGTAGCCAATTCATTATTGATTTCTAATGAATAATTAATGCCCTGCAATATTAATTTACATTTACGCTAAAAGCAGATCATAAATGATATAAATATATACTGTAGCTATATACATATAGTTACTTTGCCGTTATTTATGAATAGAAGACATACATGTGTACATATACAAAAGTTCAGATATACAGATAATATAGCAATATAATGATAAAGAAATGCATTCCTGTGGTATTCAATTTATTACTTTAAAGTAATAAAGCTTTTGAAAATGCAGTAGACCTAATATATTCAGTGCTAATGTTGGTCATGGGGTGTTTAATTAGTCTTCGAGTGTAATTGCAGTGATGCAGTTTTGAGCCCTTGTGACTGCGGGATGGAGCACAGACTCAGGGGTTTTATGCACAAGGAAAGATGACACCTCCACTGCGCTGGGCCTGACCATTTGCATGAAGATGCAACAGCAATTCATCACCCACAACATCAACACCAAGAGAACAGCAAACCATGCATAAGCATCATCTTACATCAGTTACATTCACTGCAATGGTCCATCTGTTATTGGCTATTTTTTGTCTAGCTTTAATGCTTTTCAAGTAGGAATCCAGAAGAGGACTGCGAAGAACATCTGAAAAACATCTACTATTTACTTATAATCATTTCAACATTCTCATATACAATTTATTTATGTATTTTAAATATTTAAAAAATATTTACAAACTGAAAATCTAAGTTTTCATATTAGGGGAGGGGTAGCTACCTCCCTGAGTTGGCCAATCCCTGGGTCTATAAAAAGTTGGGACGAAACTTTGAACACTGTTTTTTTTTAGCTTCAATAAACCAAATTGTGCAATCACTCAAAACATTATAAATGATTTTTGATTTTGTTTTTTTGTTGAATTTGTAAGGTTTGACTGCAGTTGAAAGGAAGTATACCTGGAGCTTCTTTTTTTTTTTCTTTATTCTTAATTAGATGTTGTCAAATGTTGTGTAGAAACACTGTAGCTGCATGTGACAGGGGATTCCAAAATGATGCAGTCCCGACTCAAGGACGCTGCGCCGCGGGGTCCCACCGCTCACTGCAGCCACGCCTAAAATCCTGCGCTACCGCATCTCTACGTTGAGGAGGTGAGGAAGTTTAAATATCCCAATATCAACAAATCTCTTTCAATATATTCCTCCCTCTCTAAAAGTGTCTTTGCCCGACTAAATACACTAAACAAGATTTTACATTTTAAATTCACGCACAATAGTAGGCTACTAGCGAGTGGAATGGGATTATAAATGCATATTTTGATTGAATGGTCCCGGTGTAGCGCAGGACTCCAAACTGCGCACGACTGTCTGTGCTGCAGTGCTGTAAATTCTCCCATGCGCACACCGCCCTGAATGACAATGCACATTCATGATACGCATGCCCCACATGATGAGTTATGAAAAATGCACAAGTATTTCATAGCATTTCTATAAATATATAGGTATTATTTTAATTTCATGTTGCCAAAATAGTTATATTTGAGCTCTGAAAATTCCATCTTACATTTACTTACGCCAAGGAGCTCTGCCAGATCTTATCCATAAAACTGACTTTTGTTTGTGTGCCAAATATATTCAGGTTGATTTATGCAGAGTAATATATATATAGGTCTACTTACAAAATACAACAACAATAATAATAATAAATAAACATTTTTTAAAAAAAAATTATATATATATATATATATTTTTTTAAATAACAAGTTCTTCCCAAAAAAGACGTGCATATCCTTTGATAAGGGCATTTTTATGAACTTACAAAATAAATAAAACTAAATAAATGTAATGAAAACTAATTTGCTAAATAAATTAAACATATTTGTGTATCTATATTCATTTACTTATTGTTGAAATTTTAAGTGTTTTGTAACACGTAGTCTGTATTTAATATTTTATTGCACTTATTGTAACTTTAAAATATTTTTGTATGCATTTAAGGTTTTTTGTATTTATTTATTTTTTATTTTTTTTACTTTAAGGCATTTTTGTTGAAATTGTAAGAATTTTTTTAATAAACAGCAAATAATTATTTTTTTTATCGCACTTACTGTAACTTTAAAAATAAATGTATGAATACTTACATTAGAAGTTTTGAATCCAGCAGCAGTGCATATTTGCCGCATAATGAAAAACGTACTTTTTATAACTTTTTACCTGCGTGGCCTGAAGAGAAGCTTGCAGCTCCTGAAGTTCCTCCTCGTGCACTTTCCTGAGGAAGGCGATCTCATCCAGCAAGGACTCGACTTTCTTCTCGAGCTCCAGTCGGGAGAGAGTGGCATCATCGACATCCTTGCGGTACCCCTTCATGCTGCTCTCGGCCTCCTCTCGCAACCGGGTCTCCTCGTCAAGCTTCTCCTTGACACGCTCGAGCGCCTCGTTCATCTGTACGCAGTCCAGGTGCATCTGACTCTTCTCATGCGTCAACTCCTCGACGCTCGCGCGCAGCTGGCGGATCTCTTGCTCGTAGAGGTCGTGCAGGCGTGACGGCTCGTTGTGCCGCTGGCGCAGCAGGGCCACCTCGGCTTCCAGAACTTTGTTCTGCTGCTCGAGGTTGTGCACCTTCTCGATGAACGTCACGAAGCGGTCGTTGAGGCCCTGCAGCTGCTCCTTCTCGTTGGTGCGTATGATTTTCAGCTCGTTGGTGATGGCCGTGGTCTGCGTCAGATCCACGGAGTCCTGCATGTACTGGAAGCCGCTGCGGCCAGATCCAAGTTTGGTGCGGTAACTTGAAGATGTGATCATGGAGGGTGGAGCGGCGTAGCTGCGGTGGTGCTGGGATCCGGAGCGATACCCCACCGTCACCCGGGACGGGCTGCTGCCGCTGCCCATGGTGACGCGTCGTGGCGCATCGCCAAAAATCTTCCTGTACGAGCTGCTCGTGTACATGTCGCCGGAGTAACTCATGTTTAAACGCTTCAAGACCACAGACAGCGTGAGTGAGGTGTGTGGATGTGGGAAAGAGATGCGAGTGCCAGTCAGGTTGCCACTGAAGCATCTTATATAGGCACAGACAACGAGCATCATCTGACGCATGGGGCGGTGGTGGAGAGGGGGGTTAACCTGCAACCCTGAGCAAAATGACAGTCCCAGGAGAGAGCTGTCATTCAGTCCAATGCTTTGCCTTGTGCTTTTCTGGCCACTCATCCTTTTTTGTGGAGCATGTAACATGGAAGGCGATAGAGATGTAAATTATCATGCTGCAGACAGTAAAACTGAGGATAAATAAAGGTCAAACGATGTCAGACAGTCACTTAATGTTCTTTTTAAAAGATTTGTTTGACAACTCATAATAAAGATATTTTAATTACTTTTTAATTGTGAGAGGTGAAACAAAAACAAAACCTAATATGTGATAGATCAAACAGTTTCATCAGTGTATTGCATGTATAATTTGTGCAATTAGACAAATTGTCATGTCTTGTATGGGACTGAAGCATGTTGCAGTGAGATAGATGCATGATATAATTAACATTTTGTTAGTGTGTAACATACGATAAAATATGACATGCACGTTTTGTCAGTATATTGCATGTAATACTGATATATTTGTGCATTTATGTAGAGGTACCGGATGTCTCACATGTCTTTATGGGATTGAAGCATGTTGCAGAGGGAGGGCGTGTCTATCTGTGTTGTAATGCGGGTGGCAGCCTTTGCCTCTGCAGAGTCTGAATACTGAATGAGACACAGTGGTCTCATCCTGATGACCCTCCTTGATGCAGAATCCAGAATCAGAGCCTGTTTTGGCCACACCTTGGTAGTTTCTTAGTAGAACAAATATTTACCTTCTCTGTATTGCACACCTACATACACGCACAAACATATAGTGCATCTGAAGAGGGTTATAGAACACTTTTAAAGATATCTAATGGTACATGTGACAAAATACATACATACAAGCATGGTTAAACTCAATGTAGAGCTGCATCCAGTTGAATTTTTTTTTCTGACGAGTCATCAGTATTTACTTTGTTGCTGGAGTGGAGGTGGGTAGGGTATATTTTTGAGTACAGGACTGTCGCACCATCCCTCCGCACAGACTTGGATTGAGGCCAAGGGCAGGAGCCACGCCTCACACCAAAAAAACACTGGAGAGATGCTACAGGTCCTGCTGTCTTCAATCAGCATTCCACCAGAGACCTGAAACAGATGATTTGCTCTGGTGAAGAGAGACCTGAGACAGAGCATTTTCTCTGTTGGAGACAGACAGAGTGTAGACTGCTGCATAGAGGTGGAAATTGGCACTGTGTGGAACACAATGACTGGACAAGACTGGACAGAACTAAAGCAAACTACTGAAAAGTTCATGGCAGACAGACAGACAGACAGACAGACAGACAGATAGATAGATAGATAGATAGATAGATAGATAGATAGATAGATAGAGTAGGCACCCTCCACAGTTTCAGTGAGAGGTTAAAGAGATGGCTAAAAAAACCCGCCAACTCCCCCGCACACACTTTAAGGCTCCTAGGAGGAATATCTGGTCCTTTAGCCTTATTGATGTGAATATTCGTAAGCTGTCTTCTCACCTATTTTCTAGGGTTGATGATAATGTAGATGTTTGAGTTATAAAATAATTCAGCATCTGCTGTGTACTCATGGCATGCACACTGGTAGTAGTTTGTGGCAGTGACATGACTTCCATTACTGGAGATAATATGTTGTCATATCCTTGAGGCTGGGCAGTGTAATCTTCTGAAGGTTTAAGACAAGCTGCGACTGTATTTACAGCCCTTGTTGTCATCGTCCCCCTCTCTCGGCTTGTTTTGTGCCCAGTTTCTCTGAATCCTATTCTTGTACTTCACCTTAGATCTCCTTAAAGTCCTTTTCAACTGTCTGTATTTCCTTCTTTACATCTGTTTACCCCCTCACTATTGTTTCTTATTCAGCAATGATTTAATTCCCCGATTAATCCATGCAGGCCTGGATTGGCTAATAGGGAGCACCGGGAGAATTCCGGTGTTGTCATGGCACTGGGTTGAAATATGCATACTGTCCCTAGGCTGCCTGCACTCACAGCAGCACACTCTTTTTAATTTTACCTCAGCCCTACTCTTTGTAATTATTATGTTTTTGCAGCCCACTTGCAGAGTGCAGGTTAATGACGAAATTATCTTTTGACTCCCCGAGCAGCACCTTGCTTAAGAAAAAACGTCCCTTGTAAACTTCAGTCAGTGGTGGTTGTGGTTGATGGAGGATATGGGATAAAATGGACAATAGAAAGAGCAAAGGCAGCAAAAGCTATTTAAAACTGACGAGGCCAAATCATAGACTGTAAAAAAAGATGGACGACGCCCCTTCGCTCTTTTCCATCGGAGAGAACTGAAGCCGCCAGTGTCCCGATATGGCGCTGACATCTTGGAACTTGAGTCTGCGCACTTGCGTTTTCGGGACCAGTTATGCGCAGTAGTGAGCAGGAAGTAAAGCCGCGAAAACAAGGCCCCGCCCTCACTCTCGCAGAATCAATCGCAAGCACACGCCCCTGCCAGATCGGTTAGCACATTCTACTGCAGAACAACCCATTATGTCGGTGTGAAATAATTAATTATAGAAATTTAGATATGTAATTTAAAGCTCCAATCTCCTCAATCCTCCGAATATCCCGAAAAAAAGTCCGTTGGTGCTTCAGTGACTACTTCGCTCAGAGAACCTGTCAATCACAGCTGTCAATCATGACGTAACAGCACCGTTTTTATAGCATCAAATAACTAACTAAAAACAAACTTATTTTAAAAACAAACACTTGAAATGACATCAGCGTGATAAAAACTACAGTAAATGACAGAAACTGTCTTTGGAAAAAAGATATGTGAATTGTAATTTAATTGTTTAGTTGGTCTCACGTCCCGTTGAATAACATGGGGAGGCGGGGTTTATGACCTATACTAGGACCGGCCTCTGGGGGGCGATCGAGACGTTTTGGCTTCACTTTTGAGGGCTTGTGCGGCACGCTTGGGCCAAATGAACAAAAACTGAGAACCTTTTTCACCAGAGCACCAAATGAAGACGATGAGAGGGCCGGTAAGCTAACGTTACGTTAGTTAGTAGCCAGTGCAAGATGCTAGCAGCCATGCAAAACAATGTTGTCTGCAAACCATCAAACTTTATCTTGTAGTTCTTCAGCAGCAGCAGCAGCAGCCTCTACTGCTCATTGAGTGAATAGAAGAATTAATGTTAATGAAGAGTATGGTGTAGAGCTGAAACGATTAGTCGATTAGGCGTTATTGACAACGTTTACAAAAAAAAATAAAAAATTGGTCGACAATAATTTTCATTGTCGAATTTGTTGTTTGGTCTCATTTAACGTAACATGAGCTCACGATAAACTGTAATGATGACGCGCGAGAGCAGCATGGCAGTTCGCGCCTGAGCCTGACTGAGGAAGAATGACACAAATCACTGTCCAGATGAACTCGAAACTTTCCAAACAGCTTCAGGTGATGTAGATCCCAAAGTATTGGGGAATTACAAAAAAAAAAAAAAAAAAAAAATCCAATAAGTAAATAAAGAAGCACTCTCGTTGTGGAATAAGTGGAGCCGGAGGTCTTTAAAGGAAACACCCCGGCGTTATCTTAAATGCAGATATATTACAAACTCCGAAACTGGCATTTCTCTGTGCGGTCAGCGCCTCTTCTATGAGGAAAGATCTAAGGGGAGAGATTGAACCTGCACCCGGCTGAGAGACACACCGTCACGGGCACTCTCGTCCCTCGAGCCCGCACTTACTAAAGCTAGATTATAACGCGATGGCTCACGACTATTATGATCACGAATCATAATATACGTGTCATTGTGCATTTCTTATCGTGGAATAAATTGGCAATACGCAGCTTTATTATTAAGAGAGAGTTTGTTATTTTGTGAGTTAACCCTCTATGGTAGGCCTACGCAATATGATATCAATGAGGAAAAAAATATTTGTGATGCTTTTCCTGCTTAAAATTGGACCCTATAACAATACCAATAAACATTTTCATTATTTTGAGATTTATTTATTAAAAGTTTGTTATTGTATCACAATGGACAAATTGAAACATTTGACATTTAATGCAGAAAAATAAATATATTTATTGAAAACATCCACTTCTTTAACCAAACACTTGAACAAACAGATTTATGTAGTTTTAGATGTATTACACATTTCATATTTAATAAAAAAAAGTAACGTATTCATTTTTAATAAAAAAAAGTAAATTTGCTGTCCCCTCAAAATAACTCAACACACAGCCATTAATGGCGAAACCGCTGGCAACAAAAGTGAGTACACCCCTGGCAACAAAAGTGAGTACACCAAATTAGCCATTTTCACTCCCCGGTGTCATGTGACTCGTTAGTGTTACAAGGTATCATGTGTGAATGGGGAGCAGGTGTGTTAAATTTTGTGTCATCGCTCTCACACTCCCTCATACTAACAACTATCTATGCCCAAGTGTTACTAGTGACCCATTGTGTTTTTTATCAAAAGATAGGCCTAGTAAATATACAAAATGCCTAGAAAAATACAATGAATTACAAGGCTGTACACTACACAATGCACTATTACAGACTTATATACTGAGGTTTTAATTACATTATTTTAATAGTCAGTCATGAAATAAAGTGGGCATGAAACTAGTGATGGCCAAATGAAGCGTTTCAAAGCATTATTGCTTTCTGATACAATTGTGTCGAAAATGGTTCATTACTCGAAGCTTCATTCAGATAGAAATTGCAGCACCATCTCCTGGTGAAGTAAATGTAATGCAACAAAGCTGACAACCATAAAATGCAAGTAGGCTTATATGTTAACGCCCCGTTTATTACGTGTTTACCGAGGCGATCAAAGCTGCAACAGTGTTAGTGCTGTGAAACTCATTTATGTAGGTGAATTTTACAGATACTGATGAATTGAATGTGTTCACCTTGATAATAAAACATTAAGCGTGATGTGTGTGTGTAATTATTTCTTTAGACAAGGACAGAAGATCAGACCAGCTTAAAAAAAGTTGGAAACCATCACAGAAATTCTAATGGTTTCTATTAAAATGGCTTTTACCATTTAAACCACTACAGAATTATTTTTTGTAGTGTATTTGGGACATATTCCATTAGGATTTAATGCCCCCCACCAATAGAACCCAACACATATCAGTAGAGACCCACAGAGACCACTATAATTCCCATTACAACCAATAAAATTCCCATGAAAACCATTAAATCCAATAGAATTTCTGTAATGGTTTCTATAGTTTTTTTTAGCAGGGCAGTATCATGTGTGAAAGCTTTATCTTGTTTAGCTGTGAGAAGCAGAACTCTATAACTTGTTAACTGGTGGATATTTTTGTATGTTGAAAAGGATGTGCTTGTGTAACTGGTTGTACTTGTATAATGTAGCAGAGGGTTTTTGAAGTTTCTGTCTTCGATGCATGTTTTTATGTAACAATGTTCATATGTTCTCTAATTAGTAATAAAAAATAAATAAAAAATATGTGGCAGAGGGTGTGCTTTGGGTACATCATGCAGAAGGCTTAGACAAAGTGTTCATTAAATGGTATGGTTTTTATTCAGAATTTTTTGAAACACTTTCACCAGCTTTAGAGAATATCCTCTCGCATGGAACAGATGATGGAGGGGTACACAAAAACGGTTTAGAAAGCTGGTATAAATGAGGATATATTGCTTTGTGGGTGGACCAGTAGGCAAGAGGGTCAGCAGAACGCTGCAGTGGGGGATTGGTCATGTAGCGCTGGACCTCTATGGTTGCATCTGATGTTGCACTTTTGTTCCTCCTTGCATTACTTGCATCGTTGTCCAGCAGCTCCCAAAGATTCACCTCATCTGCAAGGGAAATGATAAACAAAACCATGTTATGAGTAATGAATAGTTTTAAAGTAACCTTCTAGGATTTTTACTTTACCTTGACCTGTAGTTTCAAGATTTTTTGCTTTATCTGGCTGTGCTGAGTGGCTGGGTGTTTGATGAGCTGTATCTTTGATTAACGCTGTGCATTCAGATGTTAGTCGTCCAATTGCCATCTGGGCCTGTATATGATTATGAAACCCAAATGTTTTAAATCGTGGATCTAGTAGTGGATCTAGCTAATGTCAAAAAACTTGTCGATTCAAGAGCTGAAAATATATCTGCTAATCTTCTTGACAGATTCTGTCCCAGCTTGTTCTGTTTTTGAGAGTTTCATTAATTGTGTATCGCAACATTTTCATCATGGGAATGACCTTAGAGCCAGATACTCTCTTCTCCTCAGAAAGTTCAACGGTGGCCACCTGGTATGGGGCTAGCACTTTCATGCACTCAGATATTGCCTGATATTCTTCTGATGTCAGAGGAGCCACATCAGTTCTCAGTGTAGCCAGTGCCGCACCCACTGGTTCTCTCTCTTCATATATACGCTGAAGCATTAAATAGGTACTATTCCAGCGTGTATCAACCTCCAGAATCAGCTTCTTCACAGGATGTCCCATTTGTTCCTGTTTCTCTCTAAGCCTCTCTTTTGCTGTGGTACTGGTCTTAAAGTAAGTCACCATCCTTCGTGCTCTTGTTCTGACATCTTCCAGACCAGGACTTGCATCAAGGGACTTCTTGACCACCAAATTCAAGGCATGCGCAATGCATATAACATGCCTAATCTTTAAGTTGTTGGCAGTGGCTATCATATTTGAAGCAGCATCAGTCACCAGGGATTTTATTTTGCTCTGGATACCCCATTCTTCAAAGAGCAACCTCTTGGCCTCTGCAAGGTTCTCCGCAGTGTGAGCTTTTGGAAATGACCGTACCCCCAGAAGTACTGTGGCAAGCTCATCCTTGTCGTCTACATAATGGCATGTAACGGCCAGATATGCATCCATATTAATAGAGGTCCACATATCTGCAGTTAGGCTCACACCCTCAGTTTTCTGTAGCTCAGCCATGGCCTTCTGCTTCTGCTCCTCATATTTGTGGTCCACCATGAACTTCAGAGCCTGCCTGGATGGTAGTGCATAAGTGGGGTCAAGCTTAGCCACAAATGCTTTAAAGCCACTGTCATCCACAATAGAGAAAGGCTGTGAATCCTCCACAATCATGTCCACTAGAGCTTCATCAAGCTGTTGTTTGCAGTTCACCGGACAGAAAATGTGCAAATACATGTAAAACTTTAAAGTTTATTCATACTGTAACAGTCGAAAACTTCCATAAATTAGTTACCTTGACAGTTGAAGTTTTCCATTGACCCCCCAGACTGCTCATGCTTAGCCCTATAATGCCTCAGCATGGAAGACGTATTATTATTATACACCAACTGCTGATCACACACCAAGCACTGAACCTGTAACAACAACGTTTATCTGTGTGAGGATCTATGCAATTACATGTAGGCAAGGCAAGTTTATTTATATCACATTTCATACACAGAAATTCACAGAAATGAGAAAACAATCTAAGAGAAAAAAGCCCTTAAAATCACAAATCATAAAATTTTTAAATAACAATTAAAAGAAAATAATTGTGTTTTTTTTTTTAGTTTAAAATGTGTTTAAAAACATTCACACAGCCTTAAGTTAAAATTGTTAAAATTGCAGTCAGTGTGAAGCAGCACAGTGCTCATTCAGTAAATGCAGAGTTAAACAGATGTGTGCAGATGTTAGCACATATGACGTAAAAGCAATCCATTGTACTGTAGTGCTCCATATCATTCACTACATATGTAAAAATATTTGTATGCAGAAATGTCAAAGAACTAACCTTATTCGGGGAAATAAGTTTAAAGTGTTCCCAAACTTGGGAACAACTTCTCTTTCTCGCTGGCTCCATCACAACACTGAAATAAACTCAATCCACTCTCCTCAACAATAACGCCAATCCAAACACCGACTACTACAACCCACGGTGTTGCCATGGTTTGGCTTCACTTTTATAAGAAATACAGCCGCCAGGTTTCAAACCTGTCAACACTGGATTGGGCTGTGAAAGCAGTCAGGTGGTTCACTACTGGAGTGAACCAGTGTATTTGCTTCAGAAGTCATTTTCACGTGACTAGTGACGTAATGATACAAGCTCCGAAGCAGTGGTTCATTGCAAGGACCATTCGAGTTTGAAGCAAGCTTCGGAGCGTCGGTGTCAGACGTAACATCACTACATGAAACTCCAGGGCTGAAAATGAGTCCCACTCTGGCCCTGAATCCATGTCGTATTATTAGAAAAAAAGGTACCTTCTTGGTAGGGAATACACACACACTTCACAAAATCTGATGTAGTCTGTTATACAGTGCGTAAGGCCATCGATATCATCTCCGTACTCCACCTGGAATAACTCAAAGTCAGTTACCATATAGCATGTCCTTAACACATCCATTGCCTCCTCAGACAACAACTGGACAGTCCTGGTAGTAGTTGGATTCCTCCTCACCAAAGGCATGTGCATATGAGACAATAATCAGACCCAACTGGGGGAAAAGCAGATGCACTGTATGCTTACTTAACGTCCGCATACAGTTTATCCAGTATCCTGTCTCCTCTTGTACAAGTTACATACTTGGTAAAGTTTGTCAGGATACTCAACATTTTTGCATGTTTAAAGTCTCCATTTATTATAATGAATGCATTTGGATACCTTGTCTGCAGGTCCAAAGCAGTGGAATGGATAATGTCACACGCATGTGCTGCCACTCCGAGGGTGAAATATTAACAATAACCACGATAACATTTGGGAATTCACATAGCAAATAATATGGTCTTAATCCAATGGCAATGGTGTTTAATTAATGTTTAATTGTTTTAAACCAGCAATATAGTAGATAATCCGAATAGTGCATAATCTATAAATAATTTGGAGTGAAATTCCAGGGACAACATTAAAGTAATCAAATATTTTAGACTTTTATGCATTACGGGATTCCTAAAGTTAAAATTTCTTAATATGTTTAACGTATTTATCCCCATATAGATTCATTGTGGAACTTGTTGAAGATAGTTTCACATACAGTGCCTTGGAATGACAGCAGCACAAATACCAAACAAAGGTATCCCTTGTATTGTGTGTTGTGCAACAGCCGTAGGAGAGTTTGGTTATTTCTTACTAGTGAAAATGATTGTCCCTATAAAATTTCCCAGGATTATGCAAAGGCTTTTTTTTGGCCAAACTAAGTGTTTTAGTATAACCAGCAGAAGACCACTGAATTTGAACTGAATTTGGTGACACTACAATGTGTAACAGTGAATTTATTGAATATGTTTGTAGGATCGCTTTTCGATTTTGCACTTTACAGACAGTCCCTGTGGACTTGTATCTCATCCGGCAGGGCACAGAGATCAATGTAATTTGTCCAACTCGAGAGTTCATCCCTCTTGTTGCTCAATAATTGTACATTCCCCATGACCACCGAGGGGAGGTAAGGCTTATATTTCCCCTTCTTCTCCCGCTTCTTGTTTTTTACCCTCACTCACGCTCTAGTTCCTTGCCTACTTACCCTCAAATCCCTCTGTATCTCCTCTTGATATGCTGCTCATTGTGTTCGAAATTGAAGCGTTTCCCACGAAATCCCAGTCTTCTGAAAGATAGATAGATAGACAGACAGACAGATATAGAAAACAGACGGACATGATAGATAGACAGACCGACAGGTAGATAGACAGACAGACAGATATAGAAGACAGGCGGAAATGATAGACAGACAGACAGACATACAAACAGACAGACAGACAGGTAGATAGACAGATGGACATGATAGATAGATAGATAGATAGATAGATAGATAGATAGATAGATAGATAGATAGATAGATAGACAGACATACAGACAGACAGACAGACAGGTAGATAGACAGATGGACATGATAGATAGACAGACAGACAGGTAGATAGACAGATATAGAAGACAGACAGACATGATAGACAGACAGACAGACAGGTAGATGGACATGATAGATAGATAGACAGACAGATATAGAAGACAGACATACAAACAGACAGCCAGACAGGTAGATAGACAGATGGACATGATAGATAGATAGATAGATAGACAGACAGACAGACAGACAGGTAGACAGACAGATATAGAAGACAGACGGACATGATAGACAGACAGACAGACAGGTAGATAGATAGATAGATAGATAGAAAGAAAATGGGAGATAGACATGGCAGTTCAATTATGCAAAACTCATTTGAGATATTCTCAAATTTGGATAATAATAAATAAATGATGAGACTACGTGAGCTGAGAGCTGGAAACAGAAATAAAGGAGAATAGCATATAAAATTAGGCAGGGGCAATGGAAAACCAATTTTGGTTGACTGCTATTCTAGGCAGATAGATAGATAGATAGATATACAGACAGACAGGTAGATAGATAGACAGATATAGAAGACAGACAGACATGATAGACAGACAGACAGATAGATAGACAGATGGACATGATAGATAGACAGATGGACATGATAGATTGATAGATAGATAGAAAGAAAGAAAATGGGAGATAGACATGACAGTTCAATTATGCAAAACACATATGAGATATTCTCAAATTTGGATAATAATAAATAAATGATGAGACTACGTGAGCTGAGAGCTGGAAACAGAAATAAAGGAGAATAGCATATAAAAGAGAAATGCATGGAGAGTTATACATGAAATTAAGAAGAATAGAATGGATATTATCTATTGCATAGACACTAGGCCATAACAACATATTTAGGATTGAGGGGCATTGGAAAACCAATTTTGGTTGACTGCTATTCTAGGCATATATATATATATATATATATATATATATATATATATATATATATATATATATATACAGTGAGGAAAATAAGTATTTGAACACCCTACTATTTTGCAAGTTCTCCCACTTGGAAATCATGGAGGGGTCTGAAATTGTCATCGTAGGTGCATGTCCACTGTGAGAGACATAATCTAATGATCTAACCAAATATTAACATTGATTTTCTCAGGTGTTCAAATACTTATTTGCAGCTGTATCATACAAATAAATAGTTAAAAAATCATACATTGTGATTTCTGGATTTTTTTTTTTTAGATTATGTCTCTCACAGTGGACATGCACCTACAATGACAATTTCAGACCCCTCCATGATTTCCAAGTGGGAGAACTTGCAAAATAGCAGGGTGTTCAAATACTTATTTTCCTCACTGTATATATATATATATATATATATATATATATATATAGATAGATAGATAGATAGATAGATGTTAGACAGATAGATAGATAGATAGATAGACATGGCTGTTAGACAGACAGACAGACAGACAGACAGATAGATATGGCTGTTAGACAGACAGACAGACAGATAGATAGATAGACATGGCTGTTAGACAGACAGACAGACAGACAGACAGACAGACAGACAGATAGATAGATAGATAGATAGATAGATAGATAGATAGATAGATAGATAGATAGATAGATATGCCTGACAAAAAATACAGTGCATATTTGCACACATCGGTCTCTAGATGGCGTTATGTGTTCATTACAGTTTTTCTCAATCTCTGGCACAATCGTCGAGTGACTATAATCTTCGTCAAACTGTATGACTAACTATATGAACATTAGGACATGTGTCAACAGGACTGTAGTCATTTATAATCGCTTTGGCACAAAATGCATTGAGTAACCCTTGCAGATCAAAATAGTTTGCATTCATTTGCTATTGAATGATATTACTCTCAAATGCAATTATACACATGTTCATTGTGTAAATCCCTACATGCTAAATAAAACAACCACAATAATTGCCCCACATATATTAGATACATAATAGTTATGTGGTATTTTTGTAATAGTTGTCAGATGGATCGACTTAGGTTAGATGGGAACAATTCAATTTCCTTACAATTTAGAGCAACAAAAATGCAAATTCTGTTCAATTTAGCTGACAGGTGAAACTCATAACCTATCAGTCCAAAAACCTTTTTATACTGCATGGGTTAGCCTGAATTTCACAGGTGTGGTATATGGAGCAGGAAGGAGACAGACAGGGGCAAGAGCCTACTCGTACAAGAGCGTTAGAGGGTAGGGTAGTGTGGGAGAGGGGGACACAGAGGATGAGGAAGAGCCAGAGAAAGGCAAAGGCACAGAGAAATCTCAAGTGAGATACAGGCAACAATTACTAGACCATGTTATCAACCATGTCCTAAGTATGACAGAGGCTGGTTTGAAAGAGCAGCCTAATCTGGGCCGGTCCACAGTGTCCTCAATAGTCCAGACATTCAGGAGAGAAAACAGGTGTGTAATCAAAGTGTACTGCAATATTCCTTCATACTGGAATTCCAGTAAACTTGGCCAATGCATATCTCAGAATTTATGTAGAATACATTGACTTTACTCCACTGTATTTTCTGTCTAGGATTGAGCGTTTGCCCCATGGTTGTGGCAGATCAGTTTTCACTGCTCAACAATAACATGAAATTCGTAATATGGTTGTAGCAAACAATGCTATTAGACTAAAATATATTCAAATTGCAGTCATACAAGATGACGGCATCTTTCAAAATCTCAACACCGGCAGCCTCTCCACAATTTATGGGGTGCTGAAGAGAAATCGGATTGCAATGAAGCAACTCTACAAGGTAACTTTTGAGAGTGAAGGAACTGAGGTACCAGTATGTACAGGTACAAAACCATCATTGTACCCTACAAGGTGCTGTAATCTTGTCTTTCAGTACTGACATATACAACCTGTATTATGCAGAATATGTTACAGAATTTATGTTATGTGTAACTATGATTTATAATATCTACTGTAAATTATTTCCTAAATTGCTTTTACTATCTTTAGTAGTGATGAAGCTGGAGGCTGATGAATCCCCACATATTTGTGCATGTTGACGAGGCAGGATTAAACTTGACCAAAGTCAGGAGATGTGGCCTTAATATTATTGGTCACCGAGCACCCTTGATGTGCCAGGGAACATTTTTATATATATATATATATATATATATATATATATATATATATATATATATATATATATATATATATATATATGTGTATGTGTATGTGTGTGTGTGTGTATATATATATATATATATATATATATATATATATATATATATGAGAAATGCATGGGAAGTTCTACATAAAATTAGGAAGACTAGATGGATATTATCCATTACATAGACACTAGGCCATAACCACATATTCAGGATTGAGGGGCACCAAATGTAATATTTTAATAGTTTGATATTTGGAAAAATTATTCTAGATGGACGGACGGACAGACACGCTGAAAATAAAAAAAAACGACTTTAAAAAAATAAAAATACAGTGCATATTTGCACATCAGTCACTAGAGGGCGTTATATGTTTATTAAAGAACCCAAGTGAATATTGTTCATCACATTTGCCAGACTGTGGACTTGTGCAGGAAAAATAATGTCCCCCCATATCATTATTATGTGAGAACAATGTCAAAAACACGTTTTATTCCATTTTTAGTGCCTCTGTGCCTTTTATGTTACCAATTATGATGTAATCACTCTCAATGGAATATGACTCCGTTGTGAATTCTATTTTGGAAAAATTGTAATATAATCATTATATATTTTTTGTAATACCTCTTGGGTAAAAGTGATGTACAAAAATCACACATTAGTCCAAGGGTCAACAATAAAATGGTGGCTTTTAATCAAAATATATATATTTTTCATCATATGCCAGGTAAGTTGCCACATTTATATTGGGGCAACATGTCTTTTAAACATTGTTATTTTATAAAATGTATTTATTAGGAGTTCTGTTCACCAAAACAATAAATTGATATATTGGCATGTTACATTTTTAATTTTTGCCATTGCTTGAATTTGTAAGTCCCCTCTGACAAGTTAATACATTTTAAATGTAGATTTTGGAAAATGGCTATTTTAACTTAAGATAGTATTTTATAAAGGTACTCTCCTCAAATTACAATACAGAAGAGACACACACAGGGCTGACCCAGTATGTCAGTTGGTTAAACACTCGTCTATATCACTGATGTGTGAGAACATTGAGCTACTGCCCTCCTCTCTGCACACACGCAAGCACACATACAGAAACACC
Organism: Moxostoma hubbsi; assembly: GCA_032164185.1. Classification (NCBI taxonomy): domain Eukaryota; kingdom Metazoa; phylum Chordata; class Actinopteri; order Cypriniformes; family Catostomidae; genus Moxostoma; species Moxostoma hubbsi. The sequence continues at coordinate 15,450,856 of JAVLUX010000215.1, read as the reverse complement.
ATCTCTCACATGCTCTTGTTAGTGTGGTGGGACTAAAATAGAGACGTTATGTGCAAGGAGGGAATTCCTTGTGTAAATCCTCTTAAAGTTTAAAATAGAGGGCAAATACAAACACCTTTATGAAAAGACTACTGCCAACTCCGAGCATATGCTTAACACATTAAATCAATTAAATGTTATTCAGAATATTCCATTTGGAGTAATCTCATGAAACCTGCTACAAGAACCTGTCTTGGTCAGATTTTATTGTGAAATCAAAAGAAAAAAAAAATCAGAACTTGAATTGCTTTGGTCTAAATGAAGTCTATTTTTAGGACCATTAAGATTGTTTGTACTGTGACATTGTTTACATGAGAAATAAGCACATCTTGATTTCACATCCCAATTCTAATTACTGCAGTGAACAAATAAATACAACTCATTACTGTAATGAGAATATATATATATATATATATATATATATATATATATATATATATATATTAAAGTATAGTGGTAGTACTTGTTGTTCTGCCTTAATGCTGATTTTAATAAAACAAAACCACATTAAAATAATTATGGTAATACAATATAAATAACAGCATAGTGAGAATCTAATGCAAATCTCCACTGACAGTCCAAAAAACAAAACAACTACTTGAAAGAAAAACATTGGGACACATTGCAATAATAATTTTGCCCCCCAAAAGTACTACCACTATACTTAAATATATATATATATATTCTCATTACAGTAATGAGTTGTATTTATTTGTTCACTGCAGTAATTAGAATTGGGATGTGAAATCAAGATGTGCTTATTTCTCATGTAAACAATGTCACAATGCAAACAATCTTAATGGTCCTAAATATAGACTTTTTATTTTTATTTTTTGTTTTATTTTTTTCAAGCAAAGCAATACAAGTTTTTATTTTTTTATTTTTTTTGATTTCAGAATGAAATCTGACCAAGACAGGAAATACCTTTATTTATTTATATATACACTCACCTAAAGGATTATTAGGAACATCTGTTCAATTTCTCATTAATGCAATTATCTAATCAACCAATCACATGGCAGTTGCTTCAATGCATTTAGGGGTGTGGTCCTGGTCAAGACAATCTCCTGAACTCCAAACTGAATGTCAAAATGGGAAAGAAAGGTGATTTAAGCAATTTTGAGTGTGGCATGGTTGTTGGTGCCAGACGGGCTGGTCTGAGTATTTCACAATCTGCTCAGTTGCTGGGATTTTCATGCACAACCATTTCTAGGGTTTACAAAGAATGGTGTGAAAAGGGAAAAACATCCAGTATGCGGCAGTCCTGTGGGCGAAAATGCCTTGTTGATGCTAGAGGTCAGAGGAGAATGGGCCGACTGATTCAAGCTGATAGAAGAGCAACTTTGACTGAAATAACCACTCGTTACAACCGAGGTATGCAGCAAAGCATTTGTGAAGCCACAACACGCACAACCTTGAGGCGGATGGGCTACAACAGCAGAACACCCTACCGGGTACCACTCATCTCCACTACAAATAGGAAAAAGAGGCTGCAATTTGCAAGAGCTCACCAAAATTGGACAGTTGAAGACTGGAAAAATGTTGCCTGGTCTGATGAGTCTCGATTTCTGTTGAGACATTCAGATGGTAGAGTCAGAATTTGGCGTAAACAGAATGAGAACATGGATCCATCATGCCTTGTTACCACTGTGCAGGCTGGTGGTGGTGGTGGTGTAATGGTGTGGGGGATGTTTTCTTGGCACACTTTAGGCCCCTTAGTGCCAATTGGGCATCGTTTAAATGCCACGGCCTACCTGAGCATTGTTTCTGACCCTGTCCATCCCTTTATGGCCACCATGTACCCATCCTCTGATGGCTACTTCCAGCAGGATAATGCACCATGTCACAAAGCTCGAATCATTTCAAATTGGTTTCTTATATATATATATATATATATATATATATATATATATATAAATAAATAAATAAATAATGGACACACACACACCAACAACAAATGTTTGGACACATCGCAGTAATAATTTTGGAGGGAACTGTCAAGAAAAGTCAAAAAATATATCTAAATATCCATATTGGGGGTGTGCATATATAATATTTATCCATCCATCCATCCATCATCAACCGCTTATCCTGTACAGGGTCGCGGGGGGCTGGAGCCTATCCCAGCTAACATTGGGCGAAAGGCGGGGTACACCCTGGACAGGTCGCCAGTCCATCGCAGTATAATATTTATATATATATATATATATATATATATATATATACATACATACACTACCGTTCAAAAGTTTGGGGTCACTTGCCTGAAATGTTTCTCATTATCTTAAAAACCTTTTGATCTGAAGGCATACGCTTAAATGTTTGAAATTCTTTTTGTAGACAAAAACATAATTGTACCAACATATTAATTTAATTACAAAAAATAAAATGTTATTTAAAAAAAAAAATGTTTTTGGAAAAATGGATGACTTGGACCGAATAATTAAAAGCAGCCACTATGTGCCCAACATATAGATGGGAACTCCTTCAATACTGTTTAAAAAGCATCCCAGGGTGATACCTCAAGAAGCTGGTTGAGTAAATGCCAAGAGTACATTTCTGTAAAATCTAGGCAAAGTGTGGCCACTTTGAAGACGCTAAAATATAATATAGTGTTTAGTTATTTTATTTAATTTTTTTCACAGCATAATTCCCAAATTTCCATTTCCATTATTCTATAGTTTTGATGACATTACTATTATTGTAAAATGTGGAGAAAAAAAAAAAAAAAAAGAATGAGTAAGTGACCCTAAACTTTTGAACGGTAGTGTATATATATATATATATATAGTTTCACTTATAATAAATATCTAAAATATATAGATAGATAAATAATGGGAGATAGACATGGCTGTTAGACAGACAGATCGAGGTTATTTGAGTTACCGTAGCATTTCTGTCAGCACAAACCAGTCTGGCCAGTTTCCGTTGACCTCTCTCATCAACAAGGCGTTTCCATCCGCAGAACTGATGCCAATGGAAGTTTTTTGTTTTTGGTACCATTCTGAGTAAACTCTAGAGACTGTTGTGCGTGAAAGATCAGCAGTTGCAGAAATACTCAAACCAGTCCGCCTGGCACCAACAATCATGCCATGATCGAAATCACTACGATTTTTTCCCCATTCGGATGGTTGATGTGAACATTAACTGAAGGTCCTGACCCGTATTTGCATGATTTTATGCATTGCACTGCTGCAACATGATTGACTGATTTGATAATCACATGAATACGTAGGTGTACAGGTGTTCCTCATAAAGTGGTCGGTGTGTGTATATATATATATATATATATATATATATATATATATATATATATATACACACACACACACACACACACACACACACACACACACACACCATGAGTCAATATACAAATCTAAAATATGCTAAATATAATTACTTTTTTCTTCTTCTGATTTTTAGGGTAAAATGTGAAATGTTCCCCTATGAAGAAGTTTACTTCAATCTCTTGATGTGCTTTAATGACTACATAACTGTTCATACTTCATCTACTCATTGGGGTCTGTGTGTACATACATGCAGAAGGTGGGTCTCTCTTTTGTTGCCAACAGTCCTCTCGTCTCCCTCTCACACCCCCTCAGTTCTGCTCCCATGAGATCAAAGCCCACATCCAGCCCCTCTTCTCTCCATCTGTTAGCTCACAGCCCTGTGGCAGCTTCACCATGTTCTTTCCTGTTTGACTGTGGAGGAAGGAGGCTTACTGCCCACTCACACTGACCAGAGAACACTTCACCATCATCTGTCACTATCTGTTGGATTATGTTTGCGAGTGCATGGAGTTCACCACATATCCATATGAAACTTGGTTGAATGTGACATTAGTTTATGTATTATTCTTAGTAGTAGTAGTCATGTATATATGCAAACAAATGTGACAACCGCTCACTCATTCACCAATAATGATGCCACTAACAGCAATGTTTGTGTATAGTATTTTCCATGTAATCAGACAGTGTCATCCCTGAATGGACTGGTTGGACAAAATGGATATGGGTAGTTGACAAATGACATCCCCATGTCATTTTGACCCATGAACTTTTATTTTTTAACATCAAGATTTGAGTGTCTCGACTTGATTCTGTTTTATACTGCCTTAATGATACAATAAATGATTGCCTGAGATTATTTACTTTGTTTCAATTAATTTGTTAGAAAATATGATATCATGCTCATTGAATTTGTATTTTTCTACGTTGTGTATTCTATCAACAATAACAGTGCAGTACTCGCAGCACATTTGATCATATTTAAACCCATTCTGCCGATTTCCCACATACAATCAGTTTGGAAAAATGCTACAAAAATAACTTGGTGTGACTTTTGTCATGTACTTGTCTCTCCACTGAGAAATAAGCGGGCATATAGAGAGATTGGGGGTTGACTCCCTCTTGAAAATTAGTTCAATCAGAGTGTGTGTGCAGATAGTGTAATGTTGAGTTTTAGTGGGTGCTTGTGTTAAAGGGATAATTCACCAAAAAGGTCACCATTCACTTGCATTTTATGGACCTACAGAGCTGAAATACTCTTCTAAATATCTTAATTTGTGTTTAGCAGAAGAAAGTCAGTCATACAAATCTGGGATGGCATGAGTGTGAGTAAATGATGAGAGAATTGTAATTTTTGGGAGGGTGCCAATCCCATTAATCAGAGCAGCGATGAATGCTGCGGTGTATATGGAGAAGCGAAGGTCGCTGTTGTCTGGCTGCTGGATAAGCTGCTGAATTTGTCTAATCTGATATCCAAGGGTGCAGTGAGGGGTCAAATTGACTTTGACCCCCAAACACACACACACACACACACTATAAACACATACTTAAACTCACCCAGAGTGAGTATCACTAATGCCAAACTCCCCTCATGAAATTTTGACCCACAAACTGCTACCAATTGCCTGTCTCTGCCTTTGCACACTTACAGTTTTTAAAAAAATGCCAATCTACCGTGGATGAGGCATAAACTTGCAAAAAATCTACGTGTTTTGAAGACAATTTTAGTTTAAAAAAAATCTCTGTTTTCAGACTCCTAATGTCACAGTTTTCCAAAGTAAATGCGTTTTAATGTGGATTGAGGTGTAAACATAGCAAAATCAGTGCGTTTTCAGCTGAAAATTGGCCATGTCCACACTAAAATTGTTCATTGCTAGTTCATGTTACCTAATGCATTATCTAATGTTAATGGATAGAACCTTCCTGTAAATTGTTACCAATAATAAAAACTAAATACAATAATACAGTTGAAGTCATTAAAACTAATTTTCCACAGATTTCATATTAGCAAACTGTAGTTTTGGCAAGTCATTTAGGACATCTACTTTGTGCATGACATGAGTAATTTTTCCAATAATTGTTTACTGACAGATTGTTTCACTTTTAATTGACCATATCACAATTCCAGTGGGTCAGAAGTTTACATACACTAAGTTAACTGCCTTTAAGCAGCTTGGAAAAATCCAGAAAACTATATTTAGCCTTTAGGCAATTAGCCATTTAGCTTCTGATACTCTAATTGGCTAATTTGAGTCAGTTGGAGGTGTATCTGTGGATTCATTTTAAGGCCTACCTTCAAACTCAGTGCCTCTTTGCTTGACATCATGAGAAAATCAAAAGAAATCAGCCAAGACCTCAGAGAAAGATTTTTTGGACCTCCACAAGTCTGGTTCATCCTTGGGAGCAATTTCCAAATGCCTGAAGGTACCAAAGTTCATCTATACAAACAATAGTACGCAAGTATAAACACCATGGAACAATACAGCTCAGGAAGGAGACCCATTCTCTTAGAGATGAACGTAGTTTGGTGCAAAAAGTGCAAAACAATCCTAGAACAACAGCAAAATATCTTGTGAATATGCTGGAGGAAACAGGTAGACAAGTATCTATATCCACAGTAAAATGAGTCCTATATCAACATAACCTGAAAGGTTGCTCAGCAAGGAAGAAGCCACTGCTCCAGAACTGCCATAAAGCCAAACTACAGTTTGCAAGCACACATGGGGACAAAGATCTTATCTTTGGAGAAATGTCCTCTGGTCCAATGAAACAAAAATTTAACTGTTTGCTCAATGTCCATTGTTATGTTTGGAGGCAAAAGGGTGAAGCATACAAGCCGAAGAACACCATCCCAACCGTGAAGCATGGGGGAGGCAGCATCCTGTTGTGGGGGTGCTTTGCTACAGGAGGGACTGGTGCACATCACAAAATAAATGGTACCATTAGGAAGGAATATTATGTGGATATACTGAAGCAACATCTCAAGACATCAGCCAGGAAGTTAAAGCTCGGTCACAAATGGGTCAATATCGCTTAAGGACAACAAAGTCAAGGTATTGGAGTGGCCACCATAAAGCCCTGACCTAAATCTGATAGAACATTTGTGGGCAGAACTGAAAGAGCGTGAGCGAGCGAGGAGACCTACAAACCTAACTCAGTTACACCAGTTCTTTCTGGAGGAATGGGCTAAAAAACCAGCAACTTATTGTGAGAAGCTTGTGGAAGGCTACCCAAAACATTTGACCCAAGTTAAAAAATTTAAAGGCAATGCTACCAAATACTAACAAAGTGTATGTAAACTTCTGACCCACTGGGAATGTGATGAAATATATAAAAGCTGAAATACATAATTCTCTACTATTATTCTGACATTTCACATTCTTGAAATAAAGTATTGATCCTAACTGACCAAAGACAGGCAATGTTTTCTACGGTTAAATGTCAGGACTTGTGAAAGTTTAAATGTATTGGGTTAAGGTGTATGCAAACTTCTGACTTCAACTTTAAATTTGACACACATTCTTTGTAAACAAGCTTTGATATCTTTAGAAAATTTGACTTTGCATGTGAAATGATCTAGTTTAAGGATATTTAGATACTTTTACTGGAAAACAAGACAAAGATAGTTATAAAATATGATGTTTAGCAGTGTGGTCCATTTTCAATTATAGGCACAAAGTGACACAGCTGGACATTCATCACAATCTTTAGTGAAAGTTCATGTTCAGTGCTGTGGTTGAATGAACATCTAACTAAAGATAAGGAGTCAAATTCTATGACAGATAAATAGCATACCTTCTCCCTCTGCACACAGTGTATTTTTTTTTTTTACATAATCATGCTATTTTTAGTTTCTCAGAAAACACTAAGAGGGCTGAAGGAAGGGGAGGCGAAAGGGAACCTTATCGTGACCTTTAAGCATTATGGCTTTGCAGCCATAATCCAACTAAGTTATCCAACCCCCGATAGCACTCATCTCTCATTCTTATTAGCCCAAAATGACACCTATCCTTCCCCCTTTCATGCTTCCATCCAGCCTTCTCTTCTCTGATCTGGTTATTGAACAACAGCGGAGATATTATCAGGGCATATTCAGGGACACAACTGCATATTAGCATTGAAGAGAAAAACAGTGCGGTCAGAGAGCAAAACATCCACTTATTCACATAACTGGTCAGCAAAGCCTTAAAGGGATAGTTCAGCAAAAATATAATTCTGTCATTTACTCACCCCTCTTGTTGTTACAAACCTGTATGATAAGTACATTTATATTTATTTATATACACATTTGAAATGTATTCTTCAGGGAAAATGGACCAAAAATATTGATAGCTCTGCAGATTTTTGTCCAATAAAATGCTCTCTAGAATTTGAGTTTCTTGTGCCCCCCAAGGGTAAGATGGTGTCCTTCTAGGTAGTGGGTGCCCTATGCAGACTATTTAATATGTGTATAGGGAGCGGCGGTACTGTGCGAGAAGATACAATCACTGTTAATACTAGCCATGATTTGTGTGTCAGTAGATGAAATTTATGAATAATACTTATATATTCTCTATAATTTAACGGAGAGTACATCCAATTCCTGAACCACATTTCCCATGCATATAAATGGAGTACGTCACATTCAACAAGGATGCAGTTAATGCGCAAAATAAGTCCATATTTCTATTCTTTTAACGAACAGTCGATTTAAACTACCAATGTCTTATGAATAAGTCTTTGTTTATATCGCTGGTGCTTGATAGGGAATGTAATATATAATAGGACACAGACTGTGCCGGAGAAGAACCTCAGAATTAAAGTGCTCTTGACCCCAGCCCAATAGTGCTTTGAGCTTGCAATTTCGCCAAACCCACTTGCGCCTAGACTTAGCGCGCGCTTGCAAGAAAATACCAAAACTTCATGGCCATGCTAATTTGATTTAGCACTTAAAATATGCTTAAAAATCTAAAATTTCCCATTTTGACTACCATTGTTTTCTGAAGTCAAACAAAGCTACATCCAAAACAAAATTGCTTAAAAAAAAATAAAAAAATTTTGAGGTAAAAAGAAAACATATGCTTGAGTCTATGAGGGTTAATGTTCTTAAACATTATTGCTATTTAATCAAAACCAAAATATAGATATAATACACACACACACACACACACACACACACATACCAGGTAGTTCTGGTCCTCGAATCTGATTGGACGAGAGATGACACCATCTGACACCATCAGCACTCGGACACTTCACTGTGTGTGTGTGTGTGTATCACTTCGCTTGTGTTCGTGCTGTTCTAAACTAAAGTGTAAGAGTAGTGCAGATGTGTTCAGAGTTTCTGTATAAGTGTCTCATACATACATTTTTATATTTATTTTTTGACATTACATGTTAGCCAGCAGGTAGTGGCAAAAGATAATTTTTGTTTGTAATATGAGCAGTTGGTGACTACAGCTAGAAAATAGTTTAAATGGCTTTAAACGAACAACTTCAGCATTATGGCTCATCACAGCTGAGAGACACAACAGACTGATTAATTACACAAACTCAAGGCACTTACCTCTTACTGGAGTTTCCACACTGGAGAAAAAGTACTGTTCAATATGGCGTGGACATTGCGGTTTCTATAATAAAAGACTCTTGTGCACCACTACCGCGAAATAGGGAGAAATACCACCGCTTGGATGGCAATTTTTCCACTGAGAAAGCTGACAGCATCTCTGCTTGGGTGTGGCAACTGGTGATCACACATGCTCCGTGTCTCTCTCTCTCACACACACACACACTCACACACACACACACACACACACACACACACACACGCCACAAAATTAAAACCACCACCACTGACTTTGTCAGTTCAAAGCAGTCTTGCCATTCCCTGTTGACCTCTCTCGTTAACAAGGCATTTCTGTCCGGAGAACTGCAGCTCACTGGATGTTTTTTGTTTTTGGCACCATTCAGAGCAAATTCTAGACTGTTGTGTACCAAAAACAAAAAGGTCCAGTGAGTGGCAGTTATGCAGATGGAAACACCTTGTTGATGAGAGAGGTCAACAGAGAATGGCCAGACTGGTTCAAAATGACAAAGTCTACAGTAACTCAGATAACCGCTCTGTACAATTGTGGTGAGAAGTATATAATCTCAGAATGCTATTCTGAGATGCGGGTTGATGCCGTTTTGGCGGCATGAGGGTGACCTACACAATATTAGGCAGGTGGTTTTAATGTTGTGGCTGATATATACACTACCGTTCAAAAGTTTGGGGTCACTTGTCTGAAATGTTTCTCATGATCTTAAAAATCTTTTGAACTGAAGGTGTATGCTTAAAAGTTTGAAATTAACTTTGTAGACAAAATATTATTCTGCCAAAACATATACATTTATTTAATTACAAATCTAAAATTTCCTAAAAAAAAAAAAAGTTTTTGAAATGGATGACTTGGATCAAAATACGAAGAAAAGAAGCCAATAAGTGCCCAACATAGATGGGAACTCCTTCAATACTGTTTAAAAAGCATCCCGGGGTGATTCCTCAAGAAGTTGGTTGAGAAAATGTCACGAGTACATGTCTGCAAAATCTAGGCAAAGGGTGACTACTTTGAAGATGCTAAAATATTACATAGTTTTGGATTTATTTTGGATTTTTTGGTCACAAAATAATTCCCATATTTCCATTTCTATTATTCCATAGTTTTGCTGACTACTATTATTCTAAAATGTGAAATAAATAAATAAATAAAGAATGAGTAAGTGACCCCAAACTTTTGAACGGTAGTGTATATTATTCATTTTTAGATGATGTCGCTGGAAAATAGAAACAACCTCTCTACATTTTTCACTTTTTTATTTTAAGTTCATTCCTTTAAACCACATATTTAGCAGTCAACACCAAAGTAGCCCAAATTTTAAAAAGTAACAGCATAGAAATGTCCATTTCTGATTGAATGTAAAACAGACATTAACCTCTTTTTTTTTAGCTTACAAGAGGCAGTATGTGTTCAAGGATGAATATGTGTGCATGTGTATGCACGTGTGTATGTGTTAATGTATATTTGGAAAGGTGTGAAACACCTGAGACGCAGTCACGATCATTGGGAATGACTGGCGATGGGTTCTCTTCAGTTTCTGATAACATCTATGGTTTCCATACATTTGTATGTCTTAAGGCTTTAGCCACTTCGTACGGTACACAACCCATATATACAAATCTAAGTAGTACCCCGTGGTGACATCATTTAACTGTGATAAGCGCCGTGCCGGAACAAAGCATTTGTGTTAGAGCAGGAATTCACATCGGTGTGTGACAGCACCATAGTCTTTCACATAACATTCGTAAGTGCAACACAGTACCTGTGTCCCATCAACTGTGTTCACAGAAGACGGCAAAAGAGGAGGGGGTTAAAACAGAAGGGGGGGGGGGGGGGGTTTAAAACAGAAAGCATGTGTTTCTGCAGTAGGTGTGGGCTGTGAGAAACTTCAAGACACCACATTTTTAAGATTTGAGAAGGAACTTTTTTTTTTAAAACACTTGTAACAAATAAAAACAAGAAAACCAATACAAAAAAGGCATAGAGCCCCAAACCACACCCTCCCAAGAATAAAACAAAACAAGATTGAACCCTTTCTCTCTGTCTGTGGACAGTGACGTCACAAAAAAAAACATATATATACACACCACCCCATTCCACCCCACCCCAGCCCACCATACAACGTGTTTAATGCTCTCATGGCTACAACTCGATCAAGTTAGTTTCATTTCCAAAACTACCCAACAGCAGCATTCCATAAGTTAAAAATGAACAATGCTATCTTTTGTTCCATTTAAAAGGATCTTTGGAAACAATTTAAAATAAGGTTCCATTCGTTAACATAAGTAAATTCATTATGTATCATGAAATAATGAACATTCTATTTTTTTTCAGCATTTGTTAATGCTAGTTAATAAAAATACAATTGTTCATTGTAAGTTCATGCTAGTTCATAGTGCATTAATGTTAACATACACAACTTTTGATTTTAAAAATGTATAATTATATGTTGAAATTAACATTAAAGGGATAGTTCACCCAAAAATGTAAATACTCTCATCATTCACTCACCCTCATGCCATCCCAGATGTGTATGACTTTCTTCTTCTGCTGAACACAAATTAAGATTTTAGAAGAATATCTCAACTCTTTTGGTCCATACAATTCAAGTGAATGGTGGCCAGAACTTTGAAGCTCCATAAAGCACATAAAGGCCGCATAAAAGTAATCCATAAGACTCCAGTGGTTAAATCGATATCTTCAGAAGTGATATAATAGGTGTGGTTGAAAAACAGATACATTTTTCAGTCATTTTGTACTATAAATTCTCCTTGCTCAGTAAGTGGCGATATGCAAAAAGCATGCGAATTGCCAAAAACAAAAAGAAGAATGTGAAAGTGAAAGTGGGGATTCATCATAAAAAAAGGACTTAAATAATTATCTGTTTCACACTCACGCCTTTCACATCTCTTCTGAAGTTATGGATTTAACCACTGTAGTCTTATGGATTACTTTTATGATGCCTTTATCTGCTTTTTGGACCTTAAAAATGTTGGTACCCATTTACTTGCATTGTGAGGTGTTACAGAGCACAAATGTTCTTCTAATAATCTTCTTTTGTTTTCTGGAGAAGAAAGAAAGTCATACACATTTGGGATGGCATAAGGGTTAGAAAATGATGAGAGAATTTACATTTTTGGGCAAACTAATTCTTAAACAAAGATTAATAAGTGCTGCAAATGTAACTAATAAACCTTATTGTTAAGCGTTACCGGATCTTTATTTGGTGCACCTATATTCATAACTCTCTATTTTGATGTTGGCTTGTGATGCAACAGTGACGGAGAGATTGTCACTACATTCAAACCTACAGCTCCTTCACGGAAAACCGTGAAGAAGCTCATTTTTACTCACTAGTGTTATAGGTAGAACAGAATTTGTTCCTAGGCACCAAAATAACAAGCTATCATTTCCATACCAACTTTCCACAATCATACTGCCACCAACAATCTAAAAAACACTTCCAATAATTTTTTTTTAATGCAGTTTAAGTACTTTTGTAGTTTTTTTTTTGTCAATATATTTTCATTTTTGTGCAGGAGAAAAATATAATGAAAGATTTTTGGCTCTGCATGCACCAGGATGTGTAAAACATTAGGATATATATATATATATTTTTTTTTTATACGTATCTATATAGAGTGCAAATCAAACTACACATTGAAACTAACAAAAGGAAGAACGAAAGCAACTAAATCAATCACTACTTAAATATATTCTCATATATATAAAGTCTATGTTTGAACATACATGTCGATCAAATATAAATACTTTATCAATATACGTACACATAGGGTAGATATCTCGCTTTTTTTCTGTTAACTATATACATATGACTACATTTAGCTGAAATGTTAAATAGCTAGCTGCAGAAGAAAACTGCAATGCAGCAGCCACAGAGGAACGATGCGCACACACTCTTACAATGAGTCTGATGGTGCAGAAGCACAGACGGTCCACAGCTCATAGGTAATCTGAAGCCTTAGACCTTTCTATTAGTGTCTGCAGTCCTTGCAATAACACTACCTCCACTGCTCTGCTCTATCATGGAATGTGCTTGTAGAATCACCCTTGTACTTCTGGGGCCGAACAGTCAAGACAAAAAGAAAACATGCATGAACAAGAGGATGTACCACACACGCATACACACAAAACACCACTGTCCTTAGAGAGAGAGGAAGAGATACCTGAGATCCACATTTCCCCCTTCCCCACTCCCCATCCCATAAACCCCGCACATAATCTCTTCAAAGAATCTCATGCTGCAAACGGTTCTACATGAAAATGTGTTTTCAGTTGTGTCGCCCCCCACCCCCCCCAGAAGTAGTAAAATTCAAGGTGGCAGGTTGGGTGGGGGGCATTAAAAATACATTGAATGATTAAAAAAAACGAAAAAGAGAATTCGATACACACCGACAGCTCCTTTCACTTAGGATGTCAAAAATGTATATTTGGGTTGTTCAGGAATCCACCAGTAAGTCCAGTTAAGGTGTATATTGCAACCACCCTGACGATTTTGCACAGCATGTATATTGTGTGCTTGCTGGGTATACATTGCACAAAAAAAAACAAAAAAAACAAGCTTTTTATTTATTTAAGAAGCAAAATTACTCAAAAGTAATGTTCAGGACTCAATGTAAGTTAAACTCAATTGACAGCATTTGCGGCATAATGTTAATTAACACGAAGTATGTGTCATCCCTTGTTTATTATTATTATTTTAAATAAAGGACAAGTAGGTTTTTTTGTAATCAACATTATGCCACAAATGTTGTAAATTGAGCTTAATTTGTATCCGATCCAGAATAATCCTTTAAGATATTGCGTCTTTATTTTTTTAGAGAATTCAGACAAAATGTAGTTAGGTTTATACTTATAACTAGAAGAACGATTTGCCAACAGAATTAGAAAAAATATTTTTTTCCCTTTGAATGAAGTTTATTTTTCTTACAACATTGACAAATAGCTATTTTTCTCATTTAGTTTAAGCATAAACCTCACCATTTTTTTTTTAGAATTCTCTTAAAATAAGACGTAATATATAAATTTGCTTCTCAAAAATTGTTTTAGCTTGTTTAAAGGATATATAGATATTTGTATTGGAGAAACACTGGAAAAATATTGATTAAGACAATGATATTTTGCAGTGTAAGAAAAATAATGTCCCAATGCAGTGACAGGAGTGGTTGGCGGGTATTAGACAGTTCAGGTAGAGATATTTTTAAGACTAGCTCACACACTACGTCTGATACATCACTACAATAGCTGCAAGTCCCTTCAAAGAGACGTTTGAAACGAAAGGACATGACAGCACATCTTGACACAAAGCGATCTCTGCCTGTACGATAGAAGTTGCCCTTTTGCTCAGATCTCAACTTTCCCAAATCCTGTCAGCATTTATTAATCGGGACGAGGCAGAACTCTTTAGATGAGTGTAAAAAGGCCACTCATACGAACATCATAATCTAAGTGCAAAATACTATGCTATGGTAGGTTAGCTAACTGGTCAGGTGACCCAGCCCTGTGTCTACTGGACGGTTCAGTCAGACTGAAGGAACGATTGGGTGCGATTGTCCCAAAGAGTGTGACAGGGACTAGGCAGTGGGTGTGGTATGGTACACATTCTTCATCTGGCTTATGAGGTTTTTACAGGTATTTTTAGGGTCTTTGGGGGGGGGGAATGTTCCAATCAAGTGCCTGTCTCCATAATTGGCCATGATGGAGGGTAGGGAGCGAAAGCTGATGGTTGGGAATATCTGATTGGACAAAGTGGGGATTGATTCCCCCAGTCAGTGCTGCATGTTTGAGGTCTGGTTGGTGGATGCCAAGTCCAAACTCCAATACTTTCTCTGTGCTTTCTCCTATTGTTTAAACTCCATCACACCACACACAACAGACTGGATTTGTCAGAGCAAGTTGATTAAAAAAAAAACGTTTTCCATTTCGGTCTTTGTGAAGATCTTCAGTTACAATGGAGAAAACATAGTTTAAGTATTTGAGTGGACCCGACAGGAGGTTGACGTGGTAGGAGATGAGTGGTTGAGAACAGAGTTGAGGCTGTGCTCTTATAGACTGCAGCCCAGGGCTGGGCTCTTCTCCTGAGGGTTGGCGAGGCGACGGAGACTGGCACTGGAATAGCCTTCATCACTGCAGCTACTGCGCAAGCTTCCCCGCTCGTCCGAGTCGCTTACGCTGCTGGTGCTCCACTCCAGATCTCCGAGGAGATAGTCTGTTCCTTCCACGTCAATGTCTACCTCCTCTTCTGTAAAGCAAACACATGTAAAAATTCTTAGGATTGTATGGCGGACATTCCTTCTTCATTCTACTCGAGCCATGCATTTGTCAACATGAAATGGCATTCACAACTCATTTTACTTCCATATTGTTTTTAAGAGTGAAACAGACTATTCAACTTAATTTTACCAATTGGCAATTAATTGGATCGTGAAATGAAGGTGTTTCAAACCAGAATGGAGTCACCCCTGCATTCAAATGTGCTAAAACAATGCCTAAAGTAGCTGTTTGGCTATGGGTTAACATTATCCAATAGCCTGTATAGCATAGGTGAAGTCAACAGAAAAGGAAAGATGTTTCAGGAGGTGAAGCAAGTTATAACTTTTTGATGAAATAGAAGGAAGATTAACTTTTTTCCCCCTCCATTTGGAATAACATGCACTGATGAATCATGCACAATTAGACCAGGAATATTCCGGGCTCAATACAAGTTAATTGACAGCATTTGTGGCATAATGTTGATAACCACAAAAAATTAATTTTGACTTGCCCCTTCTTTTCTTAAAAATCAAAAATCTTGATTAGAGTAAGGCACTTACAATGGAAGTGAATGGGGGCCAATCCGTAAACATTAAAATACGCACAATTTCAAAAGTATAGCCACAAGATGCAAACCTTATGCATGATAACATGATTTTAGTGAGATAAAATTGCTTAACCTTTCCTGTGAAGTTAAAGACAATTTTATAACTTCGTTGCCATGACAATGTAATGTCAACAAACCCTAAAACGACTGTGAAAACCACGATTTAAACAAATTTACAGCTCAAAAAATACATGATTTTTAATAGAAGGATTAATATAAGTGCTTTTATAAAATTTTCACATTTCTGCCTTTAAACCCTCCAAAAACTGTCCCATTCACTTCCATTGTACGTGGCTTACTGTAATCTCGATTTTTGCCTTTTTTAAAAGAAAAGGAGGGTTGAGTTTACATCAACATCATGCCACAAATGCTGTCGATTGAGCATAACTTGTATTGAACCCGCAATATTCCTTTAAGAAAGTAAATAGGGTAAATTATGATTTCATGTTGACTTTGAAACAGACAGGACTTCATCGACCCTGCACAAACTAAATGTGGCCAAACAATATTACAAAACAAATTTACGGAGGTTTGATGAATAATGTTAACATTGATGTTCGACATTGATCTAGTTTTTGTGTCAGACATCTGTCTAAATCATCTGCCGAAACATTCCTAAATAATCCACTTCTTGTGTCACATACGCACATTATACTCACTCACTCAGGGTTAGTTTAGTGTAATTTTCTCACCCTCTTGTTGTTTCAAACCGGTATGACTTTCTTTCTACCGTTGAACACAAAACGAGATGTTAGGCAGTTAGCTCATGTCACCATTCACTTATCTTGATCAGGAAAAAAAATTAAATAAAATGAAAGTGAATTGTGACTGAGGATAACATTCTGCCTAACATTTCCTTTTGTGTTGCACAGAAGAAAGAACTTAAAGGGAGAAATATCTCTTTAAAAAAGATGAACTTGCATGTACAGAATTTATGACATGACACAACATGTAATTTGCTTAAACTTGTTTTCAATTGATGTTTGTGAAGATTGCAGCATTTTCATGTGCATTTCAAAGGGCGCTATACGTTTAGTCAATCTGGCCCATTATTTCCATGGCAACATTCCAGTTTAGGTGTTAAAGTATTCATCAAATTTTCACACATGGCGCTGCATGCTGCAGTCTTTCTACATGCCATCTGTTTGCAGGACAGGCCTCAACATATACAAAATAAACTCCTAAAGACTATTATTTGTCTGAATTCTGGGAAATGTTTAGAAGCACTTGGGTTTCAAGTGATTCACATGCGACATTGCTTGGGAGCGGATGTGTCTGTGAATGACAAATGGGGCCGAAAAACATCCAGTGAGGGGTTTTACCATTCAAAGAAAAAATGGTTCTTCATGGCTCCAAAAGGGTTCTTGATATTTCAGAAAGGTTCTTAGCTGCATTTAATGGGATCTTGGCTAAAAATGTTCTTTGTTGAAATAATCGCCCTGCTACAGTTTCTCACGTACCTGCTTGAGCTTTCAATTTGCCATTGTTTTGTTTGAGTTAAATAATGTAAAAATGTGATAGAAATAAATAGCAAAAAAAGGTGGTACACTATCCTTTTATGTGTGATAATTAAAAAACGTTTAAATAAAGCAGTATCATGAACTTGTTTAATACATACTGTAGTTGCTAAATAAGCTGTATAGAAACAGTTTAGTTCTACCATTTTTTCCTATAGCTTTACATTCACATTCAGATCTGTCCAGAGTATCACGTTATGATGACTTCCTTTAAGAAAAGTGGATTCTCTTATAGATCTTCATACAAATCATTGCTGAATAATAATAATAATAATAATAATAATAATAATAAAATAAAAATGTTATGCTATAGACCGATCAGCCACAACATTAAAACCACCTGCCTAATATTGTGTAGGTCCCCCTCATGGCGCCAAAACAACGTCAACCCTCATCTTAGAATAGCATTCTGAGATTATATTCTTCTCAGCACAATTGTACAGAGTGATTCTCTGAGTTACTGTAGACTTTGTCAGTTCAAACCAGTCTGGCCATTCTCTGTTGACCTCTCTCATCAACAAGGTGTTTCCATCCGCAGAACTGCAGCTCACTGGATGTTTTTCGTCCCCATTCTGAGTAAACTGTCTGATCGGTGTATATCAGTAAACACTCTCAAACATGCTTTAAATAAAAGTCTAATGCCTGATGTTTAATGCAATGATGCTGTAAATTATTAAAATGCTCAAAGTATCTACTGGTTTGTATTTTTTGCAATGTTTTTACTTACACAAACGCTCTAAAAATGGCAATAATTCAAGGTAGAACACTTAGTGGAACTCTCGTGTGATGTCATATGAACCGTCATGTGATGTTGAGTCCTCTTATAAATAATTTTTTCTATATTAAATATGGTAGTTCTACAATTTTTAAGGCTGTTTTCACACTTGGATTAAACTTTTTGAAACCTGAGTTTATTTCCACTAATTCAATTAATGGCCGGCCACTCTCTGGGATCAAATCAAACCAGATCCTTAACCATTAAAGGGATAGTTCACCCAAAAATGTCAATTCTGTCATTTACTCACCCTCATGTTGTTCCAAACCCATATGAACACTAAAAGAAATATTAGGCAGAATGTTAGGCACAGTCACCATTCCCTTTCATTACATCTTTTGCCACACAATAAATGCAAATGGTGACTGAGGCTAACATTCTTTCTAACATCTCTTTTAGTGTTCCATGGAGGAAAGTCTTACAGGTTTGGAACTAGTCGCCTGCATGAGTACCAGGGTTCAGTGTGTCTCAACACTAAACACTAGGCTATGATTCTGTCAGTCCTCTGCTACAGTTTGATTTGATCTAAAACAGTACGGCACACTGTCCATAAATGTGTGTGTATATATACCTTGATCGGAGTCAGATTTGTCTGAGGAGATGGTGGAGCCCATGCTGTCCATACGTGTGCGCTCCACACCTAGCTGCTCCAGACGTCTTCGCAAATGCCTTTGTTCTCTCTGCAGATGGTCTATAGCATGCTGGGCCTTCCGCTCACTGTCCTCCAACCTCTGCAGACACAGACAGACATGTTCAAAAGTTTATTATAAAATAGATAATTCCAGCACTAAAATCTGATTGGATGATCCATGTTTGAAGTCATTGCAAACTAGTTAATACTTTATACACGTAGGCTGCTCGACCATGCAAGTTGGCTATTGATCTATATTACCAGACATTAGAATTGTTAATTGTTATTAATAATCCATTTAACTGAGAGCATTGGGGGTTTAAGTCACTAACGTGTTCCTAACACCCCTTAGCCATTGGTAAAAGCACTGTAACACTTGGCCTCTCATGACTTATTCCCTTCATATCACATTGATGCATATGGGTCTACCGAGAATTTTTCTGCTTTCATGCTTCCAAACACAATTAACTATCAAGGGCATGTAAGCACATACAGTACCTTGATGTGTTCCTTAGCCCTCATAAGTAGGCTGAGGGTTGTGTGCCTGTTTGAGTCAGGTCCTAAGGGCACCATGGATTTCAAGCGTTCCAAACACAGTCGTAAATGTGCCCTCCTGGGTGGGGTGACATTAGGAAAAGAGAGTAAGAGAGTGTGTCATAAAACGAACACAATCTTTCAATAAGCAGCAGAAACAGAAACAACATAAACCAAAATAATTAGAAGAATGCAAAAACAATCTGCAAATTTAAAACTGCATATTGATTGTTTAGTGGTTTTCTACTGGCAAGTCACGACCCAAAAAAAGGGTTGCAAGTCTGTTCTGATCATGAACAGCAGAGAAATAAAACAATGCTAAATGCAAATTATAAAAAGCAACTAACCATATAATCATTCAGCAAATTTAGAATAGAAAATTAAATGGGCTTATCACCTTTTAAAGTGGAGGAGAAAATGCTTTCCATATCATTTGTTGTTGACACCAAAGGCTGTGCATCTACTCAAACTTAACTGTATTTACTTGTCACTTGATAATATGGCTAATATTAATATTAATTGAATATTTAATGTTTGTACTGTGTGTTACACTGGTAAATCAAACTTCTATTGTTTAAGCATTTCCAATTCAGCCTATGTCATGGTAATAATTTTTCATATTGCTGGGCCTATACAGCTCAAAGTAATTTTAAGGATTGTTTTAAGTATATTTTTGAGTACTTATGTAAGATCAATAAATTTGGTACAGTATTGGGTCACCACGATGTCCAATGTAAAATGTGGGTCCTGAAGCATAACTATATATATATATATTTATTTATTTATTAGGGCTGTCGATTTATATTCAGTTAATTCAGTGTGATTAATTTTACAAAAAATAATGTGTTAAAAAAATTTACGCAATTAATCACAATGCCCCCGGACCGTAATAAGGAAGATTCCTGAGAAATGCAAGATTGTAGTACCACCTGTTTACTCCAGAGGGCAGTAATTGAAATTTCAGCTGTATGTGCAACGCGTAGTTTATACAGTGAAGAAAACACTTCAATAGGCAGAACAACACAAACATACGTTACGATCTTGCATCAAAACACTTGAAGATGCTCAATTGCGAACTAAGGAATCTCAAGATGTGTTTAAAATTGAGTATTAAACTATATTTAACTTGAAATAGTGACCTAAACATTTTATGTTTATGACGCAACACACCCGAGACGCTACACAAGCATGTTTGACGCAGGTGTAAATTGACGGATCCTTAAACAAGCCCTCATAATAAATCTCCAACTGATTGACAAATTCACTTGTGAAATGGATTGCTGAGAACTGTATGCCAATGATTGACTTATGATCAATAATATGGTAGTAAACAATATTGTATTCTAAAGCCGATTTTTGTATTGTCTTATCAGTGATTAACTCTTCTGCTACAAGAATGTAATGCATTTTAATTATCTGAATTTTTTTTATTATATATATATATATATATATATATATATATATATATATATATATATATATATATATATATATATATATATATACACTACCGTTCAAAAGTTTGGGGTCACTTGTCTGAAATGTTTCTCATGATCTTAAAAATCTTTTGATCTGAAGGTGTATGCTTAAAAGTTTGAAATTAACTTTGTAGACAAAATATTATTCTGCCAAAACATATACATTTATTTAATTACAAATCTAAAATTTCCTAAAAAAAAAAAAAGTTTTTGAAATGGATGACTTGGATCAAAATATGAAGAAAAGAAGCCAATAAGTGCCCAACATAGATGGGAACTCCTTCAATACTGTTTAAAAAGCATCCCGGGGTGATTCCTCAAGAAGTTGGTTGAGAAAATGTCACGAGTACATGTCTGCAAAATCTAGGCAAAGGGTGACTACTTTGAAGATGCTAAAATATTACATAGTTTTGGATTTATTTTGGATTTTTTGGTCACAAAATAATTCCCATATTTCCATTTCTATTATTCCATAGTTTTGCTGACTACTATTATTCTAAAATGTGAAATAAATAAATAAATAAAGAATGAGTAAGTGACCCCAAACTTTTGAACGGTAGTGTATACACACACACACACACACATACATATACACATACACACAGTATATGGAATCCCCAACATGCCAAGGAACATGCCTTGAAAAAACGTGCATTAAAAACATTGTGCTATTCACATTTACTGGAATGAATCCAATCAACCTGTTATTTAAAAAGGATTATTAAAGTTTATCCTTCCAAACGCTACACTAACTTTCTCCATCTGCATGTGGTCGGATTCACAGCTGCTGGGTGTGGTGATGAAAGGTGTCAGCGGACATATGACCTGTTATGCAACCAGCCAGAAACTGCAGACTGCTCTGCTGCTGTATTTGTATTGAGGCATAGGTCACATCCCAGCCATTTTACTACTGCCTCTCAGTCACTGCGAGTGAACACCTGTGTGTTGAGCAGTGAAAGAAAACACGAGTTCTGCCAACACATAAGTGTGTACGTGTTTGCTGTGGGCAGCTTTTTGTGAGTCACTATAGTTGAGCATGTAATAACTGAAAAACAGAGTGTATAGGATGAAAGCATGTAAAGAAAATGACACGGTACCGCTTTTGCTAAATGCAAATGGTAAGCAAATCATTCAAATTGGGATATCACTCACTCACTTTTATTTATTTATTTAAACACCACTAAAAATTAACAATACTATTTCTTCCTTGTAGCATCCAGATTCATATGACGTAGTCTCAGTGATAAAATAATAGGATGATCAATACAGCTTTTCAGCCATGCTGAAATGCACACAAAAATACACTATAAAACAGCTCTACCCTATAAAGGCAAAATGCTGTAACAATGCTGAAAAAAACACTAAAACTAGGAAAAATGGGTGGCCTGGGTAGCTCAGCAAGTAAAGACTCTGATAACCACCCCTGGAGTCGTGAGTTCTAATCCAGGGCGTGCTGAGTGACTCCAGCCAGGTTTCCTAAGCAACCAAATTGGGATGGTTGCTAGGGAGTCATAAGGGGAAACCTCCTCGTGGTCGCTATAATGTGTGGTTCTTGCTCTCGGTGAGGCGCGTGGCGAGTTGTGCGTGGATGCTGCGGAGAATAGCATGGAGCCTCCACACACGCTACGTCACCATGGTAACATGCTCAACAAGCCACGAGATGAGATGCGCAGATTGACGATCTCAGACAGCAATTGAATGGTGTACAGGACTTTGAAGGTATAAAAAGCAAATAAAGGCAGCATAAAAGTAATCCATAAGACTCCAGTGGTTAAATCCATATGTTCAGAAGAGATATGATAGGTTTGGGTAAGTAATAGATATATTTAAGGCATTTTTTTTACCATCATCAATCTCCACTTTCACTTCACTTTCATATTCTTCTTTTGTGTTTGGCGATTTGCATTCTTTGTGCATATTGCCACATACTGGCAGGGAGAATTTATAGTAAAAAAAAGGACTTAAATATTGATCCGTTTCTAACCCACACCTATCATATCGCTTCTGAAGACATCGATTTATCCACTGGAGTCATTTGGATTTCTGTTATGCTGCTTTTATGTTCTTTTTGGAGCTTCAAAGTTTTGGACCCCATTCACTTGCACATTCTTCTAAAAACGTTGTATTCCGCAGAAAAAAAAAGGTCATAAATATCTGTGACAGCATGAGGGTGAGACAATCCCTTTAATGAATTTGCTTGATAAAATGGCTTTTAAATGAACATTTTTGTCCTTAAAACTTTTATTATATATTAACCAAGCAATAAAGCTGTGCACTGTGCCTTATAAGACCCTTTAGCTGTGACTGCATTCACGATATAGCACAACCTCTTGTACCTTATTGATTAAATATGGAACATCAAGCATTTGGATTTCTTTCAGGCATTTAAATTACACACCTGTATTTATCTTCAACGTCGCTGATGTAGCTCAAGGCCAAATAAGCCATTCAATATAGCAGACGCTTTGAATGAACAAACGAAAGCTTGGATGCGTTTGCGGCATGTTTGCAAGAATGGCACTACACTAGGCTGCTAAAAGGACAGGATGAGTGTACACCTGCCTCTCCAGCACACACGTACACATAAACAAGCACAAAAGAACACACACAGACAAAGGGTAATGTTTGCACCACCGCTCGTCGCTTTTATACCTGGTTCGAAGGTCAGGAATACAATTGCATAACTTTAGAATCTGCCACCAAAGTGGTGAAATAACCTAAGTGGCCCGATGTTTGTTAAACAAATACAAACTGCGTGCGCCATCCAACATTCACTCACACAGCATGTTGCAGCACGGGTCAGGGTTGATAGCACGGAAGCGCTCACAGTTTCGTTTCTCTTTGACATCCATTTTCTGAGCTGTTCTATAAGAGCAGGTTATTCACGGTTCGGGGTCATGCCGAGTGGGGTTTTAGAACGAGCCAAGGTGTTCACCAAAAAAACGTGTTGATAGGCAATGTATTCAGTCCTGATTACACCAGGTATTAAGATGCATTTTGTGCGATCTGATCACAAGGGTACAGTACAAGCGAGACAGTTCTCAGTTTACACCTGGTTGTTATGCATCTCTTTAGTAGGGATGTGTGAGACTAGTCGACTAAACGGCTAGTCGACACTGGAATTACTAGTCTGTTAATATTTCCCCCCATTAAATTGATCAACATTTTTACACATTTACATTTGGCTTTATATTTTCATAGAGGCTGCGCTTAAAATACTGTCATATTAAGGTTATATATTTGAAATAGAATTAATAATACAAATATTATAAAAAAAAATTAAAAAAGAGGTTTTCTGGAGCACGCAGGAAATATCCTCTCGCTTGACAAGCAAACTCAGCACTCAAGTAGTTATGAAATCTACTTTGGTGGTGGTGCGGTAATCGGATTTCCAAACGTTTGAAAGTCCCTATGGATGTTTTCACATTTGAGTCTTCTTTAAATCTGTGTGTGCTTGTTCGTTATTTTTCTGCTGTGCAGGTGTTTAAGCGCAGGGTAGCCGCCTCAGGTGATTCAAGTCCCCTCTTTCACCGGACCATGTCGATGTGTTAATTTTGCTCATCAAAAAAAGTATGCTTTTGAGAAAGTAGCCTAGAAAGACTGTTTTAGGCTAGGTATGCCATTTTTTAATCTGCTGATTAAGAAGGCTATTTTCAACGAGGTGCCGACTGCTTAAGGGGTTCAATTATCTGTTTTTCTGTGTGCCTGTCATGTTTAGAATACATTAGGCTTATAGTAGGCTACATCACAGGCCTATTTTTCTTTACTTTAACATTTTGGTTTAGTCTACCTGTTAATTATTTTCAACAATGTACTGACTTTTAATATGTTAAGTAACTTTTACATGGTGAATTAAGTTTAGAACATGCTGGGTTGCTCTATTGGTCCTGCACTATTCATTACATTTTTTTCAGTAAATATGCCTGTTAAATATTAGCCAACGTTGATTCAGTGAATGCGTGTCATGTTCTATATTTAATGTACAATGCTCATAATGCAAGGCGAGAACATTGCAATAAAATGCAGCTTTTCAGTGAAATTTAGCGCTGGATTTGGAATAGATTAAGGCTACATCTACATTAATCCGGATACATTTGAAAACGGCCTTTTAGTTTTAAAATGCTGTCCGTCCACACTAACGTTTAAGCGTTTTCCAAAAGTTGCTTGTCCACACTGAAACATATGAAAATGCTTAAATTGTGTCAAATGCGGAAAATCCCCGCTGCATGTATGGTCTGAAAAGCAATTCCGTCGCCGGACACCAATTCCGAGTAAACTTCCCTTTGCCTTTGAAGGAATGCAATGTGAAGGTTGTACAAAGTGACACTTATTTTTTAACAATGCTGTCAAAGTGAGTTTTCACATTTATCCAGTTCTTTTTCAAAAAGTTCATTTTTTTTTGCTGACAAAAACGGCGCGTCAGTGTGGACAGAAAGCCAAAATGGAGAGAAAAAGATGCGTTTTCAAACAAAAACATATTAATGTGGACTAAGAATTTTAATTGGGTCACATTTTTTATTTTTTAACTGTTTTCTGAAGGTTTTTTATTTTTAATTTTTTTAGACTAGTTGACTTCAAAATTTTCATTTAAAAGTCAGTGAAATTAGTCGTTCTGCACATCACTATTATTTTGACCACTTTTGTTCGGATTTTGAGGGGAGGGTCTCTGATTTCATAATGACATACATCAACTGAATTTAAATGTTTGTAAACAAATTTTGAGGTTGGCTTGAAATTACCTTGTCTGAAAGTTTAAGGAAAGTTATAAAACTTTACAAAAAGGTTTTACAAATAGATAGTTGCTAGTATGAACTGCTAGCATGTTAAACTTGTAGCTAGGAATTGCTAGAATGTTGCTAACGTGTTTTAGCATGTAGCTAGGTGTTGCTAGCATGTTTTACCATGTAGCTAGTCATTGCTAGTATGTTGCAAACATGTTTTAACATTAAGCTAGACATTGTTATCATTTTTATCACGTAGTTAGGCATTGCTATCATGATGTTAGGTGTTGCTAGCATGTAGCTTAGCATTTCTAACATGTTTTTTAACAGCTTTATTAACTGTGATTCAGATGCCTGTGTCATACGTCTGCATCCCTGCGCTACTGAAGAAGTTCTAAATTTTTTTGATAGGAAGTTTACTTAATTTCAAAACCGCATGTTAGCAGAAAAGTTTAAAACTCTTGCTTTAGCACAGCGGTTGATTGACAGGACAGATGAGTAGGCAGTGCTTCTCTGCTGTTGGAACGCATTCGAACAGATGAGTGTTTACACTACAAGCCCATTGTGGTCACAGGCATTTTGGACCATATTCGATCACCTCAGAGCGTGGTTAAAGTGGACACATCCTAAAACCTTTTGAACCTGATTACCCCCTTTATTATCATCATTCCATTTCAAACAGATTACCCAAAATGCATCATAATACAAGGTGTAAACCTGGCCTTGCAGATGAAGCTGATTAAGCTAGTTAAAATGGATAATTCCCACAAAAATAAAAATTCAGTCATCCTTACCTCACTATCATGTTGTTCCAAACCTGAATGACTTTCTTTCCTCTGTGGAACACCAAAGGAGATGTCAAAGCAGTATGTTAGTCTCAGTCACCATTCACTTTCATTTGCATGTAATATCCATCCAATGAAAGTAAATGGTGTCTGAGGCTAACAATCTGCATAAAATCTCCTTCAGTGTTTAACAATTGTTTTTTTTTTATTAAAGTCATGTGGGTTTAGATCAACATTAGGGTAAGTAAATGATGACAGATTTGTACATTTTTGGCCTGGCTGGGGCACCAGCATCAAAAACACAACATATGACTGGTCTTCTCAACGGGGTCTTTGTATCTATACTGGCATGATCCTTTAAAAAAATGGACCTCTGAACATCTGCGGTTAAGCAGGTCACCACTATTAAAGCCATATGACTTTTAACATAAATCACCATCATCTCCTGCTCTTTGACCTCTGAGTTATTGTCTTAACACTGTGGGAGAAGTGTAAGTGCAAAGGCATGTACGGCAGCCCACAGCTCATGTTACAGTTCTAAAACCTCCCTTCCAAGACAAACAGGCCACAAGCAGGCAAGATCCATCTTAGAGCAAACACGATTCTCACAGGCAAACCTAACCATGCTTGTGTTTGAGGTGGTGTGTGTACCATTGGGGCTTCCGTTTACAGAAAGAACGCCGCTTACAGCTGTTGGTTGTGTATTCTCTTAGATAACCCAGACTGTTACAATAAAAAAACTCCATGTCTTGCTCTGCCTATAGGTCATAGTGCAAGCATGTATGAAATATGGCCCATATCGGGTGCAGAGTGAAAATACACAGTGCGACACAGTGCGACACGGAGGTCACTAGGACAAATGTAGCAGCTTCACACGATACAGGTGTGTGACATTTTACATGACACCGATACACCCATAGACTAGGTTAGCTGTGGGGCCTTTTAGGTAAGAATTTAACTTACACCAGCTGTTTTAAACTCACACCAGATGATTTACTTAAGCGTCATTGAGCTGAACAATGATAAATTTGAACACAAATTTGCTCAACATGCTACATGGTAATAGCCTTGTTTTTTAATATTAGTGGTGTTTACGAAGACAAGCATTACTATATTTATTGCTCATTCAAATATTAATATATATTTTAAACAGAACTATAAATATTACACTTCAACGTGTATCTTTCCCCGTACCGTTTGCGTTACAGACATAAGAGGTGATACCTCAAATTGTGCGTCTTGTACAGAAAAGTAATGGAACAATACTTCGATTTCTACTTGATTGGGTGGAGGATAAAATTAGCTTACGCTTACATTGATGGAGGGACTGGAGCTATATCTAGGAACCATAATAATATAGAGACTAGGCGGTGGGCTTTTTTGACTTTGACAATTAACAACCACTAGAAAACCATAGAAATGCCCATATAGTGCCCATTCACTTTTTCAGCTGTTTCCGGAAGAGTTTTTCCCATTAATTTTTTGTGGAGGGATTTTATAAAAAAGTCTTCATGAAAGAGTTCTAAGCCATTAACATAACCACCCAGCTCTTTTAACTTTCATTGTACATATGCAGATATATACAAACAAATATGTAGTTTGAGAGTGTAGGGAGACTGGAGCGGTATGGGTTACTTTTATGCTGCCTTTATATGATTTTTGGACCTTAAAAATTCTGGCCAATATTTACTTGCATTGTATGGACCTACATAGCTGAAATATTCTTCTAAAAATCTTAGTTTGTGTTCAGAACTATGAACTATCCATTTAAGGACTCATGGGTAATGTAGTTCTTCACCAGGAATTCCTCTATTAAAAATGCTTTTTTAAAATGAAGATCAATGCAGAATGATGACTTAAACAGAAGCATATATCACCGATTAACAACCTAGGAGCTCACAGTATGTCTGTCTTTCAAGGTTTCTAAGTTATCGTTAAACATCAATTTGTCTATGAAGAAAATAAACGGTATTTTTTTACTTCTGGAACCTGACTGTATTGCTCTACAGTAATGTCCTAGCATCATGGCGGCATGTTATGCACAGGTAAGCACCACTCACATCTTTTTCAGTAAATGTAAAAATCTAGGGTTTTATGTTATTTTTGGCCTTTATTTTGTAAGGGACGGTGAGAGAAAGAATATAAAATAAAGGCTAGAGAGGGAGGAAACTGATTTTAGGAAATGTTGCACGCTGGATTCAAATTGCACGAACACCACAGCTTAATGCATGAAAGCACTAATTGCTACACCGTGGCTCGGAGGTTACTGGCCTTTTATTTTTTTTCAGCTTACAACTATGTAAATCCTTACAACACAGCTGTACTGGTTTCAGATCGGATAGCTTCCCTGTTTATCGAAATCTGCATCACAAATGCACTCCCACTTGAGTTGCTGTATGAATATTGGCCCTGGACTCCATTTTGAGCAGTATGCAACAAAAGCAGAAACACAGGGAGCCTCTCTTCCTACTTCCAACATAAAAGCAGCTCTTCTGAAATGAACAGCAGATTAGTTGTCTGGAAATCTGTGACCTCAGAGCTCTGCACAAGTTTGGTCTTATGCATGCAGAAAGAGGCACACTTTACTAAGCATGGCTGGTGTCAGACTGGGAGGGGACTGTGACTATAGCTGCATGCATTGTTAAGAGTTTAAAAGTCAAAGTCCAGACGCCCTAGTTTCTCACTGCTAAGCCTGACGGCATCTATTATTCAATGCATTTGGCAAGCTGAGCTCAGAGTTTGGTGAGTGTGTGTATGCGTTACCCAACCGCAGAGCACCAGGGGACAACTCTAAGCTAGGTTTATTAGTGAGATCTTTCACATTCAAAATTTCAGGTCACCCATTTATTGAGACTTTATCTCTAGGTCAAAACTGAATGGATACATCAGCCGGTTGACTGATCTTAATATAAATTTCTTAGGGTGCAAGTGGACACACACAATAAGGAAAGGCTTGGAGAAGACTGAAATTAGACATTCAGGCACGTTCCCTTGTCATTTAGCTTTCAATTATAAAAGTATAATCTTAAACTCATGAGTGTGAATGTAATGAGGTATATAATCCTGCAAGTTTACAGATAAGAGCAAATGACTGTGACACTGACATAAAGGTTATATGACCATACATACCTGTTCTTTTCCATCTCATTGTGTGTAGACCTGCAAAGACAGAAAGGGAGAGAGAGAGAGAGAGATCTTTTATAAAGGCAAACATCACTATTGTTATTACTATAACTCATGTGTAGGATTAGGAATTTGAACAAACCCCTAAACCTAAGTATTAAACTTTGGTAAATAACTTGCCCTGCACTGTTTGCGCAACAGACATGAATGAAACTACAAATTGGGTGACTTGTTGAGGAGAGGTTTGTGATCAGACTTGCCATTTTACATGATACAGTGGGTGACGAAATCCAATAGACTAACAATGAAAGGAGGGACTCGAGTCAGGAACCAATGCCCGGTTGCAACAAACCCCATCATTAACTCTGATGTTGCTCAAAACCCATTTTATTTTTTCGTCTTTCGTGGAACACAAAAGGAGATATTAGCCTCAAATCACCATACACTTTCTCAATATCTCAATATCGATACTTAAATTCCAAGATTGATATTTTACACTATGCGTAACTCTCCAATACAATGAGAGGAAATCCCTTGCATTCGCAATCAAATTTCACACTATGCCCCTAAAACGTATATATTTGGCAACTAAAATGAACACTTAATTCCAATCATGTATGGCACAGATAAGATGTCCTCTCTCGTTATCATGAGCTCATCTACAGACGTTCTTTACAGAAATGCCATTTTTTGGTAAAAGAGACAGTCTTGGTTTTAGCACATGCTCAACAAACTAATGTAAATACTTGTAAACAGTTACAAATTAAACAATTAAACAATACAATTTTTTTACCAAAAATAACATCAAATACAATATCATATTTATTGATTGAACACATTCATTTGTTCATTTAAAAAAAAAAAAAAGTGAGCAAAATGATTGAAAAATTAAACTAGTAAAATTATATTTTCGTAATGTACCTAGTTAAGAAGGTCCCCTGTATAACTGCATTAGCTGGGAGAGAATGTCTTTCATATGCAAGAAAAAGATACATTTTAACCAAAGTATTCCCATATTAATCAATATCGAATCGAAATCAGATTCAAATCAAGAGCTTGTGAATTGAGTATTGTAACTGTTTTTTGTTTTTTTTCTTAAGGGGTTTGTTGCAACCAGCCCCAGAATATCATATCTGGTGGTTTCTTTTGACTTGGACCAATAAACAACCACCTAGAACACCCAAGCAACCACCTGAAACACCCTAGCAACTGTATATCAATGCATTTACTAAATAAAATACTCAGAACACCAAAAGAAACTGCATATGCGCATAAGCACAATGCGCAAAAAACACTCCTTAGTGAATATATTAGCAAATTAATACAAAGCCCTGGCAACCACCAATAATAACTACACAGCACAAGTTTGCATGGGAAAGCACCACTCACATTTTCTTCAGAAATGGTTATAAACTAGTTTTTTGTTAACAGGTATAGTATAGGGAGTACAGGAAATTCTGCAAAAGTGAGAACAAGATCTAGAAATGATCCTAGTGGGACTCGAGCTGGCATAAACCATATAAGCACCATGGCTCAATGCATCAGAACATGTGCACTAGGCTGCACCTCCAACATCACAGTCCTTGTTCTTAGGTTTAAAAGGCACATAGTGAGTGTCCTGTGTGCTCTGCTGATTTGAATGTTCAGTACAAAGGCAGACTGGTGTGTGAAAAGGCTGTTCAGGATGAAACCTTAAAGGGATTTTCAGGACCCATGGGCTTGTTTAGTGGATGCAGAAGTTGCCAAAATGGTAATTGCTGATCGCAAATGTCCTCTCTTGCTATGTACGCAAACTACATATAGGCCCTCAGCCCCACTTAGCAACAGTAACTAGAAACACAAGCTTGAGACACAGGATGACAGTGGGGGGTTGAATCCTCACACGCCATATGAATGAAGGCTTATTTGAGAGGGACCATTACTAGATCAACAGAGCAGTGAAAGAAAAGCAAAGCAGAGGAGGCCACAATAAAAATGAGGAAAACAACAAATAAAAAGATGTCTTGCTGCCTTCAACTCATGTCGGAATAATCCTATTCACAAGATGAGCACACATGAATGCCACCACAAAGTCATAAATAATTACCAGTGGAAACATTTTCAGAGTGACCAATAAAGAATCATTGAGGAAGCGAATCGGTATGGATCATAATAAGCTTTAATTGTGAATATTGACTGTTTAATTTAGTTTTTACGCAGTTTACATTCTGATGATGAATAAAAGTGATCAAACCTCCCAGAAACTGCAAATTTAGCCAGTACAAAAAAAACAACAACTTGTGTGCTGTGGCAGCATGAGATTTATAAAACACACCATTAAAGCATCATTTATGCATCTAATGTGCATCCTTTGTGCTTTATTTTGTTGTAGGTGCACTAAAAAACATAGTCTTTATTTATCAGGAACTTGTTTATCAGGAACTTTATTTACCAGTGAATGAAATAGCCCAACTTGTCCGTTTTATTGTGATGGAACTTTCCAGGAGGACATTGTGCATTGAGACAATAAAATAAAATAATCTAAAAATCCTTTAAAAAAAAAGATGCGTTCACCTGAGAAGCAGCATATAAGATATTTAGACTTGCATTTACAGAATATAAGTATATTTTGTCTTTACTGTCTCGCAGAAGTATAACCAAGTGAAAAAATACGCTTATATACAAAATGCACTTATATTTAAGATACATTCTCTCAAGTAAAATGTATCTTATTAAAATTTTTCGACAATTTAAATGGAAAACAAGACAAAAACACTTGATAAGAACAGGATTTTTTTCTTTTCTTTACTGAAAAAAGTATTTTTCTCCCTTTAATTCAGTGAATGTCATTTATGAACAGAATCCACAAACATTGTCAAGGTAAATTTGTATTTCTATTCATTAGATGCACCTGTTACCAGTCGCAATTATATTTTATAATGAATTCTATCAAGAAAATTCACTTTAGATCTTTTTTTTTCCTCTAGTAAGACCTTTGATATTAGTGCAAATATGACTGCAAAAATATTAATCTTTAAGAATTTTTGTATTTATTCCCTGTGGAAATTAATAAATCCTTAAAATAGATTTGAGAAGCTATACTGCATAAAATATTTATGCTTTTTCAGAGCATATATATCTATTTTATATACAAGTGTATTTGTTTTTCACGCATTTCACTTATTTAAAAAAAGTGAAAAAATCTGCCAGTGCTGAAGTAGTAATCCAAAATCTTTAGATTATGTTACTGACAATGAGTAATCTAATGTAAAGTTACAAATAACACGTGAGGGCGAGTAAATGATGACATCATTTTAATTTTTGAGAAACAAAATAGTGACTAACTTTGTTTATCATTTGTAAAAGCTCTTGCTTAACATGTTTTAAAACCATTGGATGTTGGCCCGGTTTGAAATTGAGATATAATACAAGTGACACAAGTTTTCTAACATGCTTCCATATTAGTTCACGGTGTAAAGATATCAAATGATATCCTTGGCTGGCATCTCACTAATAAGGTGGATTTCAGGGGGTTGGGTGTGGGCACTGACAGATACCAGTGAAATAACAGCCTGTGTTAGGCCGAGTTGACTTCCATCGGTGATACTTTACGTGCCAGGCCACCTGTTTCTAACACATAAAAGGGCAAAGCAGTTCCTTTTTTGCGATTTGCTGCATATACATCCAATACACACTGTGATGGCTTAAAGGCAAATCATTGTTACCCACACACCATTAGAGATGTGCATTAATACAGTGAATACAGGAAGGAGATAAAATAAGGCACCAGTGCACACATTCATTTTCTACAGGAACAAGAAAAGAACCCACAGCTGCTGTTAGTTGCATTAGACCACACTATCTTAATATAAGGAAGAGGTAGGAGGAGTCCTGTCATATATATATATATATATATATATATATATATAAATAATGGGGGTGTTTGAGCTGTGCTGGTTGCCTGGTTCGAGGAGAGTAGGAGGGGGAGAGGAAGGCACCAGCCCACCACTTTCACTCTCTCACTCTCATACTACACACATCAGTGACCTATCCCATCACCCTTCCCCCACAATTCATCAGGAAACGCAAGCAGGGAAAGTCGGATTGCAGAGATATCCACTAGATAAGAAATCCACGAGACCTATATATAATAAAAGGAACACAAAACATACACAAACGCACACACATACTTTGTGAATGACATTCCAGAGATGCGTATGACTTTTCACTCCTCAAGATCAGTCATTGATTGGACACTAAAGCTCAAATGACTGAATCACTTTTAGCTAGTGTGAATAGACACAGGGAGAACCTTCTAATAAGTCAGGCGTGCAGTTGAAGAGATGCCAGGTGTTTATTCAGCAGCACAGATACTGAGCAAAGTGTTTCATGTGTGATGCATTAACACACCAGTGCTTGGGGTAGTAAATGTGGGTTACTGTGTAGAGGATTCATCTTCTTGCATTTGGTGCACAAAACATCTTGCAACATATTAAAAACTAGTCGGATATTTCTCTTTTTTTTTCCCCAGTTTGGAATGCCCAATTCCCAATGCGCTCTAAGTCCTAGTGGTGGCGTAGTGACTCGACTCAATACGGGCGGCAGAGGACAAATCTCAGTTGCCTCTGTGTCCGAGGCAGTCAATCCGCACATCTTATCACGTGACTTGTTGAGCATGTTACCACGGAGACAGCACGTGTGGAG
Source organism: Moxostoma hubbsi (assembly GCA_032164185.1). Taxonomy (NCBI): domain Eukaryota; kingdom Metazoa; phylum Chordata; class Actinopteri; order Cypriniformes; family Catostomidae; genus Moxostoma; species Moxostoma hubbsi. The sequence goes on along the minus strand of JAVLUX010000215.1, from coordinate 15,416,824 downwards.
GCTTCACGCTATTCTCCGCGGCTCTCGGTGAGGAGCATGGTGAATGCTCCTCACCGAGAGCAAACCAAATTATAGCGACCACGAGGTGGTTACACCATGTGACTCTACCCTCCCTAGCAACAGGGCCAATTTGATTGCTTAGGAGAACTGGCTGGAGCCACTCAGCACACCCTGGATTCGAACTTGCAACTTCAGGGGTGGTAGTCAGTGTCTTTACCTCCTGAGATACCCAGGCCCCCCCCTAGTCTGACATTTCTGAGGCATCAAAAAGTTCAGTGCAACCAGATTATGACCAAAATACTCATACTTTTAGAGGAAGGATATACTGCACCCACATCTTTCCACCACCTGCTTTTCTTGGGCTAATAATTGATGAAATATGGAAATGAAATATGGAAATACATAATGTTATCTGGTCCTATCTTTAGTACAAAGAATTAACATTGGAGAGACAGAAAAAACAATATACTGTTAAAAATGTAGTGCTAAGAATATGTAATCAAGTGGAACTTAACTAGAGCCAAATTGAATGTTAATTTAAATGGGTTAACGTACCTCAATTAACATTAAAGTCCAATGACCAAAGTCCGTTCTATTTGCATTAGTCACTCATTGTTAATCAAGGTCCAAATTTTAACTTGCCAAACCTGAAAAAGCACTGGCAATAAATATTTTCTACTGGTCATGAAACAACTTCATGCATCCTAAAGGTTCTTGCATGCATCCTAAAGGTTCTAATGTTCTTAACTAACATTTGACTCTTTTTGGACCAAGCTAGAAACTTTACGATCCGAGCAACAGTCAATGAACTTGTTTTCTAACAACACGTTTCACCCAACATGACCACTTTTAATTAGGGATTTGAACGAGTAATTAACTAAATCGAGTAATCGTTTAGCACCAGCTAGTCAAATATTAAAAACACTACTCAAATATCTCAAAAAGATTTTCCTTTGCATATTTACCTGCCGTGGGCAATGCTGAATTATACCGTACTTTCCTTCTGAATCTCATACCAAATCTTGCAGTTACAATTCAGTCCATTAGGAGGGTGCTGTGGATGTGTGTCGTCAAGGTGTTGGATCACAGGAGGAGATATCATGGTGTCATTGGTGTGTGCTTTCAACAAGTGTGGCAATACTTGTAATATTTTTATTCTTTTTTAATTCTACTCTATTGGCATTCGGCTCTTGTAAGAGTCATACATACCAACAGACAAGAAAACGCTTTTTGAAAACGCGAAGCGGTACAAGAAACTTGGAAGCCATTTCAGAACAGTATGTATATATGTGCGTTAAATCTCTGAACATGAGTAGAGCACATTTTTAAATAGCTAACCTTTAACACTTTCTGAATAATAACACGTGAAATGATAGAAATGTAAGACTTTGTGTAGACTCAGAGGTCACACTTACACCTTGCATTAACACGCGTTTTCGGTGATCGGATCGCTATCGTATAGCACTGTTAGATGTAAATTCACCCGAAATTATGCTTTGGCGTGCGCCAAAAAATGTTCAATGATGGAAAAATCCCGACTGTCAAAGTAATGGAAAGAATTTAAGTTTACTTTAAGACAGGGAATTTTCTGTTACCACAGTTCTTACGTAATATGCAAGTGCCGTTTTCCACTTTGTGCTGGTAACTATGATCAGATATCTAAATGCAATCTAGCTAAAGAACATCCAGATACTATCAGGATATGAAACACATGTAAATGCATGGAGTAAATGGGACCAGAGTTTATATACAGTATGTGAATTTTCCTAATGCCATCAGTATTGGTTTCTATGCAAGCTCCAGGGGAGTGCAAATGTTTTTACAGTTATTTTTAAATCTTTATGTACATGTAATGCCTATCATTTTAATTTATGAGAAATCTTTTACTCACTATTTGTGGTTTATATTACTCAAAATGCCCATCCCTACTTTTAATGAGTTAATGGCAACATAAGTCATTCCAAAAGTTGGGTGATCATTTGTGATCTACAATTGCAAGTCACCTGCATGGTTTCAAAATAAACCAACATTTAAACAACAGTTTCCTCTAAACACATCATACAGCTGTAAATAAATAGATACAAACCATGTGCTACCCTTGTTAGGCCTTAACATCCCATTATATATCCAGTTACAAACCACACAAACATCCTGACACAGATTACAGTTGCAGACTGTTTTCTGTCTGCTGTGACTAACACAATAACTCAATTTTTATCCAAGGTAATATTACAAAAAAATGTTTGTCTGTATGATTCAGAAGCAGCAGCTTATATGACCTGTTGCTGACCTGTTCATGAGGGGCCATGTAGCTATGAATCAGTATCATATGAAGAGTATGACAGCTCCGTGATCTGTCAATCAGTCAAAGTGTAGCTATTAAGGATGTGCATCTCCAAAACTGAGGCCGATGCGATACGTATCTCGATGCATAGCCAACGATATGATACATTAAAGATACATATGAAGCAGCTACCGATGCGATGCGATACCCCCCACCCCATTACGATGCAGTGCGATCCGATTTCAATTCAACACAATGCGATTCAATGCAATAGCTTTTAAAAGTTCACACATTTAACAGTGTCACAATTTAAGGATGCTCAGGGATAAACAATGAAGAAATGTTCCGTAACTTGCCAGCAGACGAATGTGTTTCAAGAGTGTTGTTAAATTAGTCGTACTGCCTTATATTTTATAACAGCATGACATATTTTACAAACTGCATGGTTTTATCAAAATCTCCATCTCTCTTATAAAACCCAAAGTGTTTCCAAACATTGGATTTGTAATTATTTGGTGGAAGATGCAGCTCTGCCTCTGCCATGTTAATCTGTATTCTATGTCAGGGGTGCCCACACTTTTTGCGTGATTATCTACTTTTAAATGACCAACTCAATTAAGATCTACCAACTAAAAAAAACACAGTTTCATTTAAAAAAAAAAAATGCTTGTTGGGACTACTGCATGCATCCCTACAAGGAATTCATCTTCTAATTAATTAAAAAAATATATAATAATGTTCAATGTTGATAAAATTCAGTTTTAACACTAAACCCAACAGATTACAATAGCCCGGGCATTTACCTTATTCTGATGATTTGCACTGAATGGAATCGGACAGTTTTGCATAATCCGGAATGTAGCTGCTGGTTGCTAGTCTCAAACACTGCTAGCTTCGCAATTTTGCACTCTGTTCTCAGAAGCCCTTGGAAGGCGCGAACCTAGTTGTCATGGCAATTGAATAAACAAAAATCTTGCCTGGTCAAAATTTACTCGTCAAGTGCAAGTCAGACAGAAACTAAAAGAAGGAAAGACATGTTTATTTTTATTAAAATTTAACAAAAACATTAACATTTTGTGCGATCTACCAGGATTGCCTTTGCGATCGACGTATGTGACTGTCAGGACACGCCTCGGTCTCCGTAGTGTTGTTATACGTCATGTTCACGTAGCAGCAGTGGTGATGAGAGAACGCGCTGGAGAAACAGTTTAGAGAGGAGAAATCAATCTACATATAATATATGATCACAAATTATTGGTCACTTTCCAAATAATAAAAGTATAGCGCATCTACTAATAATTATATATAAATAAAACGTTTTTTACCAATGCAAATATGTTAGAAATGATGCATCGCGATACAAATGCCAACTTGTATCTGATGCACACTTTTTTTTAAATCCATGCATCACATCGTTAACTTTTATGCCGAACCCAAGCACTAGACACAATTGAGTCCACTGTTGCTTGTATTGGCTAGTCAGGAAGAACATGTAAGAGATAGCTTTTAGCACTTGCCGCATTATCATGCACCAGGTTAGGACACGATGTAATAGCAAATGATACATTTGTTCAGAATACAGAGTGTAAGCTACATGAGTCAGGTCATAATCAGAGAACTGATAAAGCAAGCCTACAACTGGAATATTAATGCTTTTCTCCTCAAAGTCTGTTGTACATCTATTTAACATAGACATGTCATAAAATATCGCTATATCTATTATTGAATAGTATGTTAATTTATTTATGTATTTTTGAGGCTTTGCTATCTTATCATTAGCAGAAATTTAAATTAGAAGCATAATTTGCATGCTTTCCAATTAACAAGTCGGGCTTCTGTTAAATGTCAAGCGCAATAGCACTAGGAGACCACAAGGAGGTTATATAACATTTAGAGAAGCAGGTCGCAAGGCACAAGTATCACAACATAGGACGGGTATTTTAGAGCTCCTTGCACAGGATGCATACATACAAAAGTTACAAAGGTTTTTGTACTTCAAGAATGAAAGTTACATTAATGAGTTTGCAGGTTAGTGTATGAAACTGGTTTAACTGTGCAAACTGAACGATTAGAAATTATTATGCAATTTTCTGTATGTATCTTTGAAGAGGTTTCATTCAAGCTGTCAAACCACAAAAAGACATATTTGTAATTGAAAATACATTGTCTAGGCCAGGGGTTTTAAAAGTGTGGGGCGCACCTCCCCAGGGGGGCGTTAGAGCATGTCAGGGGAGGCGCAGAGGGTGGTTACATTTTTATTTATTTTTTATATATATATATATATATAGTTTAACTATTATATTATAATGAAAACATTATTTAAACAGTTCTGAAAATAATAGGCAAAAAAAATATTTATCAAAAACCTTTGTGAAAATTCTCTGATATTTATCATGCACTCCAATAAAGCAAATGTGTCGTATTAGCCTATAATGACAAGAATCCTTCCTTTTCAAGGGTTCAAAGCCAAAAGATGATGATACGATGAGTACTATTTAAGTTTAGGATTTACATGGAGAGGATCAGTTGATGCACCACGACCTTTATGTGTCATTTGTCAGGCGATTTTAGCTAATGACAGCATGTGATCTGTTTAACTCCATAGACACCTTGACACCAAGCATGCTGAGCTATCGGGAAAACCTCCTGAGGTTTTCCAAAGAAAACTTCAAGCCTTCCAAGGTCAGAAAAAAGTTGTCTGAGAATTTGTCAAAATTAAATGTAAAGGCCACTAAAGGTTCATTTCACATTGCGCTGCGTATTGCCAAGGTGGGCAAAGCACGTAACATCAGAGAGACACTGATGTATAGCTTCTGATTATTCTTGTAATCATTAAACAGCACAAGGATTTAATTGGCATTATTAAACAAATAATAGCCTACATGAGCTGCACACTTCAGAACAAGTGTCACGCACACGCACACACACATGCTGTGTCAAAGTAAAAATCTAAATAAAAGCTCTGTTTAACTGGATGTGTGAAATTGAAGACATTACGACAGAAAAATATTAATATTGTATGAAAAATATCTTTTAAATAATAGAAATAAGAAATACATATAACAATAATTTAATAATAAATGTGCATTATTATTATTATCATCATCATTATTATTTATAATTATTATTAAATGTTACAATATTACAAAAACAAGTGTACTGAATATCAGCACACTGTGCAGCATTTTTTTTATGTTGCTATTTTGTTGAAAATGTATTATTACGTTTTATTTGATTAAAGCTTTATGTATTCATTTGATTAAACACTGTTTTGATAAAAACATTCAATTAAAACTTAAAACATGGAATCCAGAAACATTCAAATGAAAAATGCAGAATTTGCAACTGCAAGACTTTATGCACTCATTTTAATCAAGTCCTTTTCTGTGCGATTTCAACAGTAATCTGAGGCTATTTATTTATTGCCAAGTATAGATTTAGTATCGATACCGAGGTACCAGGACTGGATTTGTACGAAGCCAAAATGTTAGTATTGGAGCAACCCTATAATGTAGAGGGATGCATTGTATGGAAAAAAGAAGATGCAATGAAAGTGAATGGTGACTGAGAATGTAATTTGGCCTAACATCTAATTTTGTGTTCCTTGAAAAAAAGAAGAAAAGTAATGCGGGTATGGAACAACAAGAGGGTGAAAAAATGATGACTTTTTTTTTGTTTTTTTTGCATAATGGCTTAAAGACTCGCTGACAACAGCTATAAATGGACACAAACGGCTTTACATAGTATTTAAAGTAATAACTAATTAACGACAAACCAAATCCTAATCAGCACTAATTCAGAAAGCAATCCCAGGCATTCATTTCCATCCTAAGGAAGGTGATGGACAGTTCGAAAAGAGCTAATTGGATGATGGTGGTGAAATCTGAGGTGTTGAGTGAGTAAATGGTGACTGTGGACTGTGGGCGGTGTGAGTGAAACGAGCAGTGTGAGTGTACGTCTCTCTCCCTGATAAATGTGGAACGGTGTGTCCTGACTATATCTACACGCGGATGAATCAGTGGGTGTGTTTGTGTCACGCACACAGACAGAGCAGATATGTGCATGTCCATCGATTTAGAAATCACTCACAAGACACATGGTTCTATCAAGTGATGCATGAATCAAGGATGTGACCGAATGTTACTGGTAAGAGGGTGTATGGGGATTCGGAAGATGCCTGCTGGTTTTGTCAAGTAGGTAAACACAAGCATCACACGGCCAATCACACAGAGGTGACTGCACGTATAGTACAGCGGGAGACTAATAGATCTGTCATGATTCTCGGGAGGTCATGAGGATCCATTATCATACCTGCTGCTGCAATTTTTCTTGCTTTTCATTTTTCGTTTCAAGCCATCCCTCTCTTTGTTGCTGGTGAACGGTAACATAGAGGCGTAGCCGTGCTCCGCTTCTGCAAAATCAGAGACATTGCAAAGCTCATTAGAACACAGAGCGCAATTGACTCTCCAAAAAAATCAAAGCAATTGATTACAAACATTGACCATTGAGACTATAAAAAACTGTAATGCATTCAAATGGACCTTTATTTGTACAATTTATTTTTAGTATCATTTTATTTTTATTTTTTGGTGAAAAATGTCTTGCTGTTGGGCAATGATGTCATCTGAACTGGGGTAAACCCAGTAGCCAGCTGAACCACAACAGATAGATTGGGGGGGCACCAGGAAACCCTCCAGTATAAACCAATAGTAGTGCTTGGGAAAATGGAGTATAATCCCACATATGAACACAAACAAGGCAAAGGAGCGCCATTCCAACACACATATAGCATAAAAACAGCATTTAATCCCCCAGAGAGCCTTGAAAACATATAAATGCCCCCTGTAAAAGCCAAGTATTTGGTAGGTAGCCAGCAGCACACAGTCTCAGACAGCTGAAGTGGCCACTTCTCCATGATTTGATGTTCCCAAAATGTCACAAGAGGGGAAAAAAAGCGTCTGTCTATCATTATTCGCATCAAACAAACAGGAAGACCCAGGACAAATGCCCCCCCCCCCCCCCCCAATAGCCATAGTAACAGTGTCACGATTCAATAGCATGACAAAATGTATATTGCATAAAAATACATTACTTTACCTCTTTCTCTTCGATCAAGATATTCAGCTGCTTCGATCAACATCTGCAGTTTTTCGATCGCCGACATTTTTAAGCGATAAAATGACAATCCGGATCAGAAAATAAGAGGGGAAAAACAAGCACTAGCCTCTCGTTCCTTCACGCTTCTTCTTCCTCCTTTAGTCAGTAAAACAATCCAGCTAGACGATTATATAATATATATATATATATATATTTTTAATGTAAGGCAGCAAGGGAAATGTTTCGATATGGGAGCTTGTCGATGTTTCGAGCCAAAATATGTAAAAAATAATTTTTTTTAAAAATTGGACGTTAAATATTTTGAAAACAAATCTAACGCTGGTTTCCAAATTGCTGGATTAAAAAAAAAGAAAAAAAAAAAGGGAATAAAAATGTCCCTTAGCTGCCCCCCCACACATACACACAAACTAAATTACCTAGTCTGGCTCATATTAGACTGTATATTGGACGTCAAATGTTAAAAACGTTAAGCAACACGACCGTGGAACAACAAAACTCCAGGTTTAAAAAAATCAGGACAACTCTTCCTGAAACCATGTAGTTTGCGACACTCAAAAAGGTCTAAAGGCTTTTATAAAGGAGCTGTCAAACAGATAAGAGCTCACTGTTTTAGTTTTGCACTTGGTCAATTTTTAGTCGCTGATAATCTGCGAAAGCCAGTGTGCGTCGTTGAACCAGGAAAAATAGACAAAAATACCAGATGACAGCTCAGTCAGACAGATCTGATGAAGGTACTGGTTGTGTATTTGAGCAGCTGGTGAGTAATTTTTTGTTATTTTGTTTGAGCTTTGCTGCTGCTGTGCTGGTTGCGTTAGAAAAACAAACAGCAGTCAGCTCCAATTCCTTGTTAATGTTTATCTATATATAAATAATAATATATATATATATATTTAATTCAATATGCCTTGCCAGCGAAGTGGTAGGCAATAGTCTTTTGTATAATAAAAGCAGAAAAATTGGAAAAATGTTGATTGGTCGTTGGAAAAAAAAAGCGTTGAAAAAAGGCTTTAAAAACAGTGACTGTACCAATACACGGCCTCTAAAAAAAAAAAAGTCCAAACAATCGCTGGTTTCGATTTAAGCGTGTCAAACGGCCTTGCTACTTATTAAGCAGCTAAAATTGCACATGCTAATATTTGGCTGTGTGCAGCTGAGGAAAATTAATCAAAAATAGGACAAAAACACGCAGCTAGCGAAACCATAACGTCGTTGTGCCAGGCAGATGAGATGTTTGCTAGTTGCTGTCATGTTACCTTACGCCTGTCAGAGACTCGGGAAAACCTGCGATTTTATTGGACGGACGAAACAGGAATCAGGGTTCTCATTGGATGCTTTGTCTGTCAATCTAATAGGAGGACCAATGGCTGAGGGTCATTCTAAACTGTGAATATATGACTGCTGTAATGTGATTCCGCAAGATAATGGTGCAACTAAGAGCATTGTAACGCCATTTTGGAGCGAAGGCACAACATTTGCCGTGGTATTTGATCCAGAGCAAAAAATATTATGCAAATCGTGCATTGTTGTTATGCCATGATTGGTTGGAGCGTCACACGACCGTCGCCTGTGATTGGTCACTTTTAAGACGTTCCGGAACTCCCACAGCCACACCTCCCTTGTAAATTGTTAAAATAACTACACATGATTTGTATGCATGCATATATATATATATAACAATATATATATAATAACAATAGAAATACATTTGACATTTCTCCACTTTTAATCTTAAAGCAAAATAAGTCAAATAATTATATTGAAATATGTGAGGTCTTGGATAATGTGAATTTTATTTTTTTAATACCAAATAATGCATAAGTTACAAGAATCAACAAAGAAAAAGCTTTTCATGCACAAAAATATCAAAAAAAAAAAAAAAAAAAAAAAAAAAAAAAAAAAGAGTACTGCAAGTGTTTCACAAAGAAGATACTAAAGGCAAAGAATCCACAACGATGCTCATCCATTGCAAACTAATCTGACACTTAAAAGCAAAAGAGGAACATTTGCTGGGACATATTTATATACACTTAGGAAAAAAAATTATATTCGTTTCATTACAGAGGAAAACAAAGCTGTCAAAGATGTTAAAACTTGGCTCGAACATTCCATGATCAGGCAATAAAATCCAAAGGTCTGTTGAAACCACCTTTCCTGTTCATGTATTGCCTGCAAGAGAAATATGATTACGTCATTGATCTCCTCCTGCACCAAAACATTACATCACTGCCAACCAATGAGAATGTTTGTCATTTTGCTGAGTAGTACCTGCAGAGGTGATTGGCCACTTATATAACTGTTGCTGGGATATAAACTTTGTGATTTTTTTATTTTTTTTTAAAAGCATGCCATTTGTGCATGTAAAAATCATTACAGCAGAAATAAAGCCAGGGATCCACTCTAAAAATGATCACAGAACCTAAATCAATGGATGTGATCAGGTTAAATTAAATATGAAGATCATAATTACTCATACAGACCTGTATTTTCTCTTCTGAGACACATTGATCGCAGATGCATTAGCAGAACCATTTTGCTTCTTACCCTGTCAAATAAAAATGACGACAACAACCAACATTATGTGCAAATGCTATTATAAATTACTGAGCAGTATGAAAATATCAGTGAATACTAAGAGGACAGCACATGATATTTATAATTTATTCAACAAATAAAGTTATCTTCATAGGTCTTTAACAGTTATACATACTAATCGTACACTTTGTCTATCTGTGCCATCTTGTGGCTAGTTTGAGGACCGGCTCTGCCACTCAAGAGCTGCAAGAACAATATATACTTTTGCACATGACCAATGATCCCTTAGAGAACCCTCTCTGATACTTCAAATCATTATAGTTTAATACCCCAAGTGCTGTATTTTTCACACAAGTAAACACCCTACCTTTGTGCTTTCAAAGGATCCAAACCCCATCAGTTTCATCATCTCGATTTCCTCCTCTGTCTTTCCCTGCATGTCTTCAGCTACATGAACAATCAGATAAGAAATCAATTAAAAAGTGTCATATATGGGTTAATTCCTGATTTATGCAATTCCCAGTGCTTTAAATAGACACTCAGTTTAATCCTAAATTTCTACAATGGCATATGAAACTGAAAACTATTGATTTTATATGATGCTGCATCCAAGCCGCTAGGTGTCGGTGTAAGTCCTAGATGACAAAGACATCAGTTACTGAGTGCACCGTTACAGGAATATCCAGGTTTAATAACAATAACCAATCAACAGCATCCGTGGCATCTCAATTACCACAGAACGTAATTTTGACTCGTTCCCGAGTTAGTATAAATGAACAAATTTGTGTTTACAGTGATGCAATTGCAATGTAAATGGGACATGGCATTCCAAGGGATTTAAAAGAAATAGGACTATAAAGTAATTGCATGGCTATATGCTTTATTTTATGATTTTGCAGGTGATGTATGTGGCTGAAATAGCCACTAATGTAAAATAGGTGTCCAAATATTTTTGAACATGTAGTAGAACTTTGCACAGAGAAGGTTAAAAAGATTTTATCCTCATAGTCCCAAAATTCTCATCATTTACTCTCCCTCATGCAATCCCATATGCGTGACTTTTCTTCTACTGCACACAAAGATTTTTGAAAGAACATTTCAGCTCTGTTGGTCCATACAATGCAAGCGAATGATGGCCAGAATGTTAAAGGTCCAAAAAGCACATAAAAGGCAGCATAAAAGTAATTCCATAAAACTCCAGTGGTTAAATCCAAATCTTCAGAAGCAATATGATTAGTGAGGGTGAGAAAATGATATATTTAAGGCCTTTTTTACTTTAAATTCTCCTCCCTTCCCAGTAGGTGGTGATTATTTACAAATAATGCAAATCCACAAAAACAAAACATGAGCATGAAAGAGAAAGTGGAGATTTAGGGTGTAATCTAATCGAAAGTGATCATTCCTATGCCCTACTCAATTTAAAGAACAAAGCTCCTGATGCGGGAAATCTGAAGAGAGCGTGGCACAACATTTTTAATGTTCTCTTCACTAAAAGCCCCTGAAGTGAAAAATGTATTCGGCTGGTTGTCTGATTTTAACATGGCAGCCCCCATGTGCAGACCCTCTCCATGTAGAATAAAACAGCTTTTATAAGGTTACTGATATGACTGAGTCTTCATTTTTATGTGACGATTATGGTCATGATTTCCTACATATATTGCAAAATTACAATTAATGTCTTTTGAGTAAAACTTTTTTTAATGAGGAATAAATGAATGAGTGTACCTTTAAATAATGATCAGTTTCTCACCCACACATTATAATCGCTTATGAAAACAAGGATTTAGTCGATGAGAAGAGTCTTGGTCAACCAAGTTTTGATTGGTTTGTTGGTCAATACAACAGTATTACCACTGGTTGGACTCTAGGTGGTACTATGGGATAATTTTCATTAGGCAGGGTTAGGGTTATGTCTACACAAAGCCAGACACCTTGATTTCAAACTTTGAACTTTAATTTTTATTTATTTTAACTAAAATTGAAAATGAAACTGGAAAAAAAATAAGTGCATTTAAAATGTGTTATTCAACTTTTTGAAAGATGGTTTTACAACAGTTGACATCATCTCTCTGGCAAAGAACCTCTTCCGTGCATTCTCTACCAGTCGGGTATTTCGTTATCCAGGAAAATATATCTTGTGTGTGAATAAATTCGTTTTGCTCCCTCCTCCATAAACGTGCACGCACACACACTTCCATTATTTACAGTCAGGCAAGTATCTGTCTAAACAAACAGGTGGAAAATTACGTACACAAATAGACAAAAACAATTATAAATATAAAAATAATAATTAGAATGATGATAATATTCACTAAAATATAGGGTGAACGCATTATTTTATTTTATATATAGTTTGTATTATTTTACAGGCTGCAGAGTTGCGTTCACAATAAACTGCTCTGTGGTAATAAAGTGAACTGAACTCAAAACACCTCCTGAGCTGAGATGTCGGAGGTCTTTTGCAGCACTCATAGACGATACTGTTCTTGCAAAAAAACTTAAATAAAATCGGAAGGCAGAAACAAAGTGTGAGATCCTTAGATGCGCGTGTTCCACAAGACTGTACGCCTCCGTATCAGCATGTCATACATGCACATATACAGCTTTTCTGTCATCTGTTTGTAATATATATATATATCTCTCTCATTACCACTTTTGCCGGTGTCACTGCGGCTCGCTTCGTGCATGCTCTTGTAAAAATTACAGTTTAATATTTCTCTGTAATGTAGAACAGTGTTAGCAATGTTACTTATACTTTCTCAAACCTGGAACGCCAAACCATTTTCTGATGCCTCCAAACATATGGAAGTAATTAAATTAAGATCATAAACATGCAATGCCGACTAATGGCTTAAATTAACGACTACTAATCCACTAGGAAAATCTTTAGTCGGGGGCAGCCCTAGGACCTACAGAGCCGAGATTTTTTTCTAAAAATCTTTGTGTTCTGCAGAAGAAAGAAAGTCATACACATCTGAGATGGCATGAGGGTGAGTAAATTAAGAATTTTCATCTTGGGTGAACTATACCATATACTTGTATTGAACCTTAAATTCCTTTTACAGTTGAAGTCAGATGTTTAAATATACTTAGGTTGAAGTAGTTAAAAACAAATTTAACCACTCCACAGATTTCATATTAGCAAACTATAGTTTTGGCAAGTCATTTAGGACATCTACTTTGTGCATGACATGAGTAAGTTTTCCAATAATTGTTTACTGACAGATTGTTTCACTTTTAATTGACATCACAATTCCAGTGGGTCAGAAGTTTACATACACTAAGTTAACAGTGCCTTTAAGCAAAAAAAAAATAAACCATTAAAAAAAATTAACGCAATTAATTGCACCATAATAAGTAAGATTCCTGAGAAATGCAAGCTTGTAGTACCACCTGTTTACCCCAGAGTGCAGTAAGTAAAATTTCCGCTGTATGAGCAACGCACAGTTTATACAGTGAACACAACAACATTCAGCAGACACACAACACAAAAATGAGTTCAAAACTATTAAAAAAATAAAAAAATATTCAGATAATTAAAATGCATTACATTTGTGTGGCAGAAGAGTTCATCATTAATAAGACAATACAAAAAGCGGCTTTAGAATACAAAGTTTTGTTTACTACCATATAACATATTATAACACCTGCGTCAGACATGCTTGTGTAGCATCTTGGATGCTTTGCGTCATAAAGATAACATTTTAGGTCACTGTGTCAAGTTAAATATAGATTAATACTTGGAACACATATTGAGATCTATTAGTTTGGATTTGCGCTCCAAGTGTTTTGAACGCAAGAACGTAACGAATGTCTGTGTTGTTCTGCTGCTCAAGAGTGTTTTTCTTCACTGTATAAACTGCGGATTGCCACGCAGCTGAAGTTTCACTTACTGCCCTCTGGAGTAAACAGGTGGTACAACAAGCTTGCATTTCTCAGGATTCCATATTATGGTCCGTAATAGCGTAAATTTTTTGTTAAATCGACAGCACTAATTTTAAGGTCTAACTTCAAACGTCATGGGAAAAATCAAAAGAAATCAGCCAAGAATGAATTGTGGACCTCCACAAATCTGTATCATCCTTGGGAGAAATTTCCAAACACCTGAAGGTACCATGTTCATCTGTACAAAAAAAAATAGTACGCAAGTATAAACACCATGGGACCACGCAGCTATCACATGGCTCAGGAAGGAGAAGCATTCCGTCTCCTTGAGATGAACGTAGTTTGGTGTGAAAAGTGCAAATCAATCTTAGAATCACAGCAAAGGACCTTTTGAAGATGCTGTAGGAAACAGGTAGATAAGTATTCTATATCCACATTAAATGAGTCCTATCAACATAACCTGAAAGGCTGCTCAGCAAGGAAGAAGCCACTACTTCAAAACTGCTATAAAAAAGCCAGACTACAGTTTGCAACTGCACACGGGGACAAAGGTCTTACTTTTTGGAGAAATTTCCTCTGGTCAGATGAAACAAATTTGACTGTTTGTCCACAATGACCATCGTTATGTTTGGAGGAAAAGGGGTGAGGCTGACAAGCCAAAGAACACCATCCCAACTGTGAAGCATGGGGTTGGCAGCATTATGTTGTGGGGGTGCTTTTCTGCAGGAGGGACTGGGGTACTTCACAAAATACATGGCATCAAGAGGAAGGAAAATTATGAGGATAAATTGAAGCAACATCTCTCATGACATCAGCCATGAAGTTAAAGCTTGGTCACAAATGGGTCTTCCAAATGGACAACGAGCAAAAGCATACCTCCAAAGTTGTGGAAAAATGGCTTAAGGACAACAAAGTCAAGGTATTGGATTGACCATCACAAAGTCCTGACCTCAGTCTGAAATAGAAAATGTGTGGGCATGTGCAAGTAAGGAGGCCTACAAATCTGACTCAATTACACCAGTTTGTCTGAATGAATGGGCAAAAATTCCAGCAACTTCTTGTGAGAAGCTTGTGGAAGGCTCACTAAAATATCTGACCAACGTTAAACAGATTAAAAGGCAATGCTACCAAATACTATAAGTGTAGGTAAACTTCTGACCCACTGGGAATGTGATGAAAGAAATAAAACATTATCTCTACTATTATTCTGAGATTTCACATTCTTAAAATAAAGTAGTGATCTAAACTGACCTAAGACAGGGAATGTTTTCTACGATTAAATGTCAGGACTTGTGAAAAACTGTCAAAGTTTTATTTTGGATAAAGTGTATGTAAACTTCTGACTTCAACTGTGTATAAATAGAGTGGTCAATGCAAAGACACTATATGGGAATTTATTGCATCGTCAAAAAGTTTGTGCCACTTTTTACAAACTATCGACCTGATATTTGATGGACCTTTGCAGGTTTTTCCTTCCCTTCCTTCTTTTCATCATCCCGTCTGTCCTTCTGCCGCACTGGAGACTGGGAGGAGGAAAGGTGTCGCCGTGGAGATCTGCATAAACAAAACAGGCACACAGCTGGAGGGGAAGGTTATCCAAATCCACAAGCAGAGGGCTCCACTTTTTAAATAACCAGACTCATAGCCTTGCTCTTATGTTGTTCACTTATTAGATGTAGAGACATAGTGTGTAGATAATGAGATGCACTTATGACAACACACAGCGACTGATATCACACGCTCACCTAGATCTTCGCCTGTGGGGGGAGCGTGAGCGCGACCTCCGTCTGTCTCTGTCACGTGACCGGGACCTCTCGCGTTCCCTGCGCCTCCGCTCGCGATCTCTTGAGGTTGAGCGTGAACGACGTCTCTCTGAAATGACACAGTACAAAACCTTTACAAATATACTTATCTTTTTGCCTCAGTTGTCGTAAAAACGTCATTTTCTCATAAGATAGTAATGTCATGAAAATGACTACATCTGCCATTTTAGCAAGATGTTTTCAGCATCTCACAAAATAACTTGTAACTTGTACAGGCTATGTATCTTTTAATGTTCCAGCCCACCTCAACAGTAAATTAATCCTACACATTTTTTTTTTTTTTTACATTTTGTAAATCAGCATGGATTTTTCTCCAGAATCGCAAAGTTTCAGAGGAAAATATTCAAAAAAACGAAACTGGACAAGGCTTATGTTTTCTGAACTGTGGTAGTGTAAACTGCAGGCCAATTGTTAGCAAAAAGGGCGAGAATATTACATTTATTTTATACTGAATTTAATATAATTTATCAAATTACAATAATATTTGAATGGACTTTAAACATAACTCTTGGGAGTTTTGCCAAACAATCATACATAATCTATGTTGAGCTATATAACACAAAATGCTCTTGGGTAAAATCGTAAAAGTAGCTATTTTAATGACAATTATAAAATGATGTAATTTAATCGCTCACTTATCAAAATAATAATAATAGCATGCTAAATATAATTAATGTGTTCATGAGAGATTGTTCATTGTTCGAGCCCTTGCCTAACATCAATTATTCTTTAGACAACAAATAATACATATGCAACCCAATGATTGTGGGGCATTTAAACAAAAAACTATATAGGCATTGTAATGACAATAATAAATTAAAATAGTTTTTGGTTGAGATTTTATTTGCCACTTGAAGTGTGAAATGAATACACTATGAAGTGCATAGTGTGTCGTTTGGGACACAGTATTTGTGTCATCGTGGACTTACACTGACACCTAGCGGCTTGGATGCAGCATCATTTAAAATCAACAGATTCCAGCTTCAGATCAGAAGCCATTGCAGAAATAACGGTCAGCCATGATTACACGATTACTGTAATCAATTAGTAAAACTGTCAAAATAACAGGATGGTTAATACTGAGATTAAGCCAGAATTATTCGACTGGTCATGCGACTCTAACATAGCAGCCCCCCATGTGTTTTATTAAATTTTAATATTTTTTTATTTTAAAATTAAGACTGGTCTTAATTTTAAGATGAGTGGTCATGATTTCAAACATACATTACAAAATTACAATTCATGTCTATAAAGAGTTTATATGAGGAAAACATTTCCGAGAGCACCTTAAAATAAGTACGTGGTAGCATTGCGTCACCGTACAAACAGAAGATGGACCAATAAATATTAAAATGCAAAAACAATCAATTTTAACTCGCACGAGACTAACATTTTTATGTGGTCACATATTAAACAAACACGACGACAATAAAATGTATTTATTTATTAGTGTTTTTGAAGAAATTGTGAGAGCTTACTGGCTCCAAGTTAAAAATGATCATCCAAAAGTCTGTAAAGATATCTTTCGTGTCCCTCGGTGTGTGCAAACAGTATATCTGGCAATACATAACGTAAACGCTACCACGAAACACAATAAGCGACATCGTCAAAAATCATCTAGTTTTCCAGCTAATTATATTCTATATTAATGCTTTCCATTGTAAAATGTTTATAAGAATTTTTATTGGACTGTAACAAGTTGCAAGTCTCGGAAAGAGTAAAACAATTAGTCTGATTGGGTTTGTGTGGTAGCTAAATGCTAGCAATTACTAACTAGCCACGTTTCACAGTTAATTTATAAAAAACAGAACTCAATTCAAACCTCGCCGTGGTGGTGTTCGGCTCTTGCTTCTCACCATTATTCGATCAGTATTAAATACAACCTTTTCTTCCAAACAGCGATGCAATAAACTGTGAGTTATCTAGAAACTTCCAGATTTATCCGTCCGCTGGTCGCCATTAACGGTGCACCATCAAAATGACTCCGATGCAGCATGCTTTCAAATGTTCCGTAAAGAATAGTTCCTACCACACATTCCTACAAAAAATACGGAAAACTATCAGTAATTACTAACACGATCGTCACTGTAATAAAACGGTACATTTAAGGAACTTGATTTTAGCAAAGCATTTTAACACGTTAGTCCACTCAGCGCGATTTTTGGAATGCTCCCGGACAGCTACTTTATTTTTCTATGTAAACAAGCGGCATACAGTTTCAGCTCCTTGAATGGGTAAAGACAGAAATCTTCAAAAAGGTTGGTGAAGGTTACGAAACATATTTCAAATCAGCAGTAAAATCTGACAACACTGGAATTATAAATTGTGCTTCTTTAACTCGGATTACGCTTAAAAAAATAAAATAAAATAAAAACAGTTTGTATTGCTAATGCGCATGCGTGTAGTCGAGTTGATTGTCAGGCGATATATTGGCATGACTGTAAACAATACAATGTTGCGAAAGCAGATTTTGTGTAAAAACAGAACAACACGTTAATCTATAATTAACTACATATGCAGTTGAGCAATTTAACAAATCATAGCTTTTGTGAACAGCTGAACACCACAATGTTCAAATAACTGAAGACAACTGACATGTTTACATACACATACCTTAATATACACCCATACTATTACTGAGGGTCACTGTGGTGAACAATATGGTGACACACTGGGGTAATTAATATAAAACATTTACCCACTGTCCCTAAGGCTGTGGCACATTAAAACGTATCTTGCAGCCAATGCTGCTGTGTGTCCCTCTCCTAGAACAGGCTCTGTGAGAACAGTCTAGCCATCTTGAGAGGCAGACACAGAAAAACATGGTTACCCAAGAAAGAGCATGTGCCCACTTACAACAGGTGAGGTCAAGGTAGAGGTGCACTTTCTCCCTTACAAAATGTAAAGACTCAAGGGACATTTATACAGGTAAATTTACAAAAAGCTTAAACTTCTTTACAAAAATGACAGAACAAGACAAAAAAATAATAATATATAAACTTGGTTAGAGAAAGGGCAAGTTTATGGGCACCCATATATCTTTAATGGTGATTTGGAGCTCACACCCCTTTTTGGATCAATGCCTGCAGCTATACCCTTCTCATTCTGTGGGACTTGATCTGTATCTAATATGTGATTGGCTGTTTTTTTATCTGTAAGGCAGAACTTCCTTTCTACCTCCGTTTAGTGTTGGGCATTCCAATTTCTCTCATTTCTTTTAATGGGAGTGACCAGTCTCTGGTATTAGCCATACTGTGAGCTTCCCTCCCTCCAGGATATATATAACAGACGGTGTGTGAAGAAAGCTCGGAGGATTATCAAAGACTCCAGCCACCCGAGTCATGGGCTGCTCTCACTGCTTCCATCAGGCAGGCGGTATCGCAGCATCAGGACCCGCACCACCCGACTACATGACAGCTTCTTCCCACAAGCAATAAGACTTTTGAACACTTGATCCCTCATGATCAACAATCAGCACTGCACTTTATTAATCATCACTCTGTCAATATATTCTCCCATTCAATTAGTGTTTATATATATTTATACCTGTATCTAGTGTATGTGTATTCTACATTGTGTGTATTGTGTACATTTGTTATGTAAATTGTTGTGTAGGTATGTGTACATTTGTTATGTAAATTGTTTTGTGTAAATATGTTGTTATTGTCACTGTCATTACTGCATTGTTGCACGGAACTGCACACAAGAATTTCACCTGCTGTTGCACTCGTGTACACAGTAGTGTGACAATAAAGTGATTTGATTTGATTTGATTTGATTACTGTCATCGAATAAATACATAAATTCTAACCATACAAACAAGCAGTGATGGGTGGATTACTTGTGAATTGTAATTCTTTTAAAAAAAATTACATGACAAAAAAAATGCAATCAGGAACGTAATCTCATAGATTACATATTAGTGTAATCTAATCCTTTTACTTTTGGATTACTTTCAACCTAATTCTATTTTATTTTATGTCACATGCATTTGAGTAGGATAATCATATTAACATAGAAGTACAAAAAGGAATAAAACATATTCCATTCTTCGTTACTAACAAAAAGAGCCTCTCAAAATGAGCTCATGGCATTTTTAAAAAGTGCATTAAATATTACAGGAATTAAATAAACATTAAATCTAATTCTAATAGTTCATTTTAGGGCATAAAACTATAGCAGCTTTATGACCATGAAATCAACATAAAACAATCATAAAATGAACGAAAATGATTGACCATGAAAGCAAAAGCAACGACGTTGCCTAGGTCAAAGCTTTCATCTAAAAACACTGAAACACTTTTAACCTTTACTGTTTACTAATAGTCCATCACCTTTTCCAAAGCTGAGGTGCAAGATATTTTCTTTTGAATAGTAAGAATATTCTAAAAGAGCAGATTTCCCTCGAGTCACACAAGGAACAATTGTTTCAAGTTAATGTAAAGTTTCATGCAGTGGACTCCACAGCATCAGCAGCAGCGATGCGCATGCACAAAATGTCGATCTGTGAGACTATTGCACTTCGGGATTAGAATATGATGATACTGATACGAAAATGATCATTCAATTATTAATTATATAAATTATTGTTGCCTTGAAAATATGTAATCATGTCATCTATTAAAAAGTAACTGTAGTCTGATTACAAGTATTTTTAAATGTGTTTTAATACAATTACAAATACTTGATTTTTGTTATCTGATTACAAATACAGATTACATGTAATCTGTTACTACCCAGCACTGCAAACAAACAAACATGTTTAAAAAGCTTAAGATTTTTGAAAGAGATCTCATATTAATTTATGATTTTACAGAAGTAAATATGGTATTTTGGCAGAAAGTATGGATGCCAATGTATATTTTTGTAAGGGAAGTCAAAATACTTGACTATTATTTTAATTTCTTTAGCTAAAATGGCTATATTAGTGAACATATATTTATTTTCAGTCACAAACCTTTTTAAAACCCACACCAAAAATAGCAACAAAAAAACAGCTTTACATGGATGTGATCTTTAATGAATGTTACATCCGATCCTAGCATTTTACATTCTACTATTGACATGGAATCAAGTTTATAAACCAGCTAATATACACACAAAAGCATTTAAATAACAGTGACTGATCATAAAAATAATTACAACTGCATACATACAAAGTCTCCAGCATAAATACAAAATAAAGATCATAAATAAAAATAAGTGGAATTAATCCGTGCACTTAAAGTTGCGTTTTATTTGTAGCAACATGCCACGATCTTGCTTATTTTGGCTCTTTTTTTTCTCCCCCAATTGTTTTTTTTTTTTTGCTCGCAAGCCATCGCAAGACCATAATCATGATTTTCAGTACATTGTAAAATCATTTTATCCCTGCTATTCATAACAAAGTGAGATGAAAGATGTTTATGTTAAAAATTTAAGTCAACTCAGAATACACAGTTATGCCACATGTTATAATATAAACACATGTGTATGTTGATGAATGAGCAACAATCAGAATCAATAGACATGAACAATCAATGCTTACTCAATGCCACATTCTTTTTTTCTATACTTGTTCTAAGTGCAATTTCATTTTAAAGCAAGGAAGGGGGTCAAAAGAGGTCATTGTGGACTTCACCTGTTCAATATGTATCAGTGAAGCATCGTGAAATTTGCATCAGTGTGGTCAGAGAGTGTACTGAAAACGATTCAATTCACAGAGCCATAATCAAAAACATGTATGGTATGTAAAGATCAAGAAATGGATACACAGTGAGTGAATGTGAAGTGTTTGTATATGTGTGGGTCTGTGTGTTTAATGTTCTTGGCAGAGAGTGTAGTGCCATGCCAATGCGGTATGTTTTTAAGCATGTATGTGAAAATATTGGTGAAGAACACCAAGTTCAAATTTCGACTTTTTCTTTCTGTTTCTTGCTTTTCTTTAGGAAACATGGGGCTTTGAACTTCTTTTTCTTCTTAGATGGAGATTTGGAAGGAGAGCCCTCTGGGGTGTTGCCTGCAGGTTTGTTGGGCAGGACAGTGGGCGGAGTCGATGGCGTGGTTTCTGAAGTGTCAGTAGTCGACAAGGCTTTCATTCCTTTTTCTAGCTCCTCTTGTTGTTTCTTCTCGTCACCTTTATTATTCTGCACAGCGTCTGTGGTTTTTTCATCTGCATATTTAAATGCAATTGAAAGAAAAATGGAAAAGAAATAGTGTGGTAAAATAATAATAATTTAAAAAAAAAATCATTAAATTTTCATGATTTTAAACGTTTTATCCATGGCACAGAATCAGCTGCTCTGAAATGACAGTTTTTGGCCAACATGCTCTTTCAAGTTGTGTGCAATGTCTTAGGTTTCTATATACTCACTAGTGAGACAAGATCTCAGTACCAAACGATTGTCCTACAAATCATAATAGAGGGACAGAGACAGACAGAGAAGCAAAAGGTGTGAAGACAGATGGAGGCCACAGTACAGAGTGGAAAATGTCACACATAAAAATGAAACATGAAAAAATTAAAATAAGATACACTGACACAAACTTGAATACAGATATCCCATGTTACATCACCCTACCATTTATGACCATTATATTATTTGGTAGTACAATTTATATAATAGTTAATAGTTCATTAGCAGAGCAAAAATAGCCAAAATGACATATTTTGTCTTAAACGTAAGTTACTAGATACTTCTTGTTTAACCTCGTGCGACCCAGCGTACACATGTATGGGCATTATATTTTGGCTTTGCTATACGCAACGCATAATTTAAATTCATTTAATCTGACTGATCTCAGTTCAGGTGTCTCTGTGCAGTCATTAAAGGGTTAAACGTTTGATGCATGGAGTCATGTGACCAAATATAGCACAGAGTTTGTCTTTGGGAGAAATGCCAACAAAACTACATCTGGTAAGAAACCTAATTTAGTTTTTACATAGAAACCTGTTTAAGTCAAAAGATAAAAGTCTCTAGTTTCATCCGATATGTCATTTTTAAAATTAAAAATGCCACACTGATAAACACAATGTACACTAATGTGTACTTTTAGCGCATCTTTACCTTAGAAATCCTATATTTACTGTGCATTATCACATTGAGAATCAATGGGTTCATCCAAAAGTTGAAAAATGTTGCTTTTAGAGGCTGTGTATTGAGTTAGGGTGAAAATAAGGTACATTTCAAACTGTTCTGAGACCAGTGCAGACAAACAGCATGCTGAAGATCAAGTCATTCACTAAACAGGGAGCAAGGGAGCATCCTATAGCTTTCATATGCAGCTAAGTGCATTAAATCCAAACTTCCTATCAAAAGTTCAGTTTCAGGCTGCAGATGATGTTTGGACCACTCAACATGTTTGGCAGACATGGGGCAATGATAATCAGTGCATAGATTCAGAATTTATAATGACACATTTTATTTTAATATGTTGGGCAGTGATTGGTTGATGCTGGCCATTACTTTGAATCAGAATTAATTATGCTAATTTCTGATGTAATGTCTGTAACGTCTCAAAAATAAGAATAACAACACTTCATGGAAACAAACAATTTGATAAAAAAAAAAAAAAGAAGCTTATATTCTTTAAAATTTCACAACTTAGTCCCGCTGTCCACATTTGATGACATACATTTTTAGGAAAACTATTTGCTCTAGAATATATATTTTTGCATGTTTATTAGTTGTTACTAGTTAAAAATCAAAAAGGGAAATGGAAAATGCACACAGCAGTCATGCTCAGGTGGGTAAAGTTTTGTATAAAAGCACCATCAGAATAGCAATCATGTTGTCTAATTCAGCACTTCTAATTAATCAAAGTGAGCCCAAATGTAGAAAACACTTTTTTGAATGAATCTAAAACTATTTCTAACTTATCCTTGGGCATAGGGCTTTTAATTGTTTCCTTAAGTTAGTAACAAGGGTTATCAATAAGCAGTTGATGATGCAGCACAGATCAGCATGTGGAACCATTGCAGGTGTTTCTGCAGTGTCATGTACACATGCAAAGGTATTAGGTGTAGCACCACCTGGTCTCACCTGATGGGAGGGTCTTTATGGGGGAGGTAGTCGGGGGAGTCCCTGTGTCATTCACCACCTCCTCTGCACCTTTTACACAATATTAGGGAAGAGCAAAGGAGAAGGAAAGAGAACAGGTGAAGAATAAGGAGAGGAAACTGAAATAGAGGGTACAGGTACAGAGGGGATGAGTAATAACTGCAAAGTTGTTCTTGGATTTTGGTGTGTGCACAAAGTTTCATGCTCAAAATGACAGGACATAAAGGTGAAAGATCGTTCAAGTTCTGGTGGGAAGGTTGTCTGGACACTGAACTTCAAATTGGTGATGTCTGATTCTTGAACGAATTGTTCTTTTGAGGCGATTCTCAGCAAGTAACCGGTCGAGCTGGTGTCGTGACAAATCGAGCCCCCGCCCCTGAAAATCGAGTCTCCCTTGGCCGTCACAGCAATTCCAATGGCTGAGGGTCCTATTAATGGGTACTATATTCACTGCCTGAGTAGAAATCCTTTTAAATGACATTTAATGACATTTGAACCATAAGTTACACATAATAGTATATAACTAATGTAATAGATTGTGAAATTAAAGATGTCGTTGTTTGTGTTTTTCTGTTAACCCAGACTTCAATGACATGCTATCACGATAACATGATGCTCGGGGCATTACAAATAGTTACCCCCATGCGGACTCTATTTACCGGGTGGACTCAATTTATCATGACACCAGCTGGGTCTCATTTGGAAGGCTGCGTCCTCCGGAGGTCGCATACGCCATCGAGGCTGTCTCATTTCAGAAAAGCGAGTAGGTCACTTCGAATGCAGCCTTCAAATGAGACCTTTTTTCACAGGAATTCGGAGGATGTATGAGGTGTATCCTTCGTGGACACTCGCAACCCACAATTCTTTGCTTCAATGGAAAAAAAAAATTATGCCAATTTGCCCAAAAATATGATGTTCAAATGCAAAGAATGTTAATTCCCGAGTTGAAGTACCTCAGTTGATGGGTGCAGAGTATATAATATGTATAATTATATTAATATATAATTAAAATAAAGTATTAGACTAAAAATACACCTGTAAAATCTATTTTATTTTCTCTTTACATCATTATAACTCTCCTAAAATTTACCTCATGCATTCCCTTCCAGAAGGACTTTGTTCCCTTCTCACTAAAAGTACTTGGGCTTGTTAAAGAGTTGTGTGCTGTCATAGCAACCATGTTACGTTCCGTTTCCATTTGTCCTATGAAGGGCGTCTCGTTAAACGAGGCTTGTTTAAAGGAGGACACTCGGTATACTGCAGCCTTCAAAGGATGCATCTTAGCACACAGCCTTCGAAATCAGACACAGCCACCGGTTCACAACATTGAACTGAATCAAATTTTAGTTTCGGGTTGATGACGCAAGACGCACAGCTGAAGTAAACGCATGGAGCCATAAAATAATAGGGTTCCAGCATCTACCAGCAGGAGCTACCATGGACCTGCTTACCAGCCAATTCCTGTCCTCCTGAGTAATAGCACTTTTCCACTGCACGTTATGGTTCGACTTGACTCTGCTCGTTTTATTTTTCTGAGCTTGCTTTTCCACTGCAATTTTGTGTGCCCTCAACGTGGGTGGGACTATAGGCTCATCATCATAGTTGTGACGCCTCTACTGCCGTGACATCATCTTAAACGCAATTACAAACATTACTGACCATAAACACGACAGCTAGCTGTTAGCTACTAGCTCATTGTGCTGCATAAAGCAGTTGTTGCTTGGTGATTTTACACAAGTGTTATAGTTAAATTGGCCTGGTTGTTTTAGAAGCTTTCCAGCAGCTGGTCAACTAAATAAAGTGAAGCTTTCAAGTAGAATATAGATTTAATGTAACAAAACATACCATCCTCCTTCGTGGACTCCAACAATGCCGTGGCCGAGTCCAGGGCACTCTCCCTCCCATTGCTCGCCGGTCTATTGCCATAGGATAGTGTTTAATTCACGTGAACAAATGATACTGCTATCGCTGTTGCTAACTTTAAAACTAGCGGGTTGATGTCCTGTGTCACAAATCCAGTGACACTGGTAGTGACAATTCTCCCTGACCAATCAGTGATCTGCAGGGTTTTGATGCCACATTTAGTATTGGCTTGGCACGCTAGGAACCTCAACTGAGGTTGTACTAAAAAAAGTACCAGGTACCATCCACAGTACCTGGTAAAACAGTACTACCAAAAGAGCGAGCAGAGTCAAGCTGTACCATGCAGTGGAAAATCCCCATAAATGTACTGGCTGCACAGCATGTCAAAATGTCAGACTCAAGAAGAACCGAATGAGCCGGTCGCACTGACTGTCGAAGTTTGCCGAGGATTACCAAAGGCTTGCTATGTGTTGAGATGGTGGCTGTGTCTCGTTTGGAAGGCTGCATGCTATAGGTAGGACTCGTCCTTTGAAGGCTGCAGTATACCGAGTGTCCTCCTTTAAACAAGTCTCATTTAAACGAGACGGCCATCGTAGGGGAAACAGCATGTATCATGGTTGCTATGACAGCACGCCTCTCTTTAACAAGCACGAGCGCTTTGAGTGAGAAGGGAACGTAGGAGGTAAATTTTAGGAGAGTTATAATGATGTAAAGAGAAAAGAAAATAGATTTTACAGGAGTACTTTTAGTCTAATACTTTATTTTAATGAATATATTCATATGATTACATACATTATATACTATGCACCAATCTACTGAGGTACTTTAACTTGGAAATTAACATTCCTTGCGTTTCAACATCATATTTACAGGCAAATTGGCTTCATTTTTTTTTTAGACATTTCTATTGAAGCAATGAAGCAAATAATTGTTGGTTATGAGTGTCCTCGAAGGATACACCTCATCAGGGCTGGACTGGCAATCTGGCATACTGGGCATTTTCCTGGTGGGCCGACGCACTTTGGGGCCAATCAGGGGTGGATTTGCCAGCGGGATAACTGAGCGGGCTGGTGGGTCGCGATAAGCTAAAACTACCCGCCGTGTTATGCAGAACGGACCACAAAATGGTGCCGCGACATGCAGAACTGGCTTTATTTTTTTAAAATAAATCATGACATGATGTAATATGTCATGTGTTGTTGTTCATCTGAGGTTGTATTTACCTAATTGTAAGACCAGCTAATGACCAGATGATTTTTTATAATGTCCTAATTTGTAAAACAACAGAATTAAAAGAGGGTGTACTTTCTTTTTCACATGACTGTAATACTGCTGTCACTGCTTGAAATGGCAAGTACCTATTTCCTGAACTGTAACAATTTTAATTTAATCAACATTCGTGCAGTCTTAGAAGCTACTAACTACTAAATAAGTAAATATCAAAACTTTGGAAACAAAAGGACATCATGTCAATACTTTCTAAGGACTTGAGCTGTATATACTGTCTAAGGCACTTCTTTAATCCAGTAGCAGGATCAATATACTGTGGGCAAGAAATCAATAGGTTACAAAAAGACCATGTGGGACTAAACTATACCACATAAGTCTGGTTAAGACACTGTATGTTCATACTCATACCGAGTTGCTTGCGTTGCACTTCTTTGCGGTACTCATCCAGCTCCTGATCCGTCAGCTCGTTAAAAGGATTTGGAGGATCCGGTGTGGCAGGGGGTTTGGGCTCCACCTCCTCTGGAGTCTGGAGGCAGAACATTCACAGACATGCATGATACAAGTTTATTTAGAAATTGACTTTGACTAACAACCATCTTTGAAGTACTCATTACAAATATGTACAGGGTATAATTAAAGAGCTTCTTTTAAATAAGATAGTTACAACTAATTTGATGAGCCGCGTTTAGAGCCGTTGTATAATAGCCGATGTGTACGCACCTGTGACTGCACATCAATTGCATTCTTGGCTATTTTAATGTGCTTCATTGCTTGTCAACCATAAACAGTCAACAGTAATCCAAAATGACCTTGTATAATTTTTGTAATGTAAATTGACATTACTTCCACCATGTCTACACCAGGTACATTTATTGGTGCGTCACAATGGATGCTTCCACAGTAAACAGCTTCATTGATTATAATTAGATCTGTTTTCTTTTGACGCATCACAATGCACCTCTCGTGTCCGGTGTACACAGGGTGTTACATTCCAGTACATATTGTAGCGGAACATAATTTAGTAAGGGATGCCATATAATTTAATTTAAACCTTGATGACCAGAACGACAGATCTCTGTACCCATGCAATCTATGCACACAGATACTTAGTTCACATATAGTTCTTGAACTAATCCTTGGACAAACACATAACTAAACAGAGCTTTCTGATCTTACTGGTGGGCTGTTGTCTGTGATGACGCTAGCTAACACCTGAGACTGCGGTCCTGCTGTTTTCATGTCCTGACGATTCTGCTCCCTTATCTGAAAGACAAACAGTATTTACATCCTCTACCAACACTCTTACAGTATAAATGCTGTTCATAGAGAAGGATCCTATCTAATATGATGCATAAAAAGTTTTGGTCCACAAATGTGCATTTCTTGTAATTAAAGCTTGATTACTTCAAAGATATTTTAAATGATTCGAGCTGAAATTTTCAGGAATTTTGTTTCAGGAATTTTTCTCACCCCCTCCTTATAAACATGACATACTGTATATCCTAAATTAATTTTATCATGACAATGCAGCTAATATGTTATAGTCTCAAAAGTGCACAGTTGCATTTGATCATTTTCTAGTGCACTTGCTCTTTGCACTGTATCTTATCATTTGTACAGTATGTGGCACCTACATGCAATCAGACAGCTGGAGTCCCTTCAGTGATACTTCTGATTATATCTGGCATTGTTTAAAGCATAATTAATGAAAATAACTAGTGCATATTCATATTAGATTAATTATGGACATTTATGTAAAGCTCCCCCGCCTGACCAATCATGATCCTTCTTATTCATATTCTCTTCCTCCCTTCATGACCACATTGGTCCTGATGGTAAAACTGACACTTCTGGTGCTACTCACACTCTGTCTCACACCGTTTTTGAGATTGGCACTCCATGCCATAGTATTGAGATTAAATCAACTCTCTTGTTGTTTTTAACAGTCATGCAGCTTTAACTTATGTAGCGGCAACTAATTTTAGTAGCCGATGATGAAAAAGTATTAAAAATGATCTACTTAATATTTCCTAGTAAAAACATAATAAAAGTAGCATCATTATAGTCAATTAAGAGACCAGCAATAAACAACATATTTACACAGATCACTATAAAAAGTGGTAGTCATCAGTATCCTCCTATGTAAAGTATATTCTCCACCAGCTTGCCCTGACTATTGAAGTTTACATCTTCATTCAATTATTTTCTAACACATTTGTTTTTTTTTTACTGTGGGATGCAAGATATGAAAATAAATAATGGCCCAATTTCTTGATTTGTTTTAAACCTTTACATTGACAAAGACTGCAGCTTCAAAATGAGTGTGGACTTTGCATTGAATTTAAAAAGCAAAAGCTATACCTTATTCCTAGTTTCGAGCACCTCCTGTGGGTTAGTGAAAAGAGGAACAAACTGGTTTGGATTCTCTATTTTAATAGCTCTCCCACTGCCCTGGGTCATTTCTTCTGCTTTCTGCCACTAAAGAGAAGAAACCAGTACAGAAGAAACAGTACAGTCACTAGGCCGAAAGCATGCCAGTCATTCCAGGGAGATCCTCTGGTGTTAAAAGGTTGTTACTGTATAAATGAAAAAGTTTGGAAATATGAAAATATATGAAAGGGAAATACAGTATGTGACACAGAACCAAAATCAACCAGTAGAGGGCAATGCAAACATTGCAGTAAGTTTTATGACAGTAAAATATCTCCCCTGCATTGCAGAGACAGAGAAAGGGAGGTGGGTGGAACATGGTAGGAGAGAAATAGAGAAACAGAGAAACAAAATCAAAAGGAGAGGAAGTCCTCTCCCAGTGATGCAATAAATACCTTACGGTTCTGCCAATAATATCATATGATTCACAGTGAGACACTATTTTCTGAACCACAGCTTAGTCACAAAAATAAATAAATAAACAGTATTGAAATCGTACTGATGCGATATGGACCAAAACTAGAGGAGTCAAACTGGAGAGAATGAATGGCATCCCAAAAATATATAAACACCAGTAAACGCACCACGTCATGCTTTTATATTATATTGCATATGTCAGTGCTCATTCTTGGTGTAAATGATGGTGAGAAAAACGTTGTTTTTTCTGCCAAAACAATGACATGACAAGGAGAAATACACTTGTGGAGTGGAGGGGGGCGGTGCCGGGCTGGAATGTCGCACGCCCGGTCCCCAATCGGCCTGATGGGGCGCGCGAGGGATAAAGGCGGCCGATGACGACGGTCCAATGTAACGCGGGGTTAGGATGGGCAAGGAGGAGGCGAGAACCGGCTTGTCAATATAAATAATATTTTAATAAAGAACTTAAAACAAAAAGCAAGGACGTGCGCGCACGAACGTCCGTGATCGATCTCTCTCTCTCTCTCTCTCTCTCTCTCTCTCTCTCTCTCTCTCTCTCTCTCTCTCTCTCTCTCCGTCGTCATCCGCCGCCTTTATCCCTCGCGCGCCCCATCAGGCATTCCAGCCGACATTCCAGCTTTAAAAAGGGAAAAGACTTGAGCTTAATTATGGGGAAGAACACGCTTGTCAGAAAAATAATGTCCATTTATTGCAGCTTCGTTCTTTTAGCAAAAGCGAAGATTCATCGAAATTCCTGGTCATTGTATTGCAGCGGTTTTCATTTAAATTGTTAAAGGGGTTGTTCATAACAAACGCGTATTACATCCGTCCTCTCTCTGTAAAAAAAAAAAGAAAAGAAAAAAAAAAATCCATAAACAAGTGTATACCCCTTTAATCATTGCAAAGAGTCTAGCGTAGAATTCCTACTTAATTATTTTCTACTTTTCCATATTTAGAGCTAGAATGTCCGTCGTCCATTTAGTTTAACCCCCTAGTGGTGGCTGGCTTGAAGGGACAGTTCACCCAAAAATTAAACCGCTCTCATCATTTACTCACCCTCATGCCAACCCAGATGTGTGTGACTTTCTTTCTTCTGCAGAACACAAACAAAGATTTTAAGAAGAATAACTCAGCTCTGTAGGTCATTAGAATACAAGTGAATGGCAACCAGAAACCAAAAATCACATAAAGGAAACATAAAAGTAATCCAAATGACTCCTGTGGTAAAATCCCAATCTTCAGAAACAATATGAATGGTGGGATTGAAAAACAGATCAATGTATAAGTCCTTTTAAAGTCACATGTGGTGCCTCTTTAGTTTCACTTTCACATGTGAAAGTGAAAGTAGAGATTTAGAGTAAAAAAGGACTATTATACTGTTTCTCACCTACACATTTCATATTCTAAAGATAGATTCAACCAGTGAAGTTTCACTTGAAATGTAAGGACCTACATACTGGAGATATTCTTCTAAAATCTTTAGAAGTTTTCGTGTTTAGCAGATGAAAGAAAGTCATACACATCTGGGATGGCATGAGGGTGAGGGTAAATGATTAGAGAATTGTCACTTTTGTGTGAACTATCCCTTTAATTACAGATTTTCCCATCTTTTCAAATTGGACCATAAACATTATTTTAAATAAAATTAAGCCTAGTCTCCCCGTTCTTAACTCAATATCATTGAATAAATAAATAAGAATGAAAGTTTAAAGGGCAGTAAAAAAAAATAAAAAATAAAAATACAATATACTACAATAAAAAGGACAGATAAAAACATTTAAACAATAAAACAGTAAAGATCTCCTTAAATAGCTAAAGTGAGTGGTTCACACAGATGCGCGCTTCCAAATGGTTACACCCACTCACTAAAAACAGGAAATCTAAAATAGCAAAACCCCAATAAATATAGCAAAAATGATGAGTAAATCAAGAAATAAGTCCTTGACACATTATTTCTGTTATGTGGTTAGGGTGTTCTGGGTTGTTGCCATTGGCACTGCCAGCCATAAGCTGGATACTCAGACATGTTTATCCCAGCTGAATAAAAACTCTCTTACCGTAGTCCGAGGTCCCGGGCTGTCCTGGTCCTGGTTGACTTTCTGATAGACATTTGGGGTGTTCAGCCACCTTGTCTTCTGCTGTTGTCTCTGGGCATGGGGATTGAGACGTGGGTGGTGGTGAACACCATCCTCATTATAGGAAAACGATGTAACTGTGGCAGGAACTTCCACCTCTCTCCTGGTTCTCGAGCGCTCCAACAGGACTGGGAAACGGTAGGCATATCCTGTACGGTAACCCTAAAGAATGGTTAAAGGAAACATATCTAAATGATACTGAAATATCACATCTGGTAGATAAAAGCCAGCTTAGTAGCAGTAAAATGACTAATTCTAATTAGCAAGGACAAATTAGATAAATTGTTCTAAGTCATTTCTAGACTAACCAGATTGTCCAGTGTTCTCATCAGTGCTTCAAACTCATGTTCTCCTAGCCTGCTTTTATGCATGGGGCCGAATGTGGATCCGGCCCAACCCACAGTGCCTGTGGCAACAGGCTTGTGGATGTTGCGGTCCAGCATGATTAGGTTTTGTTCTCCTCCAGCGCTGCACAGTGCTGCCACCTGTCAGAACAGCACACCATTGCAGCATTTTAGAAATTGAATACTGGCTTTCTACTTACTGCCTACTATTTGTAAAAAGTAAAAGAAACAGTAGGCAGTATTCTACGATCAAAATCTCAAAGTGTAGTATGCTACACTGTTGTCACATGACCTCATCAATTTGCATGTTTAATTCAGTAGAGCTTAGTTATGATCTTGGATTTTAAAATGGTTGTTTTGGGGGGCCTGGGTTGCTCAGCGAGTATTAATGATGACTACCACCCCTGGAGTCACGAGTTTGAATCCAGGGTGTGCTGAGTGACTCCAGCCAGGTCTTCTAAGCAACCAAATTGGCCCAGTTGTTAGGGAAGGTAGAGTCACATGGGGTAACCTCCTCATGGTCACGATTAGGGGTTCACACTATCAATGGGGTGCATGGTAATTTGTGCGTGGATTGAGGAGAGTAGCATGAGCCTCCAAATGCTGTGATTCTCCGCAATGTCATGCACAGCAAGCCACTTGATAAGATGCGCAGATTGATGGTCTCAGAAGCGGAGGCAACTAAGACTTCCCGATTGAGGTGAGTAATCACGCCACCACGAGGGCCTACAAAGTAGAGGGAATTAGGCATTCCAAATTGGGAGAAAGGGGGATAAAATGTAAAAAAAATTTTTAAAAATAAAATCCATAGATTTTTTAATCCAATTTTGTGTATAAATGTTTACAAAATTTGGAAGTCAGATCAAATAATAAGTCAAGAAAGGGATGTTAAAGGAATAGGTCAGTTTTACTCACCCAAGATGTATATGTCTTTCTTCTCCAGCACACAAACAAGGATTTTTAGTAGAATATCTCAGCTCTGTAGGTCCATGTAATGCAAGTGAATGGTGGCCAAAAAGCACACAAAGGCAGCATAAAAGTAATCCTATGATTCCAGTGGTTAAATCCATGTCGTCTGAAGCGATCTAATCAATTTTGGGTGAGAACTGACCAAAACGTAACTTCTTTTTCCCCGTACATCTTGCAATTGCAGTCTCTAGGCATGATCATGATTTCAAGCTCGATCACACTTCCAAAAACCATCTAGAACTCTTTACACGCGTCAAACACTAGGAAGTGTAAAGAGCTTGAAATCATGATTGCCAAGGAGACTGCTGATATTAAGATTTACAGTGAAAAGGGAGTTTCATTTTGATCTGTTCTCACCCAAAACCAATTGGATCACTTGAGAAGACATGGAATTAACCACTGGAGTCTATTGGATTACTTTTATGCTGCCTTTATGTGCTTTTTGGAGCTACAAAGTTTTGGTCACCATTCACTTGCATTGTACAGACATGCAGACCTGAGATATTCTTCTAAAAATCTTTTGTGTTCTGCAGAAGAAAGAAAGTTATGATTATGTTGGCATGAGGGTGATTAAATGATGAAACAATTTACTTCTGACGTTACTTCTGATTAAAGTCAAAGCCTATTACACTGCAGAAATAGGATTAGTATGGTAGTATGAACATAGCTTTACAGTAGCATTCTATAGTTACACCACAGCAAACTGCTCTGCATTTCTCACCTCTTTCTTGACACTTCTTTGATGTTTATCACATTGTTTTCAGCACCTTTTTTCTCTCTCATTCTCACACACACACACACACACACCTCTTTCACGTCGTACCTTCTCTCCCTCTTCTCTCTTACTCCTCCTGTCCTACTAATCCAATCTTCAGTGTTGTATTCTCACGGGAAGAGCAGAAGTTCCATTATTTTGCCTACCTGTATTTGACAGGCAGTCTGGATGTGGTAGATTGTGTAAAAGGTCTCCTCCACTGATTCTCCCAAGGCCACGATACCATGATTCCTCAATACCAACACCTGCACAATAACACATTAGGGTCATACAAATCTCACACAGTGGGCATATGTGATACAAAAATACTTCAAGAGCATTTTTAACCTTTTAAACATTTAAGGCCCACTTAAAAATGTATGAAAGTCACTATATTAGACAGCAAAATCTCAAACCAAGTGGCATTTATAGAATTCAAAGGAAAGATAGCTCAAGCACATTTTTCCACAAGCAAAACATTTCATGATTTTTTTGTTTGTTTTTTAGGTTTTGGGGCCACTGTAGAAGATCAAATCTAAAGGTAAGTTGATCAGATAGCACCATAGGTCATATATATATATATATATATATATATATATATATATATATATATATATATATATATATATACACAGTTACGTCCATATGTATTTGGACACAGGCACATATTTTGATTTTTTTAGGTTTTTACCAAAACATATTCAAGCTATAGTTATATAATGGATATGGGCTGACAGTGCACACTCTCAGGTTTAATTTGAGGGTATTTACATCCAAATTGGATGAAGGGTTAAGGAATTACAGCTCTTGAGAGTAGCTACCCCCCCCTTTTCAAGGGACCAAAAGTAATTGGACAATTGAATCAAAAGCTGTTTCATGGACAGGTGTGGGCTATTCCTTCGTTATTTCTTTATCAATTAAGCAGGTAAAAGGTCTGGAGTTGATTCTAAGAGCGGTATTTGTATTTTGAATCTATTGCTGTGAACCTTCATCATGCGTTCAAAGGAGCTCTCCATGCAAGTCAAACAGGCCATCATTAGGCTTCAAAAACAAAACAAATCCATCCGAGAGATAGCAGGAACATTAGGAGTAGCCAAATCAACAGTTTGGTACATTATGAGAAAAAAAGAATGCACTGGTGAGCTCAGCAACATAAAAAGGCTTGGACGTCCACGGAAGACAACAGTGGTAGATGATCGTAGGATCCTCTCCATGGTAAAGAAAGACCCATTCACAACATCCAGCCAAGTGAAGGAGACTCTCCAGGAGGTAGGCGTGTCATTGTCAAAGTCTACAATCAAGAGAAGACTTCACAAGAGCAAATATAGAGGGTTCACCACAAGGTGCAAACCATTCATAAGCATCAAGAATAGAAAGGCCAGATTAGACTTTGCCAAAAACCATCTAAAAAAGCCTGACCAGTTCTGGAAAAGCATTCTTTGGACGGATGAAACTAAGATCAACTTGTACCAAAATGACGGGAAGAAAAAAGTATGGAGAAGGCTTGGTCCAAAGCATACTACATCATCTGTAAAACATGGTGGAGGCAGTGTGATGGCATGGGCATGCATGGCTTCCAGTGGCACTGGATCACTGGTGTTTATTGATGATGTGACAGAAGACGGAAGCAGCCGGATGGATTCTGAAGTGTATAGGAATATACTATCTGCCCAGATTAAGCCGAATGCAGCAAAGTTGATTGGACGGCGCTTCATGGTACAGATGGACAATGATCCAAAACACACTGCAAAAGCAACTCAAGAGTTTTTTAAGGAAGTGGAATATTCTGCAATGGCCGAGTCAATCACCCGATCTCAACCCGATCGAGCATGCATTTCACTTGCTGAAGGCAAAACTAAAGGCAGAAAGACCCACGAACAAACAACAACTGAAGACAGCTGCAGTTAAGGCCTGGCAAAGCATCACAAAGCAGGAAACCCAGTCTTTGGTGATGTCCATGGGTTCCAGAATTCAGGCAGTCATTGCCTGTAAAGGATTCTCAACAAAATATTAAAAATTAACATTTTATTTATGATTATATTAATTTGTCCAATTACATTTGAGCCCCTGAAAATGGGGGGACTGTGTATACAAATGGTTGCAGTTCCTAAAATGTTTACTTGATATTTGTGTTCAACCCCTTGAATTAAAGCTGAAAGTCTGCACTTCAAATTCATCTTGATTGTTTAATTTTAATTTTATTGTGGTGGCATACAGAGCCAGAGGTATGAAAATTGTGCCTGTGTCCAAATATATATGGACCTAACTGTATGTATGTATGTGTATATATATATATATATATATATATAAAACTCAGAAGTGGTAGAGTTACATTTCCTCTTCTAATGTGTAAACAGGAAATTATCAAAAGTCTCTTTATGATCTAACCTTGCATGTCGGTCCTAGGCTCTTCTGGAGCTCGACTCTATCCTCTTCCTCCTCCATCACTCCGTTATAGTCGTAATAAGCTACCTCACCTACCAGCAAAGCCTCATGGGATAGAGGTAGTAGGCCACATTTCATGGCTGATACCTACATGAATGATTAATCGTGGTGAGTTATAGGAGTTGATCAGTGCTGGAACAGTAAAATGTTTGCATTAATGTAAAAGATTAATGAAAGAATGCAGAATGAAAAATGGTCAATTCACAGGTAATTTGCGATAGTGGTTCCATTTCAGTTTCCCTTATATCTAAGATTCTAAAAATCAGAAACATTCTGTTTTCTTTTAAATCATGAAATAATAAATATTTGTTGTCATAATTTGACAGAGTGCACTAAATAAAGCATATTCACAATCGATTTAACACAATGTAAAGTGTTAATTAGCAATCATGTATGTGAAAAATAACTATGCTATAAAAGAATTATGCCCCTGACCCGTAAGGAAAGTTTTGACATGGAAAGTTTGAAGATACATTTAATTTGACACAGTGCCCTAAACATGTCATTTATGGCTAGAGAAGCTGAAATCTAGTGAGACCTTCTGCAACTAGGGATTCTCCAATAAAAAACATTCTCTCCGGATTTGATTCTGATTACCTGAACTCAGTATCGGCTGATACCAATCCGATATCATTGTTTTTTTAATCAGTTTAGAATATCTATACCTTACAGTTTGGAACTAATTGAGGGTACTCTTTTATATATAAAGAAACAAAAAACATCTAACAACACATTATTTTATTATGAAATAGAGAAAACATAAAACTATTACATAAAACTGTGTTGCCTATGAAGAAAAACTTTGTTTTTATATAGTCTACTGAATAATGCAAAATCAGTGAAAGTCTTCAGTAGAAAAGAAGCAAGTTCTCTTTACACATTTTTTGTGTAAAAAATATAAAAACCTCTTCTTATATTCACTTTAGTTGTAATAAGATATCAGTCCACTTTTCAAATCACACAATTATAATTTTTTTCTTTTTTGGGGAAACCGTAATTTAATAATAATGAAATTAAAATAAGGATAATTGTTGTTATTATTAATGATGATAATAATAACAATAATAAATATTATTAATAAATGTTATTATACAATAGTAATATATAGTAATTTATTAACTGTAAAACTGTGGGGCTTTTATTTTGACAGAACACTCCAGGAAGAGGGTGAACTGTAAGTGTTTGTTTGTGGGCTAGTTCACAGTAGTGTAGTATACTTTTCATTCAAAATCTGGTAAATTGCCCCTTCGGATCCAATCTCAATGCATGTTAAGAAGTGAAGTGAACTTAACTATCGAGCATCCACATCTGAGATGTAATTTGTGTGGAGGGCATATATATTGCGTGCCACTCTAAGAGCTAAAAACAGCAGCACATCATCAGCGTGCGTGTGCTATGTGTAACACAACAGAACAGCGCTAGTTTACTGAAGTGCATTGCACATACAGACTATATATTTATTTATTAAATGCAGCCATTTGAGATTCACAAAGCTATTTTATATATTCAAGAGACTTGAAAGCCAACATGCATGAGATATGGACCAATTTAATGGTGCCTTTAAGCTTTATTTATGCCATTTTTGGAACTTGACTTTTATAACAATGACTAACACACAGTATCCAATCTGGTTAAAAGCTGCAACTAAAGTGAGATGCTCCAGAAGTGT
Organism: Moxostoma hubbsi; assembly: GCA_032164185.1. NCBI lineage: Eukaryota > Metazoa > Chordata > Actinopteri > Cypriniformes > Catostomidae > Moxostoma > Moxostoma hubbsi. Next base: position 15,378,887 of record JAVLUX010000215.1, on the reverse strand, counting down.
CCACCTGACGTATGAGTTGATAGGCCAACAATTAAAAATAGCACCAATAATAGAATCAACAATATATTGACATCTAAAGCCACATTTTGGATTGTCTAAATGCCATAATATATGTGTATGATGTAATGCATTTGAATGATCTGAATTACTGTATAATATTTATTATATATTACATTGTTTTAATTATTATACACTGAATTCTCTTTATTTGTTGGCCTTTCACAATAAATATTTATGCAAATAATTGTGGTTAATTGGAATAATTAATCATCACATCATTTAATACATTTATTTTTATTGATTAACATCCCTAATAAATACAGTAGATAAATAAATGTTAGTCCTTTATGTGCTTCACAATTTAGAGAAATAAATATTATGCTTAAATAGTCTATAATTATGTTTTTTGTTTAATATTACTTTTAATTTTTAACCCAAATATTAGTTCATTTCAAAACTGGCAACAGGGAAGACTTTGCATAAAACAATCACTTTCCCCTCAACTGAAAGTTGTATCAGCAATGTTGATTTATCTTGCGTGTGACATACCGCAGCGGTGGCTGGAGTGTGGAGGTGCAGGAGACAGCGGACGTCTGGTCGTGCCGAGTAGATTGCAGAATGCAGACTGAATGCAAGTATATCGACTCCCAGAATAGTACTGCCTTTCTCTACCACCTCACCGAGAATGTTCACCTTCACCTGGATATTACAGAGAGCACATGCTGTAGTAAAGCCACTGCATAATTTATTCACCTTCTAGTATCCACTGTGCTCATTTTAATTATAAATTCCCTCTCAAATTAACTACATTTATCATTGTGATGTTACAATATAATTAATTAATTTTAAAATACTCATTTAACTCTTAAAGGTGCTGTAAGTTTTTTTCATGGAAAGGTATGGAAATAATTTTCCAACTGCCTGAAAGATATTTATGAAGTGTCTGGTTGCAGCTCTAGACTCAGCAAACAAAAATGTGTCTACTGACCATGAACAATAACGCTTTCCGCCTGTTAATCATTTTGCACGTTCTCATTTTATTGTAGTTACAGCAGATTATTGAGGAATAAAGCATTTTTATACCATGTTGTTCATAACAATTGTCAGTTGAGTGTGCTATTTTGCATCTGTTGTTTTTAACAACCAAATCTGCTCTCAATAAAACTCATTTTGGAGTTCGGGGTTTTGGAAAGAGGGGTCGTGGCTAATCCAATGGCTCAGTCTCATGGAAATAGAATGGCTGAAATTGCTTAAAGCACATTTAAGTGTAGTCTGTCAAAACTGTGAACAGCATTGTTACATATTTGATGCATTACAAAATCACTGAGAGATGTTGAATCATGTGACGCCATGCAAGTTTCAGACGTGTGAATGGCAAGCTCTGCGCACTTTGCTAGTTTTAAACTGGTGAGATTCGATACACCCTGTTCATTAACTGTTCTAGGAAGACAATATGTCAAAGAATTCAAAATCCTTGGGCTCTGGAGACACTAAAAGACACTTACGTGCTCAAGCTGATGCCCCCCATGCAGGCCACAAGCCTAGGAACCGATTTGGCCAGAGAAATAAGGGAAATTCGGCGAGAATTGTTGAACGTGTCTTTGCTGATTTGGAGGATCTTGCTGTAATACGACAGCTGATCTCTGCCATGGAGTTGAAATTCACTAAGGTGGTTACAAGTGTGGGGTATGTTGGGAAACGGATCACTTATCTGGAGTCACTGGAGAGGGAAATAGCTGCTAATCTGTTAGCGACCAAGGTGGATTTGGAGCATGGCTAGGAGACGTTGGAGAATACGGAAAACCATAGTCGGTGGAATAACGTCCATACTGTTAGAATTCCTGAGGCTGAAGAAGGTTGAGATATGAGGAAATTCCTGGATGGGCTTTTTCTGAGTCTGCTTAACATAACAGGCCATAAGATGGAAATCAAGTGAGCTCAAAGGGTTCCTGCTTCTTAATTCGCTGAGGGAGACAGGCCCAATCAATTCTGGCCACATTTCTGATATCATCCGATAAAGACCACATGTTAAGTGAGGCGAGGAGTAAAGAAAGTCTTTCTTGGCAGAACCACAGCGTTTTCTTATTCCCAGACTTTGCAAATTTGACAAGAGAGAAACATGATCAATTCAAGGAATGCAAGAAACTTTTACATCAACGGAAGGCCGCTTTTGCACTGATGTTTCCGGCCAAATTAAGAATAGATAGCCACAAAATATTTACATGTCCCCAGCAAGGGATGTCCTACATAAAGTCAGTGGACTGATTAAGTTATTTTGTGGTATACCATGTTGCAGCCAAGTGGACCGACTCAATGAACATTAATTTGACCATCCGATGAAACTGAGTGCCTTTTTTTGGTTCATTTTGTGCTGTTTCCGCCTAGTGGCTGGAGTTTGTTTTGTGTTGTAACACTCCTTCGGGACAGTGTTGTGGATGAATCTGCACGTTCTTTGTGTTTATGCCTCCTATCAGTTAGAGTTTGTTTTGTGGAGTATTTCTCGCAAGACATTGTGATTAGGAATATTTATTGCACTCATGTAGCAGCCGAATGGGGCGGCTCACTGAACATTCATTTGAATGGACTTTTTTTGTGTGTGTGTGTGCTGGTTCTGCTAGCGGATGGTGTTTGTTTTGTGGAGGAAAACACCTTCGGGACAGTTATGTGCATGAATCTACACATATTTTTATAGAAACAGCAGACTTGAGCAATCCAACAGCAAAATTGTCGCAGTAGGTCCCGTAGGCGTACATGAACTGTTTGAGCTTAGAGGGACGGAAGGCAGTTGGCGCTGTCCTGCACTGGGTTAATGCGCACGTTTTTCTTTTTTCTGTTTGTTTGGTTCGGGGGGATGTTTAAGGTTTGATTGTTGCACTAATGTTGGAATGTGGTCTTTATAATTTTATTTTTGACACACACACAATCTATGTTTTCTAATATGCCAAAAGATAATATGAGTGGATTGTCTCTCTTCACGTGGAATGTGAATGGGTTGGGGCACCCCATAAAAAGGAAGGTTATTTCTCTTCTTAAACATAAGAAATATGATATAGTTTTTCTTCAAGAAACACATTTTTCCCCGTAGGAAGCTGAAAAATTTGGGACGATATGGAGTGGACATGTTTTCTTTAGTTCTGGCTCAAGTAAGAGCAGGGGAGTCATAACACAGATAAGTAAACATCTACAATTAAAATGTCTCAAACAGATTAAAGATAAATTAGGGAGAGTCATTATTGTTTTAGCAGAAATTCAGGGGCAAAGTTTTATTTTGGAAAAAAAATTACGCACCTAACGCTGATTATCAGGGCTTTTTTATAGACTTTTAGGAGGAGACTTTAATCTATTCAATCTATTGATGGACTCAGTCCTTAATCATAGTCGAGCAAAAGTGTTTAAGCCCCCTAGAGCAACATTGACGCTTCACAGGATGTGTAAAAATCTTGGTCTTACAGATATTTGGAGACCTTTGAACCCGTCTGGCAGGGACTATACATTTTTTCATCTGTCCATAAGACTTATTCTAGAATAGATTTTTTTTGTCTAAGTCCCTCATTTCATCTGTTGTTGATTGCTTAATTGGAAACATCTTAGTCTCAGTTAACACCCTGGTGAGTTTAGAGATGTTGCCACATACAGAAAAAAATAACTCATATAGTTGCCGCTTTAATGTATCCCTTTTGCAAAATTCTGAATTCCAACAAATATTAAAGGCTGAAATCAGTGTTGATATGAAGACCAACTGGTCCTCAGTATCCTCTTTGGGTGTGGCTTGGGAGGCACTTAAGGCAGTTCTTAGGGGTCGGATCAAACAGTATGCTTCATTCACCAAAAAATCCAAAGCACAAGAACTCGTGGAGTTTGAAGGAAATATTAAATGTGCAGAGTCAGAGCTGAAGCGCCGAATGTCATCTGATGGCCTCAGAGAATTCACCCAATTGAAATACATATATAATACTATCTTGTCACAGAAGGTGGAGGTTTGGCTATTCAGGGCAAGACAGCTATACTTTGAGTCGGGGGACAAAGCAGGGATGCTTTTGGCTAGATATATAAAGCAGAGAGTGTCTTTTTCTACCATTCCCTCAGTGAAATATGCTTGTGGTGAAATATTTATATCTCAGCCATTGATATTAATAATGCTTTTAAAGAATTCTACCTTGATCTCTATAGCTCCACTTCTTGGTCTACTGATGAAGATATTAGAAAGTTTGTGGAACATTTAGAACTCACTAAACTGACAACTGAGCAAAAAAAAAAAAAATCTCTTGATTCCGAGATAACCTTGGAGGAACTTGGCGAGGTAATTAAGGCCTTACCTACAGGCAAGGCTCCGGGGCCAGACAGCTTTGCCGCTGACTTTTTTGTAATTTTATTCTACAGAACTGGCTCCAATTTTGTTAGAAGTTTATATGGAATCATTAAAGAATGGAAAGCTTCTGCCAACCATGACTCAAGCCCAGATCAGTCTGATTCTTAAAAAAGATCCAAGCAAGTGTAAGAGTTACCATACAATTTCCCTGATCCAGCTAGGTGTAAAAATATTGGAATGTTCAGGGGGAGGGGTTTAGTGTATATAATTTTATTCTGTACTTTGTTATGTTTATTTATTTTATGAATGGAATCAATACAAATTGTGAATAACAAAAAAATATTAATTGAAATAACTGAAAAAATAACTGAGAGATGTTTGATTTCATACAAGTATATACACAGACACAACAGTATTTATTTTACAAATACATAGGCAACAGAAATATTTTTCATAAATAACAATTTGCAATGTCTTATTTTTGCAACGAATGTGCAATACGTGTCCAGGAAAATACTGAACACAATAGATCTTTCATTCTTATCAGCAAATAACACTCACAGTCTCACACTGTAATGGCACTGCTTTTTCCATTGACCTTCATTTCAATGCTTTTGCACAGGGAACACAGACAACACTACCATCAGGGGTCCTCTTACAGGAAGAAAAATTAACTAGTTTGTAAATATAGTGTGTAAAATCTCACCAGACTGGATGCAGTCACCTCCCCACAGACCAGACCAACTGGCAACACCAGGAAATGTTCCTGCTCTTTACTAACGCGCATCTGCAGAGAAACAGAAGTAGTTGTTTAGCAGATTCTTTTATCCAAAGTGACAAACAGTACACTTTTTAACCTTGTGAATCGATACACAGCTTGACAGACAAAGACGGGTTTAAGGGTTGTGTTTGCTTACTGTGAGGCAGGTGTTGGCATGTTGGGCCCAACCGTACAGATCCATCAGTCGGTGTACACTAGCCAGCTTACAGCGCATCAGTCTCTCACCCTTCACCATTGAGCTTGGCTCCCATCCGTGCAGGTCGTTAATGGGGGTTACCATGTTACCGGCTGTACAAGCACGAAGAACAACAAAAACAGAGCTAAGTGTGTCAATAAATGTCTTCATCATGAAGTAAAAGAGCATCAATAGTTCAGTTTGACAGACATCTGATCAATTTTAGCTCCAAAAGACTTTAGAGTGAATGAGCACACAGCTTAAATGCTCAATAGATTTGCACAAGGACATATAGAAAGCACAACTAAAATAAATTCATAGCTAAAATGTGATTGATGAAACTGACTTAATTTATAGAACTGCTCTATAAGTGTTATCTGATGGACAGCCAGCTGATTCAGTACAATTTCAGCACTTCAGAACAAATTCAGCACTTTTGATGTGTAATACTGCTTTGAAAATGAAAACTTTTGTATCACATGTAAGTTGCATCATAAAGGGATAGTTCACACCAAAAAAGGAAATTCTGTTATCATTTACTCACTCTGGCTTTGTTCCAAACCTGTATGGCTTTTTCTTACGGTATAACACAAAAGGTAATAGACAAAAAGACAGCCTCAGTCACCATTCACCTTTATTGTATGGAAAAAAAACTATGCAATGAAAGTGAATGGTGTCTAATTGGTGTCATTCTCTCTAATATCTGCTTTTGTGTTCCACTGAAGAAAGTCAGTCATTTGGAAAGTGGAATAAACATAAAGGTAAGTATATGGCGACAGAATTGTAATTTTTGAGTGTACTATCCCTTTAAGTACATATTTGCAGGTGGAAAAATATCTATAATAGTGTATAATGATGTAGCGAAAATTAAAAGGATTGTTCACCCAAAAATGAAAATGTATAATTTACTTACCCTCATGCCATCCCAGATGTGTATGACTTTCTTTCTTCTGCTGAACACAAAGATTTTTAGAAGAATATTTCAGCTCTCTCACAATGCAAGTGAATGGGTACCAAAAATGTTAAGCTCAAAAAAGCACAAAAAGGCAGCATAAAAGAAATCCATAAGACTCCATGTTTTCAGAAGCGATATGATTGGTGTGGGTGAGAAAGAGACCAATATTTAAGTCCTTTTTTACTATAAATTCTTCCTACCCAGCAGGTGGCGATATGCACAAAGAATGTTAATAAACAAAAACGTGGAAATGAAAGTAAAAGTAAAGATTTATAGTAAAAAAATTTAGATTGTTCTGTGTCTCACCCACACCTATCATATCACTTCTGAATATTAAATCACTTGAGACTCATAAATTAATTTTATTCTGTCTTTATGGGCTTTTTGCACCTTCAAAGTTCTGGCCACCATTCACTTGCATTGTATGGACCTACAGCGCTGAAATATTCTACTAAAAATCTTTATTTTTGGTGAACTATCCTACTCTATATAGATTAAAAACCAAAGAGAATATGCATTTATGTGAACTGTAAATGCAATTTTTGAGCATGACATAAAGCACTCTGGTGGTATCAGATAGCAAAACCATGTCATTTTCAGTACTTCTTTATTAGTGTTCTGTGCAAAGCATACATGGACAAAACATACATACGTAAGAGTATGACAATTCATATGTCAAGTGATTTATAAGATTATAAGAATGAGATTTTGGCATTGTGTGTTTGAGTGTTACATACTGGATTGTGTGATAGGCAGAGCGGCTGGAGATCCGTGAGTTGCCATGAAGTCAGCGATCTGTCTAAGAGCCCACAGACTGGAGGAACTTCCTTCTTTCTTCATCTGCTCCTGAATCAACACATCCAGCTCCTCTCTAAACGACTGCAGCACACAAAGACACACACAATCAAATGCAAATATTCACCAACACAATGCATTTGAACAAACAAAGAACAAAGTTAGGTTCAGTAAACATTCTTGTACACACATGCCATGCATTTTCCTATTGCTCTGAAAAATAACTTTTTCAACATCAAGATTACAGGTTAAAGTTATATGTAAGGAAAGTGTATATTTTTATGGTAAAACTTTACAATAAGGTTGTGTTCATTAACATAATTTATGTAAATACATTAGTTAACATAAAATAAACAAAACGTTTACAGCACTTTTTAATCTTGGTTAATGTTAATTACATCATAATATTAATACACGTTAACATTAAAATACATTTTGAATAACAAGTATTCGATATAGTCTCAATTAATATTAGATAATAAAAATTACATGCATAATAATTATACAAGAATAAGGAGCTGTTGCATGTAGTTTAAGATGGAGTATAGCATAGTCACATTGCAGAGAACTGCAGTCACTGCTTGAAATTTAATGTCAAATACCCGCATATTTAACAGTCAAAGAAATAGCATGTATAAGCAAATGCCAGTGCAGCAGACATACACACTGCAGATGAAGCAGTACATTTGTGAATGTACAAAATCATAAGGCGTCCTCATACACAATGTTCATATCTTAATTTCTGTCCTTCATACAGACCAACTTTCCCTCCATTCTGAGCATGTTTATTGTTTTGCACTCCAGCATTATATATGTTTTCTCTTCCCCTAAACAATTTCTTTCTTCTTCTTTCTTTCGTTATTTCTTTCTTTCTCTCTCTCGCTCTCTCTCTGCAGCTGTCAGTGGTGATTCAGGACAGATTATATCTGAGCGGTGGAGATAATCATATCTTTGGGAGCCTAATGAGGGGGAAGGGGAGAGAGGACACTGGGATTGAAGGCAGGACATTCAAGGGTGGTCAGAACAGAGGAATAAAAGGGGGCAAATGAATGCAGGTCCTCTGCAGACAGGAGATACTCCATTTCCCGTGACCTTTTTGAAGGTTAATTGTAGATGAATACCCATTTACTTACACAAACACATTTTCACACCATTCTTAATGGACCGTAACAGTAGGGTTTTGAAAGTAAAAATCCCCTTCACTTCTTCAATAGAGATATTTATTTTGAGTTATGATTTCAAATTATTTTTTTAAAAACCTAGTGAAGAACTACATTAACCAAAATCCTGAAGAGAAATCCACCAATCAGAGAAGTCATTACTATGGAAACGGAAATAATGTATGCGAGTTACATAATTGAGACAGTCTTCCTACGGTCTCAAACTACAAATAATTTTTGGGGTGGCTCAGGTGGTAGAGCGGATTGGCCACTAATCGCAGGTTTGGTGGTTTGATTCCTGGCCCACATGACTCCACATGCCGAAGTGTCCTTGGGCACGACACTGAACCCCAAATTGCTCCCAATGGCAAGCTAGTGCCTTGCATGGCAGTTCTGCCGTCATTGGCGTGTGAGTGTGTGTGTGAAGGGGTGAATGATTCACAGTGTAAAGCGCTTTGAAAACCACAAAAGTTTAAAAAGTGCTATATATGTACAGACCATTTTTCATATTTGGGAACAAAGTAATATCTAGTTAAAATGTATTGTTTTTAGTTGTGCGGTCAGTCGATTAATTTTTTTTAATCATGATTAATTGCATTATTTTTTTGTAGTTAATATATGCTTCTTTTCCTGTCAAAATGCAATTATTTCCATTTCCTTAGGAAAGAAAACAAAACAATATGTAACAATATAATGCTTTAACAATTTCCAAACAAAGCCTTACACAGTATAAAGATAGAAATGCACTAAAATAGCACATATTGAAGAAATATTAATGGAATAGAAAATCTGCTGAAAATGTACTCAACCTCAGGTCATCCAATATGTATATGACCTTCTAGCTTCATCAGAACAGGATTTAAGTATTTTTAGCTTCATCCAATGCAAGTGAATGAACACCAATTTTTTATTATCCAAAAAGCATATTTAGGCAGCATCAAAGTAATTCAAACTACCACAGTCGATTATGTAATGTCTTCTGAGGTCAATCGATATGTTTGTGTGAAAAACAAATTAATGTTTTAATTAATGTTTTAATAACGCTAATTAAAACGTTTTTAACTTTAAATTGCCCCTTCCGCCAGCTCTCTTCTATTGCTGTTTGAATTGACCTAACTCTCACGTGAAGTATGTTCATCTGTGGTAAACAGAGCGTAACTTCTGAATTCTCACGAGAACGCGTCAACGTGATAACTTCGCACGACAGCGACGTGAGGCATTCAGTGTATACAGGAAGCAATATTTTAAAGTTAAATATTTTTCACACAAACGTATTGATTAACCTCAGAAGACATTACTTGATCGGCAGGAGTCATGTGGTTTACTTTGATGCTGACTAAGTGTGCTTTTTGGACCGGCAAAAATTGGTGTCCATTCACTTGCATTGGATGAAGCTAAAAACCTGGTATACTTTCCTAAAAATCTTAAATCCTGTTCTGATGAAGAAAGGTCATATACAGCTTGGATAACCTGAAGATGAGTAAATTATCAGCAAATTTTCATTTTTGTGTGAACTATTCCTTTAAACATTTTCCAAAGTCTAAGTGGGAATTTGACTAATTGAAAGAACTAGTATCCCCATAGCTTGCATTTTCATTGCAATGGGCATTAAATCTCTTAAAACCTCATCCACCACAATATAAATCTGCTGGTAGACTGTGGCTATATGCTTTCCTACAGCAGTCGTAAAGCCACATTCACCGCTTTGAACTCCACATGAAAAGCGCTTGCAGTCTCATTCTGCGTTTTGATGATAGTTAATGACATGCTCCTTTAGTAAAATGCGCCTTATATAGGCTGAAAAATACTTGATTTCTATCACAAGTCCCATCTGGACTTGTTTTATACAACAAATAGCGTTAAGAGGTCATTTCTCCATCATTTTATCACTGGCAGTGAATCCTTTGTGTGTTTGTGGTGTGTCCGACAGTGTAATGGCTCAAGACAGACACATTGCAAAGGTTCTGCCCTTCTAACCAGTGTTTATGCTCGTTTATGCAGTATTAACGAAAATGCATTAATTGCGTAGAAAAATGAATGCGTTACATTTTTTACATTAATTGCATGCGTTAATTCTGACGGTTCTAGTATTTAGATGACTATAATATGATTGTAATATGATATATAACAAAGGCTTGTTTTTTATCACATCTTTTGTGATGCTTCATGGCATATGTAGTTCATTGCCTCATAAAAGATTTTAGGTATACAGTCTTGTAACTTTGTCTTTTTTTTTTTCTTTTTTTTTTTGGTCGATTTTCATGCATTTATTTTTTTGGCTTCGAATCAAATGTTGTAATGTTGTGATTCATCTCAGAGCTGATTGGTTTGGTTCCAGGCTTACAACTCTGTACTGTGGAATTTTTTGTAACACCAATGGAGAAAAATAATGAGAACATTTATGGAACCAAGGCTGCTAGAAAAATGAGCAGACAATGTTGCACTCCATTAGCCCATAAAGCTATAACCACAAACCGGAGTCGTGATTGCATTCAAATATATGGGCTTCACTTATGACAGAACTGTATGTCTTTTTACTCACAGGGCTTTGCAGGAGACTAGATACACGTTTCTTGAGGCTGCTGGATGGCGTTGACTGCTGGGGAGACTGGACCAGTTCCGACTCCAGACACTCCCCATCTACTGGACTATGCTGGACCGGAGTCCCTTTAGGGGTGGGAGAGTTACTCATCTTCTTTTTCCCAGTGTATCAGAGAGGAAAGGAAAGAAAACCTAGCTAAAAAGAAAGGATAGGCAAAGCAGGGCCTGGTGAGAGTGCTGGAAGGGGTCGAGCAAAAAGAAGAGAATTGCAAATTAGTCAGTTGTAATATGGAGTACTGTTACAGACAGATCCAAACACACATTGTGAAAGGATTCTCTAATAAAATGTGCACATGAGGACATTCAGTCATGTTCAAACGCACAAGTATGGATTCAAAAAGGCAGTCCAGCATATACTAGATGAGGATTTGTGAACACCACACCCAAAGTCACGTGATAGCCTACACTATCACATATATCCAAACACACAGTGTTAGTAGTGCAATATGTAGTGCACAGCCAGAAAATGCATACTTACATTAGTAAAAGCAATCGATTTGTTTGCATGTTTAGTCAAGGAAGGTCTATTTATGAAATTACAGTTTGAACTGCATTTTGCATTGATGACTAGAATGTACAGTAATAGATAGAGTGCAGCTATTACTGTTCAAGGATGTATAACACAGCTGACTGATGACAGAAAATCTTTAAAGATCAAGAGCATGAATATCTTTCATTTCTAAACCTTTCGCTGCCATTCACAAAAGCTTATATCATGAAAAATTAAAGCATTGCATCTCACAAAGAAATGTCCAGACCATATTAAACCCCAAAATCAAGCCTATTTTATGAACATATTTTTGTTGCATAGAGTTGCATTGAGTGAGAAAACATGATTTTTTAACATTTTAAATAAGTATAAATCTAATTTAGTATGATTTATAAATACTTCACATACTTACATACTTTTATTTAAATTAAATTATGTAAAATGTTCATGATATACTAATCAATTTATTAATTTTTGCATTACATTACTGAAAAGTAGGGGCGGGGGGATGTAATTTAAAAATTGATGAAAAACAACGTAGTGGTACAGTTGGTAACATTTTACATTAAGGTTGCATTCATTAACATTAGTTAATGCATTAGGTATCATGAACAAACAACTAACAAATAAAAATACTATAGTTCATTGTTAGTTCATGTTAAATCATTGTGCATTAACGAATGTTATTACACAACGGCCTGGAATACTCAATTCTGATTCTGGACAATGGTGCCATCTAGCGGCCTGTTATTGCTCTGTAACAACCGCAGCTACGCGTATAAGACCGCGTATCCGGGGCAATCTCTACAAGTAAGCGAATCATTTATTTTATTTAACTCAAATCAATGTTTCATGTGCATTTATTTATTTGGCAAGTAGTCTTGAAATAAGATGCATACTAAACAGTCACACGCACATTAATTAAAAAATAAACAACCGAACTGCAAAGCAAATCAGAGGTGAAATTTCAGCTGTTGAGCAATTTATTTCTTCTCACATAATTATACAATTTCAGTGCAAATAAATGTTTCATATCCATCTATTTGTTTATTTCTCAAGCAGTCTTGTAATTGGCTGAATAATGAGGAGTTAGACGGTCATTTTCTCAAAATAAATACCAACAGAACTGGAGGTGGATTTTAGCAGTTCAGCCATTTCTTTCTTCTCAAATTACATAATTTCAATGCAAATCAATATTTTATTACCATGTATTTACTTATTTGGCTAGTAGCTGTATAATAAGCGGGATAAATAAAAGTCAGCCGGCTGTTGTCGCACCGACGCAAAGCGGAGCAATCTGTACATTATCCCATACTTAACATATACATCTTTTGATTTAAAATGTATATGCTGAAATTAACATTTACTAAGATTAATTAAATGCTTAATAATATTGTTCAATGATAGTTCATGTTAACTAATGTTGTTAACTAACATAAACAAATGGAACCTTATTGTAAAATGTTATCAAATAGTTTTAATTATCTTTATGTAATATACAGTGTAACGTCTTATCGTTTTCTTTTGATTTTGGGGTGAAATATGACATGAACATATTTAATCAACATCATCTAAACTATTCAACCACATCTAAAATTTTGTGTTTCAAAATCTGACATCTCATCAACATGATAAATGGACAATTTATCTCATATGGATCATCTACTGAATACAGAATCGATGTTGCTTTGGTAAATGCATCTTTAATCACCTATTGTATGTATCATTCAATTAGTTTCAAATTTTGGAGGAAAAAACTAATTGTAGAGAGAAAATTATAATCCTTGTGGCAAAGTACTGTTTGTGAAAACCAATGTGTCAACGAGTTAATGCAATGCGAGTCACAGCATCTTTGTGTTTGGTAGTCTGGCAAGTGCTCTGGGACCCCCACTAAGAGGCGCTCTCTTTGGGGAGATTGTATAATGTCTGGGGACCCTCTAGATCCAGACAGCATACTGGCGCCGCTCTGCACTGCCCTTTGGATGGGTTTCAAACACAGCTTTTTACTCAAGTGGATCCAATTTAATCAAGTCCCTCTGCTGTAATACAATGCTCAACCCTGCAGTTTACCCCTATTCCTGCCTTTAACTCACATCATGTTCCAAATAATCACCATTGTCTTCTGCTACAGCCAGCCTTTGATGTCGTTTTGAGGAGGGCGCTAGAAAGATACTAAAAGACATGTACATGTGCCTGTTACTTATTGATCTGTCTGAAACTGAGCTTTGCAAACCGGATGAGGGCTTTCTCCCTGACTGAGAAATCGTAATGCTTTTATCAAATGGAAAGAGAGAGGAATGTATAATGGGTAAAAGTAATGCTTGATTGATTTTAGATGAGTATTCTAATTAAGTTAATGTGCGGTTCTGGATGCATTCACTTCTGCATTATAATGCACTGAGAACTGTATTACCCATGGGAAAACACACACACACACACACACACACACACACACACACAATGAAGTGCATCTATATGTGCCTTATTAAATAATGCACATTTTCTACAGTTTCTATACAAGTTAAGCCTTTTGTGTCAATTATACTGCACTATATCGGTTATTCTAAACTATATTCATTAAATTTATAACAAAAATTATGCATTTTTCCACACTTTAAAAAATTAGGTTGTCAGAGAAAATGTTGTACAAACTTTGTGCTGCACAAACGTGTTGTTAGTGTTTTAATTAAAACATTAATGATTTAACATTACATCAAGCAATTTAGCTTCATGTCATATCTAAATGGGGTTTACGTGGCATCTAAATGATGATTAATAATTTGTTGCATATTTCCTTTTAAACATATCTTGTATCGCATGGTAAAATCTTTGATCTAAATGATTTTACCATGTTATACGATAATAGGGTTCACATATTCACGGCAACGAAATGTACATTTTTTAAACAAATTTACACTGATAAAGGTTAGCAAGTGATTTTTATCATACTAAATGTTAACATGTATAATGTTTGTCTTTATGATTTTTCTTTTAGATTTTTTTTTAGTTCACCCAAAAATCTCTCCTTATTTACTCACCCTCATGCCATCCTAGATGTGTATGACTTTCTTCTGCAGAACACAAATGTAGATGTGTTGCAGAATGTGAAAGTGGAGATTTAGTAAAACATGACTTAAACATTGATCGGTTTCTCACTCACACCATTCATATCGCTTCTGAAGATATAGATTTAACCACTGGAGTCGTATGGATTACTTTTACGATTTTTGGAGCTTCAAAGGTGTGGTCACCATTTAGTTGCATTGTATGGACCTACAGAGCTGGAATATTCTACTAAGAAAATATTTTGTATTCTGCAGAAGAAAGAAAGTCACATGTGGGATGGTATGAAAGTGAGTAAATGAAGAACATTTTCGTTTTTAGGTGAACTGTCCCTTTAAGATTTTGAAATATGTTAGCTTTTTGCAGTTAACTTAGCCCTGTGGTGTGACAATATTTTTTAAAGCTAGAAACATTCTATTAAGTTATTAATGAGGTCACACATGCATAATTATTATTTACAAACATCTTAGCAAATTCTTAGTAAAAAGATGTTGACCATTTATACTATTTGAGATCTGTATTTTCTAACCATTTATTTATCCCGAGACGAATAAATTGTTCAAATGCCCATTGAAAAAAAGTAGGCCTAACTGAAAATGAAATTAAAACATTGTGACAATTCTGGTTTGATTAACTTTTCAGACCTTTTTTGTGAATTCATCAATGAGGGTCAACTTATTAACATGAGTTTGTGGTATTTTTTGTGTTGCTGGAGATTGAGCAGAAGGGGCTGTGCCGCCCCTCTCTCTAGGGCTCATCATATGCCAGGGGAAAGACTCACTTGCCACGCCCACCTCTCATACATGGAAAACAACACCTTTTGAACTGCGGTGAAAATGAGAAATACAATCAGGTGGGAATAGAGGAGTCATATTAAGGGGTATAATGAAACCAAAAACGTTTGAAAACTACTATATAAATAAAGCAGTATTATTAAACGTTTTGTCGCGGTTCTTTTGAGCAGAAAAGCCACTTCCAGTATTCGCGCGGCACGGCCTGTACGCGGCTGCCTAGCAACAACGCGAGCACCGATGCAGCATCAGGATCAGCAGCGCGCGGCGGGCTCAGCCTCCGGGCATCAGTGCCAGGACAAACCCAGACAAATCGAGAAACCAAGAATTGTTAAGAAACGCATGTTACCAAGTATCAAATCCACATCCAAATAAATCCCTTTATACATAAACTACATAATCTATTTGCCAATATCTTCGGAAAGATAATGCCGAGGTAGGAAAACATTAAATATGAGGCGTTTTTTCCCGGCAAGTCTACATTAAACTCACAAAACAGCTTCTTCTGACAGTTGATCATGGCACTCGTACACTCATTAACGCTCAAATGAAAACAAGGCCCTAGGGCCTTTGAGTGTTTTAAAAGAATAATAAAAAAGCATTTAGAGCACAATATCACATCCATTCTAAACTATTTTAGCTAGAGGAATGCAGCCTAGATCCATTTTCTCCAGTTATTTGTTTCGTACATAGCCTGCTGTTAATTCTATTAAATAATGTTGTAATAGTGAATCTTGTATGAAAATCATGCAATACCACGACAGGGCAGCATCATAGTTGCAGTACTGTCACTATAAACATGATGGATACAAGAGGTCCGAAATTCCTTCGTTCCCATGTTTGTGCATTATTATGCAAATCATGGGTCCTTGGAAATCTCAACTATTGACAGAACTCTGGAAATGGTGACGGGAAAAAAATAAATAAAAATGAGGCACGAGACAGTAAAGGCTTACCTTACAGTAGCATCCTCTCCTCTTTGTCCTCTATGCACGCAGTCACCATATATGCACGCAGTCACCATATAATACCGCAAGCTAATGTTTAAAAACAGGCGCGAGCACAAGCAATCGCTAGTTAGTCTTGTTTTCCGGTGTGAATTGTATTGTTTGGGTCCGTGATTTCTTAGAGCTCCGCATCCCCTCTGCTTTTTGACGTTTATTGCAGGCTGGTCCAGCACACGACCACGCCTGCCAGATTCATGACCTCGCGCGTTCCTTTATCGATTCCGCTCCTGTTCGTTTTTAAATGCACCTTAAGAGGAGTTTGTTCGCCAGTAGTGTTAAAATACTAGCACAAATATGTTAAACGAAAATAGTTGTCACGTTGTACGGTATCGAATAGCGTAGAACTATCGGCTGACAGATTATTAATTGTGTCTGTAGAATGATGCGCCGCTGATTACTGAAGCGCGCGCCACTGGCTCCACCTTCTGATGGTTTTCTGATATTACAAAGCAGCAATTACTGCGTTTCAATTCACTTTGACCTTAATACATAGTGTTGCGATATAAAACAAAATTGAAAATGTACAAAAATAATATGGGTATTAACAAACATGTCAAGCAACATTTAAACTAAAAACACTCCTTTAAACATCTTCCCAAGAATATTTTAATTATGAATGCATGAACTCTTTAGTAACTTAATAGAATATTTGTAGCTTTTAAAAATACTTGGTCACACCACAGTGCCAAATTAACTGCAAAAAGCTAAAATAATTTAAATACTGAAACTTAAAAGGGATAGTTCACCCTCATGCCATCCAAGATGTTTATGACTTTCACCTGCAGAACGCAAAAGATGGAGAAGAATATCTCAGCTCTGTTGATCGTTTCAATGCAAGTGAATGGTAGCCAGAAATCTGAAGGTCCAAAAAGCAGATAAAAGCAGCCAAAAATAATATATAAGACTTCAGTGGTTAAATCCATATTATGTGGGTAAGAAGCAGATCAATATATACAGGAAATCTTTTTTTTTTTTTACTTAAAATCTCCACTTTCACATGTGAAGAAAAACTAAACAGGAACCACATGTGACTTTCAGATGTGAAAGTGGAGATTTATAGGAGAAGAGGACTTAAATATTGATCTGTTTCTCACCCACACTTTTATGCAGATAAGTCTTCAGATTTCTTGTCACCATTTAATTTGTGGACATGTTAATTGTGTTTTGCAGAATCAAGAAAGTCATACACATCTAGGATGTCTTGAGGGTGAATGAATAATCAAATTATAAATTTTTGGGTGAACAGTCACCAAGTAGAATTTTTTATTTTTAAAAAAAAAAAAATCATTTATACATATCTAAAATTGCCACTTTCCATTTACTTTATGCCGGCAGTCCTCATCGGCACCTGCCTTTTACTTTACTAAAAGAGTATCACAAAGCAGTCACACAGTGCATGCATAGAATACGTATTAATTTGCGGTCAAACGAGTATACTTTGAAAGGCAACGCGGTTGACAAGTCGTGGTATATCTGGAACGTGGAAAACGAAGTACACCCAAGCCATCATTCCCCATTCACTTTCAATGTATAGAAAGAGTGGTCAACATTTACATTTCTCCTAGTGTTCCACATAAAGACTGGAACGACATGACAGAATTGTAATTTTTGCTGAACTATCCCTTTAAATGGTGACCAACTCTACATAAAAAAAAAATTCCCCCTCTTCATATATATATTTGAACCTAATATCTTGATGTTGAAAATTAATGTTGGCAATTGTTCATGTTATTTATCAACAACAAAAACTCGTCACAAGATTTGTAAAAATGAATGACACTTAATTTATTTGCATTTTCATTTAGTTTTTTTAAAACCAATATAATGCAGGTGAAACAACTAAATTAACATTTGCATATCTGCCGCTTATATTCATGAGTTTAAATTCACATTGAGAAAATAAATAATCCTACCAAAATAATTTCAGTACAGCTCAGCATAATATTAAACCATAAATCCTTATAATAGCAGACAAAAATACTTCTGTAATATTAAATAGTGGCTGCACAAATAGCATCAAAAGAACACACAAAAGGAAAAAAAAAAAAAAAAAAAAAAAAAAAAAAAAAAAAAAAAAAAACCAGTGAGACTATTTTAAGGCACCAAAAGGATTCAGTGGGGCCTTTAAGACGGAAGTTTGCCAGTTACCACAGTTTGGTCTGAGCCAACCTGAACAATGTACATTGGTACAACACACTGTACGGTCACATTGTTCAGATCAAAGTCATCATCAGCCCCTGTCGCCATGGTGACCACTGGGGCAGCCACACTCGCTCCCTCAGACAGAAAGGGATTTGATATTGGCTCCAGGGCCTGTGAACAAGATTGACATGCCTGATGAAATAATAGAAATCAAGTTACAACTATCAAAAATAGCATTCAGTTAACATACAGTATGACTACATAAACATTATGATATCAGAATTGTATTGTTTACTTGTAAAATATTTAAGCAATATAACACGAGCAAGAGTGCAACATGGCCCTACATCAGCACGGCTGTGATTTGGCTGAAGGCACGAGCCCGCAGGCCGAGTGCCGTAGGTAATCACAGCAGTGCTGATTTAGGGCCATAGGGCCATATAGCACGATTGCAAGTGTGATATTGCTTATATACACAACAGTTCAATGAATAAGTACATTTTACAAAATTAGGAAAAACTTAAAAAAAAAAAAAAACATGTCCATGGAACTACTACTGTGACCGATCAGAATCTGGTTCAAACCAAATGATGCTTCTAAGCCTTCGTTAGTATTTCAAAAATGTCACTTCAGAAATAGTATCACGGCTTGTGCCATTTCGAACAATTTATTGGATAAACAAGGATGGATGGGGGTGTGTGTTTAAAAAAAAAAAAAAAAAAAAAAAAAAAAAAAAAAAGTGCGATCACCTGTTGCCATACCCAAGCAGAGATGCTTTCAGCTTTCTGAAGATCAGCTTTCTCAGTGGAAAACTAGCCATCCAAGCGGGGGTATTTCTCCCCATTTCATGGTAGCTGGTGGTGCAAGAGTCTTTCACTATAGAAACCGCAATGTCCTCTGCCATTTTAAACAGTGTGCCCACTCCAATGTGTAAAGTTCGATAAGAGGTAAGTGCCTTCAGTTTGTGTAATTAATCAGTCTGTTGAGTCTCTCAGCTGTGATGAGCTGTAATGCTGAAGTTGTTAGTTTAAAATGTCCTAGCTTTAGTAGTAATACGGAGCGATCACCGAGTGCTGCATGTAAACACTGGCTGATGCAAAATTCACTTCACGTCACCTAACTGGCTCATATAGTACACATAAAAATTATATTTTGCCACCACCTGCAGGCTAACATATATAAATGTAAAAAAACAAAAAAAAAAACAAACAGTAGCTCTTAACACATCTGCACTGCTCTTACACTTTAGAATGGCATGAACACAAGCAGAGTGATACACACACACAGTGAAGCGTCGGAGTGCTGATGGTGCCACACCATAAGTGCTCATGGAATTTCTCTTGTCCAATCAGATTCGAGGACCAGAACTAACTGTTGTATGTGATTGAGAGATATATAGAGATATAGATATACACACACACACACACACACACACACACTCCAATATCCTCTATATTTATTACAGTATATAATATAAATTGCAGAGAATTGAGAACTCACATCGTCCATGGTCCATAAATCAGAGTAGTCAGTCTCTCGGTTCGAACAGTTGATCCCATTCTCTAGAAAAACATTTGGATTCCCATTGCCCTGAAAATTCAAAGCATTAAAGGCTTTTTGTGTCGTCCTGTATATTTAATTATATTTTTCTAGATAGCTGAAGTATGGAGTACACTTGTAAGTCACTTTTCCCTTGCAAGTCAAATTTGTTTTAAAAAAAATTCAGTCTAAATGTTCTTTTGAGAGATAAAGGCTATTCCATGCACTACTGTCTTGAAATAAAATATCAAACTGGATCAAACAAGGACAGAGAGTGAAGTGGACAGCCCAGCTGTACATCAAAATCTAGTGCTGTACATTAAAGTCTCTAGTTTGAGAAACTGGCAGCCTCAATGATCAGTACAGGCCAATCACCAGTTTATTCTGCATAAATGAAGAGAAGACTCTGAAAGTCTGCCTAAAATGCCAAAATCCCAAAGGAAAAGTCACATCTGAAACTGACAAACAAGTATGGGTTAGAATGTGCAAAAGAACTTCAAGTTTGAGTGGTAAATTATTAAAAATTAGTATTATGGATGGATGAATCAAAGTTAGAGTTTAAGCTTTTGTTTGAAAAGCTTGGTTGGAAAATCCATGAGAAGTGCCTTACAAGCCATTAAGATCTACAGTAATATGACTGCTAGAATGCCAAAAAGGCGTCACTACTGCAAGTGGAGGATTTAAGAAAAATAGAGCTGCAGGCCGAGCTCCAAACTGCCAGAAAAGACATTCAGAGACCCCAAACCTAACTGTGGCTGGGAGTGTGGCCCCTTCTGGAATGGGCCCAACCCCCTTTCTGGAGTAACCCCACCCCCTTCCCAAGTTCTCTCAACTACTTTGAGTTTCCAACCCAAATTGGAGATATCTGGGCTGCAGCATTAATTACATGGAACTTTTTGGATTAACATGTACGTTCTTTGAATACAGGTTTGTTTGTTTTTTTGTTTTTTAAATAGAAAGTCATATTTAACAAACATGTGTACTGTAATTCTTGATGAATTTATAGAATCCTCTGCGAATTAAACTATTTCTACAAAACAATTTAATGGAGTTTCAAAACTTGAAGGGAAGCGGAAATCTAAAAAATAAATAAAATGGGCAGGACTGCCGTACTCTTGACTCACACTGGTAGAGGTGTGATTTAGGACAGCTGAGAGAAGCCGGATGTACTCCGTTGCAGCCTTAAGCATGTCCACTTTACTGGGCTTTCGGTCTCGTGGCATCACTGGCACGATACGGCGAAGGTAAGAGAACATGCTGTTCAGGCTCCTTACCTGAGGGACACATTGGAAAATTAACTGGCAAAATTTCAGAAGTGCTTTAGATTGAAACAATTAGCAACATAAAAACAGACCTGAGGAACAAACTTGGAATTGGTATATAATGGGTTCGTGGTATACCTAGATTTCTTTTCATACATCTCATTCAAGTCAAGGTTTTTTCTTTTCAAAAATCCAAATCAGATAAATTAAAGGGATAGTTCGTTCAAAAATGAACCCTCATGCCATCCCAGGGGTGTATGACTTTCTTCTGCAGAACAAAAATTAATATTATAGCTCTGTTGGCCCATACAACACAAATTAATGGTGGTTAGAACTTTGAAGGTCAAAAATACTGAAGGCACATAAAAGGCAAAATGTAATCTAGAAGACTAAAAGTTGTTGAATACGTCTTCAGATGCAATATGATAGTTATGGGTAAAAAAGGGATGAATTTTAAGTCCATTTTTATACTATAAATTCTTCTCCCTGCACATTAGGTGATGACATGCACGAAAAATGTGAATTAGCAAATTTTTTTAGTAAAAAAAAAAAAAAAAAAAAAAAAAAAAAAATGACTTGATGTTGATCCGTTTCTCACCCACACCTATCTTATTGCTTCTAAATATACAGATTTAACCACTGGAGTCATAGGGATTACTTCCATGCTGCGTTTATATGCTTTTCGGACGCTCAAAAGTTCTGGTCACCATTCACTTGCACTGTTTGGAACAACGGAGCGGAGATGTGTTCTGCAGAAGAAATTCTTCTTTCATTTTTGGGTGAACTTTCACTTTAAGTAGAATTGTTTTAAAAAAAAAAAAAAAAAAAAATGTTTACTTTTCTAAATTGCCACTTTACATTTACTTCACGCCGACAGTCCTCATCTGCGCCCGCCTTTTACTTTACTAAAAGAGTATCAAAAAGCAGTCATCCTGTGCATGTGTAGAACAGGTTTATACCCAAGCCTTCAGTCCCCATTCACTTTCATGGTTTCAGAAAGAGTGGACAACATATTAAAACATTTCTCCTTGTGTTCCACACAAGCAAGTAAGTTTGGAACGACATGACAGAATTAAAATTTTTGTTGAACTATCCCTTTAATTCTCATTCCATTAAATGTTATCATATAGTAGATGCAACATCCGGATTTTGGCTCTGATGCTTTATCCCTTGACTGCACACAAGGCAGCTAATTGATTTGTTGCCTTCATATCTAACAATAATACATGTTAATGTTCAATCAAATTCAAATTTATCAGCAGAAATATTACGTGCCTCAGTTCACATCTCAAAGGGCTAGCACACCCAAAAGAATTTGAATTCTGTCCTCATTTACTCGCCCTTGTGTGGATTCAAACCCCTATGACTTCCTTCTGTGGAACACAAAAATAGGTACAAGACAGAATGTTAGCCTCCGTCACCATTATCTTTTATTGCATCTCTTTTCCATAGAATGAAAGTGAATTGTGAATGAGACTGTCATTCTCCCCAACATTTCCTTTTGGGTTGCAAAGTACCAAGTAATACATCTTAGAAACAACATGACATGTTTAAATAGACTTTTCATTTAAGTGTGATGTATTCCTTTTAGTTAGCTTTTTTTATGCAGTCTGCAGATTCAGTGAATGGAACTAAATTGGCTCAGAATAATTGCAGAAAAGTGTAAGAATAAAGATTATGAGGGAAACTGTGATTAAACACAAGCAACCTAATTCAAGTACTTGAGACTATATAGAAATATAATACATATAACTTTGGAATCTGCAGCACTTTACCAAAGGGGGCAGAAATGTACAAGTAAGCATTGAGAGAGTAAGCATGTTGTAAACACTCACCCTCAATCTCTCCTTTGCGTTCGCAAGCTGTCGTCTCTTCACAGCTTTATCTCTGTCTTCCGTATCGACGTACTGCCCGTCGTCCAACCGTACAAATTTACCAATACTCACATGAACAGGAAGTGAGGGTTCAGCACTCTCGCGCAATAAAATATCACCCATTAACTCGCGCTCTGGGACCTTCATCAGACCCACTATGGCCCTAAACTTCCTTCCATTCATTTCAAGTTTTTTTTAAATGTATTTATATATATTTATATGTATATATATATATATATATATATTTACAATGTACTAAATTAGATAACTTCACAACATGGTATAAACTGATTTAACAACGTTAAAGCTAAAGGCATTGCATGTAAAGTATTTAACTCATATCCCACTATCGTGGAATCTATTGGTCCAGAAGTTACTAACCGACTGATAAAAAATCAAATTCAAACTAATTTCACCTGTGTGCCAAACTCCACCCTTTCCATGCAGACTGCTTGAGATGATTGAGTGCTATTTCAATCTTCACCACTAGTCGCTATCTCGTGAGCATGCTTTGTGGCGAATGAACCCCCCACATTGAATATCTATGAGTGATTGGTAGAGGTAGGGGCGTGGCAAGACGTAGGGGCGTGGCAAGAGGTAGCGGCGTGGCAAGAGGTTTCTCATTGGTCAAAGGAGTTTCCTCCTGGCAACTGCGTTGGCCAATCAGCAGTAACCATAGTACAAAACTAGTATGACTTTAATAGTGTCAGGAGACATTTTTATCTTTAAAATAATAATTTAATTTATTTTTAAATTATTTTATTTTATTATTTAGTTCAAGTATAGACATTTCAAGTATAATGCAATAAAAAAAACAAGATGAATACAAGGCATTGTAAATACAGGTCAAAATGTGTAAACCAGAGAATAACAATAACAACTGAAGTATAAAATGAACACAATATAAAATGAACACAAAATACAAAAATAAAAGTTTATAATATCAAGGCAGTTATAGATATTTTCAAAAACTTTTTGTTTTGTGATCTCATGTTTGAAAGGGTTTCAAAGTATACTGTGAGATCAGTGTTATAAGGTAATATAGGAGGGTTTCTTTTGAGTTATTTTTGTCTTATGAATATAAAACTTTGCCAAAATAATTTAATTATATATATATATATATATATATATATATATATATATATATTTTTTTTTTTTTTTTTTTCCAGAAAAATATGGGTTTTGGAAACAAAGAAAAATGTCATGAGATTCTAAATTAAGACAAATTTGTTTGTCATATCTATTTTAAAGTCAGTCCAAAAAGAAATACAAAAAGGGCAATACAAAAATAAATGTTCAATATCTTCAAGTGATGTGTTACAAAAAGTGCATTTATGAATGTTTTTTAATGATTGATCCTAAAAAAGTCGCGGTGGTGATGACGTCATGTAACCCGCGCCATACAGAAGTTTTCGAAGGTAACGTACTTCTGAATGTATTCTCAATATCATTATTGCTATTTTTACAGTGAAAGAAATGTATTTGGTCTTGTATAATTATTTGTTGGCCGGATCAGGAAGCTTTCGCGTCCAACTGTAAAGACCTTACGGCACGCCCCATTCCTTTCCGACCTTATAGCACGCCCATTGCTCCAGCCTGCAGTACCTCTACTTGCTTTTCTGACTACACTCAAAGTGCTTTACACAGTGAACAGGAGACTCTCCTCAACCACCACTAGAGTGCAGCATCCACCTGGATGATGCAACAGCAGCCATAGTACACTCACCAGCTATTGGTGGAGAGGGGAGAGTAGAGTTATTGAGCCAATTAGGAGGCCATGATTGACAAGGGCCAAAGGGGGAATTTACCCAGACACCATGGTTACACACCTACTGTTTACAAGAGGTAGAGTGTCAGGACCAAACACACAATTTAAAGTCACCCACACAGACCACAAGGTGCACACCACCTGCTAATAACTCTTCCAGCAGAAACTTTAGTTTCCCCAAGAGGTCTCCCATCAAGGTACTAACCAGGCTCAACCCTGCTTAGCTGCAGAAATCAACCAGCCTTGAGCTACAGGGTGATATGGCTGTCAACTTTTAAACAAGGGTCAACTACATTATGAGGTTCAAGGGTGTTTTTTATTTTAATGTCAGGACAGATTGGTTATGCACATGTTTTATTTTAACATTGTAAATGTTTGGCCAAAATAATGTTTTGATATGTTTATATGATATTTGTTATGATTATAATATGATTTTTTTTTGCATTGTAATGAAGTCTTATTCTGTTTCAGAATTGTTTTGCTCTTTAGATTTATCTGAAAAGCCAATAAAAGGCTATGTAATGGCCTATATTAAATAGGCTTGTATAGCGTGACAACATTCTCCAGTATTGTCACAATAGGTGTGTTAAATGAGCTGTATTTTTTTTCATAGGCAGTAACAGAAAAAACATTCAAGGGGGGGGGGGGTGCCAAGACCAAAGGCATGTGGACATGCAGAAACTGACAGTCAATAATATACCCTGAGAAGTATTAACTGTAGCTTGACAACTAGCCCTGTGTATTTCTAGCATACAATCATTTTACATATCATATTGTATTATAAAATCGCCAGTACTCATTTTCAATGAGCTTTTTATCAAGTGTTCCCATTCTTTATGAACAAAAACACCCCATCTGATAGCTGTTCATTTTTGTGAAGTCATTGTTGATTCAGCATGCATACATGAATATAGTCATGAATGCAGCAGATTGCATTTGCATGAATTTTGTATCTTTGTGATTGTTTTTGAATTTTCTGCTGTCTCAGCTGATATTATAATTCTATAATAAACTTTATTTAAAATCTGTATCAATTTTTCAGTAGATAATTTTTCTTCTTCTTCTTCAATTAGCTTACCTTAAGTGCCACCGGTTCAGAAATGATATGCCACACAAGAAAGTAGCACCATGATTATTTGCCCCCAGTCTGAGCTAGCAATACTGTAATGGAAACAACCTGTTCTGTTTATAACCATCTTTTTTTTTTGGTAAGAAATTATCTTTAATAATCTGATTAAGTGAAAATGGAAAATGTAGTCCTTCCTGAGGCATTTATGTGATTCACCGTGAAATAATTATTATATTTAAAGTGATATCATTACTTAATCTTAATCTAAACACACTAGATAAATTGAATCATGCAAAGGAGATTTATGATGTAAACATCCTGCTTAGCCTTATCTGTTTCCTGTTCACAATCATAAAACCACACCTGTGAACTCAACACCTGAAAGGATACTACTAAACGACACCTGAAATTAAACTACAACTCATTGTTAACCCAATAAGGTTCCATTCCATCCATTTACATTTATGCATTTGACAGACGTTTTTATCCAAAGCAGTTTACAGAGCACTTATTACAGGGACAATCCCCCTGGAGCAACTTGGAGTTAAGTGCCTTACTCAAGGACACAATGGTGGTGGCTGTGGTCAAACCAACAACCTTCTGCTTACCAATTTAGTGATTTAGCCCACAACACCACCACCACTCCATAGTTTTAACCAGATTATCCCTTAAGTGTTTTCATGACCTTAAATGAGAACAGTCAAAATTAATAAGTGCTGCCCATTAATACATTCGCAGTCCAAAGACGTGTCCATTGATTAGTGAATGAGTTCCAAAGCCGAAATGTTATTTGTCTATTTACAGTTAATGGATAGCTCAGCCTGATATTACTATAAAGGATATTTTTTTTAGTAGTTAAACTGTATGCAGAGACTTTTCCTTATATATGTAAGAGCTTAAAACTCAGGTTGATCTCACAGCAAAATTCGGAAACAGTAGGTTGACTTTTCTTTAGCTAAAATCGGTCTATGCTTACTGAACTCAGAAGTAGTTCTAGACTGGTAATTACCTTTCAGCTATGAAATGAGTTAACTCCTTTTTTTATTGTTTTGAACAATCAATGTAACAATCTTCTGCTTCATTTTTAACTGTCATAATGAAGAGACTTATAAAAGAAGATTATGGCACTGAAAAGAATGTCTGTACATTCACAACCAAAAGAAGAGAAAATACCTCCATAATTGAAAACTGCAAAAAAGTCATTAACATTTTACTTTTCTATTCATTTCTGAATTCATGTTTCCCTTGGAGATATGTGAGAGACCTTAAAGAGGTTTTGTTATTAATGATGTTATATCTGTATAAATGGCTATTTCTCTATTTTTTCTGTAATGAAAACCTAGAGACTCTGTGACCATGATTTATTATTTTTGAGAAATATTTTCTTTTTTGTTATCTTTTAACAAATTTTCATAGACAGAAAATCCATATCAACAGCTCAGCTATTATCTAATCAGCAAGTGATGAAAAAAATAAGCTTACAACAAGAATTGTCATAAAGCAAAGTTTATAACTTAATTAATTGCAGCACAAAAGAACACAAAATGTTGATGAAAAAGGATCAAAATGATCATTTAATCAATTTTAATCAATGACTGAGGAGGAATGACTGATAAAAAGCAAAAATGAATGAATGGATGAAAAATGGGGCCATCACAAAGACTAAAACCCATTCAAAAAGTGGGCCTATGTCTTTCAGTTCAGTTTCATGTTCATACAATAAGCCGTAGGTTTCCTCAGAGTAATGATTTTTGTGAACAATTGAGGCACCATCGTAGGTTTGGAATCCGATCAGCTGCTATCTTACAATACATTAATGCACCTGTGGGATGTGAAGAATTCAACCCATGCTTATCTGATAATGGAGGACCAACACTCTACAAAGGCAATTTGTGAATTTGTAATTGTAATAGCTAAAATGAATATTTATAATGGCATTGCAGGTATATAAGGTACTTGCTTCAATGTATTTGGAAAGGTCATTCAAATAGAGTGAACATAAAGGTTTTTTTGCACTCAGGTTATGAAAAGACAGTGACATAATGGCTTCTGATCATGTATTCACTGATTTTTACAAAGCACAAAATCTGGCAACAATTTTCATGTTCTTGGATTGTAGCAAACTGGTTATTACCTCAGAATATAATTTGCTTTTTACCGTCTGAACTCTCCATTTAAATGACATGTAATCTGAACTATGGGAAACTTCTTTGACCTTGCACTCCCAATTGTGTGGGTGCAAAAGCAGAAGATTGGAAATTGCAAAATGTTTTTTTATGAAATACAGAAAGTAGAAAACAGTCATAAAGAAAGCATTGGTTCTGCTTGATTGTGTCATACAGCCTGAAACAAGACGTGCCTAGCTGCACATTTACATTCTGGATCTAGATCACTTCATATGTTTGTTTTCAGATACACAGGACATGATAAAATCCAAAGTGCCTCTCCTATTCTCATTTCTTCCTGATGGTGATGGAAGGACTGACATATTCCTTTCCTCCTGATAGTGATGGGAGAACTGACCTACACTATTCCGATGTTGTGAATGTGATGAAGGCTGGGCGGACACATCATTGAGGTTGTCAGGTGGGCTCCTACTTTCATCAAAGTTTCGCTGATTGGGCACACAATGTCTTCAGTAGGTTCAGCAGTGTGTTCTGGCATCCCAGAATCATCCCCCTCATCATCTGCCTAACCTACTCACTTAGAAGACCAACCTTTCTTTTGAGCACTCCACTCTGCCACACTCGATGCTGTCTTGATGGTCTGGCGTAAGGCTTGTCCACTGATCCCAAGGTCCCTCAACAGACTTACAGTGTATGTTGCCACAAAGCCCAGAGATCCTACCTCCACTGAGCAGAACTTTGCACCCAGACTCACTGTTCTGCCTCTGCTGCCAGCTCGGTGTATCACAACGTCTTCCTCTCAAAGGCTTCTTGCACGGCATCCTCCCAAGGGACTGTGAGCTCCACAAAGTAGACTGTGTGCATAGATTTGGATCACAGCACCAGATCTAGCCTCAAGTTACCAATGGCCATTTCTGATGGGACCATAAACCATTGGCCCACATCCACAAGCATTTGCCAGTCTCGGGCTGCCTAGAGCTGTCCAACGCTGGTGCTTGGTTGGATCTTCCACTATATTTGTTCCCCTTCCTGGACAAATGCTATTGGCTGAGCTGTATCAGCTGTCCTGGTCGGCAAGGCATTGATGGCTGTCATACAGACAATATAAAGTATTATGTCAAAAACAACTTTCTGCAAAACAATTATGAGAAATATCTCCTTTCACACTGTTGTCAAGTCGCAAGTGTTCAAGAGAAGTGGAAAACATACATGTATATTGGTCTGTTTCCTAATTGGTATGAAACCCTACATTTAATTCATCAACTTTTATAAGCACTAATCAAAGGCACCAAATCTTGAGTTTTTCAGTTTAATATAAAGAATAACATACCAGGCCTGGAGAATGAATTAAGCACCATTTAAATAGTGCTGTAAACTGATCCATTTGAAAACATAGATTTTTTTGTTTTTGTTGAAAAATTGGTGGTTCTGTTCAGAATAGCACACTACTACTAATACATTTTCCAAAATGTGCAGTCTAGCCTACAACCAGAGCACCCAGCAAGGAATACTGGATCCAGCAATACAGTGCACCTGACCTGGAGTTTCCATTGACAAATGGTCCAGAATTTGTCAGATGTATTTTTTTATTTAATCTCTTGGAAGCTTAAACTTAATTTGTTTTTTTCAGTTTAAAACTGATTAAATCATGTTTTTATTTTTTAATAACTGTCCAATAAGTGAAAGGATGGTATTTGGGGTAAAAAAGACCCCCTGTTGCAGGGGCTAAAGACCCTTATTAAATACATTGGGATCCTTAAGTGGGGTGAACAGATTTATTATGAGAAATGTTTAAAGTTGGCTCACATTGAGCATGTTTACATGCACACCAATATGCAGATTACTCCCTAAAATCAGCTTATTTAAAAGATCTGACAAAGCAAGAAACCTGTATTTACATGAGATGATAAATAATAATTGCGTTATTGTCTGCTTTTGATGTCAAACCATTAAGAGACGTGCGCTTAACATGTGCGCAAATTGGATAAGCCTGTGAGTACAATGGTAGCATGTAACATCGATGTAATGGGCAAAGATCAACCTGTTTATTTTTACACCATTTAAGACCTTACACCAATAAAGGAACACTCTTTGTTTGAGTTGTCGCTTGCTTATCAAGCAAACAGGTCTGTAAATGATGCGGTCAACATGGGATTGCATCATATCCTGCAACATCTGGACAGACCAGGGACATATGCAAGGGTCCTTTTTGTAGACTTCAGTTTGGCTTTCAACACCATCATCCCAGCTATACTCCAGAATAAATTATAGCAACTCTCTGTTCCCATGTCTATCTGTCAGTGGATTACCAGCTTTCTGACAGACAGGAAGCAGATTGTGAGACAGCTGAAACTCACTTCCAGCACCGGTACAATCAGCACTGGTGCCCCCCAGGGATGTGTGCTCTCCCCACTACTCTTCTCCATCTGCATACAGAAGTGAGGTTGACAGAGGGGTCCTTGGCAATGCCATCATTGATGTAGATGGAGAAGAGTAGTGGGGAGGGCACACATCCCTGGGGGGCAGCAGTGCTGATTGTACAGGTGCTGGAAGTGAGTTTCAGCTGTCTTACAAGCTGCTTCCTGTCTGTCAGTCAAAACAACCTTGAGCTGAATACACGCAAAACAGTGAAGATCATTGTGGACTTTAGGAGGAACATCCCAACACTGACCCCCCTCACCAATCTAAACAGCACTGTGGGAGCAGCGGAGTCATTCAGGTTCCTGGGCACTACCATCTCACAAGACTTGAAGTGGGAGACACACATTGACTCCATTGTGAAAAAGGCCCAGCAGAGGTTGTTCTTCTAATGAAAATATTTTCTTGTTTTCATTGTCAGATCTGTTACATGACCATTTTTTCCTAAAATAGCATCACCAAATAGGGTGCTTCTCATTCTCAAGTTCAACCTGCCACAGGCGCTTCTACTCAGCAGTCAGTGAGTCTTTCCTCTGTACTTCAATAACTGTCTGGTTTGGTGCAGCTACGAAATCAGACATCAGAAGACTATAAAGGACAGTCCGGACTGCTGAGCGGATTATTGGTTGCTCCCTGCCCCCCCTTCAAGAACTATACATTTCCAGAGTAAGGAAAAAGGCTGAAAAAATCACTCTGGACCCCACTCACCCTGCCCACTACCTTTTTGAACTGTTGCCTTCTGGCTGACGCTTCAGAGCTCTGAGCACCTGAACTATCAGGCACAGGAACAGTTTTTTCCCCCTCAGGCTATTCATCTCATGAACAGTTAAAATTGTCCCATTGAGCAATAATTATGTGCAATAAACAGTTTAGTCTTTTTTATATTTATCCAACACATCCAACCCCTTCTGCCATTTCATTCCTCTGAAAAAATAAAATAAAATTTTGCCCTGTAAATAACAGATTTGTATTAGATTTGCACTACGTATGTGTATGTGTGTATGTATGTATGTATGTATGTGTGTATAATTTTTTTATTATTATTATCTATGTCTTGCTGCTGTTTTTGTATTGTTGTTATATTGTTTGTGCACTGGAAGCTCCTGTCACCGAGACAAATACCATGTATGTGTAAACATACTTTGCAATAAAACTGATTCTGATTCTGATAATCGGTATAAGAAAGATAAGACTGATCTTATCGTGATGGAGATTAATTGTTTTATAGAATACTTGAGATGTCATGAAATGCCAAATGTGATTGAAATTAACAGAAAATGTTTAACACTTTTCTAAAGTGGTTATTTTGAATAAGCATTATCTTAATTTGCTACTCAAAAAAGCATCTTGCTGTCACAAAAGTGTTTGCCTAAGTTGACCAATTTTGCCCTATAACTATTGCCCCTTTATGTATACAGAGTTGGGGAGTAATGAAAATGAAATGGGATTACGTATTTATAATACAAAATATAAGTAACTGTATTCCACTATGATTTTATTGTCATTTGTTTAATTTATCCATATAAATGATGCGATCCAAAGTGCATTTGAACAGCGGCGAATCACTTTCTGATGACGCATTACATTCATACGAGCAGACAGAGAAGTAAGTTTCAAGAAAGTTTCGAGCACAAGAAATAGAAATAAACCTTGTGTTAATTGTCATCTTTAGGCTAAGCTAAAATGCTGTTTCTAGTCATTTTATATGCACGTTACCAGACACAATCATATTTTTTTTATCAAAAAAATTCACATTGGATCATAATTTCTTTTATTCTAGTAAATATAACTGGTCAATCTTGATGCACTTTGGGACCAGAAAAAAAGCAAATGTGCCTTTAGCCCCACTGTTCCCTATTCCACCGAAAATTACCCAACAGTTTAACTTAAGTTTAATTTAGTTTGGAGGCAGGACACACCTTCTTCGCGGCCAATCAACGGCCACGATTCCAGTGACGTAAAACTACTCAAATTACTAGTGCTAAGTAATTGTGACATCACTTCTCACCATCATCTTACCGGGACAGCGCAAGACAAGTGAAAGAAAGAGTTAGAGAAATTTGAAGAACATGAGCACGCACCCAAAGTGACTTTAAAAATCAGTTCAGAGTATAATTAAGACACTTAAGAAAGTTACGAGACCCCCCGTGTTGACTGAAGACGATGATCGCCTCTCAATTACTGGCATACTACTTCACAGAACTTCACCATGACCACGTCCAGAAAGTAAGTACGCTTGCCGGCTTTCCCCAAAAATCGGCTTATCGAGGTTTTATACGGTATATTGACTTCATCAGGTGGCTAGATGGAGATCATAATCTAGACTTTACGGTACTCGTTTGTTGTTAGTCGTTCACGTCCTATAATTTACACATGCGTGCAAGCCAGGTTTGTGTTACATCACTGAAGATAATTACAGTCCAATAAATTTCCACCGATGCCAGACGTCGACACTCGTGTAGATCGGATTAAAAGATTAAATAAGTGAAATAATAGTCATTATTATTTGCCCTGTCCATTATTATCAGTGATATCCACACTTCAAACCAACAAAAACATTTGTATTTCCTAATAGTGTCCTGTGTCAGCACGCAAACCGCCAGTTTCCGCATTTTTTGTATTATGGAGACTTCCCAGTAGTATAGGAGTGCTGCTCCATACCTACTGTATAATAATCACTGGAATAAATAATTTTTATTTATTTTTTTAAAATTAAATAACGTAACTTTAACAGTTTGTTTATGGTCAGCCTGATAATATAATATAATATAATATAAATCAATGACATATACATACATACAATAATGTATTTAAAATAATGGGTGGACCTGATGAGCGAGTTTGTCTGAAAGTGTCGCTTCCTGCCACGACGTAAGTGAGCGCCTGCTTCTGCTCTTGTAACCTGAGACAAGAGCGCCCTTGAGTCACACATCAAAATGCGCGCAGCTTCATGAATGACCGCAGAATTCCATTATAACATCACAATGCAGTAACCACTGACACGTCTATAGGCATACAGGGATGTCAAACAGTATTTGGACACTTTATCACACTTGGGACACACTTAAAGTGACAGTTCACCCAAAAATGAAAATTCTCTCATCATTTACTCACCCTCATGCCGTCCAAGGTGTGTATAACTTTCTTTCTTCTGCAGAACACAAATTAAGACTTTTAGAAGAATATCTCATCTCTGCAGGCCCATTCAATGCAAGAGAATGGTGACCAAATCTTTGAAGCTCCAAAAAGCACATAAAGGCAGCATAAAAGTAATCCATTCAACTCAAATGGTTAAATCCATATCTTCAGAAGTGATATGATAGGTGCGGGTGAGAAACAGAGCAATATTTATGTCCTTTTTTCTTTCTTTCTATAAATCTCCACTATCACTTTCACTTTTCTCAGCGCTCTTCTCTTTTAAGAGTTCCTTTGTTTAGGGCAATTTGCATTGTGGGCCGGAATGAGAATTTAGCTATAGTAAAAGGGACTTAAATATTGATCCGTTTTCAACTGGAGTAGTATGGATCAATTTTATGCTGCATTTATGTACTTTTTGGAGCATCAAAGTTCTGGCCACCATTCACTTGCATTGAATGGACCTACAGAGCTGAGGGAAGCACGCCGGTGCACTTGTGAAACTTCGTCAACACGGCTTTAAGACTCCGCTGCAGAGTATTCATCTGGCGAATATCCGTTCCCTCGCCAACAAATAATAATGACTTTTCTAACACTGCTGCTCTGTGTTTCATGAAACATGGCTGATCACATCACAGACATGGAGCAACAACACCCGGACTCTTATCATTATTCTAGGAGATTTAATTAAAGCTAACCTCACTCATGAACTGCCAAATACAAACAACACACCACATGCCCCACCAGAGAAAGAAATATACTGGACCACAGCTACACCACTGTAAAGGATGCATATCGCTCTGTCCCACATGCAGCTTTAGGACTCTCTGATCACTGTCTGGTTCATCTTCTCCCGACCTACAAGCAGAAACTAAAATCAGCTAAGCCTGCTGTAAGTACTATAAAGAGATGGACCAATGAAGCAGAGCTGCAGGCCTGCTTTGACTGGACTGATTGAATGTTTTTGAAGCTGCAGCCACAGATCTGTGTGAGAATATGTGCATCCCTACCAGGACATTTTTCTGTAAACCATGGATTACAGGAAAAGTCAGACAACTTTGCCATCCCAAAGAGGATGCTTTCAGAAGTGGGTATAAAATATTGTACAACCAGGCTTAGAAACACAATGACTAAGGAACTCAGATTGAAGCTACTCTGAAAAGCTGAAAAAAAACATGTTCTGCCAATGATCCTTCATCTGTGTTGAAAGGCCTGAAAAGCATCACCAAGTGTAAGACCTCCCCCTCGCTCTGTAGAGAATCAACAAATGGTTGATGAACAGAATGTGTTTTACTGCAGGTTTGAAATGTCCAGTCTCACACCCCTCCCCCACTCCGATCTTCAATTCAAACACACACCAACACCTCCTGGCTCAGTTCTACTCAGCCGTCATTGAGTCTGTCCTGTGTACACCTATAACTGTCTGGTTTGGTCCAGCCACCAATCAGATAGAAAGAAACTACAACGGACAGTCAGGACTGCTGAGAGGATTATTGGTGCCCCCCTTGCCCACCCTACAAGACCTGTAGATCTCCAGAGTGAGGAAACATGCAGGTAGAATCCAGTGGCGGCTGCTGGTCTTTCAAAGAGGGGAAGCTCATTTTCGGCCTACATTATAAACTTGTCCATTTATTTAAAAGTAAATTTAAAGTGAAATGTATTATGCAAATTGACTAGCAATTTCGCCAAACAAATATCAAGAAATAGGTTGCAGCAGTTTGTCTTTCGACTACACTTGAGAAATCCGCGATGGGACTGAGCGCGAATTGCTTCAGCGACTTCTTATAGTACAGATTCGCTGTCAGTCAAAAGGAGATGCAGTCTTTCGACAGATCCTCCAATCATTACGTGGAAGCCCGGAGTCCGGGCCAGCCCACTCCTCATTCACCCCCAGAGACGCTGAGCGTCCGTGGGCGGGACATAATCGCAGCATTTATCCAATGACCGTTTAGTTTCGGAGCACTGAAAAAAACAGTTCAAAGCAGCCCCATTGAAGTCAATGGACGCTCGACTTCAACAGGGAAATGCACTGTGACGCTACGGGAATGTATGAGAATGAAATCGAGTCAGCCGACCTGCTATATGTAGCTGATTCTGAACGAACTCGTTTTCGAGATGAACATGTTCTAACGCATTTTTAGTCAATAAATTGTTTACACAATAGTACATGTATGACCATTATTTTTTTTGACATTATAGGGGAAGCCGAGCTTCCCTTGCAGTCTTAAATAAATCCCCACTGGTAGAATCACTCTGGATCCCACACATCCTGCCCACTCCCTTTTTGAAGTGTTGCACTACTGAGCTCTGAGCGGCAGGACAACAAGGCACAAGAACAATATTTACCCTCAGGCCATTTACCACATGAACAATTAAACTGCCAGCAGGACTCACATAGTGTAATAATGTATAAAAATGTCACATACATATGTAAATTCACTCATATATAATTCAATAAATACATACCCCTACCTTGGACATACATTACCACTTGCACATGTACATATGCCATTCAATGTTATATATCCTTTTTTTTTTTTTTAAAGTGTATTTATACTCTTACCTTGTTTTATATTCTGTGTCTCAATGTAATGTTGTGAGCACACTTGGCAATAAAGCTCATTCTGATTCTGAAAAAATCTTCATTTGTTTTCTGCAAAAGAAAGAATGTCATACACATCTGGTATGGCATGAGATTGAGTAAATGATGCGATAATTTTCATTTTTTGGTGAACTACCTCTTTAAATATAGGGCGAAATAAGATCTGGGACATTTGTCTTGTTTGTTTTTATTGTGATATCCACACTTCAGACCAATGAATGTTATTTTATCAAAACATTTTCAGATGTTATATAAGTTATATACTGTATAAAATGCTCCTTTGTGACATACCACCACTATAGATTCACGATAGCTCCATATTTGGCTCATAGGTCACATCTGATTTCACAGAACTCATGTTGTCTAGAGATTTTTGTCTACTGAATGTTCTTGGAAAAATTTCCAATGTTTTGTCTTTGGAACAATCCAAAAAACTTTAAACTGCAGTATGGCACATGGCAGAGACACAAAGGTCAATTTAGTTCAACATAGTTCATTTTAAATTCTGGGACACTCATTTAGATAAATCTGTATGTCACCTTCATTTATGACAAAAAACTTATAAAGATTAATTAGGTTATGCTCAGATCATTTCATATAATCTTTTACTGATTTGATAAATTGTAATTCTTAAAGACCAATTCAAGCCCACACATTTTTTAACTTCCCTAAATCTGGCACTGTTAGTCCTGGGATTTTGTTAGTCAGTGGATAGGTCAAAAAAGCATTAAACTGCATGTCTGATTGGTCTTGTGGTAACAAGTATAAAAGATTCTGGGTTCTAATCCACTCTAATATAACTTTATTTTAATAGATTTTTATTTTAAGAAGAGAAGTTTCTTCTGCATTAGACACTTTTATGTAAGTATAAAATTGTGGGGCCAAAATTGGCCTAGACCAAAAGTGGTGGGGACATGTCCCACCCGACCCGCCCATAAATAATGCCATATGCTCAATCATATGACAGCCCAACTAGAATATGGTAATGGTAATTGACTTTCTTTCTTGAAGCAAGAAATGTACACACCAGATCATAGGCAACCTGCATTACACAATGTCCCAGATTACCTTTTTTCACCCTATAAATGTCATTGAGTTAGATTACAAAATATCAGACAAAGTGCCATTTAAAATTGAAATATTTCTAAGAATAATATTTCACAAAAAGAAATGTTTGGCTTTAAATGATAAAACGATATTTATCCTATTAAAATGAAGATGCAAAGTATGTGGACATTTTCTGGTTGTCATATGTAAGTGGAAGAAGTCACGCATACTCTTTAATGATTTTGGAACCAGTTGATTAAAGAAATTGGAAAAATTAGAAAATTTTGTTCTGAGAAAAGATCAAACTTTGCTTGTTTTCAGATGACATTGGCTTTATAATTTGTTATCTAAAGCAGTAAAATGTATGCATTTTAAGTGTGACTTAAGTTGACAAATACTTATACTGTTGGACAAAAAAGCGATTAAGATCCATCTCATCATGCTTTTAAAAGGTGTGTGCTTCAGTTATGTGGCTCTGTGCCTTGCTGATTTATGTTGCCACATCTAGTCTGTGTTGTATTTGTGGATCTCTCTGTACATAATGATCCTTTCGGATCATTCACTGCACATCATTTCCTGAAGTTATTACACAATGGTCATGAGTTTAAGAGTCATGAAATGTCTAATCCAAATAAAAGGAGTTTCCTTCCTCTCAAGAGTCCCTACGTCTCATCTTTTGTTATCATGCCAACAATTTTTTTTGTCCTTGTAAAAGTGCTACATTCCCTCGCATGCATTGGGGTCAAAGGATCAAGAAAGAGTATGTGAAACGTGAACTTGGTGTTCAAATTGCCATGCAATTTCAAAGGTGTTGATTTCAGACCCAAATAAAAATTACCCATGGCCAGAAACATAATTGAGATACTTGTTCATCAGTATTGTGCAGTTAAGCAATGCTAAAAATTGTTCCTGCAAGCAATTTGCAATAGGTTGCAAAAAGTGTCAACTAAATATGAAGTACCTAAAACTAACTTGTCTAATCTTGGCTCGGCTCCATAGTCTTATTAAAAAGACAAAATTAAAACAATTACCAATTACTTTTCCATTCCTTCAAGTTAGTCTAAATTCTAGATGGAGAAAAACTTTGTCTGTGATCATTGTGCTGGCCTTGTGTAGCCCATAATTATATGCTTATCTCTGTGCCGTCTACTGTTAGCTACATACTGTACTGTATGCACCTGAATTCCGGTATTGCTGTTTAGTCATTGAGTCAGATATTTATGAAGCCATTTCTACAGGGAGACAGGACCTTGAGTTCAAGGTAACTAATAATGTGGATGTACAGTCGCACTCTGTTATACTTAATTTCAAAATTACAAATCATAGTTTGCACACTGTAAAAAGAATGTTCAAAACTTAATGGAAAGCATGCATGGCATGGGGAAAAAATAAGCAAACGCTTTTGCGTTCTCTCGCAAAACTTTGCGTTCCCCTGAGAAACTATGCGTTTTCTTGCTAATTATTTTGTGTTCTCTTGCAAAACTTGTGCTCTCATATATGCATTCCTGCTCCTGAATGCTCTGCAGGCTATTACGTTTATGAGAGATAAGTCGAGATGACAGGTGCTGGTGCCTACTTTATGTGGAAAACTGTATCTTGTAAACATGTAAAGAGTGAGAAGATACAGTGACTACTTTCTGTATTGCATCAATACAGCATACATAAATCTGATATGGCATATGCAAAACAAACAAACAAACAAAAAAAAAACAAATGCTATAAAAATGAAATTTTTTATATATGTAGCATGTTTCCCAAACTACAGGCCTAATGGAATTTGAATATCATATGCTCAAATATCAATATTATTAATATTATTATATATGTATGTATGTTTATGTGGCCATTTATCATATGCCAGCAGATGGCATAATCAATTGTGCTATGAGTGAGTCAATCCTTCAAAACTGACAGATACCAAACCGCATAAATGATGCCTCCAAAGGGAAATGATGGCAAACCAAAGGGCTGTTCCAAACACAAATGATTTAAAAGTGAGTTCTGAATTGCAGTTATTAATTATTTTAGATATATTATATATATTTAAAAAATATATATTAATTATAGCCCAAAACCTTCAGTCATTTATTGCTTTATTATTGGAGAGGGAATCACCATCACAACAACAAATACAATAATGATATGCGATTCAATTTAAAATAGACCACTCGCATTTAAAGTATTCTAACTGTGTTGTCTTTATTTTCACACATTCATAAATTGAAGATGATGATTAGTGCATTGGCTAAGTATCCACAATATTCCTGAGTCCCATGATGCTTTGCGGGCGCTGAACCTCCTCTCTGTATGCCGACTCGTCGTTCTAGCCGATGAGACCCACCACGGTCGTATCATCGGCGAGCTTAATGATGTGGTTCGAGCTGTGCATTGCTGCGTGGTGGTGGCCTTGAAGCACGTTGGAACAATGGCGCTGCTCAGAGAGATGTTGAAGATGTCGGTATGAACATCTGCCATCTGGTCTGCACATCCTCTGAGCACCCTGCCAGGAATGTTGTCTGGTCCAGCAGCCTTCCGTGGGTTGACTCTATGTAGAGATTTCCTCACATCAGCCGTGGTAAGACAGGCACCTGGTCGTTGGGAGGAGGGGTGGTGTTCCTCGCCACCACATCGTTCTGTGCCTCAAACCAAGCGTAGAAGTCGTTCAGCGCATCTGGAAGGGAGGCATCTTTGTCACAGGCAACTAATGTTGTCCTGTAGTTGGTGATGGCCTGGATGCCCTGCCACATGCGCTGCATTTACTTATATGTAAACAAACGTTTATCATCCCAAGAGTAAAGCGAGTAGTGGTGGCGTAGTGGCTAGAGCACAGGGCTGCTAATCAGAAGGTCGCTGGTTCGAACCCCACGGCCACCACCATTGTGTCCTTGAGTAAGACACTTAACTCCAGGTTGCTCCTGGGGGATTGTCCCTGTAATAAGTGCACTGTAAGTCGCTTTGGATAAAAGCGTCTGCCAAATGCATAAATGTAAATGTAAAGCATGGGGGTGGCAGCATCATGTTGTGGGGAGTAATTTTCTACAGTATGGACATGAGGATGGAAAATTGTGTGAAAATCTTTAAGACATCAGGAAGGAAGTTAAAGCTTGGTTGCAAATGGGTCTTCCAAATGGACAATGACCCCAAGTATACCTCCAAGATGTGGCAAATTGGCTTAAGGACAACAAAGACAAGGTATTGGAGTGGCCATCACAGAGCCATGACCTCAATCCGATAGAAAATTTGTGGGCAGAACTGGAAAAAGGGTGTGTGAGCAAGGAGGCCTACAAACCTAACTCAGTTACACCTGTTCTTTTCAATGGGCCAAAATTCCAGCAACTTATTGTGAGAAGCTTGTGGAAGGCTATCCAAAACATTTGACCCAAGTTAAACAATTTAAAGGCAATGCTACCAAATAGTAACAAAGTAGATGCAAACTTCTTACCCAATGGGAATATGATGAAATATATAAAAGCTGAAATACATAATTCTCTTTACTATTATTCTGACATTTCACATTCTTAAAATAAAGTATTGCTCCTAACTGATGTAAGACAGGCAATGTTTTCTATGATTAAATGTCAGGACTAAGGTGTATGTAAACTTCTGACTTCATACGTTTCTCAATTTGGCCGGGAACATCAGTGCAAAAGTGACCTTCCGTTGATGTAAGAGTTTCTTGCATTCCATGAATCAATCACGTTTCTCTCTTGTCGAATTCACAAAGTGTGGGAACAAGAAAAGGCTGTGGTTCTTCCAAGAAAGCCTTTCTTTACTCCTTGCCTCGTGATACACAAGATCTTTGTCGGATGATCTCAGAAATTTGGCCAGAATTGTTCTGGGCCACTCTCTCTCTCAGCAAATTGCCGAGCAGGAACCCTGTGAGCTCGCTCGATTGGCAGCTTATGGCCTGTTATGTCGAGAAGACTCGGAAAGAGCCTGTCCAGGATTTTCACCATATCTTGACCCTCGTCAGCCTCAGGAATTCCAACAATACGGACGTTATTCTGGCAGCTACAGTTCTCCATGTCTTCCAACTTATCTCAGACATGCTCCAAATCCACCTTGGTCGCTAGTGGATTATCAGATAATTCCCTCTACGATGACTGCATATAATCAATTTGTTTCTCGACATCCCACACTCTTGTAACCACGTCACTGAATTTTTTCTCCATGGCAGTGATCGATTGACGTATTACAGCAAGATCCTCCAAGTCAGCAACAACCTTCATCAGCATTGCTGACATGTTAAAATTTCTCACCGAATTTTCCTAATTTCCCCAACCAAACCGGCTCCCTGGCTCGAGGCTTCCGCACGTAAGTGTCGTAAGTGTCTTTTAATGTCCCCAGATCCTGAGGATTTTGAATTCTTTGACATATTGTCCTCCTAGAACAGTTATTGTACAGAATATCAAATCTCACTTTTGAATTATGACATTAATAGTGTTAAAACTAGCAAAGAGTGCAGAGCTCACCGTTCACACGTCCAAACCTCGCATGGCGTCATGTGCCTCCTCCAAACTTCAGCTTTAATATCACCACAATAGTACTGCGTCAGACTCTGGAAAGAACTACATTTATTTTACAATCTATAAGGAAGTCGTTTAAAGCAGCTCTTTCCTCATCTGATATAATGACTTTGGGAACTTCTATTTTGAAACCACAATTTGACCTTTGATTGAAATGCAGTATGGGAAATTTTGGCTTCCCTTTCTTGTGAAAGGATCTTCAGCTGGTATCAGAATATTGATAATGACCTGACGGTCTCATATTACTCCTGGCCTTTAAAGAAAGGCAGCTCTAGACTAGATCTTTGTGTCTGGTACTGCCAGCCAGAGTGCCAGAACCTACTCATTATTAGTGATTGGCTGTTGTATACTTTCATATGTTAAGTTATCCGTCTGTTCCACAATTATTATAAGACAATGATAATGAATGTAGTTGTATTTATGTTTAAACACTTTTATTTTATGGAATGGAATGCTTTTGTAAAATAGTATGGTAGTAATAATAAATGTCTCAAACAGTAGAATGCTACATTGTTGTCACGTGACCTCAATGAATGGTTAATTCAGTGAATAGTGTCCAGAAATTATTATTTTTTTAATCAAACTTTGCAGTAGTACATGCTGCATACAACAAAATGTTATTAGTATCATGGTAGTTTGCCAATCTTATCATAATCTTCACTCACCGGCCACATTATTAGGTACACCTGTACATCTACTTGTTCATGCAATTATGTAATCAACTAATCATATGGCAGCAGTGTAATGTATAAAATCAAGCAGATATGGGTCAGAAGCTTCAGTTAATGTACACATCAACAATCAGAATGGGGAAAAATATGATCTCAGTGATTTAGACTGTGGCGTGATTGTTGGTGCCAGACGGGCTGGTTTGAGAGTTTCTGTAACTGCTGTTCTCCTGGTATTTTCACCCAAAACAGTCTCTAGAGTGTATAGAGTATGGTACGAAAAACAAAAACAACCAGTGAGCAGCAGTTCTGTGGATGAAAACAGCTTGTTGATGAGAGAGGTCAACGGAGAATAGCCAGACTGGTTCGAGCTGACAGAGAGACTACAATAACTCAGATAACCCCTCTGTACAACTGTACTGAGCAGAATAGCATTTCAGAATGCACAACACATCAAACCTTGAACCTTGAAGGCTACAACAGCAGAAGACTATGTTGGGTTCCACTTCTTTCAGCCAAGAACATAAAACTGAGATTGCAGTGTGCCAACCATTTATGTACCTCAGCAGAAATCTAGATTTGTCAGACCAGGCAATGTTTTTCCAATTGTCTACTGTCCAGTTTTGGTGAACCTGTGCCCACTTCAGCTTCAGTTTCCTGTTCTAAGCTGTCAGAAGTGGTACCCGGAGGGGTCTTCTGCTGCTGTAGCCCATCTGCCTCAATATTTGACATGTTGTATGTTCAGAAATGCTTTTCTGTATTGCACAGTTGAAACGTGTGGTTATTTGGGTTACTGTCACCATCCTATCAGCTTCGACCAGTCTGGCCATTCTCCTCTGACCTCTGTCATTAACATTTTCCAATCCATTTTCACCCACAGAACTGCCGCTTGCTGGATGTTTTTTGTTTTTCACACCATTCTCTATACACCCTAGAGACTGTTGTGCATACAAATCCCAGGAGATCAGCAGTTACAGAAATACTCAAAGTATCCCATCAGGCACCAACAACCATGCCACGGTATAAATCACTGAGATCACATTTTTCCCCATTCTGATGGTTGATGTGAACATTAACTGAAGCTTCTGACCCATATCTGCTTGATTTCATACATTACATTGCTTCCACGCGATTGGCTGATTAGATAATTGTATGAATAAGTGGATAAAGGTGTACCTAATAAAGTGGCCGGTGAATGTATGTCATATCACCAATATGTATGAGTGATATTTACACCAATTAAAGCCTTTGCTATATAGAGGTGAGTGCCATTTCAAGTAAACCAGATACAGTGTTGGGTGTAATCTGATTACAATGTAATCAGGTATTGTAATATAATTCGTTTTTTAGTAAAAAAAATATATAATTTTAAAGTTTTTGAATTAAAATTCTTGTAATTTTATAACAGTTATTGTCTCTCAATCAATTT
Source organism: Moxostoma hubbsi (assembly GCA_032164185.1). Taxonomy (NCBI): domain Eukaryota; kingdom Metazoa; phylum Chordata; class Actinopteri; order Cypriniformes; family Catostomidae; genus Moxostoma; species Moxostoma hubbsi. The sequence continues at coordinate 15,335,155 of JAVLUX010000215.1, read as the reverse complement.
AATTAATTTTAAGAACATTACTTGGGGGGCCTGGGGAGCTCAGCAAGTAAAGACGCTGACTATCACCCCTGGAGTCGTGAGTTCGAATCCAGGGTGTGCTGAATGACTCCAGCCAGGTCTCCTAAGCAACCAAATTGGGCCGTTTGTCAGGGAGGGTAGTGTCACATGAGGTCACTGTCTCGTGGTCGCAACAATGTGGTTTGCTCTCGGTGGGACGCATGTTTGAGTTGTGTGTGGATGCCGCGGAGAATGCCGTGAAGCCTCCTCACGCGCTATGTCTCCGTGTTAACATGCTCAACAAGCCACTTGATGTGCGGATTGACTGTCTTAGACACTGAGGCAACTGAGATTTGTCCTCAGCTACCTGGATTGAGGGGGGAATTGGGCATTCCAAATTGGGGAGAAAAAAACCCCAAGTACATTACTTGAGACACGTCATTGTAAAGGAGAAGCGTGTGGATTTGAGTGTTTGACTTTATATTTAAGAAATATAGATATTATTTTGAATTTGCTGAGTTTAAATAACTTAACAAAATAACTTTAAAAGTAAAGAAATTGTTTGTAAATCAACAAAATTAATAGGTTGTAGTGGATTACACACCAGCACTGGCCAGATAGTAGAAATAGTTTAGCCTATTTAATTTAAGATCTAAAGGCTATTTAATCAAACAGAGGTGAATTTTTGTCAACAGTGGATGAAATATGACCACTTGTATGTATCAGACAGTATCAGAATTGAACTGTTGTTTTGAGAGTGACGGAATTTAATATAGGCTTGATTTGAATGAACCAATCAAATGTATCAGATATTCACGGTTTATCTGATTTTCTGTCTCAGGTGGACAAGTACCTTTATCACATGCGGCTGTCCGAGGAGAACCTGATGGACATTTCAAGGCGGTTCAGGAGGGAGATGGATAAAGGTCTAGGCAGAGACACTAACCTGACCGCGGCTGTCAAGATGTTGCCCACATTTGTCCGCTCCACACCAGATGGAACAGGTGATTTCACATCCTTTATCAAACATTACATGAGATTTAAACATTTAGAGAGGTAATAAAAGAATGAGAAATGTAATCGTTCTACTTCATAACAAGAACAGAAAGTACAGTTGATTATGTTGGTTAATGTTTAATGTGAACGTACCTTTTAAACTGAGCTACTAATCTGCATTGGATGTCAGCAAAAGACTTGGTCCAGAAACATGCAAGCAAAGATGCAAATTGCGTGAATAGTTGCCTTCAAAAGTCTGTGCCTTTTAAACTTAATGTGTTATTATTGAGGTAAGTTGCTATAAATATATCTTATTTATCCTGTAATATTATCTGTTGCTGCAATTTTCTGCAGAGTGAAAACCATACTAAAATACCCTCAAGTTTAGTTGTAATCAGTAAAATTGTATAAAATAATACATTAATGAATGACCACATTTGTTTGTTTAGAATTCTATTTAATGTATAGTTAGGATCAATTAGAGGCATTTACTACATGCCTCTAAAAAGTGTGTAAGCCTGCCTTTAAAAATATTTGTATTAAATTGGTTTCTGATTTTTTATATTTGCTCTATTGAAATCTGAAATAAACTCATCATTTGGCAACAGGTTGCTGAGGGAAGTCAATGCAATAAGAATTGCAATTCTTATTTACAAATAATCCTTCCTCAAAACAAATTTTCAAAATGTAATTAATTAAGATGTTAATGGGACAGTTCACTCAAAAATGTAAATTAGCTTATAATTTACTCACCCTCACGCCATCCCAGATGCATGTGTGACTTTCTTTCTTCTGCTGAACACAAACAAAGATTTTTAGAAGAATATCTCTGCTATGTAGGTCCATACAAAGCAAGTGAATGGTGACCAAAACTTTGAAGCTCCAAAAAACACAAAGGCAGCATAAAAGTAATCTCTAGGGCTTCAGTGGTTAAATCCATATCTTCAGAAGTGAAATAAGTGTAGGTGAGAAACGGATCAATATTTAAGTTATTTTTTACAAAAAATGTTCCTTTTCCAGAATGCATGAAAACAAAAGAAGAATTTGAAAGTGAAAGTGAAAGTGGAGATTGCTTGAAAAAAGGAGTTAAATATTGATCTGTTTTTTTAGCCACACCTATCATATAAATTGTGAAGACATGTTTTATCCAAAGAGTTTTATGGATTTTTTTAAATGCTGCCTTAATATCCCTTTGGAGCATTACAATTTTGGTCACCATTCACTTGAGCTGTGTCTAAAAATCTTTGTGTTATGCTGTAAAAAGTTTTACACATCTGGGATGGCATGAGGGTGAGTAAATGTTGAGAGAATTGTAATTTTTAGGTGAACTAACTGGAACTGAAACGATTTAATTCCTTACCATTCCCATCCCTAGCGTGTTACCTACTTAGGCTCACATACTTTATGCCTACTTTGAGCATATCTATTGCTTTGTCATTTAAAACCTTACAAATATCTTTGAAAGAAGTGTGCTTGTGCTTCCTTTTTTTTTAAATAAATAAAAATGCCACTCACTTTGATATTTTATCTCATGCAATGACATTCATACATTTTTTATGTGTGTCCAAATACTATTGGTCCCACTGTGTGTAAACAAGATTTCTAGTCAAAATGAAATTCTAATGAGGAAAAACCAATAAACGAACAGGCAAAGAGCAGCCATGAGGTAGAAAATTGTTAGAATATTGTTATTGTGCAGAAATGTCGCAGGCCTGCGGGAGTAGGATGCCTAGCGGGTCTAGTCATCATGTGTGTATAGTGTTGTCCTTAGGGTGACCCAGAACAATCTAGCTTGCTGTTGAACACATTTCAATTATGACCTCCTTGTGTTGTGAGCTGAAGGAAATATTAATCCAGCTCTACGGGTGTGCTTTTATCACTGATCGTGTTTTTGTATACATGTATGTGTTTGTCCCTATGAATGACACCAAATCAGTGTGTTTCCTGGTGTCTGCAGGTGTTTTCCTGTGTGCACTCAGATGAGTCTCAGGCAGGGTATGAGAACAATAACTGTAGTTGTGTTCCTAAAAAGAATGCCTTCACAGAGAATAGTAGTCAGCACCCAGCACTGTAGGCATGTGGGTGCACTAGAAAGTGTTGCCAAGGGAACTGATCTGCGAGACAATTATGGGTGCACATCTAAATGTTTGCCGTGCTTGCTTACTCTGGGACTTTATTAACCTTTCATGATGTGATGGTTGGAGATATTGTTATATTTTCTGCCGCTTTTCATTTTCATCATCGTTTTTTTCAGTAATCTCTATTTCACTCTTGCAGAGATCCAAGCTATTTTCTTCTTCAAAAATGCAAAGGTTTTTACAAAGGCTCCAATGCCTTTTCTCTGCTGTTGATGCTTTGCTGATTTTTATTTCAATATGCTTGGGCTGCACAATTAATCGAAAAAAATAAAAATAACTTTGAATCGAGATTGCAATTACAGATGCTGCAATTAACTAGTGAAGTTTCAACTACAGCATTCCACTTAGGTGTACTCAAATGACATTATGTTTTCTATTTGCAACATATTTTTTGTCCTATGTTTATAAAAATGCAATGGCAAATCAGAGACTTTTATATAGAAAAACAAATACTAAAAAACATTGTTTTTTTTACAATTGAAATCTCATCAAGGCTACGTCCACATCAATCTGGATACATTTGAAAATGGCATTTGTTTCCCCCCAAAATGCTCTCCATCCACACTGCTGTTTTAGAGTGTTTTCCAGAAGTTTCTCATCCACATTGAAACATATGAAGCACTTAAATCCCCTTACTGCATATGCGAAAAAATTGCTGTTCCACGTACGTTCTGAAGTGTAATTGTCCTCATGTTCCGTCGCCGGACAGCAATTGAGGAAAATTCCCGTCACCTTTGAAGGAATGCAGTGTGAAGGTTGTACAATGTAACATTACTGTCAGGACCAGTGAGCAAGAGGACCCATTTGCAGTGAAAACAGTCTTTATTGACAAAAATTGGCAAACAGAATAGCTGGGAGGGAAATAACTGGGACTTCTAGGGACCCAGAGGAAAACATTATCAACTGGCTGGAGGTAAGGCAGGCGGGACCATCCCAAGGCCTTTAGCTTGAGGCAGGAGTGTGCAGAGAAAGGCAGTAAAAGGGGTGGGAACCAGAGAAGCCAACCCAGGGTAGCAGAGACATACTTAGGCAGACAGAGGTGGTTACCAGCAGAGGTGAGCCTAGGCCAATCAATATCAGCCCAGGGATGGATCAGCAGTAAGAGCCAGACAGCGATCAAACACTGGGCAGACTAGGTGCAGGGCAAAGAGAGAGAGAGGGAGATGTTAACCAGGGAGGGTAAGGAAAAAATTAAAAAACAAAAACATCCAACAGGAAACAGACAAGGCGCCAGGTTCAACAGACGTAGAGCTGGATGTTGAAAGCACTGAGGCAAACAACGATCTGGCACAGGACAACACATATGAGGAGATTAAATAGAGAGCAAACCAAAAGGGGAAAAGAGGAACTGGTGAGGCTGATTGTGCTGACAAGCAAACATGGAGATGGCCCTTGCAGCGAAACCCCATGACATTGCCAGCACATGGCTGACAAAACAAAACACAAAAAGGGAGGGGAAAAAAAACGACAGACCGAACAAAACAAAACCTGAGCTGATCAGACTGGGGCCCTAACTTTTTTGTAATAACACTATCAGAGTGGGTAGCAGGCACAACAATGCCACTACAACATGGGCTGCCATCTTAAGTGTTTCGGGTTGAATGGATCACTGCGTGAAGTGACAACAAATACGTCAGTGTTTTCCGCTGTCCATACTACAACTTTTTTCCACTTGGGAGAGCGTTTTCGAGAGCTCCCCTTTCAGTGCAGAAAATTGCTGTCTCAGTATGGATGGAAGTCCAAAGCCTAGTGACGCATTTTTAAACAAAAACGTATTAGTGTGGCTGTAGCTTGAAATAAATTCTCAGCGTGTTTTGAATGTGTCCATCATTGCTTTTGATCTACAGTATATACCAGGTCTCATGAAAGATTATGCAGATCTGAAATCAGCACAAATATAGGCTCGTGTAGCCAGACCTTTGACTTAAACAGTAAAGGTCTAAGATCTATCGTAACTAACATTGACAAAGAACCGCCCACTAAGGCAGGAAAAGACATCTAACTGACATGTAAAGCGACCAGTCACTGCCGGGTTTGTCACTACGTGATGTTTAGGGGGAGGGTTATCGGAGATGACTCATACCATAATAAAAGACCGGCATGGGAAAATAAATGATTTATATAATGCTGCGCAAGTCTCTCAGAGCGATTGCACAGAAAACACGGGAAAATAGCAGAAAATGTGTAGCGAGTGTAAGTACAGCACAGAACCTCATTACAGAGTATTTCACAGACATAACTAAGTAAACAAAGCAGAATATACATAAAAGCATGCATAAAGCTCATGGATATCCGTTTGTCTTTCTGCTACGTGCCTCAAACCAAATGCTGAAAATCTTTAAAAGAGTTGATGTGACTAACCTAGCAAACTTGGGCAATATCTGTATTTGTTCATCTTCAAAAGTGCTCATTGTATCAACACGGAACCTTGTGAACTCGACTCTTGCTTCCACTGGACTAGTGCAAACTAAGCTCTCGGAAATCCTGTAAAAGTTAGCCAATCAGATTTGGTCTGACTGGACGGAGAAATCGGTTCCAATTTTGTGTGCTATACAGGTGCTGGTCATATAATTAGGATATCATCAAAAAGTTGATTTATTTCAGTAACTCCGTTCAAAAAGTGAAACTTGGATATTGTATTCATTCATTACACACAGACTGATATATTTCAAATGTTTATTTCATTTAATTGTGATGATTAAAACTGACAACTAATGAAAATCCCAAATTCAGTATCTCCGAAAATTAGAGTATTACTTAAGACCAATACAAAAAAATGATTTTTAGAAATGTTGGCCAACTGAAAAGTATGAACATGAAAAGTATGAGCATGTACAGCACTCAATACTTAGTTGGGGCACCTTTTGCCTGAATTACTGCAGCAATGGAGTCGATCAGTCTGTGGCACTGCTCAGGTGTTATGAGAGCCCAGGTTGCTCTGATAGTGGCCTTCAGCTCTTCTGCATTGTTGGGTCTGGCATATCGCATCTTCCTCTTCACAATACCCCATAGATTTTCTATACGGTTAAGGTCAGGCGAGTTTGCTGGCCAATTTAGAACAGGGATACCATGGTCCTTATACCAGGTACTGGTAGCTTTAGCACTGTGTGCAGGTGCCAAATCCTGTTGGAAAATGAAATCTGCATCTCCATAAAATTGGTCAGCAGCAGGAAGCATGAAGTGCTCTAAAACTTCCTGGTAGACGGCTGCGTTGACCTTGGACCTCAGAAAACACAGTGGACCAACACCAGCAGATGACATGGCACCCCAAACCATCACTGACTGTGGAAACTTTACACTGGACTTCAAGCAACGTGGATTCTGTGCCTCTCCTCTCTTCCTCCAGACTCTGGGACCTTGATTTCCAAAGGAAATGCAAAATTTACTTTCATCAGAGAACATAACTTTGGACCACTCAGCAGCAGTCCAGTCCTTTTTGTCTTTAGCCCAGGCGAGACGCTTCTGACGCTGTGTCTTGTTCAAGAGTGGCTTGACACAAGGAATGCGACAGCTGAAACCCATGTCTTGCATACGTCTGTGCGTGGTGGTTCTTGAAGCACTGACTCCAGCTGCAGTCCACTCTTTGTGAATCTCCCCCACATTTTTGAATGGGTTTTGTTTCACAATCCTTTCCAGGGTGCGGTTATCCCTATTGCTTGTACACTTTTTTCTACCACATCTTTTTCTTCCCTTCGCCTCTCTATTAATGTGCTTGGACACAGAGCTCTGTGAACAGCCAGCCTCTTTAGCAATGACCTTTTGTGTCTTGCCCTCCTTGTGAAAGATGTCAATGGTCATCTTTGGACAGCTGTCAAGTCAGCGGTCTTCCCCATGATTGTGTAGCCTACAGAACTAGACTGAGAGACCATTGAAAGGCCTTTGCAGGTGTTTTGAGTTAATTAGCTGATTAGAGTGTGGCACCAGGTCAATATTGAACCTTTTCACAATATTCTAATTTTATGAGATACTGATTTTGGGATTTTCATTAGTTGTCAGTTATAATCATCAAAATTAAAAGGAATGAACACTTGAAATATATCAGTCTGTGTGGTATGAATGTATACATTATACAAGTTTCACTTTTTGAATGGAATTACTGAAATAAATCAACTTTTTAATGATATTCTAATTATATGACCAGCACCTGTAAGCATCAGATTGTTAATACACAGGCTGTGGGTGGGCCATCTGAGGCTGAGCCTAGCACAAATATTGCCAGACTTCACCAGCTGAGGAAGTTCAACCTGTCACAGGAGCTGCTGACCCAGTTCTACTCGGCCGTCATCGAGTCTGTTCTGTGTACACCTATAACTGTCTGGTTTGGTCCAGCCACCAAATCAGACAGAAGAAAACTACAACGGACATTCAGGACTGCTGAGAGGATTATTGGTGCCCCCCTTGCCCACCCTACAAGACCTGTAGATCTCCAGAGTGAGGAAACATGCAGGTAGAATCACTCTAGACCCAACACATCCTGCCCACTCCCTTTTTGAAGTGTTGCCCTCTGACTGGCACTACAGAGCACTGAGCACCAGGTCATTCAGGCACAAGAACAGTTTCTACCCTCAGGCCATTTACCACATGAACAATTGCCATCAGGACTCCCATAGTGTAATAATGTTTAAATAAGTCATGTACATATGTAAATGCACTCAAATTTAATTCAATAAATGTACATACCCCTACCTTGCATATACATTACCACTTGCACCTGTACATATACCATTCTATGTTATATGTCCTATTTATTTGGATGTCTATTTATACTCTTACCTTGTTTTATATTCGGTGTCTCCCTATAATGTTCTGTGTGCACTTGTTTCTCCTATCACCAAAAAAAATTAAAAATTCCTTGTGGACGTAAGAACACTTACAACACAATAAAGCTCATTCTGATTCCGATTCTGAATATTGACAAAATCAACTTTTGACTACATTTACATATATTACATCTTCGATTAATTTCCATTCGCCGAAACGTTTTCTGAATAAATTAGCTAAGAAACAGCTTTTGGAATTTATCCCTGCTCTCATTGCATGAGTTTGGAGATAAGAAGGCATATTGCACTTATAAGAATAACTCTTACTGGTTGGGTTAATAAAAAGCATTATCAATTTGTCAACATTTAAATGTTCATTAAAAAATGTAGAGTTTATGGGATACAAATATGGTGGTGTGGTTATAAAGTCACATCAACAGAAGATGAGCATACTGAGCAGTATACATATTATATGCTGCAAAAATAGTGTAGTATGCCATTTTAATAATATCCCATGTCATCATTAGTGATAGATGGATATATCAGCCAGCGATGGCACCAATGGTCTAATATCTCATATTAAATTGTTTCAAAAATTCAAACAAAATCTAACATAAAACAAAGGCATTCGGAGTAAACAAAAAATAGTTTTTAAATGATAAATGTTATTTATTGAAGCAAAAAAGTTATCCAAGACCAACTGGGCCTGTTTGAAAAAGTTTACATTTACATTTTACATTTACATTTATGCATTTGGCAGACGCTTTTATCCAAGGCGACTTACAGTGCATTTATTACAGGGACAATCCCCCTGGAGCAACCTGGAGTTAAGTGCCTTGCTCAAGGGCACAATGGTGGTGGCCATGGGATTCGAACCCCCTTATTTACCCCCTTAGTTACTAAATCCCCCAAATCTATGAAACTGCATTCATAATGGGGTTCAGCTGGACTAGACATGCCAGATTACTGCCAGCCCTGTTCAATCAAATCAACACCTAAATAGACATTTTTCAGTAGCATGAAGTTGGCTAAAAGGTCTCGCCAGTTGCAAACTATGCCAAGGTTGAAAGAAATTCCAGAAATGATGAGGAAAAAGGTGATTGAAATACATCAGCCTGGGAAGGGTTACAAAGCTATTTCAAAGGCTCTGGGATTCTAAAGAACCACAGTGAGAGCCAGAAGTGGCATACTTTCCAAAGTTTCTCCAAGAGCACAGCGACGACTCATCCAGGAAGTCACAAAATAGCCAAGGATAACATCCAAGGAACTGCAGGCCTCTCTCACATCTATCACTAGACACTGGTCCAAAATGCCATCAATGGAAGATTGATGAGGCGAAAACAACTGCAAACACAGAAGATCCTTAAGGCTTGTCTGAATTTTGCCAAAGTGCACCTTGATGATCCTCAAAACCTTTGGGAGAATGTTCTGTGGACTGATGAGTTGAAAGTGGAACAGTTTTGAAGACGGTCAAGCATGGTGGTGGTAGTGTGCTGGTGTGGGGATGCTTTGCTGCCTCAGGGCCAGGGTGACTTACAATAATTTAGAGATACATGAATTCTGATCTCTATCAGAAAATCCTAAAGATGAATGTCCGGTCATCAGTCCGTGAGTTGAAGCACAAGTGCAACTGTATTATGCAGAAGACAATGATCAAAGCATAGGAGTAAGTCAAACTCTGAATGGCTCAAAAGAAGCAAAATTAAAGTTTTGGAGTGGCCTAGTCAAAGTCCTGACTTGAACCCGATTGAGATGCTATGGCAGAACCTTAAATGGGCAGTTCATGCTCGAAAACCTTCCAATGTGTCTGAACTAAAGCAGTTCTGCAAGAAGAGTGGGACAAAATTTCACCACGGCGTAGTGAAAAACTGATCTCCAGTTATCGGAAGCGTTTGGTTGCAGTTGTTGCTGCTAAAGGTGGCACAACCAGCTATTAAGTTTAAGGGACCAGTTAGTTTTCACATGGGTGATACACGTGTTGGATAACGTTTTTGGTTCAATAAAAAATATATACACTGGCAGCCAAAAGTTTGGAATAACTTACAGATTTTGCAGTTTCTGAAGAAAATTGGTACTTTAATTAACCAAAGTGGCATTCAACTGATCACAAAGTATTTTCAGGACATTACGGATATAAAAAAACAGCACTCACTCCAACACCTTATCCTTGAGTCATTATGATAAATTGCTAATTTGGTACTAGAAAATCACTTGCCATTGTATCAAACACAGTTGAAAGCTATTTGGTTCGTTAAATGAAGCTTAACATTGTCTTTGTTTTTGAGTTGCCACAGTATGCAATAGACTGGCATGTCTTCAGGTCAATATTAGGTCAAAAATGGCAAAAAAGAAACTGCTTTCTCTAGAAACTTGTCATTCAAACATTGTTTTGAGGAATGAAGGCTATACAATGCTTGACATTTCCAAAAAACTGAAGATTTCATACAAAGGTGTACACTACAGTCTTCAAAGACAAAGGACAACTGGCACTAACAAGGACAGAAAGAGATGTGGAAGTCCAGATGTACAACTAAACTTGTCTCTAGTTTGAGAAATAGATGCCTCACATGTCCTCAGCTGACAGCTTCATTGAATTCTACCTGCTCAACAAAAGTTTCATGTACAACAGTAAAGTGAAGACTCAGGGGTGCAGGCCTTATGGAAAAATTGCAAAGAAAAAGCCACTTTTGAAACAGAAAAACAATAAGAAAAACTAAAAATTGTCCACAGACATTGGACAACAGATATCTGGAAAAGAGTGTTATGGATCTTGATCCCATTCAGCTTTTGTGGGATCAGCTTGACTGTAAGGTGCATGAAAAGTGCCCGACAAGACAGCCACATCTATGGCAAGTGTTACAGAAATCGTGGGATGAACAAAACAAAAATGATGTTGTTAGGCCTATATACTTGCCTTTTCTTAACACAAACTTAAATTAGCCTTATGAAGACGAAAAAAGTCAGCTGACTGACTGAATATTCTACACTTTTTTAAAGTCTATAAACTATCAGAACTAGTTCACTTTCAGAAAATTAACATTTGAACAATTTAAAACTTTTAATTATTTTAAATCTAACATTCTTTAACTCGGATCGCATTTGCTGAGCTTCTTCAGAAAATGTAAATTGCATTATAATGCTAAAATTAATTATAATTAATAAAATAAAAATAAAATATCCTATTGAATATCAGGAATTATTAATATGTAAACCCTGATATTACACCGCATCAATATACACATCGACAGAAGGTCCTTCTACTAAGAACGAAAGTTTCCCCCACTGCTTGGTGCAGGTTGCCAGCTGGAACAGGGCCATGGCGATTCGCTTTCGGGTCGGAACCGGTGGCAACCTGTGATAGGTGCAACATCAGGACCAGTCATATTAGAAGAGCAACTGCTCCCTTTTAATTGCAATTCCTCATCTTCTGAATGCATTTATTTGTGAAATTAAAATGACAGCATGCTGGATAATTTCAAAGAATTGTCTCAATACTTTACCAAATTTTACCAAAACTTTGGAAGAAAAAAATCATTAGGGACATCTTGGAGGCGAAAGGTACACAATTAGCGTTAAACACAAATTTCTGTATATAAATGGCTTAAGGGCATTTCTTTTGCGATAAACCATAACCTATGCGACAATGAGTTTTTTAGGCATGACGTCATCACGCACACCATTTTTATCGATAAAAGGCCATTTGAATGGAAATGGGCAGAATACGCTTTTTCACTTTGTCGATAACAAAATAGCACGAAAAGTGGATGGAAACTAGGCTGTGTACTAAGGTCACATCTGTCAGAACACTGCTGGTTAGTTAGTTTAGAATTGCTTTCAGAGAAGTGGGAATTCAAGTGTCTTTCGGCACAGAAAATCATACAATAAAATTAACTTGAAGGCAAACATTAAAAGGTGTAGTTTAAATGGGTCATCCAATTTTCCTTGATCTTTTGAAATAAGTTCAATGCAAGATTTAATGAAAACAAAAACTTTACAAATTAGATTTTGAATCACAGATTTTCAATGTGGACTCAAGCTTTTGAACCCATCTGTAATTTTAGTTTGTTGTTTTGCTTTTAGAAACTGGCAACTTCCTAGCACTGGACTTGGGTGGAACCAATTTCCGGGTTCTGCTTGTGAAGGTGTCTAATAATGGAAAGCAGACGGTGGAGGTGGAGATGGAAAACCAAATCTATGCCATTCCAGAGAACATCATGAGAGGCAGTGGAACAGAGGTGAGTAGTATGTGTGTGGGACAGATTTTGAAAATGGCTTCATAAACATACAAAATATTGTCATAATTAAAATCCAAACATGGAGAAAGTTTTGTGTAAAGGTTAGGTTTACAAGTAGTTGTAGAGCTTTTGATAAAAAATTGCTGGTTTTCCATTCAATAACTTTTATCATGAAATATTGAATGGAAACATTTGATATGCAAACAAAATCAAAATGTGCATAAAATGTAATGCGCTTGGACGAGGTGGATTTTCTAGACTTTCACATTAGTTAAAATGCGCATTGAGGTAATTGAAATAGTTTCTTAGCAAAATGAAGATGTGTTTTGACCATTTGTGCATGTGTTATGAGTGAGCTGCGATAGTTTGTTGTGACTGGCCCAATGAATGATCTGAACTTGGCACACAATTCTTCGTGCATAGCCCTTGGCATTCTGAAGTGTTTAACCCACAGCTGGTCACGGTCACAAACGTGTCTCAAACCTTTTTGTCTTGTCTCATTCTTTTGCTCGTCTTTGTCATTTGTGTGTTTGAGTCTCTTTATCACGATCATGTTTTTGTAACTGTTACGAGCCAACCCAGTCAGGGGTTGTGGATATGTAACAAGAAGGTTCCAGCACTAAACATTTAGGAAAGAACAAATAAGGCATTTATTTAATATTAAATGAGAAAGGGAGGCAAAAGGGCTCCTTTAAAACTCCTTTACCCAGAAAATTTCAATAAACACTCTAAATCCCTTTCTACCCCAAAACAAGAGAAAACAGATATTGAAACAAAATAGCAGCCACCCACAAATTCTCCCAGTGTAATCAGTCCAAGACACACTTGACTTAGGAAAACACCTTTTAACAACAGGTCACTCAGTATGTACAAATGCAATCACAGGCGATATACAACAAATTCACAAGCGAGTATAACAACACATCTGAGCTAGGAGAGTGGAGATGGGAATGGAGTGTTCCAGCAGCTCACAGCCAGACCAATCAGGAGAATGTCTCATTAGTGCTCTCACCTGGTAGTGATTAGAGAGAGAGAGAGAGAGAGAGGGAGGAGAAAAGCCAGGGGAATAACAGACATGCAAAACTAAACATTCCCACCCCAAAATACACAACCAAAACTGATACGTTACACCACATTGAATACGTCTTATGACATAACGCCTCCCCAATGAAAAGATACAAACAAATGATCACAAATAAAAATACACTTAGAAATACGTTCAGGGACTTAACAGTAACCAATTAACCCCAATGAAGAAAACATCTCAGAGCCTCTTCAAAAGAAATGCAATTTAAGATTTAACATTTTAGAAGCAACTTTGTAGTGTAGATGAGAACAACATGGCCAAGTTTAGCAATTGAACTGCAGTGCTGGATTTGCTTCTAAAATTGTAAATGAAGTTACTCTTTTCTTCTTTGATTTTGACAATTATTTGAAAATAAGGAAAATGATTATTTGGATATAAGAGTTTAAATTATCTCTTAAGTGTCATCTTAATGACAGTAGGAAGATGTATTTAAAGCTTCTGTTCTCAAAGCACAAAACACCATCTGTCTGCCTGAAATTACAACCTTAGACAACTGAAATCTATTAGCTGTCTAATGTTTTTTTGTTCTTCTAAACTTGTTCACTGTTGAGAGATGTTTTGACACTTATCGGAATAGTTCACCTAATGCTGTCTTAAACTCGTATGATTTTCTTTCTTCCACTGAACAAAAATATATATTTTGACGAAGATATGAGGTGTTTTTTTATCCACAATGCAAGTCAGTGGTAAGGTTCTAATGGGTACTTTGTTCCAAAAAAGACATAAATGCAGCAGTATGGACAAAAACATCTCATATCTCAAAATATTTTGTTTTGTTCGACAGAAGAAATAAAGTTATATGAGTTATAGATGGCACAAAGGTGAGTAAATGAAAAGGAGTTATCATTTGGCTGAACTAATTCTTTAAGTGGTTTAATTCATTAGGGTGTTATCAAATACTTACTGGAGCTTGCCATTACTGCACATTTTGGATATCTCCCTTATTTAAAACATCTGAATTAATTAATTAGCTGACTGGTGTATTAAATGACCTGAACTGAGAGTGTCATCCAGAATATGCTGTTCTGGGAGCCTCTAGGAATAGTTTGCAAAACTCTGTTAAATCATTTTCTACACTTCCTTGGGTTGCATCCTAAAACAAAAATATGAAAGTTAAAAAAACAACAAACAAAACTGTAAAGGTATTAATGTAAAGGAGGAGGCGGGAACCGGCTTGACAATATAAATAATATTTTAATGAAGAACTTTACCAAAAAGACAAACACACAAAGGTGTCGGACAGCTGCCCGTAAATCTCTCTCTCTGTCCCACTGCAGTCTCCAGACAGCCTTTATCCCTCTCTGAGGCTTGATTAGCCTGATTAGGGGCCGGGTGTGTAGCATCACGACCCGGCCCAGCCCTCCGCCCTGTCACATTTCTCCCTCATTCTCTCAGGCCATACACCCCCCCCCCCCCCCCCCTTTTTCCTGGGGAGGGGCATACCTAATGCCCCGTCTGCCGGCAGGTCGGCACCTACACGCCGTAAAGATGATCGTGCCAAATTAACAAAAAAAAGAGAGGGAAAGGATAACACTGAGCGGCATTGAGAGAGATAGAGGAGATAGCTAGAGAGAGAGAGAGAGAGAGAGAGAAAAAAAATCACTTACTCGCCTGTTCTCTGATACACCGTAGCTTGGTCCTCGGCCATTCCTCCACCCTCTAATGGATGACAACCGTGCCTCTCCGGCTGGATCGGAAGCAGACCTCCGGCCCTTGACGGACGGAATGCCCCGCCACGTTTTTGGTGGACGGTAGGGGTCTCTCCCCCCCCCGGCAGCGGTAACTGCTCCAGGCGGTTGATTGTGAGCCCCTCCTCCCCTTGCAGTCGGCGGCTGTTCCTCCGCTTCCAAGCGGCCGGGCTCGTCCATCCTCAGGCGGATGGCCGCGGCTGCTCCGTTGGGGTGGATGGTAGTGGCGAGTACTCTACTATGGCACGAGAACCGGCCGCTTGGAGTACTCTACTATCTACCGAGAACCGGCTTGAGCATATAAATAATATTTTAATTGTAAACTGAACCAAAAAGACAAACACACAAATGTGCCGGACAGCAGCCGTAAATCTCTCTCTGTCCCACTGCAGTCTCCAGACAGCCTTTATCCCTCTCTGAGGCTTGATTAGCCTGATTAGGGGACGGGTGTGTAGCATCACGACCCGGCCCAGCCCTCCGCCCTGTCACAAAAACATATGCTCATTTAAATCTAAATATTTTTTATCATCATGTTAATAAACACATTGCTTATCACCCTTTCTTTGATATAATACATTTTTGTACGTTGTTTTTGTATTATTAGTGGTGCTTGCGAAGCAAAACCTTTTGAGAATCAGCCTGGTAACTGCCTAGCAACCGAGAAGCAAAACACATATCTCTGCATCGGTTCATCGTAGAGACTTCTGGGTTGGCACATTTGACTAAGGCTAGCAAGAGCCTTTTCATTATCTCCTTGGTAACTGCCTAGCAACCAGATGGGGTTACCCTAGCAACCAAATAACAAAACACACATCTCTGCACCAGAACATCATAGAGACTTCCGGGTTGGCTCAGTGCCAAGTGCCTAAACATGCTATCTACCAGTCAGTCTGTCTGTCTGTCTGTCTGTCTGTCTGTCTGTCTGGCTGGCTGGCTGGAACTAACTAATTAAGCTTTTAAATCTTTTTTCTCTGTACATTGCTTTAATCATTAGTACAATCAGCACCACACAATGGATTACCTGCAAAAGCCTGTAATTTGCTTAAAATCTTTAGTCCATAAATCTTTATGTCAATGAACATGTCAGTGCCATCAGAATGTCTAGTACTTGTGTCATTGTTCACAAACAAGATGGTTAGTTGTTTCAAAATGCTTAGTTATGTTTTTTATATAAAAATGTACTCTGATGTATTTTCTGATGTAACACTATGGCTAAATTTTTAATGATGATGATTGAATATGCACAAGGCTGCACTTTTTATGTGTGGCATTTATACATTTCAACAGTACAAAGACACATTCCTTTATGTGAGATTAGGATTGCAAGAGATTGGACATGATTCACAAAGGAAAAACATACTATGTAAACATAGAAAAGGTTACCATAGGAAACGCTTCATAGAAAGACATTCCAGTCTGTTGGGCCAAAGATTCTCATCTACATCACAGCGGATATCTTCTCTTGCGATGCAGCAAGGAAAGAATCTTTTTGCATGTCTTATCCAGCCTCTGCAGGCGTCAGCTGTGATGTCCTCACATGCGGCATCCATGGCAGCCAGCAGGGTCATTGATCGTAGACCTTCCACCTCCATGCTCCAAAGAACTCCACAATTGGGTTAAGGAATGGGGAATAGGGTGGGAGGAATTCCATAATCATCCTGTGGTGAGTCACAAACCATTGCCTGATGGTGTTTAAGCGATGGAAACTCACATTATCCCAAAGTACCACATACTTTGGTAACTCATCATGAACTTGACCTCTCTCATCAGCAGGTATGAGATCCCTGTATAGGTTGTCTAAGAAGGTGAGGAGATGCTATGTGTTGTATGGCCCTATAAGGGGGATATGTGTTACCACACCATTCCCTGACAAAGCAGCACACATAATTATGTTTCCACCATGTTGGCCTGGCACATCCACAGTAGCTCTGTGTCCAATGAAATTTCGACCCCGCCTTCTGATTTTGGTCAGGTTGAAGCCAGCTTCATCTAGGTATATGAAGTTGTGAGGTGGTTCACTTGATTCCAGTTCCATTATACGCTATATCCCAGAAGATGCAAAATTAGATTTATGAGTTATATGTATTTTCATTTTGGACAACTTAAATCTACATCAAATATACACATATTGCATGTTCTTTTCTACAGCCAAAGCAAATGTATACAACTCACACTTACTGTAAAGTAATTACTGTATGCACATATTTTACCTGTACATACTGGTACCATAGCTCCTTCACTCTGTCACCATTCCTTTCAAATGGTATATGGTACAGCTGTTTCATGCTCATATGGTTTCTTTTCAGCACCCTGTCGATGGTTGAGATGCTAACAGACTGGATGTTTACAAAGACGTTGTCTTCTATAATGGCACTCTGAATCTCCCTTAGTCCAATTAGCATTATTTTTAATTAGCCTCCTGTTGTTGAGGTGTAAAAAGGGGCCCTCTCCCACCCCTGTGAGGTAGTCTTGCAGTCCTGATGCCAAACACAAGATTGAGGAAGATTGAGGAAGTTTTCAGTGTAAAAAAGTATGTAGTATTACAGGGCAGTGCACATTCTTGGGTTACAAACCTGTTATGTCTGCAAAACCTTTGAATGATTGAGGACACAGTTGTTCTCCCAACATTCGGCTGCACCTTTCGACCAGCCTCAGCCATTTTAAGGCCATGATTGAGAACATGGTCCACAAGAGTGGTCCATATTTCATCGGAAACACACCTGTCTCCTTGGCCTCTTCTACCTCTTCCTCTGTTTTGCCTCCCTACCCTTCCACCACGCATCCTTAGTCCTCTTCTTCCCAGCCGTTGACCCTGTTAGTTTCCTTGTTGTCCTACCATTGTCAGAAATTGTAACTGTGTTGTGCTCTGTCTATATATGCTTGCCAATTGAAGGTTCATTAGATGCACCTCTGAGCTATTTTAGAGAACTGGTTAATCATTGGTAGATCTAACATTTCACACTTCCCCTTCATTAGTGAAAGTCAAGATTCACATGAGAGCAATTCATCAATTCAGGATACATTTACAAAAATGTATGAATTGCTCTCATGTGAATCTTGAAAGTCTAATAGAAATGTATAGAAAATATGCTTTACATATTATGACAACAGGTTCAACCATTTTTTCTTTAATGACTTGTGCAATTAACCTAGTCAATGAGCCTAGATGTTTTGGGGGGGGGGGGGGGGGGGGTAAGACTATTCAACAGAGAACCAGCATAATACATATTGATCAGCATGACATTAGCAACTGATAATGTAGGAAACAGCAGACAATTGTACATAACCAATTGCATGAATGTTCCAAAAAATTGTCAATTTGTTCAAAAACATTAGAAATTGATTTTATGGTGTAAAATCTGCAAAATTGGCTCATTACACACTTTTTAAAATTGCGTTAAACGGTAGGTTTCTAGTTCTGCGACATCATGCCGGGTAGCAGCGGCTACAGTTAATTATCATTGGTCCAAAAACTGTATATTAAAGATATAGTTTACCCGAAAAAGGAAAATGCTGTCATAATTTACTCACACTCATGTTGTTCCAAACCCCACATGACTTCCATGAAACACAAAAGGAGATGTGTCCCAGTCACCGTTCACTTTTTTCCCATGTTCACTGTTTGCTTTTTTGGGTGTAACAGTGAGTTAAATTCTCAACAATGTAGTCATTTAGTGACAAGATGATGTAATAATGTAAATAATACATATTTAAAATACATAATGTGTATAGTTATTATATTGGTAAATTACTGTGCAATGCATAATATACTATACACTCCTTGCACAGTAATACTGTATACTAATAAAATAAATATACTCATTATGTATTTACACACACAATAGTACACATATTGCACGGTAAATGATATACGCAAGTACTTACAGCTGCAGAATGATTTCAATATTTGGAGTATGTGAAACATTTCTATATATGTAATTGAATGTGCGTGATACAAGTGTTAATAGTGGAATATCGGTAACAAGGCAATAATTGAATACAGTTTGCTGTACTGGCAGGGTTGGTTTGGTTACTTTTTAAATGAAATATGTTACAAATACTGATTACTTGGTAATAACGTAATCAGTATCATAATCCAATTACCACAATTAGAAAGTAATGTGTGATCAGATTAATCGAATTACTTTTGGACTACTTCAAGTTCACATATGTAAATAAAGTCAAGAGAAAAGCAATATGATCTCTAAATTTTTTATTATGCCTTTTAAATGCAAACAAAATATTTTTGAATAATGTTATTAGTGATGTAGCTATTAAATATATATATATATATATATATATATATATATATATATATATATATATAAGAAAAAAAATATGAAAAACAGGGACAATGTCTCCTTATTTTCTCATCAATCAAATACAATTAGAACAGATGCAATTAGCAATTAATTATGTGTTTGTTAACATTAAACAAAATCTAACAGGATATACCTCCAGATTAAAAAACACTAAACAAAGTTTAATTCTGCCATGTATTACAGTTAGAGTGTAGACTAATTGGTATCATTCAATAACCTCCAACTGCAATAGATAGATCATAAGCTATCTTCATTATCATCTTCATTAATGCAATGCCTCCAGTGTCTTTCCTATGCTTGCTCATGATTCATAGTCCAACATGACCAGCTAACGTTCTATGTTTGTTTAATGGAATTGTAATGACAAAGAATAAATAAATTAAATTAAATTAAATTTAACAAAACCTTTTTAGTGAGTCTTTAATTACTTATTCCTATGTACTATCGAGTTTTGAAATGATATAATTGCCAGAAAATCTCTTTATGTAACAATATAGTATGTATCAAAATCAGATAAATTATTCATTGCACATTTGTCCTAAGAATTGAATAACGTTTTCAATTCGGTTGGTATTTATGTATACGTTTTTTAAATTCTGAAAAAAAAAGAAAAGAAATGTTGTCCTTTCCACATTGCTTTTGTAACTACATCACAAAAGCATTTCAGAGCACAACTTTAGAGTTTCAACTGAATTAATGATGGAAATGAGAAGTGAAGTGACAGTGAAGTTTCAACATTTGGCGTTCCGTATCCAGGAATACGGGGGGGTAGGAGTGGTCGTTTCTCCACTACATTAAGGATCATGTTCCTTTCTGCCCTACAGTTAATGATGCACAATTCATGTCACAGTACTGGCAGTTATTCCTACTTATGTGAAACGCTCAACGAACGGTTGGACACGGAAACTATCAGGGACCACTTATAACTAATGTGATTTTCGTGTGAATCTACCTTCAAATGCATCTTTAAATTATATGTTTTCTTTTTTTATTACAATATATCCACAGCTTGAAGGCATAAATTGCCTAAATTGCTGTAATGTTGTTTCCATTTACTCCTTGGAAAAGACAAGAATGTAGAAATGAAAATAATCATGAAAATAATTAGGGCTGGGCATTGATACAGATTTTTTTTTATTCCATACAGGTGTTTTTCAGTTATAATGTCATTCTTGCTCACACTGAACAACTAATCCTGTTAATTTTACAGAGGACCTGCTAACTAGGTAAATTATTAAAATATTTTATTTTTACTAATTATATTTGATTCGTTTTTCATTATTTTGGTCACATTTTGGCTTTTTTAAAAAAATAAACAAATCCATCTGTCATATTATTTTTTTGTTACATGTTTGTTTAATTGCATAATTATTACTATTTACAAGTATTTACATTGATTTGTTGAACACGTAATAAAACCAGTACTGTCTCATTAACAAAACTGGCATTTCTGCAAAGAGAATCTGTAGACGAGTGGCTTTATCTCATCTGTGCCATGCATAATTAGAATTAAATGTCTGTATAGAACAGAAAGTTTATTAAAAGAAGCATTATTCAATAACAAATGGGTTGCGTGGATCTCGTCTTTGGACATGTATTACACAGAACTACTTTTACTCTCAAGATGCAGTGAATAGATCTGCAGAGTAGTCGAGTAAACATTTATCAACCAGTGGCAAAATATATACATTTTAGTCATGTAGCATGAAATTTGCTTGCAAATGTGAGTGATTTCCTCTCACTGGAGGGTTGCGCATAGAGTAAAAGATCTTGAGATTTAAGAATCGGTATCAAGATCATTATCATGAGGATCTATATTTTTGCCCTGCCCTAAAAATAATACATTTTCTACAGTGGCCATCACAATAAAACAGCCATTTTAATGGCTTGACCTTGTTTGTGGTCTTGACTCAAAATTGTAATCCTGCTAGTACCGGTAATCCTATTTTTTTTACCAAATGGAACTACAATCTGATTACACTGTGTATTTATGTAATTGTAGCAGATTAGTTACACATTTTTGGTATCCTGATTACATAACACTGTGACAACTATTCCGTTACTCCCCAAGCCTGGGTGCTGGAGTGCAATATCAGGCATTAGCACTCATATGATAAAGTGTGGAGCTCAAGGTTGAGTTGGAATGTGTTGCAGTTTTGTGGTATCAGATCATAAGTTTGATGGCTTGGAAGAAAAAACTATCCCACAGCCAGATGATGCCTGCCTGATGTTGGCAGGGAGAGCTGCCTATGGTTTGGGTGACTGGAGTATCTGATGTGCTTGGAATAGAATACATATAGTGAAATATATAACATTTTAGCTATCCTATGAAAAGCATTCACTACATTTTAAATAGCTGGGACATTTTTGTTACATTTGATGACTATATTTTTTCCCCTTCTTCTGGTTTATATCTGACCCTAAACTACAACAAGTGTTGTTTGTCATTTCCTCTTGGATTTGCACATATCCTTTACACTTTCAAAAGCTTCAAACATGTTTTCTACTTTCAATCAACCTAAAGAGCTATTCATTCCAAAATCTCAAATTTTCTAATTCTGCCGTTAAAAAAAGTCCCACTTGACATCTAGACATAGACGCAGACATCTTCACAAACCAAATGGCTAACCTGCACTCTTGCTGTTGTACACGCTTCATTCCCCTAATTAGTGAGCTTTTGACAAATTTGTGACATATTCAGAAGTTTTTGCATGGGTAATTATTGCATGTAATAATACACAAATCTAAGGTAAGTGATGTAATTAAGTCTTAAAATTAATCATGTCATATTACTTTTCCAGCTCTTCGATCACATAGCTGAATGCCTGGCCAATTTCCTTGAAAAATTGGGCATCAAAGAGAAGAAGCTGCCTCTTGGCTTCACCTTTTCATTTCCTTGCCTGCAGACCAAACTGGATGAGGTAAGAGGGGGAAAAGCTAAAAACTAAAATTAGTATCTCTCCAAGTGAGAATACCACCATGTTTCATGGTTCCCCTTATCTCTGAACAGAGTTTTCTGGTGTCATGGACCAAAGGTTTCAAAGCAAGTGGGGTGGAGGGAAGAGATGTTGTGGACCTTCTGAGAAAAGCCATCAAGAAAAGAGGGGTAAGAACAAATGCGTGTGATGCTTTTATATTCTGAAGAAAGGTTTAAAAGTCATTCTTGTCTAGTCATAAATATCCATGAAATGACAAAATAGGCTTGGGACCTAATCCATGCCGGATTCAAACCTTAGTCCCCATTAGCCAACAACTCTTATGTCAAACAATTGTTCCAAGCATATTTGGCACTGTTTTGGGTCACCATATGATATCCACATGTAAAATCTTGGTCCTGAAGCAAAACCAGTCTGGTTCCAGAAGTAAAAATCCCAAAGATTTGATTTAAACAATAATTTATAAACAGACCTACTGTGAACTCAGAAGTAGTTCATTGATGGTATACTATGCTCCCATTGAAGCCATCAGTCTGCTTTATTTATAGTTCATAAAAAAAGCATTTAATCATTAAATTTGTGGTGAATAACTATACTCCCATTGATCCTGCAGAGAAATATCCTCCAATCAGAGAATTGCGGTAACCAAAGCACGCCAACAGTGCTGTGCACTGACCAGCCACTTCCATTGATGAAAATGGTGTTTGATTTTAAAATTTGGAACAATTGAATTGGATTTTGTTGTGTTCTGCATAAAATGTCATTTGTTTCCACAAACCGCTTCAAAACCCTGGTTTAAAGCCAAAACAAGGGGCAAATGTTTTTATTTTTTTCTGTCCTCAGGACTTTGATATTGACATTGTTGCCGTGATCAATGACACTGTTGGCACCATGATGA
This sequence comes from Moxostoma hubbsi, assembly GCA_032164185.1. Taxonomy (NCBI): domain Eukaryota; kingdom Metazoa; phylum Chordata; class Actinopteri; order Cypriniformes; family Catostomidae; genus Moxostoma; species Moxostoma hubbsi. The sequence goes on along the minus strand of JAVLUX010000215.1, from coordinate 15,312,098 downwards.
CCTGTGGGTATGATGACCATCATTGTGAGATCGGCCTCATTGTCGGTGAGTCACTCTCTTGCTTTCCAAATCATTCGATTACTGAGATCAGTGGGAAATATGAGTCAGGGGTATCAGTGATATTGTCAGGCAAATGGCTTGCCTTGTGTGAATGAAAAGGAGCTTTTATAAAAAAATAGACCTTTGTTCTGTCATTTATTTCAGTTATTGGCTGAGGGAATACTAGAGGGTGAATTTCAGTCCATGTATTGCCCATTGGGGCCAGTTATTATGGCCTAACTAAATTATATTTGCTGGCATCTCAACCATTGTTATCCTCACACTCACTGTAATAAATTAATTGTTTTGATTCATTTTCCCCAGTATACTCTATTCAATATTGAAATACTCAAAAAAGCTACAGAAGCAAGAGTGAATGCTCTGATTCTTTTACAACACTGCCTCCATAGTAATACTCTCCAATTTGTACATAATTTTCGCTTTCTCGCATTTAGTGATATTTAGTGATTTAGCATTGGCTAAATTTGTTTTTGAAGAAAAATTAATAGCTTATGACTTTGGAATGACATGAGAGTAATTATGTAATTTTCACCCTATTTTAGTTATACATTGGGAAACTATCCCTTTTAATTTACCTTCCATGGAGAATATTCTGCCATTAGTGCATTATAAGCTAAATTTTACAAACTTTCTGCCAAATCACACGTAACCAAGTGTGAACACAGTTTTAGCTAAAATTAAACCTTGTTTATCCAAACCTCAAGACATTGAGTACTCAAGCTCTTAAAAAACAAGTCATGTGGTTTATTATGATTCATGGGACAGCTTTGAAGGAGCACGGTAAGATTAGTGATAGCTGAGTAAATTAAACAATCTAAGCCCTGTCAACTCCCACTGAAAACCTAACCAGCACATTTGAGTGTACAATTGAAATACAATTTAATCTAATTAACAACAATTAACACTTGGCCTGCCTGCACCTGTTTTTCTTCCGTCTTTGGTGATCATGGAGGTGGTGGTGGCCTAGTGCCTAGAGCACAGGGCTGCTAATCAGAAGGTTGCTGGTTCGAACCCCATGGCCACCACCATTGTGTCCTTGAGCAAGGCACTTAACTCCAGATTGCTCTGGGGGGATTGTCCCTGTAATAAGGGCACTGTAAGTCGCTTTGGATAAAAGCGTCTGCCAAATGCATAAATCTAAATGATCATGAATTTTATATATTTTTGGGGATTTTGCAGAATCTGTTGAAATAAAATACAGTTCTCTGAAAAATACAGACACGCAGAAGAAAAACTTTGTTAAAATAATCCAAATTGTATCCAAAAATAATGAATTATCTGCATTGCTCAAGTCTTTGTAAGGGTGAAAAGAGAGAAAATATGAACAGTAAGGCAGCTTGCCAGGATTTTTTTTTAACTTAACAGTTTTGGTGAGAGTATAAATGCGCAAAAACTCTAGATACCCCCCCCAAAGGCAAAGTAATAATCTAATACTTTAATAAATGACAGACAAGCAAGCACAAACCAGTATATAAAACACAGCAACTAGAACTAGTGAGAGTTAATTGTTTAGTTTGATTTTACAGTAACACATACAAAACCACAGTGAGCGAAGAGGGTGCTACCAAACATGTGTTTTTAAATCTTCGTGGCTATAAATCCCTTTACAAACATTGTACGGACAAATACCATTAGATGATTAGAGCAAACAACAACATAGAAAGTAATGTAAATAATGTTAGCTATGTAGTGGGTTAGCAAATGTTTGCTACAGTAAGTTGCTGCTGTCAAGATAACTTGCAGAGAAGACAAGACGGTTTTACACACACCAGCTCCACACACTCACAACTCTTTTGCTACTAAATCTAAATCTCAACAACAGCATATATGGGTTCTGTGAAACATAGCAAAATGTATGTTACCCACCTATCCAGAAGAAAAAGAGCAACTCCTGCAACCATCTTCAAACTTCTCAGAGGTCTCTCCACCGCTGAAAATCCTCGCTGATGTTGGCACGGCTCCTACCCTCGACTTATCATAATCCTTCTTTTTTTAGTTTAAATTCGTCTGACTTTTTTCTCTTGGTCTGTTTCGCAGCCATTTGTCCTCCTTGGAGTTTAGAAAGTTTGCATCAGCCAGATTTGCCATCGCTCTTCTAATGAATTTCCCTCTCGCTCTGCCCCCAACCCCCATCCTGTGCACTTGAAAGAACCACCTCTTGTTGCTCATTGGCTGGAGTAGTGATGTGTGGTTCGTTCCGATCAACTTTGTTTTTGTCCCATTTACAGAACCAGGGCTGTGTACAAATACTAGATTGAATTTGACAAAAAGCACAGGTGTCTATGCATGGACTCAGTCTTTTTTTAACCAGTTCATTCAAATGGACAACAAACTGATTCACTAGGGGAAAAGAGTAGAGTGCATTTTATTATTATTTCAGTTTGCTTTGCTGTAAAGCTGCGTTTGCAATACAATAGCTGCATTTGCCTATCGGGCCAGTGCGTGCCATGGCTAATAGCCTCGCACCTCGAGCCGTGAGACCAAAAATAGATCTAGAGCGTTGCCCTAGAACCCGCTCTTAATACGCCACCCTGGTGCCAATGTCATACACCCTACCCATTTAACAAGTAAGAACATCAAGCTGATGTATCAGACTCTGGAGACTAGATAGCCCTCAAAATGAACATTTGTTCACCCCGTCTCAATCCCCTGTTGGCCTTCTATGGCTCAGCGGTAATCAGTTGTCCAAAGGTGCTTGGCCATTGGCCCTGAAGAAGCCCTGAGGAGGCTCAATAGCTGCATTTCCACTATAGGGCCAAATGCGGGCATGCTAGTGTGTGCCAGGTACATTTGCGTTCCCACTGTCACTTAATTTTGCCTCCTCTGTGCTTGCTCGAGGCCAATGGCCTTTGGCCTGACGATTACCCTTGGACCAAACAAGGCCAACTGGCAATTTAGGTAGAGTAATGTTAAAGGCGGAGTTTCGCCAAACTTGCCAGGTTGTGTATCCAGTGCACACTGGTACAGGTTCGGAAAAAATTAAAAAGAATTGTGGGTATAGTACAAATCCAAAATGCACAATGGACAAACTGAATTGTCAATGCTAATTTATCTCTCTTGCTAGCTAATGTTTACATTTTATATAAACTTGATATTCTAGATAACTAGATAACATGATACCTCAGCTTAAGCTTCCCTCTCAATTGTGAAAGGGGCGGGCTATGTGAAGTCGGCACCCATGTGGTGCATTAAGGCAATACTGCAGGGCTATTGGCCTGATGGTGAGAACGCTGATCCATTTTGGTCCAAGGCTAATGGCTCCAGCTGGCCAGTTGATAGCCCTGGCTCGCACTGGCCCAATAGTGGAAATGTGACTAATAAAGCCCTGTAAGTGACAGTGGGAATGCAACTGTATTGTATAGAAGTATACAGTATCTCAGCTCTGTAGGTCCATACATTGCAAGTGAATTGCTCCAAAAAGCATATAAATGCAGCTCAAAAGCAATCCATATGACTCCAGTGGTTTAATCCATGTGTTCTAAAGCAATCTAATGGATGTTGGGTGAGAACAGATCAAAATGTAACTTCTTTTTCACTGTATATCTTGCCATTGCAGTCAAGAGCGCAAGATGGCACTAGAAAGTGTAATTGAGCTTGAAAGGAGACTGCTGATGTCTGTCAAGTTTTTTGGGTGAAAAATCAAAACTCAAAACTGACTGGATTTCTTTAGAAGACATGGAATTAAACTATTGGAGTCGTATGGATTACCTTTATGCCACCTTTTATGTACTTTATGGAGCTTCAAAATTTTGTTCACCATTCACTTGCATTGTATAGACCTACAGAGTGGAGTTTTTCTTCTAAAAAGTGTTCTGCAGGATAAAGTCATACACATCTTGCATGACACAAGGGCAAGTAAATGATGAGAAAAATGTCATTTTGGGGTGGAACACAGATGGAACTAGCATCAGAAATTATATTTCGCCCACTAATCTTATTTTCAGGAGCATTTTTTGTTTACATTTTCCGTTAATTATTCATTTAAATACAGTAATCTACAGTAATTTCAAATCAGATGATTGCAACACACTCCAAAAAAGTTGGAGCAGTCAAGTGTTTACCACTTTGAAACATCACTATTTCTTCTAATAACACTTATTAAGCATTTATGCACTGAAGACACAAGTTGGTATTTTCCAACATTCATCCATTATGCAGGTCTTTAGCTGCACAACATTACAGGGTCTTCATTGCCATATGGTGTGCTTCATAATATGCCACACATTCTGAACTGGAGACGGGTCAGTACTGCAGGCGGGCCAGTTATTTAGCGGCTTGAGCAAAAAACGATCGGCACACATAATTTTTTTCTTCTTTCCCTGGTTTCACATTGCATGTAAACTTTACTGGTGTTATTACCAGCTTATAACATGCGCTCAAGTGTTGTACTCACACCTGTTTACATTTCAACGTCAAAACCAGAGAATACTAAGTCTCATGTAATCATGGGCAAATTTGACAAGCTGTAACACTACAATCTACTTGCCGTTTGCCATTGATCTTCTAGCCTATGTACTGTAGATATGCTGCTCTGTTGTCCTGTGAGCACTCAGCGCTGCCTCTCTGGGGAGGAGACTGTTCCCCAGCTCTCAATTTTGCGCTGCTTGTTTTACACTATAATTACACTAGTATGTGTTTATGGATCGTACGGTACATATAGTGTTGAATCGTGTGCATTGTATCGTACGTTACATTGCCATATGATATATCTTTTACAACCCTAGTGTGAACAGCCCCTAAGACTGGCTGTGTTTTGCAGGTACGGGCACCAACGCTTGTTACATGGAGGAGATGCGGCACCTGGAGCTGGTGGATGGGGACGAGGGTCGTATGTGTGTGAACATGGAGTGGGGTGCATTTGGAGACGATGGTGCACTGGACGACTTCCGCACTGTCTTCGACCGGGAGATTGATGCAGGCTCCCTTAACCCTGGCAAACAGCTGTGAGTGACAGTTCAAGTCAAGTCAAGTCAAGTGTTTTTTATTGTCGTTCAACCATATACAGTTAGTACAGTACACAGCGAAACAAGACAACGTTCCTCCAGGACCATAGTGCTACATTAAACAACATAGGACAAACCCAGAACCACATGAGACTACACAGACTAAATAAAGTACCTATATAAAGTGCACGTGCAAACGTGTGCAAAAAGTACGGGACAGTACAATAAATTACTAAAAATGTACAGGACCATAGGCACAGTGACAGACAGTACAGGGCCGACCAGTACACAGTAGTGCAAAAGATGACAGTTTCTAAAAAAATGCCAAATGTAAACATAACGTACTATGAGATATTGTTCTATGCACATAGCAGTTATTGAGGTAGCAGACAGCTATAAAGTGACAGTAATTAAAGTGCAACTCAGGACACGTGTGTGTGTGTGTGTGTGTGTGTGTGTGTGTGTGTGTGTGTTTGTCAGTCCAGTCTCTGAGTATTGAGGAGTCTGATGGCTTGGGTGAAGAAGCTGTTACACAGTCTGGCCGTGAGGGTCCGAATGCTTCAGTACCTCTTGCCAGACGGCAGGAGGGTAAAGAGTTTGTGTGAGGGGTGTGTGGGGTCGCCCACAATGCTGTTGGCTTTGTGGATGCAGTGTTTTTTGTAAATGTCTTTGATGGAGGGAAGAGAGACCCCGATGATCTTCTCTGCTGTCCTCACTATCCTCTGCAGGGCTTTGCGTCCGAAACGGTGCAAGTCCCAAACCAGGCAGTGATGCAGCTGCTCAGGATGCTCTCAATAGTCCCTCTATAGAATGTAGTGAGGATGGGGGGTGGGAGATTCCACAGCCTTCGAAGAAAGTAGAGACGAGTTCTGCCTCTGACAGTTAGGAGCACTTCCGAGAGTTCTTGTGCTGAAACTAAAAGCCGTCAAATAATTTATCTGGAGGGCATCTGTCAGCTGCATGTACAACTGGCACATTCCACTAATACAGTACCCATTAGTGTAAGTAAAGACAGAAGGTAAAAATCCATTTTTTTTGCCTTCTATTATATTAAATAAGTTTTATTAACTATTATGTAACATAAAATTAATATAGCATGAAAAGTTCCAACCTCAGAGTTCTCAACCTATTCAAATGTATCCAACAATTAAAATCATTTAACAAATGTTATATTTTTGACATAATCGGATGATTTGATATTCAGTTAATTTTAGGAAAAGCTGTTTTCAATTCTTTACAAATTTATAGTTACCAAAATTATCGCTGTGTCTCAGTTTTACACACTAAGACATCACTAATTCCCACCAATATTACAACAATTTTGACATTTATGACAAATTTGTGAACCATAATTTCCATAATGTCATTCCTTTTTCTTAGTATTTATACAAATTGTAGTGTTGAAGGCATTTGTCAAGCTCAACCATTTAAAAATGAACCACAGATATTGTAATAAAACAATTATCAGATAAATAATTTTTTATAATTTATGTACAATATAATTTGATCACAAATCTCAAATCAACATCTGGTATGAAACATTCTGTCCCCAAATGATTCTTGTCATGGTCCTGTCTCTCTGTCAGTCTGGGTTTTGGTCTGATAGGGCCGTGGAATTATCCGCCCATGTCTGTTGTCGTGGGTGCGTGCGGTCCCAGTTTTATTCCCGGCCGTGCACTCTTCACTATTGTGTTTCATTTCTGGAGTGTGGTGTCTGGGTCCTGACTTCCTGTCTAGTCGTGACCCAGACATTCATACTCCTTGTCTGTGTCTTGCGTCCACGGACGCATTGCACTCTCTCTTATTTGTGCTGAGGTTCGATCACTTTGGTAAGGTGTCGGGTGTGTGTGGCCGAACTCTTACACAAGTGTCTGCTCTCATCTTGTTTGTTGATTGGCATGAGTGTATGTCGCCTCCTTGTCTTGGCGATGTGCGCTCATGCCAGTCTGATGTTTTGCCTGCTTGTGGGAGCACAAGAGCACCGCATGCTTCTCGTCTGATGTCACACCCCGCCTCCTTGTTTGCTCGTCATTGTTTCATTGTTTACACCTGCCCTCGATTAACCCACTTGATTTCTCTCCCTATTTTAGTATCCTCGTGTGTGCTGTCCAGTGCCAGTTCGTCTTGTATTGTTCTCTAGTCAGTACCTGTGTATGTTCTTCTGTGTTCCAGTCATCATTTCACTTTCCTGGTTCCAGTGCGATCCGGGTGGTCCTGTTCCCCGTTTTCCCTATACCCGATTCCCTGGATTACTTTTGTCCCCTTCAGGTTGTTTATGTTTTCCCCCTTGTGGGAGTTTGATTTAATAAAGTATTTTTGGTTTTGAACTCTGCGTTTGGGTCCTTACCGCTCCCCAAAAACCTGTGACAGATTCTACTGAGAAATTTGCAACCCCCCAATTTTGGCATAATTTTTTTTAATTAATTTTATAAATGTTGTCTGTTTATTTAGGAACATTTTACAATAAGGTCCTATTTGCTAACATTAGTTGATGCATTAAGTATCGTGAACTTAAATGAACAATATATTTTTTACAGCATTTATTAACACTTGTTAATTTTAATTAATAAAAATGCAATTGTTCATTGTTAGTTCAAAGTTATACAGTTTATTTTTTTATGTATATTTAATGTTACAGGCCCTATATTTAACTAAATTTATACCCATCTTTGGAAGAAGCAAGGTTGTAACCATGGTGACTTAAGTCACAGCCAATATGCATTTATATGTATACGTTCACTCTTAGATTGAAAGTGTAAACAACGTTTAAATAGACCAGATGTTTTTGTTCCAACCACCAGACAATGAGTCATTAAATAAGCACTTATTCCATCATTAACTGCATTAGCCCGCATTTCCGATAAGAACTCGCCTATCTTGAAAGATAGTTGCTGACCCTTGTTGTTGTGACTTTGTAGGCCGTTTTATTTTACTCTTATGAAGCAACACATTGAAAGCTCAAAAAGCAGCACATAAATGATATACCATGACCTAATTGCTTGTAGCTGAGCTCTCAAATTGGATGGTAGAGAATAACAATTGATTGCTTTATTCGATTTGCACATGCCAGGTTGGTTTTGAGATTCTTTCCCAACTTCCAGCCCCACAGAGATTTCAGGTGAACGATGTAATTTCCCAGAGATCTGTGAACAAACAATCATTGACGATAAGATGTTTCTTCTCAGTTGCAAGTCAATTTTCTTTGTTGATGTTTAGACTTAATGCAGACCAAATAGTGCTACCATTTTCCATTCCCAAGGACAGGAACACACACACACACACACACACACAGTGTTGGAAAAGCACAGAATTGTTTTCCATTTGCACTGTAGAATATCTGCTAGGGTGTTCCTAGGGGGTTGCAGTATTAACAGTACGTTTAAAATGACTTGTGCTTCTATAACAAGAATTAGTCTTTTTAAAATGTTATGTTCAACTTTGATCTCCATTTTTTGTGAAATACGACAAACAGACATAGATAATCCAATAAAGCTTGGATTCATGACGCATGTATACATGTTAATCGGACCACAGTTGGCCTTGGCGTTGTACACATGTTCCAAAAGACAGAGGTGTTGCGTGATGTGTATTACCAGTAATTTCTTTAGCTCAAGTCCTTCCTTCAAATATTCGATTACACATTTTGCCATGTATGCTTAGACTTTAGACTTCACAGATGACCAGCCGAAACTCTACAATAATGGCGCATGTAAATGTTCTGACTGATGCATGCTTATCCCTTGATTACAGGAACAATCCCCCCCGGAGCAACCTGGGGTTAAGTGTCTCGATAAAGATTTTAATGATGATTGGGGATCTCTCCAGTTTACAAGGTCACCCAGCGTGGGATCAATGGCCCCATATGGCCACACTGAATCACGACACACTCATATTCATCAACCTGGTTCTAAGTGCTGCATATTTTTCCATTTAGCTTTGAGAAGATGATCAGTGGGATGTACATGGGGGAGCTGGTCAGACTCATCCTGGTGAAGATGGCCAAAGATGGTCTGTTGTTCCAGGGTCACACCACTCCAGATCTGCTCACCACCGGACACTTCCAGACCGCCTTTGTGTCTGCCATCGAAAATGAAAAGTCAGTACTTTTTTGTGTTTTTCTAACCTTTGGCAACAAGTTTACTGAAAAATGTCCTCAGAAGTAGGCTAAATCTGACAAAACTTGTTTTTCTCCCTTTACGAAAAAGAACTGTGTCAATACCATGGTACAATGTTGTAACGGATGGTAAGACTATTGTTCTTTTAGTACACTGTATACCATGATTTGGAATAGTAACCGTATTCATGTACCATAGTATTTACATAGCAGTCTAAGGTATTTTGAAGACTACCCTTGTAGCACTATAGTCCTGTACATGTCCACAAAACATATTTCAATGACACTTGCAATGATAATGACAAAAATTAATTAATAAATAATACGTTAATACTTTTTTTTTGCTGAAATCTCATCAAATCTTTCTACTGACAACCTCAAAAGTAAAACATATTCATAAGTAAATGTTTTTCTTAATCTACATGTGGTCAGGTGAGACATATCGCTGTTTACACCTGGTCACTTAAATGCATCTCCTGTGACCACTTGTGCTCATTGATTTCATGACGTCATCAGTCGCAATGTCAGTGTGTTACTGCATGAAATTAAAGCACAACAAGCTGAGAAAGAAAGCACAAAAAAAAAGGTGTGCTGTTTCTTCCAGATGCAGCTGAAACTTGCACTAAAACAACATTTTCTGTATTTCAGAATTATCTGTTATTTTAGTGGATTTCCTGTATTAAAGGTGCTTCAGGTGTTTGTGCTTCCCATCTGTGTTGATATCAGACACACTGAAAAAGATCCGGGGCCGGCTCGTTACTCGACACACCTGGTCCCTTATCAGGCTAATCAAGCCGTTGAGAGCGATTGCAGAGGGTGGTGCGGGAGAGAGAGATCCTTACGGACAAGGATCTACACACTTATCTGGCAAAGTCCTTCACTGCTGTCCAGGACGTATTCAGGACGGATGGCTTTAACACCTCAAATGCGATGTGGTCACATGCATTTTTGACCACGTTCGAATGTGGTTTTAGTGATCCGATCTCAAAACTTTTTAGACCCCATTTAGACATGTATTTAACACTGACAACATGTGATCGAATCAACTGCATCTTAATACCAGGTGTAAACAGGGTCTAATTGTCATCCGTGAAGAGTTCCAAGTTGTCTGCAAGTTGATTGGCTGATTACCAAAAAAAATGACCTAGATAAAATGGTCTAATTATAATTGCCGAAAAGCACCAACACTGAATTTATTGCCTGATTAATCAACTCTTGAATAAATATTTTGTGTTAACATTAGCCTAATTTATCAGTAGCATAAGATAGAGTGTTCCTGTTGTTCCTTTCAATAACGTAACTGACAGTTAAATGTCAGTGGATGCAAGTGTTTGATCATTATGTTAATTCAATAAAATTGTAGGTAATTATTTTGAAGTAGATGGTGATCTCTGCCAGATTTGAATTGTAAGATGAGATGCAGTTTTTATTTCATTGTTGAGGTAGTGTGGCACCTGAAAACATTTGCGAATGTTTGCTTACACATACAATGAAAACATTTGTATAAACATATATATATATATGTATGTACAATATCCAAAAACAAATCATCTGTTATACACAGATGCAAGAGAATGTATGGCAGAAGATGTATGGTATGTTGGATAAATATATATAGACTAAGCTGTGTATTGCACATAATTATTGCTCAATGGGGTAGTTTTAGCTGTTCATGAAATGGAGCCTGAGGGAAAAAACTGTTCCTGTGTCTGACGGTTCTGGTGCTCAGTGCTCTGTAGTGCTGTCCAGAAGGCAACAGTTCAAAAAGGTAGTGGGCTGGGTGAGTGGGGTCCAGAGTGACTTTTCCACCCCCTTTCCTCTTTCCTCCTTCCTCTTGTTCTACTCCTACTTGCCGAGTAGAACTGTATCAGCAGTGCCTGTGGCAGGTTGGACTTCCTCACCTGGCAAAGGAAGTACATTTTACATGTTACATTTATGCATTTGGCAGACGGATTTTTTTATCCAAAGTGACTTACAGTGCACTTGTTACAGGGACAATCCCCCTGGAACAACCTGGAGTTAAGTGCTTTGCTCAAGGGCACAATGGTGGTGGCCGTGGGGTTTGAACCAGCGACCTTCTGATTAGCAGCCCTGTGCTCTAGCCACTACGCCACCACCACTCCAAGTACAAACTCAGCTGAGTCAATGTGGGTCTCCCACTTCAGTGGTAACCAAGAACCTGAATGACTCCACTGCTGCCACAGTGCTGTTTAGAATGGTGAGCTGGGGCAATGTTGGGGAGTTCCTCCTATAGTCCACAATCATCTCCACTGTTTTGAGCATGTTCAGCTCCAGCTTATTTTGACTGCACCAGTGAGCCAGGCTTCAACCTCCCTTTTGTATACAGACTTATCGTCATCTTGGATGAGGCCGATGACAGTAGTGTCGCCTGCAAACTTCAGGAGATTGACAGAGGTGACCTTGGTGGTGCAGTCATTGGTATACATGAAGTAGTGGGGAGAGCACACTTCCCTGGGGGGCACCAGTGCTGATTGTACATGTGCTGGAAGTGAATTTCACCTGCCTCACTAGCTGCGGCCTATTCGTCAGAAAGCTGGTGTTCCACTGACAGATAGAGGTGAGGACATAAGAGTTGGTGTAATTTAGTCTGGAGTATTGCTGGGATGATGGTATTGAAAGCTGAACTGAAGTCCACATAAAGCATCCCTACATATGTCCCTGGTCTGTCCAGATGTTGCAGGATATGTTGCAATCCCATGTTGACTGCATCATCCACAGACCTGTTTGCTCGATAAGCAAATTGAAGGGGATCTAGAAAGGGTCCAGTGATGTCATTCAGGTGGGCCGATACCAGTCTCTCAAATTATTTCATGACCACAGACGTCATAGTGACGGGTCTGTAGTCCTTAAGTCTTGTGATTTTGGGATTCTCTGGGACAGGAATAATGATGGAGCGTTTGAAGCAGCATGGAACTTCACACTACTCCAGTGATCTTTTGAAGATCTGTGTGAAGATTGGGGCCAGCTGGATAGCACAGGATTTTAGACAAGTGAGGGAAACACCATTTGGGCCCTGTGCTTTCCTTGTCTTTTGCTTCCGGAAGACACGGCACACATTCTCTTCATAGATCTTAAGTGCAGGTTGAGTAGCAGGAGGGGGGTTGCAGGAGGTGTTGATGTTTGTGTGAAGTGAAGGTCAGAGCGGGTGTGGGGTGTAAGACTGGGACTTTCAAATCTACAGAAAAACACATTCATGTCTTCAGCCAGTTGTTGGTTCCCTACAATGTTGGGGGATGGTGTCTTGAAGTTAGAAAATTCTTTCAGGCCACTCCACACTGATGCAGGGTCACTAGCTCAAAACTTATTTCCAGCTTATCAGAGTAGCTTCTTTAACCACTCTTATTCCCTTATTCGGTGTGTTCCTGGCCTGATTTTACAAGATTTTATCCCCACTTCTGTAAACATCCTCTTTTGCCTGACAAAACTGCTTGAGCTTTCCTGTTAACCATGGTTTGTCATTGTTGTATGTAAAATAAGTCTTAGTAGGAATGCACAGAAACTGATATATGATGTTACACTAGCTGTGAGCTTGTCCAGATTGGTGTCTGCAGCCAATCAGTGCAGTCAACTTGTAGTTCCAGCTCTGCTTCATTTGTCCTACTATTTACAGTCTTTACTACAGGTTTAGCTAATTTTAGTATCTGCCTGTAGGTTAGAAGAAGATGAACCAGACAGTGATCAGAGAGTCCTAAAGCTGCTCTAGGGATTTGCAGCCTTTATTGCTGTGTAGCAATGATTCAGTATATTTCTGTCTCTGGTGTGGTATGTAATGTGCTGTCTGTATTTTGGCAGTCACAGGTGTGGTTAGCTTTATTAAAATCTCCCAGAATAATAATAAGTGACCCAGCTGTTGCAGTGCTACACTCACACATGCTTGTGGAGGAATATAAATACCCACCTGAATATACAAGAAAACACCTGCGGCAAGTAGAAAGGCCCACAGTTGATAAAGAGTGCTTCCAGATTTGGACAGCACATCTTCTTTAACGTCGTTACATCTGTACACCAACTTTCATTGACGTAAAAGCATCATTCACCATTTCCCCGTGAACTCTGCAATGCGATCCGCTCTGAACAGCTGAAAGCCCAACAGATGTAACGCGATGTATGGAATGGCTTCACTCAGCCAGGTTTCTGTTAAGCACAAGGCAGCAGAGTTTGAAAAGTCCTTGTTTGTTTGGCTGAGGAGTTGTAGTCCATCCATTTTGTTAGGGAGAGAGCAGAGATTCGCTAGATGAATACTCTGCAGCGCTGTTTGAAAACCACGCTGTCATAGCTTGACCAGCACGCCGGCTCACTTGCGTATCAAAGCATGCTTGAACAACACAGCCGCACCTCTGACAAAATGTCCAGCAAAGTGTCCGAATAGTCCAAAACTAGGAAAAGATTGTCTGGTATGTACTGCTGAAAGTTCAGCAGTTTGTCCCTGGTAAAACTGATTGGAAAAATTACTAAACACAGGACAAACAAACAAACAAAAACAGCAAAAGAACTGGAGAGCAACACACAGAGGCTGCCTTCTGCAGCGCCATCTTGATACCAATCAAAAACCTATTATGTGAAATTGCTGTAATTTTCTATTACTGAACAGTGCTGATCGAAATCTTTTGCATTGCAGCCTCATTAAAAAGACCCCTTATTGTGAGGCAGCTGAGGAAGAACACCTATAGTATCAGTTATAGTGACATGCTTCTCAGAATTACCGGTGAGGGCTATCTTAATGTCAGACCTACCAATCAGGTTACCGACTGAGATATTTTTGCAGTAAAAGCTATTTAATACTTTGTGTAAATTTACATTTAAGCTAAAATTGTTCATTTTGTATAATGAAAATGTAATTATGGCAATTTGTATACAGCTCTGAAGTAAGGATGCCACCGTATATGTTTTTATACATTTATTTACATTTAAATGTATTCATTTAAATACCTACTTACTCAAGACTTACAAATGAGGAGAACAATAAAAGCGATTCAGCCAACAAAAGGGGCAACAATATAATGTGCTGTAGTACAAGTCTCACATAGCTTAGAGCAGTACACATAGCAAGGAAAGGTTTATTGTTTTATTGTTTGTTTTTTAAAGAACATGAAGGTAGTGTGTTAGTATGAATGGGTTAGGTGTTCACAAAAAAGATGTGTCTTGAGCTGTTTTTGGAAAGAGGCTAAAGACACAGCCGCTCGGGTGGAATTAGGCAGGTCATTCCACCAGCCGGGAAGAGTCAAGGTAAAGGTCCGGGACAGTGATTTTTGTGCCTCTGAGATGGCACCACAAGGTGCCGTTCACCCACAAAACGCAGGCTTCCGGAGGGCACATAAGCCTGAAGTAGTCAGTTTAGATAGTGGGGAGTAGAGCTACTAATTATTCTAAGCAAGCATCAATGCCTTGAACTTAACGCAAGCAACCATTGGCAGCCAGTGCAATTTGATGAAGAGAGGCGTGACGTGACTTTTGAGCTCATTGAAGACCACTCAAGCTGCCACATTCTGAATCAATTGAGGTTTGTCATTACATGCCGGAAGGCCTGCCAGAAGAACATTGCAGTAGTCCAGTCTGAATAGAACAAGAGCTTGGACGAGGAGTTGTGTAGCATGTTCCGATAGGAAACATGTTCTTGATATATAATTTTGCTTCCCACCAGTGTCAACACCATATAAAGACTCTTGTTTTGTGTATTTGAGTCTCAAAAAAGCTGAACTCTTCTTAGTATGGAAGATTCATGTCATATATTCATGTCTAAAAACATCTAAATTAAATTCCAGGGCATCTTTTACAAGCATTTGCACCTCTCTTAAAACACCTTGCTCTCTTATGCAGGAATAACGAGGGTATGGTGAGTGCAGAGCAGGTGTTGAGAGGTCTTGGGTTGAATCCATCTTCTGAAGACTGTGAGGCCACGCAGCGAGTGTGTCAGATTGTGTCCACGCGTGCCGCACATCTTTGTGCAGCATCATTGGCAGCTGTACTGCGGCAGATCCGAGACAACAAGGCTGCAGAGAGACTGCGCACCACCATTGGTGTAGATGGATCCGTCTACAAAAACCACCCACTGTGAGTGCAGCAGCCATACAGTGTCTTGTTGAGTTTGATTTAAATGCTTCTTTCAGCACATTTCTGGCACAAAAATATTACATTTCTAGTTTTATAAGTTAAGTTTTAAAGGAATAGTTGTCCCACTTTATATTAAGTGCCTTTAACTACTGTGTACTAACATTAAAAAGCATACAATACAATGTATTTATTGTTGCAATACATGTTGTCGTGCAAAATTCTCAAAGACTCATATTTGCTAATACTGATATTGAGGTATGGGTAAGTTTAGGAGTAGGGTTAGGTTTAGAGTTAAAGGTTTAGGTAAACACTGTAACTACAGATGGTTATACCTTAACTCCTGGGACCCGAGCATGACAATGTGTCTGCATTTTCCATTTCCCTTTTTGATTTGTAACTAGTTAAATTGTGAAATTTTAAATAATACCAAGCTATAGAAAGATTTTTTTTCAGCAAATAGTTTATTATCTCCAAGAGTGTTGGTTATTTTAACTTTTTGAGACATTACAGCTGATTTTCTGTAAAGCTGAATAAATAATTATAATTATAAGCATCATCCAATCACTGCCAACCATGTTAAAATAAAATATAGCTTTATGAAATTCTGAATATATTTACTGATTACCATTATCCATGTCTGTCAAACATGTTGAGTGGTCCAAACATAATCTGCAGCCTGAAACCTTTGGTTGGATTTTAGGACTTTATGCATTTAGCTGCAATGCACCTAGTTTTATCCTACCTTAATTTAAAACCCATTTATGGGGGCCTGGGTAGCTCAGCAGGTAAAGATGCTGACTACCACAACTGGAGTCGCAAGTTTGAATCCAGGGCATGCTGAGTGACTCCAGTCAGGCTTCCCAAGCAACCACTTGGCCTGGTTGCTAAGGTCGGTAGAGTCATGTTGGGTTAACCTCCTCATTAACCTCAATAACCTCAATAAAATCCACTTGACTTGACTTGGTCGCTATAATGTGGCTCTCGCTCTCAGTGAGGTGCACGGTGAGGTGTGTGTGGATGCCGTGGAGAATATCGTGAAGCCTCCACACGCACTAGGTTTCCACGGTAACATGCTCAACAAGCCACGTGATGAGATGCGTGGATTGACTGTCTCAGACATGGAGGCTACTGAGATTCGTCCTCTGCCACCCGAATTGAGGCGAGTCACTACGCCACCACGAGGACCTAGAGCGCATTGGGAATTAGGCATGACAAATTAGGGAGAAAAGGGGAGAAAATCCTAAAAAACAAACCAAAACCAAAACCATTTAATCTCAACGTGAAAATGGTCAGTAAATATATAGGAATGCATTTACAAATGTTAATGAATAGAATGGTATTGTACAGTGATAACAAAATTATATAAATGACATTTATGTTAAAATGAACCGACATGACCTTAAAAGGGAATAATGTCCCGATATCCACTTATGTGGACATCATGTTTATAAGGGTGCTGACGCATGAAAAATTTACGTATTTTTAAAATGGCATATCAAAACGAAACTAGGTACTCTATTCTTTACACCAAACAGGTTTTAATAAAAAATCTTAAACATTTCTTACCAGAGGCACTTTTGTTACCATTACATCCATAGGAGCGCTTCAAGGAAATCAAAGGCATGCTGTTGTGTCACGCGACTCGGTGTGGCAGAAATTAACCCTTTAAATGACAGTTCAAGAGTGATGTGAACAGTATTTATTCATTTAAATTATGCATTGCGCATAGCAAATCCAAAATAGTGAGTCCTCGCATGAGGCCGCGGGGTCGGACAAGGTTAAATGTAAATATGTAAGTTTCCTATAAATTTCAACTTTAGATTTACAGTATATGAAAAAAGGACTTAAATAATGATTCTTGCCCACACCTACATGTATCAAATCGCTTCTAAAGATATGGATTTAATCACTGGAGTCTTATGGATTACTTTTATGTGGCCTTTATGTGATTTTGTTTGGAGCTTCAAAGGTCTGGCCACCATTCTCTTGCACTATATGGACCTACAGAGCTGAAATATTCTTCTAAAAATCTTTGTTTGAATTTTCATTGTGAAAAGTTTGTAATTTGTGAAGGGTGTAATTTCTTCACCACTACACTATCAGCACCAAACAGAATGAATAATTTAAAAAATAATGACCGTTGTCAAACAAGTTGCAGATATCGCTCAGATTTCCATTATTTAGATGCCATGACTGTTCAAGCAAACAGATTGCAATTCTATTTGGTGCTGCCAGTGTGTTCAAAATAATTTGTTTAAATTATATTCTTATTCAGTATCTCTGGATTTCAGTGGTGGCCATCAAAAAACGAAAAAAAATCAATCACTATTTTGATTGAATCTATTCCAACAAAATAACACCCCAAAAACTCTTTGCTGTCAGTATTGTACAGAATGGCCCTTTTGTATGTGGCGTCATCGACAAATGCAATTAGTAATGCTCTCAAGGCACAAAATTCTACTTTCACCAATGATTTCATTTAAATTCTGTGTTTTGCACTAAGCCTCTCGTCAAATAACAAATTGAACTATGTGTTCAATGACTCTAAAACAGTCTGGTAGTTTTTAGATGTTTTGTTCAGAGTAAATTGCTAATGTTTTATGAAGTTAAAGCAATGTGCAAGTATGAATGTTAATTAGATGTGCTATTTTAATCTAGCACTCCCTATCTAGTTTTACATCTTTTATCACCTAGGGCGCTAACACCCATGCTGGTGCGTTTGTAGAAAGGAGCTGGATCACGTTTCCTGAAATTTCTTGAAGGTGTGGATTGTACCTTCAAAGATGAGTTTACTTCTTCCTCAATGCATGGCTGCGTAAAAGTGCCATCTTATGCCAGTCTCATGCATGGCGGATCAGAGACACATCAATGTGTAGGAGTTAAGGTCAATATAACACTGTTTAGAAAGTGACACGCTTCGTTGGCTTTCAGACGACTCTTCCAGAGGGGAATATAATTTTGTCTAATATATCTACTGTACCTTTTACAAAGTGAAACACTTCAAGAATGTGAAGGCATGAACTATATGTAAATTTCTTTCTTTTGTTCTCCTGTTCATCATTAATGATTTTCTCCTTCTCTAATTTCTGTTTTTCTCATTTCTTCTTTTCTTGCTATTGCACCCTTTTATCTCTCTCTCTCTCTCTCTCTCTCTCTCTCTCTCTCTCTCTCTCTCTCTCGCTGTTATTTTCCCTGCAGGTTTGCTCGGCGAATGCATAAGATGGTGCGGTGGTTGGTGCCTGACTGTGACGTGCGTTTCATGCGCTCTGAGGATGGCAGTGGCAAGGGTGCTGCCATGGTTACAGCTGTTGCATACCGATTGGCAAAGCAGCACGTGGAACGTCAGCGTATCCTGGACACCCTGCGGCTCAGCCGTGATCAATTGCTGGAGGTGAAAAGAACGATGACAGAGGAGATGAACCGAGGCCTGGCTAAACAAACACACTCAACAGCCACTGTCAAAATGCTGCCCACATTTGTGCGGTCCACACCAGACGGAACAGGTTAGAGTGAGAAACACAGAATTATGAGTTTAATACCCCTTTTACACATAAAGTGATTTTATCGCAGGAGGTCACAGAGTGGCTGTGTCTCTACTATTCTGCTACTATACTTTTACTATACTGCTGGTGTTTATCAAAAGTGGGGAAGCACAGACTATTTATTATTTAAATTTTTTTTGGCCTGCGATGTTGTTCCCAAAAGCTGCTCAAACTACTACTCAAAAGGTGAAATAAAAATAAATAAAAAATAACCAAGCTCAAAACTGTTTTTGCAACAAAATAGGCAAAATGTTGGATTAAGAAATCTGTGCATCAACTGTGTGTATGTCCGTGCCACTGAACACTTTGTGCTCAACTGTGGAGCTTGTACATTTAATTAGCTGTCAATTAAATACATACCCATTTCAACTATTGCTCGTTTGTTGCAAAGTCCTGCCTGTTTGATATTTCTTTAAATGATGATATTGCAAATCATCATATAGAGAAGCTGGGCTTCCAGGTGTGACAGGGGCGTAGATTCTGGGGGGAAGGTGGGAGGTAACCTCCCAATAATCAAAACAAGCAAGTACAACTCCCCCATTATTTATACAATGATCAATGGAAACATGGGTAAATGCTTCTATAAAAATACACTGAATGCCCATTGTCCAATAGGCAATCAGATTATTGATGGGCCAACCCATTACTTTTGAAAATATGATCACAAATGAGATGTATTGCCCTTTAATATATATAGTTTTAAATAGCCTTAACAAATAACCAGTTTTCTTGCCATTATTCATTCTGGAGCGGGAAGCGTACAGTCCCGTTCAACACATGCATTGGGATACAAAAATCTGAGACCACTAATGAAATGCTTCTATTTTGCACTGTTCTAATTCATAATAATAATGCAATCATTAAACATTTTATTATCAGCCTAACAAAAGCTTAACTGCAAAGTGTACATTAATTTCTTAGTGTTTTTATGTCCTGCTTTTGCTTAAATGACAGCATGCACTCATGCTTACATGGACTCCATAAGCTTGTACATAAACTGGCGAATCGTGTTATCCCAGCATGATTTTCAGGTTTAAAGTGAAAAAAAAAATCCCATACCTTTTGTGATCTGACACTTTTGAACCTCACTGTATTGACAGTAATCAGAGGTCAAACTGGACTGCATTTGCCTCTTTTACATACAAATAAATTACCCCTATATATGTACTCCCTTTAAAAATGAACTATTGCAGAAACCTTCCAAACCTTAAAGCCAAGTTGATAAAGTTGACTGGTGTGTGATAGGTGTGTAGGTGTGAGTCTGACTTGGCTAATTTATGTGAGCAATGTTGCAGTCTCTGAATCTATTATGCTTGCTCTACAGAGCGTGGTGACTTCTTGGCACTGGATCTAGGTGGCACAAACTTCAGAGTGCTCTTGGTGCGTGTTCGAAGTGGGAAAAGACGAAGTGCCGAAATGCATAATAAGATCTACACCATCCCTGAAGACATCACCCAGGGCACTGGAGAGGAGGTACACCCCCTAATCACACAGCACTTCATTATAAACCATTCAAGATTAGAATAGTTACATGGCGGTTGGTTAATCAATGGGTAAGTTAATGATAGGCTATACTGTATTTGCAATGATTTTGCCTGGGATATGTAAAACTGCACACCAGTGTGAATATCGCAATGATTTTAAATGTGCTATTTTTTTATTGCCTATTACAGGAAAAGTTAATGAAAAATGAAAATTCTCTCATCATTTACTCACCCTCATGCCATCCCAGATGTGTATGGCTTTCTATCTTCTGCAGAACACAAATAAAGGTTCACACAATGCAAGTAAATGTTGATCAAAACTTTGAAGCTCCAAAAAGCACATAAAAGCAGCATAAAAGGAAGCCCTATGACTCCAGTGATTTAATCAATGTCTTCTGAAGCAATCTTTTTGATTTTGGATGAGAATAGATCAAAATCTATTTTTTTTTCTTCACAATAAATCTTGACATCAGCAGTCTCCTTGGCAATCATCATTTCAAGCTCGATTACACTTCCTAGAGCCATTTAGCACTCTTCGCATGGGTCAAGCACTAGAAAGTGTAATTGACCTTGAAATCATGAGCATGCCTAGAGACTGCAATGGCAAGATTTACAGTGAAAAAGAGTTATATTTTGGTTTGACGTCACCCAAAATCAAAACGATCACTTAAGAGTCATATGGATTACTTTTAAGTTGCCTTCATATGCTTTATGGAGCTTCAAAATGTTTGGTCATGGCAGCATTCAGATGCATATTATGGACCTACAGAATTGAGATATTCTTCTAAAAATCTTAATTTGTGTTCAGCAGAAGAAAAGTCATACATATCTGGGATGGCATGACAGTCAGTAAATTGTGAGAGAATTTTCATTTTTGGATGAACTATCTCTTTAACTAAGAATGAATTGCACTCTGTAAAAATGCTGTTTTATTTGTACACGCTGTCTGTGCTGCTTTACCCCCCGGTTAACTAAAGAAATTATGCTGTTCAGGCAATGGTGCAAACACGGCCACAAAAAAAAAAAATTGCTGATTGCAATTTGAACGCCGCAATTATGGGTCGGTTCTGATTATTAGCATGTATTGTTATTTTTATCATATAATACGATCCAATATAACAATATATGCTAATAATCAATCTTATTTACCAACATATATTTTACAAAAACATGTAAAATGCCATTTATTTTTCTAGTGTTCATTTAGAGAAAATTAGGATGATTTTTATTAGCTATATCACCCAGTCCTAAATGGTGGATTACATTTATTTAAAATATGATGTTCCACCAAAAAGATGCTGAAAAGATAGTTTTCCTAATGCATGATAATATTGTGTGTCTTGGATTAGAAGATAAGTTTACTAGAGCTCTTGAAAAAAAGATTGTTTTTGAATCTGAAGTTCACACACCTGTTTGCAATTAATTTGAAAGTGGTCTGTGCATAACACTCCAGTGGATGTATCCTTGTTCACTCCTTACCTGATGTCTAATTTTAGTCTCTCATTCGATTACAATGCCCTCAAATAACAATTATTCAATATATATCATTATTAAATAATTATAATGCATATTATAAATATAATAACTCTTGCAAAATTCATTATAATGCATACATTATTGTGGTACTCGAGTAAAGCATTGATAAGACAATACAAAAATTGGCTGTAGTAGGCAGTATATAGTTTATTTCCATTTTGTGGAACATAAGTCAATCATTGGCCTACAGTCTACAGCAATCCATTTTGCAATTTGAATTGTCAATGTGTCCAAGATGGATTTATTATAAGGGCTTTGCTAAGGATACATCAATGTAAACATGCATAATCTGAAACTTAGAAAAACATGTCTCAAGATCCCTGCATTTGGAATTGCATTCCTTCCAGCTGTGTTTGAGATAGGGATGGTCTGATCAGGATTTTTACAGC
The DNA here is from genome assembly GCA_032164185.1 of Moxostoma hubbsi. Classification (NCBI taxonomy): domain Eukaryota; kingdom Metazoa; phylum Chordata; class Actinopteri; order Cypriniformes; family Catostomidae; genus Moxostoma; species Moxostoma hubbsi. The sequence goes on along the minus strand of JAVLUX010000215.1, from coordinate 15,289,958 downwards.
CGATACCAATTGCAGATTTTCTTGTTATCTGATCGGCCGATACCTATCATTTCAACTGTTTATATATACGTTTTCTGCTTAATACCATTGTTAACTGCATAATACTGTTGTTAATACCATAATTGTTGCCTAATTTTTGCTGGCAAAAAATTATGTAGGTTGGTTAATTGATAAACATATTAACAAACTATATTCACAAAAATATTAACAAAGTAAATTAACTATAATTAAAGTTTTTAGAAGGCCTTAAAACACATAGGCTGACAAAATAGTCTCTATATTAGGATAGATAGCCCTAAAAAGAAGGAGGCTTAGTGTCAAACTAAAGTCGAAATGATATCTGATAAGAGCGATTAAACTTTGTGACATGCAGTTAGTTATTTATTGTCACTATTTCATTGAACATTTATTCATCATTATTTCATGACTGCTGTATGTGACCACCGATTAGGTCATAGGAAGTGAATATTGGCTGATAACGATCTGAGCGTCCCTAATTTGAACGCAAAATGTGTCCTCATCTTGTGCTGTCACTATTTTCAAGCAAGCCTGATTGTGGTTTGTTGTCTGTACGGATGCGCATTGCCAATACAGCTGGAGTTTTGCTTACTGCCCTCTGCTGAAAAAAAGGTGGTACTTCAAGCTTGAATTGCTCCGATGGTAGAAATATTCTGGCACATGATTCATTTTGTTTTATGCATTATTTTTAATATAATTAATGAGTTAACACACTGAACAATGTTTTAAATTGACAGCCCTAGTCGTATAATATTTCATTGACCTGAGCCTGTGTGGTTGTTATAAGTGCTATGTAGATATGAGATGGATAATGCAAACCTCATTTAAAAATGTAAACACTATTTTTAGTTAGATATGAAATGGATAATGCACTTTTTGCATCAGTGATCCTTTGTCCTCACATTAGTGTATGCATGTGTGTGTTTGAATGGGCCTCTGCAGCTATTTGACCACATTGTGCACTGTATAGCAGACTTCCTGGAGTATATGGGAATGAAGGGGGCATCCCTGCCTCTCGGGTTCACCTTCTCTTTTCCTTGCCATCAGACCCGACTGGACCAGGTTAGTCTGCACACACACACACACACACACACACACACACACACACACACACACACACACACACACACACACGAGGACTCTCCATAGACCCTCACAAAAAACATTTAGTGTTTTTTTTTTTTTTTAAGTGATTTCAATTATGGGGACACTGGAAATGTCCTCATAAACCACATTTTGTCTAAACTTACAGTGTGTGTACAATGTACAATGCATGATAAGACACTATACATACAGATACAAACCAAATTGAATGCTTAAGTTAAATTTGCTGAAGTAAAAGTTTTTTCTGACTGCCGTTCAGACTCTATGGTGCACACGCTGGGTGTCTCTCGCCCAGATTAGCTTCTGACATTGGTTCAGATGACAGTGAGTGAGTTTTTTCGGGTTGTGTGAAGAGATATGGCAGCTTGCCCATATCTCTCCCACACCTGGCTTACCATTTGCAGGTGAAGTCTCAATTCTCCATACAGTAAATCTGCACCTGTGTTTATTATGCCCAGGACATTCTGTGCTAGGATGTGCATCGAGTGATTGTGAATCTTCTGAAAATGTATATAGGCCAATTTTAACCACAGGAAGTAGGGATAAACATTAGTAAAGTTTCAGGAAGTGAAAGAAAGGATACTTTTTACATAAATTGCATTCTCCTCGTTCTTCTTCATAGGGTGTCTTGATAAAGTGGACGAAGGGCTTCAAGGCCTCGGGCTGTGAAGGAGAGGATGTGGCTACACTGCTGAAAGACGCCATCCACCGTAGTGAAGTCAGTACTGCCACCCACCACTGAAGCTCAACTGAAATGCTGCGAAAGCAATTTATGCACTTTTTAGCCACAATTACACTCCATTTTATGGCAACATGTAATTAGCTGATGTTCAGTCAGACAAATCGTGACCTGAAGAAAGTCTTGGTGGATTTGCTCTGTCTTTCTTTGTTGAGACTTCCCCTCTAATTAACTTGTATTTATCTTGCTCTCTTTCTTTGTTTTTGATCCTCAAAGGAGTTTGATTTAGAAGTGGTTGCTGTGGTGAATGACACTGTGGGCACAATGATGACTTGTGGGTATGAGGACCCACAGTGTGAAGTTGGACTCATCGTTGGTTCGTGAGACTCTTGGCCTTATTTGACTCTGATTAAATTGGTTTATGCAGATAACCCTCATTATTGAATTTGTACTTATTCAGTGACCCCAAAAGTATTTGGACAGTTAAATCTTATGAGCTGAATGTCTGAATTTCATTGCATTAGAGAACAAAATATATAACCAAGTGGTATGTGCAGACAAAACAATGCCAGATCTTTTGTGTTAGAAATGCACGCACAACCTACACTTCTATAGACTTTCTTTATTTTATTTATATTTTCCTTCATTTTAATTTAAAAAAATATATACTTTTGTTTAAAACCTAACAAACTTCTTTTTGTGTGATGCTTTGCTTGAAAGTGTGCTTGTGCTATCTTTTAATTCAAATACCAGTTGGTTTGATATTTTGTATCTAATGCAATGACATAAAATGTTTTGGCATACAGTCAGTGTGGTTTAAAGGTGAAATGTATATATTTTGTGATGTTAAAATACTTATCTCAGCTTAATATGCAGAAACAACTATAAGTATACCATTCCTTCTCTGAAAAGCATAAAATTGTGACCATGTTGCGCTTTCAAAACATTCCTCTGTATATTTTGGTATACCGACCAGCCTGACACAGGTGAGAGTTTAGAGTAAGAGTATATGTTTGGGTGACAAGGGTAGTGTTGGTACACCTATAATTATTATTATTTGCTGTTTTTTTTTTTTGGTGACACTAGTGGCCACAGAAATCACACACTTCACCTGTCTGAATACTTTTTGGGGCCCATTGTAAATGTGTTTGTTTACAGAATCTGATAACATCCCATATTTGTTTATATACAGCAGGTACAGTATATAAACCAAAAGTTTGGAATAATGTACAGATTTTGCTCTTATGGAAATAAATTGGCACTTTTATTCACCAAAGTGGCATTCAACTGATCACAATGTATAGTCAGGACATTCATAATGTGAAAATTTACTATTACAATTTGAGTGCAGTAATGACAGCTTTGCAGATGCTTGGCATTGTAGCTGTCAGTTTGTCCAGATACTAAGGTGACATTTCACCCCACACTTCCTGTAGCACTTGCCATAGATGTGTGTGTGTGTATATATATACAATGTAATATATATATATTATATATATAATATATAATGTGTGTGAGGGAGAGAGAGAGAGTGAGAATATCTATGACCATTATGCATCAATGCACATCTGTATATATCCTATAGGCACAGGTACTAATGCATGCTACATGGAGGACATGTCTAACATTGAGTTGGTGGATGGGGATGAGGGACGTATGTGTGTGAACATGGAATGGGGAGCATTCGGTGACCTTGGGGAGCTGGATGACATTTGCACGGAGTTTGATAGAGCTGTGGATGATCAGTCCGCTAACTCTGGCAAACAGCGGTAAGACTTGAAACCAGGATCATTTATGCCAGGTGGTCAACTTCCTGTTAGAGTAGTTTGTCATTACTTATGGGACTGTAGATTTCAGTCCCAATAAATATTCCTTCTAAGCTGCAGGCCTGTGCAGTAGGGCACTTCAGATGTTGCTCTCAAGCAGACGGAATAAACATTCGCGCAGATGGCGACCTCAAGTGTGTGGGAAAAACTAGAGATTATCTTGAATCAGAGCTAAATGCATGCTCAGTGTTTCAACTGGAGTCCATATGGAGCTAAAGCTTTGAGTGAAATCTTGTGTGTAAAGAAGGAAGAAATATGCATCAAACAACACGTACACATAACCGCATATACCGTGAGACTTGGGGCTATTTGTGAACCTGCAAATGCGGCTGAGTGCACAAACTTTTAAACGTGCTTCGAGGTGAATGCCCCTCCCACGAGTGAATAAAAGAAACATTTGCTTTGGTCTTATGTGAATGCAAACAGGTGCAACAAATCAGGTATGTGTCACAATATCGGATCTGTGCATAAAACTTTGTAGTGTAAAATTACTTATACGTCTAATGTCTATTCTGTTGTTAATATTAATCAAAAAAATATATTGAAGAGAAAGTCGATAACTGCTTTTTATTTACTTTTTATTATTAGCCTATTATGTTCTTATTTTAGGCTACTAATTAATTATTATGACTACTTACTAGAATAATAATAATAATAAAAAAAAAACATGAAGCAGTGTTTATTGAGATACTCTTGTTTTTAATTAATATGTTTAAATTTACATTTAATATTGAACTTTTTAAACAAAGGAGTGTGTTCAATAGAATAATAGCATATTATCCATATGAAACTGGTATTCGTACCAACAAACATTTTGGTATTTTATTACATATTTATGTATATATTAGGGCTGTCAATCGATAACATTTTTGAATAGAATTAATTACATGATATGCTGTGTAATTAATCACAATTAATCGCATACATAAATATTTTCTGAGAAAGCTGCTCAAATAACAACAATTCAATATATAATTGTTAATATTATAAATATTTATATTTGATTAATTCTAATTAAAAACTATTTTATATATATATATATATATCTATCAGTATTATACAAAATAATAATACAGATAATTAAAATGATTATCATAAGATAATCATAAAATATGATTATCATAAAATAATTACAATAAGTGGCTTTAGAATGCAATATATTGTTTATTTCCATAGTACTGAACATAAGCCCATCATTGTCCCACAGTTCACAGCAATTCATTTTGCAATTTCATTTGTCAATTAGTAAAGAGATTATTGTAAGGGCTTGTCTAAGGATGCGTCAATGTATACCTGCGTCAGACGGACGCTTTTGGATCGTGTCTGTTGCGTTGCGACATAAATAACGTTATTGTTCTAATGCCATTTTGGGTGAACTTTCCCTTGTAGTAAGCCTGTATTGAACAAAAAGACCATTAGACTGCTGCAGCTCTTACAGAATGAAAAAAACAAACAAAAAAAAAACTGACCACATCAGGTTTCTGAATTCTTGATACACATTTAATATATTTCTAAAGTACTATTAATTATTAATAAGGCACTTAATAGCCTAGAACCTAAATAAATTATGGAAATGCTTGCAGAATGAAAATCTAACAGACAGCTTAGATTATTATGATCAAACATATGGTATTTTGCAAACATGGTGAGACCGTGTTTAGCTGCTATGCCACCTGCAGCAAGAACCAGCATTCCAGAAGATCTCTGTATCCATACAGTAGCCATACTCATACTTTGTATTCGTGTCATCATTTCATAGTTCCGAGAATAAGTACATTAGCATAATGAAATTGTTGTACATGCTGTGCATGGTGCTTCCAAATTCAGATTTTTTGGTATGTATGCAAAAAAGATTTATACCAGTAAAAATGTGTCTAAATAACTCTATCCGCAAAAAAAAAAACAAAACAAAAAAAACATACAATTTTAACATATTTAATAGTCAAAATAAATGAAATGAATAAATAAACAATTTCTTGCAAGTTACAAAGTATAAAGTAAATATATTGATTATTTTATTTGAATGTTTCTTTTAATGTACATGTACAGTACCATGATTAATGGTAATTAATCACACAGAAAACAGATTAATTAGTTAAAATTTTTAAATCGATTCATTGCCCTTTTTTTTATAAATATAAAACATGTATAATTATCAAGGCAATACTAATTGGCTTGTCTGAATTATCTGATATTAACAATAAATAATAAAAAAAATAATGACCAAATAACAATGTGTATTTTCAGTTAAGTCTATGCTTCTATAAAAAAGCCTTGATACCCCATCCAGTGGTGACAAATGCAAGTTTTTGGAGTGTTCATTGGTTGTCATATCCAGTTGTCCAGTGGCTTGATGAGAGATATCATTGCAGTAAACAGCAATCAAATGTTTTTAAAGAAATATTCATGTAAAAAAATTAGAATCTATCTGCAAAAACAATCTGCAAATGTTATCTCTGGTGAACTCTTATTCTAATGGACAGTGTAGAGGAAGAACAGATGATGGTTCACGTTGACCAATCAGTGTAAATAGACGTGTCAGGCCCGCCCACATGGGCAAATAATAATATTCAAGTTATAAACGCAGTATATATGCATAAATAAAAATGTGTTTCCTTATCCTGGGCCATTTCTTTTTAAATTGTAAAAAACAAAAGGATAAAACCTAAATTGTTGTAATGTGTTCACGAGAGCTAACGGAAATGTGATAAATTAACAGTTTATTGATTAAGGAACATGGACCTAAAACGGTCCTGAATTGTCATTTTTAAGTACTGAAAATGCTAATATTGGCTATATCAAGATACCAAATAAAAATAGACTAGCATAGGTACACAAACACAAACTACTCAGCATTGACTGATATCTAAAACGATGTACTTATCACTTGTTATCGGTCTTCAAAAATCGGTATCTGTTACTGTTATGCATTTATCCAAATCAATGTATTTAAAATATACATTTGATCAGTTTGTGTTCCCTGGGAATCGAATTCACGACCTTGGTGTTGCTAGCGCCATGTAGTTAAGATACAGGAACTCTACTATACCAAACGTTATTAGGACATTTTTAAGAAGCAGCTTTTAGTGTTTGCTATTAGTTTGCGTGCATTGTCAAGACTGTCAAGACTATATTTAATTTTTTTCCTTCTATTTGCTCACTGTGGAACTGTTTTTAGGGTTTAAAATGTGCTATACATATCTTTTTTTTTATAGGGCAAAGACCAAAACCATTACATTGACATATATGAATTTGGAAGATTTTTTAATCCAATGCAGATTACATTTCAGTGCATCCCATGTTTATATTTTACCATTTCATGTGTTCCCTGAGAATCAAAAGCATGACTTGTTAGCAGCATGCTCTGCCAGTTAGAGGAACACAAATTAACATGTTAATTTGTTTGTTCCCATCGATTTATATGTTTTGGCCTTATTGAGTGACGTTCAATAATGTGCTGATTTTTTTCCCTGTATTTTTCAGGTACGAAAAGATGATCAGTGGGATGTATCTTGGAGAGGTAGTTAGAAACGTTCTCCTGACCTTCACTGCTAAAGGTCTGCTTTTCCGTGGCAAACTCTCCGAGAGGCTCAAAACTCGTGGCATTTTCGAGACCAAGTTCCTGTCACAGATAGAGAGGTGTGTGAAGAGTTCAAAACATGTCTGCCTTCTGGTTCCTTAAAGATGCTATTAAAATGCTAAGCACGTTGATCATTGCCAATATTAGTATAGAAGCCTAAGGTGTCTCGGCACATATAATTAGATTATTCCAAAGGATGAAAACTGCATTTATGTTTTCGTTATGTTAGCTTAAGTCATTAAGGTAATATTCCCATACAAGATACTCCTGCAATTTTGGCTTTATATGACACGTGTGATTTCAATGTTTGCATATGTATTGTTATTCATATTCTAAAAAACCTTCAGCTGGTTTAGCTGGTCAGCCAGATGGTTTCCCAGGCTATCCAGCTCTTTAGTGCCCCAAACCCCTCTGAAACCAGCAATGTAGACCAGCCTGACTGGGCTGGGTGACGATCTAAGAACGGCAAACCAGTTTAGGCTTGTTTGTGCTGGTTTTCTCATTAGTTATGCCTTGGCTTTGTGATAAAAAATTAATAAATGAAGCCTCAGTGCATATTGGCTGTCGTTTAGTACAGCTTTTTATGTCTTGTGGGAGAAGATACAAAATACAATTTGTTCTGTGACTTTATTGATCATTAATCAACATGATTAATTGTCTCTTTCTGTACAGTGATCGTCTAGCACTGCGGCAGGTCCGCTCAATACTGCAGCACTTAGGTTTGACGAGCAGTACATGTGATGACAGTATTCTTGTAAAGGAAGTATGCAGTGTGGTGTCCAAACGGGCCGCCCAGTTATGTGGAGCCGGTCTGGCTGCTGTTGTGGACAAGATAAGGCTGAACCGTGGCCTTGATCAACTCAAGATCACAGTTGGGGTGGACGGCACACTCTACAAACTCCATCCACAGTGAGTGTCTGCACAGCAGGATTTTTAAAAGATGATGCATTTTTATCACTTCAGAAACCCTTATTTGTCAATGACCCTTCTAACAATTTGTTTCACGTATGCATTGAGAACCTTTCTAAATCAATTCCGCATCGGTACATGAAACATAATAACTACATTTGAAATTAATGACCGTTCCTCGTGACCTTCGGATCTCCAACCGAGAAGCTGATTCTCTAGCACTTTCAAGAAACATCTAAAGACGCATTTCTTCCGTGAGCACTATAATTCTACCTTCCTTTTTTCTTATACTTCTCCGAGCAATTCGCAGCACTTATCATATTAATGCCTCTTGATGATGAATCAGTTTTGATGTATTCTTCATTTGTAAGTCTCTTTGGACAAAAGCATCTGCTAAATGAATAAATGTGCAGGTAATCGAAAATGTTGTTTATTGAAAAAGCATGTGAATGACAAAACATTACAGGCACAGATAAGTGCCATGTGCTAATCTTCCACACTAAATTAAAACATTTGAGGAATGACTAAAGCTGTCCTTATACTCTCAAGATGGCATATTGTATATTAAAATGAAAAGGTGTGTACACACAGTGAATATATACTCACTAAGCTCTTAATTAGAAACACTATGGTCCTAAACCAGCCCGTCTGGCACCAACAATCATGACACGATCTAAATCACAGGGATCAAATATTTTTCCCCATTCTGATGGTTGATGTGAACATTAACTTAAGCTCCTGACCCATATCTGCGTGATTTATGCATGCACTGCTGCATAAACATCTCCCATGAGATGTTGTGCTTTTAAACTGTATTTTCAAAGGCCCCCTGCCTTCCTATTGTAATGTCTTGCTTAGTGTTACTTTTGAAAAAGGGCATTGTCTGAATCAAAATGACGGATCTCTTTTATGCAAATAGAACAGTATAATCAGTATTATATAGTCATAAAAGTTGATATAATTTACATGAAAATTGCATGTATGTGAAGCCTCATTTTAAGTGTTGTTTTTTTCTCTCCAATGATACATTTAATTAGCCTTGAAAACATAAATTGATTTTGCGATTTGGTTAATTCTCAATGTAAAAAGTAAACCAACTATATTTCTTGATTCACGTGTCACACTTGACAATAAGGTTCCACTTTTTAACATGTTAACCACGTTAGTTAACATGAATTAACAGTAAACAATACTTTTACAGCATTTATAAATCTTGGTTAATGTTAATTTCAACATATAGTAATCCATTTTTAAAATCAAAATTTGGATATGTTAATATTAGTTGCACTATTAACTAACAATGAACAATTGTATTTTTATTAACTAGCATTACACTTTTTTTTTTAATAAATGCTGTACAAATATAAATAGTTTATTGTTGGTTCATAATACTTAATGCTCATAAAAGGACTGCCTTTAAAGGTTTATAATTTATCATTAAAAATAAATTCAGCTATAGAAATTTTTTTTATGGGGTTTATATTTCCGGAACCTGATTGTTGCGGTCTGTAGCAAGCATGACTCTGACATGGAAGGCTAGTTTGTTACTTGCTATTTAAAAAAGGGAAAAGCTTTTTTATATGTCCCACCTTACCACCAACTTCCTGTTTCAGTACAAAAATGTCAGCAAATTTCATTGGGTTTTGAAAAAAATGCATATTTTACTTGTAGGGCCCTATTTTAAGAGCGTTAGTGCTATGCCATAAGTCATACATGCAAAGTCAGTGGGCGTGGCCATGAAGTTTTGGCATTTTCGTGCAAGCATGGGCTATGTCTAGGTGCAAGTGGGCTTGGTGAAATTGCGTAATCAACGCAGAATTTAACTCTGAGGTTCTTCTCCTGCACTGTCTAGCACCAGCAATATAAACAAAGAGCACATTCATAAGAAGTTGGTAGCGTAAATTGACTTTTCTACAATAACTGCATCCTTGTTGAACGTCAGGCATATTTCTATGACAGTGACACGCTTTGTAGACATGCACACAGAAAATGTGGTTCTCATCAGTATTTGAATTATGCTCTGTTCATTTATAGAGAATGCAAGTATTATTAATAATTTTCACCTACTGACACGAATCATGGCTAGTATTAACAGTGATTGTATCGGAAGGCACTTCACTTCTACTGGTCAACTTTAGTTTTGAAAAATCTAATTAATTTATCGAAAAATAAAACCAAAAATATTTCTAAATTCAAATCACACTTCAAAATTAAATAGAATCAAAATAACGAGGTGGTCAAAAAAATCCAACACCAAATTCAAAACATTGTACCAGCTCTTTTTGCAGTGATTTAATTCACTACGACAACAGGCAGAATAACAAATAAACCATGACCTAAAATATCTCATAAATATTTCTTTCATTAAACAGCTACAACAGTGATCGTTATGGACACAATTTGATTTTGAACTGTATTTTCAGAGCTTGGACATGAAATTCATTACCATATCCTGGTGGAATCTCCAAACTGCAAATGCAGGAACTGAATTTAGACTTTGCTTTTTAAATGTCTTAACGCAATTATCTGTTTCTCGGGAAAATAGCAAACTGCGCTTTGTGGCACTTCATTAACATACAAAACACCCACTGTAGCGCAAACACTCCCACTGATGCCAACATGCATGATAATTGTACTTAGAATTAGCGCTCTCACAAAAATTGCATAAGATGTTGCGTGTGGTCATAGCATGTAGCGCTGCACTTTGCTTACTCACAAAAATTTAGCCCATAGTCTGATTTCCTAATTCAGTGGTTTTTGTTTGTTTAATCACACTTTTTTCTTTCTTATTTAACCAGCTTTTCCACCATCATGCGGGAGACATTAAAAGACCTGGCGCCCAACTGTGAGGTCACTGTTGTCCAATCAGAAGATGGCAGTGGAAAAGGTGCAGCCCTCATCACAGCCGTAGCTTGTCGGTTGAGAGGTGGTGGAAAGTAGCAATGCAGGCTGAGAGGAAATGATAAAATAAAGGGAAAAGAAAATGAGGAGGAAAGAAAAAATATCAACTGATGTTTACATGCGCTACCATGTGACCTTACTGAAACAACACTCCTGTCAGTACAAGAATGTATGCTATTTATTTGTGCTTTTTCGTTTTCATGTCACATTTTAGGTCATTCATTGCAAAGACTTGACATGCTAGTTGGGAGAAAACTGAGAAACTTGCAAATACACTAATGTCACTGAATTGTGATTAAAAAAAAAGAGATTTTATTCACATTTGAGCTGTGAATTATGTAAATGAAACACTTAACAATAATATTCTATACATTAAAATGAATGTATTGGGTATCATGAGCTGATGATGAACAATATTTTTACCGCATTTATTAATCTTTTTCAATGTTAGTTTATATATAAAAATGCTATACATTGTTCATTGTTATTGTAGTTTAAAATGTATTAACTTTTAATGTTAAAATGGTATTAGTATGTGTACAAATGAACATTAACCAAGATTAATGAATGCTGCAAAAGTTTTGTTCATTGTATTTTCATGTTAACTACTGCGTTAATGTATACAACTTTATTGTAACGTGTTTCCAATTTACATCTGTAAATACTTAGAGCCCAGGAAGAACACAATTTTTATATTCCTAGGGCACAGATTAAGTCTGACCTCAAATATACATCTAATGATGATTCTTAAGTAAATATGTAGTTTACTCTAATCTTGGGTTAATGGGATAGTTCACCCAAATATTTAAATTATCTCATCATTTACTCACTCTTATGCCATCCCAAATGTGTATGACTTTCTTTCTTCTGCAGAACACAAATAAAGATTTTTAGAAGAATATCTCAGCTCTGTAGGTCCATACAATGTTTTTCAATGGATGCCAAGATTTTGACTATCCAAAAATCACATAGGGCCGCATAAAAGTAATCCATATGACTCTAGAAATGGATAAATATTTTTTGTTGTCAATTTTTACTACAAATTCTCCTCCCTGCTCAGTATAAATCCACTTTATCTTTCACATTCTTGAGTTTTTGTTGATTTACATTGTTCATACAAACTCCCCCTACTGGGCCGGGGAAGAATTTCTTGCAAAAATGTACTTAAATATTGATGTTTCTCACCCACATCTATAATATCACATCTGAAGACATGGATTTAACCACTGGAGTCTTGTGGATTACTTTAATTCTGCCTGTATGAGCTTTTTGGAGCACCAAGATTTTGGCACCCATTCACTTGCACTGTATGGACCTACAGAGTTTGAAAGTCTTAATTTGTGTTCTGCAGAATAAAGTAAGTCACACAACTTGTATGGCATGAGGGTGTGTAAATGATGAGAGAATTAAACATTTTGGGTGAATGATCACTTTAATCTGTTTTTTTTGGTGTTTTGCTGTTCCTGTTACAAAAAATAAATAAAAGAAATGTTGGACTAATTTAATTTAACTTATTTAATTCAGGCTTTCGAAATGTGCTGGACTAAAGAAGCTTTTGGAGCAAATATTTTAAGGACTGTTTGACTATTTGTTTTAGAGAATTTAGGGCTAGACTGCATTCTACATCATTTCTCCCTGATCCGAATAAAATTGTCGGTTGGATTACTTTTGCAGTGCTGTTTGTACTCTACTAATTGTTTTGCAAGTTACTCTTTTAGCATGCTTGTTTCCAGTACATTGAGGGAATCTACTGCAAAATGTCAGTTTAATTTTTTTTTTTGTATGTAATTACTGGTTGCACAATTAGATTTTTCTAGGAAAACATTGCACATTCCAGAAAAGTACAGTACATGAAATGGGCAATATATTGGCCTATTTTCAGAATATTTTGCCATGGGGCTATGATGCAGGGTTTGGTTTATGTTAGGCTTGGGCAAAGGTCAAGTTTAGGAATCCAGTTTAATAGAGAAAAATGTATGATATATGTAAAAAAAAAAAAAATATGTGAAAGTGTATTTGAGGTTTAACATTTCAACAATTGCAGCATACTCTAGTCTAGTGATTTTGGGCAGACTTCACATACTCCTGAATATTACCAGTCAGCCATATACATAGCTAGTTCTCAATGCACAAATATTAGCTCCTTAAAGGTATATTTCACCCATAAATTATGATTTACTCACCCTCGTGGTTTTACAAACCCATGCGGTTTTCTTTCTTTCATAGAAAACCAAAAGAGAACTTGAACAGAATGTCCAAAATGCTCTCTTTGATGTAATAAAAATATATGGGGACCAGGGGCTGTCAAGCTCCAAAAAGGACAAAAAATAATAATAAGATAAAATATAAAAAACATACAAATATAATAGAAATATCCTAAAAGTAGTTTATACCACTAATGTGCTATATTCCTTTATAGTCATATTAAGTCATACAATATCTGTGTGAGAGGAACGGAAGAATGTATTCACAGAGAAGGTTGCAATTCACTTGTAAGGAATTGTATGGAAAAGACCGTTGTGTCTCTGCCAAACATGTCTTTTTGTTTTCCACAGAAGAAAGTAAGTTGGGTTTTAAACAACATAAATGATCACATGAAGAACTTTTATTTTGGGGTGAACTTTTCCTTTAAAAATGGCATTGGTTATAGTGTATTTACAAAATGAGTTTATATTCAGAAAATAAAATATTCATGAAGCTTTTCTCATTTAGGAACTTTAACATGCTGCAATTTTGACTGCATGCATTTTTTTGTGTGGAAAGACTGTTAGTCACTTAGATTGAGTTGTGTGGTATTTAATAATGATCAACCGATTTCCTGTTGTCTATCTGTATATATATATATATATATATATATATATATATATATATATATATATATATATACACACATATATACACTCACCTAAAGGATTATTAGGAACACCATACTAATACTGTGTTTGACCCCCTTTCGCCTTCAGATCTGCCTTAATTCTACGTGGCATTGATTCAACAAGGTGCTGAAAGCATTCTTTAGAAATGTTGGCCCATATTGATAGGATAGCATCTTGCAGTTGATGGAGATTTGTGGGATGCACATCCAGGGCACGAAGCTCCCGTTCCACCACATCCCAAAGATGCTCTATTGGGTTGAGATCTGGTGACTGTGGGGGCCATTTTAGTACAGTGAACTCATTGTCATGTTCAAGAAACCAATTTGAAATGATTCGAGCTTTGTGACATGGTGCATTATCCTGCTGGAAGTAGCCATCAGAGGATGGGTACATGGTGGCCATAAAGGGATGGACATGGTCAGAAACAATGCTCAGGTAGGCCGTGGCATTTAAACGATGCCCAATTGGCACTAAGGGGCCTAAAGTGTGCCAAGAAAACATCCCCCACACCATTACACCACCACCACCAGCCTGCACAGTGGTAACAAGGCATGATGGATCCATGTTCTCATTCTGTTTACGCCAAATTCTGACTCTACCATCTGAATGTCTCAACAGAAATTGAGACTCATCAGACCAGGCAACATTTTTCCAGTCTTCAACTGTCCAATTTTGGTGAGCTCTTGCAAATTGTAGCCTCTTTTTCCTATTTGTAGTGGAGATGAGTGGTACCCGGTGGGGTTTTCTGCTGTTGTAGCCCATCCGCCTCAAGGTTGTGCGTGTTGTGGCTTCACAAATGCTTTGCTGCATACCTCGGTTGTAACGAGTGGTTATTTCAGTCAAAGTTGCTCTTCTATCAGCTTGAATCAGTCGGCCCATTCTCCTCTGACCTCTAGCATCAACAAGGCATTTTCGCCCACAGGACTGCCGCATACTGGATGTTTTTCCCTTTTCACACCATTCTTTGTAAACCCTAGAAATGGTTGTGTGTGAAAATCCCAGTAACTGAGCAGATTGTGAAATACTCAGACCGGCCCGTCTGGCACCAACAACCATGCCACGCTCAAAATTGCTTAAATCACCTTTCTTTCCCATTCTGACATACAGTTTGGAGTTCAGGAGATTGTCTTGACCAGGACCACACCCCTAAATGCATTGAAGCAACTGCCATGTGATTGGTTGATTAGATAATTGCATTAATGAGAAATTGAACAGGTGTTCCTAATAATCCTTTGGGTGAGTGTATATACACACACACCGATCAGCCACAACATTTAAACCACTTGCCTAATAATGTGTATTCTATACATACTATAGAACATACTTTCCTAATAGGTCCCCCTTGTGCTGCCAAAACAGTGGCAACCATTGTGGTGAGAAGAATAGCATCTCTCTCTCTCTCTCTCTCTCTCTCTCTCTCTCTCTCTCTATATATATATATATATATATATATATATATATATATATATATATATACACAGTATATACTATCACCGAGCACTTTATTAGGAATATGATCCTAATAAAGTGCCCAACATGGTCTTCTGCTGTTGTAGACTGTCCGCCTCAAGGTTTGATGTATTGTGCAGTCTCAGATGATATTCTGCTCACTACAATCGAGTTACTGTAGCCTTTCTGTCAGCTCGAACAAGTCTGGCCATTCTCCATTTACGTCCTCAGATCTACTGCTCACTGGATTTTTTGTTTTGTTTTTGGCACCATTCTGAGTGAACTCTAACGATTGTTGTGTCTGAAAATCCCAGGATATCAGCAGTTACAGAAATACTGAAACCAGTCTGTCTGGCACCAACAATCACGCTACGGACAAAATCACAGAGATCCCCCCCCCCCCCCATTCTGATGGTTGATGTGAACATTAACTGAAGCTCCTGACCTGTATGAGTTTATGCATTGAACTGCTACCACATGATTGGCTGATTAGATAATCACATGAATAGGTGTTACCAATAATGTGCTCAGTCAGTGTATATAATATTTGTGATTCATCTCGGAGCAGGTTGGTTTGCTTCAAGGCTTATTAGTCTTTTATTGAAAAGTTTGAACTCCCTAGGGATAAAATTAATAGGGAAAAGACTTCCAGAATCAAGACCACTGAAAAAGTGGGAGAGTACTATTTCTCTCTAAAGTGGCTCAAATTAACAGGAATTTTCAATGCTGGCAGGATGATTTGGTTCTGGTGAATAGTGCCTCAAATTCACTGTAGTGTAAAAGAAAGCAACACTGGTGATTTACTTTGAAGCATTGCTTTGAATATGCCAAAATAAAAAGAGGCAGGCACTGTGTTAGTCTTTTGAACAGAAGAACATCAAGAGCTTGCTTTTGAAATAGCCATCAAAAAAATCCCCAAAGCCAAAAAATTGTCTGCAGTTCTCAAAAGGTTAGACCTTTCCTTTTGTAGGACTACTTATCAAATTACAGTTATATCAAATTTTGTAGTAGGGGAGAGTGGGGTAATAGTTATCAGTAGGCAAGTTCGCCACTTTATATAGGACATTTTTGGCAAGGGACATTTAGACAGAGCCCAGCCCATCATACACACTGTAAAAAAAAATCCTGTTGTTTATACAAAAAACTGGCAGCTGTGGTTTCCAGAATAATTATGTAAAAAAAATACATAAAAATGTAAACAACGTTACAGAACAACCTGTAGATTTTACAGTTTAAAACTGTTGTTTTTTACGATAAATTTTATGAATTTTATGTTTATCGTTTAAACAAGTACATATGAAGTCATAAAGTTCATCAATAGTGTCCCTTCAAGGAGTAATGACCAATAAACATGTAGAGACAGTGCTCAGTGTCACTCACACTCACACTAAACACCATCAGAGTAACACATGTGAAATTAAAATTATGAAAATAAACATTAACTAAACTACATCAGATATAACACAGAACACCCCAAAGTACATAACTGATATTAAAAATAAGAAGAAACATAACTATTCCCATAAAATATAATGAAATGCAATGGGTCATGCAGGGAATTCTGGGAACGCCTGATTACTGTTTTTTACCGTAATTTTTATCAATAATGTATCGTAAAAAGTAGAGTACATGTATTGTTAAGCATAATCTCAATTTTAACTGTAAATTATATGCAAAAATCAAACTATAATTAAACAAAAATATATATTTTTACATAATTTTACCGTAAAACTACATGTATTGTCTTTTTAAATATTTTAACGGTATCTTTTTCGGTAAGTACTCGTTAACCAATTTATTTTACTGTAGCATTTTATAGTCTTTTACCATTACATTTATGGACATTTTTTCAGTGCAGTATACAGTTTCCTGTGTTCAAGAAATTACATTTATATGCAGGTAAAATTAGTTATTTATTTTTTGTAAAAGAAAACTTACAGTATTTAGGTCTGAAATTTTTCATGTTGCTGAATTGGACCATTCAAATTTGGCTAAAGAGTGGCTGTACATTATTAAATTAATCATTGTTTACAAAATAATAGCTTTGGAGATGCTTTGGTGTAAGCCGTGACAGTGGATCAACAAATATTTCACAGTGAGCTTTACATCTAAATGCAGAGGGGGTGGGAAATGTGCTACCCAGGGGAAAACCACTATTTAATAAAGCGTATCTACGATTTTTTGCACAAAGTTATATATTAAAGAAGCTATCTCAGACTAACAAAGTTGAGGAAACTGTGACCTTGATGGTTGGAAAGGAATGTGAAATTACAATGCCTTCGTTTCAGCCCAATACAGGATTGCTATTTAAACTTTTTATTTCTCTTTCAAGAATTTTACCTTTTGTTTTGTTTCAAAAAATGAAAAGTATTGAAAATCGTCTAGCTATTTTTCAATTTTCTGAATAGTAAACATTTTCCTGGCTTATTTGGGGGTACAATTTCCTGGGATAGTGACTTATTAATTTTTTTGAATAAACAACTCAATACTGTTAGTCTACATACTTTAGACAAACAGCGTTTTTCCAAAATCACTAAACCAAGACCAAAATTATTACTTGTAACTCCTACAGCGTTCAAGCAATATACCTCAAACTTTCCAGACCTTCAGACTGTTCTGACTATAGTGTTGCTACCTTTTCTTACTGATCGAAAGAAAATGTTTCGCACGGCAAACGATCACAAATCCGCAAAACAAATCCCATAGACTTACATTGACAGAATGTTTAAAAAGGGCCAACAGAATTGTTACATTCCTGTAGGTGTGCCTGTGTTTTTTTTTTTCTCTCTCTCAATCCCTGTCAGTTTCTTAGGTTAATTTCCTCTCTGAATTCCTATTGGTTCCAGAAGATGTCAATCTTCATCGACATCATAAAACTTAGGAAGAAAAAAGTCAAGGCTCAGCCCTGGTTGAATAGTAATATCCGTGCTCTTAAGCAGGAGTGCAGGAAGGCTGAGCGAAAGTGGCTCCTATGAAATTTTGAGAGACTGATTAAATTTTAAGAGCAGTTAAATTAGCCAGATCAAGCTATTTTTCTAATATAATTTCAAAGAACTCTAATAATGCTAAAGTTCTTTTTTCTACCATTACATAATTTCTTCATCCAGTTGCCCTTCCTCACATCTCCCCTTCGATGGACACATTTGAGCAGTTTTTAAAATTTTAAAATTGCTGGTATACGCTCATGGATCTTACCTGCTATCAATGATCCTGTTACCTATACAGTTCCACAAAATCTGTTGACCTGTTTTGCACCTGTGTCCCTGCACATATGAAGCATACTGGTTCTACGTGTGATGTTATTCCATCCAATTTGTTTAAGGAGGTGGTGGACTCAATTGGTCCAAGCGTGTTATCGATTGTCAACAGTAGCCTGACCACTGGTATTGTTCCTAGCTGCTTCAAGCATGCTGTTATTCAGCCTCGTCTTAAGAAAGCAAACCTTGATTCATCTGATATGAACAGCTTTTGACCTATATCAAAATTATCCTTTATGTCAAAAATATTAGAGAAGACGGTGCTTGCACAATTAAATGATTTTTTTAGCTATCAATAATTTGCTCAATAAATTTCAGTCAGGTTTCAGAGCTGGTCATAGCACAGAGTCAGCTCTGTTGAGTTTAAATTATATTTTATTATGTGTGGATCCTGGTAGTCCTGTTGGTCTTCTGCTGCTGGATCTTAGTGCCGCTTTCGATATGGTCGATCATGACACTATTATCGATCACCTAAGAGACCAGGTTGGTATTTAGGGGTTAGCCTTGGATTGGGTCTCTTCATATCTGAAGGGTAGAACAATTTCAGTATGCTTAGAGAACTGTTCTTCATCAGTTGTTCCTTTAACATGTGGGGTCCCTCAGGGCTCCGTCTTGGGGCCCGTTTTATTCTCCCTCAACATGCTTCCGTTAGGAAAGATCTTTGATAAGCATGGCATACGCCACCATCTGTATGCTGATGACTCTCAACTTTACTTTCCTATTAATCATGGGAAACAGCCCTCTTTTGAGTCTCTGCATAAATGCATGGCCGATGTGAAGTGTTGGCAACTTTTTCTATTAAATGACGATCTATCTACAGGAGTCTGCCGTTGTATGTAAGTGTGTTTATTTCATTGTTTTCAACGTTGTTAGAGTGGTATTCATTGCTAGAACAGGTGCTGTTTGTTTACTGTCTTGAACGCACATTGCTTAAACGTGTGTTTGTGCATGTGCACAATATTTGTTTTGACTTGTCCCAAAGTATTCGCTGTAAGATTTAGGGTTGTTATCCAGTGTGTGTAAAACTATCATTGTTTTAGTGTTTGCAAGCAGTGCTTCACTTGTTTTAAAGTAATATCTATTGCTAAAGTACAGTATAATTTATTTGCGGTGTAGAGAAGTAGGAGGTGCTGTTTGGCACCTCGCACGACTCTTAATTTTAAAAAAATTTATAAAATAAAAAATTCTTGTTGCACTTAAATCTGTTTTGAATGCTATAATGATGCTAGTAAAACTTTTTGTAAAAATCACTTTTTGTACAAATGTCTCCTTAAGATGATTCGCTTATGTTTTCCTCTTTTGTAAGTCGCTTTGGATAAAAGCATCAGCCAAATGAATAAATGTAAATGTAAATGTATGTCAGAGTTTATTCTTTTTAGTCAAAGGGGATGTGAGGTAAATTTAGATAGCAATTTGTCACTGCTTCCATGGAAAAAACTTCCCTATGCTCTGAGCTCAAGTTTGATCCACAAATAAATGCTGTTGTTAAAAAAAAAATCCATCTTAGATCTATAGCAAAGTTGAAGTCCATCCTTTCTTTTGATGATTTGAGAAGGTTGTGCATGCTTTTGTGTCTTCTCGATTGGACTATTGTAATGCTTTGTATCTGGGTGTGAGTCAGGCCTCTCTCTCTCCAGCTGCTAGGCTTTTAACTGGAACAAGGAAAAGAGAGCATATTACCCCAGTATTGGTTTCCCTACATTGGTTACTGGTCCAATACAGAATCAAGTACAAAGTGTTGCTGCATGAATTTAAGGCTCTTCGTGGTCTTGCACCTGAGTACATCTCTGCTTTAATAAGCTTGCATCAACCTTCAAGGTCTCTCCGCTCTGGTGATGAGCTGTGTCTGTCAGTCCCTCGATCTAACCTAAAAACTCAAGGTGATAGAGCTTTTGCGGTGGCAGCCCCTAGACTTTGGAATGAGTTTCCATTGGTCATAAAATCATCTCCGTCTCTATTCTCTTTCCAGGGGGCCTTAAAAACGTATTTATTTTCCCTAGCTTTTAATTAATTGCATTATAAATTGTACTAGGTAAATTTGATCTTATCCTGTTTTTATTGGTTTTAAATGCTTGTTGCATTCTTAAGCTGTATGTATGTGATTTTATTTATTTTTTGTAACTCAAAACTTTGGTACCCAGTGTGGTTTTTAAAAGTGCTCCATAAATAAAATTGAGTTGAGTTGAGTTGAGTGGTATAACGTCAATCCTCAAGTTTTCCTCAAGGCAATCAAGTTTTTCCAGTCAGTGTTTAAAAGGCCTCTCAAATTGAACGAGAGCAGATCTCGCTTGACTCCTCTGTCTTATTACTCTGTTGTGTCGCGCTTATGATGATTGTTTGTTGTTCTGTGACATTCTTAAATCCCTCCCACTTTTGGTTTGCCATTTTCGCGTGGGGGGACGTTGTATTACTACACCCTGTTTGTTAACCTTTTCTGATAACAATGGCATGTTCTCTTCCCAAGAGAAATGTGGACAGGTAAGATGTCACGTGACATACACTGAACAACATTAGGTAACTTGATGTTAGACACCCCAGGTAAGAAAGTGAACGCCATCCTCTGCCTTTTTTGTATTATAGATAGAGTAGGTAAGTTACGGCGTTTGAGGCTGAAGACTTGTTTTCTCCGTTTATTTTTATGTTAGGTTAGATGATTAATAATTTAGTTAGATCTATGTTTTGTTTTGTTCTTTTTCTTTTCTTTGGCGTTTCTTGGTCCCGTTTCTCTTGGGCCAATTACTTGAAATCTATTTATTCCAATTGTACATATATATATATATATATTGCTTATTGTTCACCTTTATCATTATATCTTGTTACACTTATGTATAATAAATCACCCTTTCGTCTTCGCAATACTTCGTTTAGCGTTGTCTCTTGTCACCACCATCACTCCAATTTTAACGCAATCTCAATGTTATCTCTTCTAAACCTTGACCAAAATAAGTGGTCGTAACTAGAATGCTCGTTAATTAAAACTCTACCTGTCAACAAATTCTAATGTAAACAAACACTGCCATTTATGGCTTTAGGTTACAATACTTATCTGTCTATCTACAGTAGCTATTTATCTTTATGAAGATTTTATCTGAATGACTACTTGACTATCTACAGTATATTTATCTTTTTAAAACTCAGACAAAGGTTTTTTCCAAGCCAGCATCAAAGTTTGTCTTGACTTTTGTTCACAAATCAACTTGCCCCTTGACAGGACACAGTTTATCCCCACTTTTCTGAAAACTCTATAGTCCTATGTAATAGAATAGATGCTTTCATCTACTAATTTCAGTTGACAGCAGAAACACTAGCTTTGTCTCGTTTCGATGAATAATTTGAGTTTCGATGACTCTCCTGTCATGTGCTTTATATCAGGTGACACTAAAATCTAAATATCCATAATAGGGGAGACAATCTATAGTCAAGATGTTTGGGATATGCATGTCATGCTGAATTGCTGATTGCTCCTTTGAAACTGAGCTTCGACTGCTCTCAAGACAGTCCAACCATTAAAATAACTGTTTATTCATATGTGGCCACTTGCATTTTAAAGTGCTACTCTGATGTGGTAGGTATGTGTGACTGCTAACACCTTAGATCAGTTTTTTCCAAACATTTTTTGGCAAAAGTACCCCCACAACACCATTAGTAAGGTTCAAATACCCCTTCATGGACACAAAACCAAAAATGTGTACCGAAGGCTACCATGTAACTTTTATCATTAACTCTTAAACTCATGAACTCTTTGGATTACTTGCATACCTCAGGTGCCTAGTGGCATGGGGCCACATTCTACCCCCTGTACCTCATCCATTTTTTTGGAGTTGAAGCCTCTTTTATAATGGCTTAAGAACCAAAGATGTATAGGGTCATTAGAGACCCTAGGTATGTAATAGTGTCATTTTCTTTTTTAAAACCCATTAAATATTGCAATATTTGATCCCAGTGCCATTAAAACATAAAATCATGAATTCTATGATATTATGCTTTCATTCCGGAGCCCTAGCTTATCTATTCAAATTTACTATAACAGAACATCTATTATACAAATAAATACTTTATCACATTGATTTTCTCTGCAACAATGGTGATTTATCAGTATGACTGATGAGTGTACACATACTATATTATACATGCTATTTTTTACTCAGGGTGGGGCTTTTGTTTCAGTGATTGCCTTGATTTACATTTGACATTGCAACTTGATGAAGACACACTATGGAAGTAAACTATAATAAGTTTAACACATGAACAGTATGATATGACTATTGTCATTTGGGTATACTACTGAAATTATGTAAGTTGTGCATCTATTTAGACTCAATAAGTGCCTGAGAAAATGTGTAATGTTTATCTTATATCAGTCAAATCAAATCAAATCAAATCAAATCAATTCAAATCACTTTATTGTCACACTACTGTGTACACGAGTGCAACAGTAGGTGAAAGTCTTGTGTGCAGTTCCGAGCAACATAGCAGTCATGACAGTGATGAGACATAAACCAATTACAATAAACAACATAATTACACAACAATTTACATATCAAATGTACATATACTTACACAACATAGTACTGATATACAATGTACAGTAAACAATACACACAATATAGAATACACATACACTAGATAGGGTATATAAAAATATATATACACTAAGTGAATTGGGGAGAATATATTGACATATGTGATACAAGATGAAGATTAATAAAGTGCAGTGCTGATTGTTGATCGTGATCGATCAAGAGTTCAAAAGTCTTATTGCTTGGGGGAAGAAGCTGTCATGTAGTCGGCTGGTGTGGGTCCTGATGCTGCGATACCACCTGCCTGATGGAAGCAGTGAGAGCAGACCATGACTCGGGTGGCTGGAGTCTCTGATGATCCTCCGAGCTTTTTTCACGCACCGCCTGTTATATATATCCTGGAGTGAGGGAAGCTCACCTCCGATGATGTGTCTGGCATAGTGTTAATTTTGTCACCTATTTTTAAATTAGTCTTAGTCTTAGTCTTGTGCCAAATGTCCTTGTTAGTTTTAGTCATATTTAGTCATTCACATATCTTTTTTTGTTAGTCAAGTTTTAGTCGACTAAAAGTCTCGTCATTTTAGTCTAGTTTTAGTCAAAAGAAAACTCAATATATCTTAGTCAAGTTTAAGTCAAAACATTTTAGTCTTTTTTTAAATAAATTATTTCTGAGATTAATTCTGAGATAACCATTTCAGTCAAATAATGTTTCACACATCTCAAATACTGGTTAAATGTCATAATTACCTGACAAAATACACTTGTTGAATGATTTGTTGAATTCAGAGTGTACCTAGAAAAACTGAAAAGAATAGGCCTACTGTACTGTAGGCCTAAAATACAACCTATTTAAATTGTAGATTGGTCTTGAGAAATAACAAACAAATGAGATTTAACAAGGCTAACAATAATTATTTCTGCTGTTACTACAGCTGCTGATACTTCAACTTTAGGTTAAACACTCAATTAAACAATCAAGTGCAAAGGCAAGATTTGCAACAGTAAGCAAAATCCATTACAAAACTGTAGGTGGATGGATTTATTTTATATGACAAAGTAAATTACCAACTTAATGCAAGTTATACATGGTATTGCACACAACATTATTGATGATATTTGGAGAAATATAATGTAATTGTTAAACTTGATTTCCTTACATATAAATTAGCTTTTATGACTAATTACATTCATTTTGATTATGATGTGAAGGCCCACACACGCATGTGGCAAAATAAGTTACATAAAATATATATAACCTGCATAATGTATGTGCCACAACACCATAGCTAACTGGTTAATTTACAGAGTAGATGCCTAAAATCAGCATTAGCTTATGAGACCTATATTTAAGTTAACTTCCCTGAATGTGTGGGTGGTTAGCCTTTAGATGTCGCTTAAGGTTGGTGGTGTTTTCCCCCGATATTTTTTGTCCGCAGTGCTTCCCGTCAGTTATAATGACACATTCTGACTTTTTGTCAATATCATTGTACCTAAAATGCGACCAAATATCGAGCCTCTTCCTAGCATGTCTTAGCATGTCGTCGGCGCTCGTCGCGTGTTCGCCACTGTCTATGATTGTTGTGTTCTGGCTCCATGTAGTTTTGTGTTGCAGCCACAGGAGTATGAGACCTGTTGTAACCGTTACTTGAGCAACAGCGCAAACTCATTCGGAATATTTTGAAGGCGTAACAGCTGAATATTCATGATGAAAAAGTAGAGACGATTGTATACGAAAATGAAGAGAGATTTTATCTTAGTTTTTATTTTATGCGAAACATTTTAGTCTCGTCTTTTTTCGTCAACAATAATGCATGTTAATTTAGTCTTAGTCAGCGTTTTTGGACATTGGTGCAGTCTCGTCATCTTAGTCTTAGTCATGGAAAAAAAGGTCGTTGACGAACATATTTAGTCTTGTCTCGTCTGACGAAATTAACACTAGTCTGGCAGTTCGTACCACCATTTGCAGTTCTTTGCGGTTGTGGGCGGTGCTATTGCCGTACCAGGCGGTGATGCAGCCAGTCAGGATGCTCTCTACAGTGCTGGTGTAGAACCGTGTTATATGTATCTTATGCGTTATCACGGTTGGGATGGTTACTTTTGAAATGTATTCCACTACAGATTACAGAATACATGCTGTAAAATGTAATTAGTAACGTATTCCATTAGATTACTCAAGATAAGTAACATATTCTAAATACTTTGGATTACTTGCATTATTTACATGTATACATTTTTCATCTGAAAGGACTAAATATTAAATGAAACAATTGACAATAAAATGCAAAGTGATCTCTACAGTTGTATTCCACAACAACTTGGTGAAATTCCCATGCATTGAAGTAACACCCCTAAACATATTAGACATAATGTTTATTGTTTACATGAATAATATGTATTATTTACAAGTATTTACACTGAAATGTAGAACAAGTGTTAAAACGGTACTATCTCTTTAAGACTACCGGCTGAGCTCATATATTAACTGGAGTGAAGTGATAGTGTAACAAGCGCATCGGTCTCTCCCTCACCGTCAGTCACAGCTCTCATTTATTCACCCACACATGCAGGTTATCATCACCTCATTAAGACTTGCACTTAAGTCTCATGCTCACACTCAGTCAGGACCTGGCCTTGTTGTAGATACCTTGGACTTCCCTTTCACTCTGCTGCAGTGGAATACTGCTTTTCTGTTTATTACTTACCTGATTGTCAACAATCTGTTCTGGAGATACAAGAAAAGTTACTCTGAGAATTCCGTGAATGTGGCATATCTACTCACTTGTTTGTCTACAGCAGTGTTTCCCAACCTTTTTTCTGCTACAGCACACTTTTTATGATAATTTCTACGGCACGCCACAATCCCACATAGGCTAACCATCGTCAATATTTTTCCTTTTCAAGAACTTGTCCATGTTTTCTTTCAGTCTTAGTAGAGCGTGCAAAAAAATAAATAAAAAAATCACATGACTATGCTGTGTGAGGTCACAGGTGGCAAGAGCACTAAATGGGTTGAGAAAAATTATAATTTGCTTTTCTGACTTGTTCTTGCAATGCCACAAATTACAGGAATGCAAATTCATGAAGGGTGAAAAAGGTAAATCAATCACTGTTCCTCAAATTTTTTTCTGGGTATATATATATAATTTTTTTTTAGTGACTCAAGTTTACAATTGTGCAGAATTAGCTGCAAAATCGAGTATTTTGGTGAGGCTTGCTTCTGTTTCACAAATTGGTTCCATTTTATTAACTAATTAGTTTAGTGACCCCTTTTGGAAATGTCTCTAGGTGGCAACAAATGAGTGTCTTATGTGCTATGAGAGAGTCAGTGAATCATTTTGAGTCGTTAATGACCGAAATCTACCAAGAGACTTTATAGTTTTTAAAGAAAAATCAGATGGTTCATCTGGGGTATAGAGTGCAATAGTTGGTTCTGGAAGTAAAAATACTGTAAATTTTTTTTTTGAGACTAATTGATTTTCAACGATAACCTATAAACCTTTTAAAGACCTACCGTGAGCTCAGGTTGTTCATTGATGGTATATAGCTTTGTTGAAGCCTTCAGTCTGCGTTATTTCAACATCGTTGTTTTAAAAAAAAAGTGTTTAATAGCGTAATTCCTGGTGAACAACTACACTACCCATGGTCCAGCAGAGATAGAGAGATCCACCAATCAGAGAACCATGGCCAACAAAGCCTGCCAAACAAGTCCAGCAGCAACCACCCACTTCCATGGTGCACTGTGAATGACGCAATCGAGATTTTCTCCCTACACCCTCAAACTACATGTATGTTTCAGAATATTTGACTTAAAATATA
Organism: Moxostoma hubbsi; assembly: GCA_032164185.1. Classification (NCBI taxonomy): domain Eukaryota; kingdom Metazoa; phylum Chordata; class Actinopteri; order Cypriniformes; family Catostomidae; genus Moxostoma; species Moxostoma hubbsi. The sequence goes on along the minus strand of JAVLUX010000215.1, from coordinate 15,263,023 downwards.
TTGTTTCTATACCTATCAACAACCTAAAATCACTAGTTTTATATATAAAAGTTTTAGTTGACTACATCCACAATGCTTAACTGCATTATAGTTCATGCCCTCGTGAAAGACTTGCATCTTTTGTCTGTTTTTCAAATACTTTTTTTGCTGCAACTCAAAGTTTGTATTGTTGTGATTCACATTGGAGCTGTTTGGTTCGTGGCTTAGAACTCTTATGAAGGATTTTATGAAAAGCCTACAGAAAATATTAATAGGAAAAATACATCCCTGTTGCGCTATATTGAGAGTCATCTTTCCTACTTCTCATATCACTCTGCAATTTCTAAAAGTAAGCTATAAAATAATTCCAACTCCTATTTATGTTTCTTATTTATTTGGCAAGTAGTCTAGTAATAAGCTGGATAATGGGCAGTCAGACCTCCAATGCAAATCAGCTGTTAAGCTATTTCTTCACATTTAATATAATTTTTTATGCAAATCCATATTTCATGTTTGTTTATATATTTGTTCAATAGCTGTGTAATAAGAGGGATAATGTACAGTCAGTGATAATGTACAGTCAGTAGGTTGTTATCGCAAAATAAACCCCTTCAGGGTGATACAAGACCCCTTCACTTCTTGTCGGGTTTATTTTGCCATTACAGCTGCCTGTACATTTATCCGTTACATATTACATGTTTCTGACTATGCATTCTGTGTAATTTTAACATTGCTTGCCCTCTTGCCACTGATGCAAAAACTTAATCTGAAGAAGCAGCATTTATATAGTTAGTCATGACTCATGACGATTTGTAATCTGTTACCAATTTGCACCAATTATTTCATCATAATGTAGAAGAGGGTGTGTGAGTGAAAAGGCCAGCTATAAGTTACCCAAACTAAAGTTTGTGTGTTTGTCACTTTACTTGCCATACTGATTTTGTCTCTCGAGAATATAGTGGCACAACTTCACGAACACATCCCAACACTTTTTTAAGACCCCCTCAATTTTTGTGTGCGTGTGTGCGCCCAGCAAGTAATTTTTTTCAAATTTTCTTTTCCTGTCTCTGTCTTACAAACATTGAGACACCTGCGCATATGTGGCTGTGGTCCACCGGGAGATTAATAACAGAGACTCCAGAAATAAGATGGAATAATGGCACCTAGTTCTGTGATATAATGAGGCCACACAGCAGAAGGAACAAGTTTCTATGCTCTTCACTCTAGGGGGAATTCTCAGATAGAAATCTGGCAAATACTGATTATTTCACTGAACACTTAATTGGGACTGAATGCTGTAAAAGCACAACCAGAGCAGAGGATTACAGGAATAGTTCACTCAAAATTGAAAAAAATTATTATTTACTCACCCTCTTTCATTCAAAACCCATATGACTCAATTTTTTTCCATTGAACTCAAAAGGAGAAATTCTGAAGACCGTAATGGTCACTTTTTTTCTCCATGCAATTACAATGAATGGGGAGTGAATGTTTCATGATTCAAAAAGGACACAAAAGCACCATAAAAGAGGCATACATGTGGTCCATTTTCTGGTGATTCTCATGCAAACCGTACTGGTACTATTTTACCCCAAAAGATCAAAAGAAACAAATAAGAAATAATTTTTGCATATAGAAAATAAAGCCTATTTTTTTTTTAGAGCAATTAAAATATTTTTCATTGTGACATTATGTAATATGATGTTTTCTGATATTCATAACAATTACGTACATTCCCCAGATCACATTACTGCAATGAGCAAAAAGATCATAATAATAATATTCTCATTACCGCAACATGACAAAAAACATTAATATTATTTATACTTATACATCCTAGTAGTTCTCCATTGGTAATGCATTTCATGTACACTCATTTTAATTTAGAAAATAATTGTACTACAGCATCTTTCTTATTGTAATACAATAAAACCTGACTGTGTTAAAGTAATGAGAATTCCCATTGAAAACAATGCAAGAATAGTAAAAGTCAAACGTTCAGATGTGTTCAGGATATGAGAATTAGGGGTAAAATGTGATTGCATGTCCTGAAAATGTCACAAATGAAAAAAATCTTAATGGTCCTAACATTTCTAAATTAAACGGTCCTAAATTCTTTTTCATGAAAAATATAATTTAAAAGGTTTTCCATTTGGCAACCATTCACATATAAGTTCCACAATACAATTAAACTCTGAGATGTAGTTAGTTATTTTATCAGTCGACAAAATTGAGTGGATGAAGAGAAGCACTTTTAGGCTGGATTGCTGTAAATGGCTACAGACAAAAGATTGGGCATCAAACACTAAATGACAGGATCAAGCCCAGCTGTCAATTTGATCCCATCACAAACTCATGAGAAAAATAGGGTTTCATCTCCATGCAAAAAATGACAGCCTCCTGGCAATGATTTAGTTGAAGCGTAGAATGTTAGGCGGTGGAGAAGTAGTGCAGCCGTGCCTTTGGTTAAACCAGAAGAAGCATATTAGAAGGTCTCTTATCTGAAGAATGGATCAATCAGCCATAATGAACAAGTTCTCAAAGATTATTTCAGTTGCAATTCCCAGAAGGCACCATGATTTGCTTCAGTGGAGAGCAGGGATGTACACAGACAAGTGGAAAGAAAGGGCCCTTAAAAAACATTTTAAACAAAATGTTAAATATGTTAACACAACTCTGACTTCCTTACCAATTTATTTTAATTCCGTCACACTTACGTAATTTTTTCATACGCAACAGATTTCTACAAAATAATCAGTTCACACAGAGACCATGGTCTTCTTTAGTATTCACTAGGTTTATCACAAGAGCAGGCAACAGCAAAGGAAACTATGCCACAATGTGCATGCTTTCTATGCTACTAGTTATATATTTAGAATAAATGACTGCACCAAGGAGAGGGACACAGTTTCACTAATAATTTGTAAGGCAATACATCGTTTTAATTCTTTTGATGTTATTGGAATACATAACACTTCAAAATCAACAAAAATGTTCACACTAAACTTAAAATGGTTGTTGTTGCTATTTTGTTAATTTTACAGGAAAAAACACTGCAGAAATAATGAAAAAACTTAAATTAACTTATACAGCAGATTATTACAAAAAAAAGGTCTTGAACTTTGAAATAATATAGTCATTTTGTTTATCCACCTGCAGTGCCTCGTCAAATGTATGCAAATTAGCGAATTTTAACAAGGTAACGCCTAATTTGCATATCAATGTGGCGATTGTGATGATTAGACACACATTTTACTGTATTCACCTGTAGTGTCTCCTTTAAGTACAGTACATTAGCCTGTATGGCCATGATATACTGCCTTAGCTAACTTATTACATTAGCTAGTAGCTCTTGAGTCATGCATGTTAGCAAGACACAAGTTAACTTTATTTGTCTTTTGGCTAATTAGCTGTAAAGTCGAGGCACTGGTAGCTTAGTCTTTTGTTCATCACCACTCACCTCCACACAAGCCAAGAAAAACACAACTGGGACAGGAGCTGGGAGGGGCTGCCGCCTGCCTGTCTCCCTGTCTGCGTGCCTGATGTGCCGATGTGTGCTGCACTGCTGGGCGGAGATGCAGAGAGAGAGAGAGAGAGGGAGAGAGAGAGAGAGAGAGAGAGAGAGAGAGAGAGAGAGAGAGAGAGAGAGAGAGGGAGGGCATCGGAACTCAACAAAGTCTTACCTCCCGACCTGATCTTTAGATTTTTTTCTTCAATAAATATATTTGTATGACAGGGAAGCTGTATATATATATATATATATATATATATATATATATATATTTATTTTTTTTCATTTATTTAAAAACAAGCACCCCAGAAAAAAGGGCACATTCTCTCGAGGAAGAGAAAGGGTAGGTGCTCAAGACCCCTTTGATGTCTATTTGTGCACATGCCTGGTGGATAGTCACTATTTTTGGCAGCCTTCCTCTTCCTTTTCCAATGTAAGCTTTTGCAAGGGATTGCATACTTGAAGAACTTTTCAAAGGCAGGAATATCTCAGGAGCTACTTAAAATTATTTTAGAGTTCCTTGAAACAGTGAAACATCACTTACCATCACCTAATTTTCTCAGAGCTCACTCAGAGCTGTGAAATGTGGGCTAAAATGTCAGAATTATGACAATGGAATAAACTGAACTTTGTTTGTAAAGAAAAAAAATATATTTTTAGAAAATATAAGTGGTGCTTGCTTGATCAAAACTCGTTAAAACTCGCTGCAGTTGTATTCAGTCAAAACACATTTCACATTGCGTGATTTGGAATTCGCAGACAGGTTCAGATTTTTTACATTATAGATATCTTGCTAACATCGGCGAAGCTCCGGTGCTTCTCTCAGATCGCCTTTGATAAATCATACATTGCGTTTGTCAATCACAGGAGCGAGCTCTGATTTGCCTGTGATTTCTGCAAAACTGTCGGCGAGTGAAAATCGTGCCTAAAATCGTGTGGTGTAAACTCAGCATTAATCTCAGTAACCGTCCTGTTATTTGATACTTTCACTCATTGATTAAAGTAATCATGGCTGACTGTTAATACTACATTTCTACAATTGCATCTGAAACTGAAAAATATTGTTTTTAAATGATGCTGCATCCAAGACGCTAGGTGTCAGTGTATGTCCAAGATGACACAAAGAATAAAATTACTTAGTGCATCTTTAAGAGTACTTGCTAAGAACATAGCACAACCCGCCCTCCTCAACAAGACTCCCAATTTGAGATATCGTTCATATTCATAGCCCAAACGAGTTATGCACTGAAGTGTTTAATTCTTAATCCTTAATTCTAAGTTTAAGCAATAGTAATAGTGATACTTGCCTTGGCTATCACCATTTTATAAATGCACCTTCTCAAATAAATAAAAAAAAACAACAGAAATGTACAGAACAATTTTCCAAGTAGGCTGAAAAATGTTGAACTTGGGTAACATGAGCCCTTTTTTAAATTGAAATAAATGGCAAAATGTGACCCAATTTACCTGAATTCATCCTAGTTTGTAATTTCAAGGCTTTGCACTGTTACTGGATTCATCTTGTTTTGGGTGGCAGCTAGTTTATCAAGTAAGTTAAGGATCAGGGTCAAATGTGGAACAATGCATGTGGCTACATTTGAACAATGTTATTGCCATTTACTATTTAATCATTTATCCTATTTTCCTGTTTTATTTTATTTATAAATAAATTAGTTCAAACCCTGACATAAAATTGCATGTTAAATATTTGCTTAAGTAAACCAATCTTGAATGACAGTGATAAGTGAGAAACAGCATACGCTATTCTGGTGTGAGTATTAGCATGATTGTGACAAATGGTCAGCAGACCTCCTTCTCACAATCACATATCTGGCCTGTGCAATCTCTCCTACATGGATCTATTAATCATCCAGTGTATTAGATGCCGCCAACTCTCCAGTCATCTGACTAATGAATCATGTTGCACTGGGTAAACAAGGCTTTCACCAGCAGATTTGTCCTCATCCCAGTGGGTAAAATTACAATTGCATTAAGGTCTTTCATGGACATCTTGACTGAAAACAAGATGCCTGGAGCAAAATCTCATTTAGTTGTTTTCCAAAAAAGTAATTTGCTACACATTCAGTTGACTTTTGATAAACTGATATTTTGGCTTCCCAATAGGTTATTGCATTAACGTGATTTATGCAATTTATTTTAGTTGATTTTGGAAAGAAAGCATCTGCAAAAATACAAATGTACAACAATGTTGTATTATTCTGTTATACCATGGTCTGTGAGAATACTCGATTTTGATTGGCTGGAATGCATGTTAAAACTGTTCAACGCACCGGTATTTCCAGTCAGGTTTAATCACTGTTCTATATTAATGCGCCAACTCTACTGACTCTGCTATCCTCCTTATGAGACACTGTGAGAGTTTTATGCCTCAGTTTAAATTACCTACAGACAAAAATATAGAGTAGCAAGTCTGAGTCTCAGAGCCTAAATTAACACTCACATCACAAAACACAACACCTTTAGTGATGCAGACTTCATTAAGTCATGCAGTGCCGTCTTTAAATCAATTATGAATAATGAAAAAAATACACCAGTGTTCACCACCTCCATATTACCCCTAGTCCAACATGGAGAAAATGAGAAATTGACCTGTACTTTCCCCTTACAATTCCATTGGGCTTTTAAAGAAATTATGGATTGACATTCAGCAATGCTTTTTAATCCGGGAGGGGGGGGGGGAGAAGGAAACCGGGACCCATCAAGGCATCTTTTGTTGTCTGTTAAATGAGGATGGGGTGAGAATGTGACACTAGCGCATAACCCAGAAACAAATATCATAATGCCACAGACACCCACTAGAGAGTGCCACTTCGAACAAAAGTTTAAAGTGCAGATTTAAATGGAAAAACCGTCCGATCGGACAACTTAAAAAAAGCCATTACATATCCAAGCATGAGAACTTCATGGCTCTACTTCTGTATGTATGTCTGTGATCAACATGCATGGTGACAAGAAGACAAGCATACCTGAAGCTGAACTAACAGTGGCCCTCCACTAAAACAACAGAAATTTTACTCTGAAAAGTTGCGTTTGTGCTTATATAAAATTTCAACTGCATCTGGGAAAAACAGTGCCCTGGTTTTGTTTGCGCTTTCTTTGTCTTTATAAATCGTTCAGTAACACACTAACAGGGGAGTAAAGTAACAAATTACAAATACTCAAGTTACTGTAATTAACTACTTTTCCCCAAGAATTGTACTTTTTTAAGTAGTTACATTTTTTTTTATACTTTTACTTGAATATATTTTAAGTGCTGTAACTGTACTTTTTCTGCGCTATTTTCCCCACCATCTGTGTTCGTTACTTCCCTGCCCTGATTTTATTTTTATCTATCAACATGATTGTCTAGGGAGAGTCTTGTGACTCCCATCAAATCAAATCACATGTAAAAAACATGAACGGCAGCTGCAGATCTAGCGCCAACTGCGGAGGATGCCTCAAGCACAGTTCAACACCTGAACATCACAGCAGCACCTGAAAGGGCTTTTAGCAGTGAAAAAGGCCAGTTGATTGATCGGTGCTATGTGTGTTTAAAATGCTCAAGCCATATCAGCATTAATCCTGCCTCTAATTTGAAGAAACATATCGAGGTAAATTTTATATTTCTACTTACTAGATTCTGTGTATCCTGTCACTGAGATTACTGGGTTGATGTGAGAGATTAAGGAAATGTTATCAATAGAGCTGGGTGATAAAAAAAAACAGCGAGATGTCCTCGATCAAACTTGAGTAGTTTTCTATATTTAGCCTATGTTCTACACTTAGAACAGGGGTGTTCATTACATCAATCACGATAGCAAGAGCACCACTGGTTGGTTGATGTAGATAAAATATAAAAGATTGACTTTTTATTTCCTGACCTCTGTAACTGCGTGCTGTTTGATTGACAGGTGGACAACGTTTGTGCACTAATGCGCGTCTAAATGATCAAATACACTTTATAATTCCGCCAGTGCCCGTCTAATGTAAATGCAGTCGGTTATGTCTAAAATGAATTTAAACAGTGGGACAAAAAGAGTATTTGTATCAAAATGTTGGACTTGGAAGTGTACATGAAGCCGAATTGAGAACTGTCTAGTAGGCTATGTCATATAAAGGCTATTAATCAAACAACATTAACAAGGAAACGAGAAAACCACTCACAACATTAAAAGTATTAATGTAAAAGAATAAAACAGTGACATTTTTAACAATAATATTTTTTCAGAATACTGTTAATTTTTTAATAATACCTTTATGTAGAGAGTGTGTTAATTAGTATAATAAATTACCAGGAAAGTAGAGACGATAAAATTATTTATAATTATGCTTGGCCTTTATAAAATAGAAAAGTATCAACATTTGCAGAGCAATACTTCAGCAGAACATTCCTCCAGTCACAAACTTCAGAAAATAGTGCATCATGCATTTTAATGAGAACAACTATTTCTTGGCTTAAAAGATGCAAGAACTAAATCAATGTTGAACATTGTATCTCAAAAGGAGGACAATGTGGGCCCCCATGTGCTACTTAAAGAAATAATTCACACAAAAATGAAAATTCTCTTATCATTTAATCACCCTCATGCCATCTGTCTATGACTTTATGTTAGATTATTTCTTCTATAATCTATGTAATTTGTAGTTTTCGCCCCAGCACTCTCCGTTGTCCTCTCACCCAGGAATATGCAAGCAAGGGAAAAGACTCTGACACAAAACTGATATCAAAGCATTTTCAAAGGTTTATTGACAGTCAAACATATTTATACCATGCTTCAAGGACAACAGACATCTCTATCTTTGTGTCAGTCTAAACAGCGCTCTCAGAATACCAGTACTATCAGAGTACCAGTTTATACCAGTTTGTACTAAAGGACGAGCTTAAGAAATCTTTGAGCTTCAGATAAGGTGAGCAGACGGAACACAAAAACAAGTGCTACGTGTCAGTAAAGACTAGTGACAATGGAGGCCCAAAATGGAAAAGCAGTCCTGAAACTGAAAGCAAATCTATATTTCTCACATTGCCTGCTTTGGTTCTCTCAGTTTAGTTCAGTAAATGCATGATGAAGAGTGTTGTATGTGACCTAAACAATTCAAGAGTGGTACCTTACAACCCAGTTTCTCCTTCTGCACTGTCTTGTGTAACCTACTTACTTACCAATCAACCGTATTGTATAGTACCATTCTTCGGACAACAAACCAAACATCTCTCTCCTGAACTGACTAGAAGAGAGTAAAAGATTTCATCCACTAATCTAATTACCAATCAAAACAATGATATTGATTTAAAAAACAAATTGATTTCTGGTTACACAAATAATCAATGAGTGATATTCTTAATTGTACATAGATTCAGTTCTAGAATGAAAAAGAGCATACTGAGTAGATACAAGGGTATTCATTACCCTATTAATCAAAGACTTAATCAGTGGCAAAATGCAACAAGCAATACAGGCTAATATCAAAAAGATTACACCAATATTAATGCATTCAGAAATAGCTTCTTCCAGCTATTCTGCCAGGCCAAAATACCATTTTCAGCATCAATTACTTCTCTACTTCATAAATCATTAGCAATTCTTGACGTGTTCTGCAAACCTTCATCAATCAAATGGCCATCAGCATTGTTATCAGGGATAAATGTACAGCATGTTACTCCTATAAGAACACAAACTCCTTCTTGGATAGAATATTTCTTTCTCTTTGTCTTGTAATTGTCATTCATTGAATCAGATATCGTTATTGTGCTTTCACCATGGCTTTCTCAAAATCAGGTTCTCCAGAACTCTCGATCTCAGATTATCATGATCTTAGTGGCTCTCTCTCTCCTGGGGCTGCTTTCACCTGTCCAGCATGTATCCACTGCAGCTGTAAGTCAGTCAGCACCCGGTCCATGTTACAGCAATGAGAGTCGTGGGTCCCAGGTACCTTGGCTCTCCAACCTTCGCGGGTTTCAAATACTTCACCAACACTTGATGTCCTGGAACAAATTAATGAGTCTGCTTTTCTGTGGGCATAGGAAGAGACAAAGAAACATCGCCATTGATTCCATTAAAAGTTTTAATCCACAAAATCTGAAATCAGCACCTTCACGTGTCCTTTGGAAAGATTGCAAGCGCGACCTTTGACCCATGGGATCGGGAAAGGTCTACCCAATAATATTTCAAAAGGTGACATCTTTATGGTTGAGGATGGGGTCATTCTTATCTCTGTTAACACCATAGGAAGTACATCAACCCACTTTAATCCCGTATCTAAGCAGGCTTTATTTATTATCTCCCTAACAGTTCTGTTGGTCACAAGCATATACTTATTGTTGACATAAGTTGGCATGTGTATGAAGTCTATCTGTAGATGCTGGAAAGACAGTTCCGGATGTGGGAGGGATTCATGGGCCACTGATTTATGCCTATTTGTCTGGTTGCATACCAAGCAGGAATTTAGCAAAAAAGAGAAAATCTCTCATATACAGGATACAGTACAGTTTGTTAATATTTTGAATAACTTTCTTCTTGGTACCACATTACTAGAGCAGTGTTTGGGAGTGCCAATCTGCATTGTTTGTCTCTCAAAAATCCTTGTGCATCAGGTTTTACATTGTTTGTAGTCCAATGTTCTAAATCACTCTGACTTGGTTTTGCTTGTAAAATTTTAATGTCTAAATCCTCAGTTAACATAGAATGGATTATAGGCATGTCTGTACCCGCTTTGTCCAGAAATGGACTTACCAATGCTTCCTTAGCTACCCATTTAGCAACCTCATCAGCAAGTCTGTTTCCCTTTGCCTCATCTAAGGCAACCTTGACTACTCGCAATTTAGAAGACAATTGTGCTGCAGATATAAGCTCGGCCACAATGCTATGATTAGCAATTGGTTTCCCCAAAAAGTTTTAAAGCTTCTCTCTTTGCATAATTTTGCAAAATCATGCACTGCACCATATGCGTATTTAGAATCAGTATATATGTTCACGCACTGGTCTTTTGCCAGTTCACAGGCTCTGGTAAATGCAGTTATTTCAGCAGCCTGTGCAGATTTATACGGTAATGAGTATGCCTTGATTATGGTATTTGGCAATTCTACAATTGAATAGCTACACGAGTATTCATTATCATTAGGTTTCGAGTACCAGTGTTTCCCTTCCTCCAGTATAGATGAAAAAACATCTGGCCTGCAAGCAGTTTTTCCTGGACTCTCTCCAAGCAGTCATGCTCGTCACACTCAAATTCACCTTCAGTCAAAAGTTTAAGTAAATGTATAGTAGGGCCATGCACAATGGATGTACGTTTAAGGGTTAAATTGGCAGTAGCTAATGAGATTGCTTCATACCCTGACCATCTTTGCGCCATCATATGTTGAGTCGTTATGCTATGCATTATAGCACCTACCTGATGAGTCGTGTGCACCACAAGTGGGTGTGATAAGACAATTCACTCAGCATCTGGTACCATGAAAGCTGTGGCAGCTAATGCCCGCAGACAACCAGGAATTCCTTTTGCAACTGCATCAAGTGTTTTGGTCAGGTATGCAACAGGTCTGTAGTTACCACCATGCTCTTGGTCCAGGATCCCCGCGGCTATGCCCCTGCCTTCATGCACATAGAGATGAAACGATTTAGTACAGTAAGGTAGCCCTAATGCAGGTGATTTGCTAAGTGAAGATTTGAGGTGTTTGAAAGCAGCTGTTATTTCAATAGTCCATGTTATGTTCTCGTCCGAGCTCAGGGTAGACTCAAGCAAAGTCTTATCATAGTCTGAATGGTACGGCACCCAGGATCTGCAATAATTCACCAGTACCAGAAAGCTTTGGATCTGTTTCTTGTTCTTTGGATGAGTGAATGTAGTGATAGTTTTCACTCTGTGTGGTGACAGGCAGTAAGGATATGTGCCAAGTATTCCACCTTCCTCTGGACCCATTGAAGTTTTGCTTTGTATGCTTTAAATCCTGCACCAGCGAGGATATTGCAAACAATGGTGGATGCAGCTGCACACAAGTCTTTAGACTGTCCAGTGACCAGAATATCATCTATGTATTGAAACAGGTAACAAGTGTTGGGAGGCAGTTGTGCGTTTTTTAGGGCATTAGGCACTACAACAGAAAACAAAGCCAGGGAATCTCTGAACCCTTGAGGAAGGCGCGTCCACGTGTATTGGATCCCACCCTGTGTGAATGCGAACAGTGGCTGTGTCACAGGATCCACTGGCACACTGAAAAAAGCAGAACATAAATCAATCACTGTAAAGTATTCATGATTAGATGGAATGGAATTAATGGTAGTCTGCACGTCCAAAACAATAGGATATGATGGCTCAATCAAACCATTGATCTTCCTAAGGTCCTGGGGTAATCTCTAAGTACCATTTGCTTTCTTTACAGGGTTAATGGGCGTGTTGTATGGTAAGTGAATGGGAACCAGGATACCCTGCTGGAGTAGTTCAGCATAACTGGTTGAATACCTTCCTCTTTCTCAGCAGAGAAAGCATATTGTTTACAATATACTGGTGTATCTGTTTGTTGCACTGCTCTGTATGGAATGACATCAATAAGTCCTGCCTCGTCTTAGCAGGCGGCCCACAATTTTGGGTTAACATTAGCTACTTCCTATGTCTCTTCAGACTGTGTGTCAGCAGCTATCTCAGTGTCTGTATTGAGAGAAAGAACTGCTGTAAAAACAAGATGTACAGACTTTTATCAACTCATATTCATTGCATTCCAAAGGGAGAGTTTTGGAGAGTATGAAACGATAGTCCCTGCCTGTAAGCTGACTATAGGAAGTCAGACGTTTCAGCGCCGCTACATACTGATGTGAAGTTCTTTACAGATAGCCATTGCTTCTGTCACCATTTGGGACTTGTGCGAATGGAAACGCATGGACAGAGCTAACAGTTGGGGGATCGACAGTCTGCGTAGGGAGTGTTTTTTCAACACACGATATCCCATGAGAGATGTTTTGACTTTTTAACAGCGTGTTTAGATTAGGGTACAGTTGTTACTGAAAATGAAGTTGAAAATGAAGTTTTCATGTAATTATAATCCCACGCTGGGTCTCCCCAGCCTCCCGTGACCATAGATTTCATGCTAGCCATCAATTTTACCCTCTGACCATCCTGCCAGATTACTTCAAAACGGTTCTGTTTTAAAGCCTTTATTATTTCTGAACATCCAGTCTCTGGGTGTTTCCCAGGCATCGGCTGACTTATCTTGTTCCCCATTCTCACAACTCAACAAAGATGTTTCCTTCTCAGTGATACAATAAACACAATCAATTTGAAGACCAAATATTCTGCCTTTTAGGCCTTACATTTGCTCTGACCACTCTTTCTGATATAAAGAGGTATACAAATTAATTTGTGAGCGAAGGACACAAAGAGTACTATAGGAATAGGATCCCACTGAAAAGTTTCAGAAAATTATTTCATCTATTCATCTTCCCACGTCTATAGCTCGTGAGGCTCCCACTTCCCAATTTAAGAACCAATCTGTTATAATAACATATACTAAAATATGTTAAAGATCTTTTGGGTGAAAACTAATGTATTTCTCTGCAGCCAGGAGTGAAAACAATAATATGTTTCTCTTACCTGTCCGAAGATTCCCCGTACTGGCCACCAAAGTTGTTGATTATTTCTCCTGTAATCTATGTAGTTCGTAGTTTTCGCCCCCAGCACTCTCAAGAGGTTTATTGATAGTCAAACATATTTATACCATGCGTCAAGGATAACAGACATGTCTATCTGTGTGCCAGTCTAAACCGCTCTCTCAGAATACCAGTGCTATCAGAATACCAGTTTATGCCAGTTTGTACTAAAGGATGAGCTTAAGAAATAATTGAGCTTTAGATAAGGAGAGCAGAAGGAACACAATAACAAGTGCTACGTGTCAGTAAAGACTAGTGACAATGGAGGCCCTAAATGAAAAAGTAGTCCTGAAACTGAGCAAATCTATATTTCTCACACTTTCTTTCTTCAGAACACAAATTAAGATTTTTAGAAGAATATTTCAGCTCTGTAGGTCCATTCAATGTAAGTGAAAGGGTGCCAAAATTTGATGCTCCGAAAAGCACATAAAAGCAGCATAAAAGTAATACATACAACTCCATGATGATTTAATCCATGACTCCAGAATTTATATGATGAAACAGATAAATATTTAAATCAATTTTTGCTAGAAATTCTTCTCCCTGCCCAGTAGGTGCGATATGCATGAATAATGTGAATCACCAAAAACAAAAGAGGAAAGTGAAAGCTAAAGTCGAGATTGACTGAGCAGGGTGGAGAATTAATAGTAAAAAGGAATTAAATATTGATCTGTTTCTCACCACATCTATCATATTGCTTCTGAAGACATAGATTAAACCACTGGAGGCACATGGATTAGACTACTTTCATGCTGATGTCTGTGATTTGAGGAGCTTCAACATTTTAGCACCTTTCACTTGCATTATATGGACCAAAAGAGCTGAGATATTCTTCTAATAGTCTTAATTTGTGTTCTGCAAAAGAAAGAAAGTCAAACACATCCAGGATGGCATGAGTGTGAGCAAATGATGAGAATTTTCATTTTTGGGTGAATTATTCCTTTTTAAGCATGATGTAGCCCCTGCACCAAACAACTATTCCCATGCCTGCTCTACCTCCTATACTGTGCAGGACATGACGTGCCAAGTGATCCTGCTTATTTAGCATTTTTTTGCATTCCTTGCATTGTTTGAACACGTTTTATGCACAACAATAATGCTTTGTCGGCTTTAAGGGAAATTTAGACCCTACACATTAACTGATTTTACTGTAATTGTTTCATACATAACAATTTCAAATGGTTTTCATTGTATTGAAAATAGCATTTTGATATTTAAATTTCTGTTATCATGTCTCCCTTTTGGAATCAGATTCATGTAGTGTTTATCACTATTTATTTATAAAATTTGGCATACAGTGTTCATTATAATGGGGCATAGGTTATGCAACTCGGTACTCAATACTAACACCTAATGAGTACTTTTAAATGAGGTACACTTTTACTCTTACTTGAGTTGTTTTTAAGACAGCTACTTTTACTCTACTCACACAAAATGTTTTGGGAAGTATGTTTCTTGAGTATGATTTTTCAGTACTCTTTCCATCCCTGCACACTGACATAGTTATTGATGTATGTCATCATGAAATCAGACACCCTCTCCTAGAAGTCCCAACACTGCAGCGAAAGAATGAGTGGACGTATGCAGCAACAGCATCTGTGTTTGCTTAATTTCTTTAACAAACCAAAGAGAGGTCACACCACTCCTTCTCTCTCTTCACTGGCTGCCGGTTCAGCACGTATTAAATTCACGGCTCTGATGCTGGCATACAAAACAGTTACTGGATCTGTTCCTGCCTGACTAAAATCATTCCAAAATATAGTGGTTGTGCTCTTGCGTAAAGCCTATTTTATTGCAATTTTAAGTTATTTCATCACAAAACCCTCTACATTTTTTAGAAAAATCTGGAGAGTATTTTAAAGCATGCCTTTATTTTCAAAGTACACATTTTTTAACTGTCCAAATTGTGTGATTGCCGTGACAATGTGAAATCACACCTACAGATCCCAGTGTCGCTACCGCACCTTCACAGTCTGAGTTGTGGACAGTTTTCCTCAATGGAAGATATCAATCAGCCTTTGTTCAGAAGTCAGTGCACTGCCCAGGGAGTCAAAACCGCTCCGGTGTACTGAAACGTTTGCTTCATTTAAATGATCAATATTTGCAGTCAGCTGCAAATATACTGGAAATGCTGTCATGTCAGATGGCTTGCACATGTCAATTTATGAAGTTTAGTTGATTTTGATTCCCTAATGTACACAAAAGTGTACTATTTTGTCTCTTAGAAAATGGATATACTTACATTTTTGCTAAATGATTTTCACATGGCTCATGGTACATATTGTGGCAGTTTCCTGGTGAAACTAAGATGCTAAAGCAACAACTTTTATTCCCTTTCACACAAGTAGATTATCAGTTCATTAACACATACTTTTTCTCCCTGTTCCAAACACAATGCTTATGAGATCACAACACTTTTAATATAGCACATGACTTTTAAGATGATAGATTTTAACATTTGCATTACATATCCAACCACTTTTAAAAACTTTTTGGGCACAATTAAATTGTGCAGCTCAACAGAGTTGCACTTTCGAAGCATAGCACGAAGTACGAGTCATGAACGGCACTTGAGTCTACGTGTAAGCTGAATATGCAATAGAAGCATGACAAAATTATGTGGTTGCTTCAACAATTGAGTTTTTCTTGTCACATTTGCTTTTGACACTATCGGTTAGATTTAGGTTTAGGGTAGGGAGGTAGGTTAGATGATTTACAACTCATCTAACTCAAGACTATTGATCATAAAAACCTCATCTGTTTGGGAGAAAATGTAACCTACTTTTACCACCATTCTGTGGACATTTTACCTCAGAACCACCTCAGTATATGTAGCCATGCAATATAATTTTGAAAAAATGTCGCCACCATAATGTAATTTTTTAAATATAATATTGAACATATAAAATGATAATGCATGATGGCGTCTTACACAGTGATGTTGTTAAAAAATACCAGCTACATTGGTGAGCTACACAAACCTCATAATCGTATTGCAGGTCATTAGTGTCCTAATTTTAAAGATTTGTGGATCAACGTTCTTCCTAGTTGCTGAATGTGTTCACGATATAGTGATTAATGCCATAGGAACTAAAAAGCTGGATGAGACACTGCCTAAGACTGCACATCTGTGAATTGAGGAATCATGCCCTCTGTGAACAGCAGTGTTTTCTGTTCTGTATGCTCCCTCCATTTCAGAGAACCACACCACAATACTTCCATCTCTAACAGTACTCCTCTAGACCCAGTCTGCGGTCTCTTCAGGAAAAGGGAACATGCTGTGCACAAAGCTAAATTCATCTCTGCAATCCAAGGTTGTTTCAAGGAGAAAATATGCCATTATATGAAATATGGGTTTTGTGGCACTCTTTTCAAACTGTGAATCTCTTAAACATTGAATGGAAAGTAGGTGAGTCTTGGTTCACAGAAACATGTCAGTGGGGTAGTACATTGCACTGGTCATTTTGGAAGAGAGAAGACATGCTGTTTTTATTGCTTCACAGATCCTTTGTTATTGAACCCAAATAACCTATTAAAATGTAAGTGTTAGAATAGATTTTTTTCAATCAAAACAAAGATTATAAAGGTCAGACTGAAAATGAAAGGTTTAAGCATGACCCTGTCATTTATGATAACAAAAAACCATGATTAAAAAAATATTTAACGATCCCCAAAATATTGCAAGGTGCTTATTTTCATCCTTTATGCTGTTTGGGGGATTGTAGGGAGAATGTTTTTACAATGCTGTCCCTCCTAGCAACCCAATTGATAAACAATGCTGCAGCACTAGCATTTGTGCTACAGATGTACAATTATCAAAATAAAGTATATTTCACCATGTTTTGAACACCTGTCTATGCAAATGTTTGCTAAACAGCTTTAATATAATGTAATTTATGAACTCGTTTATCGATATTATTTAAATAAAGTGAATGTTTATCCCCTGGGTGCCAACATGTTTGTGTGAAGTCACGCACTTGCATCTCGGTGAAATCGGAGTAGAACATTTTCACACAAATTTCCAAGTTAGAATTACGACTTCAAGAAGCATTCCATTGTACTTTTCCTAGTAGGAAGTTGGAAAATCGACTTTCAGAGTTGAATGAAATTAGCATTATGGCTACTTAAAATGTTAGTAATGGGTTGAGTCATTGAGTGATGGCACGTGAACTGCTCTTTATTTATCTATATTGTGCAACGTGAGCATTAAAGATGCAAGTTTCTGAATTGGTGTTGTCGACTCTGTTAGTCAAAGTTACTCAGAAACAAAGTGGCGATGAGGGTTTTAAAAAAGACCTGTGTGTGTGAATTGATGAAAATCAGCATAAAAATTGGGTGTTTTAAATCTGCTTGAACTCTATGATGTGTGACTGAACATGGGAAGAAATCATGGCTGCCGTCATAGTAAATATCAGACAAATGTGGGTCTGAAAAATTACACAGACATTGTGGCAGTGTTGACCAGCCATGATTTCTTCCCAAAATTCCACTTGTAAATCACCCAAGAATGTTGGACATCTTGTGGCAAAGTTCCATACACATCCAAGAAGAAAATTGTGCTACTGGATGACACCATTCATTGAAGGACAGTCTGTGCGAATGGAAAAAGACAGTGGCACCAGTAGCACAATTTTCTTCAAAAGTTTTATTTTGTCTAGCCATGGTCGTCTGAGTAAAGCTGGATAATTTCCTAAATTGAGTTCAACCTCCACATCCTTTATTCCTCTCATAGCCACCAGCTCTCTAGGATGTTTTCAACACTATATTGGTAGGCTTTAGACATACATGCTTGAATGTTTTAAGGTACACATTATCTGACAAAATAAAACTTGACTGGCCAGCAGTGGGAATCAAAAGGAAACACAGTGCTTAGTATTGTTCTGGACAAGTACAGGACAAGTAAAAGATGAACTGGGTACAATGAAAGATACCACTACCAAACTTGACATCAAGCCTGACAGTATTCCTATGTTTTGTAGAGCCTGCTCTGTGCCATAAGTCCTCAGACCAAAAGATCTAATAAACATTGGTGTGCTTTAGCCGTGGAGTAACAGTGACGGGGCTACATCTATAGTTCCAGAGCTTAAAAAGGATGGGTCCATTCAAATTTGTGGTGACTTCAAAGTGACAGTGAACCCTATTCTATGTCCTGAACAATATCCACTCCTTCTATTTGATGAACTGTTTCTAGTGTTTCAGTAACATTGATTTGAGTCAAGGCTACCTACAAATAAATGTGGATGAGAAGGTTAGGCTAGCACTTTCATCCCAGGGCATGGCTCATCAATTATTTCATCATATATATTCTTTGGAAGAATCACTTTCCTCCCTATTTGATCTTTCTGTCCATCCAGGGTAGTTGTAATTTATCATTATGAATGGTCCAATGCAATGCCATCTGCTTCACTGTTGCACAGATCAAGAATAATTTTTACCAATGGTAACACACAACAGAATGTTATTCCTCCCACAAGGATTGTTGTTCCAAACATTATACCAATTGTAGCCAACTATGCACACCATTTTTTAAACAATTATATTTAAATTAATAAAAAAACAAGACAAGCAACATTAATCTTTATTCACCACCATGTTTTCTTTTTTCCATTCTTCATTAATATTAAAATGTACATGAGTTAAATAAAAGCATAAGTAAATGTTATTTACTTAAAAAGTTATTTCAAGGAGTATCACCTGAGAACCATCACATCCAATGCAACCATCAACAACTGCTTAAATATGGAGACAATCCATAACATTGTTGAATTTTTACTAATGCTATGTGAATTTAACCATCTATTAAAATTGTCCAAATTAAAAGTAAAATTGTCCAAATTAAAAGTAAAATGCTACAATTGAACTAATTTACAAATTATTAATTTCCATTCAGGTTGTATTTCTGCTCCTAACATCACAAAAGACCACATATCACGGTAGGGACGAACATCAGACCAAAACAAAATAAAGGGTAGCCTCTGTCAAACTAGGAAGCTTAATTTGAAACATGATTTAAATTCAATAATAGTCTCTAGATTGTTTTGAACCTACATTTATTCTTTTAGATGAACATTCAACTAAATCTCTTCTCTTTAGTATAAACACTTAACTTCATATTGCCCTCTGTATATATAAAATCTTTAATCATGATGAGGAAAGCCATTTGAAACTCTCCTTCATATCACTGTATCTAACATTATTTTCAAGTCACGTCATTTTCCATATACAATCAAATCAAATCAAAAGAAAATAAAACAAGTTAGATATGTGCCTTTAGCACACAATTCAACATCTGCTTTTGTGTTTCTGTCTCAAGGAGACACTTATTAAACTTAAACTGAGAGTGAGAGATTGTAGGGCAGGTAAGGAATTCAGAGTGGGACATTCCACTCCTTCACACAGTTTCTAATCTTGTTACAGCTATTCCTTATTTTTCATTTTAGAATCTCTCAATAATATATTTAAGTTACTCTTCAACAGTGAAAATAGTGATAATTATAATAATTCATTATATTAACTGCTTTCAAAATTTCCCATCTTAAACCATCTTCAAGAAACCTCTTTTAGAACTTTCAACTTATTCTCACTTTCTATTGTTCATTCAAACATACATACATAAAATAACTGTAGAACCTTTCAGCATTCCAAATCTAGGTATTACATCCCTTGTTAGAAATTTAATTACTGTTCCTGACCCCTGATCTGCTGATGGCACTGCTTCCAGCAATCTTTTAAATTTGCATATCACCACAGGCATATAATGCTTTCCATATACTTTATTTACCATGTCCACATAATACATAAACAAATGCTTGAATGGTCCTTCTGGCACTGGTATATGACCTATTGGTGTTATTCCTTTTTCCTGACATTGTTTTGAGCACAGACTTCACATGTGCACAAAAACTCATCAACCTTTGCTTGCAAAAATGTAGACCAATATCCCTAATGTCCCTGTTATTTAATTCTCCTTATCACTTTATGATATGTGAAAACACAAACTTTACATTTCTTTTTCGATAGTCTCTTTTCATTCAGTACAACTTACTTTAGCCTTCTGTTCAAGCAGAGCTTTATATTTACAACACCTATTTTGTAGTCCTGTAATTTTATTACTAATATAATCACCTCTTTAAAATTATTATTATTTTTTAATTTAAGTCAATTAAATCTCTTATGATATCTTTTCCCTTTTCTTACTTTTTCTCAGGAGAAGGAACTTTTATTCTATCCAATGAAGCAACACAAATCACATTTTTTAACAAGTGAAAATAGGGGTTTGATATTGAGAGCCCCAATCACCTTTGCTTTATTCAGAAAAGGGCAACGGAAATTGGTGAGTGGAATTTGCATACCTCTCTCCGCCCCCGGACATATGGGTATAAAAGGAGATGCCGTGCATCACTCATTCAGATTTCTGCTGAGTAGCAGAGAGAGAGTCACGGCCATGTCAATGGTCAGCTCAGTGCCGTGGCAAGAGGGACACAACATCTCGTTCCTTCTGGTGGGGGAGCCTGGGCCAGTGCTGCAGGAGGATGAACTTGGCGAGGGGCAGACAGGGTGTAAGACCTCGGAGGCCTGTGAGTGACTGAGTCATACCATGGCAGGATATGCTTGATAGCCTCCATCTGCTTCTACACCATTGAGAACTGATGGGCGAAGTCCCAAAGTCCCCTTTTCGGTGGAAGCACGACACGATGGTGTGTTGTGATGGTGCGATGGTGACCGCTGTAATGCACTGTAGATCCAGCTGACAGCAAGGTGAGAGGACAAACACACACACACACACTCTGCTCCGATGAAAAAATCTGAATGAGTGATGCACGCCATCTCCTTTTATACCTGTATGTCCAGGGGCGGAGAGTGGCATGCAAATTCCTTGGCCTTTTTTGAATAAAGCAAAGGTGATTGGGGCTCTCAAGATCGAAACCCTAGTGTCACTACATCGACACAACATCAAGTGAGTGACAGACAGGGAACCAAAATTCACAGTGCAGAAACTGGATGCCTCTAAATTGATACTTTCATGGATTCATCTCAAAATAGAAATAGCTTACTAGAAAAAGACACTCAATCAACTCTTTGTAGCACTCACTAACCTTTTTTTCTTTTAAAGTGAGGGTATCTCTCTGGAGAGTAACCAATCCAATAGGTAACTCTAACTTTGCCATCAAGATATAATATTTACTCTTTAACTCAATTAAATCAATGGTTAGATGCTGGATTTAAATTTAGACCCTCAGAACAATTTAGACATGTGTTTTGAACTCATGGATGGCAGTCTGGAAAATCATAAATCCAATTAGTCGTATAAGACTGAAATCAACTTACCCAGAGAAATATAAATCCAAATCAAAATGTCAAATCAGTAATGATTACCAGCAGTCATGAGAGCGGAGGACCAATCGGAAAAAATTAAACATAATTTTCAGTCTTTTGTTGTTAGCAGCATAAATAAATCATCTGGCCCAGACATCTGCAATGGTGAGAGACTGGTTCCAGACTGAGTTAATGAAACAACATACACATAATGATGATAAAAGCAATGATAAAACTTTGTATCAAAGACACACACAGAATAGACGCATGAATATGAAGTTATTTATGATGTTCAATTTAATCTTAATGTTTCTCCATGGGTTTCACCTACTACCAATTAAAGTTTTTACTTAGAATTATCAATATTTTTTACAGTCAAACACATCAAAGTGATTTCTTGATTCTTCAAATCAGAATTTCTAGCACAAATACCATTTTCCATTTTACGTACTTCCAAAAGAAGAAAACTTCTACATTTGCTTAGTTCTGCCTCCTTATTGGAGGTTGGGACTTTATTTTCCATTTTATCTGGAATGATTGGTGACATAAAAAACCCAAGAAAAAGCATCACAATGTTGGTAAGGTTGTCACACATAAAGATCATGAGACTTCAGCAAATAAAAAAAATAAATAAATAAAAAAAACAGAGAACATGAAATGATCCAAATCATTCTTAATTTTCTTTCCTTTAATTCTAGTCTTAAATGCAGCTCTCTATACCCATGATCAACCAATGCCTACATTCTTTATATAAAACAAGAAAAGAAAAAATATCTAATCTTAACTAAAACAATCTGTTATCTATCTTTTCTAAATTCGGGGTGCCCCTGTCTTGAGTGGAGACACCAAGAGAGACGAGTTCTCCCATTCAAAGTCTGTAGGTGCCATCCTTAGAGAGTAAGGGGTTATAGGTCTCTGTTTATTCAGGGCACTTACAGCATCTCACTCAATCTCTCCATCAGACCAATATAATAAACTCTACCTATCTTCTTTTTGTTGGCTGCTCAAGTTTACACCGATAAAGTTGCAACTCACATGTAAATTTGTTCTCCAGACACATTTAAACACATATAAAATCAAAAACAAAACAAATAATCATGTGTTCTTACATTTAGATATGAAGACTTTATAATGTTTCATTTAATATTGTTCAGAATTATATTCTTTCATAAACTGGACCAGACAGAATCTAAAACAGACACATTTTTACTTTTCATACTCAAGTTACAAAATATAATATTTTTTTTAGTCAGTTTCATCCTTCTTTTTAATTTCCTTTCCCATTTTTGACATCTTAGCATTTCCATTTGCTTAACCGTGGCTTTGATAACTAGTGACCTCAATAAAGGAAGTACACAACAAAACAACAGCCCTCCTGTTCATAACAATCTAAAGGTAGGTTTCTCAAATTTTTTCTACCCTGTCTCTTCTTCGGCGGTCTTTCCTTGTTTGTCTTTCTTTTCTAACTCCACATGACCCTCCATCTGCATTTCTCCTAAAACTTCCACGGTTCCCTTGAGTATTGGGAACTGACCTTCTGGGGGCACATATGGAATGTCTTCAATCTATTTTTCTAATTTCTTTCACCTTCACTTTTACACTTTACAATGTTCATTCAAGTCCCTTTATTATTTATTTATTTCACTTTCTCATTTCTTTGAGATTTTCTAAATTAATTATTTACACAGTGGATTTCTAGATTTTAGTATTTCCACTAGAGTGTTTGTCATAATTATACCTTATGCAATATAACAACACTTATCTTAAATACAACCTTTGTTTAAAATCCAATTACTTAGTTGACTTTAGTTTAATGCAATACACTGGACTCAAATCTTTATTGTTTTGTCCAGATAATGTGATTTCCCAAATGGAATTCAATCACTTTATAGTTCTTTATGATTTCAATATTCTTACTTGTCACTATGATATGAACTTTAACTCTAAGCACAGTTATAACACTTGAATGTATAAATTAGGAGTTATGATCTGCCACACGTCCAACAACAGCTGCTCTTTCTCAGTTTAGTTAATCTTACATCAGGCTTCCTTCATGGAATGAAAAGAGCAGCCCAAGACAAAATTTCATCCAGCCAGATAAGAGTTAACTTTTTGATTTCATGCACATTTTGTTTTACAGCTGTGTTGCCTCACCGTTTTAATTATTTTTCCTATTGTCAGTTTATACTGTATTATATTTACCCTGACATTTATATATCTCTTTGGTTTTAACTCCACTATACAACCAGAATAATTTTTAAGTGCCCTCTTTGCCTCTAATCATCAGATCTCTTCTGCCTCATATATTGATGTAAGGTTGAAAATAGGCTTACATAGATTTTCTTTTATGTAAATTGCATATATACTCCTCATTAGTTATGCAGTCTCTCTATCTGGATCACAAATTCTACAATTTGAAGAATGGCCAAACAACCTACAAAGCCAATATCTCTGAACGTTTTTAGTTTTCTCTGTGTTAACAAGGAAATTCCTTTCCAAATTTTCACAAAAAACAGGCTTTTATTCTCAACATCCATTCAATATATAAAAGACAAACTTTCTTTATTAGACATAATTTACTCCATTCATCGTATCCCTTTAATTAGTTTATTTTTAGAGTTCATATTACATTCAAATTCACACTTGTCCTCTTATTTATAGGATTCATATAACATACACTCTGTGCTCCTTTTATTTTAAGGATGCATCATACATTCCAGTCCCTCTACTGGGCTCATATTTGTACTCAGTCATACACCTCCACACGCAATCACACTTCAGTCACACTTCACGCACTTTTAAACACAGACACAAACACTCTCACAGACACAGAAACTTTCACACTTTTTTACAAACACAAGACCTTTATGAACACAGAGCTCTCAAAAAAAATACAATAAAATTCTAAAATGCAACTATTCTACCACCTCTCTTAGGTGACCTACCAAACAGCTCTTCTTGCCGATTTACTCCCTTGACATGACGATAAAGCGTATTAGTAGGATTTTTGCCTACACATCAGACCTCTGTGATTCACTTCCTTAACACAACAGAGCAATATCTGCAGGACTTTTACACATACACTTTTCCTATTCTCCCTTAAGTGACATATAAGTTCTGCTCTACACTGATACACTTCCTCAACACAATGAAAAACAATGCCCTGCGGGATTTTTGCCTACCCGGTCAAAATTCTGTGATTTAATCCCTCAACACATCAGAGCGTTTCCCACAGGGTTTTTGCCTTGGGCTTCCTTAAACTTTATCTGCTTTCATTTACTCTTAACAATAAAATAAAAAAATAAAAAAACAGATCATTGCATGCAATTATTTCTTCTGGAATCAAAACCCTTTTAGTCTTTTTTGCTCTTTAAATTTGGAGAAGCTTTTTGAGAGTACTTACAACCATGGGCAAATTCTGGCAATCAACACAAACTAATTATAAGCAAAAATTCGTTGGCCTGCAACGGTCTTCCACACTTCTGCTCCTTTCCAGCCCATGTTGGGCACCAATTTGTTGTGGCTACTGCTGTCTCTGTGAAACATCACTCTTGAAGTCTTGGGGTTTTGATGCCAGAAGATAGACTTTATTATCAGAGATAAAAAAAGCCAATTTTCTCCCAGCGCAACTCCAGCATCTGAGTTGGTACCCGTTTTTATACATATGATCTACCAAGGCAGGGCTAATATATTCCATATGTGTCACTGGACACCTCTGTGGAGAGGCCTCACCATATTTTCTTTAGTGTTAACACAGGAGACTCAGTTGACCATACACAAACACACAATAGAATAAAATGTGGCTATATTTACATTGATTATACTTGATTAATTTATATTCAACTTTATGAAAATATTCTACAATGGCTCCTGTGACTACAAAGCAGGTGCAAAGGTGCAGAAGAAACAATCCAATTGTGTCCAAAGTCTTGGAAATAGTGAAAAAAAGGGCATGTTCCTAAAGACACAACCAACCTGAAACTCTACCTGTCCAGGCAAAATGAACTGTCAGTCCATTCAGGGTGTCTTCTCTGGGGATGAAGGGTAATCATTCCCCCTCTTTGAGAAAGATGGTTCTACACCAGCTCCAAGTGGGCCTTTGTGGTATTATCCGAATTAAGGAAATAGCACTGAGTTATTTGAGATGGCCAGGACTAAAGGAGGACAATGAAGAGAAAGCAAGGCCATGTCACTTTTGCCAGAAAGTGAGAAATGAACCTCAGTTGGCCCCATTAGACCCATGGGACTGGCCGAGACCCCTTGGCAGGGGGAACACATTGACTTTGCTGGTCCGATTGAAGGGAAAATGCTTTTAGTGGTGGTAGATGCACGTAGCAAGAGGCTGGAAGTTTCTGTCATGCATTCTACAACTACTGTGAAAACAATAGTAAAGCTTAGAGAAATATTGGAGAAATATTCAGCTGTTTTGGCAACCCTGAACATCAACTCATCAGTGACAGTGGACCACAGATCAAATCACAAGAGTTTGCTGCTTTCTTACAAGTTTGTAGTGTACAGTTTGTTAAGTCAGCTATCAGCTACCATGATTGCTCAATCTGGCCCAGGGTCATATACTGTTCATACATCCTACTATGTTGACTGGAAAAGACACTTGGATAAAATTTTGCTGGGATCTCCCAATGAGGCTGAGTCTTCTGTTGCCTCAACCACATCTTGCTCTGAACCTCCAGAGTTCCCAGAAGTGAGTGTGGACACACTAGGGAGATAAGTCCTCCCACAAGACTTGATTTATACATGAAATGCTATGTGAGTATGTGTGCAATGTGCACATTAAAAATGCAAGTTTCTTTGTTCCTGAATGGTGTTGTCGACTCATTTATGTCCTCTGTTATCAAAGTTACTTGAAGGCATATCATAAATTAGTGTCACTGGTATTAGATAAAGGTGGAGAGATTAATGCAAGACACATTGGTTAATGTAAATGTATTATTGTATGTTTCATCTGTTTTTAAGGTGTGGTTCAAGACCATTTTGACTGAGGGGGGCCATGGTGGGGCCCAGTGGGCTTGTAGAGGGCCATCTGTATTATACCTCACATGTCCGTTGTACACATAAAACAGGTCTGACAACCTTGGACATTTTTTTTTGAGTATCATCAGTGTGACGGGGCACAGGGTTTGATAACATACCATGTTTTGCTCATAGGACATTGTTCTGTGCGCAACACGAGTGAAAGAGAGAAGCATGACATCATCCTCCAGATAAACGATTATTAAATATTTGTGTTAATATTTATTTTTTAAGTAATGATAAAAACAATATAACACAAAGTGTAAATGTGTAAATACAATTTTTATGGGAATTCAATATTAACAGACTAGTCGACTATTATTTCCAATGCTGACTAGCAGCAGCTGTACCATTTAGTCGACTAGTCTCACACATCCCTACTTTACATATGTAAATAAAATTAAAAATAATAATAATTAAAAACAATTGTTAGGATGTAACGTGACACTGTCAATGAGATGAGTAAAACCCAAGTTTGAGTTCAGGATTTCCATTTTGTTTAAAAAATAAATCAGCTTATAAATTCACACAAAATTAAAAATGTAGCCTATTCAATTAAAAAATATCTAGAAAGATAGCAAAATTATTACCTCAAGCACCTTGATGGCTAATGTCAAAATCGTAATTGCACAATGTACAATATGCATGGTTTAGCAGTTTGACGGGCGGAAGCACGGCCATTGCTCCTGATACTTTTTGAGGAAATGCTCTGGGGCATTAACTCATTTCTTTTTAGGCCTGCTACTCTCTCTCTCTCTCTCTCTCTCTCTCTCTCTCTCTCTCTCTCTCTCTCTCTCTCTCTCTCTCTCTCTCTCTCTCCCTGTCAGTGTCCTCATCTGATGTCATGTTTTTTTATCTGCAAGGCACACACACACACACACACACACACACACACACACCTCTCAGTAACTTTCTAGGTAACATTATTTCTGTTGCACATGCACTCACTTTTTCACATCCTGCCATCATCTGCTTTAATAATAATTATGAATGCGAATAAAGTCACGTTTAACAAATTGTGACACATGGTCACTGAGCAAATAAATGACATTATGTTGCCAACTTAAATGCCTGGGTCGGGTTGCACCAGCTGTGCTCACGTAAGTTAGGACGTAAAGTTTACACTAAGGGCTTTGTAACTACAAGTTGGTTTGTAACTAAGTCAGTGCTTAATTTGGTTGCACCACCTGTTCTTAAGGCAAGAATTAACTAGCAGGTTGTAAGCTCTCCGTAATGTAATGCATAGTCGCATAATATGATGTTTACCTATATTTATCCAATAAACAGCTTTCAAATTTGTACACAGAACTGTTAAAAACCGTGAACTTCAGTTTAATTTTGTTACTGTTGATGTTCAAATCTTGTTTGCTCACGTAACTGTCAGCTTTAATAAATTATATCCCCATTGAAATACAATACGAAATAAAAGTAGATTTGATAAATAGTATATCTGCCCCATGTAAATAACTATATAGGAACTGTAACTAAAATAAATAAGGGGTAACAAATAAATACTAATACAACAGGCTGGAAAAATAGACATTTATTTATTTTAATATCCTATATATATTTTTAATACGTTGAAACTTGACACCGGGCGATGCACCCTAAAAACTGCACCGTTTCAACGATTTGATGCTGAAGAGACGCTTAAAAGTAAGTTTTTTTCTCTCTCATAAAAGTAAACGAGTGTAAATGTCAACACCATACTGTATGTCAAAATGACTGTAGCCTGCCACACAAAACATGAGTTCATTGATGTCATGAAATATTAGTCTGCTTTTTTATTTCATCTGTTACTCCTGGTCAGAGTCTTCCATTAATATTTAATTTATATATAAGGTTACGTTCTACCTAAGTTTAATGGTGCAACCCTCAAATATTTAGTAGTGCGTAAATTGTGACTTAGTGCCCATTTACGCCACAACTAGACTAAGTTCTAACTTATGCAAAGCTGGTGAACCGGCCACAGGTGAGCAAGCAAGCTAGCTTGCAAATAACGTATTGTTAGGATAACGTTATTAATGTCAAATACTTTCCAAAGTTTAGCAGGTGTGCACTGTCACACACAACTTTGTGCTATTCCTGTTAAGGCAGTATTTTAGAGTAAACACTGTTCAAAATCTAACCAACTAGGACAATACTCGGAAAAGAGAGACGGAAAAACACCGCCTGTGTGAGCACTACACGCGCCTGAACAATTCTAGAACTCTTCACAATTAAATATGCGGCACTTGCATAATCACTAAACCATATAGCGATTTCAATTTTATTTATATGTATTGTTCAGCATTACTTGAGCATTTTATAATTTGCATGGCTGAATTTTGTCTTCCTCTTATCTGAGTCACCATGAATAAAAATTAATCCATGCGAGACTCCAGAGGATTAAGTTAACTCAATTCAATATTTCAACTTTCCACATCCACCCCAACCCATTTACGTTAACGAGTTAGAGGTACATTGACTACTGTCCTCGCTTAAGAAATCAGTAAGACGGCGGGAGTGGAAGGGGGATCGAGCGATATTTTATGTTGCTGACGATTTGCAGTCTCTTTTTAATAATAGGCGCATTTGTCAATCATACCCGATTGCTATTTGGGGAATGAACCCAGCGCTATGATTGGTCGAACTCTTCTTTTGCTGTTGCTTGATTTGAGAACTGCGCATGCACGCGAGGCATCACCGGGTTTTTGCATAGTTTAGAGTGGCAAATCGTACCAGCGTACTTTGAGGTCAAAATCCATACCTTCTTCGTAAAATGCGTACAGGCTGGCAGGTCTGATAAAACAGAATTTGCGGTTTTAATATTTGCAGAAATTACATTTTTTTTAAAGACAACCAAAGATTTACCAAATTTGAATAAAAAATGAATGAGAAATGATTCAGTAAGTCAATACACCCTAACATTCTGTTTTACCCACAATCTGTAAGCCATGTTGCCATGCTGTTCTTTAGAATGACTAATGCAATAAAATTCTTGGGTAAAATTAATGATAGGCTACATCAAGATTTTAGGCATGGGGTCTTGTAAATGGTCACCATTTTCTTTAAGATTCTTTTAAGAATTATTATTTTTTAAATGATCTAGTCCATTTAAAATGGTCCAATGTAACAAGTGCATTTTTAAATGTATTAATTTCTATTAGTTTAAAAGTTTGCATACATTGTATTATACGTGACCAATAAGATGGCTCAAATGTGTTTTTTTTAATCTTTATCTTGTCTGTCAGTATCTATACGCATTCCCTATTATGCCTCTTATTAGAGAACGCAGTTGCTAATATTAAACTCAATTCTCTGTTATTGAGCACACGCATGCCTCTCCCTTGTGATTGGTGTGCATTAAGTATTTCATTGGTAAATCATTTTTATTAAGAGGAATAAATCCTGCAGCTTTGGT
This sequence comes from Moxostoma hubbsi, assembly GCA_032164185.1. Classification (NCBI taxonomy): domain Eukaryota; kingdom Metazoa; phylum Chordata; class Actinopteri; order Cypriniformes; family Catostomidae; genus Moxostoma; species Moxostoma hubbsi. The sequence continues at coordinate 15,233,148 of JAVLUX010000215.1, read as the reverse complement.
TTCTCACTCCAGGTGAGTTGCACATTTGCTTTTTATTCTTGTGCCTGTACCCAACAGTACAAATTATATTAATCTATATATATTATTAGGTTCAAGTGCATTGTGGTGAGCTTAGTGTATAAGAGCCTTTCTCACTGAAGGTAAGGCATTTATTTGGGCTTTAGTTGGGTGATTTAAAAAGGATTCCAGTTTTATCTTTTAAGTACATTCATAATAAATATGACCCTGTATTACGCTAGCTGCCGTTTCTTCATACCGGTTTATTTACATCTGTTCCTGCATGCTGTTTCATCAGAGTTGCTTCATTAGTTTGTTTTGCCAAACTTGTTGCATTACATTTGTCTTGCTTCTGCATTGTACAGTGCAAAACTGGTTAAAATACCTCATTATAATTAACATAAGTGTGTACTGTATATTGTTTGACAAATGAAAACCCAGCAGATTCACATACAAAAAATATTATATAATGCATGTTTGCCAAATCAGGTTTTGTGATAATAATAACACGGGAAATTGCACTATAAAAGTAACTTAAACTTACGTTTACACCAGCATGAATAATACACATTTAAGTTTAATTGAAACAGGAGCTGGCATGTCCAAATATGCAAAACTAACACTAAAACTACTACCTTATCTCAAAAGTTGGTTGTTTGCTCATTCGTTTGACATTCGGTGTCTCCTACCCACACTCTCTGGTGTTGAAAAGTTTTACAATGGTATCATTAGCACATTTAGGTTAAATAATATATGACTTTCTCTTACAGACATAAAACATTGTACTTTTTCCATTGACTAGCGCTTTAGTGCTGAATATTCCATCCTCAGCACTAAAATGTCTGAGGTGTCCAAGTTTACATTCATTCATTCAATTAAAGTGTAATTTATGCATACAATTTACAACATTTAGAATGTGTAAAAAATTTTGAAGTTACATTGAACACTCGGTCACCAGTGACGTTTTAGCACAGTGTGTGGACTTTTCAGACAGTCTCTTATGCACCATAAGTTAATTTATAAAACATATTTAACTTAAATTAAACTTTACCCCACTAAATATTATTTTGCAGTCATAAATGCATTGATGTTGTTTAAATGTAATTTGTTCGGTCTATTTACTATGATGTGGGACCACATGAGAATATCACTCTTACCAATCTACCGCTCCAATCCAGTGGCCCCTCACTAGAATATATATATGTTTTTGAAGTAATTGTACTTCTACTTGAGTACAGTTTTTGGCTACTCTACCCACCTCTGTGCCTCCTCTGGGCTTCCTTGGGGCCAACGGCCAAGCACCCTTGGCCCGCCAATTACCCATGGGCTATTATAACAGAAATAATTTTCTAATTTTGGATGAATAAAGAAAATTTGGTAACCCCTTTACTATAAGGTTCCATTAGTTAGCATTAGTTATTGTATTAGGTATCATAAACTAACAATGAGCAATATGTTTTTTACAGCATTTATTAATCTTAGTTAGTGTTAGTTTACAAAAATGCAATTGTTCATTGTTAGTTCAATGTGCCTTAACAAATGTTAACATACACAAATGTTAACAGTGTATTATTATATGCTGCAATTAACATTAACCAAGATGGCAAAATGCTGTAAAAGTATTTATATCGCAGTTCAAAGGAAAGGAGGAGGTGAGAACCGGCTTGGCAAAGTAAATAATATTTTAATGATAAACTTAAAAGACAAAACACACACATGAAGGACATGTCCGTAAATGATCTCTCTCTCCCGCACCATCCTCCGCAGTCAGCCTTTATCCCTGTGGCACCGGGTGTGAAGAATCACGACCCGGCCCAGCCCTCCGCCCTGCCACAGTATTGTTCATTGTTAGTTCAAGTTAATTAATAAAGTTAATGTTAACAAATGGAACCTTATTGTAAAGTGTTATTGTATATTTTTTTACTATGCCCTGAGTATTATTGAAAGCACCATTTCAAAGGATGTGGTTGCTGATGCCTTAACTGTGGTTAGGACACATGAATAGCTAACAATGTCAAGAGCATTATGAGTTCTATACAATGAAAGTGAATGGTGATTAAGGCTAACATTCTGCCTAACATCTCCTTTTACACCATTCAAATAATGATATATTAATGATCACAATATGATTTTGTTAAGAGCAATATGGTGCCGAAATGTAAACTGTACTGGAAAAATGTACACTTGCCGAAGCATAAGTTTAAGTGAGTGCTTCACTCTTGTTTCTTCCTCGGTTGATTGAGCCATCTCCATGAGTGAGAAATGCAGCCATGTAGATAAATCATTAGGAGAATTTAATGACCAGGAGTGCTATGCTTCATGGTAACCCTCTTTTTCAACATTATTGCGGTTGGTATGCGGACAGAAAATGTTAATCAGCACATCATGGACAGAGAGCGTGTAATTATCAAGCAACAACTCATAGGAAGTGTAAGGAGAGCTAACTCCTTACACTTCCTATGAGTTGTTGCTTGATAATTACACGCTCTCTGTCCATGATGTGCTGATTAACATTTTCTGATGAATGCCTTTCTTAAAGAGATAAAAGCTCATAATCAGAGGAATGTGTTGTTCTTACACTGTTTCTAAGCATGTCTCGCACATCTCTCTTTTGTTGACAGAGGATCAAGGTCCTTTGAGTAGAATGTGCATGTTCATGATGATACATGAAAATAAAGCTATCATCCTAAGTACAGTCTCTCTTTTGTGTTGGGAACGAAGTTTCTCAAATATGTGAAAAGAAAAGAAAAACTATTCAAAAGAAACTGAATAAGAGTAATTTTCTGGAAAACTAAAAACTAAGTTTTCAACCAAATATTTACATCAGACTAAAAAGTGATAATTTATACACAAGAAAAGAAAGTTATCCATCGTTGACAATCAGAAAAAATATGATTGAAATCGATATTGAATATGCACTTGACTTTGCCTCGTCTGCCATGATTTTTCCTCTGGCATGAAACTCCAGTACACTGTGATCCTACTGTATAGGAACCCAGATGGGAATTGTGACAAAAATTAAGTACTTTGTGGTCTTTGTGACACAAAATTTAATTACTACAAAAGCATGTTGAATCTTAAAAGTCAAACACATAATACATGGAACTGATGAGAGACCAATGCACAGGTTGTTGGAGTTCTCCCGTGGAAGCAATGTCTGTCGACGTTCTGCTCAAAGTTAAAACCATTTAAACTTTGAGCCTTTTCTCGCTGACCATTCGAAGCATCAGCTAATGATTACCGGACAATCCAGATAACGTGTCATTACATGGGAAATGTCAGCGCTAAAAGGTAGAACAAGACATTGGTAGTGTTTAAATGGCAAAGTACCATACTATTTTTACTATTTCTGCCATAGAGTAAATATATCAGAAGCAGGATGTAAAGAAGATAATTTTCATGGGCAAGGAAGAGGCGAGAAACCGGCTTGTCAATATAAATAATATTTTAACGAAGAACTTAAAACAAACACATAGGACAACAGACATGTCTGCTGATTAAGCTCTCTCTCCCGATCGCCGTCTGCGAGTGGCCTTTATCCCTCTTGACGGCTCAATTAGCCTGATACGGGACCGGGCGTGCGTAATCACGCGCCGGTCCCGCCCTCCACCGTGCCACACAGGAGTATTATGCATAGTATGCCATACCGAACTTGGATGTTCTCTGCAGGACTTTTCATGTTCATTACAAACTTAAAAGCGAGTTTGACACTGGCAAGTTGGATACCCACAGCCTGCTGACCAATTAATATTGTGTATGATGATGGTGTAAGAGATTTTGAATGTACAACAGTAGCCAGCTGTGTCGTGTGTAAACCTCACTCCCCTGACCTCAAGAGGTGCCTGTATCCTTTAGACTCCTCGTTAGCGCGCCGCCTCCCATGACGGGGACCCCGGTTCAAATCCCGCTAGGATCGGTTCTGTCATAAATTTGGGGCGAAGCAAGATCAAGGGAACTGAGCTCGGGGAAAACGTGGAATGTGGACCCAGTTGCAAAGAATGCAAGGAAGTCAGGGATAAAACAAAAACAAGTCTTTAATAATGCAAAGGAGAACTCAGGAGCAATGCCAAAAAGTAAATCCAGTTAAAAATATAGTTCATGGCAGTAAAAAAACCACAAAAGAACATTGTTACAACCCTAGGGAGTAGGGAGAGCAACATTGTTCCTCCCAAAGCACAAAACACCCCGTTTATACACTGGGAGAGGTTGAATGAGGCAGACGGAAACAGTGTAGTAAAGTATATACACAGATTTATACCAACCATGTTGGTTTCCGGTTATGGGCGTAGGCATCATGATGATGTCATCAAGTTGGATGATTGGCAGTAGAGTAAACCAACCAGAACGTTAAACCTGCGAAAAGTGACAGACAGAAACCGAGAGGAAAGGGAGAGAGAAAAGAAACCCATTATCGTCACACAGGGACGTAACAAACATAAATCAATAAAACAAAAAGTATTTCCAAACAAAAGCAATTGGTAACCACAGAGTCTTGGGACCAATAGAGAACAGGTCAGGGAAACTCAAAAACTGAGCAACAAATGAACAAAAACAGTCAACTTAAATGCATCACAGTTAATGAGGCACAGGTGAAATGAATGATCAACAGCAAGTGTGGGAAACACAGGGAATACACAATGGGGAAATCTAGTGAACAAAACAAGAAAAAGACTGACAGGTTCGAGCAGGACCGGTTACATATTGCAACGAATATGCAACAACAGCTCATTTAGAATTTGTGGATTAGGTGATTTCACAAGGACCAATATGTCAGCAAAAGACTACCTCTACAGCAAGACCCAACACCCACTTTTACAACATCTCATCCTTGGCCCCGCCCACAGGCATATAGTAGCTGTTTCTCCACTTTCACGCCAGTGCGAGCCAGGGCTATCAATTGGCCAGCGATCTGCCTTCCCACCATCAGGCCAATAGTCCTGTAGCATTGCCCTAAAATCCACCCTTAATATGCCACCCTGATACCAACATCACACACCCCTCCCATTTCTCAAGCAAGCGGGAAGATCAAGCTGAGGTATGCTATCTAGTTATCTAGAATATCAAGTTTGTATTTTGAGTGAGTGGTGGTGGCGTAGCGGGCTAAGGCACATAACTGGAAGGCACATAATTCAGAAGGTTGTCGGTTTGATCCCCACAGCCACCACAATTGTGTCCTTGAGCAAGGCACTTAACTCCATGTTGCTCTGGGGTGATTGTCCCTGTAATAAGTGCACTGTAAGTCACTTTGGATAAAAGTGCCTGCCAAATGTAAATGTAAATATTTTATGTAAACATTAGCTAGATTGCAAGATAAATTAGCATTGACAACTCACCGACTCTAACTCCCATGGTTTCCGGAATGGTTTTTCCACTTACAGTGGGACAACGTTCCAACACACCTTCCATAATCTGAAACCATGGAAAGTTCTTCCGTTGAGCACCACTTTGTCCATTTTTGATTTGTACTGTGCACACAACTGATATTAATTCTTGAACCTGTACCATTGTGCACTGGATACACAAATTGTCAAGTTGCTGATCTTGATGCTGACCCTCAGACCTGACTCAACGAAACTCCACCTTTGACATGTACCCTGCCTCAACCCCCAGTTGGCCTTGTTTGGCCCAAGGGTAATTGGCGGGTCAAGGGTGCTTGGCCGTTGGCCCCAACGAAGCCCAGAGGAGGCACAGAGGTGGGTAGAGTAGCCAAAAACTGTACTCAAGTAGAATTAAAAGTACTAACATAAATAATTACTTGAGTAAGAAAGAAAGTATCCAATTATAAGAGTACTCAAATAGTAACTTTTACTCCCCAATATTCCATTACATATTAGACATGTAACATTATTATTATTATTAATTTAATAATATTATTAATGGAAATTCTATCATCATTCACCATTATGTTGTTCCAAACCCGTATGACTTACTTTCTACCATGCAACACAATGAGATATTAGTCACTATTTACTTTCAGTGAATGTTTTTACATATACATATACATATATATATATATATATATATATATATATATATATATATATATATACACACACATATACATATATATATATATATTAGGGCTGTCAATCGATTACAATTTTTAATCGAATTAATTACATGGTGTCCCGATTAATTAATCGCATTTAATTGCATATACAAATATTTGCTGAGAAAGCCCCTCATATAACAATAATTCAACAAATAATGATGAAATAATTCTACATAGTTATCTTTAAATAATTACAAATTATATATATATATATATATATATATATATATATATATATATATATATATATACACACACAAAGTTTTGTTTACTACCATATTATTGATCATAAGTCAATCATTGGCACACAGTTCACAGCAATCCATTTCACAAGTGAATTTGTAAATCAGTTGGAGATTTATTATGAGGGCTTGTTTAAGGACTCATCAATTTACACCTGCTTCAGACATGCTTGTGTAGCGTCTCGGGTGCGTTACGTCTGTTTAGGTCAGTGTGTCAAGTTAAATATAGTTTGATACTCAATCTTTAAACACATCTTGAGATCCCTTAGTTCGCATTTGCGCTCCAAGTGTTTTGAAGGCAAGAACGTAACATATGTTTGTGTTGTTCTGCCTACTGAAGTGTTGTTTTCTTCACTTTATAAACTGCACGTTGCCACCCAGCTGAAGTTTCACTTACTTCCCTCTGTGTAAACAGGTGGTTCTACAAGCTTGCATTTCTCAGGAATCTTCCTTATTACGGTGCGGGGGCATTGTGATTAATTGTGTTATTTTGTTTTTTATTAAATCGACAGCCCAAATATATATATATATATATATATATATATATATATATATATATATAATACTCCAAAAAGCACATAAAGGCAGTATAAAAGTAATCCATAAGACTCCAGTGGTTTAATCCATAGTCTTCAGAAGTGACATGATAGGAGTGGTTGAGAAACAGATCAATATTTGTAATTATTTTCTAGACAGCAGTGGCGATAGGCAGAGAAAACACAAGAAGAATGTGAAAGTGATCTGTTTCTCTGTTTCTCATCATCTATCACATCACTTCTGAAGATACTGATTTAACCACTAGAGTCTTATGGATTATTTTTATGATGATTTATGTTTGTTTGTTTAGCTTTAAAATGTTGCCACCCATTCACTTGCCTTGTATGGACTAACAGAGCTGAGAAATTATTCTAAAAATCGACATTTAAGTTCAGCAGAAGAAAGAAAGTCATTCACATCTGGTGTTGTATGAGGGTGAGTAAATAATGAGAATTGTAATTTTTGGGTGAATTAACCCTTTAAGGGCTCTTGTCAGATCTGGATGAATTTGTCAATAAGGTTTGGAAACAATTCTAGAAATTATTACAGTGAAAATGTGAAAATGTCCCACAAGGACATTATATACAATGCTGAAATATAATGCCTTATTTTGTTATTTCATAGCTTTTAAAGTCCTGTGTGGATTCTTATTTCAGTGTAGTTACAGTTTTCAGTGTCGTAAGTATTTAAATAGTTAGTTCTGTACAGCAGTACAGCTGCTCTTTAAATGCAGAGAATGCAGCCTACGTAGGGCACCAACTCCAGTCATGGAACACTCACATTGTCTGAAACCACCCCTTATCCACTATATAGTTTTGGAGTTTTCACTATTTTGTAGGAGTGTCAGAATTCTGAATGAGCCAGCCCTTCCCTACTTTTGTTCACTCATTCTTATACACAATGCACTCTAATTTCAAGTGTATATTTCAAGTACACTCGATGACGGTTAATTTCTCACAATCCACCATGGAGAAGACGTACGAGCTAGAAGTTTACTCCTTCCTTCACTCCTGCAATGTTTTATTTCATGCTGAATGTAGTAAATTACTTTTTGACAAAACATTACTTAATTAAAATAACATATATAGAGAGACAAACCATACAGATACATTTTAAAATGTACTCTTTATTTGATCAAATGTGTTTACTCTTTATATTAACACACAGTATTTATTAAAAATGACAAACAGAATGAAGATTTATTGTATTAAGATATTATTTATTAAGAATAACAAATAAGGCCCAAGTATTTTAAAATTTAATATGTGACATTTCTGCACCAGCCCCAGAGCTCCAACACTCTCATCTGAATTCACTCATTTCATTCACTTACTGCTTAGATATAGTGCACTAACTGCCATTCACTATATAGGAAATAGTGAATGAGTGAACTAGTGACACAGCCACTTTCGTCGCCATGACTGCCTCACGCCCGCACTTCTCACATGCACGCGGCCCGTGCAGAAATGCTGTCTGTTCGCACTCTAGTTGTCAATCACGCGAATGGCAGTGATTTACGCTCAATTTGGATGTTTACATATCCGCCTGAAGTGGATGCGATAGTTTACAGAACCCCCATGAGGCCGCGGAGTAGATGCATAAATACTGCTTATGACATGTGGCACTAATTTAAAAATGTACACTTAAAAACTGATGTCATAAGAGCCCAGTACCAAATCACCATGAAAATGACCATCTCATTACACATTACACAAGCCCGCGTTAGAATTAGAGCCAAAATCTACCCCAACATGCTGCCTGAAATTGGAGCTGTGACTTTAATCTTGAAATATCAGCTTGTCTTGGTGTTAAATGAAGGCATTGCATGACGAAATTATTCTTTTTTTCACTGTGTGGAGCGCAGAGTGTTTCACTTTGAAGAGTTTGATGCTGCTGCACTGATGACATGAGTGACAGTTTCATCACTCAAGTGGGAGCGCCTCATCGCGCGCAGCTGTGAACTTTCGCTCTCGTAAAAGTCCCGTTCAGTAATCTCTCAATAAATTACACATCAAATCAAATAAACCCAGTAATGTATCGAAAGTAACACCACACATTGTAAAGAAGTAAAAGTAAAAAAAAATATTAGAAATTTACTTGAGTGAGAGTACAGTATTTTCCCCCAAAAGTTACTTAAGTAAATCTAATATGTTACTATCCACCTCTGAGGAGGCATGATGAAGCCCCAGAAGTGACAGTGTGAACGCAACTGGCCCTGGCATGCACTAGTACGCCCTCATTTGGCCTGATGGTGGAACTGTAAATTTAGTTTTTCTGACACCAATGGAGGTAAATTGGTCCAGATCACATTACACAGCTATGACACACTGCACTTTTTTATGATATAAGTGTTTGATTGTTATACGTATAATTTTGCTTAATTTCTTAGGCTTTAATTTGTGTTCAAATGTGTAGTTGACATGTAATTTCACAGTACTTTTTCAAATGTATTTGTCACCCCACATTTATAAAAGGCTTAAATGTTATAAAAATAGTTTTTAATGTAAAATAAAATGTACACTTTCACATGTATGTAGTGTGTGTATGTGTGTTTCTATGCCGCACAAGGTGAATAACCTGGGGGTTATTTCAGAAAGCACGTTAAACTACTTACCTGGATAAGTTTACTAAGAGTAAGTGGATAACCTCAACTTTCGATTCCAAAAACTGAAGTAACTTTCAGGGTATGTTAGTAGCCATATGTAGCATGTGTGCATTTAGACGCAAATATTTTGTGATTCCATTTTCCATGACCATATTTGGGTTTCCTCTTTATCTCTCGCCACCACTCTTATTTGGGGAGTTTGTGCACTTTGCTCCTTCCAGTTTTCATGAGCTTTTGCTGTGCGCATTGCTGCTGCACAATGTTTAATTGCTGCATGAGTCCCACAAAAGTTTATGTTGTCCAAATTCAATAAATGAGGACTTGACGGCAAGGATTTTGGAGTTCTGAGAGATTATAGTCAACAAAACACAACGCAGATAACACAATGCTACATCTGGTGCTGTGATCGTCACTTCACTCCTTGAGGAACAGGCTGGTCAGTGGGGAAGTGACCGGGGTTATATGTATATGAGTGTGTGCTGCTGAGTGAATGAGAGGTTCGACATTTGAACTCTGATATGAATTGTGAACAGAAATATCTTTGAGATCGAGGTGAGTAATAGTTAGTTAAGGATCTTAAACACTATTTTCAATTCCTGAGAACTTCTGAAGTGTTTAATGGAATGAAATATCTTCTTTATTGAATTGATTTAATTATCTCAAGAACTTCAAATACTGTTTTGGGATATTCTAAAGTATTGACTTGGTCTTGGAATTCTGAATTATATTGTCGATTTTCTTTTACTGATTTTTGTTTTCTCTGCAAAAAGTGCTTGCCAGTGGTATTTTGCTTTTTGAAACACTGATACTGAGGTTATGATATTCAGATGAATATAGTTTGAGGGAGAGGTGTACTAAGATTTATGCAGGTGCATCAAGTAGGTGGGGCTGATAAAAATGGTCCACTTTCTTCAACCCCCATCCACACAAGAACTGTTAATGTGCAGACACCTGCTAAGTCTCAGTCTTGTGCTATTTCTGATGATTCTGTATAATTCCCTGATTTAAATGCTGTGCCAGTGAACATGATTAATGACAGTGAAACAGATAGTCAGCAGTATTGGCCAAAACATTGTCACATGTTTTGTGTCTGGGGTTTTTGGTCAAAACAAGCAGTGGTTTGACTGTTAATATGAGTTAACTGTCAAAAGTTAGCTTAATTGTTAAGCAAAATCTTACTGATCCTCCATACTTCAGAGGTGATGGGGAAGAGACATTTCTGTTGAGTGGGTGGAGACAGTAAAGTGTACTTAAGAAAGCAAGAAGTGCCTTTAAAGACCAAGCTGATGAAGTACTGACAAAGTTGCAGGGCAGAGCACGTGATGTAGTGATGGTGGGACTGAGAAGTAACCCAGTGATTAACCTCAGTGAGGGTCCAAACCAGTCTCTGACCTGCTCAAACAACATTTGTGCAAGTGTAATTGGATTAATGGACTGCACCTGATGTGCACGATAGACTGGATGAGTATCACAGGAAGAATAAGCTCCAACAATGCACATTACCTCACATTATATGTCATGCTCCGTGCACATAGATTGAACAGTACATCCTTTGTTGAAAGAATACAAAGCAGCTGATGAATGACAGTTAAAGCACAGAAGGCTTATACGCAGTGTGAAACAGTATCATGACTCACATCACCACATACTTCACATGCTACATTTTGTTTTGTTCCACCACCCCTTACTTTCTGCTGAGGTCTGTACGATCATGTTGCATGCTGACAAGAACCTTGTTCCAAAACTCATTCCAAAAGATGGATTATACAACTCAAAGACTGGTTCTGAGTACACGGTTTAGTAATCTGAAGTAGTAGGAGGTGTGTACTGGACAAGTCCTTTCTGCATGGGAGTTGGAGGGGAATTTAAATGGGGTAGTAAGGAGGGGCTTAATCTGGCGGGAGGTCTGAGAGGGGTGGTGAGGAACATTTATTTATTTATTTATTTATTTGTTCTGTGGAACTCCTACAAAACGAGGGAGGGAGTCGGAGATTACATTGAAAAACCCAGAAATGTGTCTGGCTGAGATAATGAAGTTCCATGAGTGTTCTGTTGGCTGTAAAAGTGAACATAAGTCTTCATGTACTCCCGGCATCAGAGCTGAAGACGCAGTGGACAAGTTTTGTTTTTGAAGGAAATGTGCCCTGAAACATACAAAATATGTGCATGTTTGTGCAAATCATTTTATACCGGAGTGCTTTGTGAATGTGTGCCAATATACAGTAAATCAAGATTTGTATTATTTTTTTTATTCTCAAGCATGGATCAGCACCAACTGTTCGTGTTCCAGCTTTACATCCTGAAGATGTTTTGCACTTTATATTTTGTGAATGTTTGCAAAAGTGCCTTTCCGAATGTGCTTGATAGCTGATTCCACAACTAATGCAGCTAAAGATTTCAGTCATATTGGTTCTGATTTGTTGTTGCTGTAGTGTCCGAAGCGGAGCTGTAAAGGCACTGGCCTCTGCCGGAAAGGGGGCGGGGAGCAGCAGATAATTTGCATTTAAAGAGACAAATTAAATCAGCGGGTTTTTGATTCCGCCCAAAAGGAGGCATTTACGAAGTGGTATAATAAATGATCCGTGGGGTATTTTGAGCTGAAACTTTGCAGATGCATTCTGGAGACACCTGAGACTTATATATACTCCTGAGGTCACCAGAACCGGCTGGATCCAGCACCATTCTTGCTTCGTGTTGGACTCCACTGCTACATGTCACTAAATAATGATGAAAAAATGCAGCCGGTGCCAGCCAAACATCACTTCAGTCTATTATGATGGACTTCAGAGGATGAACTGATGCCAACTCCAACCATAAGACATGGGATACTTCATATGCCATTGTCTGGACATTGGATTTAGGATGGACCACACCGAACCTCACCGAAATTACCGGCCAGGTTGAACACCTCCCTGATCTCTGCCTGCATCACCTCGGCCTATTGATGGACTACGCTCTTGAAATGGAATACATAGACTATCAATTGCCAACAAAACCCTTCATCAGCCAATTAACAAGGACAACTGCATCTATGTGAACTTCTGCAGTTAATCCAGGATGGACTTCAAAGACATTGGTCATTAATCTTACAGTTCAAACAAAATCAATGTTTAAACACTGACCCTTAACACTTACTTAGTTCAATAATTTTAAACCATGACTTTAACTATACATAAGTAATATTTACATTATATTCATGATGTTAGCCAGAGGGAAATTGGCTTGCTTTCCGCTTGCTCACTGGGGTTATTAATGCAATTATTATTTAATTACTTATTTTTAAACACGATTAACAATCGTATTTTATCTAATTACACAATGATGATTAATTGACATTATAGACTATTATCGCCTGTTAATGCCTGATCTTCTGTAAAGCTGATTTGAAATGATGTGTGTTGTGAAAGGCGCTATACAAATAAAATTGACTTGACTTTTGTGGATTTTGATATTCTAGGAACTATTAACAGGACAGAATTTTGCAATCGTAATGAATGTGATGGAATATAGCATGGTGGAAGGTCACTTAAGTACTGCGTAGCTAGATCATTCAAATCTTTGTATGTAGTTAACAGAATTTTTTAATTAATAAGAAATTTAACAGGTAGCCAATGTAACGATGATAAAATGGGGCTAATATGATCATATGTTCTTGGTTCTTGTTAGCACTCTGGCTGCTGCTTTTTGAACCAATTGAAGTTTATGTATTGATCTTGCTGGACATCCTCCCAGTAATGCATTACTATAATCTAGTCTTGACTTCATGAATGCATTTAGTTTTTCGGCATCAGCAACAGAGAGCATGTGCCGTTATTTAGCAATATTTCTTAGGAGGAAGAATGCTGTTCTACAAACATTGATAATTTGATTTTCAAAGGACAGATTGGTATCAAATATAACACCTAAGTTATTCGCTGATGTAACAGTACATCCATCGAGAGTCAAATTATATATTTAGCTGCTTATTTTTTGAGGTTTTTGGTCCAATAATTAGTACCTCTGTTTTGTCAGTTTTGAGTAGAAGGAAATTTCTGGCCATCCAATCTTTTATTTCATTGATACACTCTGCTAATTAGAATTGTGAAATCTCATCAGGTTTTGAAGAAATATAAAGCTGGGTATCGTCGACATAACAGTGGAAACTTATTCCACAATTCCTGAAAACATCTATCAGGGGAAGCATATACAAGGAGAAAAGCTGAGGCCCTAAAACTGATCCCTGTTGCACTCAATACTATTTACTCTCCTTAAGTTTGGTTTTGACAATTCCCATTTACATATACAAAGTGGTAGCGGTCTGCTAAATAGAACCTAAACCATGCTAATGCAACTCCACAAATGCCAACATAATTCTCCAGCCTATTCAAGAGAATGTCGTGATCTATTATATCGAATGCAGCACTAAGATCTAAAAGCACTAGAAGTGAAATGCAGCCATGGTCAGATGATAAGAGCAAGTCATTTTTAACTTTGATAAGTTCAGTCTCTGTACTGTGATGAGGCCTAAATCCTGCCTGAAATTGTTCATATATACTATTTCTCTGTAGAAATGAACATATTTGGGAGGCTACTACATTTTCTAGATGTTTTTACATAAACGGGTGATTTAAAATCTGTCTATAATAAGCCAGTTCTCCAGGATCAAGTTTTGGCTTCTTAATAAGCAGTTTGATAACTGCCATTTGAAAGTTTTTATCCTAAGGATAGCAATGAGTTAATGATACAAAGAAGAGGTTCTGAAATTACAGGAAATACCTCTTTTAAGATCTTAGTTGGTATAGAATCTAACAAACATGTTGTGACTTTTGATGTTTTGATAAGTTTTGTTAGCTCTTCATGACCTATGACAGCAAAGGAATGAAGTTGCAAGTGAAGATTATTATGACACACTGTTTTCTGAGGTGCTATGACAGGTGATTGCATAATTCCAATTTTATTTCTGATTTTTACAATTTTTTTCTGTAAAGAAATTCATGAAGTCATTATTCTTGTGCTACAACATAATATCTGGTTTTGTTGAGGCTTTATTCCTAACCAATTTTGCCACAGTACTGAATAAACACTTAGGATTGTTGTGGTTATTTTCTATGAGTTTACAAAAATATGCTGACCTGGCAGCTTTTAGTGCCTCTCTGTATTTACAGACACTGTCCTTCCATGTATCACTAAATACATCTAATTTTCTATTCATCCACATGTGCTCCATTTTCTGAGCTGCTCTCTTGAGAGCATCAGTGTGATCATTGTACCATGGTGCATGGCTATTTTCTTTAATGGAAGGGGGGGGGGGGGGGCGACACTATCAAGAGTGCTAGAGAAGTTAGTTATTTCATCAAGTTCTTATGGGCTTTGGGGTTTACTGAGTGTATGAGATAGATTTGGAAGATTATTAGTGAAGCTATATTTAGTGGTCAAAAGAATAGTTCTATCTGAATGATAGCGTCGTGGAGATTGAGTAGCATTAGCTGATTGCAACATACAAGAGACGAGGTAATGATCTGAGATGTCATCGCTCTGCTGCAGAATTTCTATATTATCAACATAAACTCCATATGACACAATTAAATCTAGTGTATGATTATGGTGATGGGTTGTCTGACTCCAAGAGTTGAGAATATCGCTAAATGCTAATCCCAATGTGTCATATTCATTAACAATGTGAATGTTGAAGTCACAAACAATTAAAGCTCTATCTACATTAACTACAAGATCTGATCAAAAAATTTGCAAATTCACCAAGGAAATCAGAATAAGGCCCGGGTGATCTATACAGCAATATCTGATGGTGTCACATTAAGCATTATTAATTCAAATGACTTACATTTATATCCTGTCCTCTGAGTAACACCAAAAACGTAACTGAAAATTGTAGTAACACCTCCTTCTCCTCGACCCTTCAGACAAGGCTCATGTTTATAACAATAACCTGGGGGAGTAGATTCATTTAAACTAATATATTCATCCAGTTTAAGCCAGGTTTCAGTCAAACAGAGCGCATCCAAACTATGATCTGTAAAAATTATATTTACAATTTGTGTGTAAGGGGATTAATGGAAAGGAGGAGGCAAGAACAGGCTTGACATATAAATAATATTTTTGCCCATAAACATTCTCTCTCTGTCGCACCACTGTCAGCAGTCGGCCTTTATCACTCTCAGAGGCTTGATTAGCCTCATAAGGGACCGGGTGTGTAAAATCATGACCCAGCCCCGCCCTCCGCCCTGTCACATAGTGCTTTGGTAGAAAGAGATCTAATGTTTAGTAACCCTATATTTAAATGATGTTTATCTTTAATTTGTTTGTTTTGTTCAAGTTTGACATAAATAAAAAAAATTTCTAAATGATTTAGTGAGGGTTTTGTGGTTGGTAGTTCAGGGAATGAGATATCTTGGTGATACTGTCTCTATGTGTTGTAGTTTATGTGACCTGTGTGACATCTCAAGATAGCTAGCAGATGTTCAGATTAACCACTTTGTCTGCTTACTGACCTGGGCCCCAGTTAGTCAAATACTATCATTATTAAGACTATGAGCCAAATTACTAGAGAGGAGAGCGGCACCTTCCCTGGAGGGATGGAGTCTGTCTCTCTTTTAGCAGGTCATGTCTACCCCAAAAACTCTTCCAATTGTCTATAAATCCTATGCTATTCTCTGGATACCACTCAGACATCCAACCATTCAGTGACATTGATCTACTATAAACCTCGTCCCCATGAGCAGGGAGGGGACCAGAGCATATTACTGTGTCTGATATAGTTTTTGCATATTCACACACCTCTTTAACATTATCTTTAGTGATCTCCAACTGGCAAAGCCAGACATAGTTAGTGCCGACATGAATAACAATTTTAGAAAATCTACGTTTAGCATTAGCCAGCACTTGTAAATTTGATTTGATGTCAGACGCTCTGGCACCCAAAATGCAATTATCAATAGTGGATGGAGTCTCTATTTCCACGTTCCTTAAAATAGAATCACCAATAACAAGGGCTCTTTCAACATGATTCTCAGTGGATGCATCACTGAGTGGGGAGAATCGATTGGAAACCCTAACAGGAACAGGAGAGTGGGGTCTCTTTACTATTATATTTGCTAATAAAATGTGATAAAAATAGAAACTGGATGCACATGGAAAATACACACAGTTGAATCACAATGAGAGAATAATGCGGGGGAAACCCTGATGCGCACTGAAAAATGGCAGATGTTAAGGATAAAAGGCTGAAAACATGTAAATAAACGATGCTAAAAAAAAAAAACACAAACTAGGGGGCCAGCTGCAACAGATAAAATACACCCAGATGAAACAGTAGAATAGCGGAAAAACCTGAAACACTTGGTAAAATGACAAAGGATAAAACGATAAATGTATAAGAATAAGAATAAGCAATGCTAAGCAGGCTACAAACACAAACGACAAACATAAATAAAGAAATATAAATCTGACTGAAATTGAAATGACCCATGATGGATCTGAGGCTCGTAATGGTTGCGGGTTTTGTCAAATTGGCAATCGCAGTAACTCTGTCTGGAAGCGGTTTTCTACCATCGGAACCAACACGCTGTCCCAAGAATGTCACTTCAGTGAGAAAAAGTTGCGATTTATTTTTGTATAGCAGAAATCCTAAGGCATAAAGCAGCATCAACAATGATGTTAAGGTAGCCAAATGATGTCCCCTGTCAGGCGAAGCAAGAGGAATGTCATTGCAATACTGAATAACTACCGATGGTGAACAAGATTTGACAATATGTTTGAAACACTGTGAAACAGAGATGGGCTGTCATGAAACCCTTGCGGCAGGTGTATTGTTGTCCATTGCAGGTGAACGCAAATCGATGCTGATCTTGTGATCTAGCTGAACATGACCAAAAACCATTGGTTATGTCAACTGTACTGAAATGTTTGGATGATTGGGAGAAATGTTATTCAAAATAGTTGTTGGATTTGTAACTATATGAGTTCTGTTCTACGGAATGTAGTGCTGATTAAACGATAGTCAATAAATAACTGCCAAAAGGTTTTCGCACAGGCCACATAGGTGAATTTGTCGGTGAAGAGCACTTTTCGACAATGCCATTAGTATGACAATTTCCTGTGCAGCTTTCACATCTCACATCTGAGAGGATATTGAAACACAGAAGGATGATATGGACCTGAAATATTCAAAGGTTAAATTTTGCATAAACCAACATTTTTGTTTTTGACCACAATTTAGGATCTGTCTCTTTTGATTAAACAACAGCGATGGTTATATTTGAAGCATCATATTTTTTACAAAGTGCTATAGGCATGACAAACGGGTGTCCAGTAATCTTTCCTTGAGTTAGTAAAATGTCTGCTTCAATCTGATTCAAAATGTCCATGCCAAATATAGTATTGACTTGGTTTGCCCCAACACAAATTTGAATTGAAAACATTTGATTGTGTGGATATATTTGCAACATAACGGGTTGTGAAAGAGTCACAGTACAAGAGGACGTTGCCATCCCGGACACCACTTTTCCTGAAAATCATCTTTAAATGTTTTGTTTCACTTTCATTCTACCATCTAAAAATTGTCATGGGAGGATTCATTCTGTTGGTTTGTTTCTGTGTGTCTCCCACGTGTTGTTGTTGATGTAGTGTTAATCACACGGCAGCGTTGCCTAGCAATGCTCATTACCAGCTGCTGCTTGATTACCTTGGCACCTGCACACTATCTGCTCTTTCCCTTATAAGCAGCCATTTTGTGTGAGTTCAGTATTGGATAGTGCTCTTGTTGTGTGCTTTGTTTACTCGTGTTCTCACGCTATTCTCTCTATTTTTCTAGTCCAGATATTTTTCTTATTTTTCCTGTGCTCCAACCATCACCATCACCTCCATTCACCGGATTACTCACCTCTGTTTCCCTCTGCTCCAGTTGCCGTCATTTTACACCTGGGAATATATCTCCTCACTGCAGCTGCCGCCGCCAGAGTCCTCCACCTTCACCTTCTCCCATCACGTCTCCTAGACTGTTCCATTGTTTGTGCTAATTCATTTACCTGAATTTTTCACTCATGAAACATTGTTATATTTTATACTGCAGATTCAGTATATAAATGGCATTTGCGAATAAATAAGAATCTATGCACCGGTTTTAAGCGATTTCTTTGTTTTTTAATGATTGTCTTTTAATTTTTTGTGCTTTATTATCATTTAGTAAAACAGACATAATGATTGATGTATGTCCTCTTGAAATCAGAGACTCTCTCCTCGAAGTCCTAACACAAATGTTCAAAAAGAGATGATCAGATGCTACGGTGATGTCTTGATTGTACCTTTGTGATTGGAAGTACCAAAACGCATCTTAATACCAGTGGTATGGTCTCATTCGGGGATGAATAGTTGTGTAGTTGATACACTTAAAGCCCTGAGGACTGTTGCACAAAACTTGTTGAACATACTCATAGTTTCAGAGTAAGTTTAAGGTTGAGAAAACCAGATAGAGCCAAACCGGTTTAGATTAGGTTCAGTGATCTCAAGACGCTCACTATAAGTGTTCTCTGTCAACTTTGATCCTGATCCAAGCGTGATTTACTTCTCAAAAGAAATTCAGCATGATTTACGCCTTCGCTGATTATGAAGAGATCATTATGAATATAAAAGTATGAAGAATTTTAACATTTACACTGCATGAAGGAACACTAAATTTGCAGTGAAAATTTGAGGTTACTGCCGGAAAGGATATCTGAATATAATTTGTAATTTAACATATGTAGGTTCCCAAAAAGAACAGTACAGGTTTCTTAATTTTAAAAGCATAATAATCTATATAGTTCTCTAAAATATAATATTAATATTCATTAAAATAATGAAGTGAAAGTCATGTCACTTTACAACTGTGGTTCTCAACCTTTTTTAAGCTTTTAGCCCCATCATATTTCTAACCATTCTCTCCCATTTAAAGTTATATTCTGGGTCCATTACAAATATGAGCTGTAAAGCGGTCATTTTAGGGCTTTAGGGTTTGTTGACATTACGCTGTCATGGTAACTAAGTTGTAAATTGGCTAACAACTTCACACAGGAAAGGTTACTATGTGATTTTCATGTTATCATGTTATCACACATATTGTTTATGTCTTGTGACTATACTTTTGAAATTGTAAGTATTTTAATGTTTACGGATTGGTCCCATTTACTTGGAACCCACATTTAATTAATTAATACATTTTTTAAAGAAAATGAGGGGAGAGTCAAAATTAGTTTTTGTTGTAATCAATATTATGCCACAAATTCTGCAGGTAGCATTATCCTGCTGAATGAGGCCACTGCCATGAAGAGGTGTACCTGGTCTGCAACAACGTTTAGGTTGTTGGCACGTGTCAAATTAAGGGTTTCTCAGCAGAACAATTCCCAGAGCATCATACTCCATCCACCGGCTTGTTGTCTTCCCTAAGTGAATCCTGGTGCCATCTCTTCCCCAAGCAAACGCCTACATATACATGGCCATCCACGTGATGTAAATAAAAAAGCTCAGCACCTTTTCTCTGAAGATGGCCCTCCTGGTGGTGCTCACTTCCATCAAGAGGGTAGGGGAACTGGAGGCACTCTCTGTTACCAGTGAATGCCTGGAGTTCGGGCTGGCACACTCTCACGTGATCTTGAGACCCCGGTCCAGATATGTGCCAAAGTTCCCACCACTCCTTTTTGGGATAAGGTGGTGAACCTGAAAGTTCTCCCTTCAGAGGAGGAAGACCCGGCCTTGTCGTTGCTGTGTCCAGTTCGTGCCCTGCGAATCTATCTACACCGCACACAGAGCTTTAGACTCGGAGCAGCTCTTTATCTGTTTTGAAGGACAGCAGTAGGGGAAAGCTGTCTTCAAGAAGAGGTTAGCCCATTGTATTGTAAATGCCATTTCTCTCACATACTAATCTCAGGACTTGCAGTGCCACTTGGAAGTCCAGGCACACTACACTAGACATATGCAGAGCTGCCGATTGGGCTACATCCAATAACTTTGCAAGGTTTTATGACCTACGCATAGACCCGGTTACGTGGTAACAGCAGGTAGACTGGGCGGCCGGTTGTGTGTATCGCTTACTTTGCGCCCTTCCCCTTTTTCAAAGGTGATAATGTGTGCAACAACAGTACACCGTATCCAGTGAACCCCGGACGCCTCTCTAAGTCTTAAGCACTATTCGGTGACAAACTCAGCGGAGGAACAGCACCGGGCCTTGTTGTACTCTTGGTATGGCCCATTTCAGGTGAGCCTGTGAGGTCGGGCTCAGTGCTCCATGCATGGTGATTCCCCCTTGGTAATCCTGTATGATGAGCTTCCCCTTAGGTGAACTCTGTGTTTTGTTGTCTTAAATTCACCAAGGTGCACCTATTTCTGTCATGTGTTTGGAAACGTGTGACTTTGTATGATGGAAACTTATTGAGGAGACCAGGGAATTTTCACTGAGATTTTAAAAGGGTGCCATTGATCTTTCCACTAAGCTTGAGACAGAGTTGACATATATAGTTTTTACAAACATTGTATAGGTAAATGATTACATACAGCATAAATGGCTGGCTCTATCTCATATATGAAATTCATATTTTGCCTAAATTACAAATGTTACCTTAACTCACTTAACTTCTACTTACATGACTCTTCAGACGCCATTCCAGCCTGCTCCCTGAACGATTTCTCTCCAGCACTATTCTTAAGTTATTCTAAGTCTCCGCTCCCACGTGGATTAACTGTATGTAATCAGTTACCCATACAATGTTTGTAAAAACTACCCATTTCAGCTCGGTCTCAAGCTTATTGGAAAGATCATTGGCACCCATTTAAAATATCATGAGGGAAAATTCCCTGGTTTCCACAATAAATAAGTTTCCATCACACAGTCACATGTTTCCAAATACATGACAGAAATTGGTGCACCGTGGTGAATTTCCCTTGCCTTAGTATAATTCTCTAGTCCAAGTAGTAATTCAACCTGCAAATACAATGACCACCATCAAGTACGGTTGTCTGTTCC
Source organism: Moxostoma hubbsi (assembly GCA_032164185.1). Classification (NCBI taxonomy): domain Eukaryota; kingdom Metazoa; phylum Chordata; class Actinopteri; order Cypriniformes; family Catostomidae; genus Moxostoma; species Moxostoma hubbsi. The sequence goes on along the minus strand of JAVLUX010000215.1, from coordinate 15,211,723 downwards.
TGAATCGATCTGCTCATTCTTCACTCACCTGCTAATTGCTGTCTTTGTTTGTGTTTATTCCAATAAATACCTGCATTTGGGTTCACCACCATCTTCGAGTCTAGATTACTGTCACAGGATACCTTCCACAAAACCACCATTTCACCATTTACAACTAAAGAGCAACTCACTTAAAACTTGTTTTTGGCGCTAGTCTGTAGACAATTTCATGCTGAAACTGGAGCTTTCACATTCCCATATGTTCAACAACATTTTCAGCTTCAGCCACTGGGGGGATTGGTTTGAATTTTGGTAAGCACAGACTGATTTTCAACTGAAGAACTTGCGACCTACCGTAAGCGAATTCACAGTGAGTTCACTCTGAAGCTATCGGATTACTTCAAAATGCTTAAAAGTTCACTGATATTTTTGTCCAATTGAAAAAAACTTTAACTTCTAAAGAAATGAATAATAATTATAAAACATATGTATAAAAGCATGACCTCTCATGTAAGATAAAGAGTTCAGTCAAATCAGTAGCCTAATAAAAGCTCTTTTATTCTACATTGGGTAGGCACACCTCATGTGGTCAGCCATGTTTGCATCACTTGACCAGCTGAATAATACTCACTTAATCTGACTAACTACCCTGTTATTGGACACTTTCATTCATGGGTTCAAATTGCGTGATATGAGGGCTAAGCGTTTATCTGTGTTCCGCATCTGCTTTCGGTTCCTCGAATAATGTATAACGTGCGAGTAAGGGCAGCCAGTAGACTTTCTGGTGCCCCCCTAGGGAGTTGGTGCCCTACGCAGACTGCATAGTCTGTTTATAGGGAGCGGCGGTACTGCGCGCGTGCACACACACACACACACACACACACACACACACAATTATGAAAAATGTATGGGATGACAGAGACAAAGAACTCAAGAGGCTTTCTGAGTATATGTTTCAATGGTAGAGTATCCTTCCGTCATTAGCCAATCAGTCCGTGTTTGATTTGAGCAATCATCTTAATTGGCATATTTGTGTTGTTTCTGTAGGAGACTTTTGCTATCAAGTCTATTGTGATTCAGGGTGCTATACTCTATAATCTGGAGGTGCCAGGGTGCCAGACAGGTACATCAAATTTGATGAGATAAGGGTCTGACAGATGAGTCACTGCTGAAGGTGTATCAAAGCTATTGTCCTGCTGTATACATCTGTACATTGCTGTCTTATTTGTCTTTATTTATCCCTCTCTTTCTTTCTTGCTTGTAGAGATTTGTAACACATTTTCAACTCTCTGTTTCTAAAACATATTTAAGCAATATCACCAAGACTGTAAAGAATGAGATGGGTCACTGGTATACTTGCAGTATGGCCAGTTGTTTAGTCTCTTTTTGCTCAGCTGAAAAAAATAGTGAACAACAAAGCCAAGTATCAACTGTTTTGTGTGGCTGAGCAATGCACAGAGTGACAGACTGTGAATATGTGCAGTGATACAAACAGTGAAGCATCCCTGTGCTGTTATAATAAATAGTGGTCAGCTACAAGCTACAACTTGTGAAATTGAGATGACAAATAGATGAACAGTGCATAACAATGACTTCTGGTACAATGAATGACCCAAGGAAATGAGAAATGTTATTTGTTTCTGGCAACTCCTCATCACTTACTATTTCTGAACATTTGTTATTGCAGCTTTGATTTCAGATACTATTCGTGGTAAATTGTTGAATTTTTTGCTATGTATGACACAGATTATTCTCGTTATGTCTTTCAGTCTTCAGTTTTCAGTTGTCTCCTCTGAGAAGGCTGGTGCCCTGGGGCCTCAGAACCATAATCCTTCTTTGATTAACCTTTTGTGAACACCTTATTGCAGTTTTGATGTTGTATGCTAATCATGATACATTGTCATCACATTTGTAAATTTCATTCTCGTAATTGTTAATTTATTTCTTGTATTTGTGACATCTGTGCTGTACATCTCCCATTTTTTTTATATGTGCACAACAGCAGATTTTATGTATGGCAGTTATTGTCTTACGATGTATTTTTGATGCAGTGATTTGCTGTAACAACAGAACATATAACATTAAAAAAAAAAAAACTAATGCGATAAAGAGACTAAACTTCTTTGAGAGGGTTTTGCTGTGCTGACTGTTATTAACATACACTTTCATCCTGCAAAAACGCTCTCCAAGACCCAGTTTCCACCTGATATTAAGATGCTTTCCGGCAAGGGCGTCACTTTGTTATAAAAAGTGATGGGGACAGTTGGCATTTTGCTTTGTGATTTAACTGGACAGAACGGCAAGTTGCGTGACAGCAGAGCAAGTAGAGCACGCGTTTGGATGCATGAGAGAATTTTTTTAATGCCACTTATTATAACACACATTAACAAAATGGATACTACTGCTCCTACTGAAGATGTTCCTTCTGGATTAGACACTTATCTAATGAACGATATTTCAAAAAAGCATTGGAAACCAAATTTGCAAAGAAAAAGTGGTAGGAAAATGTCCCACCATTAAATAATGCCTATGGTTTCCGGTGATCCGATCGCATGTGGTCAGCCCTAAATATATGTTTAAACGGGGTCTAAAAAGTTTTGTTATTAGATTACAAAAACCACATACAAATGTGGTAAAAAAAAATGCATGTGACCAAATCACATTTGAGGTGTAAAAGCTAATCGTCCTGTATATGTCCCGCAGCAGTGTAGCGCCACCCCTCACTTGTCAATCAACCAGTGAAATCAATAAAATACAATAAGCTCAATTCAGAAATCTATCAATGAGCATCGGATGGTCCGTGCCTATGTAATATACAGTACATCTACAGTATAAATAAGCTCATTGGTGCATTACATCTTAAATATTACACCAATATGCAAAATGCAATATTAATATTAGGGATATACCAGCGTGGTCGATTAATTTAAAGTCGATTTGTGGGATTGACTACAAACCTTAATATTTTAGTGGTTGTGGTTTAAATGGGAGATGCAAATCTCAAATGAATTGAGATTGAGATCTGGGGATTTTGGCGGCCAGGGCAACACTTTGAACTCTTCATCATGTAAGACCATTCCCGAAAAATGTGTGCAGTGTGGCAGGGAACATTATCCTGCTGAAAGAGGCCATTGCCATCAGGGAATACAACTGTCATGAAGGAGTGTACCTGGTCTGCAACGATGTTTAGGTAGAGCCCAGAGCATCACACTCCCTCCACCGGCTTGTCGTTGTCCCACACTGCATCCTGGTGCCATCACTTCCCTAGGTAAACGGCACACACGTACATGGTCGTCCATGTGATGTAAAAGAAAATGGGACTCTTCGGACAAGGCAACCTTCTTCCAATTCTTTCAGAGATGCTGGCCATAACAATTTGGCCCTTGTCAACATTGGTCAGGTCTTTTCTCCAGGCCATTTTTCCTGCATTCACCACGTTGAATACGAGAACTGATTGTTCGCTTACCATATAATCTACCTAGACCTTGACATGTGGCCTTGTTAGGAGATGATCAACGTTATTCACATCACCTGTGAGTGGTCATAATGTTTTGGCTCATCCGTGTATAGTTGGTAGGACCAATTATTGGATTGCCATTTATGACTCTAAAACGTCTTTGAAAAGTCGGCATGAAATTGCGACATACAGTTGAAGTCAGAAGTTTACAAATTCTTAGGTTGAAGTCATTAAATCTCACCACTCCACAGATTTCATATTAGAAAAATATAGTTTTTCAAGTCGTTTAAGACATCTACTTTGTGCATGACACAAGTAATTTTTCCAACAATTGTTTACAGACATATTGTTTCAATTTTAATTGACTATATCACAGTTCCAATAAGTCAGAAGTTTACATACACCAAGTTAACTGTGCTTTTAAACAACTTGAGGTCAAGTTGAAAATGATGTCAAGCCTTTAGACAATTAGCCAACTAGCTTCTGATAGGAGATATACTGAATTGGAGGTGTACTTGTGGATGTATTTTAAGGCCTACCTTCAAACTCAGTGCCTCTTTGCTTGACAACATGGGAAAATCAAAAATAAATCATCGAAGACCTCCGAAAAAAATTATGGCCCTCCACAAGTCTGGTTCATCCTTGGGAGCAATTTCCAAATGTCTGAAGGTACAAAGTTTATTTGTACAAACGTATATTTACATTTATGCATTTTTGGCAGATGCTTTTATCCAAAGCGACTTACAGAGCCTTTATTATGGGGACAATCCCCCCGGAGCAACCTGGAGTTAAGTGTCTTGCTCAAGGACACAATGGTGGTGGCTGTGGGGATCGAACCAGCGACCTTCTGATTAACAGTAATGTGCTTTAGCATGTGCGAGCAAGGAGGCCTACAAACCTGACTCATTTACATCAGTTCTGTCTGAAATAATGGGCCAAAATTCCAGCAACTTATTGTGAGAATAGTGTGGAAGGCTACTCAAAACGTTTGACCCAAGTTAAACAATTTAAAGGCAATGCTACCAAATAGTAACAAAGTAGATGCAAACGTCTTACCCAATGGGAATGTGATGAAATATATAAAAGCTGAAATAAATCATTCTCTCTACTATTATTCTGACATTTCACATTCTTTTTTTGTTTTTTTTCCCCCCTTTTCTCCCCAATTTGGAATTCCCAATTCTCAATGTGCTCTAAATCCTCATGGTGGAGTAGTGACTCACTTCAATCCGGATGGTGGAGGATGAATCTCAGTTGCCTCCGCGTCTGAGACCGTCAATCCATGCATTTTATCATGTGGCTTGTTGAGCGCATTACCACGGAGACATAGCGCATGTGGAGGCCCATGTTATTCTCTGCGGCATCAATGCAAAACTCACCACATGCCCCACTGAGCGTGAGAACCACAAATAATAGCAACCATGAGGACTTTACCCTCCCTAGCAACCAGGTCAATTTGGTTGCTTGGGAGACCTGGCTGGAGTCAATCAGCATGCAATGGATTCAAACTCGTGACTCCAGGGGTGGAAGTCAGCATCAATACTCGCTGAGCTACCCAGGCCCCTCACATTTCACATTCTTAAAATAAAGTAGTGATCCTAACAGACCTAAGACAGGGAATGTTTTCTACAATTAAATGTCAGGAATTGTCAAAAACTTAATTTTAATTTATTTGGCTAAGGTGTATGTAAATTTCTGACTTCAACTGTATCTATATCCACATTAAAACGAGTCCTATATCAACATTACCTGAAAAGCTACCCAGCAAGGAAGAAGCCAATGCTCCAAAACCGCCATAAAAAAGCCAGACTACAGTTTGCAAGTGCACATGGGGACAAAGGTCTTACTTTTAGGAGAAATTTTCTCTAGTCTGATGAAACAAAAATTGAACTTTTTGGCAATAATGGACTCAGGGAGTGAGGAAATCACTCTTTATTGAGAATGTGGGTGCCGCAGCCCCAAGGTGGTGTGTGAAATGAAACAAGGATTCGAGAGATTCATTGTCAACTGTCGAGCATGTCCTGATGCTGGCTAAGGTCATTGCTGAATGGAGGATCTTGCTGTAATATGTCAAACAATCACTACCATGGAGACAAAATTTTGTTGGTTACAAGGGTTGAGTGAACGCTGGCGCAACTAGCTGCTGCTGCTCGCTGTTAGCTCACTTGTTTTCACTGGTTGTGGACGCTGCTTAAATCTCCCTCTACAATGTGGGCCGGTAGAACATACACTTTGTTTGTCTGTGCCTGGCTCTTTTTGCTGCCTGTTCACCTGCTAATGACGGGTTTGCTTCAATATTCGGTCATTGACCTGCTCCGGCTGCGCTATCACCTGTCTGGACCTGCGCCGGAGGCTTTCCACCTTTATCCGGACATCGCCTTTCAGCCTCGTCCGAGATACATCCACCGAGGGTCCCGCCGGAATTTCCATCACAACAGTTCAACAGTAATAAAGTCCATCTGGTCCACTTCACGTCGCCCTCCACGCTCCACCAACCGGGCTGTCGACCACAGTGTGTTAGCCCGCCTAGCTCGGTCGGCTAGCACCACCACCAGCTGTGACAACACTGTACTTAACTTCGCTTTGCTCAACATCCGTTCACTGACAGACAAGGGACATTTCATCCAGGACCTCATCAATGATCGTAAGCTAGACTTTCTCTGTTTAACCGAGACATGGCAACAGCCCAATGACTTTTCTCAGCTGAATGAATCCACTCCTAGTGGGTTTGTTTACATCTGTCAACCTCGTGGCTCCGGCCGGGGAGGAGGTCTCGCGATAATTTATTGCGAGAAGTGGAAAGTTTCAATGATATCTGTGCCTGTCTCTAGCTCGTTTGAATCGACTGTCTGCAAGCTGTCTGGTCCCACCCCAACCATCATTGCTACTGTCTATCGCCCCCCAAAATTGAATAGTGAATTTTTAAATGATTTTGCTGCTTTTCTTACTCACTTATCCTCTCTCTCATCAAACATAATACTGCTGGGTGATTTTAATATCCACATGGACAATATTAATCTCCTTCTTACTAAAGACTTCACCTCCTGCCTAGAGAGTTTTGGATGCCAGCAATATATCACTTTTCCCACACACTCCAAAGGACATACTCTGGACTTAATTTGCTGTTCTGGTGTCACTCCCTCTAACATTACAGCTGCTGAACTCCCTATAACTGACCATTTTCTCCTCTCATTTACTGTGAAACTCACTCTTTCCATCTCTAAAATACCACGCCTTATTTCATTTCAGAATATTAACAATATCGATCCTGTCACTCAATCAAGTATCCACTCTTTCTGTCTGCCTGACACTCACAATCTATTTACCCCCGATGACCTGGTCTCTCACTACAACACTGGACTCCATAATATTCTTAACTCCCTTGCGCCGTTAAAAAATAGATCTGTTTCTTTTTCTATTTCCGCCCCTTGGTTCACCCCCGATCTTCGTTTCATGAAAGCCAAAGGGCGGCAACTTGAACGTCTTTATAGAAAAACTGGTCTCACTATTCACAAAGAAATGTACAATAACCACATCTTACTTTACAAGGGCTCCGTTGCTAGCACCAAAACCCACTACTACTCCAGTATGATTATTGCCAATAAAGGAAACTCCAAGTCACTTTTTTCTTACTTAACAATATTACTCAACCCCAGGACTTTCTCCCCCCTCATTTGTATACAACCTCCTTTTGCAACTCCATTATGTCATTTTTCACTGAAAAAATCAAGAACATCCACCAGCACCTGGGACCTATCCCTCATCTTAGCATTTCAGCCGACTTTCACCCATCCACCCATTCATTCTCTTCCTTTCAGCTCCCCGCTATTTCAGAAATCAAAGAACTCATTAGGAAATCCAAGGCTTCCACTTGTCAACTTGACCCCCTTCCTACACAACTTGTTAAATCTTTTCCCTCCCTGGCTCCCCTCATTTCTGCTATCATCCACTCCTCTCTTTCCACTGGAACTGTACCTACATCATTCAAAACTGCTGCCATTACCCCAATTTTAAAAAAAGTTGGTGCCGATCCTTCAAACTTTAATAACTTTCGCCCTATATCCAACTTACAATTTATCTCCAAAATCCTTTAAAAAACAGTTGCCTCTCAACTCCATTTACATTTAACCCACAATAACCTGTATGAACAGTTCCAGTCTGGTTTCCGTCCACTTCATAGCACTGAAACAGCACTTATCAAAATCACCAATGACCTTCTCATGGCAGCTGATTCTGGACTCATTACCATCCTCATCCTCCTTGACTTAAGTGCAGCCTTTGATACCATCTCTCACACTGTCCTTCTCAACAGATTATCTTCCATTGGCATCACCCACACTCCGTTAGACTGGTTCACATCTTATCTCTCTGGCTGCACTCAGTATGTTCAACTTAAGTCTTTCAAATCCAGTCCCTCTACTGTCACTTCAGGTGTGCCCCAGGGCTCTGTCCTGGGGCCCCTACTTTTCATCATTTATCTCCTTCCCCTGGGCAATATATTCCGCAAATTTAACATTCAATTCCACTGTTATGCTGATGACACCCAGCTTTACCTCTCGACCAAACCTTCGTTCACTTCCCCGCCCACCTCCCTCACTGACTGTATTACATAAATAAAAACCTGGTTTTCCCAAAATTTTCTCAAATTAAACAGTGATAAAACTGAGGTTCTCCTCATTGGCACTAAATCTAATTTATCCAAAACCGACAGTTTTTCACTCACTATTGATAACTCCTCCGTTTCACCCTCCCCCCAGGTTAGGAGTTTGGGTGTCATCCTTGATACCACATTATCTTTTCAGTCCCACATCAATAACATTACCCGGTCTGCCTACTTCCATTTACGAAACATTAATCGCCTCCGCCCCTCCCTTACACCACACACTGCCGCCGTTCTTGTCCATAGTCTTGTCACTTCCCATTTGGACTACTGCAACTCTCTCCTTTTCTGCCTCCCTCACAAATCCCTTCATAAGCTTCAACTGGTCCAGAATTCAGCTGCCCGCATCATAACTCGAACCCCCTCTATTCATCACATCACTCCTGTTCTTCAACAGCTTCACTGGCTCCTGGTCCAGTTCCGTATTCAATTCAAAATCCTTCTGTTAACATTCAAGGCCATCCACAAACTTGCCCCCCCATATCTGTCTGATCTTCTTCATGGTCCAACAACCACCCGCTCCCTTAGATCCTCTTCCTTCATACACCTGTCTGTCCCCCCCGCCCGTCTCACCACTATGGGGAGCAGAGCATTTAGCCGCTCTGCTCCCCGTCTCTGGAACTCATTACCACCCCAACTTAGAAACATCGATTCATTTTCTCACTTCAAATCTCAACTCAAAACACATCTGTTCAAAAATCTCTCATAATACCAATTGCATATGATAATGTTGTTGTTTATTTAATTTTGGTGCTTTTAAATGTCTTATGTATCCCTGTACGGTGTCCTTGAGTGCCGAGAAAGGCGCCTTTAAATAAAATGTATTATTATTATTATTATTATTAAGTGTTGGATGTCAAGAAACGGATCGGTTATCTGGAGTCATCAGACAGGAAATTAGCTGCTAATCCACTAGGGACCAAAATTGGAACGCGTTTTGGAAAAGACCTCGAGAATCGTAACCATCGAAACAACGTCCGAATTGTTGGAATTCGTGAGAACAAAGAAGGCAGAGATATGGTGAAAATCCTAGAAGAGCTCTTCCTGACATAACAGCTCGACATAACAGGCCATGAGCTAGAAATTGAGCCAGCTCACAGAGTTCCGGCTCAGAAATCCACTGAGATCAGCCGATAAATATCATGTGTTACGTGAGGCGTGGAGTAAGTAAGGGTTTCTTGGAAGAACTACAGCATTTTCTTGTTCCCAGACTTTGCGAATTCGGCGAGAGAAACGTGATCGATTCAAGGAATGGAAGAAACATGAAGAATGGAAGTCGCTTTTGCACTGGTGTTCCAAGCCAAATTGAGAATAGATGCTAAGGATGGCCATAAGACATTTACATGCCCACAGCAAGCATTGTCCTTCATAAAGTCAATGGAATGAATAAGTCATTGTGTGATGCAGCTGAGTGGACCTGGCTCACTGATCATTCACTTGACTGTCCGAAGAAACTGAGCACCTTTGTTACTTTTTGTATTGGTTCCACCTAGTGGCTAGAGTTTGTTTTGTGGAGGAACACACACACCTTCGGGATGGTTATGCGGATGAATCTACATGTTCTTTGTGCTTATGCCTCATATTGGCTGGACTTTGTTTTATCTATTATTTTCTGTTGTGTATTTGTGTCTCACAAAATTTGTATAGAAACACCGAACTTGAGCAATCCAATGGCAAAGTTGTCTCAGTGGGTTTAGAGGGATGGAAGCCAGTTGGTGCTGTTGTGCGTGGGGTTAATGTGTACGTTTTCCTTTTTTTCAATTTTTTGTTCTGGGGGAAGTTTGAGGTTTATTTTTTGCTCTAATGTTGGAATGTGGTCTTTATAATTACATTTTTGACACACAATCTATTTTTTCTTACATGTCAAATGTTAATATGAGTGGTTTGTCTCTCTCCACATGGAATGAGAATGGGTTGGGGCACCCCATAAAAAGAAGGAAGGTTATTTCTTAAAGTAAGAAATATGATATAGTGTAAAGTGTGAAGAGCAGGGGAGTAAACAAGTTGATAAGTAAACACCTATAAGTCAAATGTCAATTTCTTTTTCAAAAACAGATATAAAAATAAATTAGGAAGAGTCATTATTGTTTTAGCAGAAATTCCGCTAATATTTACGCACCAAACGCTGATGATCAGGGCTTTTTTATAGATCTTGAAGGGATGTTGCAAGCTGCTCCTGATATAATATAGGGAGCAGACTTTAATCTTTTGATGGACGCAGTCCTTGATCTTAGTGAAGCAAAAGTGTGTAAGCCCCCTAGAGCAACATTGACACTTCACAGGATGTGTAAAAATCTTGATCTTACAGATATTTGGAGACTTTTGAACCTGTCTGGAGGGACTATAAATTTTTTCATCAGTCCATAAGATTTATTCTAGAATAGATTTTCATTAATTTCATATGTTGTTGATTGCTCAATTGGAAACATTTTAGTCTCAGATCACGCCCTGGTGAGTTTAGAGTTGTTGCCACATCTGGAGAAAAGGAAATCATATAGATGGCGCTTTAATGTATCCCTTTTGCTAAATCCTTAAATCCAACAAATGCTAAAAGCTGAAATAAATGTCTAAATGGAGACCAACTGGACCTCAGTATCCTCTGTGGGCGTGGATTGGGAGGCACTTAAGGTGGTTCTTAGGGGTCGGATCATACAGTATGCCTCATTCATCAAAATATCCAAAGCATGAGAGCTCGAAGTTGGAAGAGAATATTAAAAGTGCCGAATGTTGTCTGATGGCCTCAGAGAATTGACCAGATTGTAATACAGATATAATACTATTTTGTCACAGAAGGTGGAGGTTTGGCTATTCAGGGCAAGACAGTCATATTTTGAGTCAAGGGACAAAGCAGGGAAGCTTTTGGCTAGATATATAAAACAGAGATTCTTTTTCTACCTTTCCCTTAGTTATATCTGCTGGTGGTTAAATATTTACATCAGCCATATTTTGATATTAATAATGCTTTTAAAGAAGACTTAAAAATATTGTCAAAAATTCTGGCTAACAGATTAATTAAAGTTATAATATCTCTTATACATACAGAATAATCTGGGGGTTTATTCAGGGCCCCAGTTCTTCTGATAACATTAGGCGTTTCATCAATATCATGTGGTCAGTGGCAAATGAACAGACTCCGGTCGCTGACATCTCACTTGACGCCGAAAATGCATTTGATATGGTAGATTGAGATTTATCTTTTTAAAATATGGTAATATATGGATTACTTTATACTTTACTTTATAGGCACCCGGTAGCGGTGCAAAAAAATGGATTAATGTCAGATTATTTTACTCTTGCTGGGGCACCCAGCAGGGCTGCCCTCTTTCCCCATTATTGGTCTGTCTTGCCCTATAATCATTTGCAGCCACGATAAGAAGGGAAGATGATTTTCCAGGGGTGGTGGCGGGATGTGTGGTGAATAATCTTTTGCTTTATGCAGATTATATTATATTATTCATCACAGACCCCATTTGATCTATGCCTTGTATAGTACTGCCCAGTAACGGCATTCCAGCCGATCACCTTCCAAAATATGTACACTGGAGGATTTTTGTTTATTTATTTTTTGTGAAGAATACAAAGCCTTCAAAACATCTCATTATTTCCACTGCAGAACTGTTTTTTTGTTTTTTTTTTTGTTTTATTTCTTTAAAGCAAAGAGACTTATTTTCACCACTGCACACCTTTGTTTTGTTCAGACTTCAGATGTTTAAATAATTTGGGTTGTTTGTCTATTTGTCTGCTTGGCATAGTTGTTAAAGGAACTGTTCACCCAAAATCGAAATGAAAATTCTGTCATCATTCACTCATTCTTATGTTTTTTTTTCCAAACCTGCATGACTTTCTTTTCTTTTAAAGGAGAAGCAATAGAGCATCCTCAGTAATCATCAGAGGTGGTGCTAGGGTCAGTGAATATTCAGAACTTAGCCCAGACCTCTGTGGACACATACTGTAATTTACCAACTGAAATTGTTTTACCGATGCTTATACTGAATTATGAAATCTAAATTATAGAGTTCATATAGAAAAGAAAAGAAAACTGTTCAAACAGTCACGTTTGAAGGCATTTTTTCAAGAACATCAAAATGCAAACTGCATCTTTCCAAGAAATTTTCATGTCAAGCACTTCTGCTTAAAAATTTTAAGAGCTGGGGAAAATCTATACTCGAAAAAAAAAAAAGTATGCAATCAGCAAAGGAATTTTTCGAAATTAGTATCCACCTTTTGCCTGACTTCTCCATTGTGGTAAGACACTTGTTCTCGTTGGATGCTTAACACTTCCGTTATCAAGGGTCGGCAACCTATGATGGGGTAATCACTGGCATGCCAGCAGCAGCGAGAGAGGAGTAGACTATTTTATTTATATGAAATTCTGCACCTGCATTCCAGTTTGCATCTTGATGTAACCCTTCCCCATGATCATGTTTTCATCAGCTGAATGGGAGACTAAATAAAAATGTTAAATGTGGCCAGACTGCATTAAGCCCAACTGACTCGTGCAGTTCATGGAAGCCATTCGTGCATCACGAGCCGGCAGCGCTTCACTTTCAGTTAATCGCGCAAGTTAAAATGTGCCCGCTTTCCTACGCTCAGGCTGTGTGGATGACAGCCACATTCCATGATTCATTTGTTTCTTTTTTGTTTTCAGAACAACACGGTTAATTCTCCATCACTTGCCCTTTTTTTTTTTTTTTACTTTTTTTTTTTTTAACATTGACAGATAATTCCAAATACAGTCTGTCATTTGGAAGATAAAAAATATGAAAAACATTTAAACCAAGCCTTTGTTTTATTAATCATATTTACAAAGTTAATATCTCATGTCGCACTGTGAGTGTTAAGTGAATGAGGGAGAGTTCAAGTTGTTCTCGGCAGAGTGCGTGAGGCGGCACTTGTTAATGCAGAAATAATGCAAAGGTACATTCCTCAAATCTTTAGTGAGAAAGGGATTTACGTTTAGTAAGCTTTTGATTGTTGTTAATGATATTTCATTGCTTGGTAATGCGAATAAGTTGCAAAGTGGAAGTCTGTAGCATCCACATTGGAAGAACATGCTAAACATAATGGGTAATTTTACTGCCTGTGAAAAATGTGGATAGGCTTTAAAAGAAAACTAAGTTTTTTTAAATTTTTTATTAGATTTAATTATTAGATACATTTTTTAATTACTTATTTAATTTCACTTCTATCAAAATGTAGTCGTCAATTTGTCTGAAAGAACACAACACATTCGGATGTCTTACAGATGTCCTGCGTTCACACTGCCAGCGACACACAGAAACAAAACAACCTCATACCATTCATTTTCAATGAGAGCTGGCGACTTCCGGCAACACGAGCAACGGCGACCATTGGCGAACAGATGTGGGCGTGTCCAGCAATGTGGCAAAGTTGAGAAATGTTGAGAAATGTTGAGAAATGGAGTGGTGGTGGTGTAGTGGTCTAAAGCACAGAACTGTTAATCAGAAGGTCACTGGTTCGATCCCCACAGCCACCACCATTGTGTCCTTGAGCAAGCCACTTAACTCCAGGTGGCTCCAGGGGGATTGTCCCCATAATAAGGGCTCTGTAAGTTGCTTTGGATAAAAACGTCTGCCAAATGCATAAATGTAAATGTTTAAATTTATGCAAATGAAGAGCGCCTTTTTGGGAGCGACAGCCAATATGAGAGAAGATAGTAGAGCTCACGTGATCCTAATATTTTAATAATATTATTAATTTTAAAGAAACAGCATGTTTAGACTCTCCATACACACCACTAGTGACCTAACCACCAGCCACCGGCGACATGCAGTGACAAAGTTGCTGGCAGTGTGAGCGCAGCTTTACCTGTGGTCGAGAGCAGGTGTAAATTTGGTTTGTACCAACAAATGTTTAGAAAATACATGAAAACTTTCATAAATCTGAAAATTGAAGTCCGAACGGCTTTACAAAGGATTCACACAACAATAAGTTCTGCTCGAGTTTCATGAATGAGGCCCAGTGCTAAGAAGTTGCTTGCTTTTAACACTATGTATGCCTACTTTAAAACACGATAAAACATTTTTACGAGGTTCATGGCATATTTCATAATAAAAGGGTTTTGCAAATGTCCTGGGCCTTGTTTCCCAAAAGCATCGTAAGCCTAAATAGATTGTAAAAATGACTGTACGAATCATCTTAGAATTGCGTGCTGTTTTCCGAAGGCATCGTAACTTAAGTAGTACTTAAAAATTGCCATAGATCGATAGTGCTTTGGAATGATTACAGAGATTTAAGAGCATCGTAAGGACATAGACTTATGCAGACACCTGCGGGACAGTTGCAAAATTACACTTCATACTTTTTAAATGCAGTTAATGTTGAGATTATTATACTTTATTCATTAGTATACAGTGTGACCAAGATACATTAATTTGACATTTTGTATATTTTTATCAATACAGTATACACTTATACAGTATATGTATATGTAAAGGGGGTTAATGTCACCCTACCACATTCCTCCCTCGTTCTCTCAGGCCGGGGAGCCCACGGCATTATGTATACCCCCAGCACCCCCCCACCCTTCCCTGGGGTGGTGTGTGCCTTCCGCCCCATCTGCCGGCAGGTCATCTCTGTCTACCTTGATGAGGGAGGGGAGGGAAACAAAAAAAAGTGTGGCACCTACATGCCGTAATGGCGATAGTGCCAAATTAACAAAACATTTTTAAAAGGAGAGGGAAATCCCAACACGGAGCGGCAGTGGGAGAGAGAGAGAAAAAAAACACGTACTCACTGGTTCTCCAATATGCCGTAGCTTGGTCCTCAGCCCCTCCTCCACCCTCTAATGGACGATAGCCGCCCCTCCCCGGACGGATCGGTAGTGGCCCTCTGGCCCCTTGCAGACGGAATGCCCGGCCGCATTTTTGGTAGATGGTAGGGGTCTCTCCCGCCCTTGGCAGCAGTAACTGCTCCAGGCGGTTGGATGGGAGCCCCTCCTTCCCTTGTAGTCAGCTGCCATTCCTCCGCTTCCAAGCTGCCGGGCTCCTCCGTCCTCCGGCAGATGGCCGCGGCTGCTCCTTTGGGGTAGACGGTAGCGGCGAGAACTCCACCAAGGTGCATTCCTCCTCCTTCCCGGGTTTCGGCACCAGTGTAAAGGGGGTTAAAGGAAAGGAGGAGACGAGAGCCGGCTTGGCAATATAAATAATAGATTCATATAAAACTGAACCAAAAAGACAAACACACACACAGGTGTCGGACAGCTGTACGTAAATCTCTCTCTCTCTGTCGCACTGCCGTCTTCAGTCACCCTTTATCCCTCTCAAGGGCTAATTAGCCCTCCACCCTGCCATCTCATGTACAATGATATATAATTATTTAGTTTAAAATAAATGAATAGAATAGATAAATAAATTACTGAAATAATAATTAGGTCTAAATCAATAAATTTCCTATATGGATTTGTGTACAAATTGGCAGCACGATTGTTTTACAAAATAAATTCAGAGGGAATGGAGATGTTGTATTTAAGGTTAAAATTGTCTTGGCTTGTCAAAACATCTTCTCACCTTCCTCCTCTTTTACAACCTCCTCTTCTTTCTCTTAGACACTCAAGGGCACTCTTGCATGCACCAAAGTGTGCAACATTGTCAGTTATCACTTTAGGGATCAAAGAGCAGACCTGTGCTTCATTTGTGAATGTTCCTAAAGTGCATCCTCCAGCTCTCTACTTTGCACTCTGCTGACAACACGGTGAACCTTGTTATATTCAATATGTGCTTGGCAGGATCATTCACAGGGACTGATCACTGAAGCAATTGCACCTCGACCCACAGAATTTGTGATAACAAAACATTGCAAGCGCAATGCTTCCTCTGATAAATTAAGCAATTATTGTCTAAAGGTAATTGGTTGTTAATTCTGCACAACATGTTCACAAAACCACATTTAATTGTTAATTAGGTTGACTATTTAAAAAAATACTCTTTAAACACTATTTAAGCACTTCACATATATGGACAGCAACGCTCTTAAAGGTGTACTCAATAATTATAATAAACTCATAAAGTTCAAAAGAATTTTCATTTTGTAATATGTAAATGTAGGAAATCTTGACCACTTATATTAAAATGAAGCCTCCAGTCATATAAGTAACCTTATAAAAGCTGTTTTATTTTACATGGAGGAGCACATGGGAGCTGCCATGTTAGAATCACACGACCAGCCAAATACCACTCGCATAATCTCGGTAACTGACCTGTTATTTGACACTTTCACTCATTGATTAAAGTAATCATGGCTGACTGAATACTACATTTCTACAATGGCATCTGAAACTGATCATTTTGATTTTAAATAATGCTGCATCCAAGCCTAGGTGTCAGTGTAAGTTCAAGATGACAAAGACAAAAGTGACTGAGTGCACCTTTAAGTAGCACTTAAACGCACACACACAGATACCTGCACACAGGGCAAAGTCACTTGAGATCGAATAATAAATCACATCTATTAAATTCACCCGGCATTCAGAAAAATCTTGGAAGATAACTGTTTTATTTGCATATTGCATGGGAATTGAAGATGGGATTAATATCCATTTAGCAGAGACACCTTGGTGTAGCCAAGTGTAAAAAAACCCTAAGTTATGAGCAGAGCTGTGCAGAATAATTAAAGAATTTTTGGGGGGCTGAATACTAAATACTGTCTTTTAAATGTATTCAGTAACGTATTCTGATACATCATATAAAAAAGTAATGTATTCAGAAAACTTTTAGATTGCATATTTATAAAGGCAAGGCATAATTAGAAGAATTATGTAGTATATGCTTTTTACTAGGCTTTCTTCCATATTTAGGCCTATTTATTCCTTATATATTTCTAACACTTATGTTTGGGTGATTTTAATTCTTTATTTCTTCCTTTGTTTTTAATTGTCAATTTTAGATCATTTCGAGATTTTCTAATATTTGTGTCAATGCTGGCTATGTTGATTCTGGTGCACAGCTGCTAGATATTTAATTCCCAATTCATTGTACATAAATAAGATGTTGTATTTTCATTACTAGTGTCCACCACCATATATTTTGCCGACCAAGGTTAATTTTAATGTATCCAGAAAACCACAACCCACGCTGCTATAATTTTAACCCTCGATTGTGTTTTCAAATCAGCCCAATTTGCCATTAAAAAACACGACACTAGCAACACTGCACACGTTTTGCAGTTGCCCTGGGGAATAGAAAGAAATAGTGCACAAATATTATACATGTAACATTACATATACATTATACATATGCTCATGTAATTTCTGCGCTGTTCAGAAAATTTGTCACTTGAAAAAAGTTTCTTGACAAGAGAAGTTTCTAAAAGTATTCTGCTTTAAGATATTTGACTTGCCGAAAATTGGTTTATCTCTTGTATTACAACTCCTTATTAATAATTTATTTACATTATTTGTATTGATTTGATGGCTTTATTTTTTATTTAAAAATAGGTATCGTAAATATTATTCCCCGTCTGTTGCTCACTTCAACGTTGTGTCGAAGAAGCGACACTAGGGGTCTCTCTTGAGAGCCTTTTGCATCTCTGATCTATGAGACACGTGGGAAAAATTACATTACTCAGCACATTAAATCACGATGGCACTATTTGTATGTATTTAACCTGCCTCTGCCATCCAGCACCCCCCAAGCCCCATTTGGTAGCCAAATGTTGACAGGTTTGTATGAGCATGATGTGACTAAAACGTCTAGGTCACGGATGTAACCTCTGGGAACGAGACGTGTGTCGAAGAAGCAACACTAAGGGTCTCTCTTGAGAGCCTTTTGCATCTCTGATCTATGAGAAAAGGCTAATGAGAAATTGGCTGACAGAATTTGCATGCCCCGCCCCTGGACATACGGGTATAAAGGGACATACAAGGGTTCCTTTCTTCCCAGACGTGCATGATGAGTTGAGGAAGCCGTAAAGGGCACCTTTTACTGCCCGAAACCGGCTTCCTCGCTTCTCCACTCTCACTACCCTCGCCGGTGTAGTGGTACCGGTTACCCGGTGGACCCCCAGTTAGACAGAGCAGCTGCGATCCACCTGTGTCTTTCTTCATCATACCCAAGAAAGGGGGCGGCTTATGACCGATCTTGGCCTTGCAAGTTTTTAACCGGGCCTTCCACAACTCCCGATCAAAATGCTCATGCAAGACACATCCTAACTTGCGTCTGGCATCTAGATTGGTTCGCAGCGGTAGACCTGAAGGACGCGTACTTCCACGTCTCAATCTTGCCTCGATGTCAACCCTTTCTACAGTTCGCGTTCGACGGCCAGGCGTATCAGTACAAGGTCCCCCCCTTCAGCATGTCCCTGTCCCTGTCTTTACGAAGGTCGCAGAGGCAGCCCTTTCCCCGCTTCGGGTCAGGGCACATCGGTCCTCCTAAAACATTCCCAAAGGATCCTGGGGCATATGTCGTCCTCCGCGGCGGTCGTGCCGCTGGGGTTGATGCATATGAGACCGCTTTAGCACTGGCTCCAGACTCGAGTCCCGAGACGAGCATGGCGCCACGGCATGCACCGTGTGTTGATCACCCCGCCTGCCGCCAAACTTAAAAACCCTGGACAGACCTGTGCTTTCTACAGACAGGAGTCCCTTTGCAGCAGGTGTCCCGACGTGTCCTGGTCACCTCAGACACCTCCAAGCTGGGTTGAGGCACCGTGTGCAACAGGCACACAGCCGCGGACCATGGTAAAGGGCCCCCGCTGCGCTGGCATATCAATTGCCTAGAGTTGTTGGCTGTACTTCTTGCCCTGCGGAGGCTTCTCCCACTAATTCAGGGCAAGCACGTCTTGATCAGATCAGACAGCACCACCATGGTAGCGTACATAAATTGCCAAGGCGCCGTATGCTCCCGCCACATGTCACAACTTGCCCGTCATCTCCTTCTTTGGAGCCAGCAGCAACTCAAGTCACTGCGTGCCACCCATATCCCGGGCAACCTCAACATGGTAGCGGACGCGCTATCATGACAACACTTGCCCAGTGGAGAGTGGAGGCTTCACCCCCAGTCGGTCCAGTTGATTTGGGAACAGGTAGACCTGTTCACCTCCCAAGAGACCTCCCACCACCCGCTCCGGTACGGTCCCCTTGCGAGCGAACCCGCGTCTCCCTTCGGCAGTTCCTCCTGCCCCCTGGTCGCCATGACATTTATTTGATGAATATAAAAATAGAAATGTAATGTCTCTCTTTGGCATAAGCTGGCTCTCCGAAGAAGTTGTACTCAGAACCGCTATATCTTTCCAGAGATAGGAGGCAGGGGGCGAGTAGCCTACCCCAGTGCAGGACGGGACTCAACTCATGGCGGTGGGGTGGTGGAGGTTGCCATGTTGGCACACTGAAACAGCAATGTGATAAATTGTAGCAGGCTTATAAAGCAATTGCTGACATTGAATGTCTTCCCGCTAGAACTATGCTGGGCATTCTGTATGACATTGTGAAAGCAATAACCAGACGCAGTATATTTTGAATACTTTTATTTGAAACATTGCTTATGTTTTGGGCTTAGTTGAATGTTTACTTTGATTCTGTATATGGACTTATTTTCTGACTTTCTGTGAGCCAAAAGATGGGCTTGATGGATATTCAAGTTATTGTGCCTCATACATTGGAATCTTTTTATGAATTTTTTTTTATTTATCAATTGATGTTTTGAAGAGTAACTTTAGCGTTTATTTGCCATTCAACAAAAGTTGTTGTTTTTTTTCTATTAAAATTATGGTTAGGTTTGGGGTTTGGGTAAGAGGTTAGACTTTATGGTTGGGTTTAGGTTAGGTGTTAAACTCGCAGGGTTAGGGACAACTTATTTAAGCTCCTTCTGAAATTGGTGAATTTGTGATGTCACACAGTGACTCACATTTACTGTAAATGTCAACAGTACTTATGTTTGCCCCATCCAGTCATAGTGAAATAATCAGGAAGTAGTCAGACAAAATGTAATCAGAATCATCTTCTTGAGTTTAGGTAGTGTTTTGGTGAGTTTTTTTTTTCTAACATTATAAGTGGACCACAGGGAGAAATAAGGGTGAAGAACCACCTTATTATTGTATCAAAGTTGGGAGAAGAAAAGCACAGATCTGAAAGTTGGGTTTTGAATAACAAATCCTTATGACCTTCATGTCATTTTTGTACTACCATGACAACTGTGTGAACAGGATTCACTGGGATTTAACAGGACACCTCTGGTCAGCTGGTTCCACTTTAATGAGATGCTATGTCTATATGTCTTAATAGTGTAATATATGGAGCGGAATGTATATGTAGCAACAGGGTCACATTCAGAAATTGTTCAGTGTAGGGGTGGTGTATGGTATACAACCATATAAATAGTTTTCTATTGCTTCCAATAATTTCTACATCTAATTTGGTACATTTTACTTTTCAGACACCCATCATGCAACATGTTTTAACAGAAGAAAGCAATTTTGCTTCTCCCTTTCTTTTATATTTTTCTCATTTGCTATTTCTTTGAGTGTAGGTGTTTAATTTAATTAGTATTTTCATTGTATCCAATAAATCAACTACAAACATTTACAAAAAAAATTATCTTCTTTATTTTCAATCAAAGTAAGCCGGGGGAAAAGCAACAAAGAGGACAGTGTCCAAATAGCAATTTATGAAAGTTTTTCACAACTTGTATAATTTTATTACCAGGTAACAACAAATCAGAATGAGCTTTATTGCCAATTGTTCTCATGTGCACAAGGATTTTTTTTTTTTTTTTGGTGATAGGAGAAACAAGTGCACACAGAAAGTTACAGTGAGACACAGAATATAAAACAAGGCAAAAGTATAAATAGACATAAAAATAATAGGACGTATAACAGAATGGTGTATGTACATGTGCAAGGTAGGGGTATGGGCCAGGGGTAAATTGTACAGTAGTAGCAAATGCCCAGATGTAAAACCTAAAATGAATAAAAAGAAACTCTAGGCTCTTAAACAAAACCATGACGTTAAACTTGTATCATAGTATGGCATTGTCAGGTTGTGGTTTATTGAATGTCAATTAAGCGTTTTCAAATTCTGAATTGAATTTATCAGTTTATGGATTTGGGTCGAAAATATTGAGTTTAATATTTATGCCATTTATTAACCATTTCTGTTGGTTAGAGTTCTTGAAAAGCAAGCAGGCAGCATTTTTTTCTGGAACTATAAAAACTCTTTACTGACCTTGCTGCTCAACACCTATTCAAACACTACAAAACTACAACAAGGCATTTCTTTCTCTATAAATATGTAATGATGTAAACATTGAATAAATCATATTACACACATTCATTCTGCAGGACTAAAATCATGTTCAGTCAAAGCTCACAAAAGAAACATTTTCTAAGCCTTAAAGCAGAACAACATTATGCAAATTAGCCACAAGCTTCTAATAATTAATATCAACAACATGTAGTTTTTTACATTTGCATGGACTACTGCAGCTTTATCATGAGCACTGTCCCCTTGAATAGTTCCTCTTTTGTATACACATGAGGAAAAATAACATGACACTCAATACATTTACAAAACAAGAACTGAAATCATTCCAATCCGATTTTGCAAAGTCCAACTAACAGACCTAGATAATGCACCTTGTGCACATGCTCCAAAAGAATGAGGTTACATGTATTTAACAATTTCGATTGTGTCATTTAAACTTGGAAAAAAAATAAAAAAATAAAGACTGCAGCTCGACTAGAGGCACAATTATAACTGCACATGCAAACATACTGACTAAGGTGTGATGTCATTGCATATTTTGTTCACACTGAAACCAATTCCAATTTTTGTTTAGGATTGACTGTCCACACTGTCATTTTACAAGTGATTAAATCAGATTTGTTTTATCAAAGTGTAGCCAATAGCCAGTATATCTACATTGGATGCAATAGAAATGACTTAAGCATCAGCACAATGCCAAGAGACTGTACTTTACAATAACTAAAAGTTGCTGTCAGTGTGAAAAGAGAGGACAATAAACTGGAAATCTGTCCTCTGGTCATGTCCACCATATGGCACATGAGACAACATAAGCGATTTATATTTTACACATTCATCCATATGCTGTCTCTCGTTCATGCATTCACTACATTGTGAATACCTAGTTTAATATATCTGGAAAGAGTGAGCGAAAATTACTGCATTCGGACACAGATGTTTTGTTTTTTTCTTTTGTGTGTATTCAGACTACAAATTCCTACATAGATTTGTCAGATGTGCCAGAAAATCTGATTTTTGCAACAATACAAATACAAATACAAAACAAAGCTTTTTTTTTTTTTTTTGCCAATGTAAGACTTGTCTAAAGTTGAAGCATATTCCAAACAGACACCCAGACACAATGTGAACCATTGATTCCCTCACATTTTAATAATAATACACAAAAGACATCAAATAGAAGGAACAGACATCTTATAAATGAACTAACATAAGCCATATACATACAATTTTTGCTTTTGAAGGCAAACAGATTGGTAGGGTAAACGTAGTTGTCTGTTTACAGTGGCAAGAAAAATTATGTGAACCCTTTGGAATTAGCTGGTTTTCTGCATTAGTTGGTCATAAAATGTGATCTCATCTTCATCAAAGTCACAGGTATACACAATGTGCTTAAGCTAACAACAGACAAACAATTACAATCTTTCACATCTTTATTGAACGCGTTCCTTTAAACTTTCACAGTGCTGTGGAAAAAGAAGAATTAATAACTGGTTAATCCTCCATTGGCAGTGATAAACTCAACCAAGCATTTCCAGTAGCTTAGAAGGATTTTTTTTAACCATTCTTAACTCCTTCAGCTCAGCCATATTCTCAGAATGTCTGGTGTAAATCGCTCTCTTGAGGTCATACAGCATCTCTATAGGGTTAATGTCTGGGCTTTGACTAGGCAACTCCAAAATGTGGATTTTCGTTAGCATCAGCTGGCGCACAGCCACCCTGACATTATCCTGTAGGATATCTTGATAAACTTGGGAATTAATTTTTCCCCTCGATGGTGGCAAGTGGTCCAGGCCCCAAAGCAGCCCCAAATCATGACTTTCGCTCCACCGTACTTCACCGCTGATGTTGGTAACTTGTCCCCAGTAACATTGTGGTGTCAAAGTGGTCTTTGGCAAACTTCAGGCACACAGCAATGCTTTTGCTGAAAAGCAGCAGCTTCCTTCATGGTGTCGTGCTATGTACACCTTGCCTGTTTAATATTTTCCTGTATAGGAGACTCATGAACAAAGATGTTAACCAGTTCCGATGCTTCCTTCAAGTCTTTAGCTGTCACTCTTGGGTGTTCTTTTTACCTCATTGAGCATTCCATGGTGTGTCCTTTGAGTCATCTTGGTTGGAAAGCCACTTCTATCATCCCATTTATAGACAATTTGTCTAACTGTGGACAGGTGAATATCTAAACTCTTTGAGTAAACTTTGTAAACCTTTCCTTCTTTATGCAAAGCAACAATTCTTGATCATAGGTCCTCTGAAATCTCTTTTTTTGCCAGACATGGTCCTCGTCAGCAGCAAACTCACACTTGAGTGTTTTTTTATAAGTCAAAGTATCTCTAACCCACACCCCAGTCTCATTTCATTAATTGGATCTCCTAACTATAATTAGCTTTTGTTGATGTCTTTAGCCTAGGGGTATACTTTTTCCACAGGGCTGTGAATGTTTAATGGGATGTGTTCAATAAATACACAAAAGATTATAATTATTTGTGTTGTTAGCTTAACACACTGTGATTTGTCTATACTTGTGACTTTAATGAAGATGAGATCACATTTTATGATGAATTAATGCAGAAAACCAGCTAATTCCAAAGGGTACACACACTTTTCTCACTGTACACTATATGCCCTTGTGTAGTGATTGACAGGACTAAATGAACAAGCTCCTACCAATATGTCATTAACTCAACTGAGTGTATCTCTCATAGTCACTTAGTACATAATGTACTATAGATGAATATCTGCTGGTTATTATGTACCAAGCCTTCTAAGAAATACTGACAATTTATAATACTGTGTAATTTGAAGTGCTGGCAGAAACTAAAGGATATACATTTTCCAGTTTCATGAATGTCATCGGTGTGTTAGCTCCAGTTGTAGGGAGACCAATTTGATAATTAAATCAAGACACTGATACAAATATACATTCCCCAGCTGACAACAGGGATTTGTTTTTTATTCTCTGTATGCCCATAGAGAGGATCGACTTACTTTCTTCTTGTTGTATTGGGTTTTCTTGCAATGTATTATTGAGAGACTTTATTACGTTAGTAGAGATGGCAAGAAAGGGACTCCAATCCCATTTGAAATCTTGTTTTGAATCCTTTTCTGATTCTGTCAAAAAAGCTGTAATTACGATACCAGTGGCACAGCTTGGCCATAGTGAATATCTCTAAAAATGATTTATAATACACTATTTCAATTTAAGGAATATCCTGGGTTAACTAAATTAATGTAAAAAAATAAAAATGCTTCGACAAATTCACTTAATGTGTGAAAGTCTAAAATTTTGAGTTTGCCTCTTTTTTGTTTTATTTTTTACAAACTAAGAGAAGAGGAGTTGAAATTATTTAAAGAGTCAATAGAGCTGTATATAAAGTACAAGTTGTTTATAACAAGGCAAATTATTTCAGCAACCTTTAAATAAGACTTGATACTCTGTTAAAGCCTCACTTATTTGCACTTTCTAAGAAACAAAATTGGGCTCTTGAAAGGTTAATTTGTGGAGAAAAACTAGTTCATTTAGATTCTGAGAAGGGAACTATTTCATCCTCGGTGACACCAGTGTTTTCACAGAAACTGTCTGAAAAGATGCTCTTGATACTGAAAAATATGTTGTTCTGATTATTACGACTGACTTATCCTGCTTAATTTCTCATACCATAAATAATCCACCTATTGGTCCCAGGCCTGATTTTTGCCCACTTGCATGGGACTTACTTTCTCTGGCTCTTCCATCTGAAAGACTTTTTGGTTTGTGACCGCAGATCCTACACTGGATCCTGTTTCATTCGTGCAGACAGAGTTACAAAGCCGGCCAGTTCTTCTCTGCTCTATCTCCACATGTGTACCAGAGTTCTTTAGATCACCGTCAGTGTACACTCGGTTCCTTGCACCAAAGTTCACCACAGGCTCCCTGACTTCTCCTTTGTTAGCTTTCTGTCGCACTCCGTTGCCTGATGCCATCCTCCCACAGCACCATGAATGTGTCCTGCACACTGCCTGGAACCCTCTCTTGAAGTTTTCATTGTAGTACCCATAGATGATAGGGTTGACACTAGAGTTTGAGAAGGCTAACCAGTGAGCGAAGGGGAATATGTAGCCGGTCAGCAGTTCCAACTTGTCCTCATTCAGACCACCATAGTCCGTGAGGAGCATCAGGGTCCAGAGAGGCAACCAGGACAGCGTGAATAAGAGGGCCACAACACTCAACATCTTAATCACCTTGATCTTCTTATGGGAAATGAGGGACCGGCCTTCCTGTTGGGCCCTGGGGGCCGGAGGAGAAGCATGAGGCTGGCCACCTTCATGCTGATCATTCCCGGAGATCACAGAGGTGGTGTAGAGTTTGATCCCTATACGTCCATACATAAGCGTCATTAGGGCGAGGGGAATAAGATAGATGTGTGCAAACAGGACGGTGGTGTAGACTTTTCTCATCTCTGGATTTGCCCAGTTCTCAAAGCAAGAGAAAAGTGGGTATGTGTGGTTGTAGTCTTCATTGTAGACCATGTAATGATGCTCTACTCTCTCCACCATTAATGTCACAGCCGATGGACACATAATCACCACAGCAAGCACCCAGATCATCACTATGGTCACCTTGGCAACCAGCAAGGTGAGTTTGGGTTGGAAGGGGTACACAATGCAACGGAACCTGGAGGAAATTGGAACAGAATACATAATTCTCAGCAGCATCACAGCAGGAAGAACAGTCAGACATCAACTCCATGCCAATACCAATTAATCCTTTCTCCATTTCTATTATTTACATCCTCTCATACTAGAAATGTTTTCTTAATTTATACTATTTATCATTGTTATTCTCTATATATCAGATAGTTCACAAGTTACATTATCTAATTTTTTAACATTAAACTAGTGAACCATTAAAAAAAAGTGACCTGTTGCCAGTTGTCTTTTCCCAAAAGAAAGAATTGATAATATGCAAAATGAAAATAAATCCCAATTTTAATAAAACAAAAATTGCATTGTGACATTATATTCATTCCTTTTTGCAAAATTATATAATGTGCCTTCTTACACGTATCGCTGCAGTTCTGAGGATAAATGGCATCTGTGTGGCTCTAAAATTGAGTTAAAGCTGATGAGGTTTTTACGGTTAATGTTCTTATCCAGTTTTTAAATCAACAAAACTTTTCTTCCTAGACTGTATCCTAAACCTTAATGCTAACACATTAATCCTGTTAATTTTTCACAGTTTTGTTTTAGAAATAGTTTCAGTCTTTTGATGAAAATGTCCATAATTTGTCATGAAAATAATATCTTTTACAGAAGTTGTTAATGATAATGTGAAGCAGCCCATTGACCAATGAAAGATTTATCACAAGTTTTCCTTTTGAGTGTAGACATGACCAGACTGTTTACACAGGATGCCATATTGGTCATTCCAGACTTGTTTTTATTGAAGGGGGAAGTGTCATCAACATGTGATTTTTGTGAGACACAACTGTCTATAATTTTTTTTTTTTACAGGAATGTCCTACTTTTAATGCCACTAGGCAACGTTAGTTTTTCAGTGGATGTTTTCACAAATGTTTCACCAGGGAAAATGTTTAATTTTTAATCAAATATTGAAATGAAAGCTATTATATAATGTTCATTGTGTATATTACTGTATGAAATATTGTGTATATTACATTTTAAAACTACCTTGATCTTGCCATTAAAATAGCCAGTGATGCTGACATGGCAATAAAAATAAATAAATAGATGATAATGTGCAAATTATATTTAAAAAAAGTATACAAATTTTCCTAATTTAAACATGTATCAAACATAAAAAAGACAAGCTAAATACAAAATACACTTCAACTGTCCTTGTGAAAACCTTAACTCCTTAAATAATAGCATATCATGGAAATACTGAAGTATTAGATACTCTTAAGATGTTAGCCTACTATATTCTGAATGATTAATGTATAAAAATGTATAAATGTATAAACATTCTGTGTTTAGTCTGTTTAGAATATTGCATTGCACGTAACATGTTTTTTACATAAATGGTGTATTCACAATGCAAGTTACTTTTATTATAATTAGGCACATCTCTTATATTATGATAATTAATTTATATATAAAAAGTTAACTTGTTCATTTGCTTTATGTTCTTTGCAGATGTAAGTTGTAATATAACATGTATACTCACTGAGCACTTTAATAGGATCCCAATGGTTCTAATAAAGTGCCAGATGTGGTCTTCTGTTGTTTAGCCTATCCACCTTTAGGTTTGACATGTTGTGCATTCTGAGATGCTATTCTGCTCACTACAAATTGGTTATCTAAGTTACCGTAGCCTTTGTTAGCTTGAACCAGTCTGGCCATTCTCCAATGACCTCTCCAATCAACAAGGCGTTTCCGTCTGCAGAACTGCCACTCATGGGATGTTTTTTTGTTTTTGGCACCATTCTGAGTAAACTCTAAAGCAGGGGTCAGCAACCTTTTTGACATGGGATGCCATTTTTTTTCCCTGGTCAATAACTGTGCTGAATAACGCAATTAACCGAAAGTGACGCCCAGCCGGCTCGTGATGGGGGAATGGCTTGCACACGCGGCATGAATCTCATAACATTTTAACTTTTTGTTTAGCTTCCCATTTGACTCATGAAAACACACTGCATGATCATGAGAAAGGATTACATCAAGATGTAGACTGGAATGCAGGTGCTGAATTATATAAATAAAATTGTATACAGCCGTGGTCAAAAGAATTGGCAGTGACATAAATTTGTGGTGGTGGCGTAGTGGCTAGAGCACAGGGCTGCTAATCAGAAGGTCGCTGGTTCGAACCCCACGGCCACCACCATTGTGCCCTTGAGCAAGGCACTTAACTCCAGGTTGCTCCGGGGGGATTGTCCCTGTAATAAGGGCTCTGTAAGTCGCTTTGGATAAAAGCGTCTGCCAAATGCATAAATGTAAATGTAAATTTTGTGTTTTGCAAAGTTTGCTGCTTCAGTATTTGTAGATTATTTTTTCGCATGTTTCTATGGTATACTGGAAAACAATGATAAGCATTTCTTTAACCCTCTGCGGCATGTCCTGCTGGATTTTTTCGCCATTACAGTGGAAACAACTTTAAATACTTAGTAATTTTGGGGAATACAGATAAATGTAAGGCATTGTTAGAGACTATAAAGGGTCTAATTTTATTTGTGTACACTCACAATAACAACAAAACCTTTTGTGTTAAAATTTCTACTGAAATTTTAAATATAACTCCTAATAAGCAAGTTTTAGTTACATGTAAATGTTGTTTCGGCTTAAGCAGGTATTTAAATATTATGCTGTATGATATAAATATATGTAATATATCAAATTATATGAATGTTTATAATATATTTTATCTAGTGTTTATGCTGCC
The DNA here is from genome assembly GCA_032164185.1 of Moxostoma hubbsi. NCBI lineage: Eukaryota > Metazoa > Chordata > Actinopteri > Cypriniformes > Catostomidae > Moxostoma > Moxostoma hubbsi. Next base: position 15,183,036 of record JAVLUX010000215.1, on the reverse strand, counting down.
TCATTATCATCAACAAAGCTTGTGCTTGCAAATATGTGTTTGGGTGTAAATGTGTCAAATGTGATGTAAATATGCCCATATTAGAAAATCAACTTATTATAATGATTTCTGAAGGATCATGTGACACTGAAGACTGCAGTAATGATGCTGAAAATTCAGCTTTGATCACAAATAGCATTTTACAATATTATCAAATCGAAAACTATTCTTTTAAATTGTAAAAAGAGTTCACAATATCACTATTTTTAGTGTATTTTGGATCAAATAAATGCAGCCTTGGTGAGCAGAAGAGACATCTTCTAAAACTTTTAAATGCTAGTGTATGTGAAGTCTTTATGTAAATAAAATGTATAGTCAGATTACTTCTTTTAACTTAAAACTTTATTTTGATCATTAAGTCTCCTCACATTCATTCTCTGTCTGTCCCATTCCTCAGTTATAGGCCCAGGGGAGGGGTCTTTGTCAGGTGTGAATTACATCAATATTCATGATAATTCACGCCTCCTCACATATGACCTTTCTAACTATAAGTTCAATTACTATATTGTTTTGTATGAATGAGTGATCAGGAGGGTTTTCACATCATTTTGTAGCAAAAACTCTAGGCTATAAGATCCAGTTCTCCAAAGGCTTGTGGACAAATGTTTAGTATGTGTTATATGGCCTTAAGTTAATGAATTATTTCTTTAATTTTATTTTTAAAAATTTTATTTTTAAAAAAAAACATGCTTAAACATAATTTTCTCAAAAATACAAATGAAAATACGTGTTGTCACATATTACTGTAGCCCAGTTTGTTCTGAATACAGTGTTATCAGACATTAGACATTAATATGTTTTTAAGCAACTGAAAAAAGCACAAATATCAAGGCATGTTAAAACTTCTCCAGGGCCCAAAACACCCTCAGACCCCAGAAGGTTAAAGGCTTTTATTGGCAAAAACACTCAATATATGCAAAGAGTCAATATTTACAGTGTTGACCCTTGTTCTTCATAACATCTGCAATTTGCTCTAGCATGCTGGATATCAGCTTCTGGGCCAAATCCTGACTGATGGTGATCCATTCTTGACTTTTGTGGGCTTCTGCTTGTCCACTCGCTTTTGTGGATTGACCACAGGTTCTCTATGAGAATATGATCCGAGGAGTTGCCTGGCCACGTATCCAAAAATTCAATGTAATGATCTCCGAGCCACTTCATTATCACTCTTGCCTTGTGACATGGTGCTCCATCATGCTGGAAAATGCATGGATCATCACAAAATTGCTCCTGGATTGTTGAGACAAGTTGCTCTTGGAGGAATTTTTGATACCATTCTTTATTCATGGCAGTGTTTCTGGGCAGAATTGTGAGAGTGCCCACTCCCTTGGAGGAAAAGAAATCCCATACATGGATGGTCTCAGGATGCTTCACTGTTGGTACGACATAGGACTCATGGTAGCATTCACCTTTTCTTCTCTGGACTATCGATTTTCTAGATGTCCCAAATAGTCGGAAGGGGGCTTCATCAGAGAAAATATCTTTGCACCAGTCTTCTGCTGTCCAATCCTTGTACTTCCTGCAGAATTTCAGTCTGTCCTTGATGTTTTTCTTGGAGAGAAGTGGCTTCTTTACTGCCCTTCTTGACACCAGGCCATTGTCCAAAAGTCTTTGCCTCACTGTGCATGCAGATGCACTCACACCAACCTGCTACCAATATTGAGCAAGCTTTGCACTGGTGATAACACGATTCTGTAGCCGACTCCTCAGAAGGAGACGGTCCTGGCTCCTCCTGGACACTCTGGGATGTCGTGAAGCCTTCTTCACTGCAGTTGAACCTCTCTCCTAGAAGTTCTTGATGGTCCGGTAAATGGTTCTTTCAGGATAATTTTCATTATTCTTTGCAGCAATTTCCTTGCATGTGAGTCCATTTTGATGCAAAGCGAAGATATCTGCACGTCTTTCTTTAGAGTTTTTCATTGCTAACAAGAAGAGAATGATCTGAAGCAATTCTTCCCTCCTTTTATAGCAATCAGTCTGCTCTTATAATCCATTCAGAATTCTTTCTGTAGAGTGATTTCACCTGACTAGTACTCATTCACACTTTCCCAGGTGCTGCTGATATGATTAGTGAAATGATGTTGGCTGGTCATTTTGTGCCAGGGCCAAAAAAACTGTGAAATTTTTGGATAAAGTTAATTTTTTTTGGCCAATGAAGCTTTTTGCAATTATTTAAAATGTATCAGATCACTCTGCACAATAATCTAGAAACAATGTGAATCAACATCACAACAAATGAAGCAGAAAACTTTGCAAAACAAAAAATTTATGTCACTTTTGGCCATGGCTGTACTGCTCTCTCGCAGTTGCTGGAGTGCCAGTGATTGCCCTTCTGCATGCGAATGCTGGCATGCATGCCATAGTTTGCCATTCTGATGGTTGATGTGAACATTAACTAAAGGTCCTGACCCGTATCTGCTTGATTTTATGCACTGCACACGATTGGCTGATTACATAAATTACATGAAATCTATAAGTTGGCGCACAGGTATTCCTAATAAAGTGTTCAGTGAGTGTGTGTTGTGGACATAGGGATTAATCTCATGTAGTAATAAGATTAATTTGAGTGAAGTAATTAACTTCTTTTAAAGCGGTTAATTTTGCCAGTGTTCAGCGCATTCTACTCATGCAGTTCAAGTGGGTAAATTCCCAACATGCTGGATTATTGGAAAAGATCAGTCTTAGATATTTCTTCTATTAATATCGTGCATTTTTACTTTTTTATCGTCAAATCTTTGTCAACACTATGTTTTAATAGAAACATTATTTATAGACATGTTTCTTTTTCTTCTCGTATTCATTATTGTACACAAAATCAAAAAATCCTTCGTCAACTAATGTTTTTGTCAGTGATTTCGTTGACAAGGTTAACACTGTCTACACAATTTTATTTCACTCTTATGCTTGTAAGTGTGGTTGATTAGGTAATGGAGCTCCAATGGAGTTAAAATGTTTTGCCTAACAAGTCTTCTGCTATAGTAAAATTGTTTTGATATCATAAGATTGCATTTTGTGAGGAACAGGGCGAAAAGTGTTTCATTTCAACTGTGATAAAAGGGAACCAAAGTTAACATGCGCTTTTCCAACATTGGGACGAATGAGCTCTGTGAGTTCAACAGTTCCAGTGGCATTTCCACTTCAGCATGGTTTGTTATGGTTCAGTTAAAAACCATTCACAGCCTAGAATTCTAGGTTGTTAGGTTGTCTAGGTTGTCTAGGTTGGTTCAGTTAAAAACCATTCACAGCCTAGAATTCTAGGCTGTGAATGGTTTTTAATTGAACCATAACAAACCATGCTGGTGGAACATCTGTTGTGATGTGGCGACTCACAATTGGTCACTTGCCCAGTCAGTTAATTCTAATCCTGATATCACAGCACCGCAGTGGAAAAAGAAACCATTACCGAAACCAGCAAGCCCGGATCGGTACGGAGCAGCAGGGTACCTCTACAAGAATTGTGGAATTGCGCATATTGTTGTTGTAGCATATCTAGTGTTAATTTCTCCAGAAAACTGTCGCAATATGTACAACAATTTATTTTGCTTAAATGTTGAAATAGTAATGTTTTTCCATGAGGCCAAGTTGGATTTTCGCTTGCACACCCATCTGACTGATGTTACCACTAACCTGTCAACAGCGATGGCCACCAGCGTGAACACAGAGGCAGAGACGGACATGCCCTGCACCAGGCCACTCATCTTACAGACAGTGTTTGTGAATGGCCAGCCTTGGGGGGGAAGATAAAGTACATCAAAAAGAATAAGTAAACTGTGGTATACGCAACCTCCCAACAACCCCACAAACAAACACCTTTAAGGTGAAAAGAAAAAGCCATTTAAAGTGATGGAGAGTGACATAGATATAGTTAAAGAATGACTCCAATTTGACAAGCAGGTTGTCTGAGCTGCATGCTGGAGCTGTAATATAATGGGATTTTCAGAAAAATTTCTTCAATCTTTTCTGTGTCCACAGGATGCCTGCAATGAGTTTTCTAGGTGGCAGAAAGACCTAACAATACCAATATATTGCAAATGACTCACTGAGCATGACTCAAGGCATTTAGTATGTTTATACAGCATGAAACACATTAATGTTCCTTTGGAAAAATGGAATTGAAGAAATAATGACAATGTTACAATGACTATAGACAAAAACTGGTAAGGTTTAAAGTGACATACAGTTCAGTGTTTGTTTACTACCAGTACATTAAAACCTAGTAACACAAGGCAAAAACATGAATAATACTGCTTTGAGATGACAACAAATCTAGAACAAGCTGAACAAAAGTAAATAAGTGTGCTCAAAGGTATACATCAATTAGACAAAACAGCCAGTTTGCAGCCAAATAGTCAAGATGAAATATCACACAAAGTTAGATGAACCGCCAGATACATTAGATAGTCATTTGACCTGTTTCAGTTACATCACTTTTTCTTCGCAGTAGCCATATTTGTGACTCTCGGCAGGGGCAAGCAATGGCTGTAAATTGAAAACCATCCATGAAACGATATCAAAAAAATCAAACATAAAAAATTGCTTTTGATCCATGCAAAGTCCCAAGAAGTGTATTGAGGTCTGAAGGCACCACACATATTGCCAAATTTGACTTTTAAGATTAAGATTCAACTTTATTGTCATTGTGCAGAGTACAGGTACAGAGCCAATGCCAGTTTTTTGCATATCCCAACTAGGCTGGGGTCAGAGTGCAGGGTCAGCCATGAAACAGCGCCCCTGGAGCAGATAGGGTCAAGGGCCTTGCTCAAGGGCCCAACAGTGGCATCTTGGCGGTGCTGGGACTTTAACCCCCGACCTTTCTGTCAGTAACCCAGAGCCTTAACCGCTGAGCTACTACTGGCAATGTGACTTTTGCAGATACTTAAATATATTTTATCCACAATTCATCTGCGTACATCGGTGAGTCTGTGTCACCGACAAGTACACACTGGTACATCACCGTAAACATCTCTTCAGTAGTTACAAATGTTTTCCTGTTGTCTGGTCTGATTTTGTCACAATAATACAAAACGTCTGTGATGATCCCATTGTTATGAATGTAAGAGCTGGTTTTTAACTCGTGAAGAATACACAGAGCAAACAACATATATTATTGTATATGCCTAATATGTTTACATTGTAGTATGGTGGTGTGAATAAAGTCTGTGTGTTTCATAATTTTATGATTAGTTGTTTATTGACTAACATAAGTATGAACCAGTCTGGCCGTTCTCCATTGACCTCGCTCATCAACAAGGCATTTCTATCAGCAGAACTGCTGCTTTTTATTGTTGAAAAACATCAACATCTCGTTTAAAGAGAAAATAAGGCTTTGAAATCATATATTTACACTTTGCTCATCTTCTAATGACTTGAGAGAGACTTCAGAAGACATGACAACGTTTCCGGTAAGTGAACATAGTGAGCAACGATAGTCCCTGGTTTTTATGGTGCATTGTGGGATTTTTATAGGGAGCAAACGTTTCAGTGCACTGGAACAATTTGGCGCTTGAGACAGCCCTTAAAATGACTGACTTCCTGATCAGTGCCCTGACTACTGAACTAGGGAGCTGATTGAAATGCACCATTAGAAAAGACATATCACACTAAGTCAGAACAGTCTGAAGGTTGTGTCAATTTTGGTGCATGTACTGTAATGAAGCTTGAATACTCTAGGTCTAGGAGTTACAATTGAAATTTGTGGCTAGTTTGCCAGAGTTTTGTGAGAGGAAACAGCCAGTACTCGCTGTTGCGGTGGAGGCTCCGGTTCACATGTAAAATGGTTTGAATTCAGCATTAGATCGTGTTTGGCTTCATATCTGTAATAGTTGAAAATTGGAAATTTGGAAGTTAAAAAAAGCCATTTGCAATCATTTGTGTGATTCTTTTGTGAAAAGTTCAAATCCACCAACACAAACTGCTAGGAAATTGGATCATATTAAATCTGAAGAGATCACAATGATTGTGATCTGTGAAATACCAGAATTTGTCAAATCCTAAATTTGTCCAGATTTTTCCTTGAGTTAAAAGACGACCAACTCTCCAATAATATATGGGAAATGGGGTATTTCAACCCCCACAAACAGCACTTTTTGGGCATTTACAGCGTTTTTTTGAACAGAGCACCTAAAGCAGTTCTTTCATTGGGTGCAAATAGATCCCGGAAGTGCCCCCGAGGAATGTTTTGTTTGTAAACAGTTACTTCATCTATAATATTATAGCTCTATTCTATTACTCTGTAAACGGTTTGTCTTATTGTTTGTAATTTTTAATATTTCGAGAAATTTCTGAGACAAAGTTCATACTTTAATTAAACATAACTAAGAACTCCATTAAAGTAATACTGTAGTTCAGCCATAAATGATAATTCTCTCATCATCTCTCATCCTTATGCATTCTCAAACTACTATAACCTTTTTTCTGCAGAACACAAACTGAGATATTTTGATGGTGATATGAAGTGTTTTTTTCTATACAATGCAAGTCAATGCTGTACAATGTTAGAAGTAAAAGCTATATACATGCCCACATGCTGTGCAAGCTGCTCTGTGTATGCATCGTGCAATTAAGTGTAATCAAGCTTTAAATCATGATAACCAAGGAGACTGCACATGTCAAGATTTACAGTGAAAATGAAGATACATTTTGGTCAGTTTCTCACCCAAAACCAATGGCTTGGTTCACTTCAAAAGACATTAAATAAACCACTTAAAATGTTTGGATTACTTTTATGCTGCTTTTATGTCCTTTTTGGGGGTTTAAAATGTTGGTCCCCATTGATTTGCATTGTGTAGGAATTTGTTATGCCATTTAAATTCTATAGAAATTGAGAGCTTTCATTGAAAATCGATTCCAGATGGCCTATTCAACCCCAATAATGTTCCGTGTAATGTTTTAGACCGAGAAAACAGGTGGTTTGTAAAAGATCTATAGACACACTTGCATTGCATTTTATTTAGGATTAATCTTAAACTTAGAATAACTCAAGGTTTATCTGATAATTCTGTTGCACCCAACTTTAAATCTTGTTTAAAAATAGTTCCTTTAAACCATCATTTTAATCCTGATTTAAATTTCACAATAAATCTAGATTTATTTTAATCCTGTTGCTCCATTACTTTAAACTCTTGATTTAAATCTCATTTAGGGATTTGGTACCGGGATGGTTCAGAATCCATCATGGCAGACAAAATTAATCATTGGCGCAATACACCCTCAAGCCCACGTTAACACTGTCAGCGACTTTGTCTCTGGATGTCGCTAGTCTCTGTACTCCGTGTCACCAGTGGACGTTATTGGACAGCTCAATCTGATCACAGATAAGATACATTGCTGGATAAACTAAAATTTAAGATGGCTTTCTGTGCTTCATTGTTTTTTTATATCCATGTATGTGGTTACAGACAAATTATGTAGAATAGTAACATCAATGACTAGATTAACTTTTCATTTTGCTTGCACTTGAATCCAGTCTCACAGGAGACGGATGTCATAAGCTTCACTGTCTTCAGTCCTATTGGTTGTCACTACATGTTATTGCTCCACATTTACATAAAGTTAAACTTTTCTCAGCTTTGTCACGTCTCTTCACATGCCCACATCCTGTCACCAATGGTCGTTGTCACTCCTGTTGCCGGAAATCGCCAGCTCTCATTTAAAATTAATGGTCTCCTGTTGCTTTGTGACTGAGTCGCTGACAATGTGAATGGGGCTTTAAAAGTTATCATAAACAATTCTGCACATGTTCTACAACAGGGATCTTCAACTATCTTTTTGGGAGCCAGAACCCTCATGTTGTTCCAAACCCATTATTCCATGAAACACAAGTCATCTTTTACTTGTATTTTATGGTGAAAAAAATGCTAAGAAAATGAACGGTGACTGAGGCTAACAATCTGCCTAACATCTAAACTTGTGTTTCATGGAAGAAAAAAGGTCATCTGGGTTTGGAACAACATTTTCATTTCATTTAAGGTCTAGCCATAAAAAAAACTTTTAGAGAATAAACATGACTTTACATCCTCAGTTAACAAATAGGTTTTGATTCACTTTTCATATATATATTTAAAAAAAACCCTGATTGTTTGTAATATATTTGGGATTTTTCTTTTCTTTTTTTTTTTTTTACAAATTAGAGAAAACGTCTCAGGTTACTTATATGTAACCCTTGTTCCCTGAAAAAGCGGAACGAGATGCTGCGCTGAGAAAAGCGCTTTGGGAACATCTTATAGTTGTGACCAGCTGTGAATATGTGTGCAACATGTCAATGAACATTGACCGGAATTTATAGCCTCTGCCAGTGTTAATCATTGGATGCACCTGGGGCAGGGCTATAAATAGATGCGTCACCAGCGCGTCGTCAGGTATTTTGTCTGAAGAGCAGTCCTGAGGCATCCCAGTGCGGCAATGAAGCGCAGCATCTCGTTCCGCTTTTTTCAGGGAACAAGGGTTACATTTAAGTAACCCGAGACGTTCTCTTTACAAAAAGCTCCACTTATGATGCTGCGCTGAGAAAAGCGCTTTGGGGAAGAGAATACCCACACTGCCGCACTGTGACTGTCCGGACTCCCTACGGTTGTGCAGTGTGCTCACAAGAGCGTGAGAGGTCTCAGACATGAGCTTGAGATGTCGAGTGACTCAGGGAGAAGTAGAGGAGACATTGCACTGTTCATAGAGGCGAAAAGGTCCTCTTCTGCCCTGTAAAGTCTCACCCAGATTTGTTCCAAGTGGAGGGAGACCTAGCACTTAAAATGGTCTCGATAACCTCAGGTGAAAGCCCTGTGTCCCTCAGTTGGTACCCATTCAGGGGCCAAACATGAAGGTTTCACAGCTTGGGCCGGGGATGAGATATTGTCCCCTATGCCTGAGACAGAAGGTCCCTCCTGTTCGGAATCGCCCAAGGCGAGCCATCGAGGAGAGACATGATCTCCGAGAACCATATCCTGTTCGGCTGCCGAGGCACTATCAATAAGAGGATGGTGACTCAGGCAGAAGTCGAGCGAATTTAATTCTGTAGCCCTTTTCTACTGTTATTTGGACCCACATAAAAATATCTGGCAGAAGTTTCCCCGCTGCCAGGTTCTCTGAGATGGGTATTAATTTAACACTTCCTGTTGAGGGGGTGTTGAGTGTTCCACGTCCTGGATAAATGCAGGAAGCAGCGAAACACCCAACTTTTGATGGAAGGCTCTACCTCCCGAAACACCGGAGGCGGCGGGAAAGGAGAGGATTCATGGGCGTACCGGGAAGGGCGAAGTGGATGGTGCATGCACCCCGTCCCGAGGGGAGCTACCCCCACAGGGCTGGGCGCAAGACCGTAAGGGCTTTTTCTTTTAGAAATTACTTGCTTTGGGGGATGTCGAGGGCGACAAGCCTGTCCCCAGTCTTTACGAGGGGGAGCGCGACTTGCCACGCCTAGTTTTTGAGCCTCCCGTCAAGGAGGACCGGGATGGGGCTGGTTGGCTGACAGCCCCTCCCCCTGAGTGTGGAGAGGGAGAAATTTCCCGAAGGCTTCCACGTGACTTTTTGCCTCCTGGAACCTGTGGATAGCTACATTCATAGTGTCACCAAATAAGCCAGAAGGAAAAACCGGGGCATCCAGAAGGAAAGTTTTGTCCCTGTCTCTGTTGCCCGATAGGTTAAGCCACAAGTGTCTCTCTGCCTTCCCCACAACTGTGGAGGTGGTTCTGCACAGCTTTGTGGGTAGAGTGGGTCTCTTTAGCGATGACGCCTAGCCAGGCGAGAGATAACCGGTAAGTGTCTCTCCTACCGGCTACATCACCGAATACTTCAACAGATTAGCCTAGTATGCCTGTAACACTGCCATAGTGTGCAGGGCAGCACCAGCCTGACCTGCTGTCTGATAAGCCTTCCCCACAAGCGTGGAGGTGGTCCTGCACAGCTTTGTGGGGAGAGTGGGTCTCTTTTGCGGTGATGCCGAGCCAGGTGAGAGATAAACCGCAAGTGTCTCTTCTACCAGCGGCATCACCGAATATCCCCGAGCCTCAGCACCCACGATTAGTTGAATATTTCAATGTCGAGGGCATGAAGACACGGGAAGTATAAGGATTCCTCCATGGATGAGAATACTCATTATGGAGGTCATAGAAGAAAGGAAGGGACTGATATAGCGTTCCCTTCCCCCTTTTTATTTCTTTCAATTTTATTTATTTATTTAGGCCACCAGACAGAAATCTGTCTTCTAGTTTGAAGCGTTTGGGGGGGGGTCTCTTAATTCCACAGCCGCTTTATTATTATGCGCGGGATTTACAGAGGTTCAGGGGCGCGCTTCAGGCGCGCTTCAGGCTTACGAGGATCAGCTGGATCTGGGGAGAGAGCGAGCGAAAGGGACGAACCCGTCTCTCGCTCCTCAGCCAGATCCATATGAGAGCCCCACGAATGAAGTGTGGGCGCTGTCTCCCGGAAGCAAGCAAGGTGAGTGTGAAGAATTTTGCCCAAAAGCAGATCGCAATGCTCGCACCCACTCTGCCCCAACGTGAGAGCGGCATGCTCTTCCCCCAAGCAAACAAAGCAGAAATGATGCGTGTCCCTCTCTGTCATAGAGCAGAGACAGGGGAACACGAATCGTTTGCCCTGATTTACAGTCATTTTTTCTTTCCTTTTCTTTTTTTTTTTAAAAGAAAAGAGAAAAGGTTCACTGCACACTGCCTAACAGATTCTAACTCCTAACAGGAGGAAAGAAAGTTTGACAGGCTCGTGATAGCACACAAACACAGAGTGATCTGAAGACAAAAGTTCTTATGACGCGCTGGTGATGCATCTATTTATAGCCCTGCCCCAGGTGCATCCAATGATTAACACCAGCAGAGGCAATAAATTCCGGTTCATGTTCATTGACATGTTGCACACATATTCACAGCTGGTCACAACTATAAGATGTTCCCAAAGCACTTTTCTTAATGCAGCATCATAAGTGAAGCTTTTTGTAAAGGGAACTGAAAAAGTCAGTACTTTATAACTCTGTTTAAAATCCTCCCATTCAGAATGGAAAAGTTAGTTTTTCATTGTCCTGCAAATATTGTACATTTGCACACTGGTTAATGTATCCGCAGAGCTTGATTAAACTCTCCACTGAGTGCCATTAAACTGACCACTGAGCATTGTCCTACTCACTTTTGAGAGTTGTTAAACTCACTGCTGAGCGCTGTTAAATTTAGAGTGAAGAGTTTTGTACAGAGTGCGCTCTATCGTGCAGGGAGCACAACAATTTAATCAAAATCAATTGGAGGGCCAGATAAAAAATAATTGATGGACCTGAATTGACATTTTATATAGCCTGGGAACATAACTCACAGAGTCTCACAGAATGAATTTTGTAGTAATTCAATAATAGAGAGTCACAATGCCCAGGGCACAAATTGCTAACGAGATTGGCAGAACCTTGTGTTTGTGCTTCAGTTTGTCCTTTTGCAACTGTGTACTTCCTGATGAAAAAACTGCAGCAAAATCTGTGTTTTTTAAATGTCCATTGCAATAAGAAATCTCTTTGTTCTCATAAAGATTAAATACCCTTGGTATCTTTATGTGTTAAGAGAGAGGGCTGATGGAAGATACATCCATTGTACAGTACTTTATATACTGGAAACTGAATAGAACTGCAGGAGGGAGAGCATAATATTCTGCTCAAGATAATTTGCCACAAGCAAAACTAAGCAAACTAAATACCATCTAGGTTACGGATGTAACCTCACTGCGAGAACATGACCATGGCAACATTGCGGTTGTGGCTTTCCTTCAACCAAAAGAACGCCACTCCAGCCGCCCCCCACGTCGCTCCTTCCCACGGGATTGAGGACGATGCAGCTGGCGATGGAGGCGATCTGTGGATGGCAGTGGGTGCGTGTTTCTGCCAGGTACGCCCCCCTCGGACGGACCACCCACCCCCCGGCACGCTCGTTGACTCCCGTCCGTGCTCGAGGTTTCTATCCACCTATGCCCAGAGAACACCGCCACCTGGTGGGGTTGCCCTGTGCTCCCCTCCAAGGCCTGTAGGACCATGTCATTATTGACCGCCAAAGCCTACAGCGCCACCGGACAGGCCGTTTCCACCCTGCATGCCATGGCCCTCCTGCAAGTCCCCCAGTCCAAGGCACTTAGAGCTGCACGTGGGTAGTCCTGATCCCGACGTGCTGCAGGAACTGCGCTCAGCGACCGCCCTCGCCCTCAGGGCCACAAAGGCCACAGCGCAGTCACTCGGGCAGGCGATGGCCACACTCGTGGTTCAGGAAGTTCATCTGTGGCTGAACTTGGTCGAGATGCGTGAGACTGACAAGACACGCTTTCTCAACGCCCCTGTCTCCCAGTTCGGCGACACCGTCGAGGACTTTGCATTTCACACATCCTGCGCCACGGGCCATGCCCTGTCTGCGAGGGCGTCTTCCTGTGGCTAAGAAACACCCTGCTCCACCTCAACTCGGGCCCAGCTCTCAGCCCGTGCATCGAGCACGAGGTGCTCAGGCACCTCAGCCGTTTGGGGCTTCTGGTCAACTGGGAAAATAGCAAACTCGCCCCGGTTCAGAGCATCTCTTTTCTCGGCATGGAGTTAGTGTCAGTCTCAATGTCAGCGCGCCTCACCAATGAGCGCCTGCAGTCAGTGCTGGAATGCCTCGTCGCCATCAGGCCAGGGACAGCGGTCCCTCCTGGGGCATATGGCATCCTCCGCAGCGGTCGCGCCACTGGGGTTGATGAATATGAGACCGCTTCAGCACTAGCTCCAGACTCGAGTCCCGAGACGAGCATGAGAGCCGCGGCATGCACCGTGTGATGGTCACCCCCACCTGGCACCAAACGTTCAGACCCTGGACAGACCTCTGCTTTCTGCGGGCAGGGATGTTCGAGTAGGGATGTGCACAGATAGTCGACATATGGTTAACCGTTCAACCCACCTGTATTTGAATACCATAATCACTATTTTGTTATTCTACACGTGCAATTCAGGTCTTCAATCCATTCCAAGCCCAACAGTACTTGACAAACTGTTGGGTTTTGGGCCAGGTGTTTTTTTTTTCCTTCTCCCCTTTATTCTCCCCAATTTGAAATGCCCAGTTCCCAAAGTGCGCCAAGTCCTTGTGGTTGCTTATTGACTTGAGAATGAATTTCAGTTGCCTCCGCATCTTAGACCGTCAATCCACGCATCTTATCACGTGGCTTGTTGAGCGTGTTACCGCGGAGACAAGCATGTGTGAAGGCTTCATGATATTCTCCACGGCATCTACGTACTTCCCACCATGGGCCCCACCGAGAGCGAGAACCACATTATAGCGACCACGAGGAGGTTACCCCATGTTACTCTACCCTCCCTAGCAACCGGGCCAATTTGGTTGCTTAAGAGACCTGACTGGAGTCACTCAGCACTCCCTGGATTTTAACTCACGACTCCAGGGGTGGTAGTCAGCATCTTTACTTGCCGAGCTCCCTAGGCTCAGGTACATCTTTTAAGTATAGGGCGAGTAAGGGGCTGTTCACACATATTTTTGAGTGTGTCTGCGCAGTTTTCATTGTTTTTTAACATAAACATGTACTGGACTGATATCTTTAGCCCTGCCTCCTTGACCCTATTCCTGCCCACTTTGTCCAAACCATCTCTCTGTCCATCCTACCTGCACTCATGCACATAATTAACACATCTCTACTTATGGGCACTTTTACCCACACATTTAAGCAGGCTTGAGTAACGCCACTGCTTAAAAAACCTGCACTTTACCCCACACAAGTAGAAAATTACAGATCAGTCTATCTCCTCCTATTCTTGGCAAAAACACTCAAAAGGGTAGTTTTCAGTCAGATCTCTGCCTTTCTCTCACAGAACAAGGTGCTAGACGACACTCAATCAGGCTTCAAAAGTGGACATTCCACTGTCTGTAAACAAATTGCTGAGATGGATAAGACCTGGATCCAGATCATCTGCCCTTATTCTAGTGGACCTATCTTCTGCCTTTGACACAGTCAACCATCAAATCCTCCTGACCACCCTCTCTACTCTGGGCATCACAGAAACTGTGCTTGGCTGGTTCAAGTCCTATCTCTTTCAAGTCTGTATCTCTGTAAATGATCCAGAATGCAACAGCACATCTGGTCTTCAACAAACCAAAGAGAGTGCATGTTACACCCCTCTTTTTCTCTCTCTACACTGGCTGCCTGTTGCTGCATGCATCAAGGGTCTGATGCTGGCACACAAAAGAGTCACTGGGTCTGCTCCAGCTTACCAAAAAAAATTCCTGCAGAGCTATGTTCCCACCAGAAGCCTGTGATCTGCAAATGAGTGGTGCCTTGTTGTACCAACAGATATAGACACCAAATCACCTTGCTGGACTATTTTTTAGACACCCTGTCATGTTAAAAAGAACTTCAATGTTTACAAACACCTCTCAAGACACTAAGTTCGGTTATATTTCACCATTCTTTGCTCTACATTTAGCTTTTTTAGCACAGGTGTCAAAAAAAGAAGAACTACAGTTTGCAAAGAGAGACTTTATATGACTGTTACCATGGCTGCCATGCATTGTGATTGGAATCGTTGTGTTTGGTCAAAATCAATTAGTTTCCCTGCCATGCTGCTTAAGTGAATGTGCTGCTTCAGAGCTGCCGTATTTCCTGCCCGGTGAAGATGAAAAGCATGAGCAATGAATTTGAGAGGATAAAATAGCTATTTGTAATACATATTGATTATTTGTTTATAGCAAATCACAGATTTAGACTTTTACCATTTATTTTTAACAATGTATTATTCTAAAAGACCAACATTTAACCATACATGTGGATAGCATGGCTGAGTGTAGTCACATTGATAAACAGAGAAAATGTGTCAGGAATAATAAAACAAAATGAAGATATAAGACATATTTAGCGTTATTAAAATTGCTTGTATGTTGGCTGTTGATTAACTTTTGAGCTTTTTTCTATGCAGGAGTGGATAATGCTAGCTAGCTTTTTGTGAGCAATTTCCAAAGCTACCATGAAGTGTGCACGTGCAGTTCAAAAGAGCTTAGTTTATTTCTTCAAAAGGTTTGTCAAGGGATGTGGGAGGCTAAAAGATAAATGTCAAGAAACAATTTCAAGTGGGTGATATACCGATTACATCGATATACGGAGAGAAATGTGTCAACCACAAGAAATTTTAGTGTGTCCTTGCTATCGCAGTGATGCAAAGTGCTGCCGTTTGGTAGGGAATGTGCATTTGTAGCATTGTTAGTTGGCTGTGTGTTATTATTCATTTAAATGTGAACTTTTCTCGGCATACAGCACGTGGAGAGTGAAGACACCTAAACATGCTTAAAATGAAAACTGACTGAAATGTAAAAATTTAAGCAGACATTGATAGAATTTTATTCAGCAATATTTAAATTTGTTATGTAAATACTGAAATAAAGGGCTTGCTAACTAATTATTAAAACTCCTTTCATTGGACATAGTGGATATGGAACTTCTACCATTACTCTGGACATTGTTTTAAATGAAAAAGGAACTTGATTCTTTCAGAAGTTGAATCACTTTCCAAAAAAAATGTTGTATATTGTGATATATGGTTAAACAAAAGTGTTAAGAATTTCACCGTATAATATTTGCTAATATCGCCCACTCCTAAAAGTGACAACAAACATCTAACTTAATGAGTGCAGTAAGATATCAGGTCCAAATAAGTAAGTGGTATTTTAGCAAACAGACAGAAGCAACAAGTGGAGACAGCTGGTATTTCATGACCCAGCAGTGAGAGTTTGAACAGGTTTGTAAATAGTTTAGTAAATTAGATTAAGTAAATGCTCAAAACAGGTAATTTAAGAGATTATTAGAATCATTAAACCTAGTAAGTGAACATGTTAGGTCCATGATATATGAGTAATTGGTGTTTTTGTAAACAGACATGAGCAGAAATAGGATACAGCTGGGGACGGCTGCACAAGCTGTGCGCAAGTTCAAATTTAGCCAAGTTTTGGCATAAATGGGCACTAACTCACAATTTACGCAAATATTTGAGCATTGCAACATTAAACTTAGGTAGAACGTAACCCTACATATGAAATAAATATTTACGTAAGTCTCCGACCAGACTGATGGAATAAAAAAGCAGAATAATTTAATGACATCAATGAGCTCATGTTTTCCACCAATCATTTCGCACCAATCATTTCAAAATATATTATGATGTTGACATTTACACCCACTTACATTTACAAGAGAGAAAAAATAAAAAATACTTTTAAGCAGCTCTTCAGCATGAAACCGATCTAACGGTGCAGTTTTCAGGGTGTGTCATCCAAAGTCAAATTTCAACACATTCAAAATATATATATATATAGGATATTAAAATTAATAAATGTCTGTTTTTCCAGCCTGTTGAATTAGTATTTATTTATCACCCCTCATTTATTTTAGATACAGTTCCTATATATTGTTATTTACACAGGGCAAAGATACTATTCATCAAATCTACGTTTATTACATATCATATTTTAATTGGGATATACTGCATTACAGCTGACAGTTATGTGAGCAAACAAGGTCTGAATATCATCCGTAACAAGATCAAATTGAAGTTCACAACTTTTAACAGTTCTGTGTATAAATTTGAGGACTACTTATTGGATAAATACAGATAAACATCATAATATGCGACTACACATTACTTTAAGATTAAGATTCAACTTTATTGTTATTGTTCAGAGCCAATTTTTTTCACATATCCCAGAGCACAGGGTCAGCTATGAAACAGCGCACCTGGAGCAGATAGGGTCAAGGGCCTTGCTCAAGAGCCCAATAGTGGTATCTTGGCAGTGCTGGGGCTTGAACCCCTGACCTTCCGGTCAGTAACCCAGAGCTTTAACCGCTGAGCTAGTAGTTACAAGCTAACTAGTTACTAAGCCCATGGTCTGAACTTTATGTCCTAACTTACGTGAGAACTTACACACAGCTGCTTAGCACACCCTGGATTTGCGACTCCAGGGGTGGTAGTCAGCGACAGTACTCGTTGAGCTACCCAGACCCCCCAAACCATTGATAATTGACAATTGACATTGATAAGATAGTATAATGTGATTAAACTAATACCTTTTATAAGTATAAAAAACATAGCGGTAAGCACACATGATAAATCTAAATATTGCTGAGCCTGCGATGGAATCACCCAAACTGAGTACGTTTTTCATGATGCAGGTCGAAAAGTCGTTACGGTGACGTCTTCGTCATTACACTGCCCTGTCTTATACAGAAAAGACCTGTGTGAAGTTCTTCAAAATGTCTAATTTTGTGTTCCACAGAAGAAAGAAATTCATACAGGTTTGGAACGACATAAGGGTGAGTACATAATGCCAAAATGTAAATTTTTTTTTTGGGGGGGGGGGGGGGGGTATTCCTTAAAATAAAATTAAATTGTGAAAAAGTTACAGAAATGAGCAATGTGGTGTGTGTTACCTGTAATTAGGTTGTCCACCAGGGTTGTCGGAATGCAGAAAACACCCACCAGAAGGTCGCTCATGGCCAGATTGAGGATAAAGAGGTTTGTGACTGTTCTCATATGCCGGTTCTCCAGCACGATAAGACATACCAAACCGTTTCCCACCATGCATAGTAGGAAGATGAAGAGGTAGGCCAGAGTCAGGGCAGCAGCCACAGGCAGAGAGTGTTGGTAGTACGGGTAGTAGGTAATACTGGTGAGATTCGTCACGTTACTGTTGTTTGCAAAGGAATTCGTGAGGCTGGCGTTCAGATAGAGCGCAGTAAGTTCCGGTGACATATTCATTTCAGTTGGCTCCTCCGCCATGCTCTCCTGGAGTTTAAACTTTCCTCTTGTTAGGCCAGTCGCAGACAGAACCTGAGGGTGAACACAAGCAAGCACACACGCACATCACAGTAGAACCAATTCAAATATCAATAATGTCAAAACCGAGTGCAAAATGTGTTTGTGCAAAGAATTTGAGCACCAGAGATCAAGCACTATTGAGAAGGTTAGCGTCAGGCTAATGGAAATGTGCAGTCAATTTCAACAGCGCAGCTAGACACATCAGATGCATGCCTTATGAGCACTTTCAAACTACACAACTGTACTGTAAGTGAACAGATACAGCATTCATTGCTAAAGTTTTCTGTGAAATGTATGCACACAGCAAACGCATTGGTATCATGAATATTTACTAGAAGACAAACGTGACAAATATTGAGTGTAGCCGTTAGAAATACAGTGGTCATGTAAACAGCATTAGCTGAAAAACTAATTTGCGTGAAATAGCTAATTTAGAAAATATGATGGGGAAAATGAGTGATTCTTAGTGGTTGCGCAAGGAAACCGGTTCTGTTTAAAAAGAAAAATACTGAAAGAAATGCTGAAACCAAATGTTAACAAGTTTGTAAATGTAAATGGTTTAAACATCTGATGACAAGGGCTTACATAATACAAAGTCAATAAATATACAACACATCTCTCTCTGTTGTCTTGGCTGGATTCACACAACAAACACACAACGTGATTCACTCACTCAATGAATCGATTTTTGACTCACTGAACCGCAAGCCATTCATTTTGTCATGTCCAATTTAAAAGAACTAAGAAAAGTTCCTACAGCTCATTAAACTCAAATGTTTGTAATATTGACTGGTTGTTCATATGACAATGTGTAGAGTACAGTAGTGTACAAACATTTGGAACAGGGTTGTCATAAATGGTATTCTAATCAATTAAAAACAAAATACATTAATGCTTTATTAAATATTAATAATTCATATTTTATGAATTATTTTATACTCTTACATATTTTATGAATCTTATATTAATTATAAGAATTGTTATATTTTGTATAGTGATAAAGCAAAAAGCCACTCAAAGCCCCATTTATTGAAGTGATTTGACTACTGTCTAAGAACACCCCTAACCTGTGGTAAAATCACTGTATGGCCTCAGGTGGCTAATTGTTTTAGGCTTTAGAACTTTTCCAAATGATTTAAAGTATGATTAAAACACTGTACTGAAAACATGAACATCTGTTTTAAATATAGATTTATATGGATAACTTGGTCTCCTTGGAGAGCTTATAAATAATATTATATATATATATATATATATATATATATATATATATATATATATATATATATATATATATATATATATATATATTTTAAATAACCCCACAAGGCAAAGTTTTTCTTTTATAAATAGTTTCTAAATGTCTTAAGGAATTTTGTTTATTAATATAATTAATACCAGTTATTGCTTCCTCAAAAGTTCTAACAGAATCATTATCATTTAAAATCGTTAAAGAGGTGGTTTACCCCAAAATTCTGTCATACTTTACTCACCTTTGTGTTTTTCCAAGTCTGAAGGACTTTTCTTGTTCCGTGGAACACTGAAGGAGATGATAGGCAGAATGTTAGAGACTGAGAGCCTCAGTCACAATTCACTTTCATTGCATCTTTTTTTCATACAAAGTGAAAGTCTAACATCTCATTTTGAGAAGGAGAATGTCATATAGGTTTGAAAAAACCTATTTTGCGTGAACTATCCCTCTTCGGAACCGTAATCATAATTTGAATTCTTCATGATTCATATCCTTATCTCTTCCTTTTTCACAAGGATGGAAAAAAAAAATAAAGACTGTAATTTCACATCGAACACAAAGAACATAATTTGGAGGGAGTGTTAATTGGAGAGAAATCCATGACCTTACACATTAATTTTTCTCTGTTCCACTGTTCTGAAACAGATGCTTTAATGGGAGTTCTAATCAGGGCATAGATCAAATCAATTAAACATTACAATACAACAATTATATAAATAAATAAATAACTGTTTTAAATTGCTACCAAAAGGACAATAGATTTCAAAGACTCATAAAGTCCTGTGTATGTATATATAAAATATAGTTCACCCAAAATTTGAATTCTCTTCCTCATATCATTCTAAACATGTAAAAAAAGGATCTTTTTTATATAGAGGAGATAGCTCTGTTTTATACAATTGACAGTTTATAATGACCAGGTCTGAGAAGCTCCAAAAAGGATGAAAAAGCTCTATAAGAATAATTTATGTAGTCCTAACAACTATATTCCAAGTCTTCTCAAGTCATCCAATAGCTCGTGTGATTAACAGCCATAACTTTAGGTTGATATTCACTCTCAAATTAAATAATTTATGCAAATTATGGTAGCACTTTACAATATGGTTCCATTTGTTAAAATAAGTTAACAATGAACTATACTAATTAATTTTACTTTCAACAAACACTAATACATGTTTAAAATCAAAGATTGTATTAGTTAACATTAGCTAATGCACTATTAACTAACATGAACAAACAATAAACAATTATATTTTTATAAACTAACATTAACAAAGGATGTAACAAATATATTGTTAATCGTTTGTTCATGTTACCTAATGCATTTACGAATGTTAACAAATGGAAACTTATTGTAAAGTGTTACCCAAATTATGTAGCTCTCAAATCAAATGTGGTGCCTATGACATAGATCACATGTCAAATAATAAATAAAGTGAAGTATTCCTTTAAATAATTCAATTTGAGTAAAAAGTGACTGAAACCCCCCCATGTAGTCTCAATTATCCGTCTATTAAGGTCCCAGCAACTGCCTATTCTAGCTGCAACTATGTCCTGTGGAGCCAAAGCAGTGGACTTTGAGCCAATACCACAGAAACCTGCTGAGCTACAACGGAGTAAAAATGCTCCTGTGTTCTCTATCAATCTATTTCTCAGCGACAACTGATGACTTGCATGTGTGTGTCCTAACCTCACAACACATCAATTATAGTAAAACCCCTCATGGCAGGCAGTGATTGTGCTGAATAGCTGAATACCTTAATTCAATGGAACTGAATCTGACTATATATGTAAATACACTGATATTCCATTTAAGAGGAAGAATAGACAATCATTTCAATCAAAATTGATTCAGATTCAACTGACTTGCTGCATCTGGCCTTGTCTGAAGATCTTTGATTGTTTTTCTATGGTGACCTTTATTAAATGTGAGCAAAAAGGAGGTCTGAGTCACTCAGCCTGAAAGCTGACAGCTAAAAGTGTGCTCCACGTACATCAGCCACTGCCGATTTATTTTTAAACATACAATTACAGTACAGTATAAGCTTGAAAGTCTGCAAACTATATATTATTAGCATTTGCCATTCTTTAAATCAACAATTAATTTAAAACCACATTAATTAATCAATGGAATTTTCTAGTACACAGTGATCAAAAGTGTGAAAAGCAATACTTTAAAAGTAAACATTACAAAACTGCTTTCATATGCCTTCAGTCACAGAGGATATAAAGGTTTAACTAGGTTCATTTCAGTTATGTGGCATGAATGAAAGCACATTACACAAACATAGCAATTTGAATTCTGCCATTTAAGTGTCTTTTTAAAAACAATCTCAGCAGTCTTTATATGGAAGGTCTTTGACTTTCATTTTGATTTCGATACATTTGAAGAACACTTGACGATGTCTTACACCACCAATTTTGGCACGGTAGTCTTTGTTTAGTTTTGCCATGTCTTATTCTTTACAAAAAATATTTTGTGTTCATTTGGCTTGTTCATGTTTGCATGCTGATCAGTCCTACTGTGTCTCGTTATAGTAATCCTGTTGTCAGTGTATATATACACACTATACCATTTTGTGTCTCTACATTTAAAGTATTGTCCTTATATGGGCTCAATGTTTGGCGATCTAGTCATTAGATTTTTTTCTTGTATTTTACCTATTCAGATTAAAATGTTATTAAAATAAGTTAACTTTCCACCTTCTCTTTGACCCTTAAAATTATTATTATTATAGAAAATTAAACAGGCTGTTCTTTTCTGTAAATTGCCTCTTCACATGTGAAATGAGATATAGTGCTTTGCTGCAATTTTTCTTGCAAGCTGTGGGTTTGTGAGTCCAATATAGTGACAGAAAACAACCTCTTTGCACAGACAGCAATTCAATTGCAGCTTTTTGTGGTTTAATAATTACATCGCAATTCTGATGTTATGATTAACTGTACAGCTCTGAAGAATCGTGAAATTTGCCTAATGACATGCTCTTTAGGAAACACATTGGCCAAATAAAAGGTTAATTAAAATAATTTTATATAGCAAGCCATATCATCACATGAATATTCCATATTTTAATGGTGCAAACTCTGTCACAAAATCTGTGCGGAGCGCTGTTTGCGTGGCGCAATTGTGGTTTTGCGGGCTGGTTCTGACCGCTATACAGTGTATAGCTGTTCAGTATCTGTTCACTACTGTTATCCGAATATCTGAATCATCTCTTTAACATGCCGAAAGTGATTTTGACTGGCTATACACCAATGCTGTGGTATCTGGCACCAAAACATAAACAGCAGATCCTTCAAGTAATGTAAGTTGCGAGCTGGAGCCTCCGTGGATCGTACATGTTTATCCAGCCCATCCCACAGATGCTCAATCAGATTGAGATCTGGAGAATTTGGAGGCCAGGGCAACACCTTGGACTATTCATCATGTTCCTCAAACCATTCCCGAACAATTTGTGTATTGTGGCATTGTCCATTATCCTGCTGAAAGAGGCCACTGCCATCAAGGATTAGCATGAAGGGGTGTACCTGGTCTGCAACAATGTTTAGGTAGGTGGCACTTTTCAAATTGAAGTCCATGAGAATGGCCGGAAGCAGGGTTTTCCAGCAGAACATTGCCCAGAGCATCACACTCCCTCAACCGGCAAGTCATCTTCCCACAGTGCATCCTGGTGCCATCACTTCCCCAATTAAACGGTGCACACATACACGGCCATCCAGGTGTAAAAGAAAACGGGACTCATCGGACCGAGTGACCTCCTTCCACTGCTCCAATATCCAGTTCTGACACTCACGTGCCAATTGTAGGTTCTTTTTTTCGACGATGGACAGGGGTCAACTATGACCGGTCTCCAGCTACGCAGCCCCATACGCAGCAGGGTGTGATACACAGTGTGTTGTCACATTCCTCCCGTAACCATAATTACAATTTTCTGTAACTTGTGACACAGTAGACATTCTGTTGGTTTGGACCAGATGGGATGGCCTTCATTGCCCTTGTGCATCGATGAGCCTTTGGCGCCCAACATCCTGTTGCCGTTTTGTGGTTTGTCCCTCTTCGGACCACTGTCAGTAGGTTGTCAGTAGGTTAACTATTTGGCCCTTTTCAAAATCATTCAGTTCTTTACTCCTGCCCATTTCTCCTGCAATCAACACATTGACTACAAGAACTGATTATTCGCTTACCATCTAATCTAACCAGACCTTGACATGTGGTCTTGTTAGGAGGTGATCAACGTTATTCGCTTCACCTGTGACTGGTCATAATGTTTTGGCTCATCAGTGTATATGCCAGGTTAAAACATTCAGACAACATAGTTGTACCAACTTAACAATTCAAGTTCCAAGTTCCATATTCCACTCAATACAATAAGTTCAGCCAACTCAATAATATCAATGATAATTACGATCAATAAACTTGTTTTTTAAGTACAGTTATCCCCATTTTCAATATTCTTGAAAATAATATGAGCAGATCTACATTTCAACATAAGATCATGTGACAGCCCCACCAAGATGAAAAAAAGTTCAACTTAAAAGGTGTTTTAGGTAACAAGTACTTCAAACTTTTAAAAGTTTTAAAACTTCATAACTAAATAAACTTCATCAAAGCGAATAATCGCCCTGATGTATTGAGCATCAGAGATCAAACTGAGCATGCTCAAAAGCCTGTAAGTTCTACCTTCACCAGTAATCTTGACATTGTATGTTCTTACCGTTTAAAAATGTAAGGTGCTCTGACTTAAATGGCATAAAAATTGACTTTACTGATTTTAAGTAATCTCAACTTTTTCTACATTACACAGTTCAATCAATTTTTAAAAATTATTTTATCTGACAAAATTGAATTTGGATTTTTATACAGCGAGTCATTTATTAATACCTGTTGAAAGTAAATTAATTTGTGTTCTTCACGATTTTAGCAATTATAATAAAACTCAAGTACCAGTATGTGGCAGCGGGGGCGTGGTCAAGAACCCGTCCGGAGAGGGGGAGCGGTAAGGGCGCTTGCACCTGAGCTAAAATATGTCTAACACCTGTCTCTAATTTCAGTGAGCACGGGGAGAGCGGCATATAAGAGCCACAACACCGCCAGTCGGGACGGACGATGCCAGTCCAGCGTTGGCAACCTTATTAAAAGATAGAGCAACCCTTTAAAGATCATTTGTATTCACCTTTGTGTTATCCCGTTACCTTTGAAAATTAAAGAAACCTTACCTTTGAGTTCTCCAGGCTGTCACCGTGTCCTTCTTCCCCTGTCCAGTCCAGTCCCCTGTTACACAGTATTAAATATTTCCTACAGAGTGAAACAAACTGAGTAATCATGAGAAGGCCATCGGTATGGGCTATTGGCAAAAACTGAAAAACATCTGAAAAAAAAATTATTGATTTTGAATGAAATATATGTACATTCATTCATTCTGCCTCCTGTAATTATTTGCTTGTCCTTAGTTTATTTCTGAATCACACCGTTTTCCCCACAGCACCATGATTTCCCTGGTAATGCATCTCTATACAGTTTTGTGCTGTGCCTCAGAATGTATGATACTCATGATGAGATGTGAATACTCATCTATTGCAATCTAAGAACTTGAAGACAATATGACACTTAAAAAGCTTGGAGGAGAAGAACTATGTTGGACCAAACCCTCTTTCAGCATTTTCTAATTTTTAAGACTCCATAAGGAGAGCAGTTGGTGTTATGATAATGACCACACTATCTAAATAATCACACCAGACAGATACATTTTTTTTTTATTAGTTCATTTAATTTTAAAATCTAACTC
This sequence comes from Moxostoma hubbsi, assembly GCA_032164185.1. Taxonomy (NCBI): domain Eukaryota; kingdom Metazoa; phylum Chordata; class Actinopteri; order Cypriniformes; family Catostomidae; genus Moxostoma; species Moxostoma hubbsi. The sequence goes on along the minus strand of JAVLUX010000215.1, from coordinate 15,158,150 downwards.
TGACCACTTGAAGAAAAACTGGACTGATCTATGCATCTCTCAGCGGCTCTCATCTTTTGATTAGTCTGGCAGATACTGACCGTGATGTCAATTGCTTGAAATATATACAAAAAAAAAAAAAATCTAGAGTTCATCTATTCCCTCAAACTGAATATCCAGCCTGTCCTCATGTGATTGACACTTATCATGAACCATGTTTCAATTAATTAAATCATCAGAGCTATTTATATTATGTTAGATTGTGAGCTTTCATCTTACATAGTTTTTTTTTTTTTTTTTTTTTTAAACTTCCCAAGCATCAGTTGAACCTGTTCAATATAGAACCCTAAAGGAATGCTTATTGGGGACCCTAAAGGGATTTTATTCCATAGAACCCTATAGAAAAGTTAAATTCAAAGAACCCTACAGGGTTCTTTGGAGCCATGTGAGAAGGTAAAGAAGCCCAAAAAAACATATAGATAGCAAGCAGCGCAAAGACATACACGAAGGATGCAAACATTAAATAATAGTGGCTGCATTCTTGTCATGGTGCAAAATGTTGCAGATCTGCCATGTTGCCAAGCAGACTTTAACCAAACGCCTCTTGAATTCTTACAGTAGCCCCTGGAAATGGAATGTGAAATACTAATTAACGTGGTAAAGAGTACAATGAACATAACATGGTATGTTATGTCAGTCACTCTAATATCTAAATAGCATATTTCATATAGGGGCTTGCAAGCCTGATGATCAAACTGACACAGCATGTGCTTACAAAGAGCTGTAATGCCAAAATATATGCCCAAAAATATTCCCTCAGGTTCAAGAGAGCATCCACTGTAACCAGGGAAACCAACATACCCCACTATCTGTCATCTGTCATTTTCTTTCAGACTTAATTAGCCTTTTATACAAATATTTCTAAGACTGTATTTGATAAAATATCATGACTTTCTACAATATTATACTTATTCAAACGAAATTTGATAAAGTCCTCATTAAAAAATGCGTTTTCAGATCTCCCAGGCATGCAATAGTGATAAGAAACAGAAGGGGAGAATTCTTGAAAAGATACAATTGAAATACATAATCTGGCTCAGTTTTTTTTTATTACATGTGTAATTTCTGAGCTAATTACTTCAAACATTAAAGTGCTCTTTGAACCAATCGTACACCAGACGCTGTTAAGTAAATTCAAACACAAACGCAGGTGTTTTCATTTTAAATAACGCTAATTATATGTATTTTAGAGACTTGTGGTAATGCTGATGTTGAAGTTGTTATTAAGAGATAAACTCATGTCAACCAGTCATGTAATATGCAAGCTTTGAGAGTAAAAAGCGTATTTGCAACTTTTTTTTAAAATTAGAGACTGAAGAGTTTTCTACACAAACCCAGTAAATTTTCATCTTTTCATCTTCACTTCGCAATTGTAATCGCTCTACAAACGACAATAAGCAAACATATTAATCCGTTGTCACTGACATGACAAATATATTTTTTTAATAATAATAATAATAATAATAATAATAATGTATAGAAACTCACCTGCAAATGAGGAATAAACGCTTTTTCTTCTGCTATATGTCCTGACGTCCCACTTCAAGTCAATGTCATTAAGCTACTTTTTTATTATCTTAAACGCGCACAAACGCTTTACAATATGCAGTGAACTTACGGTACGGTGCCTTGGTCTCGCGCGGCTATAAAATAACTAGCTGGTTTGAGAAAGCTAAAAGGTCGACTAGTGATAGCGCTTGGTGTGTTAATTGGCATCTCTGATGATCCGCTCTGCGCTCCACGTGAACCCTCTCAATCACATTCACAGCCTCTCTCTACCCCTCCGCGCGCTTTCTCATCCACGCCACGTCTCACAACACTGAGAGAGACAGAGCTGTGTGCGCTACAAACACCCCTACAAACAAATCATTTTGTCAGCCTTCTAATTAGCTAATTAACTAATCAACTCTGGATCTGGATCTTTCAAATATACAGTAGGCTACCCTGAGAGCACACGTAGCCTACATCACCCAGAGGTACATTTGATATGCGAGTTTACATCTGTAAGACATATTTTTTTTTAGGTTGTTTGCTCATCTGAAATAGGTTTATAAGATGTTTTCTCTCTGAGGTCAATAAGACATTCAGCAGATGTCTTTGAGACATCACGTTTAGAATGTTTGTAAATCGGATATTTTCGAGATGTTAGCAATGCTTTCCAGATTAAATAGCTATCACAGTTTTAGGGTCATGGTTCGGTACTTGCTATGTTCAGGGAAAAAAACTGAAGAATCCAAAATAAGAACAGCTACTCAGTTTGGTTACTAACACTACAATTGGTCTGCCCTTGGGAAAATGTTTCCTCAGTTTTACTATACACTATAAATCCTAAAGTTTTCATTACTGTAAATATCAAGTTGTCTTAATTAAGTATTACTTAAATGTCAGGTTTTGGGCTCATAACTCAAATATTTAAGTTCATTGAACTTATTTATCTTAAAAATCCATTGACTTAAGAGTACAAAATAGAAGCTATAGGGAATATAATGCTTTGTGCTTGAATTATTTAATTGTTTCCTTGGTCAAAGGGAAGTTATTGGGGCATTCAAATAGTTGTGTTTAAGTTGTGTAATAGTAGTCTTGTAGTATCGTTTGTTTGTCATATGTTTTTTGTTGCAAATAGTTGTTTCGTGTCACCATTTGGGTGATCAATGTCCCATTTGGGTGAAGTTGACTAGTTCAATTTGTGCATGTGCTGTAGTGATGGGCGTTCCGGCTCTTTTCAGTGAGCTGTTTCGTTCTGCTCAGCTCACCAAGAGCCGGCTCTTTTGGCTCCCAAACAATTTTTTCAAGTCAAACTGTTTGTGAAAGTTTGACTATGATTGGTGTTAAAACAATTCTAATTAAATTATTAAATGAAATCATACACTAACCACACATACCACAATGTATTTAAAAATGCAAATAAACAAAGTGCATATAAATCTAACCATTCAAAACGAACACAATCTGAACAGCATAATAGAATATTGCACCATATCAAAGAAAAATAAATAACAATTTGCAAAACTGCAGCATCCCACAAATTGAAATAAATGTAAAAAAGAAGGATGCTATTTTGCGTGTGCATATAAAGTATAACTTTTCAATGTATATAAACAAAGTGCATATAAATGTAACAATTCAAAACGAATACAATCTGAACAATGTAATAAGTTGGCTCCGCCCTCCCTCATGTATCTTTAGTTCATTGGTTGACACTGCGTGTCTGATTGACAGGAACAACAGGTGAGGCTGTTATTCCGAGCAGACAGTCAGAACGATGTGTGTGCGCTTGAGCATTTAGGCATATATTCTTTTATTTCTTTTTCCGTTCTTTGAATTCGTTAATTCTATTCATTTAAATCATTTGATTATTCATATCTTCATTTTTTTTAAATATTTTTATAACTTAATTCGACTCTTCTGAAATGCAAGCCGGCTCCCAATGTTCACCTACAAGAGCTGGCTCGTAGAGCCGACTTGTTTGCAAACGACCCATCACTAATGTGCAGGTATATAGAGCTGTTAAGTCGTGACTTCAATTTGTAGGCAAACCCGGAAGTCCAATTCACCATGGGTTCCCTCTGGATTTTCCTATGGGATTTCATAATGTTTTTTGTTTTTTTTTGTATTTACAGTTGAAGTCAGAAGTTTTCATACACCTTAGCCAAATACATTTCAACTCAGTTTTTCACAATTCCTGATATTTGATCTTAGAAAACATTCCCTGTCTTAGGTCAGTTAGGATCACTACTTTTTAAGTTTACATACACTTTGTTAGTATTTGGTAGCATTGCCTTTATATGGATTAACTTGGGTCAAACATTTTGGGGTAGCCTTCCACAAGCTTCTCACAATAAGTTACTGGAATTTTGGCCCATTCCTCTGGACAGAACTAGTTCAACTCCTTCTATTGGATTTAGGTCAGTGCTTTGTGACTGTCACTCCAATGCCATTTTGCCACAACTTTGGAGTAAAATGGCTGCATGGGCCCATGGTGTTTATATTTGCGTACTATTGTTTGTACAAATGAATGTGGTAACTTCAGGCATTTGGAAATTGCTCCCAACGATGAACCAGATTTGTGGAGGCTTGGCTGATTTCTTCTGATTTTCCCATGATGTCAAGCAAAGAGGGACTGAGTTTAAAGGTAGGCCTTAAAATAAATCAGGTACATACATCAATACAGGTACACCTCCAGTTGACTTCAATTAGCCAATGTTCTATCATAAGCTAATTGGCTAATTGCCTAAAGGCTTGGCATCTTTTTCTAGAATTTTCCAAGCTGTATAAAGGCACATTTAACTTAGTGGATGTACACTTCTGACCCACTGCAATTGTGAAATAGTCAATTAAAAGTGAAACAATCTGTCTGTAAACAATTGTTGGAAAAATTACTAATTTCATGCATGAAGTAGATGTCTTAAACGACTTGACAAAACTATAGTTTGTTAATATGAAATCCGTGGAGTGGTTAAAAAGATGAGTTTGAATGATTTCAACATAAGTGTATGTAAACTTCTGACTTCAAATGTATGTGTAAAATAAGGTCTATGGTAAACATTGCTTGATGATATGTGGATGTTTTGTTCTACAACAACCAAGAAATATGATCATATTAGACCCATTTTATCATTGTTACATTGACTACCTGTTAAATTACGTATTAATTAAAAAATTCTGTTAACTACATACAAAGCTTTGAATGGTCTAACTCCACAGTACTTAAATTACCTTCTACCACGCTATATTCAATCACGTTCAGTACGATCGCAAAATTCTGGCCTGTTAATAGTTCCTAAAATATCAAAATCCACAAAAGGAGGTAGATCCTTTTCATATTTGGCTCCTAAACTATGGAATAGTCTCCCTAACACTGTTCGAGATGCAGACACACTCCCTCAGTTTAAGTCTGGACTAAAGACTCATCTATTTAGCAAGGCATACACCTAATTTATCCTCCAACCCACAATTAGGCTGCTTTAGTTGGGTCTGCCGGAATCAGAAACCAGAAACATTGATCATGATTTAAAACTCTGCAATAAATTTAATGGCATCTATGCTAATATTATTTTTATTTGTTTCCCTGTCCCCAGACCACAGTGAGTCTGGTTTCTCCCAAGGTTATTTTTCTCCATTAATCAACATATTCTGGACTTTTGTGTTCCTTGCCACAGTCGCCTTCAGCTTGCTCACTGGGGTTATTAATACAATTATTATTTAATTACTTATTTTTAAACATGATTAACAATAGTATTTTATCTAATTACACAATGATGATTCATCAGCATTATAGACATTATAGTTTTATCGTCTGTTTATGCCTGATCTTCTGTAAAGAACATGCTTTGAAACGTGTGTTGTGAAAGGCGCTATACAAATAAAATTGACTTGACAACATAAATGACACACTTCCAACATCAAATGTGAAATTTAAGAAAAGTATGTTATAAAAGTAAAATTATTAACAACAGTAGAAACAACATTTATCGCAAATCTGCGTTAAATGCACTTGCTATCTACTTAACCTAAGTAGTTAAGTTCCTTCTATATGAACACCAAGTTTCTTAAACTTAATTGCATAAGTTTTGGAGATGCAATTACTCAATTAAATTGAGGGAATGAGTTTAATAAATCTTGTGAGTAGGGTCAAGATATTAGGGTTTTAAACATCTAAAGCATGGTTTCTGCCAATACAACCATGGTTACAGTAATCATGATTACTTCAGTCATGATCATTACAATATTACTATAATAAAACCATTATAATTTTCGTTAGGTTCCATAATTTTTTTACGCTAATTACTACATTTACTACATACGCTAAGTACAATTACTACTACAATTACTACTACATTATCAACATTTTAAGTTAATTACTACATTATTATGCTTAAAGTTGCCATAAGCAATTTTTTTTATTAAAAAAATGTCCTACTCCCTGAAAGATATTAATGAAATAAGTGTCATGAGATATCTCACCCTTATTTGTGACAGCTCTGGACTCTGTAAACAGTAAACAAATATGTGTCTGTGGGCCGTAGCCTCTTGACACTTTCTGCCTGCCAATCATTTTTCGCGATCTCATTATGTTGCAGCAAATTATTGAGGCTTAATTCCACTTTTATGGCATGTTGCTCATTACATTTGTCAGTTGAGGGCGCTGCTGTTGGTTTTTACAACCGTTTCTGCTTGATTTCAGTCTCAATAAAAGTAATTTGTTATTTTTGGAGTGTGGGGTTTCGGAAAGAGGGGGCCTGGCTAATCCAACAGCTCATTTTGTGGAAATTCTTGAATGGAGAAAATCGCTTACAGTACCTTTAAAGGTGTACTCAGTAAGTTTTTGTTGATGTTGTCTTGGAGTTACACTGACTTTAACGGAATTATTTTCTTTTTTTTTAAATGAGTGCACCTTTAATTCATCGACACCTATATTTTACATGATCTCATATGATCTCTTTGATTTTGACCATGGTATGATTGTTGGTGCCAGATGGACTGGTGACTGGACTGGTCACACACAACAGTATGTAGACTTTAATTAGAATGGTGCCAAAAACAAAAATATGCAATGAACGTCAGTTCTGAGGATTGAAATGCCTTGTTGATGAGCGAGGTCAATGGAGAATGCCCAGACTGGTTCAAACTGATGGAAAGACTATGGTAACTCAGATAACCACTCTGTACAATTGTAGTGAGCAGCATAGCATCTCAGAAAGCACAAAACGTCTAACCTTTAGGTGGATGGGCAACAACAGCAGAAGACAATGTCCGGCACTTTATTAAGACCATAGTATTCCTAATAAAGTGCTATATGAGTGTATGTCTGTCCGAATTATAACTGGGTGCCTGCTTTAAAAACGGAAGTGAGTGTGTGTAGTTTCGGGCTCACCTTCGCACCTCGTGCTATTTATACCTGAGTGATGCCATAATAATGGCATCATGGTTGGTCTCTCAATGCAATTGACACCATCTTCTCGAGGAGAAGCTTGGGTTCGGGGGAACCTAACTGCCCTGATGGAACATTTGCAGCTGGCTACACGATGGATGCGTGGGAGAGGTGGCGGGTCGTGTGTCTGGCGGTTCTTTCCGTGGAGGACGTTGAAGATATCTACCTATTCGGAACAATGATAACAGGCCTTCTGCTGATTGGATTAGGCATTGCCCTGGTTTATCGAAGAATTAAGAAGATGGAGACAGCTGTCCAAAGCCTCACAAGGCTGCCCGTCATGATTGAGGCGGTGGGCAGAGCTGTCAGCACTCAGACTCTCAATACGGATAACATCATGAAGGAGCTTACAGCTTTGCAAGGCAAATGGATCGTTTAAGAGACCAAAATGGACATGCAGAATAGCCTGAGAAATTGCAGCTATTCGCCCCAAGACAAAACATTTCAATCTTATCTGTTTCGGCACCCCCCAACCAGCACTGGCCTTGGGCAAGGCCGCTGATGGATCAACAACTCCCCTGGTTAGAGCACTGCAATGAGCCGCTCTCGCATTCCCTCCCCCCTCCCAAAACACCCTGGGATTGTGACCTTTTGGCGAATCTCTGGGCTTGCACACACACACAAGACTTTACACAAATACAGATATGCATCCGCCCCACACCCCATCCCTCGCCTTCGCCGCTTCGTACTCCCCAGTCTGACAGGCGGGTCTGTGACCAGCGCCGAGAATGGCTGCAGGACCGGATGGCTGCTTGCCTGTGATGGGCTACCTCCATCCCCCACTCCCCTCCCCGTTGCAAGTTTTTTGTTATGTTGTAGATGTACTGATTATGTGCTAAGTGTTGCTGAGATGTTTTTTCCTGTTCCCACACTGTAATCCTCACAGGAGCATAGTCTGGGGGTTGCTTTTTTTATCTCACATTTCCCCATGTAATGCTGTACATCTTCTCAATTCCCTGTCTTCCTGCCCTGTCTACCCCGTTGTCATATTGTATGTTTGTGTGGGCAGGATGATGGCCAATTTCACTGGTTACTTTCACTTGTTACTATGTGACAATAAAGGGTTACTACTAATTGACTATATTTTATTTATTACCATGAGTTTGCGGCACTCATGTTGAACAATATCTAAAAACTGTGACTTTTTGTCAAATTCTTTTGACTATCACTGTTGTAAATGACAACAAATCAAAATGTTTCCAGATAGGAGACTTGAGTGACGCAGGGGGCTTCTCTCTCAGCAACTTAAATTCACTTACCATATTCAACTACAAACCATCACATTTTGTGCCATCACTTTTTAAACAGAATGCAGCTGACTCAGCAGTGTCATATTTCTGGTTTATTTTTTTCAGAACCATGGATGACAAAATTTTAATCACTTCCTTCTGGATGGTTTTGGATGTGTACTTAGCATTTTCTGGGATACTTGATGTAATGTCAGCAAGGTATTTATCTTCAAGGTATTTATTCCAATGTGTATTTTAACAGCTTGGCAAAAAAACCCACAGCTACGCAATCCTACTCATTGTCAAATGTTTCCCAATCTCCCGAAGCCCATTGACTGCTAAAAATTTCACGACACCTGCCATGCTTTTTATGTAATATCGATTCTTTCCTATTTGTTGGGGGCCAAGTAAACATGCTATGGTCTCCCCTGACACCTGTCAGTGGTGAAATTCTGCCCACGTGGTTTAGGCTTGTAAATGAGCCTGGCTACAAGCATGTTTTTGAAGACTGCGGTCGCATTCTAATGCTGCTTTCCAGTTTCTAAACCATGTCGAAATGAAAGTATCCTTCACAGCGAAAGCAACACCAAATACTCGACATGGAAACAAAAGCATGCTTTGTGCTCTACAGAATATTCAAGCCACGGTTGTGACTTATAAGTCACCATGGATAAATGGCGGAAAAACATCTCTCCCTCCCTCCGAGAAGAGTTAGGGGTTATGATTTCAGAGCCAGCTGATGAGGATTTGCCTTGTTTAAATAATTTAGGACAGAATTGCTGTATTTTTGTGTAGGTGTAATTGTGTTTTCGACACCTTCAGAAGTTGAACTTGACCCAACTATTTCTCTGACCTCACTGCCACAAATGGAAGAGGTGATAGCTGCATCCTGGTAAGCAAAAGCTCTTTTCTTTTGTCCTTTCGGAATAAGAAATATGTGTATGTTGTGCTTTGTTTAATGTGCAAGTGTTTAGTAATATGTTCACTGACTGTTAAAACGACAGTATCTTTATTAAAATTGCTTTGTCATTCAGCATGTTTGTTAACGGCAAAGGTAACTAGTTTGGACAGCCTACACTTAAAAAAAAAAAGAACGTGCCTTTTCATCTTTGTGTGATTCCTGGATGTGGACATTATCTCTCCGCTTCCGATGGAGGGTCTCTTTTCTCTTTTGTTTGCCGCACCCTGAACGGCAATTGTCAAAAAGAGAGCGGTTTCCTCACTCCTTGGGTCGCATAATTGGTGTTTACGACCACCATTGTCACGGCGACCAGACACCGAGCACGAGCAGCCTGGCCCTGCAAATGCGCACCCCGCCACCTTCGCACGCCTATGGCCAGATACCTATGGCCAGCTGGTTGTGGCGAGTCTCGAGACCGACACCAGAGGTCCTCCTCCTCAGTCGCTAACCCACCCTATGCCGGGTATGCACAGCAAGGTAAGTGCTTTGAGGTTTCCCTAAGCGCAGCCTCGTCAGGGCCCCAGCTCCAGGTACGTCAGACGTGATCATCCCCTTAGTGCCTGGAGCTTGGACTTGTGGCTAATGCCTTCCAACCCATCGCAGTGGCTGGCCAGGACCATCCGACTCGGCTAAGTGATTCAGTTCACCAGGCGCCCGCCCTGGTCCCGAGAACGCCGTCACCATGCGTGCGGAGGTCACGACCCTTCGCAAGTACCCTTCACGACCCTTCGCAATACAGCCTGTCCCTCCAGCCAAGATGGGGAAAGGGTTCTACAGCCCTTACTTCATTGTGCTAAAGAAAGGTGGTGGGTTGCGACCAATCTTGGACCTGCGAGTTCTGATCAAGGCCTCACACAGACTCCCGTTCAAGATGCTGATGCAGAAACACATTTTGACGTGCGTACGGCATCAAGATTGGTTCGTGGCAATAGACCTGAAGGACGTGTACATTCATGCCTCAGTTCTACCTCGACACAGACCCTTCCGATGGTTTGCTTTCGACAGCCAGGCATATCAGTACAAGGTCCTCCCATTTAGCCGGTCCCTGTTCCCTCACATCTTCAGCTCTCCTCGGTTCAGAGCATCTCTTTTCTCGGCATGGAGTTAGACTCAGTTTCAATGATAGCGTGCCTCACAAGCGAGCGCGCACAGTCAGTGCTGAACTGCCTGAAGTCATTCAGGCAGATGACAGCGGTTCCACTGAAACACTTTCTTTCCTTCCTACAGGAGAGGCTGGAGGGGCAGCTGTCCCCCTCCACCTTGAAGGTATATGTAGCTGCTATAGCGGCCAACCATGGAAGGTAAGTCCCTAGGGAAGAATGAGCTGATCATCAGGTTCCTCAGAGGCTGAATACTCCCAGGCCATGCCTCTTCCCCTTATGGGATCTCTCCATGTTCCTCCTGGGCCATCAGGGAGCCCCCTTTGAGCCACTAGAGTGAGTCGAGCTGAAGGCCCTCTCCTTGAAGACGGCCCTCCTGATTCCACTCACCTCCGTCAAGAGGGTTGGGGACCTGCAAGCGTTTTCTGTCTCCGACACCTGCCTGGAGTTCGGCAAGGTTCCCACAACCCCCTGTCAGGGATCAGTTGGTGAGCCTGCAAGCACTGCCACAGGAGGAGGCAGACCCAACCCAGTTGCTGGGTCCTGTGCGTGATTTGCACACCAATTTGGATCACACGCAGAGCTTTAGACACTCTGATCAGTTGGGCAGGCAGCGGAAAGAGAACACTGTCTCCAAACAGAGGCTACTGAATTGTGGATGCCATTGCTCTGGCATACCAGTCTCAGGTCATGCCTGCCCCTTTGGGAAAACGAGCACACTCTACTAGGAGTGTGGCATCCTCATGGACACTGGCCAATGGCACCTCTCTAGCAGACATCTGCAGAGCAGCAGGCTCGGCTACACACCTTTCCCGATGTGTATGATAGCGTTAGATGGCCAGAGCCGAATCGAATACTCTGTGGAGAGAAAAACATATAGAGAAAAGGCAGCGGCTGGCACGGCCTGCTCCCATGCTTGTTACATCACCCCCCCCCCCCCCCCTTTTGCTCCTGCTATTACGCACGTAGCAGCTTGCTTGCACCTGCATCAGCAGTTAACGTAACACAGATCAGCTGTTGTGGCTTTTTTCTATATCGACACAACGCCTCATTCCCTCCATCAGGGAACGGAGGGTACAACAGTAACCATGATTTTTTGTAACATGAGTTATTTATTGTATACAATAGATGACACTATGTGGCATAAAAGTGAACTAAACAAACATATACTGTATAAGCACTGATTTAATATAGGAACTATTGCAGCTGACTCCACATCACAGGGACACCTGCCCTTGGTCACACTCATTACATCACTCTTCTTACTCTCATCTAAAATTCCTTATCTTCTCTTTTTTTCCTTCACCTTTACTTGGCACTTTCCTAAAAGTAAGACGGTAGGCTACTAATTTGCTTGCTGGCAAACTGGCAGAAGAATTTCAAAAGAAATGAGCTCACATTACTACCATTTCCCTAAGCATTTCAACTGAAATCATATGCAACACTTACACTATGTAATACATCAGGGCCTGAAGGGCTGATTGCCCCCTATAGATGCCTCATATTGTTGGGGATTTTTTCCACTTTGTAGTCATGACACAAAGATATTCAATATTGTGTAATAATAATAATAATAAATACTATTATTATTATTATAGCGGTTGACGATGGATGGATGGACTATTATTATTACACTATTTCACCTAACTGTTTCTATCAGTTATCTCATATGGACCTGTTTTTCTTAATTATACCTTTTATTTTGATAAACTCTTATGCATTATGATGCTTCTTTTCAGTCACTTGTTTCCCAGCAAAGAGCAATGTAATCTAAGCTGTAAAGTGATGACTTAAATTTATTGTTGTTCTTTGCAAATACTTTATTATACATTTCATTTGTTTTTCAGTGTTATTAATGTTGTATTCTTATTTTAAATGCATTCATTTTATATAATACAGAACAATTTAACTTTTTTATAACAAAACTAGCATGTGCCTCACCTTGACGCTTATAACGATGATGCTGTTTCTTTTCAACAGACCTTTTTCACAGACTGAGATGATGTGTTCTGTCTTATTTATCAACGTAAATCTCTCTATTTTTTATATTATTATTATAATTTTTTTAAATATTGAGTGTAAATGTATAACATTATGCTTTGTGTTAAATTACCCTGTAATCAGTTTATAAAAATGTATTATCACAGCTGCGAGGGTGTTTCTATTACAGTTGCTGAGAAAGTGACAGTAAATTTGGCATCTTCTCCCATCTGAATGTCTTAATCCACCACTCTCTATTCTGGAAAGTAATTTAAACATAAGAATGGATTTTTTCTTTTGGTCTTGGAGCAAATGGGTAAATAAAAATAATATGTGCTGTGATCTCCCATTCACCGCTGTCGAGGTTTACTCTGCAAACGTTGGTCCTGTTCTTAATGACAAAACTGGTGCAAACAAGTAATCAGGAGAGGAAGACAAATGACTTAAAGCTGTTATAGTGAGCAGCCCCCCTATTTTGTTCAAAACAAACAGTACATGATTAACCTTGTTACCAGTAGGCTTCAATGGGGGCTTTCTTGCCATGTATTTTCACTTAGTGGACTGTTTTGAACACACAGTAAAAATGCGGACATTTCTGGGGACAGCTCCAGTCGGGGAAAGACCGTCAAAAATTGGGACTCTCCTTGGGAAACAAGGACATCTGGTCACCCTAACATATAAATGATACGATCCAAAGTGCATTTGAACAATGGTGAAACACTTTCTTATGATGTGTTACATTCATACGAACAGACAGAGAAGTTTGAAGTTTGGAGCACAAGAAATAGAAATAAACCTTGTCTAAATTGTCAGCTTAATGCTAAGCTAAAATGATATTTCTAGCCATTTTATGCATATGCTTCCAGGCACTATCAAATTTTTTTATCAAGAAAATTTATGTTGGATCATAATTTCTTTGATATTAGGGTAAAAATCGTTTTCATGATAATAATTTTTGAATTGTTTTCCTGTAAAAATATCTGAAAATGCTTGAAACAAGATCAATTTTATTTATCTTGTTTTAGAAACAACACTGCATAAGATATTAAGGGTTTTCAGAGAATTTATTGATTATTTATTTTTTGTAGATTTTATAGTCAAATCAAGTGAAAAAAATCTACCATTGCTGAAGAAGTAATCCAAAGTATTTAGAATACGTTACTGACCTTGAGTAATCTAATGGAATACGTAACAAATTACATTTTCCAAAATGTATTCTGTAATCTGTAGTGGAATACATTTCAAAAGTAACCCTCCCAACCCTTCCTGCGTGAGACACAGGTGGATTTTTTCCATCTACAGAGCCATATAGGTGCATTAGTTGAGGTTGTAACTGGGAATGTCTATTTGTTTTCTAGTTTTCTTTTCCAAACCTTGTGCTCCAGATGTGCGTTAGACTCAAGATGAACCATGGTGCAAATGCAAACCATACGGTTCACTTTTTTAACCGAGAAAACCTTACACCCCTAATCATGTAGCTATTACTTAATAACTGAATACAAAAAGAAACTTTATTGTATAGCTATTTAGACATAATACATATCATGTACACATACAGTACATGCGAGTATATGTATGTATGTGTGTGTATATACACAGTATAGGTATTTTCTTTATTATAAAAATTATAATTATATTCCTCCATTATTTATATCTATATTCGTTAAATACTCTCTTTTTTACTTAGAATATGGGAACACATTTCTATGCATAATTCTTTTAAACTGGAGCTGGCCTGGAGAAAAATGATTTCACTGTCTATATGTGTGACAAATAAAAGACTTTGACCATGACTTTGACTCAACCTACTCTGATCTCAGCCTGGACTCAAACTCGGATGAGCTGGCCAAGACTATAACACTGGCAGCCACAAATATAATTTCAGCAAATGTCCTTTAGCCACAGTGACCTTGCTTCTTCTGTTTGACAGACTCACACAATTAATCCCTCCAACTAATTCATCTTGAATCCCTACAGCTAATTCAACAGTCTTTCAGCAGGAAATGTGGGAAAATAATGTTGTTGTTTTGTTTGTTTCTTTTACCCTAGAATGCAGAACTACAGAGCTGATCCTCTGGATCACTTAACCAGTCACTAAAAAAAAAAAAATCTTGTTGCATTTTCATCTGTCTTGAATACTACTACAGCAATTTTCTTACCACTGTCCCCCCCCCCCCCCCCCCCCCCCTGTTCAGGGACACATTATTCCGTTTCTGTTAGTCACATGTCTGTGAAACTTGTTCAGTTTATGTCTTAGTTGTTGAATCTTTTTGTTCATACAAATATTTACACAAGTTAAGTTTGCTGAAAATAAGTTATTTTTTGCTGAGTTTTCATTATTATACATTGTATATTTCAGTATCATGTTCCGTACGCACATGGTCAAAACAATGCATTCTATAATTCTAACTACATTTAAGCATAATGTGAGATTTGATACATTTTATCATATAAAACTTATGTTAAGTGTAAAGTAACAGATTGAATCCAGCAATTGTCAAAGTTCATAGATTTTTAGCTGCTGTTTGCAGAAAAGAAATTTCAAGTTTTAATTTTAAGTGTAGCAAACTGGTCCAAGCACAAAGAAGCCTTTGTCTAGGATTCTATGCTTTCCATTGCAATAATTAGGTTTTCTTGGGAGAGTGTCTTGCAAATTGTCAGGATGGCCATGTCATGTGATGACCATTAAGTGTTGGGGTATTTCCTGATTTATAACATGAGTGAGGAGGGGTCTAAAAGATGGTTATATGCTATCCTGAAAACTTTCCTTTGTTCAGACGATAGTTGAGAATAGGCAGATGTGCATTCTTGCACAAGTTTGACTCAGACTTTAGGGCACAATCTTGGCAGAGTCTTTAAATCGATTAACCTGAGGGATTCCAGTGTGGCCTGCGGGCCTCTGAGTCTTAGTTTTTATAGCTTGGAGGGAAATATCAGTTTACATCCTGATTTAAGTCATTCTGCATAGAAATACATTTTTCTGCCCATAAGACCCTACATAACCTTGCATTACTGTCAGGTACTGGCAGCATTAATAAAGAAACAAGATGCAGATCTGCAACACATCCTCAACAGTCAAAAAAAAAAAAAAAACACGAAGACAGTAACTATCAACAGATAATTTTTTTAATCATGAACGGGTAATTTTGAGTAGCAAATGACCTTCAGATTTCACAAAACAAGAAGTTACCAGATAAAAAAAAATCTAAATCAACAATAAAAACAGTGAAAATACATTTTCAAACAATGTAATTATGCAAGCTCATTAATTATTCAATCAAAGTGCGTGCTGTGAACACCAGCTTCGAAAAGTTAGGGAAAATGTACTTATTTAATTTAAGGGGGGGGGGGGGGGGTTGATACATGGTGACACATTGTAAACATAACAAACAATTATAATACTTATAAGATTTTTAACTGTTGCTACAACCATATGACTGTGGGTAAATCCAGTCTTTCATTGTTGTTGAACACTAAATCTTTTTTATTTAGAAACTTTTGTAACTATTATAAATTATAGAATTAAAAATAAAGGAGTAGTAGGGAGGTGGGTGCCATTTTGTTTAATCTTGTCTTTTATCTTGTTTTTAGTTAGGCATTAGAGTGGATTGTTTATTTGCATTTTCGTTGGGAGGTAAGTTAGTTTTGACTCCCCTTTAGCAACTGGTGACATTTTGTTTTGTTCTTTTGGCCTTGCCCCCTCCTGAAGGCTTTGAGACTTCCATTTTCTGTTTTGGATTAAAAATAAAAGTTGTGTTTCACTTATAAAGTTGACTGATTCTTGAGTGCTAGGACAGGAGAAGGGAAATCCCATACCTTTTTGTTACTCCTCCACAACCCTAGACTGGGGCAGGACGTAACAATTGGGGGCTCATCCAACCTATTTATTACCACTTCATTGTTAGTCGGTCTCGGCATGGTAATTGGTTTCATTTTGAGTGTGAGAGGAAACCTCTGTGGTAGGGAGAGACATGGAATTCGATTTGATATTGTTTACCCTTTCTCCTACCACAGACATTTTCAGCAAGTGCAAAAAGAAGGATCTGCTTTTGATAGTGTACTTCTTTAATATCGACGTTCCCAAAGAGTCCACCAAACAAGTCATAAAAGAGGATTTGTTTGAGAAGCTGGTTAATGCTCGTATTTTGCCAGGGTATTGAGGAACAACCTAGGGCAGTGGAAACTGTAGCCAAATATGTTCTTCCCTATACTGATTCTGTAAGCCCTCATGACCCTATGTTAGCCCTTAGGCTGAAAGAATTAGAGCTCTTAATAAAAAAACAAGAGTGTGAGGCTCAGATGATTCGGCTTCATGTTGTGGAAGCAGAAGCAGGCTGAGACATCAAGCTGTGTGAACTGGATTTGCAGGCCTTAAAGTTGGGTAGAAAGCCTGTTCCATTCCCTCACTCTATGCCTCCCTCTGCTTCTTCTCTTGCTAATTTACCTGTTTCTTCCTTAACTCCAAACCTTGACCTCACATCCTCTGAGTCTATTTTTGATGTTGGCAAATATATTATACTGGTACCACCATTCAGAGAAGCTGAGGTCGACACTTTGTTGCTTTTGAACGTGTCAAGGCGAAATTGAAGTGGCCTAAAGAAATGTGGGCTTTTTTGTTACAGTGCAGTCTCTCTGGTAAAGCACAGGAAGTTTGTTCTGCCTTAACAATAGAACAGTCCCTTGACTACGAGGTCATAAAATCCTCTGTACTTCGGGCATATAAGTTGGTACCTGAAGCATATCGCCACAAATTTAGGTCCCACACAATACAGCCAAACAGACACATGTTGAGTTTGCAAGGGAGAAAATGCCCTTTTTGAGAAGTGGCGTCTTTCTAGCAAGATTGCAACTTTTGAGCAGCTTCAGGAGTTTATCTTGCTAGAAGAATTTAAAAGTTGCATGCTGGAGAATGTTTCATCCACCTAAATGAGCAGAAAGTAGCTTTGCTTTCTGATGCTGCAGTTTTGGCTGATGAATTTGTGTTGACTCACCGAAGCATTTTTTCCTTGATATGTCAGTCCAATATTTTGTCTTCAGTTGCTGACAGTTTGGGTAGAAAGGCAGCTTGTGATTTTTTTGTAGCCCCCCCCAAAAGTGAGGCTCAGTCAAGTCTGCCACTCACAAAGTCTGCCTCAATGCAATCCGATGACAGGCGAGTTTGCTTTTATTGCCTTGACCCTGGTCACCTGATTTCATATTGTGCAGCTTGGAGACAGAACAAAATTGGCTTCAGAGGTTAAAAGTGTTGCTCTTGCCCAGTCTGTGCCTAAATTGATTGGTGCTGAGGTTGGGACTTATCAGCCTTTCCACTTGACTGGTTCAGTGTCTCTCTCTGTTGAGTCTGAGTCCAGACCTGTCTTGATTCTGAGAGACAATAGTCAGCTCAATCATTCATTTTGGAGGATATCTTGCCATTTTCTTCTGAGTCTTAAAATGGCTCTGATGGATTGATATGCTATATTGAAAAGGGCTGTGTTAATTTTCCCCTTCATACTGTTCACTTAAAGTCTGATCTCTTCACAGGTCCTGTTAAGCTGGGTGTGCGCTCGCATTTACCTGTGGATATGTTTGGTCTTATCTTGGGGAATGACCTTGCAGGTGGTGAAGTGTTTCCCTGTCCAGTTGTTGCAGATGAGCCTAAGGCCTGTGGTCAGCCTGACATTTTTAGTCCATATCTCTCTGCAGCCTGTATAGTGATGCACGCAATGTCACAGAAGATCAGAGATGATGCTGAGCTCTCTGACTTACACTTGGCTTTTCCATCTGAGCTTGAGTGTAAACTTTTATTTGACCTTACTCCTAAACCTGCACCCATGGTTTCTATTGCAGTCGCACTGACAGTTTGTAGTCCTGAGTGGGCTTGTCGTAAGTACTTTAACCTCTTTTATGTATTTGCGGAAAATGTTGTTGCAGATGCAATTTTTGATACTGGATATTAAATTGTGTGATTATTGACAGTTTTACAAACCCAGGTTTATAATTTAAATTACACTCCTGGACATGTTCTTATTTTCTGTCCTCTTGTTTTATTACATCCATGTATGTATGAAGTCTTATTGCAATTGTGGTGCTCTGCTTCCCTTGTGTGTGTTCCTGTTTTGTCACCCATTTTTCTCTCTTTGCAGGCAGACCAACATCAGGTGTCTGCAAATATGTCTGATAATCGGTCCTCGAAATTGGTTGGTGTGGAAAAGAGCTTCAGGATTAAATCCCAGCAGAACCTCTCTGCATTGGCTCTTTCCCCTCTCCTGTGTCAGACATGTTGAACTGCTCTATTTGTTTGAGAGTATGATTGTTGGTTTTAGTAGGTAACTGTTTCTACAACCAATATGATTGAGGGTGATTCCAGTCTTTCATTGTTGTTAAACACTTAATGAAACTGTTGTAACTATAATAGAATTAAAATAAGGAAGTAGTAGGGAGGTGGGTGCCATTTTATTTAAACTTGTCTCATGTCCTGTTTTAACTTAGAAAGGGTGTTAGAGTGTATTTATGTTGTTTATTTGTATTTTCTTTTGTAGGTAAGTTAGTTTTGACTCCCCTTTAGCAACTGGTGACATTTTGTTTGTTATTTTGGCCTTGCCCCATCCTAAAGCCTTTTAAGACTTCTGTTTTCTGTTTATGGTTAAATAAATACTTTGAGGGAAATATAATTCTGCAATATTTACTTAACCACAAAATCTTTTTTTTATACATATACAGTGCAACAGTCGGCTTCTGGTAGTAAAACTCCCATTGTATTTTTTTCCCTATGAGAATTGATTTTTAAGAATAACATATAAGCCTTTAAAGACAGACTGACCATGAGCTTCAAGGATATATTTTATAAATTGTAATAATGTGATTCACAATGGAGCTGGTTAATTTGGTTCATGGTTTAGAACCCCTTTTTTTTAAAATTAAGGATTTATTAATCATTTTACGATTGGCTCAAAAATCCTTGTTTGTAAAGATAGGAGAATTAAAATTCTGTATGTCTGGGGGGTTATGTGCCAGCCAAGCAACTACCATTAAGATGAATGAGAATACTAATGGGTAGATTTCTTTATTATTTTAGACCTTCTCGGTTAAGACTGACATTACAATAAAGCTGTATTTGTTAACATTATTTAATTTCATTAGTTAACAAACACTAACAATGAACAATTGTTTTTCAGCATGTATGTATCTTGGTTTATGTTAATTTCAACATGTACTAATACTTTTTTCAAATTTAAACTAGTATACAGTATGTTAACAGTAGTTAATACATGATGAACTAACATGAATTATCACTGAACGGCTATATTCTTATAAACTAACATATTAACCAAGATTAATAAATGCTGTAAAATAATATTGTTCATTGTTAGTTCATGATACCTAATGCATTTACTAATACTAACAAATAGAACTTTATTGTAAAGTTGTGGAGCTTAGTTCACTTTAGATTTTGTTTCTCTTACCTTTCTTTTCAAGATTGACAAATTCAATTTACTTTAAGAAATGATAGTCCAGCCATTTTAACCTCAAAATTAGCATCTTAGATGTGCTCTACATATTATCCGCATTGTTAAAGGTGCTTTGTGTAATTTTTTTGATGGTAAGATACTTCTATCCTTTCTCCTATAAGCAGAGACAACTATGAATGAAGCCATTCGTAGTTTTATTTCCCTGAAAAGTGTAAAGACTGTGGTTCTGTAACACTATTAAACATGGCCATTTTGTTTGAGCAATGCTGACTTAACCAATGGCATGAATTTGAGGCAGGACTAGCAGTTTTAGGGGTAAAAAGAGGATTACTCCTTATATATTTTACCCAATAGAATTAAAAACAGGAATAGTCACAGATCTTTTTGCTGCATGTAAATAGAATGTCATGCTTTCTTGTGGCAAAATAACTTATACTAGAGTCTTAAATAAAGAACAGCAGCCTGAAAATGGATGTTAAGTGGCTCAAGATGGAGGAATCACGATTACTGAACAGGGGTCTGATTAGAGTATCAGGATTTGTCAGTGGCAGTTAATAATCCATAACACAGTGTCAATCAGCAAGTTTGAGACAACTTTGAGAAAAACAGTTGAACACAAGTTTCTCTTCACATACTGTACATGCTGTGCTGTTACTTCATGTTACATTTACTTTTCCAATGCATCACTATGCATTTATGTTTCTGGAGGTGAGGATTACACAGGCCAAGATAAGACAGGGTTTTATATTCCACCCTATGGATTGCAAATTACATATTGCTGTTGAACTTTCACATGTCCACGTACATTTTCATAAATTTTCACTGTTCATCAAGTTCATCAATTTAATGTTCAATTTACAATTTATGGTTCTTTATTTGACAATATCAAATAAACATCTATGTGGTGTCTGTTTGACCCACCGCACCATGTACATAGCTATGGGATTTTTTATTAAGTAAATTAATAATAGGTTCGGTCGATTTGTTTGAATAATACATTCATTTTTTGTTAGTTTTTTTCTCCCCGCTTTATCAAACCTGCTCCTTTACTGTTTGTGTGGAGAGCTAACCTAGTTATATTCATGATAAAGGCTGTTCTAAAAAAGAATATCAATAGAAGAGACCAGGCAGTGCTGTAACATGGGTGAGCTTTAACAAGGGATGTGCAAACTTCCAATTTTCATAATCGACTAGTCAGCTGTTTGTTTGAATGCCTAGGGGAAATAAGAATGCAGAAAAAAGCCCCTTGAGAATGGGGAACAGGGAATAGGGTCTAATATTTTTGTGTCAAAATGAGAACTAATAGATGTGATTCTTATCAGGTTTAGGATAGTCATTGACATTTTGAGCTCTTCAATAGATTGAGCTATTCAATGCAGGGAAAGGCACTAGAAAGGATCCATGCAAGGGAGTGAGAGAGAGCGTTTAAAATCAATACAAATAAAATCAATGATCTTCATTGGGTGTAAACGTGTACAGATCCTTTCATGTTTCTCAGAAAAACAGTGAGTTATCCCACCTTTGCTTTACATTCATGAATGCTTGTAATAGACAGGGCAGCTTTAATCTGGATTTTAATCAAGTAAATTAATAATAGATTTGGTCAACTTGTTTCAATACATTTACATTTACATTTATGCATTTGGCAGACGCTTTTATCCAAAGGGACTTACAGTGCACTTATTACAGGGACAATCCCCCCGGAGCAACCTGGAGTTAAGTGTCTTGCTCAAGGGGACAATGGTGGTGGCCGTGGGGTTCGAACCAGCGACCTTTTGATTAGCAGCCCTGCTCTAGCCACTATGCCACCACCACTCACAATAATAATGTTTTTTTTTTGTTTTGTTTTTTTTGCTTTATTAAACCTCCTCCTTTCCTGTTTGTGTGACGAGCTAGTCTGGAACCTAGTTATATTCATGATAAAGGCTGTTCTGAAAAATAGAAGAGCCCAGGCAGTGTTATAACATGGGTGAGCTTTAACTAGGGATGTGCTAACTTCCGATTTTCGTAATCTACTAGTCAGACGTTTGTTTGAACACATAATAATGTATAATTAGGCCCTGTTATGTTCACGTGTCCCTGATCAGATGTGTTTAAGAGGGATATACAGATGCTAAGTGCAGCACTTCAACATGGTGACTAATGGATGTTCAACAACTAAATAGGCTAAATAACTATAACATATTTTTTTTCACAAAACTGTCAAAGTAAGAAATAAGAAAGGCTCCAATACAGAGTGGCACAAAACCATTTTTTTGCTGCTTAATATTGAGGGTACACATCTAGTTCACGACATCAAGCAGTTTATTTCTTTTTACTGCAAATATTTATTTAAACAGTGTCAGGCAGAATCAGCAAAAGAGAAATCTCACAGCAGAGAATTTAATGTCCAAAAATGATTGTCTAGAAAATAATTGTTGATGCGGTGCTTTGACTGTTTTAACACAGTGCATAAAAACACTGAACCTAAAGAATTAGTGACAAAAATTCTTGCAGAGGGTTTTATTGTGCTGACTGTTATTCACTGTTAAGCACAGCAAGCTATCATCACACAAAAATACTCTAAGAAGTTGCATTTCTCAATTAATTTGAGAATTACATCTCCTATTAAAAATACCACTACTAAAAATGTCAATGTTATTTATCAAACTAACTACTAGACTAATCTGTTGTTAGATGACCTAATCGATTAGTCGACTACACTAGCACATCCCCACCTTTAAAACCATCAGTTTAATGAACTGAAATCGTACTTGGCAACCACCCTCCTGAAGTGACAATAGAAGTTGTAAAAATTAAAAACTTTTACAGTGTAAAAAAAAATGAATATAGGATCTACTAAACAAATATGAAAACTGTGAAAATGTGATAACTGTGAAAACTGTTTTGAGATAAGAAAGTCAACTTTCACATCTACAGTCGCAAGAAAAAGTATGTGAACCCTGTGGAATTACCTTGATTTATGTAGAAATTTGTCTGAAAATCTGGTTTGAGCCTCTGAGTTACAATAATGATCAAACACAATCTGTTTTAACTAATAACACAACATCAACTGTGTAGGTTGAAACAAGTATGTGAACCCTTAGGCTAATGACATCAACAAAAGCTAATTAGAGTCAGGAGTTTGCAAACATGGCATCCAATTAATGAAATGAGATTGGAGTTGTGGTACTGTGCTACTTAGACTTATGAAAAACACTTAGACATGGTGGCGTAGTGGGCTAAAGCGTAGTGGGCTAAAGCACATAAAGGTTAATCAGAAGGTCGCTGGTGTGATCCCCACGACCACCACCATTGTGTCCATTGTGACACTTAACTCCAGGTTGCACCGGGGGGATTTTCCTTGTAATAAATGCACTGTAAGTCGCTTTGGATAAAAGTGCCTGCCAAATGCATAAATGTAAATGTAAATTTTGAGGTTGCTATTTACAAGAAACATCTGCTGAAGTGGACCATGCCTCGCAAAAAAGAGATCTCAGAAAACCTACAATCAATATTTGTTGCTTTGCATAAAGCTGAAAGTGATTACAATGTTAGTGTCCACAGTTAGACAAACTGTCTATAAATAGAGATGATTTAGTACTGTGGCTACTCTCCCTAGAAGTGGCCTCCCAACCAAGATGACAAAGGGCACACCACAGAATGCGTAGTGTGGTAAAAAGTACCTTAGAGTGACAGTTAAAAACTGGAAGGAGTCATTGGAACTAGTTAACATTGCTTTCATGAGTCTAATATATGGAAAATATTAAAAAGGCATTGTGTCCATGGCAGGACACCACAAAGGAAGCCGCTGATTTCCAAAAATAACATTGATGCTTGCCTGAATTTTTACAAAGACCACCTTCACACTCCACAACGCAACATGAAAACATCCCAACGGTGGAGGGAGCATCATAATTTGAGGCTTCTTTGCTGTTTCGGTGCCTGAACCAATTGCCATCATCGCGGTAAAAATTAAATCCCAAGTTTCTCAAGATATCCTACAGGATAATGTCAGGGTGGCTCTGCGCCAGCTAAAGCTCAGTAGATTTTGGTTGATGCAGCAGGACAATAACTATAGAAGTAAATCCACAACAGAATGGCTTCAAAAAAAGAAAATCCACCTATTGGAGTGGCCCAGTCAGTACTCAGACGTTAACCCAATAGAGATGCTTCGGTATGACCTCAATAGAGACATTCACACCAGATATCCTAAGAATATGGCTGAGCTGAAGCAGTTCTCTAAGGAAGAATTGTTGTCTTGGACGTTGTGCAAGTCTAATCCGCAGCTACCCAAAATGCTTGGTTGAGGTTATTGCTGCCAAAAGAGGGTCGACCAGTTACAAAAGGGTTCTCTTACATTTTCCACAACACTGTGAATGTTTAACAGGATGTGTTCAATAAAGACATTAAATATTATAATTGTTTGTGTGTTGTTAAGCACTGAAGCACATTGTGTTTGTTTACTTGTGACTTTGATGAAGTTGAGATCACATTTTATGACCAATTAATACAGAAAATGTCTCGGGTTACATGTGTAACCCTTGTTCCCTGAAAAAAGCAGAATGAGATGCAGCGCTTTGCTAAGCACTATGGGGAACAATCTTATTGTGAGCAGCTTTGAATATGTGTGTAACACGTCAATGAAAATTGACCGGAATTTATAGCCTCGGCTGGTGAGATCATTGGATACACCTGTGGCCAGGCTATAAATAGAGGCGTCACCAGAGTGTCGACAGATATGTTTCTGAAGAGCAGTCCTGGGACGTCCCAGTGCGGCAAAGAAGCGCAGCATCTCGTTCCGCTTTTTTCAGGGAACAAGGTTACACATGTAACCTGAAGGGATCACCGCGGACACCAACGCCATGAGACCTAGTATTCAATGATACTGACGAGCAGTGCAACCTCGACCTAGCCTGACCTTGCTCAGGATGTTCTGAATGGAAACGATTTGTGTGGGAGACGATTGTGCCTGCATCGTGACCGAATTCCATATAACACCCAGATGCGTCAAGACGATATCCCTGTGCTGAACTGCCAGTTCTTGGAACTGCGCTAGGATCAGCCAGTTGTCTATATAATTCAGAATGCGGATGCCCTGGAGTTGTAGAGGAGCCAGTGCTGCATCCATGCATTTCCTGAATGTGCGGGTTAATAGGGCTAGGCCAAGTGGAAGAACCCGATACTGGAAGGCTTTGCCCCGAAAGCAAAACTCAGGAGCTTCCTGTGCTGTGGCTCTATATGAAGATATACGTCCATGAGATCGATGGTGACCAGCCAAACGTGATGTTGGGCTTGAGACACAATCGTCTTGACAGTCAGTATCTAGGACTTGAACACCCTGACCGAGCGGTTCAAGCCTCAAAAGATCTAGAATCTGACACAACCCCCCACCCTTCTTGGGAACCAGGAAGTATCTGCTGTAATAGCCTGACTCTTTCTCTGGAAGGGGAACATGTTCTATGGCCCCTTTGACCAAGAGATTTTGCAGTTCTTTCCACAGTAGACATGCCTGTCCTGGTTTCACGTTAGTGGGAACCACGCCGTTGAAATGGGGAGGACGGCGGGCAAATTGAATTCTGTAGCCTCCTTCTACTGTTTCTAGAACCCATATAGAAATACCTGGCAGAAGTTTCCACGCTGCCAGGTTCTCTGAGATGGGTATAATTTCTGACACTTCCTGTTGAGGGGATGTCGAATGTTCCACATCCTGGATCAAGGCAGGAAGCAACGGTACACCCAACTCTTTGTTGGAAGCCTCTATCACCCGAAACACCAAAGGCGGCGGGAGTGAAGAGGTTTCGTGAGGGTATCGGGAGGGCCGAAGTGGATGATACATGCACCCCGTCCCGAGGGGAACTACCCCCACAAGGCTGGGTACAAGACCGTCAGGGTTTCTTTCTCTTAGAAATCACGCCCCTGAGGTCTTGCATTGAGGGCTGCTGAGGGTGACGAACTGGACCCCAGTCTTTACGAGGGGGAGCACGATTCGCCACGTTTTGTTTTAGAGCCTCCCGTCTAGAAGGACCGGGGTGGGGCTGGGTGGCCGATGGCCCTTCCCCCTAAGTGAGATGCTCACACTCAGGTCCTTTAACAGATTTAGCCTAGTGCGCTTGTAACATTGCCATAGTGTGCAGGGCAACACCAGCCTGACCAACTGCCTGATAAGCTTTCCCCACAAGCATGGAGGTGGTCCTGCACAGCTTTGTGGAGAGAGTAGGTCTCTTTAGCGATGATGCCGAGCCAGTTGAGAGAAAACCCGCAGTTGTCTCTTCAACCGTCGGCATCACCGAATACCCCTGAGCTTCAGCACCCACGATAGTTGAATACACCAACGTCGAGGGCACGAAGACACGGGAAGTATAAATTTCCTCCATAAAGAAAATACTTGTTATGGAGGTCATAGAAGAAAGGAAGGGACTGATATAGAGTTCCATTCCCTCTTTTATTTATTTAATTATTTTGGCCACCAGACAGAAATTTGTCTTCTAGTTTGGAGCGTTTGGGGGGAGGGTCTGTTAGTCGCTTTATTATTGCGTGGAACATACAGAGGTTCAGTGTCCCCCTCATGAACCGAAGAGGCGCCGGAGTGCGCTTCAGGATCAAGGGAAGAACCAACCGGATCTGGGGAGAGAGCGAGCGAAAGGGGCGGACCCGTCTCTCGCTCCTCAGCCATATCCATACGAGAGCCCCACAAATGAAGTGTGGGTGCCGGCTCTCGGAAGTAAGCAAGGCGAGCGCGAAGCATTCCAACCGCATATCCCTGTCAGTCATATAACGTTGACAAGGAAACACGCATCGTTTGCCTTGCTTCTCCACCATTTTCTCTCTTTTTTCTTTTTTTTTTAAGCAAGAGAAAGAAAGGAACATTTTGCACACTGCCTAACAATTTCTAACTCCTAACAAAGGGAAGAAATAGGTTTTTAGCAGGTTTGTGAGACACACAGTCATAGTATGCTCTGAAGAAAAAATATCTGATGACACTCTGTTGATGCCTCTATTTATAGCCTGGCCACAGGTGTATCCAATGATCTTACCAGCGGAGGCTATTAATTCTGGTCAATTTTCATTGACGTGTTACACACATATTCAAAGCTGCTCACAATAAGATTGTTCCCCATAGCACTTAGCAAAGCGCAGCATCAAAGTGAAGCTTTTTGTAAAGGGAACCAGCAAATTCCAAAGGGTTCACGCGTTTTTTTCTTGCCACTGTAGTTTATAATTTGATTTGCGATTATGTTGCAAACACTAGTCTCCAAAGTACTTATATTGGACACACAAAATGAGATGTTGTATGCAATTTTCACAATTTAACACATGCACACTATCCTAGGGATTTCTCCGAGCATCTGCATTGTTGAGGTAGCTCTTAAGGCTTAACACAGTTCACAGTTATGTTTTGATTTTATTTCAACTTTGTCGACTTTAATGTTTCTCCAAAGGATATTTTTTAAAGAAGGTAACATTTGATCTTTCATTGAAGTTTTTCTCTGATTTCAGATTCTCTTATCCTAGTATTGTTATCCTATTATTAACACTGACAACCGTGCTGAAAAACAAACAGTGCTTATCTGAGACATTAACGTCAGTTATGGCATCAGTATTTAATGGTGAACCCTTTGAAGTTAGGTTAGAGTCATTCTGAAGTCCTGGGTGAAGGCAACAACATGTTTAAAATCAAATGAATGCAAAGATATTGCACGATAAATGGTGCATGGCAGAAGTCAACTACTAAACACCAGCTTCAGAGGCCTTTGCTTTCATTGCATAAAATGTTTTCAATATAACAATTCTAGAACTTAATCATTTTAAATAAATGTTCTTCTTGCTGGGTCCCTTTTAAAAAATAATGCAAATAATGAAATACAAAACAATCCTCCTCCATGCTGGGTTCCTGACAGGTTCCTCATAGGGGATGATTATCAGAGTCAAATTGGTGAAGTGATGTCTGACTGCTGACCAGCATCAAGCTTGTGCTTGTAGAAACACTTTGTGTGTAATAATTAGGGAAGTTTTAGGGGCCTTGTACCAATCGACAGACCCTGGGTAGCCATGACGGGGAGTGAGGACAGATGCAGATGGGATATATGATGATGTGCCTCTGAGAGGATTTTATTTTAAATTAAAATACAAATGAAAAAGATGATTGAGGTGTCCATGGGAATGTGTAAATTAGAAAGGGGCACAGTGCCCTCCTTTGAAGGGGGAAAGTGCAAATTCTACTTTTAACTATTTTAGAGTTTAGAATTAAAGAGTTTATAGAAAATAGAATGAAAAAAAAAAACATTCAAAAATGGAATCTCCTGAGACCCCGAGGCGCTCTTGTGAGCCCGATCCACCTTCAGATCTTTGAGAAAAGGCCAATAAGATGTTGCCGAATTGTCGAGTTCAATTTGCATGCCACTCCCCTGACATACGGGGTATAAAAGTGAGATCGGGATGCAGATTCAGTCAGACCTTTTCTTCGGAGCTGAGCGGTCGTATTATAGCCAACTAAATACCACTGCCTTTTCCCATTCACCTGACTCTTCAAGAGTAATCTACTGCTGGATATGAGGCACATTCCAGTGGTTCTCTCTCCACTCTGCACTCCGCTGCAGATTACACCCCTGGGCACTTTGACAGCGCTTTAAAGAGAAATTACCTCTAAAAGAGTGTGTTTTCTCAATTTGAGCAAGGCAGTGATGTTGAACGTCTTTGTAAAGAAACGTTTAAAGATGCCTTTCCATCTCTGTGCCATTCCTCAATGCGGTCATTACCACTCCTCCTCTGACGGTCATGATCACTGCCTCACGTGCCTGGCAATAAGCACGTGGCTTTTTGGGAGCATCAGTGAGCACGGCTCTGCCGGGTAAATCCCCATGGTCCACCCACTCCCCGATACGCTCATTTGCTTAGCACTGGGATGACGCAGGCTTGCCTCACTGCCAGTCTTGCTCTTCTGGTACTCGCAAGATGGATGAGATGTTGATCCCTGCATCGGAGGGCGCCTTGCGGATACAGATGCCGAGGACTTGACAGGACTGCTGCCTTTGGGTGCGGCAGCCCAGTCTGAGTCCGGCGCGGAGATGAATGCCATGCTTTCCCGGGCTGCCGTGAGTGTTGGGCTGGATTGGAATATTCCACCCGCCCCCAACAATCGCGGCTGGATGTTTGGTTCCTGGGCTCAGCTGCGCCATGCACCCCCCCCCCCCCAAGTCTGGGAAGTGCATGACGAGCTGACGCGATCGTGAGGGGCACCTTTTACTGCCCGAATACGATCCTTCTACTCGTTCGCCCTCACTACTACTCGATGGGCCGACAGCCGAGTGTTATGCCATGATACCCCAGGTGAACAAAGTGATCACCGCACATCTGTCCCCGTTGAGCGTTACCACCTGGCGGAGTTGCCCGGCACTACCTTCCCGAGCCTGTAGAGTGAAGTTGTCACTGACGACAAAGGTTACAGTGCTGCTGGGAAGACCGCTTCTGCCCTTCACGCCATGGCCCTTCTCCAGGTCCATCAGGCCAAGGCTCTGAAAGAGCTAAACGAGGGTAGTTCTGAGCCCGGGGTGCTACAAGACCTGCGCTCGGCCTAAGGTCACCAGGTGCGCACTCGGGCAGACAATGTCCATGCTTGTGGTCCAGGAGCGCCACCTGTGGCAGAACCTGGTCGAGATGAGGGACGTGGACAATGCACACTTCCTAAATGCCCCCATTTCCCAGGTTCTGCGACACTGTTGATAACTTTGCCCAGCAGTTCTCGTTGGTCAAACAGCAGACAGAGGCAATTCAGTACATCTTGCCCTGGCACGGCTCAAGAGTGCGCACCCCATCTGTTTGCTGAGGGCGTCCCCCTGTTGCGACCCAACCCAACCAGTGGCCCCGCCCCATCCCAAGCCCAGCTCTCGGCCCTGGCGTAGAGCCCCCCGCAGGAGAGGGATGTCCCCCGCTTCTCCTGAGGAAGGACCTTCTTTCTCATGGACAGGGCACCCTCTGGCATCTGCGCCCAGATCACTGGAACCTCAATGTCTGGCTCTTGGACGGGATGCGGAAGATCTAAGCGGTCCACCACCAGCCATCGTAGACATGATCACTCAAGCCAGAGCTCCCTCTACCAGGCAGCTTTATGACATGAAGTGCGGCTTATTCGCAAATTGGTGTTCTTCCCGATCTGAAGACCCACAGAGGTGTGCGGTCAGGTCAGTGCTCTCATTCCTGCTGAAGAGGCTGGAGGGGCGGCAGAAGGTTTATGTAGCCACCATAGCGGCTCACCATGACGCAGTGGACGGTAAGTTGCTAGGGAACCTAATCATCAGGTTCCTTAGTGGCATCTGGAGGCTGAATCCTCCTAGTCCATGCCTGTTCCCCTCATGGGATCTCTCAGTGGTCCTCTTGGCCCTTCAGAGAGCACCGTTTGAGCCGCTAGAGTCAGTCGAACTAAATCTGCAAGCATTCTCTGTCAGCGACACTTGCCTGGAGTTTGGTCCGGCAGATTCTAACGTCATCCTGAGAACCTGACCGTGCTATGTGACCGTTCTTATGTCCCCTTTCAGGGATCAGGTAGTGAACATGCAAGCACTACCCTGGTAGGAGGCAGACCCAGCCTTAATGTTGTTGTGTTCGGTGCATGCTTTGCGCACCTGTTTGGATCACACGCAGTGTTTTAGATGCTCTGAGCAGCTCTTTGTCTGCTTTGGCGGACAGCAGAAAGAGAACGCTATCTCCAAGCAGAGGCTTGCCCACTGGATCATGAACGCCATTGCATTGGCCTACCAGACCCGCCCCCTTATGGGTTCGAGCACACCCTATGAGGAGTGTGGCATCCTTGTGGACACTGGCCAATGGCACCTCTCTTTTAGACATCTGCAGTGCGGCGGGCCAGGCTCATCCAGTATTTTGTCAGGTCCAAACACATACTGTAGAATTCAGTAATATGGAACAGTTGGCCGGGTATATCACTTGAGCATAGCGCCTTTCTACTTTCCTGAGGTGAAGATGTGCACTCTACTCCCCCAGTCAAGTTCACAAGTCATGGACCCTGGATGTCCTTCCTCCCAAGCCCTCTGGCTCCGAATTCAGTGGAGGAGTTCACAGCCAGACCCACTGAAGGCACCGGGTTGCCTCTATTGGAACAGGTGATCCATAGGTACTGATTACTCAGGGAACCCCCTGTGATGTATTATCCACGGTACAGTCCCCCTGTTAGCAGACCCGCATCTCCCTTGGGCAGAGTTCCCTCTGCATCCCGGCCACTGTGTTTGTAGAGCTCCTCCCATCAAGGCAGGACCTACCACCACGCCACTTCCATATGTGGCTGGTAAGCCCATGTGACGTATTTGCCACATGTTAACCTCCCCTGCTGGGCAGGATGTGGTCTCTGCTGGGTCTTTTCCCCCTGAAAGAAAAGGATAGGGAAAGAACACCTTCCCCCGATGCGTGTTATAGCATTAGATGGCCCCAGCTACATTTAACACTCTATGGAGTGAAAACATAGAGAGAGAAATGGCCATGGGCTGCTTCCATGCTAGTTAAGTCGTTTCCCCCCCCCTCCCCCCTTCAGAGATGTGGGGAATTACATGAGGTCTTTTGGGGTGTTGAGGAAGTTTACGTGCAGTCTGATGCACCTGCTATTTTTGCACCCAGCAGCTTGCGTGCACCTGCATCAGCAGTCCACGTAACACAGATCAGTTTTGTGGCGTTTTTCGATAGGGACCCTTAGTGTCACTACATCGACACAACGTCAATTGAGTGACAGAAGGGGAACGTCTTGGTTACTGTCGTAAACTCTGTTCCCTGATTGACATTCTTGGAATTATAAACAAGCCCGAGTTTTGTAATCGTAATGCACGTGACAGTATATAGCATGTCATAAGGTAACTTAAGTACTGTGGAGCTAGACCATTCAAAGCTTTGTATGCAGTTAACAGAATTGTTTAATTAATATAAAAATGTACAGGTAGCCAATGTAACGATGAGAGAATGGGGCTAAGAATTGGTTCTAGTCAGCACTCTGGCAGCTGCATTTTGAACCAATTGACATTTATTTATTGAACTTGCTGGTCAACCTCCCTATAATGCAATACAGTAATCTAGTCTTGAGGTAATGCATTCATTAATTACATTTTCGGCATCAGCACTCCATTCTTAACATTTGTTTGATTTGGCAATTCCTCGTTTACACATAAAAAGTGGTAGCTATCTGATAAATAGGACCTAAACCCTGCTAATGCAAGTCCACTAATGCCAACATAATTCTCCAGCCTATTCAAGAGAATGTTGTGATCTATCGCATCAAAGGCAGCACTAAGATCTAAAAGCACTAGAATAGAAATGCAGCCACTATCAGAAGATAAGAGCAAGTCATTTGTAACTCTGATAAGTGCAGTCTCTGTACTGTGATGGGGCCTATATCCTGACTGAAATTCTTCTTATATTCAAAATCTCTGGATAAATTAACATAGTTGGGAGGACACTTCATATTCTAGTATGTCTGACATTGAAATACTGATTTGAAATCAATCAGTAATTAGCCAGATCTCTAGGATCAAGCTGTGGCTTCTTAATAAGTGGTTTTATAACTGCCATTTTATAGTATCTTGGGACATATCCTAAGGATAGCGAAGAGTTTATAATATTGAGAAGAGGTCCTCAGATTACAGGGAATACCTCTTTTAAGAGATTAGTTGGTATTGGATCTAACATACACTACAGGTCAATAGTTTTGAAACACTTACTCATTCTTTATTATAATTTTTTTTCTTCACATTTTAGAATAATAGTAAAGTCATCAAAACTATGGAGTAACCTAAATGGAACTATGGGAAATGTTGTGACAAAACAAAATCCAAAATAAAATCAAAACTGTGTCATATTTTAGCATCTTCAAAGTAGTCACCCTTTGCCTAGAATTTGCATACATGTACTCTTGACATTTTGTCAACCAACTTCTTGAGGTATCACCCTGGGATGCTTTTAATACAGTATTGAATGAGTTCCCATCTATGTTGGGCACTTACTGGCTGCTTTTCTTTTGGTCCAAGTCATCAGTTTAAAATGTTTAGTTTTATAATGAAATAAATTAATATGGTTTCACAATTATATTTTTGTCTACAAAATGTCTCGGTTACTGAAATAACCTCCGTTCCCTGATGGGGGGAACGAGACTTTGTGATGTGGGTCTAGCGATAGGGAGACCGTAACATGGAAGATACATCACAGGGGGTTACCAGGGTAACCGGCACCTGTGGAGCACCTACCCCAGAACAGGGCATGCTAGCACACATGCTGGGTCCGACTACAAATTCCTCCACCGAATACACAAGCCAGAGGGCTAGGGAGGAAGGACATTCAGGGTTCATGGGTTTGTGAACTCGCATGGGGGGAAGGAGTGCATGTCTTCGACTCATGGAGGGGAAAGGCACTACAGGCAAGCGATACACCCAGCCAGCTGTCCGTATTCCCAAACTTACCTTTTCGTACCTGACAAAACAAAAGGACGAAACTGGCTCAACCCAGAGATTGTAAAATCTCACAAAGGTATTGGGTGTTACCCAACCCCTTGCCCTGCAGATGTCTGCTAGATAGGTGCCGTTGGCCAGTGCCCACGAGGATGCCACACTCCTTATAGAGTGTGCTCAAATTTCCAAAGAGGCGGGCACGGCCTGGGCCTGGAATGCCAAAGCAATGGTATCAATGATCCAGTGAGCAAGCCTCTGTTTGTAGACAGCATTCCCTTTCCGCTGTCTGCCAAATCAGACAAAGATCTGTTCAGAGTGCCTAAAGCTATGCATGCGGTCCAAGTATATGTGCAAAGCATGCACCGGACACAGCAATGACAAGGCTGGGTCTGTCTCCTCCTGGGGCAGCGCTTGTAGGCTCAGCACCTGATCCCTGAAGGGGGTTGTGAGAACCTTGGGCATATAACCTAGTCGGGGTCCCTGGACTACGTGAGAGTCTTCTGGACCGAACTCCAGGCAGTGTATCTCTGACAGAGAACGCCTGCAGTTCCCCAACGCTCTAGATGGAAGTGAGCGTGGTCAGGAGGTCAGTCTTCAACAAGACAGCCTTCAACTCGACTGACTCTAGGAGCTAGAACGGGGCTCTCCGTAGGCCCAGAAGGACCAGGGAGAGGTCTCATTAGGTAAAGAGGCAAGGCCAGGAGGGTTCATCCTCCTGACGCCTCTCAGGAGCCTGATGATCAAGTCATGCTTTCCTAAATACTTACTGTCTACTGCATCGTGATGTGCCAATATAGTGGCTACATACACCTTAAAGGTGGAGGGGGACAGCCACCCCTCCAACTTCTCCTGCAGACAGGAAAGCACTGACCCGACTGCGCATCTCTGGGGGTCTTCGCCTCGGGAAGGTACCAGAGTGGGCAGTGGGAGGATTCCCAGGAAGCAAACAGGTCTATTTGTGCTTTGCCAAATAATCTCCAAATTAGCTGGACTGTATCGCCTCTGTCTGTTTCTTCACCACCGAGAACTGTTGGGTGAAGTCCTCGCTGAATTCAGCTCACTGAACACAACCGCTGGGCTCCGAAGAAAAAAATCTGAATGAGTGGTTGTGAGCCAGCTCCTTTTATAACCATATGCCCTGGAGTGGCATGCAAATTCCACTCGCCAATTCTCATTGGACTTTCCTCAAAGATTTGAGGTGTTTGGGGCTCCCAAAAGTGTCAACACAAATGAGTGAGTGACAGATAATATATAAAATATTTTTTATATCATGAGAAACATTCCTGTCAAGTCTTTCAAAAGTTTTGACCGGTAGTGTTCATGTTGTGGCTTTTGATGTTTTGATAAGTTTTGTTAGCTCTTCTTGAACTATGACAGCAAAGGATTGAAGTTGCTCATGAGCAAAATTTCTGTGGTGCTGTAACAGTTTATTGCATAGTTCCAATTTTATTTCTGATTATTTCAATTTTATCAATAAAAATTTCCTGAAGTCATTACTTTTGTGCTGCGATGGAATATCTGTCTCAGTCGAGGCTTTATTCCTAACCAATTTAGCCACAGTAGTGAATAAACACCTAGGATTTAGTGCCTGTCTGTAGCTACAGACACCATCCTTCCATGGACCTCGAAATACCTCTCATTTTGTATTCTTCCACTTGTGCTCCATTTTCCAAGCTGCTCTCTTGAGAGCATGAGTGTGATCATTGTACCACTTTGCAAGGCTTTTTCTTTAATCTTCTTTAATCTAAGGGGGGGTATAATCTATTTTATAAACAGCTACTGTCATCATCCACCAAATTTTGCTAACAGATATTGATAAAGCTCACTAGCTAGCTAATGCCGACATAGGCTATCTTATATATGCAGTCAATGTATCATGCAAAGAAAAGTGATTACTTCAAACTACAGTCTTGCATAGTCAGACCTATATCCACACTTTGTTTTAGCCCTGTTCCAGCACTGGTGATTCAAATATAAAATACAGTCTAAATACAAAGTTCGTAGTAAAACAATCATAACTGTGTAATTTTAATTATGCTACCTCCTCTGTCAGCATGGTGTCTATGAATCACATTCAGTCTCTTTGTACATCATTGTTTTGGTCGATGCTTGCTCGCTCGTGTCCCTACGGAGGGTGTGCACAAGCGTGAGTATGAACATCGGGTAGCTGACTGCAGATCATTTAACGGCCACAGGTGTCATTTATAACAAGGGTTTCTGAATCTTACATACTGCACCTTTAAGCATTATTAGTTCAAAAGACTTAAACTTATATCCTGTCCTCTGAGTAACACCAAAAACTTCACTGTAAATTGTAGCAACACCTCCTTCATGAACCTAGATGAGGCTCATGTTTATAACAATAATCAGGTGAAGTAGATTAATTTTAAGTAATATATATATCTTTGTCTGAAACCTGGCTTAAACCAGATGAATATATATATATATATATTCATCTGGTTTAAGCCAGGTTTCAGACAAAGAGAGCACATCCAAACTTTTGTAGAAAGAAATCTAATGTTTAGTAGCCCTACTGTTATGATTTTATCTTAGTTTATCTTCAATTTTTTTTTTTCAAGTTTGGCTTTAATAAAAAAAAAATCTAAATTATGTAGTGAGCGTTTTGTCTTTGGTAGTTCGGGGAACAGACACAGTCTCTATGTGATATCTAGGTGATACAGTCTCTATGTGTCGTAGTTTATGTGACCTGTGTGACATCTCAAGGCTACTAGCAGGCGTTCGTATTAACCAGTTTGTCTGCTTCCTGACCTGGGCCCCCATTAGTCAGATACTATCATTATTAAGACTATGAGCCAAATTACTAGAGAGGAGAGCGACACTTTCCCTGGAGGGATGGAGTCCATTCTTTTTAGCAGGTCAAGTCTCCCCAAAATCTTTTCCAATTGTCTATAAATCCTATGCTATTCTCCAGACACCACTCAGACATCCAGCCATTCAGTTACACTAATCTACTATAAACCTTGTCACCACGATGAGCAGGGAGGGGGCCAGAGCTTATTACAGTGACATAGTTTTTGCAAGTTCACACACCTTTTTAACATTATCTCAAGTGATCTCCAACTGGTGAAGCCGGACATCGTTAGTGCTGACATGAATAACATGAAAGTCTACGTTTAGCATTAGCCAGCACTTATAAATTTCTTTTGATGTCAGATGCTCTAGTACAAGAAATAGATTTTACAATAGTGGCTAGAGTCTCTATTTCCATGTTCCTTTCAATAGAATCACCAATTATTAGGGAACTTTCAACATGATTCTCAGTGGGTGCATCACTGAGTGTCACCCAATCACCAGCTGCGGGGGTTCTTCAGCCGGAACCAAAGTGTGCATGTTGCTCGCTGTACTACCCGTTTGTATATCAAAATATTCCTGTTTGTTGGAGCATCCTAACTGGGGGTGCATTTCCCAGAAGCATTGTTAGCCAAATATAGTTGCATGTTCCAGCTTTACCAACATAATTCAGCTATTTGTTTTTTCCCAACTATGTCACACAACAGATGTGTGACAAAGTTACTATGGTTTCGGTCATGGCCAGCTAGCTTAATTTCTCCAACGACACATTGTACTATGGCAGTTAATCAGTTAAGTTACAGTATGTTAAGAAGTTAGTGTACAGGAACACGTACCCCAGCTCGACATTGCAAAGGTTTGACACTGGACTATTTGTTTGTCTGACTAATGGAAGTTAGGGTGTGTTTAGAAAAAAAAAATTAAATGTTGAATTGTTTTTGGTGACACTGTTGACGTAGAAACTACACTCTTCAGCATGAACAGAACAATGATTAAACAGACAAGTCATAATCCCCAAAGTGAGTTCAATCATTTCCTGCTCAATTTAGATTTACTCTGAGAACTGAATAGTAGTGCTACATGTCAAAGATAAAATTAAACCCTTCACAGTGACAAGATTTTGATGTGAATTACAGTATTGATAACAGGTTTGGCTGAATGGTCAGGGGAAATAAGAATGCAGAACATAGCCCTGAGAATGGGGAATGGGGAATAGGGTTTAATATCGCAGTGTCAAAATGAGAAATAATAGATGTGATTTTAATCCGATTTTAGTCACTGACATTTTGTGCTCTTCAATAGATTGAGCAATTCATACAGGGAAAGATATTAGAAAGCAACCATGCAAGAGAGTGAGAGAGAAAGCATTTAAAACCAATACAAATAAAATCAATGATCTTCATTGGGTTTAAACATGTGTACAGATACTCTCATGTTTCTTGTAAAAAGAGTGATTTATCCCACCTTTGATTTACATTCATGGATGCTTGTAATAGACAGGGTAGCTTTAATATGTGCTGTTGTGGAACTCTTGTAATTGGATAAAATAATGAAATATTAATTTATTTTAGCTAGATAGAATATCAGAAAGTGCTTTCTTCTTTTTGCTACTTTGCCTCATGTTCAAATGCATGAAGATAAAGAAGGAATAGTCAAACCTAAAATGAGGAGGAGGAATGTAGATGATTACAGGTCATGTTTGTTATCTGGTGCAATGACATGCATACATGTGGCTTAGGCTAAGTGTTCAATGGTTTTTTGGGGCCACTGTATGTTTCTCTATTGCAATTTCTCAGTCAGTGCTAAGAGGTGATGGTAATACATGGTTTATTTTTGTCTTAGAGTTTTAATGAGATTCATGGGCATATTCAATAAACAGTTACACTACATTTGTGCATGGTATTTTAGCTTAAAGACCTGCTTCTTATTCACTAACCACCAGCAATCTAGTTTAAATATTTAAGTCTGTGTCTTGAGTATTTATATTAAATCATTGTAATTTCTTTCATGCCTCCTTGGCTCAATGTAGATTGTGCTTCGTTCACAATATTGCCTGGTGCAGTTTTAGGAATGCTCCAGCTCTAATATGTGAGGTAAACTATGGGAACCCGGGTGGTCCGAACAGCTGGGGGGGGGGGGGGGGGGGGGGGGCATAATTGTCAAGGTGGGCCAAGCTCATGAATGGGTGGACTATATTAATCATGTCATCAAATATATCGATCATATCTATATGTGCAGTGTAGTCAAGCAAACGTTAAGCACGTTAAAGAGATTATTCAGGTGCCTGGATCTCAGTAGTGGAGTAATGCTGTTCAGTCCAGGCAGAGTGAGCCAGATCATGGTGGTCAGTCTACTGATAATATCAGCTGCACTGTACAGTGCAAAACATAAAATTAATGATGGTGAATGTTTGGCAAAAAATGACCTCATATATCAATATTCTGTACATTTTGTTTCATAAATGAAGCATACACATTTAAAAATGTTTTCCTCCACTTTAAAATAATGAGCGCTTGCAAATATTGGATTGATCAAAACAAGTTGGTCCGAAAATCTCTGCAACACACTCTGCTTGCACTGTTAATGTAATTTATGTACTTTTTTCTTATTTGTTGAAAACCTGTTTGTTCCCAAAACCAGCACATAGAACACTTTCCAGCACATTAAGTAGAACTGAAGCAGTTAACGTTGAAACTGCAACCAATGCATCATTTCATTATGCAGTTTACCTGGCTGCGGTTTACAAACCTGTTTTGAAAAGGAGAAAAACAGAGAAAAGGATCATTCCTGTGTGGTCTGATGATTCGAATCAAGGCTTGATGGGATGTTTTGATTGTACCGATTGGGAAATGTTCAAGTCTGTATGTATTGATTTGGAAAATCTCACAGAGACTGTGACTGCTTACAA
The DNA here is from genome assembly GCA_032164185.1 of Moxostoma hubbsi. Lineage (NCBI taxonomy): Eukaryota > Metazoa > Chordata > Actinopteri > Cypriniformes > Catostomidae > Moxostoma > Moxostoma hubbsi. The sequence goes on along the minus strand of JAVLUX010000215.1, from coordinate 15,119,322 downwards.
TGTATTTTGTGAAGACTTGGTCATTCAACAGAAACCTTGTATGTTATTTTCGAATGCCAAGCCATGGATCACTAAATATGTTAAAAATGTAATAAATGTGAGGAATAGTTATTTTAAGGGAGATAGCACTTGGTATAGAGAGGCTCAGAAACAAGTGAGAATTGAAGTATAATTAGATAAATTGCATTTTAAGGAAAAGGTAGAGACTTTGTTTATAAATAGATAATCTCATTTAGACTGTGATGCAGTGAAGTCTATCACTGGTACCAAACAGAAGACTAAAAGTATTGATGTTAGGAGGGAATGAACCAGCAGATGATTTTAATTTATTTTATACTCGATTTGACTCTGAATTTTCTGATTATAATGGGATGATTCCAGACACATCTGTCCAATTTCAAATCAGTATAGCTGATGTTCAGAAATGTTTTAGTCAGGTTAAGGCTAAGCAGACCCCAGTTCTGATCTTATTGGTGGCAGAGTGCTGAGGAACTGCGCAGAGCAGCTTTCAGATATTTATTCATTTATTTTCAATAAATCACTAACGCTCTCTAAAGTCCATAGTAGTTACAGTTGCTAAGACAACCAATCTTGTTTCTTTTAATGTATATAGGCCGGTGGCACTTGCTTTTTAGAGATCAGAATCAGCTTTATTGCCAAGTATGCTTGCACAAGGAATTTGTCTTGGTGACAGGAGCTTCCAGTGCACAACAATACAAAAACAGCAGCAAGACGTATATAATTAAAAACAAAACAAAGAAAAGAAAATATGAAAAAAATAATCCAAATAAATTATTATACATATACTGTACGTACAAACACTCAGACACACACCTACATACATACCCACATACACACACGTAGTGCAATCTAATAAAAATCTGTTATATAAAGAACAAAAATACAGTATATTATTTACAGTGCAATTTATGTAATGGCAGAAGTGGATATGTTAGATAATACAAGTAGACTTAAACTGTGTATTGCACATAATTATTGCTCAATGGGGCGGCTTTAACTGTTTATGAGATGGATAGCCTGAGGGCAAAAACTGTTCCTGTCGGTTCTGGTGCTCAGAGCTCTGAAGTGTCAACCAGAAGGCAGGGCAGGGTGTGTGGGTCTTTTGAAAAAAATAGTCAGGAAAGAGATCTTAGACAGGGATAGCACTTGACCCTCTGCAGTTTGCATGTAGTCCAGGTAGAGGAGTGGACTATATTATTTGTACTTTGCTAAATATGGTTTTGAGGCACCTGGAAGGGACAAAAATCATGTACGCTTGCTTTTTATTGATTTTTCTTCTGCTTTAAATGGATTCAGCCCCATATCTTAGCAAGAAAATGTATTGAAAATTTTCATTGGAATTTTAAAATTATGTGTTGGTTGATTTTTTTAACTAATAGACCTCAAAGTGTATGAGTTAATGGTGCGCTGTCTAATTCATTGTTGTCTTCCACTGGTTTGCCACAGGGTTGTGGTCTGTCCCCTCTACTGCTTTCTTTATATACCGATGATTGTCAGAGTTATTTTGAGGGGAGACACATTATTACATTTGCAGATGATTCAGTCTCTCCTCAGTGAGTTATATGGTAGTCATGGTCCACTGTTAGATCATTTTATTCAATGGAGTGATGCTTCATTTTTAAATATCAATGTTTCTAAAACAAAAGGGATGTCTATCGATTTCTGTAAGAATCCGGCACCTGTTGAGCCTGCTGTCATGTAGATGTGGTCAAGCAATACAAATATTTAGGTATAGTACTCATGACAAATTACATTTTGAGACAAACACTGATGTCATTAGAGGGAAAGCACTTCAGTGCATGTATTTTCTGAGGAAACGTTGTAGTCTTTATGAAAATGTTATACGCTTGTTTTATTGAATCTGTCTTTACATTTTCCATTACTTGCTGGTATGGAAATCTTACTGTAAGGAATAGGGGTAAGTTCAGTAATATAGTTAAAATGTGTAGGAATACGAGACAAGGGTGACTGATTTCAATCACCCACTGTTTACTGAATTTCAATTGCTTCCCTCGGGCCGGAGATTTAAACTCCCTTTCTGTAAAACAAATAGATATAGAACTTCTTTATCCCTGCAGTGATCATGTTTTGAATGGCTCATTATAACGCAAGTCAGTTTGTGTAGGTTGTGTTGTTGTACATATGTGTGTATACTGCTGTCTTCAAAACAAACGGTGTTTTAAGGTCAATACATTTGAGTTAAATTGAGTTAAATGCTTCCAGAATGTGATAAAGTTAAAGGCCTATTCACACCAAGACCAAATTTTCAGTGTGAATGTTCATTCTAAACAAGCTTCTAAATAGGAACAATGGATTCCCATGGCGCTATTAACACCGGGTCCGATAAATCATCCGCCGACAATCCAAAGGTTTTTTTTTTCAGACTGTAAGAGTTCAAAAAAACTCTACATTCTTTCTTTTTAGAATATTTGTGCAATTTGCTGATATCTTATATTGTATAATATCTCTTAATGTACATTATATATATTTATACCACGGGTCTGTTGAATGCTTGATTCTGATTGGTTCACGGATGTTCTAAGATATGCAATTATTTTTCATGTAAACGCATGGCTATAAAGTAGTTCCAGGTCTTGACCGCATAACGGTTCCATATCACTTTGCCAATTTATTTAAGTTATTTCAAAAAGCCCTATAGGCAATCACAGCAAAATAACCAATTCAAAGTCATTGGTTAAAGTAAATCGGTTAAGTATGTCAAGACTTTTTCATGTCAAAATTCCCATATGTTAATATTATACACTTCGTTGTCTATGCAAACGCAAGCAAATGCATGTTTGAACCACACTTCATGTCAGTATACATACGAATACTTGTGAGATCATGTTGTTTACGGCAAACAAACCAAAAAACAAACACACTGTATTGTTCATTATTTGATTTTGTAATCTATTTCTTTGAAATGCATTGTACTTTGCAATAATTTTTCAACATGATTATGCTCTCAGTCGGAAAAAGATGAGAAATATATTAGTGGTTTATAACTGACATTAAATATATATAACATTATGTATCATAAGTAAATAATTGTAGTTTTTGTGTTGGTGTAGAGCTCATAGAATCACAATTCACACATATTTCTAGGATGGGCCTTTATGTATGTTACCTTGAAACTACTGAAATATAGATAGAACAAAAATGAAACATCACACTGGTCTTGAGAGTGAAAAAATGAAATGAGTCAATTGATGTTTGGAAGATATAAATTATATCTATGAGAGAGTTTGCAAGGCCACAGGCCATAAGCGCAGCGTAGTTCTAGCAGGAAGACTAGCAGCTGTACATCATCGCACCATTAGCTAGGTTACTCTTAGCCATTCGCATGTAAGCCAATGCTTTATAAGTCTGCTCACAATCTAACACATTGCTGTTTCATTGTGCTAACACGGCATCCTCCACCACCCCACCACCAGTTGAGTCCTTCCTGCACTGGTGTAGGCTCCTCGCCCCTGCCTCCTATCTCCGGCAGGATATGACGGTTCCGAGTACAACTTCTTCGGACTGCCAGATGGGGCTTACACCAAAGAGAGACATTACATTTCTGCGTTATATTCATCAAATAAATGTCACCTTAAATTTCACTCAGGCCTGCGAGTCTTCCTGATAGAAATAATTTTAATATGATGTTTTTGCACATATCTTGTGTACTTTCAAAGATGCTTATACACCTACGGAGCACTTTATTAGGAACTCTATGACCTGTATCTGCATGATTTTATGCATTGCACTGTTGCCACACGATTGGCTGATTAGATAATCACATGAATAAGTAGGTGTACAGGTGTCCTTAATAAAGTGCTCAGTGATTGTATGTGTATTTGTGTTACGATGAGGCGGCAGACGAGGAGTGGGGATCTAAATGCAGCTTTATTGAACAAATCAAAACAACAAAAATGTAAAAATGGTAAATGGTCTGCACTTATATAGCGCATTTTTCTAACCTCAGAGGTTACCAAAGCGCTTTACACTGTGTCCCAATCACCCATTCACACACACACACTCATACACCAATGGCGGCAGAGCTGCCATGCAAGGCGCTAGCCTGCCATCAGGAGCAACCTGGGGTTCAGTGTCTTGCCCAAGGACACTTCGGCACATGGAGTCGTATGGGCCGGGATTCAAACCACCAATCCTGCGATTAGTGGCTGACCCGCTCTACCACCTGAGCCACAGCCGCCCCCAGGAACAAAAAAAACACAGGAACAAACAAAAGGTCCACGATGGGAAAACGAAAGTAATGAAGAGGAAAACAAACCGACAGGAACAAGCAGGAACTCGGGCTGAAAACATAAAAGGACAGAAACAGGCAGGAACACGGGCTGGAAACGATATTAAGGTGACACACAAACGGCTGGCAACAACATTCAATAACTGACAAAGGACTGACAAAACAACAGGGCTTAAATACACAAGGAACTGAACGAGGGAATGACAGGCAGGTGGGGATGATGAGGGAGTGATTAGGGCCGGGAATTGTGGGAAATGTAGTTTAGAGTGAAGGTGAGGGAAAAACACAAGGCAGACAATGGGAATCGTGACAATTTGATTGTAAAAATAATTTCCTTATCTAATGACATATAGCCATTAATCTATTTCCTTGTTGGCTGTATTTAGCAACTTGTTATGGATTGTTATGGAACTATGGATTTTTAATAGTCAACTACTCAATCCTATTAGTCAAAGCCAATTTTGACTAGATGTGACACCATCCACCCCCAGAAAATCCACTCCCCTACCCATTGAATTTAGCAGTATACGCAGTACAATAGAAATATCTAATGAAAGATGTAATGGGTTTTAGCTAGTTATACTGTATGTAATTAAATATAGTAACAGAGCTATATGGCGTCAAGCTTTAGACAGCTTGCTATGCTGTGTATGTGAAAGGATCAATTGGAATAAACATCAACCATTATGTTATCTCCTCATAAGCACCTTTTTTAAATTAGAAATGTGCAATAATAGGTGGGCATACAGTACATTGAGCTCTAACATAGCTAAAAGTTAATATAAGTGTCTGAAAATATTTTAATGTTGCCTGGACTTCCTGTAGCTGCAAGCAGACCCCCCCCCCCCCCTCCTGTTGCAGACACTTGTACAGATAATAACAGGTGGAAAAGAGATCTAGCATGCAGGATGGGGATGCATTCCTTCATGTCATCATACTCCAACATCAAACACTTTTCATGTTCTGGAAGGAGTGAACTGCAACCAGGTCAGATGTCCAAACACACAAAGTTGTGATGATCATGTTGAAAATCACTAACTAGCGCTAACTGGTGCCTTTTCAAATTATAATGCATAGCACTGACGGCCAAAAGTTTTGAATAATGTACAGGTTTTGAACTTATGGAAAGAAATTGGTACTTTTATTCACCAAAGTGGCATTCAACTGATCACAATGTATAGTCGGGACATTAATAATGTGAAAAATTACTATTACAATTTGAAAGTAATGCAAACTACTTCAAAGAGTTATCATAAATAAATCCTCCACGTGTATCAATGACAGCTTTGCAGATCCTTGGCATTCTAGCTGTCAGTTTGTCCAGATACTCAGGTGACATTTCACCCCACAAATCCTGTAGCACTTGCCATAGATGTGGTGGTCTTCTCAGACACTTCTCATGCACCTTACAGTCTAGATGATCCCACAAAAGCTCAATGGGGTTAAGATCCATAACACTCTTTTCCAATTATCTGTTGTCCAATGTCTGTGTTTCTTTGTCCAATCTAACCTTTTTTTTCTGTTTCAAAAGTTGCTTTTTCTTTGCAATTTTTCCCATAAGCCCTGCACCCCTGAATCTTCTTTTTACTGTTGTACATGAAACCTTATGTTACTGTCGTAACCTCCGTTAACGACAGTTATCAACGACAGAGGAGTTATCTTGTCTCCTCAGCACAAAACCTGAATGGAATTCCAGCTCCTTTTATACATGTATCTCCAGGGGAGTGGCATGCAAATTCCACTCGCCAATTCTCATTGGCTTTTTCTCAAAGAATGGGAGGTGTTCTGGACTATCAAATTGACCCCTAGTGTCACTACATTGACACAACGTCACGTGAGTGACAGAAGGGGAACTGGTGTTGATTGAGTAGAATTCAATGAAGCTGTCATCTGAGGACATGTGAGGCATCCATTTCTGAAACTAGAGACTCTGATGTACTTATCCTGATTAGTTGTAAATCTGGCCTTCGACATCTCTTTATGTCCTTGTTAGAGCTAGTCCTTTGTCTTTGAAGACTGTAGTGTACACCTTTGTATGAAACTGTATAAAAATCTTATAGCCTTCATTCCTCAAAACAGTGATTGACTTCCAAGTTTCTAGAGAAAGCTGTTTCTTTTTTTACCTAATATTAACCTTAAGACATGCCAGTCTCTTGCACTGTGGGAAGACAATGTTGAGCTTAATTTAACAAACCAAATAACTTTCAATTGTTTTTGATATAATGGCAAGTGATTTTATAGTACAAAATTAGCAATTTAGCAGGATAAGGTGTTGGAATGATGGCTGCTGGAAATGGGGCCTTTCTAGATATGATCAAAAATTACTTTTTTCAAATAGTGATGGTGCTGTTTTTTTATATCAGTAATGTTCTGACTATAGTTTGTAATCAGTTGAATGCCACTTTGGTGAATTAAAGGACCAATTTCCTTCCGAAACAGCAAAATCTCTACATTATTCCAAACTTTTGGCCACCAGTGTACATTTGAGCAACATCGCTCTTTCAGTGCCGAGACATCAACCTCCACACCTGCTGGTGAGTTTCTGAAACATAGGATGGCAGGGGTAGAGTGAGTTCTATAAAGTAATAACCGATTGGACAATTCAGTAATATTCATCAGGGTAGGGTTGCACCAGCTGTGTGTAAGTTCTCACGTAAGTTGGGATGTAAAGTTCACAGTAAGGGCATAGTAACTACTTGTTAGTTTGTAACTAAGTCAGTGCTTAATTTGGTTGAACCACCTGTCAACTGTAATAAATTATACAGCTAATATCCCCATTAAAATATGATACGTAATAAAAGATGATTTGATGAATAATATATTTTCCCTATGGAAATAACAATATTATAGGAAACATATCTAAAATAAATGGAGGGTTGATATATAAATACTAATTCAAGTATTTATATAAAGTATTTATACCATATATATATATATATATATATATATATATATATATATATATATATATATATAGAATGTGGCTTCTAAGGCTTCTTGACACCGAGTGACACACCCTGAAAACCACGACATGCTGAAGAGCCGCTAAAAAGTATGTCTGTCTGTCTGTCTGTCTGTCTCTCTCTCTCTCTCTCTCTCTCTCTCTCTCTCTCTCTCTCTCTCTCTCTCTCTCTCGTCAACTTCATAATGTATGTCGAAATAATTGATGCCCGTCACGCAAAACATGAGCTCTCTGATGTCATAAAATATCAGTCTGCTTTTTTATTCCATCTGTTAGGCCTGGTCGGAGGCTTCCGTAAATATTAAGTTTATACGTAGGGTTAATGGTCCAATTCTCAAATATTTCGTAGTGTGTAAATTGTGACTTAGTGCCCATTTACGTCACAACTAGGCTAAGTTTGAACTTATGCACAGCTGGTGCAACCGGCCCCAGGAAAGTGCTACCTGATTTATTTCCTACAGGCGCATTTTGTAAATCACTTGGAAAGCCCTAAAGCTGCTAAAGTATCATCCTAATCAGTTAGGAAAAATGTAGTCCTGCAAATATTGTGAATTTGCACACAATAGCCAGTGCAGGAGCCAGATTTTGTGTAGGTAATCATTGGCTAAAGAACAAACTGATTTGATGCTGTATATGATTAAGAGGGCTGACTCACAGCTGTATAGAACCAAATATAATCAAGATAGTTGCAGGTTCAGTTTCACTTTATAATTGTTTTCCAAGCCCTACAGATCCTGAACAGATGAGACACGATCATTTGACACTTCAAGAATAGTGAATAAAAAAACATAGCATTCTAAGTTGCTGTTCTTCTCACCACAATTGTACAGACAGGCTATCTGAGTTACCATAGACTTTGTCATTTCGAAACAGTCTGGCCATTCTCTGTTGACGTTTCTCATCAACAAGGCTTTTGCATCCACAGAACTGCTGCTCATGATGTTTTTTGTTTTTGGTACCATTCTAAGCAAATTCTAGAGACTGTCGTGTGAGAATACCCCAGGAGATCAGCAGTTACAAAAATAATCAAACCAGCCCGTCTGCACTCCACACAACTAAGCAATTATATATACACACATACATTTGATTGAAAAAGACACTATCAAATGCTCGCCTAAACAGTGCGATCCATGTTTAGCAAAGCAGTGTAACTAAACTATCACCAGATGATGACAACTGATGACGGCTGAATGATGTTGCACGAGCCAAAGAGAGTTGTTAAACTCACCGCTGATTGCTGAGGCTCATGCTTATGAATGCTGAGTTTTCCACAGAAAGTGCTCTGGTATTTCAGATGGTGAGGCAATTTGATCAAAAATCAGTTGGATTGGCGTGCCAAATTTGGCCCACGGGCCACCAGCTGACTAGCTCTGGTATAGCATAATCTTTGCCGGTTGACACATTTTTACTGTTGAAGGTCATATAGACCAGCCCTATAATATACAATATTATTTTTCACCTCAGAGCTTGTTCACTTAAATAAACAAGTTTAGGTTCTGATACAGTAAATGTTTTATTTTTTTATTATTATTATGATTATTATTATTGTGTAGTTTGAACATGCAAGTGGGCCCTCTTCCCCTATTCACATACTATAAATCTAGACAAGATGAAGGAGCCTGCCTGCTCTTTCAAAAATCAGATCAGAACTAAATCTACTGAAAACATATGAAACAATCAGAAATAAGTAGCTCTGTTATATGAATGCATATTTAGCTTCGGCAGAAAGTAGTTTAATTTTTCAATCAATGTCTTGTTGCAGCACTGAACGACGGAAACTTTAAGGACCAAAGCAATGATTAAGGAATGTCCAAGAAATATACAATAAAAATGGCACTGCAGGAACAGCATAAAAACAACAAAGAAAGAAAAAAATCCCTATATACCCATGAAGGTTGTGTTTTTTTTTGGCAGTAGAGGGACAGAGATGAATGTGATCTCTTTTAAGATTTTGATTAAGAAAATTCAATTAAAATATTATAGAAAATAAGGGGGTACTTACCTCAGGGTAGGTAAAGTACAAAAAGCTATTGAACATTTATTGAACAATATTTTTGCTCAGGGAAAAAGATACACTTCAATTTAACACATGCTGTCCCTTCATGTCATCATGCCCCAGTAGCAGGGCATATTTTCACAATATATACACAGTAGTAAGTTGTCACTATGGGTACCATACAATTGCCTATTATAGGATGTAAATGGATTTTTTTTTTAACCAATTTTAAACATTTGAAACAATTATGAGGCACAAAGCAATTATTAAAACAGCAAAAAGTGTAATTTAAGTCAGGTTTGAACTAGGTGTTTGCAAACAGGCTGCTAGATAAACAAGCATTTATGAAATTGGACATTTGAATCAAAACATTACAGTTACTGAGATTTAGCCCTTGTGACAACTTGTCTCCCCCATATACTGTTAATTAGTAAAAGTTTTATTATTATTATTATATGAATATTACTGTGGCAGGGCGGAGGGCGGGGCCGGGTCGTGACGATACACACCCGGTCCCGTATCAGGCTAATCAAGCCTCCGAGAGGGATAAAGGCCGATGGCAGATGGTGGTGCGACAAGAGAGATAATTTACGGACATGTCCGTCATGTGTGTTTGTCCTTTGTTTTAAGTTTATCATTAAAATATTATTTACATTGTCAAGCCGGTTCTCACCTCCTCCTTGCCCTTTAACTACGTTACACACAAACATAAACACATACAGGGCAGCCACCCATAATTTTCTGTCTCTCTCGAACCGTCGTCATCGGCCGCCTTTATCCCTCGCGCACCCCCCATCAGGCCGATTGGGGACCGGGCGTGTGACATTCTAGCCCGGCCCCGCCCCCCTCCAATCTACAGTTTCATATTTAAATTATGACAGACATTAAAAAAGGGATATCTAAGAAGAAAAAAAAAATAATAAATAAATAAATTTGAATGAATAGAAATTGACATCTGTTTGATTGTGAAATCAAAAACATGTAAAATCCTTATTGGGATGTTAAAGGACAAATTCAAAGTAGTTTTAAAAGTGAAATTTAAGATGAGTAATGCTTGATTTTAAAAGTAAAACTTGAAACTACACTTAAACTACTGTATTCTGTACATACACTGTACTGTATTCCTGGCCCTAGTTCAGATTCAAAAGCATTCTGTAGCTCAAAGAGACAGTCTCATTACAAGCAATCAGAACATTATTCCAGTGCACTTCAAAGAACATCTTTAGAGGTTGCCTTCCTCAAATACAATTCAATGTGTAGTGGACTATTTCCTGGACAGTGGGAAGGGTATAAAAATGTTCACAGTTATATAATTCACTGAACCTGAAGAAATGTGCTCTCACCACAAATCACTCTTTCAGAGAGCACTTTAATACCCGGCAGATCACAGATATCACACTAGATCCAGTCAAATCGGATGAAAAGCATGGTGTTAGTTCAGGCAGGTCATGTTACACAAGCTTGTAATTAGCTACACTCAGCTGATCAATTCAGTCAAAGTGGTCCTTATTAAGTCCTCCCTTTATTCATTCTCCCAGTTCACTATTGATTGGCCTGCAAAGAAAATCTTACAGCCTTAACATCAGGTTTTGCAACATTTTGGGTTTAATACCTGCTCGTCTAGTGTCCCGAACTTCCTTCGATTACATCAACTCCTCCACCATCTGGATTTAAATGGCCATTACTATCAGATCACATTTCAAACTCCACACCATATCTGGAGAAGCGAATCACAGAGAGACCTTCTGACATTCCCGAGCCTCACCTCTCCAAGAACCGCTCTTCTTTCACAGCCTCTGCTGCTGTGTGCCTCAAAGCAGCACCTTTGACTGGAATTGATTGCTTTCTCAGCTGCCATTCATCCCTGTTGCACACTTAGTGCCTCACAGGTGGTGTCAGTTTGGTTAAGAATTCCACTGTGCTCTATATGGCACAGATCTGTGAACTTGCCCTGAGTGCTGAATTGTATGCTACTAAGTCATTATATCAGACCTGGCATTATCAACAGCACTACACTTCATTAGTATCACAAGTGTTTCGCCAAGGCAGCTATGTATACTTATAGAATTGACTGACTGTGTTTTTCCACCATGCTTGTGTTGCTTTCTGTAGGCATGTTTTTCACATACACCCACCCTATTAGCCATTCCTCCTTCAGCCCTCCAACTGCCAGCTAACAGGATTGCAACAGAATGGTTATTGTGGAGATGAGATGCAGTCTCATTGTGAATAACTGTTAACCAGTCTTTGCTGTATCTGGTTTAATATTTCTTCTGATACCTCAACTGTAGGTAATCCACAGATCTGAATCTAATTTAGATTCTGGGGAAATATATAAACTGCATTTTGGTTTATGCTTGGAAAATACAGCATTTCTTTTATAATGAACAATTTGAGTCTTATCGCTTGTATCACAAATTTGTCTAAACGACGCTGCTGCCTCATTTGATTTGAATGATTCTCTACTGTTTAGAATAAACTTCCCTCTATTTTCCTATAGACAGATCTGCTAGAATACCAGTAGAATACATGTATTTGAAAATAGCCTGCATTCATGTAGTTTACAGACTCCAGCTGCTTTTTATCATAGTGCAATTTGAAGCACCATTCACATTATAAATATGAGCTATTCTGTTCCGACATGTCTCGATTCATTCCAGAGACCCTAGCTATATCTGCATTAAGTGTAAGACTTACTTGGCTCAACATATTTGCTCTGGTTTTTTTGTTTTGCTCTTGTATTTGCAGCTGCTAGTAGGCCCTATGAGCATTAATTATACCTTGTCACCCATCTCATATATTGCAGTCTTCCTCCAAGTCAAGTTCAGGCATTCAAGTTTTCAAGATGCTTATTTACATCCATCTTTATCATGTTTGGCATCTAACGTCTGTGCATAGACTGCATCAACAAACAAGGCAAACATTTTTTTAGCACACATCCGTCCATTGGGTGTTTCAAGTCTAGGTGGTTTTTTTTATTTTATTTTGTGGACACAATATAGGAAGCTGTCTCTTCATTCACATAAGACCTGAGATTTCATTATACTAATTTAATCCTCATATGAACTGACTGTCAGATATCTCCTTTTGGACATTTATGGTAGTTTAAATGTGTGTGGGTAGACTTGTATGTGTATGTTGCAGTCACGAATACTGATTTTGTGTTTGGTTCCATGTGCTGATAGCTGATTTTACAACCTCGTGCATGCCCTGATATTATTAATCATGGTGGAGAGAAAGCCAGAGGTTCCATCCTCTCCATGGTGCTGTATAAAGCTCACTCTGTCACATCTGAGAAACTACAAAACCAGCAGCAGTTGCTGTAAAAAATGGTTACAAGCACTTGGGTGATAGATTTCTGTTGCATAACAGAAATCTAACAACTCATGTTAATCTTGAAATTAAGGACATTTAGTTGCTCATGCAGTGGGATCTGGCTGACTCTTGGCTACCCTCCCTTAAGATGTGATTTCTGGGTCTGTTTTTAATTCTGTATGGAAACTTTGCAGACAGTGACTTTGGTTCTTATCAACAACTAAATGAGCTAATCAGTTTTTCATGATTACTTTTCAGGAATGACAACATAATTTTTCTTTAAGCTAGTTATGTCCCTGGTTGCTGCTGCATGAGGTGTATGCTGCCCCTAGTAGGTTCCTCAGCGTTTGTAATAGGAATATGCCACTTATTTTAATTCCTACCCTGGTAATGGCAAAATGCTTGTTGCTTTAAGCTAGTTTATGTCTGGTTGCTGCTGCATGGGGTCTATGCTTTCCCCAGTAGGTTCCTTAATGTTCCAAATAGAACATGCAGCTCGTTTTTGTTCATATGCATTGTTCGTATGGCAAAATGCTTGTTACTTTAAATTCTTATCTGGGTAATGGAAACATACTTGTTGCTTTTAAGCTCATTTTCTGGGTGAGGGCAACATGTTCTTGCCTTAAGCTTAGTTAATGCTTCTGCGTACTGCAGCATGGGGTGCCTGCTTCCCCCAGTAAGCTATCTTCAGTATAGTAACTATATATACAACACGTTTTTCTTGTCTCATCACTCTTCACTTTCTCTCATCTCTGCTCCCTCACTTCATCCTGTCATGTCTGCTGCTTCCACTCTGACCTCATCATCCTCTTTATATAATTGCCACCTCTTATATTACTTTCTCTTCATTTCTTTTTATAATTATATAATGTTATTTTACTGTATTATGTCATTAATATATAGGACCTTACAGCAATAATGTGGCAGAACTATGGTACATTGATATGAGGTACCCCATTTCCCCAAAAAAATGTACCATGGTATTTTTCCGAAAGTGATTATTCTAATGGCTTATTAGTTGAAGCAATAAACAAACCTACTTTGGCTGAATCAGACAGCTCCTTCAGTTTATGACTGTGGCAGGGCGGAGGGCGGGGCCGGGTCGTGATCCTACACACACATGACGGACATGTCCGTAAACGATCTCTGTCTCCCGCACCATCCTCTGCAGTCGGCCTTTATCCCTATCGGAGGCTTGATTAGCCTAATACGGGACCGGGTGTGTAGGATCATGACCCGGCCCTGCCCTCCACCCTGCCAAATTGACATTATTCAATGTCTTGAATTTCTATCACTGAAAGCAACGCGACCAATCCCAATATAATTAATAAATCTGTCTAGACTGCAAGTGTGCGATATCAGACATGCAGTAGCAATCAGTATTAATATTTTGATGAACTTACAACACAATATATAGAGTGGATTTTTTTTATCTGACCTGTTACTTGTCTGAGGCAATGCCCCTTCGATGTTCCGTTGTGAATGCCAAACGGCCTTTTTGCTACCTTGAGGGACACTGCATTGAGAGGGGATGCTACTTAAAAGCTTGAAACGAAAATTAGAAAATGAATCTCTTCTTGACGGTCCCTTCCACAAGACTGTTAGCGAAGGTTATATTCATACAGTAATGCCATGTTTCCACTAGAGTACACACTTCAAGGACAAGGTACGCCTGCAATTAACAAAATCTCATATTAACAGTGTTAATTGTCTTTGAGTCAATATAGTACTCAAGTTAGTATTAATTTGACATAAGTGGTCCTGACAGAAATGAGGATAAGGTTTGCAGATGTTCCCAATTAAGGCCACGTCTACACTAATCCATATATATTTAAAGCCTCCATTTTCTGTTTCCTAACTTCATCATTTATCAAAGTATTCAGTAATGGGGAGTGTTTTCAAAATGCTTAATTTTTGGTGTAGGAAATAGCTGTTCTAGTATGGATGAGAGGTGCAAACAAAATCGAATTAGTTTGGACGCAGCCAAAGAAAAATGGGCCATCACAAATTACATACTTCTGTACTATTGCACTCCATTTTGTATAGTAATTATTTTGAGTAGTAGGCTTTGTTCTCACTGAAAATGCATGGAAAAAAGTGGGTAACACTTTATAATTACTTTATAATAACTTTCATTAATAAATCATTTACAAACATTAAATAATGTTTAACAGATCATTAATTAATGTACTGTATATTCAGATAATTAGAAATATGAGATAATGTGCTTGTTAGTGTTTACTAATTAAATGGTAAAAGGTCTGCACTTATATAGCGCCTTTTTAACATCTACAGTATTCAAAGCGCTTTACACTGTGACACATTCACCCATTCATACACACATTCATACATGCATGGCGCTAGCCTGCCATTGGGAGCAACTTGGGGTTCAGTGTCTTGCCCAAGGACACTTCAGCATGTGGAGTCATGTGGGCCGGGATTCAAACCACCAATCCTGCGATTATTGGACGACCTGCTCTACCAACTGAGCCACAGCCGCCCCATAATTAATTTATTATTAACTAATGATCTGTTAAGCATTATGTAATGTAAATTAAAAATTTTAAAATGTGTATTAAACTTTCATTCTTATATGGCTTTGCACTTTTTAAAATCTATAAATGATACATAATGATTATCAGATCATTTCTTAATGTACATTTAAATGCTTACAAATGTCATTAAACTTTTTCATAAATTATTTGTAAATGATCTCTAGTTAAATTCATTAGTTAACAAGCACATTATCTCATATTGTATAGTGTTGTCATTTGGGACACAGCTACTTTCTGTTATTCTGATTCCACGTAATGATTCCAGTTCCTTAACATTTAATGGAAATGTTGTATATAAATGTTTCTAACAACACTTTTTTTTTGTTGCATAAATTACTGGAATTTTTATAGTACCATTTTATGTCAAAACACTGTCAAATGTTTATTATACTACATGTTACAATATGAACAACCAGTCAGCATTACACAAGCCTTAAGTACTTTAATATAGTAGGAACCATTTTAGTTAATTTCATATTGTAACTCAAGAATTGCCCTGACCAATTTAGTAAGAACAATTCATTAAAAATGTGGCTCATGATAGTCATCCCTTTTGCGAAGTCATGTTGTGTGTTTGTTGTGTACAACCAGCTAAATAGGTCAATGCAATGTAAAGATGTGCCTTCTATTTATTGTCTTGTCAAAAAAATAATAATTTTTTTTGTTGAGATGATTCAGTAGCTGTGCAGTAGTGTGTAAGAATGTCCAAGAACCATTAATTGGAACCAAATGTCAATCGTGGATATCAGATTAGTGAGACACCCAAAATAAAGTGCCAGGTACCCTCAGGACCAGGATTGAAAACCACTGGTCTAGAAAATAAAAAGTTATATTTCACAAGATGGTGTCAGTTTTAAAGCTTTTGCAGAAGTGAAGCTTTTCCCAGTATCAAATACACATACAGGTGTACATACATGAATGAAATACATATACAAAAACGCAGTGAGAGAACTTGCCACGTGGGTTAATATGGACCCATGAAAGGACACGTACCATGCACATTTATTCACATGGTAACATAATCCAGTTGTGTTTCTGTTTCATTGGTCCTTCTGGCAGTAATAAGTGTCAAAAAGTAAAGTTTGATCTTCAAGTATTCCCATGGTAATTTCATACATTGTATTTAGTACCTTTAAAATGAATTTCAACCAACAAATCTTCTTAGTTGAAAGTAAATACATGCTAAAATTATTGTTTAAAAATATTCAGAGCAGTAATTATATTTCAAAATAAACATTTTGAAATGACTATGATTCTTAGTTCAGTCATGAAACTCTACATGGCAAGCTGATAGGTCCTTTAAAAATTGTAATCAGTTAGCCAATCACCTCGCATCCTCTTTGGCTCAAGTTGATAGGTTTTTTGACATG
This sequence comes from Moxostoma hubbsi, assembly GCA_032164185.1. Classification (NCBI taxonomy): domain Eukaryota; kingdom Metazoa; phylum Chordata; class Actinopteri; order Cypriniformes; family Catostomidae; genus Moxostoma; species Moxostoma hubbsi. The sequence continues at coordinate 15,102,854 of JAVLUX010000215.1, read as the reverse complement.
TAATCTCTTAGCCAGTCAACTTGCTTACTCTTTCTGTGTCTAACATTTAAATTGCATCAGCTGTTTTCAGGTAAGCAATTCTCTCTGAAACCCTCCTCTCCAGCACCACTTTTCTAGGTCTGCTTCAGAGGGATTGGATGTACAGCCATGGCCAAAAGTATTGGCAGTGAAATAAATTTTGTGATTTGTTAAGTTTGCTGCTTCAGTATTTGTAGATATTTTTTTCACGTTTCTATGGTATACTGTTATATGGTAAGCGTTTCATACGAAGGTTTTATTGGCAAAAACACAAAACTTACGCAAAGAGTCAATTGTAGCACACTTCGTTCAGGCAATGGAGGAGTCAGGAGAGCGAAGCAGGTTTGAGGTCAGTTTTAATCTCTATTTTTACACAAACGACGGTAACCGTCCATAACTGAGGTGTCACACATAAACACTGTCAGGCTTCAGGGTTCTCTCTCTCCTCTGGGCACTCGGCATCCCCTTTTATGTCTCACTCCGCATCACTATAACAAGACACAGGTGTTAGGGTTAATTACAAACCAGGTGACAGGCCTTACCGCTCTCTCTCTCTCTCTCCTGAAGATCGACACATGACCACGTCCCCACGCCACACAATATTTACAGTGTTGACTCTTGTTCTTCATAACCTCTGCAATTCGCTCTAGCATGCTGTGTATCAGCTTCTGGGCCAAATCCTGACTGATGGTGATCCATTCTTGACTTATTAGTGCTTGGATTTTATCACAGTTTGTGGGCTTCTGTTTGTCCAATCAGTCAGTGCAGTTTACGCCCCTGGGCTCTTCAACAGTGCTTTCTTTCTGTTAAAAGAGTGTTCTCCTTCTAAAGTTGTATTTTCTCTAAAAGAGTCTGAGTTTTCACACTCACCAAAAGAGCAATACACAGCGGCATTGAACGTCCTATTCAGGACATGTCTTTTTCAAGATGCCTTTCCGCCCCGGTGTTGTTCCTGGATGCGGTCGATTTCTCTCCAAGAACGATGGTCACAGACGTTGCCTGTGTGCCTGGGTAGCGATCACACTGAGGCAGCATTTGTGGATGGTTCATGTACTCACTGCGAGAACATGGGCTTGAACTGGAAACCTCCATCCTCCCCACAGCCACAAGGGGTACCATTCTTCCCGGAAGAGCATGACAAGCTAACGCGGTCGTGGAGGGCACCTTTCACTGCCCATAACCGACCCCCCCGCTCGTCCGCTCTCACTACCCTGGATGGCGGAGTGGCCCACAGGTACACGGAAGTCCCACAGGTGGATAGGGTGGTTGCGATACATCTGTGCCCAGAGAATGCTGCCACCTGGGGGGAACCGCCCGGTACTCCCCTCCAAAGTCTATAGAACCGACACTTGTATTACCTGCCACCCACCCCCACCCCACCCACCGCGAAGCCCCACCCGGTACGTCAAAAGCGATCGTCCCGTTAGTGCCCTTTGCACAGAGCTTGGATGCGTGGCTCTCACTTCCCAATCCGTCACGCTGGCTACGCGATTCAGTTCGCCTGGCTCCTGCCTCATTTCAGCGGTATTCGCTCCACTTCCATGCGTTGCTAAAAATCCTCAAGGACGCGATAAAGCCCGTCCCTCCAGCCGAGATGGAGAAGGTTTTCTACAGCCCTTACTTCATCGTACCCAAAAAAAGCGGCGGGTTGCGACCAATCTTGGACCTGCAAGGGGAGGCTGTCCCCCTCCACCTTGAAGGTGTATGTAGCTGCTATCGCAGCCCACCACGACGCAGTAGATGGCAAGTCCCTTGGTAAGCACGACTTGATTATCAGGTTCCTGAAAGGCGCCCGGAGACTGAATCCTCTCCGTCCGAGCCTGTTCCCCTCCTGGGATCTCTCAGTGGTCCTCTCGGGCCTTCAGAGACCCCCCTTCGAGCCACTTGATTCAGTTGAGCTCAAGGCCCTCTCCCTGAAGAATGCCCTCCTGATCGCATTAGACTCCATTAAGAGGGTTGGAGACCTGCAAGCGTTCTCTGTCAGCGACACCTGCCTGGAGTTCGGTCCAGCACTTCTCACGTTAACCTGAGACCCCGACCGTGAACCTGCAAACGCTGCCCAGGGAGGAGGCAAAATCAACCCTCTCGTTGCTGTGTCCAGTGCGTGCTTTGCGTACCTATTTGGACCGCACGCAGAGTTTTAGATGTTCTGAGCAGCTCTTTGTCTGCTTTGGTGGACGGTGGAAAGGGAACGCCATCTCCAAACAGAGGTTAGCTCACTGGGTCATTGATGCTATCTCCTTAGCCCATCACACCCAGGCCGTGCCCACCCCCTTGCGGGTTCGAGCACACTCCACGAGAAGTGTGGCATCCTCATGGGCACTGGCCAATGGCACCTCCCTAGCAGACATCTGCAGAGCAGCGGGCTGGGCAACACCCAATACCTTTGCCAGATTTTACAATCTAAGGGTTGAATCGGTCTCGTCCCGTGTTTTGTCAGGCCCGAGCCGGTAGAACTTGGTAATGCGGCACAACCGACCGGGTGTTCCGCTTGCACCTTGCACCTTCACCAAGTTGATCCAGTGCGCCTTCTGCCCCAGGTCAGCCACTGAGCGTCGCTGCCTGGATGGCTTTCCTCCCCAGCCCTCTGGCCGGCGAATTCAGCGGAGCAATTTGCGGCCAGACCCATACAGGTCACAGGTGCTCTGTACTGGGGTTGGTCCCCACGGGCATAGTTCCCTCTTCAGGCTAACTCCCCGTGATGTATTTTCCGCGGTACGGTCCCCCTGTCAGCGGACCCGCATTTCCCTCGGGCAGGCCAGCTGCACCAGTCGCCGTGCCTGTAGAGTCCCCCCTTATTAGGCTGGACCTACCACTACCACCTCCGTGTCCCACGTCAGGCTTCACAACCCTCGTGGTGTATTTGCCACACATTACCTCCACCTAGACTGGGCAGGGTGTGGCCTCTGCAGGGTCTTCCCCTCCTGAAAGAATAGGAAATGAATGGACCTCCGGACGCAGACCCCTCGCCTCCAGCCCCGCCTCAGCCCCGGCATGTCAGCGCCGATGAGTTCTGAAGACGCCTCCCTAGGCCTCTTCCTCAGTCTCTAATTCGACCCCTGCTGGGTGCACGGAGCAAGGTAAGTGCTTTGAGTGTTCTCTCAGCACCTAAGCCTCGGGACGCCCCTCTACCGCCCGACGGGCATCCCCCTGCTCCCCCGGGGAAAGACCGCCTTCCCCGACTTAAGATCCTATAGTGAGAGAGAAGGGCTTGCCCCCATGCTAGGCATGTAACACCTGTTTCCCCCTTCAAAGGTGCAGGAAACCAAAGGTCTGTATGTGAAAACTCTTTGGGGGCATTGGGGAGAGCTATGTGTAGCCGGTACAGGTGCCTCTGGCACACATGAGCCTGCTTTGCACATGTTTCGACAGTCATGTAACACGGTCAGTGCGTGGCGCTTTTATATGGGACCCCTTGTGTCACTTCATTCGATACAGCGTCGAGTGAGTGACAGAAGGGGAACGTCATGGTTACTGTTGTAACCTCCATTCCCTGAGGGAGGGAACAAGACGTTGTGTCCCTTCTGACACAGCACTAGACCTGGCACTGTAAATGGCCATGTCTCATTTTCGGCTCCTCAGTGCAAAATCCTGACTGGCATTCGCTGCCCTGCTTCCCTTTATACCCATATGTCCAGGGAGGGGCATGCAAATTCTGTCTGCCAACTTGACATTGGCCTTTTCTCAGGTTCAGAGGTATGATTCGGCGTCCAAGAAAGACCCCTTGTGTCACTTCATTCGACACAACGTCTCGTTCCCTCCCTCAGGGAACGGAGGTTACAACAGTAACCATGATGTTTTTGCTCACAAAATTACATTTTGTGGGACACTTTTTGTGTTAGAAAGGCTGTATCGGATCACTCTCTTCTTCTGAGGTAAATACACAGCGTGACTTCTTCCAAAAACGACAATGAGCTCAAACGGGAAAGACTGTATGTTGGTTTCATACAGATTAAACAATCAAAATTGTTTCATTTAAAAGTAGACAATTCAAGCTTTCCATAGACATATTTCTTATGTGTGCGAGACAAGTATACACGGAGTTTCGGTTATTCTCGTGACGTGCTCCAGACAGAAGTTCACGGAGAACATCCTGTATGATTTCTTTATTTTACAAAACCACCACGTTTTGCTGTCATTGTGAGTGTACACAAATAAAAGTAAAGCCTTTATAGTTTGGAATGATATCTTACTCTTATCTGTATGACCAAAAATGCCCGAGTATTTCTTTCTGCTGTTATCAGGAACAAAGTCACGTGATCGCGCCGCCGCCTCCGGAGACCACAGAGGATTGACTATGTGATGTTATCAATATAAAAAAACAACTCAAACAGGAGCAATTCAAATATTGAATTTTGGGGGCATTTCTGACTCTGCGCGACACTATTTTGAGCCAACGCCTGATTAGCTTGCTTAATAGAGGGCTATTGCCTAAGTTCTGCTGGCACTATGGAGATTTTTTTTTATCGTGGTTTAATTTCACAGCAGTAATAAACTATGTCAAAATTTAGGACAAATATTATCGTTACCTGGCTGTCACAAATGAAGGCTGGTCAGGTAGACTTCGATGTTGCTCCTCAGGGTGCTTGTTTTGTGTGCGTTAACTAACTATTAGGCTGTGACAGAGAATGTCAAAGAGGGGGAGGGTCTCGCAGAATTACAACTTAAATGCAGATGTCAGGCACACGTTTAATTGAGAATGGATGCCAAGGGCCAAATTTAAATAAAAACTAAAATATAAATTAAAAAATAAGAAATTAATTGCAAAAAGGGTACTTATCTAATGAAAGAGGGCAGGTGCTTGAGCACCACTTGGGGTCTAATCTGTGCACGTGCCTGCCTGCCTGAGTTTCATCGACAGTCGGAGGCAGCACAAAATTTTATGGAGATGGATGCCTCATAATTCTCTATGCAGGAAAAACCCTGAATATTAGTTATCTACGTGTAATACTTTCATGCTTTAAAGTAGTAAACTGAGTAGATGTTGGTGTTCACTGTTTAAACTAGAGGATTTTCTATAAACTGTAAGATTAATGACTTAAGGCCTCAATATACTTCCCGAGAAGTTCTTATTAGTTCTTCGTCCAGAGGTAAAAAAGAAGTTCTAAACAGCCATGCAATGGTATACTGTTTGCAAACATTCAGACACACCACTGTGGGAGTAGTTTAGAAGTACATTTAAATATGAGGACGCTACATGAAAAACCTAAACAAATGTGACATTAAAAATGTGTTATCAGTGACTTTATGCCTAATTCTATGAGTAGAATTCACACTAGATCAGTAAATATGTTTTTTTAACCACTCAATGATGATTTAAAGTAATATATGCAGTAAAACATTTTTAATTTGTCTTGTTTACATTTTGAATTCATGACGCTAATGTGCTAACATGCTATACACGGCCATAATATGCCCTGATTACACTCTGTTATTGTAATTTATGATGACACTTATACTGCTGCAAGATCAATGTATAAAAGTGTATATGTGCAGAATAAAGACAAAAGAATGATGATAGGCTTACTTTAGGCAGATCTGTAAATGGCTTTCACTGCAGATGGCAGATGAGTGAATGGGCTCTTGAGAGTATTTGAGTTGATTTGACTCCTAATTAAACAAAACAAAAAATAATGGTATTGGAAAATTTCTGTACATGAACGATCATATAGATGTAGGTAAATTTGCACCAGCTTGCTAATAACTCTACATGTCTGTGTGTTCTTGTTGACTGAATGTCTGAACTAGTGGTTGACTGATATATCGCTAAGGCCGATAAATCGAACGATATTCCGAATTTTTTCATTATCGACATCGGACGATTTATTTTCCCCTTTGGCCGATTTCTTTCTTGAGGGCACTGAGAATTGCCTGCTTGCATGTGAAGCGACTGAGACATGTAAATGACCAATCGTGGTTAATTTTGTTGTTACGTGCCATCGTGTTACAACTGTAATAGAACGGTGTGGCAAATATCAATAAAACTAATATCATATGCCATCTTCAAATAAGTGCATATCTCATTTAAACAGATAGAATTCACGAACCTCATGAAAATTCAGCGTAACTTTTCTTCCCAATGAAAGCTCATTAAATATCTTCCTCTGAAACGCGTATTCCATCAGCCAGAATCAAAAACTACAGGATCAGGATCAAAAGTTCCTAAATCAAGATGGTCTCTCTGTGTTATTCCAAGCAGGTGATCCAAGCTGTTTAAACTGTCAGGAGATGGCTGGATCTGCATGAGCGTGAGTGCAACTTTAAGGCTGCGTCCGAAGCCAGGAAAATGCTGCCTCCGAAAGCTGTATATGGAGGTAGGATAAAAATAAGGTGCTTTTCAAACTGTTCGGAGACCAGTTTCCTTAAGAGTTCCATTCATTCAAAACAGCTGTCAGTTAAGACATTAAATGATTAGGCAGCAAGGATGCAAGTCAGCTGCCCGCATTTTCAGATGCAGCCCAAGTGCTTCACGTGTGATATAAGATCTGTAAATGTCTTATTCACTCTGCACTGTATGCACAGTTGGTTTGATTTGGTATTTTTTGAGTAAATGCGATTGCTAATGTGGACATGCCATCCATGGTTGCTGGACTACTGTGTGTACTGTTATTTCCATCTTCCTAATATATTAACAATTTCTTCATATCGCCACCTTCCTAAAATAATGTCCTAAGTAATTTTTTCAGGTTTTTCAGAAATTTTACCAGAGGTGGCCAGCATCATGAGATGATTTAGGCAAAAAATAAAAAATCATTTTTGTCAAAAAATTACTTAGGACATTATTTTAGGAAGGTGACGATATGAAGAAATTCGAAAAGATAAATTCTGCAAATAAATTACAAAAATTTGATGACTAAACAGAAATCTGAAGAAACTGCTATCTGCCATTTAAAATACAATATATTTTTTTTAGTTTTGCGTGAAATTTAGTAAATATAATGCTAAATAAGAGTTTACATAATTTTTTTGCAATTTTATGTTTGTTATTTACTATGTTAATATATTGGCTTATCAGCCACCCTGCTCTCTGGATATCGGCATCGGCCATTAAAATACCCATATTGGTCGACCACTATAAAGTACTATTAAAGGTTCAGTATAAATACATCATAAAAGTCATCCGTATGACAAATGCATTATATTCCAAGCTTTCTGAGGCCATACAACAGCTATGTGTTGTATGGACTACTTTTATGATATTTTTATAATTATTGTTTTTCTTTGGACCTTGACAGCAGTGGTCAATATGAACTGTTTTTGTATGGAAAAGAGCAGCATTAGGATTCCTTCAGTGCCTTTATTCTATTAAAGGACCAAAGAGAGCCATTATATTTGTGACCTCAACACTCGTGACCCTCCACCCCCCAAAAAGTTTGGTCCAATAGCTTGATAAAGTTGATAAAACAATTGTTACTGTTCACATAGAAGGTATGTTGGTCTAGGAGTAGTGTGTTTGCTAAGCATGCATACTGACCTGGGTTCAATTACCTCGGTATTTTTATTTAAATTGTTATAATAGCATCTTTTACTTTTCAAAGGTTCTGTGCATGACAATGTCATATGTTTATGACTACCCATGACACTGCGAAAAGATGATCTTTCAGAACAGTGCAATATTTTTGGTGGAGAGCAACTACAAAGGCCAAATTGACCAATGGGTAAGAATAAATGGTACTCTGAGGAAGCATGAGTAAGTTCTTCAGAAACAAAATGATTTTAAGCAAACACTTAAGATTTTTAATCTTAAGTCTTAAAATTGCTTGACAACTTTAAAAAGCCTGTAAACTTTAGAAAATGTAGTTCATGTTTTTTTTTTCCTCAGAAATTCAACCATTCTCTGAAAATTCAGTAGAATATACTGTAATTATTGGCTGTCAGATTAAGGTGCAATTTGTATTGATTTATTTAAAAACAATATAATAAAATGTGTCTGTGTAAGTGATTTACAAAATTGTTTTCAATAGACCTGTTAAAAATACATAATGATCTGCAGCAAAGCAACAAATTTGTCTTAATTGATTGGGATTTTAACACAGGTCGTTTGTTTACTGCCAGTATGTCTTACCACTGGACCAGTGTCCCATTTATAATTATTCTTTCACTTTGTTATATTTAATGGTTGGAGAAAGTTACTCAAATTATTATAGTTAATCGAGCCATTATTCATTATAAAGATATAAAAGCAATTGAAAGTATATTATTGACACATATCAGGATATTGATGCTTTTGCTTTAGTGTTACAAATTAAATAATTTAACACACGATTTACAACTCTGACAAGTGTAATCATCAGTTTCCATTCAAACCAATGTCCCAAGTTAACATGGGCAACCATGTTACCCTGTGAAACTGTTCAAATTGCTCTTAAACTGTCAAATTCATTAGAACACACATTGATGAAAACAGATTTAATAATGATAGCAACATTTCTTAGAATGTGCAAAACATCTTTTCTTTGCTCCTTGAAAATTCACATTAAACAAATCTGCTGAAAAGGCAAATACAATTATCCACGTGCACGCTCATATCCCTGTTGATCCATAAACCTGTGTTCACACTGCCAGCGACACGCTGCGTCAAAACAACCTCATCCCATTCATTTTCAATGAGAGTTGGCGACTTCCGGCAACACGAGCGACGGCGACCTTTGGCGACCAGATGTGGGCATGTCCAGCGACGCGACAAAGTTGAGAAATGTTTCACATTATGCAAATGAAGAGCGACATTCAGGAGCAAAAGCCAATATGAGAGAAGATGGTAGAGCTCACGTGATCCTAATATTTTCATAATATTATTAATTTTAAAGAAACAGCATTGTTTAGACTCTCCATACACACCACTAGCGACCTAACCGCCAGCCACCGGCGACATGCAGCGACAAAGAACCTGGCAGTGTGAGCAGCTTAACACCGGGAACATCTTTTTAATTTTAGTACCAACCGGTACCGAATTACCAGTACTTTTGGCATCACTACTCTCTATGCTTATTATGTATGTCTATATGTATTTTTTTTAAATGTATTTTCTTATTCTGTCTCACTGTCGTATTTCTTTGTGTACTGGAAGCTTGTGACACAAAAGACAAATTTATTGTGTGTGGGCATACAGTACTTGGCAATTAAACTCTTTATCATTCTGCCAATTGTTGCCCTAAAATTAATTTCAATCCAAGGGCCAAGAGCCTGCAAGCAGGATGTCTGTCAAAGTGAACATCTCCTTTTATTAGGTCGATTGTTTAAAATACTGCAGTAGCCAATGGAGAATTAAATATCTGTTTTTATTTAAACGGAAATATTCATCCAGCAATTCTAAAAACAATTTGATCATAATCAGTGTACAACAGCAAACAGATACGTTACTGCAGAAGTTATCTTTGATAATTAATGTTAATCTAACATTAGCTAAGTAAAGTAACATTGGGTAACATTATTGTTGTTAACAAATTTATCGGTCAGTCTTCTCCCTTATGTTGAATGACAGATCCGGCTATTGTCGTGAATAACAATGTATGACATAAGTAACATTATATCTGGCTAGCTAACGTTAGCTAATTATCTAATGTTAACGTTATTGCCAGTGGCTCAGACAACGTAAATATTTAAAAAAAAACACAAAAAAAAAAAAAACAGTTCAACACAGGTAACCACACGTGCCTCGTCAAAGTTATACTCTAGTCGATTTTGTGTTTTGACCATTTGTGAACAGTGTTCAACTCCATCTCGTTCACCATCTTTGTGGGTGTGTCTTTTTTGCTGTGTCATCACCATTCATATCTATACAACCAATGTGTTTATGATTAAATTACTACTAGAGCACAAAATTGTTTACAAGAGCACAAAATTCATCATAGATCTAGCCTCTTAATTTTGCTCTCAAATTGCACCAGATTGATGCATGTAACTTTAAAATTTACGAAACATTTTACAGGGCACCATGCCCCTGGACCCCCCCTAGAGGGTCTGAGGTCCACCCACAGCAGTCTCACAAAATCCTGTGGTAAACACTGGGAACTGATGTGTATAAAGACAGAAATGCACCCACTTTTTAGAACCCCTCAGTATTTACACCAACAGTTTGCAAAACTGTTCACTGACATCACTTGTAACATAAAATAAGTCCTCAACATCAACCTTGGCTTGAGGATTCTCTTAGTGAGAAAAACAGCAGATATAGCCTCTTCAATTAAAAATATTTCCTTATAATAACATGGCAAATAACATAAAAACCCTCATAGCCACTGAATACCTATTTCTGAAATGCAGTCAGTAATTTGTTCTCAGTTATTAATTCAGAATGGACCGTGACCCCATCAAAGTTCACATGCAAGAATGTTTTTTTATTAGTGCTGCCACAATGGCAATTCATCACTCAACGACATCGAGATTTTAGCTTTACTAAAAGAGAGAGAGAAAGAAAGTTTTACTTTTTGAATTTGTGACACGACTTAAATTTGTTATCACAACTTTTGCCTGCTGGGAGCCTGGAACAGTGTACTTCGATCATATCATTGGTGTCCAACAGAGGGCGGTACTCGACAGCGGGGAGCCCAAGCCTTTGTCCACGCGCAGTGATATTTTTAGAGTAGGCTTGTTTACATCAACCTTATATTTTATTCTATGATTCTAAACTGTTTTAGCACTTTGCTATATGGTTGCTAATGTGTTTCAAGTTATTTTTAGGGTGTTGTTGGGGTGGTTTATGATTTTCTCGTCCCTTAATATAGCATATTATATGCTATTATAAATGTATGAATCAAAGTGCTGGATCAGTTTGGGGTGAGTTTTTAAAGGGGTTGTAAGCGATTTATTTCCCTCTCTCATGGAAAGGTGTGCAAAAATGTTTACAACTCCGTGAAAGATATGTTGTGCCGAATTTTTATTCCCTGCCTGTATGTGACTGCCCCTCGCGTGCACGCGCATCATAGTTGTTATGCTGGTGCTGCGAGTTTGAGTGCTATCCTGTTTACTATAGCCATTCATAAGCAATCGTTTTCCACACAGCTAGCACCAAAGAACATGGAAGTGTTGTTCAAGCATACATTAATAAGTAGATATTAAATTAGTTCGCATAAAAAATGCACAAATTTAGCAGATCGATTCAACTTGTGGTGTCATTTATTCACTTACTGAACATATGGATATAATTAATAAAAACACAAAAAAAATCTGTATATATAGAAAGATACACAGAAATTGGACAGACAGAAAGTTTCATAAGAGTTTAGAAACGAATATCGGACTAGATGTAAGGGAATATATGAGGCAATTAAATGCTTGCAGTGTAACAATAGACCTGTAGATGGCATACTCTCACTTTGTTTATAGTTGTGAGAGTTTATGTCAGTGTATCATTACATTTAAAAAAAGAAGGGGGAAAAATATGAAATAAGCCAAATTATTAAACACTTCAGTTTTAAAATGATTTATTATTTACTCTTAAAAGACTACGAACATAAAGTTACCTCAGAATGTTTATTATTATTATTATTATTATTATTATGCAATTCATTTTCTAACACCTTATGGCCCAAAACACATGCTCCTGTTTTTCCTCCCAAAATATGTAATAAAGTAATAAAAATAATATTGAAAAGACATCTCCCTCGAGGTCAGCTGCTGACTCAAAAACTGCTGCCATGGAGGGGTGTAAAGTAACAAATTACAAATACTCACATTACTGTAATTAAGTTGTTTTCCCAGGAATTGTACTTTAAGCAGTTTAAAAATGGTATACTTTTACTTGAGTTCATTTTAAGTGCTGCAACTATACTTTTACTGGACTATTTCCCCACCATCTGTGTTCGCTACTTCCCCATCCTGATTTTGTTTGTATCTATCAACATGATTGGCTAGAGAGAGTCTCGTGACTCCTGTCAAATCAAATCACACATTTTTCACAATGAAAAAGGCCAATTGCATGATTGTATCATGTGAGTTTAACTTGCTCAAGCCAGATGTCAGCATTAATCCTGCCTCTAATTTGATGAAACATATAGATTTACATTTCATATTTCTGTTTACTAGATTCTGTGTCTATAATGTAGCCTGTAATTTAACTATCTGTAAATTATCTATCACTGAGATTATTGGGTTGATGTGAGAGATTAAGGCAATGTTATAAATAGGGCTGGGCAATAAAACAATCTTGATGTTTATTTGAAAAAAAAAGAGAGATCGATATTGATGATAACATTTTTAGTAATTTTCTATATTTAGCCTAGGTTCTACATCTAGAACAGGAGTGTTCATTGCATCGATGGCGATTGCAAGACAATCACTGAATGGTTGATCTAGATAAAATATAAATATGACTTTCCTTCTTCAGAAGAACACAAATTAAGATTTCTAGAAGAATATTTCAGCTCTGTAGGCCCATACAATACAAGTGAAAGTTTGATGCTCCAAAAAACACATAAATGCAGCATAAAAGTAATCCATATGACTCCAGTGGTTAAATCCATGTTTTCAGAAGATTTATGATAGATGCAGTGAGAAACAGATCAATATTTAAGTCAATTTTTGCTAGAAATTCTTCACCCTCCCCAGAAGATGGCGATATTCATGAAGAATGTGAATCACCATAAACAAAAGAAGAAGAATGTGAAAGTTAAATGGATTTGGGCCAGTAGTAGCTCAGCGGTTAAGGCTCTGGGTTACTGACCGAAAGGTCGGGGGTTCAAGCCCCAGCACTGTCAAGATACCACTGTTGGGCCCTTGAGCAAGGCCCTTGACCCTATCTGCTCCAGGGGCACTGTTTCATGGCTGACCCTGTGCTCTGACCCCAGCTTAGTTGAGATATGCAAAAAAAAAAATGCATTTCATTGGCTCTGTACCTGTACTCTGCACAATGACAATAAAGTTGAATCTTAATTTAACCACTGGAATCACATAGATTAGGTTACTTTTATGCTGACTTTTTTTTTTTTGGAGCTTAAAAATTTTGGCACCTGTTACACTTGCATTGTATGGACTAAAAGACCTGAGATATTCTTCTAAAAATCTTGATTTGTGTTCTGCTGAAGAAATTCATACACGTGAGATGGCATGAGGGTGAGTAAATGATGAGATCATTTTCATTTTTCCTTTGAAGCCTGATGTGGCACCTGTACCAAACCACTGCTCTATTTTCTTTTTTGCATTCCTTGCATTGCTTTGAACATGTTTTATGCGCAACAGTAACTCTCTTTTCAGCATTAAGGGAAATTTAGACCCTACACGTAAAATGATTTAAATGTAATTGTTTCATATATTATGATATTGAAAATAACTTTCATCTTTTCATTTCTGTAAACATGTCGCCCTTTTATTTATTTTTTAAAATCAGATTCATGTAGTGTTTACAGTATCATAGATAAGTGATGTATTTTAAAAGTTGTCAATCACAAACACCTATAAAATACCTATGTTTTATTCTTTCTGGCAAACATCCATAAGAGGGAATGTAAATTACGGTATGTGTGCAACATTTTTAAATTGCAGCATAGAGTTTTTATTATAATGGGGCATAGATTTCGCTATGAATGTTATTATTACATTTGTCAAAAATGTATTCCCCTCCCAATCTCAGGATTACAAGGCCACAGAGACAGCACATTTATGCTGGTCCCATATCGTCCTATGGAGGCTGTGCCCTCAAAAGCATTTGACTGTAACTTCAATAGGATGGGTTTACCAGAGGGGAATATAATTTCTGCAATGTTATTATTAAATCTGTCGAAAATGTATTCCCCTCTCAATCGCAGGATTACAAGGCCACAGAGACATCACATTTATGTTGGTGATGGTGGCAGACAAGCCTCTGCCTTCCCTACTAAGGAGGAAGCAGGAACTGGAGTGAACAATACAAGTAGTCTTTAATGTTCAACTTAAACACAACATTAAACTTTGCTTTTCAATAGAATATATTTGCGGCAGGTGTAATAACATTGCCGAAATTATATTCCCCTCTAACAAATCCATCCTGTTAAAGCTACAGTCAAATGCTTTTGAGGGCACAGCCTCCAGAGGAAGATGTCACCAGCATAAATTTGATGTTTTTGTGGCCTTGTAATCCTGAGATTGAAAGGGGAATACATATTCGGCAGGTGTAATAATGACTTTGCCAAAATAATATTCCCCTCTTGTAAAACCCATCCTATTGAACTAGAGTCAACTGCTTTTGTGGGCACAGCCTCTGTAGGATGATGAGTCACCAGTATAAATGTCATGTTTGTGTGGACTTGTAATCCTGAGACTGAGAGGGGAATACATTTTCATCAGGTTTAACAGCAAAATTGCCAAAATGATATTCCCCTCTGGTAAATCCATCCTATTAAATCTACAGTCAAATGCTTTTGAGAACACATTGTCTCAAAAAAAAAAAAGAGCCTCCATTGTTATAAATGTCATCAGCATAAATGTGATGCCTCTGTGTCCTTACTATCCTGCGATCGAGAGGGGAATACAATTTCGGCAGGTTTAATTATGACATTGACTAAATTATATTCCCTTATGGTAAATCCATCCTATTGAAGCTAGTCAAATGTTTTTGAGGGCAGAGCCTCCATAGGTAGAAATGCGACCAGCAAAAATGTGATGTGTCTGAGTCATTTTATCCAACGCACACCAAAATAATGTGATTTTGTATAAAAACTTGCATCAACTCTCAAATCTCCTTAAATATCATTGCAGTAGTGTTTAAGTCAGCAGCTGACCTCGAAGACAGATGGCTTTTCAATGTTATTTTTATGAGTATTACTAGCTGTAAATTTGACAAAATGTTGGACCATGTGTATTGGGCTGTAAGGTGTTGGAAAATTCATTGAATAATAATAATGATAATAACATTCTGAGGTTTCTTTATATTCTTAAATGCTTTTAAGAGTAAATAATACATCTATTTTAAAACTGAAGTGAGTTTAATAATTTGGTTTATTTCCTTTTTATTTTTTAGATGTAATGATACACTATTTGTAGTTGAGAGAGTTGTATGTCAAAGTGAGAGTATGCCATCTACAGGTCTATTGTTACACTGCAAATATTGAATTGCCTCTTCTATATTCCCTTACATTTTGTCTGATATACGTTTCTAAACTCTTATGAAACTTTCTGTCTATGTATCTGTTTATATACACAGATTTTTTTTATTAATAACATTCATATGTCCAGTAAGTGAATAAAATTACACACCATGTGAATTAATAAGAAATGTCAACAGCACAAATGTCACATCACCACAGTTTTGGACTGTTAAAATCAAGTTTTATTTCAATGGGGCATTAAAACATCTTTGATTTGGCAAAAGGTCAAATCAAAGGGAAATGAGTAAACTTTCATTCCTTATGCTGTTGAAGCCTCAGTTCTGTTTCTGTCTAAGTTGAATCGATCTGCTATATTTGTGCATTCATTATGCTAACTAATTTAATCTACTTATTAACAACACTTCTATGTTCATTTTATGCTTTCTTGGTGCTAGCTGTTTGGAAAAAGATTGCTTATGAATGGCTATAGTAAACAGGATAGCACTCAAGCTCGCAGCGCCAGCATAACAACTGTGTGATGCGCGTGCACGCGAGGGGCAGTCACATACAGGCAGGGAATAAAAATTCGGCACAACAACTGTTAACAAAAATGTGTCCATGGCCTGCGGACAATAATGATTTCTGCCTGTCAATCATATTCTCATATTGTAGTTGCAGCAAATTATTGAGGCATAATGCCATTTTTATATTATATTGCTCACATTTGTCAGTTGATGGGCGCTATTTTTCTGCTGTTGTTTTTGACAACCGTTTTGTATTGGTCTCAATAAAGCTCATTTACTATCTTTAGAGTTGGAAGGTTCTGGAAAAAGGGGTGTGGCTAATCCAGTTTGACATCTTGTGTAAATTCTAGAACAGCTAAAACCGCTTACAGCACCTTTAACTTCTTGTTCTCATTTTTTAGAATTCAAATTTTGTTAATTAATTAATTGTTGTTGTTTTTTTTTTTAAATACAGTATTTGGAATAAAGGACAAATCTAAAACACATGGTTATGAAAACTAATTTGATTAAAATATCTAGAAAAAAAACATACTCTACACATGCGCAGTAGAGCTCACAGATGTACCTGAGAAAAAAACCGTCTTTCCTCGAGAGCAATCTTCAGAGAAAATACCGAATTCAAGGTATGAAAGTGAGTTTTTGTCAAAATTCTTTATTTTGTGGTCTATCTCTAGCCTGGCTGTAGGTAAAAGCTAATATGATTGACAGATGCTAACATTGTAGCTGGAAGATTCTATTATGTCTTCTACACCGAGAGCAAGTGTAACTAAACTCAGCAAAAAAAGAAACGTCCCTTTTTCAGGACACTGTATATTAAAGATAATTTTGTAAAAATCCAAATAACTTCACAGATCTTTATTGTAAAGGGTTTAAACTGTTTTCCCATGCTTGTTCAATGAACCATTAACAATTCATGAATATGCTCCTGTGGAATGGTCGTTAAGACACTAACAGCTTACAAATGGTAGGCAATTAAGGTCAAAGTTATAAAAAATTAGGACACTAAAGAGACCTTTCTACTGACTCTGAAAAACACCAAAATTAAGATGCCCAGGGTCCCTGTTCATCTGCGTGAACGTGCCTTATGCATGCTGCATGGAGGCATGAGAACTGCAGATGTGGCCAGGGCAATAAATTGCAATGTCCGTACTGTGAGACGCCTAAGACAACACTACAGGGAGACAGGAAGGACAACTGATCATCCTTGCAGTGGCAGACCACATGTAACAACACCTTTACAGGATTGGTACATCCGAATATCACACCTGCGGGACAGGTACAGGATGGCAATAACTGCCGGAGTTACACCAGGAACACACAATCCCTCCATCAGTGCTCAGACTGTCCGCAAAAGGATGAGAGCGGCTGGACTGAGGGCTTGTAGGCCTGTTGTAAGGCAGGTCGTTACCAGACATCACCGGCAACAACGTCACCTATGGGCTTAAATCCACCTTCGCTGGACCATACAGGACTGGCAACAAGTGCTCTTTACTGATGAGTCGCGATTTTGTCTCACCTGGGGTGATGGTCAGACTTGCGTTTATCGTCGAAGGAATGAGCATTACACCGAGGCCTGTGCTCTAGAGCAGGATCGATTTGGAGGTGGAGGGTCTGTCATGGTCTGGGGCGGTGTTACAGCATCATCGGACTGAGCTTGTTGTCATTGCAGGCAATCTCAACACTGTGCATTACGGGGAAGACATCCTCCTCCCTCATGTGGTACCCTTCCTGCAGGCTCATCCTGACATGAACCTCCAGCATGACAATGCCACCAGCCCTAGAGCACGGCTGGGACCTGTTGGATCAGAGGGTGAGGGCTAGGGCCATTCCCCCCAGAATTGGCCAGGAACTTGCAAGTGCCTTGGTGGAAGAGTGGGATAACATCTCACGGCAAGAACTGGCAAATTTGGAGCAGTCCATGAGGAGGAGATTCACTGCAGTACTTAATGCAGCCGGTGGCCACACCACACCACACTTTTGATTTTGACCTGCCCCCTCTGAAATTGTTCAATTGTATCAGTTTGTCTTAGTTGTTGAATCTTTTTATGTTCATACAAATATTTACATGTTAAATTTGCTGAAAATAAAAGCAGTTGAAAGGGATAGGATGTTTATTTTTTGCTGAGTTTATATTTATGATGATATAAGAATTGTAAGTTTTTTTTCAATATCTTTTAATATTATTCCTTTGCTGTGTGCTTATTTACCTTCCAAGTGTTATAGCAAGATTCACAAGCTTTGATTTTGATTTGATTCGATTCATATAGGTATATTTATATATACAGTATGATGTACATTTTTCTCACATTTGAAAGAAATTACCTCTCAGTTATTGCTGTTAATTATACAGGTGACCTTCTAAGGAGGTACATAACAAAAAATAGGAATTTTACCAATTATATCTTATCTTTAGTTTTTCATTGAATTGGTTAGATTTTTGCTTTTAAAAATGTACAAATCGCTGTATATATGAAATTTGAACATTTACCAGCCAGTGGGGGTAATCACAGACATTTTTATTTGCAAAGCACATAATTTGCTCTCATTAGATTCAAAGATCAATCTTAAGAATCGAGATTGTTCAAATGATGATCGCGATGCTTCTGCAAATGTCACAGTTAAAGCCCCCCCATGTTCTTTTATAAATGTATGACTAATATTTTTTTCATGTGTTTTATAGGAAACGGAGCCCATTAACTTGATGATTAGTGGTAATTTGATTATCACCACTAACTGCTACCCAAATGAGTGCTGCTTCCATTAGTCCATTAATATATCCCAAGAACACTGTATGATTCAGTAATGTACTCACACACACTCTCAGAACTCTATTGCCATTGTTTTGGCTTGCAGCATAGTACTACTCGTTGAAATGTAGCATTTCATCTTTATTGGTTGGCTGACAGTGCTTTAAACAATTTAGCAAACTTGGTTGTTTAGTCTTAAGATGGAAGTCTGATAACGTACAACATAAATGCACTATTCTTGTGTTTTCCTGCTAAATATAGTCTAATCTTTAGTGACAACATAATTAAGATTGGCATAACCCAACATGTGCATTAACACATTATAAAAGTCATTAATAGTCAGTAGGTTTCTTAAAATAATAAATATTTCCACTCTTTAGTTCTTTTATTTTTATTTTTTCTTAGTTTAGAACATAAAACAGTATTGTGGATCTTACCACATACACTATTGTATTCACATAATACACCATACAGCTACAAGGAGAGAGACCAAACAAAAGATAACACTTTTTACATACTGCATACTCAACATGAAAAATAGAACCAAGAACAATTTCTAACTCATAAAGGAATGTAGCTGCCAGTTTTTTCTTTTACCCCCCTTTTTGTTTACACATTTTGTCCTTTTTATGTTTAAAACTAGGCATAATCGATACTTTAACGTGAGTGCTGATAGAGGGGGCAGAGAGTAGTGTGTGTGTGTGTGTGTGTGTGTGTGTGTGTGTGTATCTGTATGTGCTTGTGTGACTGTGCCCAAATGGAAGGTGTGAATAAAGAAAAGTATGTGTATAACCAAGAATATGAAAAAAATGCATAAAAGTCCAACATGGGTGAAAACGCATATCTGGGCAGTTCAGGTAGCACCAGAATATTACATTAACAGTCTATTCACATCATCAGCATGAGTACCTATTCCTCTAAATTGTTATCATGCACTTCAAGTACCATTTCAATTATTTAGGGTGAGGACTACAAAGAATAACTGTTGGAGTGCTTTTTTTTTTTATTGTTGACTGTGAACGTCAGAAACCTCTTAGAAATAATCGTAAAAAGATTTAAAAATGATCAGCACCATAAAGGTTTTCTATTCTCTCAAAAAGAGTTCGCATATTAATTTAAGAGCCTATAGCAACAGTTTTTGCTAAGAGTCATTTCCACAGTGAACTTTAAGGGGTAGCACCATGGTTAAAAGCCATTTAAGTGAGTAAAACTGAACTAGGCAAGAGCAATCTTGAAAAAATTTGTTTTTTTTTTAAATTCAGGGTTAAGTCCAACATTTCCAAGAACAACCAAGATAATATAATGTGAGTGCACATTATGTAAGTTATGCAAGACTCACCCCACATGATATTTAATAAAAATAAAAATGAAGAATTACACTCTTAAGCAGTCACATTAGAAACAGAGTTCAATGGCAATGTTACACGCGAGTGTTACACACGTTATTCTTTTCGGTTCCTTGGGCAATTTTCATATAAAAATGATTTACTTGCACTCCCTTTCAAAGCAATGTGAGTTGCGAAATGTGTTAGTATTGATCAACAAGTTTTCACTTGTTTGGATGAATCAGATGCAGGGGAAGAAAGCCGGTGACAATGGTAGTACAGAGGTATTGGTGTAAATACAGTACTCACGAAAGGACAGCAGTATCTTGAGTAGACCAACAAAGCATCATGGTTTGTGCTCTGTTGACGACTTGACATACAGAAAACTGAAGACTTAAAAAAATCTGAATTAATTCGTGATTAGGCCATCATCCCTCACCAGTTAAATAATCTTACCTAAATATTTAACTATTTACATTTCTATCTCTCCCAATAAAATTCCATTAAATCAAAAACTAGGTTTCAAGTTATCAATAATCCGTTCTTATTTTTTTCTCCATTAAAATCAAGGTTAAAAGTGCTTTTATAAAATCCTCTCTTCAATATTTACAATTTCTCTAAAATAACCAACCAAAAAAAATATATATATATAAAATGACAGCAATCACATTAACAATCATCATTATCATATAATAAATAACAATAAAAAAAAAAGTAGGTACGAATGTGGATGTAGGCAGCAAGCCTGCAGTCTGTAGCGTCCATGTATTTGTAGCATGTTGTGACTGGGACCAGTGTCTGTACAACATGAGGTAAAGAGCTTTAGGACCACTTAGTGAGCACCAGGATCTCTCCTCTGTGAGTGTTAAGCATCTTGCAGCCCTATGTAAACCAGCGGCAGCCCTGCTTGCACCCTATATGTAGCTGACACACGCATGGACCAGCAGTCACACTGGTACTCATACATTCTAACCAGTGTGCATGTTTTGAATCCATGCATGTGCACACAAACACACACAAGCAAACAGACATATGCATTATGCAACAATGATCAGCTGAAACTGTATGCATTACCAATCAGCACCATGAATGAGTTTTGAGTGACCTCTCAGTCCAAAGAGAGAGAAGAGGTTTGCTTATAACAAGTGGGGTGCTTTACAGGAGCGTAAAATCCTCATAGTAGCACTAACTCTACTAACTCTGCTCTGTCCATTAGACTGGTGGATTTAACCAGCAGTGGGTATGAAAACAAGAAAATAATAACTTAGATTAACATCATTATAACAAATGGGTAGTTATAGATTAATCAGGTTACGGAAGACATGTTTAGTTTCACAAAGGCCAGTTTTGTTGGGAAAACCATAGTAAAAAACAAAAACAAAAAAACAATCATTGACAATTGAAAACAAGTTAAGTAATTTATCCTCTGTCAGTCTGCTGACAGAAACGACTAGATCAAACAATGTTACATATCTTTAGATACACATCTAAGTTATTATTTTAATAAACTTTTTCTTACCTACATTACGTCTCTGCAGATCAGTCAGTCTGATCATATCAAGAGTGAACAAAGCAAAGACTGCAGAATTTCAAGCCAATTTAAAAATGGCTAGAGTTTACAATTCTCTGTATGAGCAGAGTATGAATTGTTTATTCTAACAGAAAATCACAAGCTTATAACCCATTGTAGGTTATCTGTAGCTCTTAAGGGCTGTTTTTATTAAGGTGGATTTTTGCTAGCATTACCAGCACCTCAGAGAGCTTAGTCTAAAAAATGCCTCATGGGTAGTGAAGAATGGCCAATGAAACTGCACCACAGGAGCACCTGTGCAGCACCAATCAGATGACAAGATGGAAAGTTGAGCCAATTACCAGGACTGAGAGGTTCCTGTAACTGAACTTGATTGACATCTGCTGCTAAAGAGCACCCAAGTCCAGCACCTGCCTCAATATTGTGAGAGCAAAATTAGAGACACTTGAGACCGAATATAAGCACCATCTGAAGGGATGAGAAACTTTACAGATTTCATTGAGCGGCACCAAACAGAAAGGCCCAAGCTGTTGTCAGGTCCTCTCTTTCTAATTTTGGTCACATGTTCAGTGACTACAGCTAGGAGCTGATACTCTAGAGTTGCCTTAATGCAGTCACATAAATATGACTTGCAAGGGTGTGAAGGCGCTTCTTTTATAGATGGGTTGATAGGTGGAAAAGGCGAAAAGCGCAACAAAAATGCTGATTAGCTTGTTCTCATGTTCATATTAAACAAGCAAGAATGAAAAAAGTATGTCCCTCTTAGCCAAAGGAGGTAAATCAAAATATTAAAAACGATGATGAAAAAACAATAAAATTAAAATAAAAAATATTAATCTCTATAATATAATAACAATACCTGTAATATCAACGATGACAGTAACAATAGCAATTGTAATAATATTGATAATAGATCAATAATAATTAGGATCATCAAATTCACTTAAGGAGGGGTAGCTATGGAAATCCCTCCTTTGTTGGAGAGAGCAAGAGCACCATAGACAGCGTGTCCATTTGGGGTGTTCCCAAACTGCTGCCAAAATTTGAGGTAAATGAAAAAAAAGTGCCCCTTCCTTTTTTCTCCCTCCCTTGTGGTGACCTGAGAGAGGTGTTAGAGCTAGAAGAAGGGACGCAAATGGTAAAGGAGTAAGATTCATGATCCTTATTTCTTTTCCCTTATCTGGCTCCAGGGAGCAACAGTCTACGAGTGTTCACACAAACCGACTATAAGGGCCAGTGAGGTGTGTGGACGGGTAGGGTGAAACATTGACTATGGTGGTGGTATGCTGTGTTGGTGCCATCCGTGTCACCACACCATCTCGTTTGTCCTTGGTCTGTCCTGGGGATGGGCTTGCTGATCCAGCCGCCCACTTGCGCTTCTTCCCATAGGCCTTAATTTCATCTTGGGAGAGACCCAAAAGAGCTGCTTCTTGTTGCCGCTGTCGCGCTCGCTCGGCTAGGAGTTTCATCTTGGCCTCCCACAAAGCCAAGCCATGGCAGGGCTGATTAAGGTTCTTGTGCTGGTAGAAGACCAGGGAAATACGGCTTGGGTGGGTACGGTCAGGCTTTTTAAGTGGTGTGGTAGCATGAAGCTCCCGACGGGCACATTCAATCAAGACAGAGCCATGAGCAGGGGCCACTGCTACTCCTCCAATGTTAGGGTCCAAAAAGTTGTGCTCGCTGTCTGACCACACCTCTTCCTCTTCAGGGTCATGCTCACTCTGGGCCTCTGCCTCACTGTCCCAGCATGCCTGCCCATTGGATCTCTGCAGTGCATCAGGGAACAAGCGACCCTCAGGAGCCGGAGACGGTGTGCTGCCTGCTGCGTAACCACCCCCAGATTTCCAGGCTTTCTCCTGCAGTCCTAGAGGAGCAGAGCCACAATTCTCACTTGCATGTGATAGCATTTTGTCAGGGAAAGCACCAGTAGGGTTGTCTTGCCTAAGACCACCAGCACCATAACCAATAGGACCATAAGGACCCCATGCCTTAGGTTGTGGACTTGGGGCAGGGCTATCCCGCTGTCGTGGGGTGGACGGGTGTGGAGAGAGAGCAGGGGAAAGACCTGCTTTTATGGATGGGGAGGGAGATGGGGCAGGGGATGACATTGGAGTGTGAGGGTGGGGATAGGAATTCCACTGCTGCTGCTGTACATACTGGGGGTGCTCATGTAGCTGTCTGTGTTGCTGGTGGAGCCTCTGCTTATCTGAAGTAAGGGGAAAATTAGCTGAACTTGGCCTGTGGTTTCCTTCCCAGCCTTTAGAGACTAGGCTGCCATTTGGCTTGTGCCCAGGCCAGCCTTCAGGCTTTGAAGTGGTATTTGGAGTGCTAGGGCAGCTCTGACCTTGCTCATCTGATCTGCCATCATATAGTGGCACATCCATAGGCTCCTGCTTAATTATGGGTGTTGAGTAATGTGTCTGTTCAAGTGACACTGATGGTGTACGACTGTGTGGAACAGGCGACTGTGAATAGTCTGATGGGTGTGGGTAGCCTTGAATTGATGAATCACTCATTTGTTGCTGTGTCTGCCCATATTGGTTTGAATATGGCTGTGCTATCTTGGCTTGGAGACTCTGAACATCTGGTTTCTGGTCAAATGATGTGGCAGGGGGTTCTCCAGCTTTTGCCCAGGCTCCATTACCATAACTCAAGAGCTCAGGAGGAAAAAGTGCATTTGGAGGGTAGTTGTAGTATCCATATCGCATGGCCTGGAGGTTGGGGTGAAAGCCATTGATGGGGCTCTGTGCAGGAGGTTGGCTAGGGATGCGACCTCTTGCATAGTTACAGGGGTAGGAGAATGAACTGTTCATGCTGTGAGGATCAGGTGTTGCCTTGCCGTTCCCTAGTGCTGGGTAGCCATGTATGGCACCATTGAAGGGCTGGAAGCGGTCAATAGGCTCTTTTTTGATGGTGGGCTTCACCTCCTGTTTTGGAATATCTAAAAAAAAATTAAAAAAACAACTTAAGTGTAAAATACATGATCAATTTATCATCCCTAGTTTATTGAGTGCCAGTTTCAGAAGCTTAGTGCTCAGGTCAGCGCATTATTCAAATGTAAACTATTACAAAAAATTTATTGTTTGTAAAAAATCTAAACCCTCTATTTTAATGGCAAATTCCATTTAAATACTGGCAAATTACTCCTCTCTAATGCAGCTTAAAGCCAATGTGCCCCCTCCTCAGTTAATTAAATGGCTAATCCTTTACCTAAACCTGCGATTAATATAACTACCAACTTTTAGTTGTAATTGTACATATGGATATCTAGAAAACTGAGATTTAACCACTGACCTTTATTGCCTTGCTGAAGGTAGGGTGAATCTGCATGGTGCGTCTCCATCTTGATAGTTTTTTCTGGGGTTTCTGCAAGCTGCAGTTTCTTGTTCTTCTTCTCTGAAGCAGCCTTTTTGGCCTCCATGCGACGCTGCCGGCAGGATTTAGCAGGTTCTGGAAGTTTCCTAACCTCTCTACGGAAGTTAGCAAGCACCTGAATGGCTCCTGTTTGCATTTTTAGGCGCTGGTTCTCCTCGCTACCATTTTCATCCGTTAGAGAGATCTTGTAGAGCGGAAGCACATGCAGCTGCTCATCATCTGGGATCATGCCCACTGAGCGATTGTCCTCTTTTGTAAAAGTGCACACCTGGATGTAACAATATAAAGAAATACAAGGTTAAGTAAATACTGTAGCACTAATTCTACCACATAGTTCATCTCTCTCTCTACTGCCTATTGTACACAATAAAGTTGAGTACACTAATATAAATTCTAGAAGTGAATCTTGAGACTACTCAAATAACGTACCACAGTACAGCCATTGTGGAGGTTATGCTGGTCTTTGTGAGCATGGGCACAGAAATCCATGCATGCAGTGACTCCGGAAAATGGCCGTCCTTCCTTCAACCCCAGCCGACAGTCTGAAGCAATGTTCTCACTAACACACTGAGGAGCAAATAAAATATATTTAGTGTAAATTAAAACTCAAAAGATTAAAAGGCCATTTTGATTTCATTTATTTCTTAAGCATTTACATTTTTTTTTGTTGATGCACTTTTTTGTTGAACCACTTGCTATGTAATTCATTCAATTCAGTTCAATATGTAACAAAGTTTTTAAATCACCTGAAACCCCACCAAACATACAAGTCTAAATTCACACATTCTAATTTCCACAAAATCAGTTTGGTTTTAATATGGTTAAATGACAGAGTTCTGTCAGGATAGTTTTTCTATTTTGTGTAGTGATGCACTTTTAATAATTCAAACCTGGTTACTGTAGGCCTGGGGAGCAAGTTGCTTATACAGAGGGGCCACGTGAGTGGCCAAGTTTTGGAAATTATCCCTGAGATAGTCCTCCTGCACAAAAATATAAACATTGCAAATTAGTTAACATGGGCTATCATGCATAGACAATTACATTTGAACAAGAAAATGTTAAATGCATATGTTTTAAATTTCTGTTCATCCACTTGTAGTAATTAATTGTAAAGAAATATAGCAGTGAATGGTTACACTGACAAGTCAACATTATTGAACCTTGACTTATTTTCATGTATAATTTTACATCAGACTAGGGCAAGTGCATTCAGAAATGACCACCATTAACGTTCTAATTTTAGGTTAAACAAACCTCTTTGGGGTGTTCTCCCTGCAGTCTGAACTTGCGAGGGGTTTTGCTTCGAGCGTACTTGCAACCATTGAAGTACATACTCCAGGAGCAGCCAAAAGAGAAGGAAGCGCCACATTTATCTGGGTCCTTCCCTTGGCATGCACAGGTTCGACTGCAAAAGGAATCCACCATGCATTTAATTAGTGGTCAATATAAACTATTACAATAATTACATATTTTGAGGCATTTTGATGTAGCCACATCTTAAGAGAACTGTGCCTTACATGATCACATACTGCAAGTGCGTGTGATTAAACTGCATTTATAAGAGGTTCTTTATGAAATCATGTGAGCACACTTGCAGTGGCAGAGTGGTAGGGCAGGTTGAAGCTGCGGTTCTCACCACAGAGTTAAGCAAAGGTGTGGTGCCGGCCTGCAAGTTACCCAATCCCATCCCCTCCTCTTTCCCCAGTAATTCCATGTTCCCTTATTACTGTATCTCTTGAAGAAGAAAAATAGGTGGTGGTGGAAACTCACCCGTCATTGAGTCCACAGCGGCGGCTGGTGGCGTTGCCGTATTTGGTGATTGTTTCTGTGAGTTCTCGATACAGTTTATCTCCCAGAGCATGAGGCACACCTTCCCAGGCCAGTATGACAACAATAATGACAGTGTTGGCACAGTGATGCCCAGGCCGTTGCTTCACCAGACATAATAATTTCTCTGCCTCACTGCTGCGACGAATAACCTACAGAGAAAGTCTGTCAGTAATGATGAAAGCATAATAAAGTTCAGACCATCATAAGCTGTCTATACTCTGCAAAAATGTTACAAAATTAGCATCTGAAGTGACATATATATACCATGAGTATATAAAGGTGCATTAACACACTGCTAAGTACTTAATACTGCTAAGAGTGGCATAAATGCCTTTACACATAAATGAGAATTGCATAAATAATGTAAATAAACAGTATGCTCTCTCATAACAACTACAAGTTAAAAGCTGCTTTGATGCTGCACTTCATTTACACAGAACCAAAGCAGCATCAGAGCAGCCTTTGGCACTAGGTGCTTAGAACAGCCTTAATTTGGCTCTGTACAGACACACATAGATGCTTAATTGTGTTCACTGCAGCAGGACAAAATTTCAAGAAGAACATTTCTAAAATCATCATGTTCCCATATGTACATATTAATTCATAAACCACACACTGCATGTCAAAAATGGCACAGAAAACATAATTTAGTCTTGAATTGTCTGTTATTACCATGTGGCAAGAGACACTTACCCACTTAGCAATAGGACATCCCTGAGAGCTCTTCCCCTCTCGTCCTGTGTAAACCAACTTCTCAATACGAATGGCTTCACCCTTCTCCCCATACCTGTAATCATAAGACAGAGGTTCAGTGACTGATAAATCTCAAATTACACTGTTATAATGTGACATGAAAATAAAGCCCCAACCCACCTGAAGACACATTTCTGGACATTATATACTTGACATATCTTTGTGTGTAGAATTGAGCAAACAAATTAACAGAATATACAAATATATTTACATGATGGCCAATGATCTCAGTGAACAATCGCTTGTCTCCTCAAATTAAACTCTTAGTGGACAGAGCATGACAACAGCATGTGTTAAGAATAAATACCATTCAGCTATAATTGCACAGTCTGGGGGAGAAGCTTCAAAGATTCACAGGGGTGGGCTATGAGGTCAAAGGCCACAAAAGGGTCAGGCTTAGGCTTTAGAAGGCTATAGTCACTCTCTGACAGACAAACAAAGGGGAGGTTCTTACCCTACCCTCCAACCCCCTCTTTCCCTGCCCTCTGAAGAGCAGATAAGTGAGGCTATAGAAATAAAGCTACTATGCCCTCAATCAGCTCTCATATAAAGCAATGAGAGTGGACGAGTATACCAAAGGTCAGCAAAGGTGGAGCTACTATGTCCTAATGGGTCAAGGAAGTCTGAGCTTCTGTGTGCTTACGGAAGAAAGAGGGGTGGCTCCCTGGTGCTCTTTTTGCATTCCTTCCTGCCACTGAATGATCACAGGATCATTAAAGTATTGGTAACGAAAGTTTTCATAATGCAGGGAATATTTTATTAATTTATCATGTATGAAAAATGTGCATGATTTAAACCATATATAGATTTAACATGTTAAAGATATGGACCCAGGGGCCTGGTAGCTCAGCGAGTAAAGAGACTGATTTCCACCCCAGGAGTCGCAAATTTGAATCCAGGTCATGCTGAGTGACTCCAGCCAGGTCTCCTAAGCAACCAAATTGGCCCGGTTGTTAGGGTGGGTAGAGTCAAATGCGGTAACCTCCTCGTGGTCGCTATAATGTGGTACTCGCTCTCAGTGGGGCACGTGGTGTGTTGTGTGTGGGTGCTGCGGAGAATGGCATTTGCCTCCACGGTAACGCGCTCAACAAGCCACGTGATAAGATGCGTGGATTGACGGTCTCAGATGCAGAGGCAACTGAGATTCATCCTCTGACATTATTAGTTACATTTATATAGCGCTTTATCTGAGACCTCAAAGCGCTTTACAAGGAAGGGGGGAATCTCCTCAACCACCACCAATGTGCAGCATCCACCTGGATGATGCGAAGGCAGCCATATTGCGCCAGTACGCCCACCACACACCAGCTTACTGGTGGAGAGGAGACAGAGTGATGAAGCCAATCAGTATACGGGGATGATTAGGAGGCCATGATGGACAGAGGACAAGGGGCAGATTGGTCCAAGACACCAGGGTTACACCCCTACTCTTTTTCGAAAGATATCCTGGGATTTTTAATGACCACAGAGAGTCAGGGCCTCGGTTTAACGTCTCATCCGAAAGACGGTGCTCTTTGACAGTATAGTGTCCCTGTCACTATACTGGGGCGTTACGACCCACACAGACCACAGGGAGAGCACCCCCTGCTGGTCTCACAACACCTCTTCCAGCAGCAACCTGATTTTCTCATGAGGTCTCCCATCCAGGTACTAACCAGGCTCAGCCCTGCTTAGCTTCAGTAGGCAACCAGTCTTGGGCTACAGGGTGATATGACTGCCAAGATTGAGGTGAGTCACTATGCCACCAAGAGGACTCAGCGAGCACATTGGGAATTCCAAAATTGGGGAGGAAAAAAAAAAAAGAATAAATATGGGCCCTACTGGTATACCACCAGTCAAAGGTTTGGATACACCTACTCATTCTTTAATATTTTTCAGATTTTAGAATAATAGTAAAATCATCAAAACTATGAAATAGCATAAAGAAAATTATGGGAATTATGCAGCAACCAATAAAATCTTATTATTGTAACCTCTTCAAATTAGATGCCCATTGCCTAGATTGAGCTCTGAACATTTTGGGTATTCTCTCAATTCAACTTTATTTATATAGCATACTTTATCAACCAGCTTCATTAGATGCAGAGATTTCAGCCAACTGGACTGTATTTTAAAGAGTATTGAAGGTGGTTTCTTGTATGCTGGGCACTTGTTGACAGCTTTTCCTTTAGTAGTCAGAAAGATGTCTAGAAAACTCATTTCAAGCACCTAAGAATTGAAGATTCATGTTTTTTAAAAATAATGACCAAAAAAAAACCAAATTATTTCAAGGGTATAAAAACATTCTGTAGTTGTTAAGGAAAGGTTGTTTCCTATTGCCATGTGTACCCAATAAAAATATAGGACACTCACAGCTAATTTTTTATATAAATACCCTCTACCCATTAAACCACATAATTTTCATCACTTTACCTACTCCTACTTTACCTACTTCAATTTCCTCTACATTTTTCCCTTTCCCTGCAATTCATTCTCTCTGTCTACCCTGTGTAGAGCTGCATATGCTCATATTTCCTGTTACTCCTGTTGAATTCTGGGTCAGGAATTCCCTGGGAACAAGATCATAGAGAAAGGTGGTGGAAGGAGGGGGTGAAGGGAAAGCAAATGGCAGAAAGGAGGATGAGAGATGCTTATCCTCAGCTGGCTAAGAGTCTATTGCCAGGATCTAACTGCCAGAGCTTCCAAACAACTCTTGCAGAACAATGACATGGTCGCTAGGGAACTCTTAAAGCAAACTATGTGGGATCAGCAGTATTGCTCTGTGGTTTCTGAGGTTTAATACTTTTTGTTTCAAATAGTAGCAAAAAATAAATACATTTATTTGTCTGATTGTTAACCATTGTATTTGGACTACATTTTGTGATTTTTAGAATATTCTTCCACTAACAATCTACTAAAAAAGACAGAAAAAGGCTACTGCTACAGAGAGGGCAAGCAGACTGACTTTTACAGGCAACCTTTAATATAGTTTATCCAGCAAAAACTACTATTGTTATAATGGAAAATGAGGAAGAAATCAAACAGGTATACACTTTTAATTTAGTGTGGTTTCCTCTCTGGATCAATATAGACTTGATTTTGGAATTTCCAAATGGCTACATTTATCATAGGTTGTGTTTGCGGACAAAGATGTCTACAAAAAACAGTGTGAACAAGGAGATAATATAGGACACAATGTGAAACAAGAATGATTAAGAAATCTGACTGCCTTTCACCTCTTTTCCATCAGTTCTCTGACTGCAGCCACGGTTGGGCCAGATCCCAAATGATTGTAATATGGACCCTCGTCCTTCTCTAGGATTTGGTCTAAAAGAGAGAAAGAGCACAGGTTAAAACACAATATGGGTTTTATATTGATACTATGCTGCCATTTCCCCATTCTTCCTTTACTGAAAAAGAAATGCAGTATTTTTAGTGAGAACAAACTGAACAGGTGCTTGTATGCTTCTAGCTAATAATTTAAATGATTTTAACAATTATAACTGCTTATGTATAATACGATTAGAATGATAGCATGAGGCAGTGCAAATGTTGGTGTGTGTGTGTGTTGGGGGAGGGGCAAATATTGGCTGCGTTCTATTTCAAATTTGTATACCCTTCACACGCAAACTTCACTCCATCTCATGAACTCTGATGTAGATCACTGCTTATGTTGTGCGAGTGTCCACTACTGGCGGAAAACATGCAATGGGTTTAACTGGAACACTCTTAACCCTAGATCACTCGGAGCATAATGAAGGCTGATGTCAATATGTGGACATATTTAGTGATTTTTGCACCTGAGAAAAGTTTTCTTGTATATTTATATATATAATTTTTCATTAGAATAAATTGTTAGGAAGAATTAATCAAGATTTACACAAATGAAAATGTTAACATAACAAATGAACACACAGGCTATAACTATATGATAAATAGTTTAAGGTAGCTACAAGTATTATGCTGTTAAATCTCAATATTTTCTAAACTGCTTAATTAACCTAAATTTAATTCCATCATACATTAGAGTTTTGTGGGGGTGAGGTTTATGAAGTGCAATCTGCTGTCACGTCACAAGTTGCACTGTGGGATGTGGAGCTGTCTGAAGCTTACATCATAATTAGGCTCGCTCCCTTGGCCAGAATCGAGGGGTTGAGGGTCTGCCAACAGAAACTTTCCTCGCTCACTTAACGAAGTGGCACGGACTTCCAAAATGGCGGTGGAGATTCCCCCGAGGGGAAGCGTTTAGGGGAGTTAGCGAGTGGATGTTAAAAGTGAAGTGGAACACAGTCATTGTCTGGAAAAGATGCAACCTAAGGTCACACTACACTCAGGGTGTATGTAGGGATAAAGGCATGTCTTGAGTTAGGAAATGATTTGTGCTTCCTCAAGTCTTATGAAAAAAGTAAAGAAAAACATGTAGTGGCTACTTACTACCTGCTTACTCAACATGGTGAAACACCAAGAATTAGAGGTATGAGGATAGAAAAAAAAAATGGGGAAAGCACTGTGCATAGAGAAAAATTCAGATAAAGATCATTTAAAAGATATATTATAGATATATTATTTTATTTTGGCACCAATATAATATATTCAGGGCTTATTTGATTGTACTTGTTAATATGAAATGGTGTTCCCTGTGGGTGTTCCCTGTGGTGTTGAGTGTGCTATAGGGATTCACTATGGAAACGTCCCTTTTATTGCCCTTTGCTCTTAGTAACAGTCAACCTCCAACAATTGTTCAGGCACAGCCTGCTACTTCTGAATAAACTTCAAATAACAAACTTTGATATTTGGCCAAAAAACATCAACATTTCCACATCACACTGCAAGTTAATTTTACTGGATATAGCCTATACAGTGAATAAAGTTGATGCATTTGTCTACAAAAAAATGCTTTAACAAAGTCTCAAAACTGACAATTTTCTCACAGTTCACTTATCACCAAAACCTCCTAAAGGACCAAATAAGAGATGTGAGGGAAAAGATGAGAAGTTGCTGTACATGTATTCTCCCCCTGTCCTCCCTACTCTCTCCATTGTGGCTGCCACCTCTGCAGAAACTAGATGTACTCACTGTACCAATAGCCTGAACATAGACAGAAGGCCCTGCACTGCACTGGCCCAAAGAATTACAATGGGCTCTTTTCTTTAAACCTATTGTTCCTCTGCAAGAGGCACAGAAAACAGACTGTGGAGTAATGTGTGGGCCCCTGGTAAAGCATGCATTCTCAGACATGGCCCAACACTACTCTGAGAAATGTGCTGATGCAGAAATTTTGTGTTGCGAGAGAAACATTTGTGGCTTCCTAAAGATAAATTTGATTGTAATATGGATCTAATGGACAATATTAACATAACTGTACTAAAGTATTATATTAAAACATAAATGGAGTTTAAGAATGCCTGTGATTTAAAATAAAACATGAATGTACAACCATACAATTCTTCAGGCCTCAAGAGGTGTGGTTTGGCTAAGCAGCTCTGATGCTAGAAAGCTATCTTTCTTCAAATCCCTTGGTACCATGAATAGAATAGAAGGGGATATGGTGTGTTGTGCAATGTTGTGATGTGAAAACTTCAAAAGCTCAGTTTGTGTTTCTTTTAGTTTAAATTCTCTTTGTCAATATGTGTATCCTTGACCTGCTTTCAGCACCATAGTGTATAAGAAGGGCTGGAATTTCTTCCTTAATGCTCTCAAACTTACCCACACAGTCACAGGTGGGAAAATCAACTTGGGCATCTTTCACAGGTGGATCCAGCAGGCTCTTGGTGGGAGTGTCTAGATAGCGCAGCGGTGACTCAAGAAAACCTTTAAGTGAAGGGGAGGCAGGGAAGATATCCTTGTTGGGAGTATCCAAATCTTTATCTTCTCCATCTGCAGAGAAGCACGCAGTTGTGGAGAGCACGGTCACGCCACCAGATGACTCGATTTTCATACGCTTTGTTGGAGGGGTGAAAGGTGTGATGAAGGGTTGATGTCGCTCCAGTACTGCCCCCTGAGGAACAGACAGGAGCTGTCCAGGTTTCACATCCACCTCACATTCCTCACTTTCCTCTTTGACACTATAGAGCTGATCAGATACTAATGGTGTTTCTTCCTTCACTCTCTCAGTCATCCCCTTTTGATGTTCATCCATGGGCTCAGACTCGGTGGTAGGAACAGGAGGGCAGATTTTTGGCTGCTTTGGGGATGGTGACTCATGTCTGGCTTGTCCTGAGTTTGAGTTTGGTTGTGACTCGGTCACCACTGGCTGAAATGTGCCATGCTCTGGGGTCTCTGCTGCAGAAGCTGAGGACATGGTGTCCCCAAACTCCTCCTCAAACTGGCGAATCAGATCTTCAAATTTTGGATCTAGGGTACTGAGGCCAGTCAGAGAGGGAGAAGACTGTGTAGTAGATGTTTGAGGTCTGATACTGGTCATTGGGACACTTTCATTTGACCTGGCTGGGCCTGAACAAGCCATCACCTTCTGGTTGGATGGTGCTCTGACAGATACAGGGGTAGAAGACTGAGTGTTTTCAGATATGGGTGCACTACTGCTATTCGAAGTGGATTCCTGAGATTGGGCTGGAGCTGGGTGGCTCTCAGCCACCTGAGAGGGGGGAAGCCCAGCTTCCATGCCTGGTAAAGATGGAGCAAGCTGGCTTAGGGATGGTGCATACCCTGGGGTGATGAGTGGAGTTTTCGATATTGTAATCTGGCTCTGTGGGACAAAAATTGGTTGTGAAGCTTTCTGTTTATGCTTCTTGATAACAATCTGTTTAGGTTTTGGAAGAGGTGGGCCCAATGGACTATATATCCCACCAACTGGATATTTTAGAAGAGGAAAACTTTGAGAACTCTTTTTCTTTTTTGGCTCTTTGTGCTCCTGCTTGATGGTTACAGGAGTCTCTGGCAAAGTCTGTGGCCACCATTTGCGGAGGTTCTGACAAGCCATTGGGGCTAATGGACTGAAGGCTGGCGAGTTAGAGAAGAGGTTGCGTTTATGGTGAAGGTGCTGCTGTAGTGCTGCCTGAGTTGAGTGCCTAATGGAGGGTGAAAACTGCTGACTATGGAACTGCTGACTATGGAACTGCTGCTGGCCATTTACCATCCCTTCTTGGCCCATGACTAGACACCCTGACCCCGGGTAATCCTTTGTATCCACCTCCTGCTTGATGTGAGGCACCCCAGTAAGGCTGCCCTTGCGACTATCTTGAAGGCTGGGTTGAGCGAGTGGAAATTTGAAGGCTGAGTTGGTGTACTTTCCACAAGTGTCTCCAAGGAGCTGCTTCAGCTCAGACACTGGGTCACTGCTGCCATGGGATGGGTTTACAAAATGAGGCTGGGATTCAGAGTTCATCATCCATGAGTTCCGTGGGGAGCTTTTCTCACAGCTTCCAGTTGTGCCCTGCTGCTGGGGTCGGGGGTTAGGGGTTGAGGAGTGGAGGCCTGTAAATGGGGACTTTGAGGATGGGTTCTGGGTAACATAGTGAGATGATCTTGGCATAATGTTAGTTGCAGGGGTATCACCCTGAGACTGAGGCCTCTGCTGCTCCCATGATGATGGGTCCTGTTTAGGGTAATTTCCAGGAGGGATGGAATGTGGTGTAGCAGAGGAGGATGAAAGAGGACCAGGGGATGAAGAGACAAATTGTGGCTTACTTTGGGGGTAGGAGGTTGGCAAATGATGGTTATTTGCAGGTGAAAACTCACCTGAAGGAACAACAGTTTGTGGGATAGTAGCAGACAGCTGTGTAAGGGCCTCAATTGCAATAGCTGTTTGCAAGCTAACATTTCTCTCCTTGGCTATGGATAGAACACTGGGGGAACAGGGAATAGGTGCTGGTGGGCCAAAGGGTCTTGGAGCTGAAGGCTGGTTAACATAGGGCTGTGGATTTGTGTCTTGCTGACATAAGGGGTTACTTCCACATTGTTGAGGTTGGGATTGAGCATAACGATGCTGTAAGTGTGGCTGTGGAGGAGCATCATAAACCTTATAGGACCCTTTTTCCTGACAATTAGTCACCATTTTGATTTGCTTTTTCAGCCACTCCAGGTAGTCAGGGCAGTCTGGGCCATCGCAATCACAGTTAGGTGGCTTGTGGCCATCACGGGCCTTGCTCAGTGCAGCCTGAAGGGTGTCTAGATCTTCAGTAGGAAAAAACTCACCATCCATACCTTTCTGCCTGGCCTTTTCACCTCCATTAGACATCTCCTGGTTGAACCTTTCATACAGCTGAGCTGTAAGAGTCGGGGAAGGTTGATGATTGCTGTAAGGGGCCAGTGACCCTACAGTGGCAGAAAAGGCCACCAGGGTCCTTGCATCTTCCATATCCACATCATTCACTTGTGTGCTGTGGTTTTGGTCACTCCAAGCACCCTGTTGAGATTCAAGATTCGTCAACTTTCCAGCATGCTCAGAGCTCCAGCCTGGTGTCTGGGAAATACCTCTAGGTTCTATGCGGTGGCTGTGCTGATGTTGCTCCCTGGCCACGTCTCCACCTTCATCACAAATATTTTCTTCATTTGTTGCATGTTTGCTTAGCCCATTAGACAGTTCCTTGTCTAACACGCCTTCTTCTAGGCGGTCATGGGACCCAATTTCCATCTGGCCTCTTCCTCTGGGGCCATCCACTGAACCCACCACAGAAACAGTCTGTGAGAGACAGAAATACACAGTTAATTGACAATGCTTCAACAATATGGTAACATATATACATAGATAATATGAAACAGTTCATTTATTCAACACTCTGTTGCTACATCCATTAGATTGGCTGTGATATGTGAAGCATTGATTACATCATCCACAAATGTAAAGCAAATATTGTTTAAATCTATTCATTGCAGACTTATTCATTGCAGACTTATTCTAACAAACATCATCTACATTTTGTGCTAGAAAAATAACAACCCTTGACCTCTATTATACCTAGATGACATACTCTGACCTGTTGGACTTATTCATCTTTGTATTCTCTGTAAAGTTGCTGCCTGATCTGAGAGATGACTACATGATTCTTTTACCATGGAGATTATTGTGTCTTCTTATGTTCTTCCTCTCTGCTCTCAATGATTTTTTTTTTAGTTACCTTAACATGGTCATTGGTTACTGCCGTGTTGTATACTTGTTTAAATTATGCCATTTAGCGAACACCGACTGCAGTGTATTCTGACTAAAATAACATTCGCTTAAGTACCTTTCTGAAGGGCAGAATGGAAACTGGAACCAGTTCAACTGTCTCATGCAAATACAAACCCATATTTACAATTATAATATAGCTGGTAATACCTATGTCAACATACTGAGAATGCTGTCCTGGTTTTCAAAAATCCTTTCTGTCAGTCTTTGGAAACTATATTTTTTCTGGTAATTGTTAATTTAATGTGGAAATTGTGAGCTTGCATAATTGTCAATGAATGAAAAATATGTATTACACCTTTAGTGTAATGTATTTGACAGTGTATGAAATGAAACCTGTTTGCTTCACAGATGGGAACTACAGAGGTCTTTGTCCATGATGGCAAAGCATATCTAAGGAAAGAGGACCTTGTTGTGTTTCTTGTTTTAAGAGCACATTAGTGCAACACACCCTTAAATGCAATTTCAAAAGCACAGGTCTCTATAGAAATTAAACACCTAATTAAAACTAATTTGTCAATTCAGATGTCTGAAGCAGTAATTCTGCATATATATTTACAACATTTGAATATTTCAATGTATATACAATAGGGTTGGGAATTGTAATGCATTAATTTCTGCAATTAATAGTTTTTTAACACGTTAGAAAAATGTATGCAATTAATGCGGTATCTGTTTTGGGTTTTTTTTACATCCTGAAACTTCACTAATTTTTTCCCCTTCTCCCTGTGGCTAAAAATTGCCATATATAAATTTTAACATGCTTGACTCGACTGCACATCCTAGAAAAGAAATGGATTGTGTGGAGCAGTGCACTCTTATTCATTATGCATGTTGCATAAAAAAAAAAAAAAAACACTAGCAGATTTATTGTATGGAGAATGGAGACTTCACAAGGAATTGGGGAAATACGGGCAGGCTGCCGTATCTCTTAGCATCACCTGAAAACGCTCACTTATTTTCATCTGAACCAGTGTCAAAAGAAAAAAATGTCCGATAGAGGCTGATGATGTTCAGCAAGCTGCAGCCAGGTATACTTGTAGAGACTGAATGGCAACTAGAGAAAATAACTAGAGAGATTTTCAACTTCAGCAAATTAAACTTCAGCATTCAATGTTTTATATCTGTATGTATAAAGTACATGTATAGTCTCTAATAATGCATATGCTATGTACACATAAGTTTATCTTGCCAACAAAGTTTAGTATGTATTGAATCTGCCCATTTCATAAAAAAGTCCACTGTAAAATGCCAGAAGATTTTTCCAAACTTTTAATTACAGCATGTCCACTGATTTAAAGGCATGCATGCATATACTGTATCCAATATTTATACATGAAAAAATAAGACTAATTAACTCTATAATTTGTCTCAAAAGACTTGCAAGAAATTGGAACCTGCAAGAAATGTATTTTAATTAATGAAATATGTACATGGTAAAATTTTGTTTTTTTTTATGTTTATTATAATGTATCATGTACCATGATTAATTGTGATTAAATCACAGAAAAAATGATAGATTCACAGCCCTAATATACAGTAGAGTTGTAATTATACTGAAAATGTGTAAACCAGTGAAGGCTGGACACATAGGTTTCCAAATGTCAATTTCACTTTAAGAGCATCCAACTAACCAAAAAGCACAATAACTAAATGTGTGAATATGTCTGTACCTCTCTTTTTGTGTTTCCATTCTGACAGCCCTTTTAATAGGTTCTAATGATGGACAAGTTGTTCAGACTCTTTGAATTCACCTTCTGTTATTGGTGTCTGGTTGGACCCCCATGAGGCTGTGTGCCAGCCACTTAGCAGACTGTGTGCGTGTGTGTGTGTCTTTCAAAAGCATGTGTCAGACAAGAAGTGTGAGCTAGAACCCCACTTACCAACACCGGCCATGCATCAACTCTTAATGTTTTTTTTTGGTTTTTTAACTAAACAATGGTTACAAAAGGCTCTTTTTCCTCTTTTTAATTATAAAACAAACA
Organism: Moxostoma hubbsi; assembly: GCA_032164185.1. Lineage (NCBI taxonomy): Eukaryota > Metazoa > Chordata > Actinopteri > Cypriniformes > Catostomidae > Moxostoma > Moxostoma hubbsi. Next base: position 15,064,661 of record JAVLUX010000215.1, on the reverse strand, counting down.
CCTGCATAGTATACACACTGACACAAAAAACTCACAACATAGTATAAGTGCATTACAAAGTTCACGAGAATACACTTAAAAGGCATGAAGCACTTACTAGGAGTCTGTATTTTAAACAGAGTTAATTACATAAGCAATACAAGATGTATTCTGAATTCTTTGGATAGGTGACATATATTTTCCATACACCTGCAAACACAAACCTGTTTGACAGCAAAAAGCACGTGCTTAGGCAATTATCTAAGGCGTGCCAGGACTTCCATCACTGCCAGAACTCTCTTTCTTAAAGACAAACAGAGCTACTACTACTACCAAAACACTAACACACCCGACCAGAAGAGACTGCAAAACCGGTTCTGCTCAGAAGTGTGAGCTGCACTCTAAACTCTGTGTGCTGAGCCAAGGACATATGCCATATCTATGTCTCCGGCACTACATGCAAATAGCAGCTGTGTTGAGGGGTTGGCAGCACAAAGGAAAACGAGAGTGTGGATGGGTTTTAAACCCTGGTTGTAGACAGCTGAACACGATAATACACACAACCCCCACCCCCTTTGCGTCCCTCCCGTACTCCCCTGTCTATCACCATCAAAATACAATGACAAGTCAAATGGAGAGAATTAAACAGATTGACGTATACTCACAGTGGTCTAGTTGTCCCGAAAACGCTGCTGGAGAGACAAAGGTAGGAAATGTGGATAGGAAATTGCATGGAATACGGCTTTTGCAACAGTGCCAAAAAAAGAAGCCAGCTGGTGGAAATCCACGATGGGTTCCTTTCTTTTCTCTTTTTGTCTTTCTTTCTTTCTTTCTCTCCCTCTCTTCTCAATCAGCCAGGCAGTGCGGCACACGGACGCACACACTCGCACGCACACACTCTGTCATACACACCTCCCCCAACGTACACACACTTGTTCTCTCTGTTTCTCTTCCTACCGCCACAGTCGCTTCTCTCTTTTTATCTCTCATTATGTCTCTCTGCTCCTCCCTTCCCCTTTTTTCAATATTCTCCTTTTTCTTTCTGCTTTTTGCATTTGCAGTCTGCTTTGCCTTACAGCCCCCACCCCTCTCTCTCTCTCTCCCTCTCCCTCTCTCTCTCCTCTCTCTCATTCACTCTGTCCCCCTCCCTCGTTTTCTCCCTTCCTTCTTTTTCCACCTCCCCTCCTCTTTTCTGTGTGTGCAGAGTGAGAGAGGCCATTATCTGAGACACACTGGGCACGTACGATGGAATGGTGGAGCGTGCAGGAAATACAGCTGCTGCAGAGTGGCTGGATACAGAGCGAAATAAAGGACCGTATAAACAGAAAACGTATATCTTATGAACAGCAAAGATGCATACAGAAACCAAAAATAGCAACTCTTTAATATTTTAGAGGTGTTTCTGTGTAATTTTCTTTGTTCATTCTGAGCAGTGTATTCTGAGTGGTTCCATAAGATGGAGGCTGCAGCAGTTAAATACTGACAGTCTACTAAGTGCACTTAATGGAAGCTGCTGTCTAAATGTCTTAGGATAACATGAAATAAAAACAAGGAAAGGGAAATGAGTGGCTCCAATCTATTTATTCCGGCCATTATAATATAATTCTTTGCCGTTTACAGTTGTTAATGTATGGCACTGATTATAGTTTTAATCACAAATAGATGTTAGAATGGAAATGTTAGAGAGAGACATGCTTACAGACAAAACATACACAAGTGCTCTCCCACTACTACGTGAAAGATTAAGCAGTGACAGGAACAAGTCTTCTATAATATATAATCTATATTAAGTATATACATGGCACTAGATATGGGTGCTCTTATAGAGACTACAGATATAAGAGTCAAGCACCAGCAAACGAGTCAAGAATGCGAGGAACACAGGATGTGAAAGGGTAAGCACAGCGGCTGTGAGAGAGGCAACCGCAAGGTACAGCGAGGTTGACAGGAACCGCAGAGATATAGGAAGCACAAAGTTTTGAGGGAAAATAACAAACAATCGGCACATAACACACTGGCTTTTAAGCACAATGTTGCTGCAGATAAACTAGTTTGGCTTGTCGATGATGTTTCTGCTCGGAAGTGAGGAAGGAATATGAGGTGCTTGCAGGGATACAGAAGAAGCGAATTCTCGGATGAGGCACTCCGGGGAAGGGAAGAGCAGAAGATGTTGAGAAAACGATGGTGAGTGAGTGTTCGGTGTGAAGGACAAGAATTTTCGATCAGTCTCTCTCTAAATCATGCTCTTGTTTTCCCTGTTCCAAAGCAATCTTGTGTTTTCATTCCTGCCTAAACACAGTTCCTTCGTTTCCTAGCTTCTCAGCTTGGTCTCTGTTTCTCTCCTTTAGATTCTGGGAATCTTTCTATCGCTACCTCTCTTTTTCTCTATTTCCCCCTCTAACAAGTCCTCAGCTTCTTTTTGTATTCGTTCTGTTTAGAAGGGAAAAACATTGCAATCATCTTCAATTTTTGCCAGAATGCCACTCCACAGAATCGGTCTTACATCTTCAGCCAGCGAATGCATGCGAGTAGGTAATGTACGATTTATATTAAACCACATAAACCTGTGCTATGAAGTTAAATTTGCGAAGCTCTCATCTTGTCATTTTTCCTTCTGATTAGGGTATTTCTCTCTTGCTCGCTTTTTTAATTCCTGACAGTTAGATCACCACTGTCGACACTGTGAAGGCAAGGCAACACCACGGACAAACAAACACAGACCTAAGTCTGAGCGAAGAGATAAAGTGCACTGTCGCTGGCAGAGGAGAAGCGAGAATGAACTAGAGCTCTGGAGAGAGGAAGAATGGAGAGAAGGAACTGTTATGACGTTGGAGTTCCGTCACTAAAATCATTCAACACATTTGGCAATAGAGGGCTGGGCAGATGTGTCATAATGTAGATGTGCCTACCCCTTACACATGCACAAGCTCATTCACTCGCCCACTTATGTGTACTCCCTCACTCCTTTTCAGTGTGACGCAGCAGTTCTTGTGCCCTGTAGTTACCTTACTCTTCCTGTTGCGAGTTAAGGCGCATCTATGCTGACAGGAGCAAAACTGGAGCTGACATACCCATCAGTTTATTACTACTAGCATTTTTTTTTTACTTGGTGTCTTTGACCTGATTTATCGAGTGAACGGATTGCGCCACTACTTGTTAACACTTCAATAGACGAACACTGCACCTTTAGACCCAGTTAGATTACATCAACAAAACTCTATAATCTATAATCTAATATGTGACCAAAATCTCTACACATCCTTCACGTGTCAATTGACCAGAAATAATTTTAAGTGTATTCAGGTGTATACAGGCATATGCAAAAGTTTAGGCACCCCTGACAATTTCCATGATTTTCATTTATAAATAATTGGGTGTTTGGATCAGCAATTTAATTTTGATCAATCAAAAACTGAAGGACACAGTAATATTTCAGTAGTGAAATTAGGTTTACTGGATGAACAGAAAATGTGCAATATGCATCAAAACGAAATTAGACAGGTGCATACATTTGGGCACCCTTGTCATTTTGTTGATTTGAATACCTGTAACTACCTAGCACTGATTAATTGGAACACACAATTGGTTTGGTGAGCTCATTAAGCCTTGAACTTCATAGACAGGTGCATCCAATCATGAGAAAAGGTATTTAAGGTGGCCAATTGCAAGTTGTTGTTCTCTTTCACTCTCCTCTGAAGAGTGGCAACATGGGAGCCTCAAAACAACTCTCAAATGAAAACAAAGATTGTTCAACATTATGGTTTAGGGCAAAGCTACAAAAAGCTATCGCAGAGATTTAAACTGTCAGTGTCCACTGCAAGGAACATATTGAGGAAATGGAAGACCACAGGCACAGTTCTTGTTAAGGTCAAAAGTGGCAGCCCAAGTAAAATATCGGAGAGGCAAAGGCGAAGGATGGTGAGAACGGTCAAACACAGCCCACAGACCACCTCCAAAGACCTACAACATCATCTTGCTGCAGATGGTGTCACTGTGCATCGTTCAACAATTCAGCGCACTTTGCACAAGGAGAAGCTGTACGGGAGAGTGATGCGGAAGAAGCCTTTTCTGCACACACCCCACAAACAGAGTCGCTTGAGGTATGCAAACGCACATTTGGACAAGCCAGCTTCATTTTGGAAAAAGGTGCTGTGGACTGATGAAACAAAGATGGAGTTATTTGGTCATAACAAGGGGCGTTATGCGTGGCGGCAAATGAACACCTCGTTCCAAGACAAACACTTGCTAACCACAGTAAAATTTGGTGGAGGTTCCATCATGCTGTGGGGCTGTGTGGCCAGTGCCGGTACTGGGAATTTTGTTAAAGTTGAGGGTCGCATGGATTACACTCAATATCAGCAGATACTTGAGAATAATATAGAGGAATCAGTCACAAAGTTGAAGTTACGCCTGAGCTGGATATTTCAACAAGACAACGACCCAAAACACTGCTCAAAATGTACTCTGGCATTTATGCAGAGGAACAAGTACAATGTTCTGGAATGGCCATTCCCCAGACATGAATATCATTGAAAATCTGTGGGGTGATTTGAAGTGGGCTGTCCATGCTCGGCAACCATCAAACCTAATTGAACTGGAGATATCTTGCAAGGAGGCATGGTCCAAAATACCTTCATCCAGAATCCAGACACGCATTACAGGCTATAGGAAGCATCTATAGGCTGTTATTTCTGCTAAAGGAGGCTCAACTAAATATTGATGTGATATTTCTGTTGGGGTGCCCAAATTTATGGACCTGTCTAATTTAGTTTTGATGAATATTGCACATTTTCTGTTCATCCAATAAACCTTATTTCACTACTGAAATATTACTGTGTCATTCAGTTATTTGATAGATCAAAATGAAATTGCTGATCCAAACACCCAATTATTTATAAATGAAAATCATGGAAATTGTCAGGGGTGCCTAAACTTTTGCATATGCCTGTACATGTAAATTAACACGTAAACAAACTAAAGTCATTTTCTCCTCACATCAATGAGAGAAAATGATATAAAATGACACCAATAAGGAGGAGCTGTTGATATCAACATAAAAAATTATACATACCTGGCCCATTTCATCAGCTTTTCAAACAATTCAGGAAAATCTAGATTTTTCACAAGACATACCGTACAGAGGAAACATTCCTTTGGCCTTACAGTAAAGGCCAGAGATGTCTTGTGTGTTTTACAATATGAGAAAACCTAACCAAGTGAGCCACTATCATCCACAGTGTCACAAGACAGCTGATAACTGATCCGAATACGAGAAACACGGGGGATGTGAAACTAAACATGTTTCAGATGGAGCACGGTAGTACATGGAAAGGTTTGGCATTTCAAAAAGAACCAAACAAATAAAGGTCACCAATAGATGCTCTTTCAATGGTGTTTTTACTCATCAAACAGACTGAATCTTGAAGCATCTATAAAAGATGAGACATGCAAAGTCACACTTTTGATATGAGAGTTATTGACCTATTTGTGTGTGTAATGCAGTAGACAGGAACTGAAAATTGTAATTTGTCACTATGCAGATGCTTTTATACAAAACAACTTGTAGTGGCAGTTGCCCTGTAACAACCAAGGCACTGTGTTTGAGGACAAAAGGTTGGTGGGGTAGGATTAGTGAATAATGATAGACCAATATGCCAGCCAAATTAATTAGAGACTTTCTCCATTAGTTGAAAACCGTCACCGATTAATTTTATGTTGCAAGCAAAATCATCATGATAATATTGTGAATATTCGCTATATCGCCCAGCCCTTTACCTGTACTGTGCTTGACAACACACAATATTAAGAACCAAGGCTGTGTAAAATTTTAAACAGGATGATTTGGGTAATTTAATTTATTATTATTTTATGGAATTATTTTTTTGTGGAATAAACTTAAATATATGCATTGTATCTTCATGGCAGAACAAAAAAAGTAAATAAAAAAAAAAAAAAAGTGCTAATCTTTTATAGATTCTGCAAAGGCATATGTATGATATATTATGTATATATCGGTAATATAGCAATCATCGACCATCCTAACTATTATATATCACTCAGTATGTTTACATACACCGTTATAATCTGTTTATAATTTGTGTAGTCGAGTTCCAGCATAGTCATTTACAAGTGGGACGACAGGGATATGTATCTACCACCTTTCGTCTTTGCCAATTTTTTCCCCAGCACTTTTTGAAATAGCTTTCATCAGGTAAGTGTCTAATGCAGAAGAAACATCTCCAGTTGTTGAGCAGGAGTTTCTATTTTGTTTGTGTGTAATAATAATTGGCAATACAGTGCTGGAGTTTATTTTTTTATGTTTGTTGCGACTGTTATAAAGAGCGTTAAGTGACTGCAGGCCACAATGTTCTCTCGTGCATCCAGGCTTAGAGCGCATGCTCTACTCACTCCAATTTTGAGCCACCCAACACATCAGACTAAAGCATTTAAATTAGATTTTAAGAAAGAAATAATAATAAAACATAAACTAGAAATTAAATTTTCTGAAATCAAACTTTTTTTCTTTCTCTCCTTTTTTCCCCAATTTGTAATGCCAAATGCGCTCTAAGTCCTCGTGGTGGCTTAGTGACTGGCCTCGATCCGGGTGGCAGAGAACAAATTTCAGCTGCCTCTGCGTCTGTGACAGTCAATCTGTGCATGTTATCACGCATGTGTGGAGGCTTTACACTATTCTCCGTGGCATCCACGCGCAACTCACCTCGCGCCCCACCATATTAGCGAGAACCATATTTTAGCGACCACAAGGAGGTTACCCCATGTGACTCTAACCTCCCTAGCAACAGGGCCAATTTGGTTGCTTAGGAGACCTGGCTGGAGTCACTCAGCATGACCTGGATTCTAACTTGCAACTCCTGGGGTGGTAGTCAGCGTCTTTACTCGCCGAGCCACTCAGCCCCCTTGAACATTTAAAGTTCATGTAGACATACTGACAATGGTCTATCTCAGATTTAGTTGTTCTCAGAAATATGATGACTGACACTGTAACTGTTACGGCATATGATGATCACTTTTTGTCTTTTGGTTCATCGGTCTATCGTGACTCATTTATTGCTCACTAGAAAAAAAAAAATCAAACCCCCACCTACACAAACCCACTCACAGAAAAACTGAAAGAAACACACACAAACCCATAGGAAACATACAAAGTAGCATAAACATGCAAAGATAAACAAGGATTAACACATTTCTGTGAAATATAACTCATGGATTATATGAAAATGTTATTACAGTATACACCAGAACTTTATATATTCAACATACTGCAGCATACTCAACCATATGTAAACCATAATGAACAAACAGCTATAATAATACAGTATTATTATAGCTGTTTAGTATATAGTATAATATAATAAATCATGGAGATATAAATCATGATTTTGATTGGACCTTTTTCCATTCTGTTTATCCCACGAAAGCAAATTATTCCCAATGGCATAACATTTCAAGGTAAAATATGTTTCAGGTCAATAAGAGCTGAACATAAGTATACACAGCTAACTTTAATACATAATTTTCTTTTTAACTATTAAATCCAGTCCATCCACACACTGTCCTCTATCTCTGTATCACACTACAGCAACACACAAAGAAACACCAAAACACACCCCCTGGGTGTTTACAAAACCTCTCCTTTCAGTACAGAGCTGGACAAGCTCACACACACACACACACAAAACATATGTGCACTAAAACTAGGGGCCCATCTAGAGGCATGGAAGAGTCTCAGGCACATGAACGTGCTTTCTAAGAAATGTATATTCACTCACACAAACGTGCGCAAGAAGATTGCACAACATGTGCACACAGATGCAAATCAGCTTAGGGTCACTGAGTGCATTAGGTCTGGGGACAGATCTTGAATGGTACAGACACCAATTCAGACTATCAAGACTTCCACTTTTGCTTATCAGTCTGAGCTTTCTCTGGACGTACCTTTACATTTCTTTTAATCTTTGTAATTCCCAAGTCTTTATTTTTGTAAATATTTAGTTCTTTCTGTTGTTCCTGGCCACCCAAAAATGTACTACCTCCCAACCATGTCCTCTTTCTTTTCCCTCCAATTTCATTATTTTTTATTTTATACTGGCTTATTTTAGGCCCTTAAATATCTGTGCGTGCGTGCGTGGATGGGCACACACGCGCATCAATTCGTCCATTCTGACACAGACACATGCATGCATTATACCCCATTATACACCTCAAAATACTCATAAGCCCCTTTTTTTCAGGAGCCAGAGCTCGTGTCCAAACTGAAACCATTATACACATTTACAACACAGAAAGCTGGTTCTGGGCTGGAAAAATTGGCTATACATTGGTCCTTAAAAAATGTTGGTCACTAACCAATAACTGCAAATGTCAGTGAATTTCATGTCCATACCATGTATAGTTTTCAAAAAACAAAACAAAACTTAATCACAAACTAGACCGCTCCCAATATAACCCAGGAAGCTGTCTACACTGATAAGCTCAATGTGGCGATACAGTGTACAATCAGTTGAGAAACATCCCATGCCTATACAAAATATGTTTGTTTTGCACAGTGATTGCTACAAATTTTCATTATATTTTTAAATAACTTATGAAGTCAGAGTGAGATATAAAGATGCTTAATCCAATTATTTGGGATTTTAGCATATGTTCGCAGAACTAGGAGTAAAACTTGTAAACAAATACTGTGATGTGGCATGTTTGTTTGTGGGGAGGGTAAATGGTAATATGGTCAGTTACGTTAACGTTCAGTTCTAAAACCAGTAAAAACACAGGCCAGTCCTGAGAGAGTTTCGCCAGCGAAGCACCAGTAACATTAAGCTGGAAAAGGGGTAACAAAGAGAAAGGGAGAGACAGACAGAAAGAGGGAGAGAGAGAGAAAGTGTGTGTGGGGGGCAAAGCAGAAAAGACATAAGGAAAGAGGGGGAAGGGAAGAGCGACCCTCATCACTCAAATAAGATGGTGGGAAAGGAGGAGGTATGAGATGGTGAAATAACACAGCCTAAAGAGTGGTCTTTGTGCAAGAAGTTTTGAAGGGGAAAAAACTGTGAAAGGTGAAATTTGATGAGGGGATACGTGAGAGAGGAAAGCAGAAAATAGCAGAATGTTAAGAGACAAAGGTTAGAAAGAGCAGAAGGGAAAAATTGAAAGACAATCATGTTGGAGACAAATGAAAAACATAATGTAGATCTCTTTCAGAATGGGAAGAAATCTAATACATTACCAAATTTAGGCTTTTTTAATTTGCTTCTAATAAATAAAAGCATTGGCTTTAAACCAACCAATTGAAATTGATGTACACCTAATATATTCCCAACATAGACAAAGAAACCCCCAAAAAACTTATTGCATTTAAAATTCTATGACAAAAGAAGAGAGAGAGAACACCATCTCTCCAGCTCTACACAGTGGCTGGTTGCCAGTGTTGTCTCTCTCAAGAGTAAGGCTAAGATTAGCTCCCCATATGTTCAAGTCAGATGTAGCTGGTCTTAAAGTGCCAGTGCCTCTTTAAAAATTTTACTAAGTGCACTGCAGTATTGCATGTGCTGTTTTTTCTCAACCTCTCCAGCACATGCGCTGCAATTCATGTATGTAACTCCTTTACTCCCCAACTGTTAGATTAAAAGTTCAGGACTGGCAGCCAATCTCCATTTCAAGTATAGATTATCAATAATAAAAAAGAAAAGTTACTTTAATGAGTGCTCTACAAAATGGAGAAAAAAATGTAATATATAAATCAAATAAAACTTTATACATGTGCACCAGGTAAACAACAATCTGTACAGTATGAAAGTATATACAATCACTGATAAAAAAAAATCACTGAGGGACAGGGGTAAGATGAACACGGGGTAGTAGTAACCCATTCCACAGGAGTTGGAAAGGCACAAGTAAAGCAATAGTAAAGGACAAGCATGTATGTATGGCTCAATAAAGCCAACAGATTCAGGTACACAAGGTATGATGACCAGAGTTGGATGGAGGCCATATTCATTCCAAAAATTATGGCAAAAAAATGGTGTGCCATGAATTCAATCCTAACAAAAAAAAATAAAAAAATAATATATATATATATATATATATATATATATATATATATATATATATATACACACACACACACACACACACACACACACACAAGCACTGATGGTGTGATAGCATCAGCACTCAGACGCTTCACCGTGTGTATCACTCCGCTTGTGTTTGTGCTGTTCTAAACTAATGTGTAAATGTAGTGCATATGTGTTAGGAGTTAATGTCTTTATTTTTGAAATTACAAAAGTTAGCCTGCAGGTGGTGGCAAAATATAATTTTTGTGTGTAATATGAGCCATTTGGTGACAAAAAAGTGAATCCATTAGTCATTGTTTACATAGAACAGTGCTCTGAGAGTTTCCACATTGGATACATACTGTTTAAAATGGCGGTGTACATCGCTGTTTCTATATTGAATGACATTTGCGCACTGGTTACCGGCTAAATAGAGAGGAATACCCCGCTTGGACGTCTATATTCCACTGAGAAAACTGACCTTCAGAATGCTGTAAGCATCTCTGATTGGGTGTAGCAACAGGTGATCGCATGCACTCCATCTCTCTCTCTCTCTCGCTCTCTCTCACACACACACACATACACACACACAAACACATACATCCATCGTCTATCCTTGTTTATCCAATGACTTGTTAGAATCAGCACAAGCCGTGAAACTATTTCTGAACATTTTGAATTACTAATGAGGCTTGGATGCATCATTTGTTTTGATACAGATTCTGATCGGTCGCGTAATAAAGTAGTGCACAAATGCGTTTTTATGACCGTACTCAGTTTTCCCTAATTTTTAAAAAGGTACTTGTTAATTGAACTGCTGTATATAACCAATATCACACTCGCACTCTTGCTCGTGTGATATTGCTTAAATATATATATATATAATATATATATATATATCTCTCAAGTCAAGTCAAGTGTTTTTTATTGTCGTTTCAACCATATACAGTTAGTACAGTACACAGCCAAACGAGACAACATTCTTCCGGACCATGGTGCTACATAAAACAACATAGGACAAACCCAGAACCACATGAGACTACACAGACTAAATAAAGTACCTATATAAAGTGCACATGCAAACGTGTGCAAAAAGTACGGGACAGTACAATAAATTACTGATAATGAACAGGACAATAGACACTGTAAGAGACAGTGCAGCGCCGACCAGTACACAGTAGTGCAAAAGATGACAGTTTCTAAAAATGCCAAATGTAAACATAACATACTATGAGATAGTGTTCTGTGCACATAGCAGTTATTGAGGTAGCAGCCAGTTTTAAAGTGACAATAATTAAAGTGCAACTCAGGACACGTGTGTGTGTGTGTGTGTGTGTGTGTGTGTGTGTGTGTGTGTGTGTGTGTGTGTGTGTGTGTGTGTGTGTCAAACCAGTCTCTGAGTATTGAGGAGTCTGATGGCTTGGGGGAAGAAGCTGTTACACAGTCTGGCCGTGAGGGCCCGAATGCTTCGGTACCTCTTGCCCGCCGGCAGGAGGGTGAAGAGTTTGTGTGAGGGGTGTGTGGGGTCGTCCACAATGCTGGTGGCTTTGCGGATCCAGTGTTTTTTGTAAATGTCTTTGATGGAGGGAAGAGAGACCCCGATGATCTTCTCAGCTGTTCTCACTATCCACTTTGCGGTCCGAAATGGTGCAAGTCCCAAACCAGGCAGTGAGGCAGCTGCTCAGGATGCTCTCAATAGTCCCTCTATAGAATGTAGTGAGGATGGGGGGTGGGAGATGTGCTTTCCTCAGCCTTCGAAGAAAGTAGAGATGCTGCTGGGCTTTCTTGGTAATAGAGCTGGTGTTGAGGGACCAGGTGAGGTACTCCGCCAGGTGAACACCAATTTATTTGGTGCTATTGACGATCTCCACAGAGGAGCCGTCGATGTTCGGCAGAGAGCAGTCACTCTGTGCTCTCCTAAAGTCAACAACCATCTCTTTTGTTTTGTCCACATTCAGAGACAGGTTGTTGGTTCTACACCAGTCTGTTAGCCGCTGCACCTCCTCTCTGTATGCTGACTCGTCCTTCTTGTTGATGAGACCCACCACGGTTGTGTCATCGGCAAACTTGATGTGATTCAAGCTGTGCATTGCTTCACAGCTGTGAGTCAGCAGAGTGAACAGCAGTGGACTGAGCACACAGCCCTGGGGGGCCCCAGTGCTCAGTGTGGTTGTGGTGGAGATGCTGTTCCCGATCCAGACTGACTGAGGTCTCCCAGTCAGGAAGTCTAGGATCCAGTTGCAGAGGGAGGTGTCCAGGCCCAGCAGTTGCAACTGGGTCTTAATGTGCCTCATGATGAGCCTCTCGAAGCACTTCATGATGATGGGTGTTGAGTGCGACGGGACGGTAGTCATTGAGGCAGGACACTGAAGACTTCTTTGGGATGGGGACGATGGTGGTGGCCTTGAAGCACGTTGGAACAACGGCGCTGTTCAGAGAGATGTTGAAGATGTCGGTAAGAACATCTGCCAGCTGGTCTGCACATCCTCTGAGCACTCTGCCAGGAATGTTGTCTGGTCCAGCAGCCTTCCATGGGTTGCCTCTACATAGTTTTCTCCTCACATCAGCCGTGGTAAGACAGAGCACCTGGTCGTTGGGAAGAGGGGTGGTCTTCCTCGCCACCATGTCGTTCTGCACTCCAAACCGAGCGTAGAAGTCGTTCAGCGCATCTGGAAGGGAGGCATCTTTGTCACAGGCAACTGATGTTGTCCTGTAGTTGGTGATGGCCTGGATGCCCTGCCACATGCGCTGCGTGTCACTGCTGTCCTGGAAGTGACTGTGGAATCTCTGGGCATGTGAGTGCTTTGCCTCCCTGATGGCCCGGGACAGTTTGGCCCTCGCTGTTTTCAGGGCAGCCTTGTCGCCTGCTCTGAAGGCGGAGTCTCGGGTCCTCAGCAGCGCGTGCATCTCCGCAGTCATCCAAGGCTTCTGGTTTAAGCGTGTGGTGACAGTCTTGGAGAAAGTGACATAATCAATGCACTTGATGTAGCTGGTCACTGATGCTGTGTATTACTCCAAGTTGGTAGAGTCGCCATATGTTGCAGCCTCCCTAAACATGTGCCAGTCAGTACACTCAAAACAGTCCTGAAGAGCAGAGATGCTCCCGCTGGCCAGGTTTCACCTGCTTCTGAAGCGGTTTTGTGCGTCTGACGAGCGGTCTGTATGCTGGTATTAGCATAACAGAGATGTGGTCTGAATAGCCGAGTTGGGTGCGGTGCTCTGCCCGGTACGTGCCTGGGATGTTTGTGTAAACAATATCAAGTGCGTTTGCCCCTCTCGTTGCAAAGTCCACATACTGATGGAATTTAGGGAGCACTGTCTTGAGATTTGCATGGTTGAAATCTCCGGCGACAATAAACAGTCCGTCAGGGTGAGCGTTCTACAGTTCCCTCATAGCACCATACAGTTCACAGAGCGCTTCCTTAGCGTTAGCGCTGGGGGGAATGTAATCTCCGGTTATAATAACAGTGGTGAATTCCCGTGGTAAATAAAAAGGTCTGCATCTAATAGTCACAAGCTCCACCAGTGATGAGCAGTAGCTAGAGACTAGCATAGAGTTCTTGCACCATTCCGTGTTGATGTAAACACACAAGCCACCACTGCAAGTCTTACTGCACAGAGCTGCATTTCTGTCGGCATGAAACGAGGTGAGACCGTCTAGCTGAATGGCGGTGTCCGGAACTCTGTCGCGGAGCCATGTCTCCGTGAAAACAAAGACACAGCAGTCTCTAAACTCACGTTGCGTAGCCTGCTGGAGTCGGATGTAGTCCAGTTTATTGTCCAGGGAGCAAACATTTGAGAGCAGGATAGACAGGAGAGCCGGCCGGCTAGGGTTTGTTTTTAGCCTAGCATGGACCCCCACCCTCTTGCCGCGCTTCCGCTTCCTCGCACACCGCTTACGACGTCCTCTACCCCGGCCACTGGCATCAGGCGACGCAGCAAGCAGAGTTAACGTAGCGCCTCCTGCAGGTCATCATGCAGCTTGGTTGTTGTATGAATCCTATATTTGAGCAGTGTCTGGTGATGGTAGACACAAAAACCGGTTGCTCCGATGTCCATGTGCTGCAAAAGTCGGGTTATTTAACAAAAATAGCACCATCAATATATATGAACCATCAAACACGTGCACTTTTTAAAATAGTGTTATGATTAAACAAAATGTTTAATTTATTATCTTAAATGCAAATGCAAACAACTGCAATTAATCAGTTCATTTATGAAATTTTCTTTAGAAAACATGATTTCCTTGACATGGAGACAAGAATCAGCTACCTTTAATCTTTTAATTGGTTAAAAAGCAATTACAGTTTTTAACCAACTGTAATTGGTCTTGCATGGATACATTAAAGTGGCTGCTTTAAGGAACCTCTGAACATGTATAGCCTACACACAAATATAGGTGCATAAGCACACACCCAGCCCTACTTGACATTTGAAAATGCAAAACAGGATGCATGGTCTGCTAAAACCATAGATTTAAAAGAAGTTTAAAAATTGAGCTGAGATGTGTATCCAAGGGTGTATCAAACTTTTCAAAGCACATCTTTTTTGTTTTTGCACATATTCCTGACTATTTTTTATGTCACAGCCTTTATTTAATTGTATTATATTGTATGTGTGATTCACAAATGAATGTTTCATTTTCACAGATGAAAAAGTCAATCTTGTGACACTTGGTGGTGTTTACAATGGATTAGTTGTCTGTGAAGAAAGACAGCAGAGTCAAATATGTTTGAAAATTCTTAAAGTACCTGAAACTTAAAGTACCTTAAAGGATAGGTTTCTTAATTTTTCCATGTTAAAATACACTACATGACCAAAAGTATGTGGACACCCATGCCTATTTAACAGATTTTGCTAGAATCCTTAAATCCACTAATCAAATAATTTTGATCAGCGCTAGGCAATGTGAACACGCGAGCAACTGTGAACAAGCTTCTCTCATAGCACACATAACTGTGCAACAGACATCAATATATTCACTGAAAAATTCCTTAAATTTCTTTTTTTTTTCTTCCCCTCGCCAAAACTTAAGAGTATGTCTTCAGAATACTAGCAATATGGCACATGAGTCACTTTGATGATACTTTTGGGTCTTTGAGGCACCATCCCCTGCCATTGTATTAAGAAAGGCTGTGATATTTATCCACAGAAGAAAGTCATATGGGTTTGGAATGACATGAGGGTGAGAAAATGACAGCAGAATGTTCATTTTTGGCTGATCTTTTAATGTCCATGCTTTTAAAATTATATATTCAAGTACATTTGGGTATAGTGTTTGGGTGTCCATATAATTTTGGCTTTATAATGTTTTTCCTCCAATACCATTTAATATACAGAGACAACTTTAAGTATGTATTTACTAAATAATACATAGTAAGCCATTCATAGGTTCATGTAAACAAAGTGGCTCTGTGGCCCAATCAAAACATTGAGTTTTGGGCAGGACTATCTGTTAATCTGACCAGTTGAAAATGGGGCTTGTTTGGAAAACCTGTTTGTCCGTTTGGTGTCAATAGTGGCGCAGAAATTACACCACCATTAAGTTTAAAATCAATGTAAAATTTGTAAAATATAAACTGGTTGTTTATATGACAAAATGCAGATTTTACATTACACATTTGAAATAAACTTGACATTTTTCAATTAACGACATACACGTGCTCACTCTGAGGAACCAAATTCATACTTTGTTTAATTTGGTGTTTGACTCAGATTTCAAAGACCTCTTAAAAGTATGAAAGTAAGAACAGTATAAAATAATCAATTTGGTCAAAATTGATCACACTTTCCAACATTACTTTCCAAGCCAGTTCCAGTATGTGCCACACAAATGATGATATTTCACAAATAAATCATTCTCAGGTTGTCCACTGGACTTTAGAATGTTTAGTTGGGTCGATAGATGGGGAACAAAACAGACCTCATGATGTTATGCAAACAATATCCTTTGACTGTCGCTTGTGTGTTTTTCAGGAAACTGGTCTTGTGTTAAGAGATGACAATGCATCAATTCATTAAAATTGTTAACAGTCATCCCATTAACATCCTGTTTTCTCAACAGTTAAAAAAACTTCAGCCTATATATAAATCTATATATAAATTCAACTTGGAGTCATAAGTTACAGTGAACAAAAATGCCAGAGCACAGGCCGTCATTTTATGTGTACTGATTAAATGAAAACAGGCGGCTTCCTGCTTTACACATTACCTTTAAACACTCACACTCACAAACCATTTCCCCTTTCAAGCACACATTCACATATACATACACAAATACCACATCACGTGAGCAGCCTCAGAGGCGGGTCTGAACTATAATTAAAGCCGTGATGTCATTTGCCACTCACTGTTGCCACAAAATCTAGGTCAGCGTTAACCCTTTCCAGTCATGCTAGGGGATTCTGCACACCTAGAAATGACCCATTACTACACAATTTCCATGAGCCCTTTAATGTGGTAGCTCCTCCTATGCAACTATCGAAGTCTCTTTTAAATGAAAAAAAAAAATGGGGTGATATATATTGATTCATAGATCAAACACTTATTGTGGAGCAAAGTCAGTTTTTATGGTAAATTTCAGAGAGCTTTTATGTTATGGTTATCCCCACAATTGCATTACGTCAATCGAAAGTCGAGCCAAAGGAAAGAAATGCTACACAGAATCAACACCTCTTCTTCTCTCCAATGAGCCTTGGATAACCTTCATAGTCATAGGTTTTGTTTTATGTGGCCAGTCCACGATATCTGAGGTTTTCTGGCTAGAGCTGAGTAATTACATAAGAATACAAACAACATCAGAACATACCACTTAACGTCACCGCATTCTATACCACGTGGTGACGTAAAGTTTTTTTATCATAGCAAAATGCCTAACAAAGCTTGACGATGCCAATCCAAGGTCTTCACAAAGTGTGTATTTTTGAAAACAAATAAACATATCATGGAAGCCATATTCTCACAGCAAACTGACAATTTGCTTAAAGACAACAATGCACCACAGATGAGGGGCTTGTTGGCAAACTGGTAAGCCGCATGAACAACCCCAGGAGGTACCTGGAAAGATTTTGATTTTACATTGTTAAACCTATAAAACAGAGAATTGCAAACATAAGGGCTGGCAAAAAAAATTTAAAACACAATAAATATCCAGATTTTATTTTTTTATTGTGATCACATAAACGCATTAAGTTTCTCTGTAAGTAAATCCAATACAAGTTAAAAGGAACACTTTTCTCGTTTGTTGACGATGAAGGGGAACTTGAGCCTTACCGATGGGACTGTGGGAGTACCGAAGACAAAAAGTTTGGGAAACACTGCTTTTGGAGAACAAACGCAAGCAAGATTTAAAGATACTTCACCTGTGTGTGGTTGCGTAAGCCACTGTATGCGAATACAGAATAAGGCTTTAGCGTTGATGCAAAATATATTTCATCATAAGGCCATAAGAGTCAATAGAATCCGTTAGAAATGAACTGAATAAAATATATCTTAAGTGTAACAGTCATGTATAGAGCGGAATCTGATGGAGAACTGCCAGAGCACAAACACTGATACTGCCGGTGCTGTTGAGACTGTCTGCTTGATTTTACTGCAATAAATTGACCCTGCGGTGCAGTTGTCGTGATTACACCTATGGGTAATCTTGCGCATTCACTGAGAGTATCGCTTATAACTCGCAAACAAAACTCTCAAGGCTTGTTGAGTCTGATGCTGTGTTACTCAAGTCCATAAACACTCCGCCACGTGCTCACTCACACGGACACACACAAATGTCAGTGGCGTCACTGCGCATGCGTGTGTTTGTATGTGACCCACTAACTTTTACTCCCTTTACCTCAGATGACTGCAAACTTTGGCAGTCCCGCCCGCCACACTTTCTCTGCTCCCGGGCTTGCCACACAGAGCGAAGAGAAAAAGGAAGACAGACAGACTGACAGACAGAGCGAGAGAGTGAGATAGAGCCAAAGTGAGAAAGAGAAAGGCCACCTCCTCCTCTACTCTCTTCTTTGCCAGGCGAATCTCACGCCTCTCTCTCTTCCAATGAGCGCAGAGCCCGGGTCTCTTTAAACCAGGGCCTGTACCTGCCAGATTTACACCACCATTCATATTACTGCCCGAATCTTGAAGGCATTTTAAACACTAAAACTCATCTTGTGTCACTGCAACAGACTCTGGTGCAATACTGTGATGGAAGTACGACGCAGATACGGAGGCCACAAACACCAAGTCGCACCTGCAGCATGCAGGTGGATGTCTTATTGCAGCTGTCGCTCAGATTGCAGTCGAATCTGCATCTGGGAATGCAATGGGCATGTTGAGTCACCAAAAGCACAAATCATCAACTGCAGCTCAAAAGCCATGCTTTTAGGAAAACACCAGGCAACATGAAGAATATCGAATATAGACACACTTGGCCAAGTTCAGCAAAATGGTTATGTATCTTACCTCTTTAGCCACGTTTGGGATAATGGACCGAGCTTTTATGTCTTCAAAATATTCCACCTTTGGAAAAAGAAGAGGAAGAAAATGGGTTAGGAACATACAATAAATAACATGGACAAAAAAAAAAAAAAGATGAATTGGAATCACAAAAAGCTTAAAAAAAACAATGATCTTTTTAACCTTCACTGATCTTTCAAGCTGCCATAACACGAGTCAGAAACAGCTTTTAATTATGAAAGGGATCATTTACAAATTTTAAAATATAAAAGTCTAATCAAATGACCCAATTTTGTCCTTCATTTTTATAAAGTACTGCCAATACCTATATATAATAAAAAGACATTCAACAATGAGCTCAAGCCAGCCATTTGTTTTTGACCCCAGCCATTCTACAACCCGGTGTTCAGTTGGTAACTACCCAACCCCCCCAAAAGAAAAGCCCCCCCCCCATCTGCCATAACTGTCCGTCATTTTTCCTGTGGTAATAAATATATACCTACTAAGCCTTGCTTCCTTTGTGTGCTGCTCTTCAGTGGCAAGAGGTATCCCCATCAGAAGACCCAAAGCATTCTCTCTACGTCCCTGCCTCTCTCTCTCTCTCTTTATTTATTTCTTTTCTTCTCTCTTTTTCTTCCTTTACTATCTGTCCATTCAGGAAGCCATCTTGTGTTCTTAATCCTGTTTTACATTAGCTCTAGCACACGCTCTCGTTCTCACCCTCTCTGCCTCTCTCTCTCTCTCCCTCGCTCACTTCCTCCAATTCATGACTCGACCACATACACACGAGCATTTTTTTTTAAAAGGCCGTGTGATCGCTATCAATGCTGCACTATTGCCTCCTCGTTCTCTTTCTTTTCCTCTCCCCCCTTCCCCCGTCGCTCGCTCTCCAAATGAAAAAGCTAACAGAATACATGATGTGAAAACCCCCCCCCCTCCCCAGTCCGACCCACACACATGCACACACAAACACACACATGGAAACGTCACACCACAGATAGCTCACAAAGAGAGGCGCTCCACCAATCAGAGTAGAGTATGCACTCTGGTGCTAGGGTGAAATAGATAAGGAGAGAGAAAGATAGAGATAGACAAAGAGTTTGAGAGTGGGATGCAGAGAGGGAAAGAAAAAGAAGGGGGTACGTGCTGTGAACAATGTGTGTGCATGTGAGTCTGTGCGAGTGTGCATTTAAGAGGGGGATATTTCTCTCGCGCGAGCGCGCACTATGGCTGTCAATTATCTAACCCGGTTTGTCTTCTTTAAACAATGCCTCTGGAATGTGGTATCACTGAAGACCATCTGTGTCTCGGCTGCCTGCAACAACTGGACTGGACTGCGCACGTGCACACTGTGCCTGGAGTACCATAACAAAAGGGGAAAATGTCACTGACACACATAACCAATCCTCTTTAGTAAGTGACGGACAATAGCACCACATAGCTGACACACATTACTAAACAAGATAAACATTAAGAAAATACAGGCATGCAAATTATTTTACTTACACCAACCACAAACATTTGTTTTTTAGACCATTATGAATACCAGATCAGAAAGCAACAACATTCTTTTTTACTTGATCAAAGTTGCTTTTAGCCTTTCTGGCAGTTGTTAAACTCCACATTTACCAACTGAGCAGACTGTGAGTACATACCATGCATAGTTACGAGGACTAAAATATCACTACGAAGCACTCTGTAGTAAAAAAACTGCCAAGACTATGTGTCAAAAAGGATAGACTACAACCTCTGCTGGCCAGACCAACAAATGCCAACTAGACGGACATGCGACCGAGTGCTGAAGTTATTTGTTATTTTGAGGATTTTGAACAACAAAACACAGATGTGGATATCATCGATGAGGGTTCCTATTGCACGCAGTTCCATTCATGAAAAAAAATCTGAAAATAACAACTACAATTGCATGCAAACATTACACTGATTCAACAAAATCAAAAATATAAATGTTATGCGTAGACAGATTTTGCTTTCATTTTAATACTGCTTTAGGGTTTTTCTCTGTTCTAAGCAGAAATTATCCTTAAGTGTAGCTAACGTGGAGGACAGCATTCGCTAAGGAAAAGGCTTTCGAACAAGCGGATGTTGGGTGACGCAGCAGTTGTGATGAGAGTGGATTACGCAGCGTGGGAGTTCCTGTACCACCGTGTGTGCGTATGTGAGACTTGGCTTGCAGTAACCAAAAGACTAGGAAAGGCTGCGCTTTGGCACAAAATTGCTGTTTAACTTTTTCTCTTTGAATAAGTAGCATCACAAAAAGCACTCAATGAGAACTTAATTTAGTGGTTTTGTAAAATAGAATCTGAAAAGCATATTCTAAGAAATCTTTGACGAATGTTGAGAGGGTGGTGCAAATGAATCCAGAGCGATTT
The DNA here is from genome assembly GCA_032164185.1 of Moxostoma hubbsi. Classification (NCBI taxonomy): domain Eukaryota; kingdom Metazoa; phylum Chordata; class Actinopteri; order Cypriniformes; family Catostomidae; genus Moxostoma; species Moxostoma hubbsi. The sequence goes on along the minus strand of JAVLUX010000215.1, from coordinate 15,043,783 downwards.
ACATTGTCCTGATGTTATCTCATTTGTTTGCTTTGATACTGGCTGAATCACCTGGTTTGTCGCACAAGCCATAGCAACTAAGTGGTCATTAACCTTCTTCACTTCTCACAACAGAACAGGTGATTCAGCCAGTATCAAAGCAAATCCCCTTTAGGCTGTATAAAATTGTTGTAATCCTAACAGTGACAACCCCCCTCCCCCACATACACACACACACGCTCAAGCAGAGTTCTCCTGGTAAAGACTGCAGAAGCATCGTTAAGGCTGCTTTGTTAATGAATTCTAAAGGTTTGTGTGTGAGAGCAAGACTGTGTGAGTTTAAATGAGGATTAAGACATTGTTTTAATAACAGAAGTATTAACAATCCTAATTAACTCTCTCCTCCCTATTTCTCAAACAATGGCCACCCCAAACTTTACTAATCCACATAGTGTTTCTATGACCCTTCTCCAATATACATTTTAAACACATAAACTAGGAGGGCTGCACAATAATGTTTATTGATAATAATGATTATTTTGCTAAAAATTTTAATCACGATTATTCTGTCATTTGAGAACAATATTCTCATAACAGGGCTGTACGACTTCTATGAAAAAAATCACTGTTACCACTGGTTGGGTGTCAATTCTAAAAGAAAAACAACATCAAATTATATTAAGCAGCTCTCATGTTAAACAAGGTGTTAAAACTACAAACTTGTAAATGATAATGACCAAATGACGATTACCAAAATTAAGTCTTGATTTGAACATGATTTACTGCCAATAGAAATTATTATTATTTACACTAGATGTATGCATACATCTAGTGTAACATGCATGCATGTTACGCAATTACATGTAATCTCTTATGAAGACTTTATTGCAGGACTCAAGGCCGATAGGTTACTCTTAGCTACGGCGGTAACAGCGTAGACTATGCCATAGTCTGACGTCCATTTCTTAAAAAATGTACAGTGTGTCATGCTGCCACAGACCACAAAAGCTGTGATTGGTCAACATTGGTCAACTTTGTAACCATTGACCATCTGATGTAGCGCTGGATTTTATACAAGATTATTTTAATATCTATGCATCATATTACATTGCATTTGTACCTGGGACCATTTAAGCAATTGTCTTAATTGGGAGATTCTGCTGTTTTATGTTCTACAAGCAAAATGTGACAAAAGATATCGGTTTACAGCTCATAAACTCTAAAAGCTTTTTACTTGATATACATTTTATATTTGAGTGAAATTATGTGTTGTATTCTAATTGCAACTTTCCAATTGGCACAATGATTTGACCATATTTGATTTCATAAACTGAGGAATTGGAACACCTCTACTTTGTCAGCAAATAAAAAAGCACCGGGTAAGAGATGGTTTTATTGCCTAAATGCATTGTAAACTCTTTAAAATAACACCCATTTAGTGGTGGCCAAGCGAGTAGTTATTAATCAATTATTTTTTCAGCACAGAACGTGAAAAGTATGCCAAAATATTATTTTATTATTTGACAATAACAATTTTTATTGATTCCAAACTCAAATCAACACAAAGAGCACATGAACACGGAATCAACTTTAAACAAAATACACCCCCCCCCCCCCCCCAAGCACATACAAGCAGACAGTCCAAAGGAAATACTCACTGACATAAACAAAAACACCAAAAATTGTCCAACAAAAGAGAAAAAGGGTTCCACACATCAATCAATTACATACACACGATTTAATCTGTCCCCCTCCACTATTCCTCCATGGCAACCCTCTAAGAAGGCCAAATAAGTGCCCCACTTCTTGTCAAAGGCACTCGAGCTGCCCAGCTGTCTATGCGACATCTTTTCAAAGGCCGCTACTCTGCCCAATTCAGTGCACCACTCATGAAATGTGGGCACATCAGCCGACTTCCATCCCCAAAGGATCACTTTCCTGCCGACTGTCACACTGGTAAGGACCCAGTTTTTAATGTGTGTCTTCCCTACGTTAACCCCCGCCCCATCACCCAAAATACAAAGTCTGGGGCAGAATGAAATTGGAGTGCTCAGGATCTCATAGACAAAACTCTGAACCCTCGACCAAAACTCTTGAATCTTAGTACAATACCAAAAAACATGGGCTATGTCTCCATCCTCTGATTGGCATCGCCAACAGGTAGGTGTATCTTTAAGACCAAGCCTATGCAATTTAGATGGAGTCCAATAAAAATGATGCCGAATTTTAAATTGAATGAGGTGCATCCATGCATCCCTAGACATAGACTTGACCTTTTTAAAAATCCTAAACCCTTCTTCATCCTCCAGTACTAAATTCAAGTCTCTCTTATAACTTCTTAAGAGATGTCAAAATCCCATCCCCTAGCCTATGAATTAGCCAGGAATAGTATGCTGAAGCCTCGTAACTCTTTCCAAAAGACACTAGTACCATCTCAAGGGTGTCGGCAGCTTTAGGGGGGCAGCATACTACACCCAAAGGTGGTACAAAGTAGATGGTACAGCTTTAAGTACCTGAAAAATTGAGATCTGTGAATCCTAAACTGCTGTAAAATATTTTTAAAAGGATCACAGGAATGTGTGCGTGAGATAACGGGATGTGTCTTAACTTCTCCGGGCAGCTTGGTAGAAAGACATTGCAATGGCAAGATAGGGACAAGGACCTCCTGTTCAATAAAGAGCCAGGAAGGAGCTCTTTCAGGCAGAAGCAACCAATATGCCAAATGTCGAGACCAAAAGCATAATAGTAAAACAAAATTTTGGGGAGATCTAACCCACCTTTGTCAATTGGGCTGTGTAAATTGTTAGAATGCATTTGAGGACGTTTACCATTCCAGATAAAGGATTTAGCTATACTATCAAATTGTTTAAAATAAAAGAGGGGAACTTCAATGGGGAGAGAATGTATTAGGTAGTTACATTTTGAAATACTATTCTTTTTTATGACATTAACCTTCCCAATCATAGATAGATGTAATCAAGCCCACCTTTCTATATCACTTGAAAACTTTTTATTAAAGGGTCCAAACTAAATCACATAACTTTGCTGGGAATAAAATACCCAAATACTTAATGCCCTGTTTGTAAGGTTACCATGTCAAGCTCCTGCAAGAGTATCTCAGAATCAAGAGAATTTATCAATTTAGGGAGTTCCAATGGTTCCACAAATGTTCTAATATCTTAATCAGTAGACAAAGACATGCAATTATAAAGATTATGATAGAACTCTTTAAAAGGCTTTATTAATATCAATGGCCAAGGTAAAAATGTCACCACCAGCAAATTTCACAAAGGGAATGGTAGAAAAACTCTTTCTCTGCTTTATATATCTAGCCAAAAGCTCAAAGAATTACTGTCTTGCCCTGAATATCCAAAACTCAACTTTCCATTACAAAATAGTATTATATCTGTATTTCAATCGGGTCAATTCTCTGAGGCCATCAGATGACATTTGACACTTCAGCTCTGCCTCAGCACTTTTAATATTTTTTTAAAAATAATAAATAAATAAAACTTTTTTATTCCCTCCCAATCCACACACATAGAGGATACTTAGGACCAGTTGGTCTCCATATAAACATTAATTTCAGTCTTTAACATTTGTTGGAAATCAGGATTTTGCAAATGGGATACATTAAAGCACCAACTATATGATTTATTTTTCTCCTTATGTGGCAACATCTCTAAACTCACCAGGGTGGGCTCTGACAACAAGATGTTTCCAATTGAACAATCCACAACAGATGAAATGAGGGACTTTGATATATATATATATATATATATATATATATATATATATGAGAGAGAGAGAGAGAGAGAGAGAGAGAGAGAGAGAGAGAGAGAGAGAGAGAGAGAGAGAGAGAGAGAGAGAGAGAGAGATCAATGTTGCTCCAGGAGGCTTACAAACTTTTGCTTTACTATGATCAAGAACTGAGTCCATCAAAAGTTTAAAGTCTCCTCCCAATATTATATCATGAGGGGTGCCAGCGGCTTGCAACATCCCTTCAAGATCAATAAAAAAAAAAGCCAATTAGCCAAAACCAACCTTTGCCCCAGAATTTCTGCTAAAACAATAATGATTCTCCCTAATTTATCTTTAATCTGTTTGAGAAATTTTTTGGAAAGGAGGCGGCGAGAACTGGCTTGACGATATAAATAATAGTTTTAATGATATACTTAAAATACCCAACCATAAACACACGACGGTCAGCTGACCGCAAACAATCTCTCCCTGATGCACCGCCATCCGCAGTCTGCCTTCATCCCTCTCAGAGGCTTAATTAGCCTGATAAGGGACAGGGTGAGTATAATCACGACCCGGCCCCGCCCTCTGCCCAATTACAAAGATGCTTACTTATCAGTGTAATAACTCCCCTGCTCTTACTTGAGCCAGCACTAAAGAAAACATGCCCACACCATATCTTCCCAGATTTTTCAGCTTCCTGCAAGGAAAGATGTGTTTCTTGAAGAAACACTATCACATTTCTTATGCTTAAGAAAATAAATAGCCTTCTTTCTTTTTATGGGGTGCCCCAACCCATTCACATTCCACGTGAAGAAAGATAACCCACTCATATTAACATTTGACACTTTGATATAATAGAAAAAATTTGTTGTGTGTCAAAAACAAGATTATACAGACCACATTCCAACATTAGTGCCCCAATCAAACCCTGAACTTCACCCCTTAACCAAACAAACAGAAAAAAGAAAATGTGCGCACCTAGCTCACGACAGCGCCATCCAGCGTCAATCCCTCTAAACTCAAAAGGTCCATGTACGCCAATGAGAGCCCCCGTGACAACTTTGCCATCAGATTGCTCAAGTCCATTGCTTCTGCACAAATTTCGTAAGGCAAAATTACATAACAGAAAATACTTGGTACAACAAACCCCAGCCAATAGGCAAAACACAAAGAACGTGTAGATTAATTCACAGAACTGTCTCGAAGGTGTGTTCCTCCACAAAACAAATTCCAGCCGATATAAAGCCGCTCAGTTTCCTCAGACAGGCAAACAAGTGTTCAGTGAGCTGGCTGTTTATGAGTGCAGCAGATGACGTAATCATTCCAATGTCTCGCAAACATACTCCACAAAACAAACTCCAGCCAACAGGAGGCAGAAGCACAAAGAATGAACGGATTCATCCACAACTGTCCCGAAGCAGTGTTATTACACAAAAAAAATTCTGATGATGTAAGAGTTTCTTACATTCCTTAAATCGATCGCATTTCTCTCTCTTGTCAAATTTACAAAGTCCGGGAACAAGAAAATATTGTAATTATTCCAAGAAAGCTTTTCTTTTGCCCGCCTCATGCAACTCGAGATCTTTATTGGATGATCTTAGAAATGCGAGCCGGAATTCTGTGAGCTCGCTCAATTTCCAGCGTATGGCCTGTTATATCGAGCAGACTCGGGAAGAGCGAGTCTAGGAATTTCATAATATCTCTGCCTTCCTCATGCTGAGTAATTCCAACAATCTGTATGTTATTATTATTTTGGCTCCTATTTTCAAGATCTTCCAATTTTTCCAAAATGCTTTACATGTCTATTTTGGTCGCTAGTGGATTAACAGATAATTCCCTTTCCGATGACTCCAGATAATCGATCCATTTCTCAACATCTGCCACTCTTGTAACCAACTCAGATAATTTTGTTTCCATCGCCATAATCGATCGACTTATTACAGTGAGATCCTCCAAGTCAGCAACAACCTTCGTCAACATCACAGACATGACTGTATTTCTAGACTGTATTGTAAGACTGGATTTCCCCGGCCGCACCATTCAAACCAAGTCCCTGGTCTGCAGGCCCTTCAGGGGTTTCAGCTTGAGCACTTAAGTGTCTTTTAATGTCTCCAGAGCCCTTAGCATTTTGACTTCTTTGCCATGTTTATCTCAAAGAACAAATATGTAGCTGAGTGTATCGAATCTCACCGGATTATAATGTGAAAATAATAAAAAATTTGCAAAGTGTGCCGAGCTCGTCGCTCACACATCTGCTCCTCGCATGGCATCACGTGACCTCCATATTAATTTATTATTAAGCAACTCACGAGCAAGAATAAAGTATTTTCCTTAATTTTCTCTCTGCAATGCAGGCAAGATGAATAATAAATTAAATGTACCTAAATATCAACATGTTCAAATATGCTACTTAGTAATTGTTTTTACTGCTACAATAATTTAATAAATACTTTTAAATTCACAGATTACATTGCTTTATTTATGAATGTATAATTAGAATTTTGGCTGTGTACTGACAGAACAATGCAGACGATGCAAAACGATGCAGATGCAGACCAACACAGAACTATAAACGCAAACCAACGTGTTGGCCACTATGCGGAGCCTACACAGTACATTCGATGCAAAAGCATATATCCGTCTTTAGCAGAGTTCAGACCAACAGCCTTCTTGACTAATGCCAACTTGACAACTCAGTGACTGTGGACACAAGCTAAATACCTGCGAGACACTCGGACAGGAGAAACTTATCTTAAAGAGATGGCAGTTTAATTTTGTAACAATCTAAACCACAGAACATTTATGATACTCACTACACACAGTTGTATACTTTGTATATTGTGAGAAACAGATGGAAAGTACAAGGGCATAATACATTCAAGGACAGCTCTGGGGCTAGTCGCCCATCCCATCACAACATATTAGTAATATATTTCTCTAATAATTTAGTATGAGGTATTGCTACACAGTCTAAAGGCTTTATTATGGCAGAGGTGTGTGTTGTTGTTTCTGTGTACAGTTTGAGTTGACAACAGCTTTGTGCTACTCTTTCCATTCAAGGTGAACTGCTCTCATCTCCTCCTTGGTACACAAAACCCGCTGTCATGGGGTAACTAAGTTTGTTTAGAAACTTGTTATTGCCAAATATACTTCGAATTATGCAAATATGCATCTGAGTTAAATCTGGAGTTCTTTAAATAAAACGTGGACAGCGCACATAAGCGACGTGCATGAACAGAGCTCAGAGCACAGCTTTTCTGTGTACAACACATAAAGGAATTCATTTCATGTGTATTGAACAAGGAACAACTCTGAGACTGAGTCTCATTATCCTCATGAGTTCAGAGTATGTGTAATACACTAATACACTCATAAACTTTTGCGGCTCCATATTTAAGAGAATGCTCGTAAGTGAAACTAGTGATCAGTCAGTGGCAAACTTCTAATGTGGAAAGTATAGGTGCCAGTTGAGGTGAAAATGGTCTTGTGGATAGAGCTTGTCATTTGTTCCATCTTTCATAGACACAACCTATAACAAAAATCTAGTAACATTTTGTAACTTTAGCTGGCTAATAATTTCTGCTTACGATCTCACTAATATCACAGATGGTTATGCTCAATTAACTGCAAGAGGCAGAAACTGTTATTGCAGGTAAAATCCAATTAATTTTGCTGCCCTAACATAAAATCACACTTCCATTCATAATCCGACTCTGGCCTGGTACTGCACATTAATTGTCTAGGCAAGTTATAGAACTAAAGAGTTCATCTGCAATACTCTGGAACAGAGATGGAAACAATCAGGGGTAACATATTAAAAGGAATGCAAGTTGTGAAATTAAACTGAGTGAATCTCATGAAACATATGAGGATTATGTCAGGGTCATATTTCACCCCAAAATTAAAAAAAAAAAAATGTTTTGCTTAAAAAAATGAAACCTATTTTAGGACCACTTTTTGTGACAATCAAGCACATCCCCAACCCTCTAATTCTCATTACTGTAACGCAACAATATTTTCATTACTGTAATTTAATTTCCTTTTTGTGATTAAAATGTTTTATTGATTCATACAATAAACAAAGAATAGCAGAACATATATATACACAGAATCAACATTTAACGCTACGCTACAACCAAAAATTGTTCAGAGCAGGTGGCGCAAGTGTAAATACCTAAAGAACTGAGATTTGGGAATTACAAAATGTTGAACACCAAATTTTCAAAGGATCAAAACACTCCACTCTCATATGTCATACACTCTCATGAGTGTATTAACCTCCCTCACAGTCCGCTCTGACCAGCAGAATGGGGACATATTAATAAGTATTTCTTAGTATTTATCTTTATATTGTATGAATATATTTTATATACACAATATTTTTCAGTATATAATACCCAGGTTTTATATAATTTCAAATACATATGATCCATTATTCTGTTTATTGAATATACTGACTAATACAATAGGAAACCTCTTTTCCAGGTAGGCTTATGCAGTGTGTGTGTGACACCATGTCTACACTGAAAAAGAGCGACGCAATGCAACAAAACTAGATCACTACTATTATAATCAGTGAAGCGATCAATAGTGCAAGCAACACAAGATCTAAAAAGAGGTAAAGTTGATGCATGCAAATAAAAAAGCTTTTCCAAAACAAAACAAAACAAAAATATTTAAAATAAAAATCTTCAAGTCAGTACACACTGTTCCCATTGTGAGAGAGTCTCAGCTCACCGAAACATTAACATAAAACAATGCATTACTTATAAATCATTCCTCAACACTGCTACTATAGTTTATGATTTAAGAGTGTTTAGGGTCTGAAGTGTGTTCTGTAGTCTTTGCAATCATGAAGGAGACATCAGCCATGATGACGATCTCTATTAGCTGTAAAATAAACTGATGTATCAGTTTTAGTAGGAGGTACCATATTACATTAGCAATGCACAGATCAATATGGGCTTTGATGATCAACTGAAAGAGCCCTCTTTAGATTAACAACCTTTCATTGAAACATATTAAATGTGTATTTGTCTGAAATCATTTAGATCAAAACTGTGCTTAATTTTGTACATTTTCTTAACATATACAGCAGACAGTCATAAGCCGCAGTAATCATTCTCGTTCAGTGACTGGTTTGGGTTTATTAGCATTATTGAGTGCTGCTACCTGTCATGCACACCGGGTGTGCATTCATTCTGACTTGGCGCAAACTCTGATTGGTGGAGGGAACGATACAATTTGATCTGGTTGCCAGGCAATTGTGAAGTCAGCTAGTGGTACAGTGCAGAGGTCATCTAGAGAGGATAATGAAATATGTCCAGTTTGGACACTGTAACACAACAAGGTCTGTTGTCCTCATTCTCCCTCTCTCTCTAAAAAAAAAGGTCTTACCCATTTAAATCTCAAATTTGATGCCATCAAATATTAGCACACAAAATCCACAGGTAGGTACTCAAAATAAGAACAAATGGGATTTACAAACGTTAAAAATCTGTTGTGAATGTGGATTTGCATTAGTCACCATTTAATGTTCCGGGTTTCTCAGTATTTAGTGATTTATTTATGAATTTGCTTTTGCACACGTGAGACTTCCATGATAGATTCTAGTGTGCTCCTTCATGTGCTCAGTGAAGGGAAATGGGGAAGAGGGTGGGGGAGACGAGGGGGATGGGTGACCCTAACACACACACAGACCATTTAAATCTAATTCACCTGATCCTTGGTCTGATGCTTGCCAGTTCAAAACTCAACACAGCAATGCTAGGATGTTGTGGGTGGTTGCCAGGGTATTGCTATGAGGTTGCTAGGGTGTTGTGGGAGGAAACTACAGTGTTGCTAGGTGATTGCTTACCTAAATGTTCCCTAAAAGAACCTACCCCCAAGTCTCTATGATACTGTGGTCCCTAGATATGGCTTGGGACTCTCTTTCAATGTAAATGTTTGCCAAGTTTTACCATCAAGCTGGCAGGAAGATTTGTTCAAATTCCTAACCTTAAGTATGAGCAATAGTAATAGTGATGTTCACCAAAGAAAGCACTACTAAATATATATATATATATATATATATATAAACAGCGCCAACCCACAACTATTCTTCTCACCACAACTGTAGAGAGTGGTTCTCTAAGTGACTGTACACTTTGTCAGTTCGAACCAGTCTGGCCATACTCTGTTGACCTCTCTCATCAACAAGGGATTTCCATCCACAGAACTGCCACTCACTGGATGTTTTTTTTGTTTTTGGCACCATTCTGAGTAAATTCTAGAGACTGTTAGAGCAGTTACAGATATACTCAAACCAGCCTGTCTGGCACCAACAATCATCCATGCGATTATCTAATCAGTCAATTGTTTGGCAGCAGTGCAGTGCATAAAATCACAGAGATATGGCTAGGAAGCTTCAGTTAATGTTCACATCAACCATCAGAATAGGGAAAAATGTGATCTAAGTGATTTGGACCATGGCATGGGCAAGCATTTTCTTCAAAATATTATGCTAGAGCCAGCATACTGATGAATACAGTGAAGTTGATTATTATTTTTTTTTTTTTTCTAATTTTTTTTGTCCAACAAACCTAAAACAGAAGGCTGCTCTGTGGAAAAAAAACAAGAAAAGTCTACCCAGCTTCATACAGAAGTATATAATTACCCACTGATATATGTGATCATTCTGGAAAAAGACACTACAGCAGCTGTCTCTTAAAAAAAGCACATTGCAAACAATAAAACAAAGAGAGGCTTAACTAACCTCCCAAAGTAATGTGCAAAGACTAACAGGCTCCTTAACAAAGAGTAATTATGTATGAACTGTATGAAAAGTATGCTTTTGTTAGTGAAGTATAGTACAAAATCATTAATGAGACAACTGTTATTGATATTGATAAACTACTATTACTGTATAATAAATGTGTAAGTAACATGTAATACATAAAAGATGAAGCATTTAAATGTATCAGTGTTCAAATACTTTCTCCTATCGCAGCTTAATATACAGAGATAACTATAAGTAAGCCATACAAAAGGTTGATTTAAAAAAAAACTTGTTTGGAGGGACCAGTCCAGCCGAAACAAGTTACTCAACCAATGGTATGAGTTGGGGTGGGACTATCTGTCTGCATTTACAAGGTTGTTTGAGAATTCTATTCGGTAGCACTAATGGCACAAAAATGGCACACTTCAGCTTTAAAATAAGCATCATATGTAAATGAATGCACTGAGCATCTTTGTATTGACACATAAAATGCATGCAAAAACAGTTAAGCGTCTTTAGAATCTTTAGGAAACTGACCCATATTATTTCCATCACACTGTTAGGTCATTATAGTCTAGGGAAGATTGAAGGGATGAATGGAGACGTGTTAAGACAGGACAGGGGAGGAATGCATTTTGGTGGACCAATAACAGGTTATAGACAGGACTGATGACTGCAGACCCACCTCTTGAGTGTTATACAAAAAAAAAAATCCAAGCTGCAATCAGAAAAAAATCTTATTGAAAGCCTTAGTGGTCTGCAATTACTTATAATAACTAGATTTGTACATATTCTAAAGAAAATGTGAGTAGTTCTTGCCCATGCAAAAACTAGAGCCACAAGGCTGTGGGAAGTGTCCAGAGCATTATTATCCTTTTTGTTACTCATAGGTTTTAGTACATTGCTATGAGGTTTTTAGGGTGATTTAGGTGGTTGCTGAGTCAAACGAGTCTATCCCAATTCTTGCATGATATTCTGGTCACTATATATGGCTCAGGTCCCTCCTGAAATGTGTCAAAGGGATGCACATTTTAGCATACATTAGGCCAAAATAGTAAGTCCGATCACCAATTCCTATTTAGATGACTGTATTCTGACTCTAAACCAATCAGCATCCAAGACCGGAACTATCCGTTTTGTAAATAATGATAAATAATATACCTTGAATGCACTGGTCGCTTTGGATAAAACGTCTTTGCCAAATGCTTAAATGTAAATGTTATGTATAATAAGAAAATGTCATTAAGATCTGATCGTTTACCTCCCACAGGCTCTTTCTCCTCTTCAGCTCATCACACTTTCTCAGTTTGCAGATCTGGTGGCCAACCTTTCTGTTCAGGCAGTTGCTGCAGATACCGCAGTTCTCCTTCCGCATACAAGGCCCACATACAGCACATCTCTTACGCTTCTTTTTCTGTGGTACCAAAGGCTCCATCAGTTCCTGACCCTCCATTTGCGGCAAGGAGAAGAGGCCTGCTTGCTCATGCTCAGACCTGATGTAGTTTTCCACAGGGGACACCACCTTTGCAACCTTGGCCCCGAGAAAAACTTTTGGGTCCTCCTCATCCGGAGAGAATTCATATATATCCTGGATGGGAGGACCAGGGCCTCCCCTCAACTTGTGCATAATGAGGGACCTACTATCTTCCAGGAAAAGAGAGTGTTTCAAGTGGCCAGTATAGGGTTACAAATAAGGTTAAAAAATAATGTTCTTTACAGCAATGCACAGAGCAGTCCATAAAGTGAGTGCTGTGTTAGGGCCACACAGGCTACAGGGAAAGTAAACAACGGGTTAAAAAGGGGGATAGCGGCCACAGGACGAACTCCCTACTTTGAGGAGATGGCCATGACGTCATTCACCTGCCAGCACAGGTACATTTGGAATGTGGCCGCAGGTGATGGGGAGCATCTCTGTGTTACCCGAAGTGTCAAACTTGGTGTCATTTAGAAGCAGACAGAAACCAGCTGAAGTCATGGCCACTGAAGGCAGTTTGGGGACTGTATAATGGAGAGAGAAAAAAGTGGTTTAGGTTAAGGGTTTGTTATTGATACAGATTTCCAAAATCGATTAAATTCTCTCTATTCTGATTCAAATATTTCAGTAATTATGTATATTTTGCTTACATATGAAAGAAATTCTGTCTCAGTTAATTATATAGCGGGATCTTCTAACTAGGTACATAGCAAAAATATTCATAAAATATATATATATATATATTATATATATTTTTTTTCTTACAAATCCATGTACTCCATCAATAAATGTCTTGAAATTGCATATATTAGATTTATTTATATTTTGTTACATGTTTATTGTTTACATGCATAATTTGACTACTTACAACTACAAGTATTTTCATTGATTTGTAGAACGCGCAAAAATTATTCTGTCTTTTTAAGAATACCGGCAGTTCAGCGAGCGTCTCAAAAAAGTGTTTTGGTTGAGCGTATATATGAGCTGCACCCAAAACCGTGCAACAGTATGTACTGTATTTAATTTGAGTTTGATTTAAGGACACACATCATGGCAAGTAAACCGGTATGTTCTTTCAAATATTCATGCAAGTAGTATGAATAGATTTCGGACATACATCTGGGGACTGGGCATTGTCTCTTGACCCGACCATATGACGTAATAACAACCGCGAAAACTAACTGATATGGTTTTGTTACATAAGCACCATTTATGCACAAGGAAGAATGATCTTGGTATTTATGGCACTAACAGTTGAGTAGAGCCATTCAACTAATGATTCACCACCGTTCCTTTAAATCCAGTATTTTGACGGTGACATCAACTGGAATTGTTAAGTGTCCAGTCGATCCACACTTCAAAATCTCACTGGAAATAATGGGTCATCTGGTTATTTCTCGCTTACTGCTTTGTTTATACTTAGAATTAGGATATACTTCTCCATTGGCAAACTATATAGTAACTATGTAGTTTTTGTCATACTATATAGTAGGCTAGTATGGATATTCGAACACAGCACAAGTCTTCCTAACAAGTCTGTCCTCTGGCGGACATCTTTGGAATGTTTTCTGTTAGCTATTTCCAGTAATGACATTGCAGCTCCTCTATACTTAATTGGGGGAACACCAAAATCTCCAAAATGGTTGGTCAAGATAACGATCAAAGAAAATATTTCAAAATAGGCAGTAAAATCTGAAAAAACTGGAGTCATAATAATAATAATAATAATAATTATTATTATTGGCTTGTATATCTAATGCACAAACGTGTTAACTGACAGTTGATGTCTGCATCTAATAGGCGATTGGCTCTTTTATCTGTAAGGTGGGACTTCCTTTCTACATCTGTTAACCGTTCCAATTTTCTCACATTCATTTTTATAAAATTGGCTGGTCTCTGCTAAATACTCTTTTGGCATATATTAATGATACATCAGAAAATCTATATTTTTACCAAGCCCTGTGTATTTATACTGGGTATTTTGTCTACACATAGTGATATTGGGTAATGTAAAACACCTAAGCTCTGACATGCAAATTTATAGCTCCATCAGAAGCAAGTCTATTTTAAAGAGACAGTTCGCCCAAAGATGACATATTCTGTCACCCTTATGTTGTTCCAAACCTGTGTGAATTTAGTTTCCTCTGTGGGACACAACCATACTGCCTAACATCTTCTTTAGTGTTCCACGGAATAAAGTAAGTCATACAAGTCTGGAACAACATGAGGGTGAGTAAATGATGACATAATTTTCATTTTTGGGTGAAATATCCCTTTAACAAGTAAAAAGTGGCATGATATACCGTTTGGATACCTCTTTCTGTCTAATGTTGCCAAAAGAAAGCTTTTTATGTCAATACTGAAAAGCGAATGCTCATAGTACAGTCTGTTTAATAATGTAAAAAAACAGACAAGACACAAAGATGGGCTACTGTTAATAAGCTACGTGATTAACAGTGAGAAATGTGAGAAAATGCTTGTTTAGTATGGCGAATCCCCAAGAGACATGCAGCTCTCCATCTCTCTTTGTTTGCCATCTCTGAACGCAGGACTTGCGTTCGACATTCTTTGTTCTAGTCGACCGTCCATAGATGCAAATATTTAAAGGGCAGCTACGGGTCACGCCGCTCACGTATTGTGCACGTATTAAGGTATTGTATAGTTACGCTACACGTCAGTTTGTGGCCGTTAACGAGTCCTTATTATTCTCACGGTCGTGTCATTTATTTGTAGAGTAATCGTTACGAGGTAACAGCGTTTTCTCGCCGTGTGTCGTGGTCCAATAAAGTAATTATGATAGGTTATAGAGCAACAAATATATTACCGTAGCCTAAAAATGTTACAACACTACACAAAAAAAAAACTAAACAAAACCTGGAAGACGCCCTCTGTTCTTCCGCTAAGGCAAGTATGACTTTTCACATTTAAGGTATCATTTAAAGTGTCAAGCCTACAGTACTTAAACACAAGGGTTGCAAAGTGAACCAAATAACGTCACTGGGCGTATTTAATTATCGGTTGCTGTTGGTTCAACAGAACTTATGGCTTGTGTTCAAATAAACGCACTATTTTACGATTCATTTACTTGTTGTAACCGAATTTACGCCTCTAAACTCGTGACTCTGAACGTGACGTGGGTCAGGCCATTTAAACGAGTTCGTAAGTGACTATCCAACTAAATAACTACTTTTGTGTACACAAGCATAAAGCCAAAGCAACCTGGTTGAAAGGCATTAGAGAGGGTAAATGAAACCTATACTATGTCAACAACCATATATATATATATATATATATATATATATATATATATATATATATATATATATATATATATATATATCGTAAAACCCAAATATCGCACCAGCCAAATATAGTCAAGACTCAAAGAGTGTTGCACGCGCTCTTGAGCACGTGGCTCCTCGTTCAGCGGGCGCTTTAACTGGCGGCAAAAATCAAGGGTTCAGTGTGAGGTGTTAAAAACCTGCGATGAAACCTAAATTGACATACTTACACGTTTGTATTAGCTTTTCCTATTTATGTTGACAAACAAGTGACAGTTTTCCTTTGAGGGGTGAGAAAAACGACACATCAGCAAGGGCCCCCCTCTGCATAAAGAAAACAACACCCTGGGGCGCGTGTTAAGTAGCGCTGCCGGCGCGCGCATACGTGGAATTTGTTACAAAGAAACACATTTAAAAGTTATAAATAAACACTGTTACATTTGCAACACATTGCCTATTGTAACAAACTCGTTAGGACGTTAACTGATGCTGTTTGCATTGATGGTTGTTGCTCATTATATCAGTCATGACAAAGAGTTATCAGTATTCGATTTGTATTGCGCTAATTGCTTCATTAGGTACACAAAAACATACACAACTTCCACTGGAGGGAATACACATTAGTACACTAACCTTGCCAGGTTCGTAACTGATTAGTAATATTGAACATAAGAAATAACAGCTAAAGTTTCCTAGTATGACAACAAAAAGTGTAGGAAGTAAAACTTACCAAGTGCTTCAAACGTTCTTGATGCGTCCCTTTCAATTTAAAGAAAATTGAATAACGTATAGGCCTAAGGGATGCACAATCCCACAAGAAATTATTAAAACGTCACGATGCTGCTATGAAAATACATTGCAAACACGAAATCTTGATTTGCTGAATGGGTTTAAAAAAAACGAAATAGTCAAGATGTGACAGAGCGAATTCCATGACAAAAGGTACAAAATCATCAGAGAACAGACCCCGTAAATTTCCTATATGTCTCGTCTTTGTATTATATTAAAGTTTTAGAGTTAAAGGACGATGAGGAGGAAGGAGCGGCGAAAAGTGCTACAAAGAGGCTTAAGTAATTTGTGGAGTGGATTTCAGTAAGTGCCGTGGAACGAGAGGGTTAAACTTTTCTGACGTCATAGTAGCGCGCCTACATGCCAATTTAGCAGAATTTTAAAAGCTGATATCATTTAAAGGAGTAATGTTGTCAGACTTTATCTTAACCCAAATATTAAGACTCCAAGGTGTGTTACATTAGGCAGCCTACCCAACCTGACAACACATTCTCATGTTAATATCTAAATAACAGCATTATACACACTTTAACCACAATGTTTCTCATATTTATCCTAGAACCAGACCAGAGATGGTTCTCCTTGACTGGTAAAGAAATGCAAGATGTCAAAATTTACTCTTTTATTTCATAGCATTGTAAACAGTTTAATTTGTCCGCCAAACAGTTCTAAAGAAAAACAAAAGCTAAAACGTAGTTCTATACATATTTTCCAATCATAGTATACTGCATAAAGTATCTGTAAATAACCATAAACCACCATAACAAAAACATTTAAATTGCTTCGCATTATGAATGAATGGACAAATGCTAAAGTGTACAGCTGTTTCCAGGGCTAAATTCAGAATCGCATACTACTCTTGTATTACTAAGAAACTGTAATAGTATAGTAGTATGTGATTTCGAATTTTAGCCAAGGACTTTTCTATCCAAGTAGAATTCCGGGTAAGACGAAGGACACTGGACATTTCAAGCACCACAGATAGTGTCATGGATTGGTATGGTCAGTTATCCAATAAATAGCTTTAGAAACACTTTTCACAACATTCCAACATAAGAATTTGGATGAAGCATGCTGCAAACAGCTTGGAATTGATGCAGTAAAACGTTGCACATGACCATTTTGGACGGAGGTCAAAATCGGTCTAATGGGAGCATATGATTAATGTTCTGCAATGCAGGCATGAGTCACTTATAGACTTGCTTTTCAGAGGAGAGAAAAAAATCAATACATAACAACAACAGAGTACACTACAGTTCAATATTATAAAGAATGAGGCTGAGAAAAGCTAGGACGGAATTACAGTGCTGTATTGAAGGACAAATACAACTGACAAAAAAGAATAAACCAAGAAAGGGTACGAAAAGAGGAAATAAGAGTCGGAAGATTAAGAGGAAAGATACCTTATCTGTCATGTAAGGTAAAGAGGCTGCAAAAACATTGGAAGCAAAGACAGTGAATTACTGTTCCTTTAACCTGGAAAGGACCTGTAATAGCACATTTGATAGTGTTAACAACAACATTGAATCTGCGCAGAGTCATATACTCCCAACAATGGCAGACAGAGTCTTATTCATGTTCCTGCATCAATTCTGAAACGCTTTCCGAAGGAAACGTATCCATTCAAAATTGCTCCTCCTCTTTTCTTTGCCCGTTTTGATGCAACCCAATTGTTTTCATTTTGGAATTTAAACAGAGAGTTCGTCTAGGTTCGGACCTGGAATTTTCCGGCCTTGGTCATGTACTTGATGCCTTTGAAAGGTTTGTACTTCTCGCCATACATGTCCAACCTATTTACCTTCAGACCTGTTGGATGAGAAAGTGGAAAGCAAACATATCAGTTGCAAAACCTATATTGTATATGGCAATATGTTGTCTCTTTGGGGAAGGACTGTGAATGCTGAACACACTGAAATCAATGACAAGTTCAAATGTGCTTGCGGTGTTGTCTTTCAGTGGCACAGCTGTCAAGCCCTCGGTATCAAAAAGAAAAAAAATCTGGCTCCACCTTGTGGTCAGACAATGTAAAAGTCATGAATGGTCTCCATTCATTCATGATGCAAAATGATTTAAAATTACATCCCCACCCACATCCAAACATTTCCAGTGGGATAATAGAGCAACAATTTACTGACTGAAGGTCCATTTATTTTATTCACAGTTAATTTCCCAGAACAGAAGCCTCTGAGGCATCTCATACAAATTTGATATTTTAACAGACTAATTAGATATATTAATGTAATCAATATTTATACCATTGTGGCACATTTCTACTGCCCATACTTAAGAAATATAATAAACATCCCGAACAAAATGAACTAAGAATCTAAGCATATTTTAATAAAAATACAATCCATAACAGCTGCTGTGAGCTGCATACAATATGTGGAACTGTATGTTTTTAATTAAGAACAGTTCCTTAAACTATTTACAAAACAGTACCTCTATTTCAACATTATCCACTGGCTAATTTGGGCAAAGAGTGGGTCCTTTTTTGTTTCGTTAAATTTGTTTTAATTGAAAGTGGAAAATAATATTATTATATAACATTTTACGGCAGTTTTTTTGACGTGGATATTAAAAAAAAATAAATAAATTTAAAACAATTATCTGACACTGCACAAATAATGCATCTAAATCAATGTTGTTGCTAATCATTGACATCACAGACTGTGATAATCCCCCAAAAAATATTTCCCCATTGCATTTAGTATATGGAAAAGAATTTAAACATTTTCTTCATATAAAACAACAGTGGCATTATAGAAACAAACTGGCATTATATAAACAAACTGGCATTTAAAGGGTTAAAATCCAGAAAATTAATTCATATTTGGTAGTTAAAATCAGAACTGATGTTGGTTAAAAAAAAATTTACTAATTGAAAGTGGAAAATAATATTAATATATATTATTATTATGGTGTTTTATTTGATGGGGACATGTTTGTCCTCTAAGGAGCTCTGAGCAACTTTTTTTTATTGATGCACAAAGGTTAAGCTCCAAAAATGACATAAAGGTATCAAAAGTAATCCATATGATTTAAATGGTTTAATCCATGTCTTTTGAAGCGATGTGATCAGTTTTAACTGTAGATGTAAGAGAATTATAATTTTTGGGTGAACCTATCCTTTAATGTCAGTGGTCTATGGGTGTTGTGTGTTGAGAGATACAGTACCCGTTCCCGTAGCTCAACTGGTCGATCATGGCGGTACTAATGGCAAGATCATGAGTTTGATTCCCAGGGAACACATAAACTGATAAAATGTATACCCTTAATGCGCTGAAAGTCGCTTTGGATACAAGCGTCTGCCAAATGCATAAATTTAAATTTTTATATGTACCTGAAATAGCCAACTGTTGAATCTTGAACTGGATGTTGATTGTGGGGTTTTCGTCAGGTTTGGAGGCTCCAGTCTGGAGACTCATTGAGCCTTTTAAACTGGGTAATTTCTGGGGGTTTATTTTACCCACATCCCATGACAAAAGCTGCACACAACAAAAATTCACCATTGCAACATACTGTAAATATGCAGCTACTGACACTTACATTTTTAGGTTAAACTGAAATCAAAATGTTGGGTGATGAATGTACTTTTGAAAAGCAAGCATTACATTTAGTATACCGTTCATGGTTAAGATTTTTAACCAGAAACCAACACGGATAACACTACATGCATTTGTGCTTTAAAGAATTTTAAAGAATTTATATAAAATATTTGTACATTTAATGATGCCAATAGTCCCATCATTACAACAGTTTATTAGAAAGAAACCCTTACAGGAATAGTTACCCAAAAATTAAAATTCTCATAATTTTCTCACCCCCATGCCATTACAGATGGTATGACCTTTTTTCACACAAACAAAGATTTTTAGAAGAACATCTCAGCTCTGTAGGTCAAGCTCCAAAAAGCACATAAAGGTAGCATAAATGTAATCTATAATCGACTCCAGTGGTTTCCAAATCTTCTTAATTGATCCAGTTGATTTTGGGTGAGAACAGATCAATATGTAACACATTTTTTACCCTATATCTTGCCATTACAGTCTCTAGGCACGATTGTGATTTCAAGCTTTATACACTTCCTAGTGCTTGACACATGCACAGACTGCTAGATGGCACTAGGAAGGGCACTCGAACTTGACATCATTATCAACGAGGAGACTGCTGATTTCAAGAATTATTGTGAAAATTGGTCAGTTTTGGTCTGTTCTCACCAAAAACAACTGGATCATTTAGGAAGACATGGATTAATCCATTGGAGTTTTATGGATTACATTTATGCTGCCTTTATGTGCTTTTTGGACATTCACTTGAATTATATGGACCTACAGAGCCGAGATATTCTTCTAAAAATCTTCTGTAGTGTTCTTCAGAATAAAGTAAGTCATGCACATCTGGGATGGCATGAGAGGGGGAATATTACGAGATTTTTCATTTTGGGGTGAACTATCAGTTTAACTTTGCATATGAAAAATAAAACAGCAAACCATCACGTGAGGGAAAAAATTGGCAAACTCAAGAATACTCTTCTGACATGTAATGACAGAATAAATGTTTGCAGTAAACTTGGCATGAACATCAGAGCATAAAGAAGAATTAACAATGAAAATAATAAACGCTTATGTACCTTGGTGACAGGGTCAAAAGTGTAAGTACCCTGCGAAGGATTGAGGTTGGCGTTAAGGACGCCACGAGGCAGCTGACTGCTCACCAGCACAGATTCCACAGCCTTACCCATGGTCTGTTTTGGGCCAAAAGTGAGCTCGAAGCGGCCCTGAGAACTGCCTTCTCTGAAGCTGATGTTGTGCTTCACATACACTGGGATGGCCACCAGGCTGAAGAATACAACAATAAATAATTCAATCACAAATGCACATTACAGTCTTTTGAACTAACAACACAGGCACAAGTGCTAATATACAAATTTTGAGAATGGTAAAGAATATGTCCTGAGAGTATTAGTAACCGTAAAATAACTTGTAAAGGTATTCTTTGTGTTTTTTGCGTATGTTGGGGAGATTCTTACTTCTGAGAGCTGACGTGGTAGGAGAGAAGGCGGAAGTTGCCATCTGGGGGGATGAAGGAGAGAATTCTCTCTGCTTCCCAACGTTTAAACCGAACACAGGGGTGGAAACTCACATCATCCAGCAATCGAGGGTTCTACAGAACAAGAGAGAGAGAAAAGAGGAGGTGGCAAACAAATAAAACTGAGGTGTATGAGGGGTAGATAAAATTACTTTTTTCTGCAGAACACAAATTATGATTTTTAGAATATCTCAGTTCTGTAGGTCTTCACAATACAAGTGAATGGGTGCCAAAAATGTTACGGTCCAAAAAGCACATAAAGGCAGCATAAAAGTAATCCATATGACTGTAGTGCTTAAATCCATATCCTCAGCAGTGATATGATAAGTGGGTGAGAAACAGACAAATATTTAAATCCATTTTTGCTAAAAATTCTGTGAATCGCCAAAACACAAGATGAAGAATGTGAAAGTTAAAGTGGAGACTGACTGAACAGGGAGGAGAATTTATCATAAAAATTGACTAAAATATTGATCTGTTTCTCACCCATAACTATTATATCACTTCTGAAAACATTGATTTAACCACTGGAGTTATATGGATTACTTTTATGCTGACTCATGTAAATTCGAGAGATTAAAAATGTTGGCACCCATTCACTTGAATTGTATGGACCAAAAGAGCTGAGATATTCTTATAAAAATCTGCATTTGTATTCTGCTGAAGAAAAAAAGTCAAACACATCCGGCATGGTATAAGTACGGAGCCCGTGAAGTGACCTGTGCAAAAAAAACAATTTTTAAAAATAAAATAAAAAATTTTTTAAAAAAAAAATCACAGAAACCGTTTTGCGTGCAAAAATATTACATAAGTATGAATATATACATTTTATATCTGGATCTCAGATAAAAGAAACATGCTAAGCACAGGTTATAATGAGGTTAATATCTCATTCCTTAAATGCAAGTACAAGTCTATTGCTTGATTAGTGTCCTTTGGAAAAAACAAGAGAAAATGTAAATTTTTGGGTGAACTATTCCTTTAAGAAAAAGTGTTTTAGTGCTGGTATTCTGCATTAATAAACCGTTTATGCTGGGTTTCTGCAGCAATACAGTCTATGGTGCCTATTGTCAGATCAACCTTTTGGAATTTGATGTGCTGTCTTGACCGAAATATTAGTCAGGCCATCTAATCATTCCTATTGAGAGATTATGAGCATTGGCCAATAACTTTGTTAGTTCGCTCTTGTGTCAAGAGGTAACCATCCGCAGACAGCCTTGTCAATGGATAGCGCACAATTTTTTGGTGTTTAATTTTTTTTCTGTGAATAAAGTACATCACACAAATCAGCATGGTATCAGACACTGTTAACTTTTTGAAATGTTTTACTAAAAAATTGTTAAATTAATGTATTCACCATAAATGACAAGGTTAGATCGGGCATTCCAGTAAGTTTCACACAGGCATCTATTACTCCCTGGATCTCAGCAGTGATAGTGGAGCCTTTGGGGGGGGGAATAACAACAACAAAAAAATTATCTGACAGCAAAGGCATCTGCATTTTATGTTAATTTCTACAGAATGTTATCAGATACCACTAAATAAAGAGGACAATCTACCTGATTTGTCAATGATTGCATCGATCTCTTCCACCACATCAAAATACGCTTCGTTGTTGGTATATTTGACACCTGTGCGCCGCCATGGTACCACTGATAGCTGGCCTGTCGGAAGCTGCTCACCGACATTAGTACTTCCTGTGCACAGATAAGACCGATAGGAAAAGGAGAATTTACTAGAAGGCATTCTAGATCCTCATCTTGATAGTAATTTGATATACCATGAAATAACACAAATACTACCTGTGATGGTGTTCACCACTGTTCGCAGGATGGTAGGTGGTTTAATGAGCTCTTTTAAGATGTTCGATTCGGTGGCCAGAGGAAAGCCATTATCCAACATCTCCTCAAGTAACTCATAGACCACAACAACATTGTCTTTAATAGCTGCCTCTGTGCACACACCAAAATAGTCCTAAAGGGGAAAATAAAACACATTTGTTGTGTTTTGAGATGTAATTGGTTAAAATAGGTCGACATTTGTGGTAAGTTATTACACTTTATAATAACTTGAGTCATTTACAAACATGACATGAACACTGAACATTCAAATATGAATAAATACATATGAAGTTTCTATTTTAATTATATTTCAGAATATTTTTTATGCTAAACAATGCAATAACATTAATGAAAGTTATTATAAAGTTTAACACAACATTTAGTTTCGGTCCTCAAATCTGATAGCATGAGAGGCATTCCAAGAGTGCTGATAGCTCACACCATCAGCACTGGGACACTTTACTGTTTTTGTCACTCCGCTTGTGTTCATGGCATTCCAAACAGATAAGAGCAGTGCAGATATGTGAATGTTCATTCATCTCCGTTACATTAAAGACTTGCGCCAGCAGCCTTGTGTGTGCTATGAGCGAGTTGCGCACACGTTGACAAACTGTGTGTTGTCAGTCAGTGCGTAGCCTAAATTTAATCCGGAAGTGTCTCTCACTCCATGATCACTCTGAACATCGGTCAGGCTGGTCTGGTTTGATGGTTTTAGATTAATATTGGGGACTTGTCAGCTTTTGAGGCTGAGACACAGGCTAGCCCACCAGCTAAACCATCTTACACCAGCAAACCACTTCAGGCTGGTTTGAGATTATTATTATTATTATTATTATTATTATCATTTCAGCTGGAATGGGAATTCCTTGATTTCAGGACAAGTTTCATGGTAATATAATAGAACGTGTATATGTGCTGCGTCCCAATTCGCATACTATCCGTCCTAAATAGTATTCGAAAATAGAATTAGTACGTCCCAAATCGTAGTATGTTGAAATGAGTGTTCCAAAGATACCCGGATGGTCTACTATTTCCGGTCAGAATCCGAAGTGCAGATCGATGCACACTCTAACGGCCCACAACCCATTGCGTGCGGGAGGGAGGAGCTTTGAGATGATGCAAACATGGCGGCCGGATGCGGCAGCGGAGGTGCGCCCTCAGTTTTTAAGTGTAAGAACTTAAACGTTTAGCGCTAATTAAAGTTATATTTTATTGTCTCATAATATTAATGGATTTGTGTTGTGCAAAAAAAGTACCGTGTTTATCTTGTAGGGTCCGATGAAGACACTGAGCGCCTCGTTAACTGGCGCACTGCCAACGACGATGTTTGTTTAACTGTGGCGGTGTGCGTAACTAGGCAACCACGTTCTCTTCCATTGCATGACGTCTTCGTAGTACGTCCCAGAACGTGCATACTTTTTTTTTTTTTTTGAAGAAAAAGTACATACTTTTGAGTGTGTAGCAAAAGAGTACATACTTTTAGGGCGTAGTATAAGTAGGCGAATTGGGACGCAGCCATGGTAATGATTCAGTAATATGGTTATAGCACGTGATATCTCACCATAGCAACGGGAGTCAAACAAAGGGCTGATTATTGAAAACCCACAAACCTGAAATGTGTCCACAACCCTGTGGAGAAACTCGATGACAAACAGAGGTGGCACTTCGCTCTGTATGACGGCTACAAAGTAGATGCGGTGGCGAAGCACGTTAATCAGGTAGTGATGCGGGGTCGGGATGACCGGGGGCACGTTCTCCGGTTCCGTGGCGCGTTCCAGAGCCTCGAAAAAGTAGTCGCACACGGATCGGCTGACCACGCTCTTCCAGTGCTTCTCTAAGAAGATATCCCCCGATGCGTTAACCAGGAATAGACTGTGGATCATCGCGACAGCTTTCGGACCGACGCAGCTGGAAAGACAAAACAATTAACATCACACACAAAGTGAAATATGACATTTCTAAATCATATTACATACTGAAAGAGCTGATTTGAAGCCTGTTAGGTCTTAATGTCGTTCAGGCAATGCTTGAGCCGACGTCTGCAAACATTATAATAGGTAACTGATAGGCCTCCGAGCTCATTTAATATTCAACAGCACTATCTTGTTACTGCATAGAAGGCTAGTTTTAAAATAGCACGCAGCAAGCTAGACTGAAGCAATAGGAAAGGCTGGTTAGGTGGGTATCCGGATCACATCCGCATCCCTTCTGCATCCATATTTTCTCCTCCCCTCTCGCATCACAGGACTGTCTTGTGACAAGCTCTGGTGAGGATTAATATGGTTCATTCAATCCGCATCGCCGTTCCCTTTCTTTGGGAGTAAATAATATTATTGTAACTATGAAGCATAAACAATACTCACGATAATTGGATTTTATTTCCTCTACCACTTTCCACAATAATAAAAAAAAAGCAGACCAAGAGATGTTGCTTCCTTCTCCGTTATTTTGAGACGAGAAAAAAAAAACTTGATTGTCATTGGCGCTGACCAATAGCAAAACGCGTATGGCATAAGAACACGCCCACTCTAGTTACTATTGGTACACACTACGGAAGCGAATAGAACATAATACTCGAAGGCACTGAATCGTCTATGTACATCGTTGATTTATTGGCTCAGGAGAAGATGCTCCATAGAAAGGTCCACGTCCAGACTCAGACTGGGGCTACGTGGTTCAAAGCGATATTTCTTTTCTACTGAAACCATTTTTATTAACTCAAGTATGTCATTATTATATATTGCATGATTAAAACAACATTTTCCAATTAAAACGGTAAATGGTAATAACATCTCTTTAAATCAAAACTGTCATTTTTTAATATTTTTAAAACTGCAAAACTTGTTTAACTTCTAAAAAACAATACACAGTGCATTCAGAGTATTTAAAGAAGTAAATTAATTTATTAGTAAGTAAAAATATAAACTTACACAGATGTGTGACCACAACTCATAACAACTCGTTACATTCGAGAGTCAATTTCTAAAAAAAAAGAAAGTATCAGCCCATTGTCCTAAAACGGTAAGCATTTCACAACATCGTGCATTTTACCTTTATCCCGACCAAGATACAAGTAATTCAACCCGGGTCCAATTTCAGGAAAAGAAGAAAAAAAAAAATCTGCACATTAGCATTTTATTACACATTCTCATAATTCAAAGAAAGACAAGGCAAAAGAGTCTGGGTTCCTGCATCTGTATATGATGTGAACCACTGCTTTAGATAGAAAACATAAAAAAAATCACCTCTAGTTGAATATGATTAAATGATAAAATTGTAATTGAGTAGCCACGCTGTGCTAGCACTGGCATGGAACTGACATACAGTGGATATAAAAAGTCTAGACACCCCTGTTAAAATGCCAGGTTTTTGTGATGTAAAAGAATGAGACAAAGATATATCATGTCAGAACTTTTTCCACTTTTAATGTGACCTATAATGTGAACAATTCAATTGAAAAACAAACTGAAATCATCGTGGGGGAAAAAATGAAAAACCTTACAATAACCTGGTTGCATAAGTGTGCACACCCTCTTATAACTGGGGATGTGGCTGTGTTCAGAATTAACCAATCACATTCAAACTCATGTTAAATGGAAGTCATTACACACCTGCCATCATTTAAAGTGACTGATTAATCACAAATAAAGTTCAGCTGTTCTAGTAGGATTTTCCTGACATTTTCTTAGTTGCATCTCAGAGCAAAAGCCATGATCCGCAGAGCGCTTCCAAAGCATCAGAGGGATCTCTCATTGTTGAAAGATATCAGTCAGGAGAAGGGTACAAAATAATTTCCAAAGCATTAGATATACCATGGAACACAGTGAAGACAGTCATCATCAAGTGGAGAAAATATGGCAATGCACAACGGACATTACCAAGAACTGGACGTCCCTCCAAAATTGATGAAAAGACGAGAAGAAAACTGGTCAGGGAGGCTTCCAAGAGGCCTACAGCAACATTAAAGGAACTGCAGGAATTTCTGGCAAGTACAGGCTGTGTGCTACATGTGACAACAATCTTCCCGTATTCTTCATATGAATGGGCTATGGGGTAGGATGGCAAGACGGAAGCCTTTTCTTACAAAGAAAAACATCCAAGCCCGGCTGAAGTTTGCAAAAACAAACATCAAGTCTCCCAAAAGCACGTGGGAGAATGTGCTATGGTCTGATGAAACCAAGGTTGAACTGTTTGGCCATAATTCCAGAAGGTGTGTTTGGCGCAAAAACAACACTGCACATCACCCAAAAACACCATACCCACAGTGAAGCATGGTGGTGGTGGTGGCAGCATCATGCTTTGGGGCGGTTTTTCTTCAGCTGGAACCGGGCTTTAGTCAGGGTGGAGGGAATTATGAACAGTTCCAAAAAAACAGGCAATTTTGGCACAAAACCTTCAGGCGTCCGTTAGAAAGCTGAAGATGAAGAGAAAGTTCACCTTTCAGCATGACAACGACCCAAAGCACACATCCAAATCCACAAAAGCATGGCTTCACCAGAAGATTAACATTTTGGAATGGCCCAGCCAGAGCCCAGACCTGAATCCAATTTAACATCTGTGGGGTGATCTGAAGAGAGCTGTGCACAGGAGATGTCCTCGCAATCTGACAGATTTGGAGTGCTTTTGCAAAAAAGAGTGGGCAAATATTGCCACGTCAAGGTGTGTCAAGCTAATAGACTCATACCCAAAAAGACTGAGTGCTGTAATAAAATCAAAAGGTGCTTCATCAAAGTATTAGGTTAAGGGTGTGCACACTTATGCAACCAGGTTATTGTGAGTTTTTTTATTTTTCCATCTCAAAGATTTCAGTTTGTTTTTCAATTGAATTGTTCACATTATAGGGCACATTAAAGGTGGAAAAAGTTCTGACATGATTGATCTTTGTCTCATTCTTTTACATCACAAAAACCTGGCATTTTAACAGGGGTGTGTAGACTTTTTATATCCACTGAAGCTGAATGACTTTTGCGAGGCAAAAAGCTGTGAAATCTCTGAAAAGATGTAGTTAAAAACACAATGACAAATGAAATGGCTCAACATAATTTATTTTTGTTTCATGTTAAAATGTACAGAGTTTTTTTTTTTTTTTTTTTTTTTTTAAGTACTTGCTAAGAAAAAAAAAAGAAAAAAACAAACAAATGGAAATACATACAGGGACAAAACAGAGAGGAGTGGAAGGCGGACGCTTACGACCATCACTGAGCGCCCCAGCTTGGCTTGCTCTCTTTCTCTGGGTACCAGGCTCTCTCTTGGCTTACAACTCACCATGTACAATTACAAAGGATACGAAAAGATAAGCAATATAAACAGACAGAAATATACTGAGCTCATTTTTACATGCCTTGTAGATGTAAGGAAGTTGTCTTAAACACACAATAACCAAGAAAAACAAAAGAAAATAATGCTAAGTGACCTTTAGATATCTGCTTTTCCTTTTGTTTTAAAATAGCATTAATATACTACACAAAGATAGAAAACTCTAGATATGAGATGGAATGGAAAGGTTAAAGGCATCTTAAATTCACTAAAAGTGATTTGTAATTTTTTTTAGTTTTTAATTTCTTAATAATATTACCCCAAGAGTCGAGCTAAAAAATATGCATTGTTTTTTTCCTGAAACAGAAGTGAAAAAAATGACAGTACCAATATCCATGTCAGAATTTCTCTTTTATATTTTAGAAAAAACATTTTCTCTACAAGAAGTCTTCTAAAGTCAAAAAGAGTCAGCTTGTGTCATAAAAGAAAGCTGCCCAGTCTGATAAAATTCAGAAAAACAATAGCGCACAAATAATATATGAAACGACAGATCTTTGAGAAAGATTCGTCATATTGACAATGAATACTGGATCATTAAGAAATTTGCTGCCCATTGTCCTAAAACAGTAACCATTTCAGAACATCGTGCACTTTATCCTTTATCCTAGGTATAAGTGTTTGTTAGTCCATGTGTGCATTGCAGACACGGATCTACTCATTTGTACAACCCCTTGTTGCCAACAGCGATCACAACCGCATGATCAGCTGGAGTTTGATGAGCACTATTTACTGGTGCACAGTAAGGCCTACTTTAGGAGGAATCATTAACCTCATTGGATGAGCACAGTTACAATACTAACAGCCATAGCTGACTGCTTTGCAGACATGCTCCTGTGTTGTTACACCATTTTTACCCTCCACATTATGTAGATGGTGCACTATGTAGAATGAAGTTAAAAACACTCTATTAGACTGCTGTGCTCTCTAGTGACATCTGTGGAGTGTTTGTGAAAGCGCGGTCTGTGCTGTGAACCAGGTAGTACCAGAATATTTACATGAACTAGTTTCAAAGGAATTCTGCTCAGTCCAGTCTACGGTATGAAGAATGATGCTTGGTCATTTCAATCAGACATGCAACTCCAAGTGAAGCAGTCTTTTACCTCTGTTTTGGGTTCTTCCCACTGTAAAGTTTGGATAGACACGATTCCATACTGGGAAGACACGGATTTACAGACAATGCACACCTTATGTCTGCCAACTAGAACCCCATTTCAAGTTCCTCCATGCAATTTCTCAAGTAGCTATAGAGCTGTGTATTTGAGTGGATGTATTTATGTTCAGGTGAGTGAATGAGCAAACAAGCTTTAATCACTTTTTCCAAAACAGCCACACACACAAACCATGAGGTCAGACTGAAACACAAACATCTCAACGGTCATAAAAAAAC
This sequence comes from Moxostoma hubbsi, assembly GCA_032164185.1. Taxonomy (NCBI): domain Eukaryota; kingdom Metazoa; phylum Chordata; class Actinopteri; order Cypriniformes; family Catostomidae; genus Moxostoma; species Moxostoma hubbsi. The sequence goes on along the minus strand of JAVLUX010000215.1, from coordinate 15,014,124 downwards.
GTTAAAAATAAAGTAAATGATAATATAATAAAAATAAAATAAAGTCCATCTACAATTATTTTGTCTCCTTTTAGGTAAGGCTTCCTTTGTCAATTGAAGACTGTGTGCATGATTCAATGTGTTCATTAACAACATAAATGTACTTGTTTCTCAGTTTAAAAGGTTAGGTTCACTTCTCCTTTAGCTGCTTTGATGCTTCGCCCTCTCTGTCTCATGGATGATGGCAGATGGAGGGCAATCTACACTTGCCACAATAAAGGTCCATTAGATCATCTCCCATGATCATCTCTCATCATCTTCCCAGCTCAGGCAATTAGGAAATGAACCCAAAGGAACAGAGCTTGATGACAACATATTAAGAAAGCAAAATAAATTTTCGCAGCCTCTATGTCCTCTTCCTCCATTAAGCTCACTTGTCTTTTTGCCCTGACTTTGGAGGGTGGATCTAAATGAATGAAGTAGAGATGCAAAGTTCAGTGGAAACATCTCTTAGCTTTCTCTCCCTCTGCTTGAACACTGGTGTTCATCTGCTCATGTAAGGTGACTGTTTGGGGACACCAGCGTAGCTGTGGTGCGAGGGGCCCGTGTAAATCATGTTACCATGGTGATTGGGCTGCATAGGCTGCTGTGGATAGGCCTGTCCTCCCATCATGCCCATTTGCATCTGCATGGGATACTGGGCTGACTGATTCATATAGGGTGTGTTACTGTGGTACCCACTGTTCATCATGGGTTGTGGCATGCGATAACCAGCTGACATGGCAGCATTTAGTGGATTCATGTTCATAGAGTTGTAAGCAGCAGGTGTGGGCATTAGGTTTGGCATCATCCCACGTTGCACTGTTAGAGTACGTGGGGACCCTTGCATGGTCACAGCACCAGAGCTGCGACTGTACAACTGCTGTTGGTGAGAGGAGCCAGCTGGAATTTGAGAGGCTTTGGACCGAATAGAAATGTGGCCTTTTACGGTGGCCATTTGGCCTTGCAATCGCTGTGTATGGGGTGGGGGAGGAAGTCCAATGTTGGGCCCTGGCATGTTGCACTGTATCAAAGGAGAGCCAAGATTCATGGAGCCAGAACTCAAATTGGGAGGTGGGGTCATAGTGGGCTGTGCCTGAGGCAGTGATGGGTGTGGGGAGGATGCAAGTTGTGCCAACCCTGGGTTGGACAGAGAAACACTTGTAGCATATGAAGTGACCGCTGCAGAATGAGAGTAAGACATTGCATGGGGGTCCATGATGGTGTTGGTTAGTTGCTGGAGTTTGGCTAAGCTGAAAGTAGCAGAGGGCTGGCCATAGCCTCCAGGACCAAAATCCTGACCCATGCGGTCATACAAAGTCCGCCCTCCTCCTCCACTGCCTGCACTTTCAGGGATCTCCATGATCATGGGTGTGGAAGCGAAGCCATTTCCCATGCTGCACTGTGAGAGTGCTTGCTGATGAGGTGGAGGTGGTGGTGGAGCAGAGGGTGGAGGCTGTGGTGTTGGGTTTTGCTGTTGTTGAGGAGGCTGTGACACCTTCTTTTGCTGTTGCTGACTGGCACTTGGTGGCCTTTCAATGACACATCCTTGTGAAGACTTTATATTACAACTTGGAGTGCTAGCAGAAGGGGGAGGTGGTGGGGGTGGAGGTTGTGGTTGTGGGACGCCACTACCACTGTTAGATCCAGGTGCATTGGTAGGCCCAGAACCTGCTTGTTGGATAAGGCTACAGCTACCCATGGCAATCTGAGCCCCAACCCCAGTGCTGGAGGAAGTCAATCCAGGGGTTGAGACAAAGGAGCAGCTGTTGCCTTGCGAAGATGATGGTGTGACCGAACTAGAAGATGAAGATGACGAAGATGTGGAAGCAGCCACCACTGCTGCTGAAGCCGCAGACATGCCACCTCCATTACTTCCATTCCCTCCTCCATTTCCTCCACCACCCATAGTTGAGTCATAACTGCTTGGATTGTCATAGTTTTCTGTGGTGCTTTCTATGCTGCCCAGATCACTAAAGCCACTGTCCACCACCTGCTGGGAATGATCTGAAACTGATGGCACATCCATCATGGGGGATGTCTCCATGTTTTGCAGAGTAGGAGCTGATAGAGAACTGGGGTGCTCTGGGGTTATTTGGGTATACCCTCCAACTGCTCCGACTCCAGTTCCTGTGGAACCAGGTACTCCTGGTCCAGTCTCCATAGAACCAGACGTCATTCCAGGGCTGTTGACTGAATGCACAGACTGGTTCGGTAAAGTGGGCATTGGTGGGTTGGGCATGGGGCTGTGCTGGGAGGCTCCACAGTCCTCCACCATGGCTAGTGTTTCCTCCTCTCCCTCACCATGACTGTAGCTCTGGAGGGTGCGACAGGCAGCCATTGTCTCCTCGCAGTCCAGGTAGGCCCCATGGGACTCGGACTCCTCCTCCTGGGCCTCGCCTTGCGTAAGTGACTGAACTGCCTGCACAGTTTCCAGATCCAGCTCACTACTGTGGTGATGCGTGTGTTGGTGATGGCTCAGGTCATCTTTAAAATCAGGGTGCTGGTGTGAGTGCTCCGTATCCATAATGAGCACAGCCTTGTCCTCAACATTTAGAGGCTGCATGTCCAGTGGTTCAGAGGGGGTTGTGATGGCAGTTACTGTCTCTACGGCTGCCGCGGCTGCTGCAGATTCCTCCTGTTCTCGTCGTTGCCGTTCATCCTGACCATCAACAGAGCTTGTCTTTACCCCTTCCACTTTTGCATCCTCTTCCTCCCCCACTTCCTGTTTGCTGACATAGTCCCGGGTGACGTTTCCCTGTATGTCTAAAAAACCTTCACTGCTTTGTGGTTCTTCTTTCACGGGTGGAGACTGAGCTGGCGATGATGGTTCCTCTTCTTCTTCATCCTCTTCATCATCCTCAGAGTCTTGATCTTTCCTCCTCTTACTGCTGCTGCCACTGTCACTTTTCTCTTCTATACGACCATCCCCTTCATCATCAGCATCATGATCATCACTACGCCGGCTTCCTGAGCCTGGTGTCGTTGCTATTCTCCGACTAACCCTGTTATCACAATCTTCATCATCATGCTCTTCATTCTCCTCTGCATCTGCCATGTCTGTGTTTGCTCTTGGCTGAGAGACACTGGTGCTGGAAGACTGTGACATGGTGCAAGAAGTTGGACGGCTAGTCTTCTCCACTGCCCATGGTCTGTCTTCCTCCTCGTCTTCCTCTTCTGGCTCAGACACAGAAGGTGGTTTTGGTACAGGGGGAGTGAGGTTGGTATTTTTTGGTGGTCGGCCTCGCTTTTTGGGTTTGGATGGTTCTCTAAAGTTCTGAAGGAAATCATCCTCCTCTTCTGTATCTTTCCGCTTCTCAGGGTTAAGGTCAGTTAAGGTTTTTGTTGTCTTCTTACAGGCTCTGTCCTCCAGTGATGAATTATCTAATTGCTGCTGAGCCAACTGGTTCTGCTCCAACTCCTGTCTGGCTGCCTCCTCTTGATCCCGCTGCAGGTAAAAGCTGCGAGGTTTCCTCCCAGGTTTCATTTTAATCTTTGGGGGCGGTGGGTACTCCGAGGATGGAACTGCAAGACTGGAGTCAGCTGTCTGACTGGCTCCACTACCAGGCTTCCTGCCTGGACGTTTCTTCCAGTGCAGTGGCTTGCGACTCTTGCCCTTAGGCCAGCCTTTCTTCTTCTTTACTGGGACCTCAGGCACCTCATTTGTTGTGGTTTCTGAAGGTTCAGGTCTTCTCAGGCCAGCAACTGGCTTCAGCACAGGAGTGGGATCTGGAGAGAGACATTTTTGAATTTGGACAGAAAAGGAAAAAAAAAGTGTGCAAACATATTAGACCAGGTTTAGAAGTTCTATGTATATCTGTAAAGTACAACAATTCAAATTGAATCCCAGTAGAAGTCCTTAGTCTAACTAACCATCATCCTCTGATTCAGTAAGATTGCTTCTGCTGATGCTCTTGGGGGCAGGTTTCATGCGTTTGCGGGCTGCTGTGTAGCGTCGGAGAGGGTTGCCGAACGGAGTCTCCTCTTCTAGTCTGGGCATTGGCCTCTCAGAATCGGAATCCACAAATGGCTCATCCAGAACCTCAGTGGTCTCTGAGATGGTCTCTGTCACTACACTGCTATGAGGGTGGCTGCGCTGACGTGCACGCCTCTTTTGTAAGGACTTCGGAGTCTACAGGAGGAGGAAAGCAAATTAAATTCTACAGTCAGAATTATCCACAGCAGAATCAAAAAGCCTAGAAGATTTGATGTTATGCTCAGTAAAGTAACAAACCACAACTCATTGAAAGATGTACACATTTTAATGTGAATAAAATCTACATAAAACCGTCATGAAAAATTTAACTAAATTTAAGGCAAATAATTATATATCTTGTAATTATCAACAAACAATTGAACTTAAAGCTCAGAGAAAATGAAACATATTACTTGACTGCGCATACCTTGCATTTAAGCCCTAATGTGGGCTTGGTGAGGACAGGCGGAGAACGAGTCCTTAATTCTTCCTCATCTTCCTCATCCTCCTCCTCATCTACACTGCTCTCATTGAAAAAGGCATGTCGAACTGGAGCAGGTTCACTTAGCCTTGTGCTATGTGGCAACGATGGCAGGCCATCTACAGGATCCACACCAAGCCTGCGTTTTGGGCCACGTTTCTTCCGTGGTGGTCGCCCTCTGCTGCGTGGGAGTGGAACTATAGAGCGCCTGGGAGCCTCCAAGGGACAGGTTGATGTGGAGTCAGGCTCATTATCTAAGGGCAATAGGGTTGGTGATGTGACCTTATTAATGTCAGTTCTATCCTCCTCATCGTCCTCCTCCTCCTCCTCATCGTCCTCCTCCTCCTCCTCATCATCTTCCTCCTCCTCCTCCTCATCCTCCTCATCATCATCCTCCTGTGGCCTTACTTTGCGGGGTCGACCAGGCCCTGGACGTGGTGCATCCTTCACCTTGCCCCATAACCAGTTTTTGGAATGGCGTCCAGGTCCCCTGCGTTCCCCATTAGCGGGAAGAAAAAGGGAAGGCCGTTCAGGACTGAGAACATTATTGCAAAAAGAAGAGGGTGGTGGAGAGCCTTGGCTTTTGGGGAATGTAGGGAAGCTCTGTTTCTCTTCTTCCTTTTCCCATTCTCCTGGCACATGCCAAGAAAGCGGAGAGCTCTTTTGGCTGTGTTTAATCTATACAAAAGATTAGTTACAGAGAAAAGAAGTTAAGCTTTAGCATGTACTTGTATATGTCCATTATGTTGTATACTTCATAAGATAATTACCTCTTTTTTAGGTTCCCCCTCTCCTTCCTCATCATCATCCTCCTCTCCCTCAGATACCACTGTATTGGTTACGATAACAGGTGTCCAGCGCAAACAGTCTGGATCGACTTCAAGCTGCCGAGGTTTGGCCTTCAGTCGGGCCATGTGAGTGGCCACCAGCTTATCTCTGCGCAGAATAACCACCCTTTAACAACAGGAAGAGATTTTAAGTCACTGGCACTACATCCAGGAAACCTGACTACAAATAATAAAGACAAAATAATATTAAACAATAATATGTTTATAATGCATGTACTTATGTTGAGCTAAAAACGTTTACAGTAACATCTTAAACATATCATAATCAGCCACCCCTGCCAAGCTGCTAAATTCCAAGTAATGTGTAAATTCTCGAATGTAAAAGTGTATTATGTTCAAACAAGTATAAATGAAGCAGAGATAGCTGTGAAATGTTGCAGGATATATATGATTCTTGTTCTCTGTGTCTGCGTTTACAGATAATGTATTACACTTTTGAAGGTCAATAATGGCGTTAATCTAAAATTGGATATTGAAGACTCTTACTGGTCTCCCCTCTGTTCCAGCATGTTGAGATTAAGCAGGGTGGCAGTGATATCTTGAGGGCAAATTCCAGTGACTTTGCTGAGTTTGCGGATGGTAAGCTGTCTGTCTCTGATTTCATGCAGGCATTCCAGCACTACACTACGCCAGTATGCCATGTAGGAGAGTCGGCCCAAGTCTGACAACGGCTTCTCTGGTGAGCCTGGCTGGCCTTCCCTCTTGGACAGCAGATAACCTGCAGGGAGCCATAACAGTTTATTCTCTTCCCAATAACATCTTATGAATATATAAAACATTTCCATTATTAAAAAAGCTCAGACTAACAGGACAGAAAATATAGTGTAGTACTTACTGAAGTCAATGAGGAATCGCCCATAGCCCTTGCGCTGATACTGTGGTAGAATCATGATGCAGGATACGTTGTACTTCTGTTGACAATGCTTCTCCTACAGAAAAATGAATAAAGGAAAAAAAAATTATAAAATGTTAAGCTTGATAAATAAGTGTCTATCCAAGTATCTCACAAAATATTTGCCATGTATATTCTTTCGCCATATAAACATTTATATTCTAAGATACAAAGAAACGTGGCCAAAAATAAATTTGAATTTGCACCATATATTATTTTGTGAATACAGTTAATACAATTCTTTATACCACACCCTAAACTGACCCTACAAAAAACAAAACAAAAAAAAAACATTTTTTTATTATTTATTAACTCATTCAGTGTAAACATCCTTGACTTTCTTTTCCAGGTGCATAATCAATACATAAGAAAGACACCAAAAAAAATGGCCAAAAATGTTTCCCAGATGGTGATTAAGCCCGATCCTTCAGTAAAAAGGATTTTTAAAAGACCAGGTACAGCGTAACCTATAATGAGTTCATTTTCAGACCTGTAGCAAAAAGTTTTGGGGATAAAATTGTTACAATGTTAATTTTCTTCTTAGTTCAGTTTGCTTTTACAAAGAAACATTTAAAATGTAAACAAACTGTCCATTCATTGGTCAAAATGTTTTTGCGCTGTTCCTGGATTTAGCTCATACATCAATATACTGGTTAAAATTATATACACCTGTGAAAAAATTATCAAATGGTAGTTCAAGTTCTTTTATTTATATAGCACATTTAAAAACAGCATCAAGGCTGACCAAAGTGCTGTACAATACAAAATTATAAAAACGCACAACAATTTAAGACCAAGACTTTACATACTATTAAAATCCAGTGAAAAGAGATGAGTTAAGAGAAGATTTAAAAACAGATAATGAAGGTGACAATCTGATACTGATAGGCAAACTATTCCATAAAATAGAACCCACAACAGAAAAGGCTCTCCCTCCTCTACACTTGAGCCTCGAGCGTGGGACATCGAGGAGATATTGATCACAGGATCTCTGACTTCTAGGTGGATTGCAAGGATGTAATAAGTCACACAAGTAACTGGGAGCTTGGCTGTGTAGTGATTTGTAAACAAACAATAACATGTTAAAATCAATTCTAGCTTGAACCGGCAGCCAGTGAAGTGATCTTAAAATGGGGTTAACATGATCGTAATTCTGACATCCTTTTAGAAATTTTGCTGCTGCATTCTGAACTAATTGAGGTCGAGCAATGAGTGATTTGGAAATTCCACAAAAGAGAGAATTACAGTAGTCCAGACGAGAAGTGATGAAAGCATGAACTGCTATCTCCAATGTTTTCTCAGACAAAAAGGGTTTAACTTTACTGAGTAGACGTAGCTGAAAGAAACTGGAACCTATGACAGCACTAAAATGTTTGTCAAATTTCAGCTGGCTGTCAAACTGGACACCCAGGTTTTGTACTTAAGGCAAGAGGAAAGCATTGAGATTTCCACAATCAGCGTTACTGACATCAAAATTGTCTGTAGGACCAAACACAATCACCTCTGTCTTGGCTAGCCAACCTTTTATTTCCTCCAGACAAGCTAGAAGAGATTGTAATGCAGTGTGATTATTTCGTTTAACCGGTATATAGATTTGAGTGTCATCAGTGTAGAAGATAGGAGATACCATGCTTTCAGATAATAGAACCCAGAGGGAGAATGTAAAGAGAGAACAGTGCTGGTGCAAGAATAGACCCCTGAGGCACACCACAGGTGAGGAGAGCCACAGAAAAGATACATTTGCCGAGATTAACAGAGAATGTTCTATCAGCTAAATAAGATTTAAACCATTTCAGAACATTCCCTCTTAAGCCCACACACGATTCAAGTCTGGAGAGCAATATATCATGATCAACAGTATCAAACGCAGAGGTCAGATCTAAAAGAACTAAAATCCCAGTATCATCTGAATCTGTAGCTACTAAAATGTCATTTAAAACTCTAAGAAGAGCAGATTCTGTACAATGTGAAGATTTAAAACCAGACTGAAAGGTTTCAAAGATTTGGTTGTTCTTAAGAAATACCTGAAGCTGCATAAGCACAATCTTCTCCATTATTTTGGAAATTAAGTGTAAGACAGAGATTGGTTGGAAATTATTTAAAACAGATGCATCTAGTGAAGGCTTCTTGAGTAAAGGAGTGACAACTACCATTTTTAGGGGTACGGGGATGGACCCTGTAAACAGACATTTATTCAAAAAAGGATACCAGACCAGGACCTACTGAGTCTACTATTTGTTTGAAATACTGAGTGTGAATAGTATAAAGGGGGCAAAGGGAGGGTTTAAGACTGATAGGGTCGAAGGCATCCCATGAGGTTAGTGACTGCATAGAATTTAGTTGATACTCAGTGCAAGGCATTAACTGCGATTGTAAGTTAGTAATTTTGTTACTAAAAAAATCTCAAGAAACCTTCACATAATACAACAGAAGGATTAGGTATAACATTAACAGGGGGTTCAAAACAGAAGTTATAATAGAAAACAAAACCTTAGGACGATGGTGATTATTTGTAATTAAATTTGAAAAGTAAGCAGCTTTCGCTGATTTTACAGTTCTCTGATACTGTACGCAGTCGTTCAGTATTTCGAAGAAACTTGAAGTTTGTCCTTTTTCGCTCAGCTCTTCTGCATTGCTTGTCTAGAAGAGTGAGAAATTAAGCTGAGCCATGGTTCAGATCACATTTAGATTTACATTGTTTTAGAGGTGCAGTAGCATTTAAAATGTCCAACCGTACAGAATTTAGCAACCTGAGGTGGTGGTCAGCATCCAAATCGGGTAGCGGAGATTCGAGGGACAGTGATGTAATGGTCATATTAAAATGCTGATTCAAATCTTCACAGAAATGAGGGGAGTAATAACGGGCCAGTTCTTCAGCTAGATTTGGTCTTTGAGTGAGCATAGGGAGAGACATAGAAAATTATATCGGCAGGTGATTGGATAACAATGTATCCGAGACAGCTAAATCAGCAACGGACAAAACTTATGAAAGAGCCAAGTCTAGAGTGTGATCATGAATGTGTTTGGGGTCCTTTATCCACTGGACTAAATTAAACGAGTCAATGAGGCTATGGAACTCCTTCGCTAAAGGTTTTGACTGACAGCAAGTATGGATGTTAAAATCACCAACTAGTAAAAAGCGGTCACATTATGTAGCAATAAATCCCACGATTTCGGTGAATTCATGTTTAAAGTCTTTCACTGAGTGTGGAGGTCGATAAACTGCTAGCATCACTGGTCCATTCCACTCCAGCCATAATAGCTGCGCTTCGAAGCTAGAATACCCAGTACATGATACTGGAAATGAAATGATACAAATTTTCACGTTTTTTACTGTTACTAATATGCTAACCATTACCGCATGGTACAGAATGTGCATTCCAGTCACAGTAGTCATTTATGTAATTTATGTCATTGCTTTTGCATTATTTCTGCTTCGAAAAGTGCATTTTCTCATGGTCACAGAGCTCTCTCTCTCTCCCGCTCACATGCACAGACAAACACACACTTACAAACAACAGAAAGCGTGAAGCAACATAAAGATGCAACATCTAAACTGTATCTGTTCTGCTGCACTCCAAAGGAGAGATGCAATCCTACCACAATTAAATCAGGAATTATTAAATGTATATTTTAGAATTAGGTATGCTCTTGGTTTTTATAGGGGATATTGTTTAGTTTGTTGGTCAATTGGGATGGATTGCATTCTCACAACAAGCAAACAAGAGGTTGTTTGCAATTGGACCAAGACTATCCCATCCAGGTGGTCTCGGACCGACTGTTTTGGTGTGGATTTGAGTGCGTGTTTGTTCATATATCCCTTAACGAAATCAAACTAAGGGAGAACACGCACTAGGTTACGAAAAAACAAATGCTCAAAACGAGCCATGTTTGAAAACATAATCTTTAAGAATTTGAACCTTGGTGCATAATAAAGAAAAAGTATACAATAAGTAGCACTATCAGTTAATCCAAATTGATAACATTGGGGGGAATAATCAGTTGACTTAGCATTTGGTAACTATTACACCTTTATCATCTCACTTGGGTGGATGTGAAAGTAAATCAAATTTCAAAAGTAGATTTACATACCTTTGAAAAGTAGCCAACGAGATGGCAGCCTTTATCGTCATTCTGTGTGAGTACATAAAAGAGGAAGGGCTCCACATCGTAGTATAGTGTCTTATGGTCCAGGAAGAGCTTGGCCAGCAGGCACAAATTCTGACAGTATATTGTGCTGACATTTCCATCCACCTGAAAGAAAGGGAAGATATTTTTAAGCTTTTGTTGACATGTAGTTCACGCTGACAGCAATTTGCACTGATTAGTGACCAGAAGTCTTTCATCCATTTTCAACGAGAGTTGGCGATTGGTGGTGATGTGTGACAGAAACCATATACCTTATTTATAGATCCAAAAAAAACCAGTACAGCCCACGAAAGAGACTAAGTCCATACCTCACAGCCTTTGTTGTCATTTCCATCAAAAATTTGAAATGGCACTAATGTTAATAAGGTCCACTGGTGAAGAGTGTAAAATTTAATGCAAAGGCACACCAGTGTGGCAACTACCAATGAGAAAGCAGACAATGACCCTGTTTACATACACTTTGTAAACAAACAAACAGTTTATTCCAGGTATTCTGCAGAAAGCAACATTCTGAAATGTCATAAAATGCAAACTGTGTTTTCCTTTTGATGCTTCAAAGATTGAGAGAAAGCAATTTAACACATCTGGGTTCCTCCCGGAGAATGCAGCTTATGTGGCCATGTAAACACATAGCAGTATTCTGTGTTTGAAGCAGTCCAGATTAATAACGTCATAGGATGGAGCACTGAACACAAACAAAGATTTTTAGAAGAATATCTCAGCTCTGTATGTCCTTTCAATGCAATTGAATTATGGCCAGAACTTTGAAGCTCCAAAAATCACATAAAGGCAGCATAACAGTAATCCATTGAAGCAATCCAGTTGAAGCCAGAAGTTTACATACACTTTGGTTGAAGTCATTAAACCTAATTTTTAAACCACTCCAGATTCATATTAGCAAACTATAGTTTTGGCATAATCTACTTTGTGCATGACATGAGTAATTTTTCCAACAACTGTTTATAGACAGATTGTTTCACTTTTAATTGACTATCACAATTCCAATGGGTTAGTAGTTTACATACACCTGTATGTAAAGTTAACTGTGCTTTTAAGCAGCTTGGAAAATTCCAGAAAATAATGTTAAGCATTTAGGCAATTAGCCAATTAGTTTCTGATAGGTGTACTGAATTGGAGGTGTACCTGTGGATGTATTTTAAGGCCTACCTTCAATCTCAGTGCCTCTTTGCTTGACATCATGGGAAAATCAAAAGAAATAAGCAAAATTTTGTGGACCTCCACAAGTCTGTTTCATCCTTGGGAGCAATTTCCAAATGCCTGAAGGTACCACTTTCATCTGTACAAACACTAGTACACAAGTATAAACATCATGGGAAATGCAGCCATCATACCTCTCAAGGAGTTGCATTCCTGTCTCCTAGAGATGATTGTAGTTTGGTGCAAAAAGTGCAAATAAATCCATGAACAAATGCGAAGGACCTTGTGAAGATGCTGGAGGAAATCTATATTTTAGACAAGAATCTTTATCCACAGTAAAACGTGTCCTATATCGACAAAACATGAAAGGCTGCTTAGCAGGAAGAAGCCACTACTCCAAAACATCCATAAAAAGGTGCCCCCATGTGCACAAACTATAGTTTGTAAGTGCACATGGGGACAGAGATTTTACTTTTTGAAGAATTGTCTTCTGGTCTGATGAAACAAAAACTGAACTGTTTGGCCATAATGACCATTGCTATGTTTGGAGGAAAAAGGGTGACGCTTACAAGCCGAAGAACACCATCCCAGCCATGAAACATGGGGGTGGCCGCATCATATTGTGGGGGTGCTTTGCTGCAGGAGGTGCGTTCAGAACGTGAAAGTGGACATAAATATTGATCTGTCTCTTGCCCTCACCTATAATATCGCTTCAGAAGACATAGATTTAACCACTGGAGCCATATGGATTACTTTTATGCTGCTTTTGTGATTTTTGGAGCTTGTCACATTCACTTAATTTTATTACTTCATTTCTTCACTTCACATTCATTCAGTTTATGATCCTACAAGACTGAAACGTTCAAAAAATCTTAGTTTGTGTTCTGCAGAAGAAAGTCATACACATCTGAATGAGGGTGAGTAAATGATGAGAGAATCTTCATTTTTGGGTGAACTATCCCTTTAAGGATACACAGCAACAACTCTGGAATATCTGTAAGTAAAGCAAAGCAAAAGATAAATAAAAAAAAGCCAAGTTGTCCTCAAAAGTTTACAAGAAACAATCAGTACAGCATCAATTTCGCAACCTCCTCCAATGACTGAAAAGATAAAGACATTCAACGTCACTGGTTTCAGTCGCATCGTTCCAGATAGCCCTACACACAGTGACATCTCACTGGTCCAAAATCCTGCTCCACACTGCTGTATATTAAGCATAAAATATTATTTGACTGGCTATGATAGTGACGGTTTGTGCAGCATATCACTTTCATTATGGACAGTTTCATTCCACCTAGTTAAAACATAGTTTTAAGGTACAGGTAGTTCCTAATTATTGACACTGATATGTGCTAGGGATGCACCGATATGAAATTATTTTTGTTTTGTTTTTATTAATAAGTTTCATTGAACGTGGATTGGATCTGTTGAACAAATGACAGGCAAAAATGTTAAAGTGAGCCACAACAGAAGATAAATAAAATATAAAAAACAATACCCAAATATGATAATTTACCATTCTGAAACACAAGATTGGCATGAGAATACAGCGCAGGAACAGAGTCTGCGATAAATTGCACTTCTGTTTTTCCTGTCAGCTGAATGATAGTTGTGTTAGCTTTTGGCAGTGCTGCAGCCACAGGTATCATACTGAGTCAGAATCAGACAAGCAGCAGCTTTGAAACCTGAGCCCCTAAATACCAACTCACCAAGCACACCCTCAAAATGCTAAGTGGTGTTGATTAATGTGGAACATATTCAAGATCAGTGGATATTGGACTGGTGGTGTTGAATTAGCACACACTGATGCAGAACAAGTCATGTTTGCGCCAAAATTTTCCTTCAGAGAAACGCAAAGGCTGTAGTTAATCACCATAGTTATTTGGAAAAAATAGAGGCTACAGTTATACATTTATTAACCTGCTGAGTGGAGTCATTACGACACCTCGTGAGGGCAGGATGTGGGTGGATGTTATTGCCAGAACCAGTGTGGGAGTGAGCGCGTTTCAGTGTGAATGAGATTTCCTTTGTTGGCTCTGTGCGTTTGTGTGTACGAGTTTAAGTGTGTACATCAGCATTTGTCTGCGAGAGATGCTGCCAAAGGTGTGTAAACAACCTTATGTCTCTGTGAATTTGTGGGTTTTGTCTGGGCGGAGATTTCTTTTCCTCACCTCGAACACAGACACATTGTCCTTCCTGTAGATCTCATTTGCTGGTGGGTGGAACCAGTTGCACTTTCGCATGTGCTGGTATAGAATGCTGCGGCTCTTCATGTAGCGCAGACAGAACTCACACAGGTAGAGTTTAGGGAGCCTGTCACACAAACAACACATATCATGCATCAGCATCAAGGGCCTTAAAAACCATACTAGTTGTAGCACATCTCTTGCTTGGGCAAAACTATATAAATAGTAACTGGTTAAGGTGTGTGACAGCATCAATCAATAAACATGATTTGTCAACTGAGTTTTTGTTATTTACAACTTTTTAAAATGAGTAATAATAAACAGTAGTTGACCAATACAGGGTTTTCAAAGGCTGTTGCTGATGTTTAGAGTGTAGGGTGGGTGACAGCTTGTAAAATGCTGGTATGAACGCAAAATAAGATCGTTTTGGGAAAAATTAATGTTCAAACATTTCAGTAATTGTATGCATGTTGCTTTTGTGCAATATTTACTAAATCACAGAAAAATACAGGAAAACAGAAAATATGTAAAACACATTGGACAAGGTATTGGAACTGCCATGAGGTAACACTTGTCAATCAGCAAAGTGGACTCAGATATTGTCCTACGGAAATAATCTTATAGGAAAGTTCTTGGGTAGGGCTGGTTATCGAGTTCGATACATTTTAGGCACTAACCGAATTGCCTCCAAACTATCGAGTATCAAAAAATGTCTTGTTGTTGGTACCAAATTTCGATACCAACGGGGTTAATCTCGTCAACGTCAGTGATAAGCATGTAGCATGCTAGATATGCCCAAATCTAAAAGTGCCAGTGATTGGCTGTGTTTAGGCATCAAGGAAAAAAACTAGTTTACGCCAGTTAGCAACGCCAGTAACGCCCAGAGACATGGCTCACATGTGAGGCTGTAGTGTGTATGCGTCCCAACACCCATAGATGTAAAAGATGTGGAAAAGATCAAAAGTGTTGCTACATTTCACCAGGCTCGATGCCAACAGCGAGCGATGCAATATTTTCGACAAGATAATTGCTGCCAAGACCGGCAACAGGACAAATCTGATTATGCACTTGACAGTGCACAGTTGGCTCCGTCTTCGACTTGACCAGTGCAGTCATCCTCTCAGCGTCCTCCTGCTACAGAACTTCCTTCCTAAATTTAGCTAGATAGCTAATTAAATAGATGCTAAAAATGCTTAAAGGTTAACAGTAACTGATCAAGTTTAACTCACATTTAACTAGCCATCTTCTTAAACCGTACTTATCCTTAGGGTTGGCTGAATTAACAGTTTAGCTTTCTTGTTTTTTTTCCCCCTCTTCACATTAATGTTACAGCCTCTGCCCCTGCCGACCCTGGCAAGAGGAGACCAGAAGGCTCAGAAGAAGAGTCTTTGAGTCTGTTAAAAAAAAAGTCAACAAACTGAAAAAATGAAACCAAAGTTGTTTTGAGGTAATGTTTGTAATTTTGTTAAAACTGATTTCTGGTATCGAAAAAAAGCAACGTTTAGGAACCAGTATCGAAGTCAAGATATCGATATCGTAATTTTTTGAATGATAACCAGCCCTACTCTTGGGTAAATACAAATAAAGTTTTATTGACAGCAAGTGTCTCATGCATTGATTACAACATAAAAATGATTTGTTCAAGGTTTGTTTTCTATGCTAATCAATTGCATGCCACAGACGCAGTCAGTTTAACTCAACTTGTATTTATCAGAACATTCCTCGTCAAATATTGTCCAAATTATCCATCATGTCATATCTCATTCAGTCACCAATTATAAATGTATATTCTTCCAGATTATGTTTCTGCATAGAACGCATAAAACATTATCATAACAGAAATACCAGACCAGCAAATGGTTACCTGCTGTACTCCTGTGGGTATGGAGAAGAATACCACGTCTGAATTTCATACTTCCCAAACTCTATGACGGATGGGCAGCGCATCTGGGGGTCAGGTGGCCCAGTCACGCCAACTTTCTGCAAAAGTCCAAGAGAGAGAGAGATGAGGATGAGAGAAAGGCAAAGACAAGGCTTTCTTAGATGAACTTGGACAAAAAAAGATATGTTTGCAATTTAAAGATTACTAAGACACAAACCCTACACACTTCAGCCTGGGCGTTCTGACAAACAACATACACAAAGAATCGAAAATCTGGCAATTTTTCCCCACTCTCTTTTACACTCAAGCAGCCCTTATTTTCTAATAGTCAAACATAGTTTCACATAAGCATACAGCCAAGCACAAACGCTAACATTATTATTAGCTCTAATCTCCAGCCTAAGTGGAAATTCAAAGCATCTGCCACTTGCCAGCCTGCTTACACACACTAGTGATCACCCATTCTATGCTAGCTCACTGGATCCCTTTCTCTCACTCACAAACACACATGCAAAATTCATTGCCCTTATTCTATATACAAGCTAGGGGTGAAATAAATCAACTGTGCGCTTTGGTACATGTGCTTAACCTGGGGCTTGGTATCTCTAACTACCACATAACATGATACATACTCGATCATAATTGGATCGTGATTAAAATGGCTGCAAACACATGAGAGAGACTCAGTGTGTGTCAGTGAGAGTAAATCTGTAGGATCAGTTTCCATCTCTCTGGCTCAGTTTACTTCACTTTTTTCCTTAAAAAAAGAATTATGATTTATAGATATGACCGTATCAACGCAGCCCTACCTGAACCACGGTTCCAATGTCTAACGATACCACTGAAAATACAGGCTACAGATGAAATTGTAATTATATACTGTAAAATTGATGCATATTTTGCTAAATCACTGTACGGTTTGAGGAAAAACTGCAAACACACAAAAGCCGAACAAAATGGATGTAAACAACGAAGACTAAAAAAGAGAAAAGGCCTACACTTGATGTAGCATGTCAGAATGAAACTTTTTATGCCCATTTAAGAGCTCAACAGATATAAATGTTTGTTGAGAAAGCAGTAATAACCGCAATAATGGTTTACCCTGCACTAATGGCAATGAGACGACGTCTTGCAAATGTTTAATTATAAGTGATTCGCATTATTTAAGCTAAACACCACCCTTATGGGTAAACAAATCCTAAATATTAATGATCCCTCACTAGAGCAGGTTGAGCAAGTTTTGAACGCATCTCTGGTGTGTGACGACTAATTGTGTTTACAAGCTGCCAGTGTGAATCAATCTTTGACCGTGACAACAGTGAAGCAAGAAAAATCTGTTTTGTATACATTTTACTAAACATTGACATTTCCCTAAAATGTATTGTAAATAAAATGTTGCATGTAATTTTACAGTGTGGTGTATTTGCAACAACATATGGCTTTAGTGCTTAATGTTCTTTGAAAAATAACCATTGGCAATGGATCAGTAACAGCTGATCAGTTCAGTATCAGCTGATCACAGAATTCAATATCAGTTTCAACCTCAATTTTCTTAATTGGAGCGGCCTTAATAGCCAAAAATCAATTATACGTTTTTCCAGAACAGCATGCGTTACCAAAAAAATTGACATTTTGTGCTACACCCCTAGTACAAAACAATTACTTTGAAATGCTTACGTATTTGTCACTAAGCTTAACAAAACATAAATGACATGGTGAAAATACTAGCACCAGTCCAACAACCTTAAGGAATCTTGTTACCCTTGGCTATAAAAGAGCCACATTTACCATTCCATGATCCACTGCAAAAACATTTAACTAAGGAGCTGAGCTTTATGCTGTACTATATAAGATTTATTTGGTTAATCATTACTTATAAAAAAAAATCTGTGTAAAAACCCTTTCCTTGTCTTACCCCGATAAACTCTGGTAAGCCAATATAAAGATTTTTATTTAGAGCTGTCGGGTCGGATATTTTGCAAAAAGGCATGCTTGCATCATTCGTCCTTGCATGTTTACTTCATGTCCATAATCTCAGAAAAAAAAAGGCTGGTTGTCTTGCGTGAGTGTCGGCTGGGAAAGCTATGGAAAAAGTCACAGTAAAAGACAGCAGCAACAGGGCATCAGTCTCCTAATGGATGTTTAACTGTTAACTCTGTACCTTTTAACTGTAACTAAAGCAAGTTGTTTTCTTGCTTTAATGCCTGTATATGTTTTCAAGGATATTCCCTACCAGGTTGTTGAAGCTTATATTGGTTGTCATGCTTTAATGAATCAAACATTACACATGTTTAATGATCACGATGCATGTAGTCGGATAGTTTTCCGGTGAAGTTACTGTAATGTGTAATGAGTATTTTATAACATTACAGCAGTTTTGAGATTCCGTAAGTGTGTTTATGCCACTGTTCTCTCATTTATTTTACCCCAGTTGCAGAAATACACAAGTTGTCACTTTCCACTGCACTTTTAGCAGATAGTTCAGCAGTTTAAACAGTGTAAAAGCCACAAGGTAGTTCTACAAGGTAGTTCCCCATGAATATATGCTAATCTCAAATTTACTATACTAATTGTATAGCGCAGTGATGTACATATTAATTTGTTTCATGTTTAACCATCTCTATATTATAACTTGACCTCCCAAAAATTTCTCATTGTATTTGTTTTATTGCATATTTCTGCATATTATATTAATGATTAACAAAGTGCATTTCATCCCCAACATTACTGAATCCATTGCAAACAATACGTCTGTAATGGAAATACACCTACTTTTGTAATATTATGGTTCATAGGAATTGTCAACCTCATATCAGCCATATCACGAGTTTCATCTCTAAAAATGTATGTGACGTACAATACAAATATTAGTGTAGTGGATAAAACACTTCAATAATCATATTAAAATAAATAAAGAGTGTTGTTTATCTTCCTCAAAGCAAGTAATAAATGGAATTAACTATAAAACGTGTAATATCACAGAATTTGACATATTTGTGATAAAATTAATTTATACACCGATCAGCCATTAAAAAGCACCTGCCTAAAATGGTGTAGGTCCACCTCGTGCCACCAAAACATTGCCAACCCACATCTCAGAATAGCATTCTGAGATGCTATTCTTCTCACCAGTTGTACAGAGCCGTTATCGGAGAAAATGTAGACTTTGTCAAGTCAAGCCATTCTCTGTTGACCTCTCTCATCAACAAGGTGTTTCCATCCACAGAACTGCTGTTCAATGGATGTTTTTTGTTTTCAGAACCATTCAGAGTAAATTCTACAGACTGTTGTGTGTGAAATTCCCAGGAGATCAGCGGTTACAACAATCATCCATGCAATTATCTAATCAGCCAATCAAGTGGCAGTAGTGCTGTGCATAAAATCGTGCAGTGCATAAAATCATGCAGATGCGGGTCAAGGGCTTCAATTAATGTTCACATCAACCATCAGAATGGGGAAAAAATGTGATCAGAGATTAGGACCGTGGCATGATTGTTGATGCCAGATGTTTGCCAGTAGTTTTCTGCCAAAATGCCAAAATAAAAGCTCTATTTTAATCCAGAACCATTAGATTCATCCGTGCAGAAGAGCACTTCTGAAACACAACTGATGTAAAATGTTCCTCTGCAAGTTACTTGCAATTTTAGGTTTCAACCACAGATATCGCTAGAGAGCCTAAAGTTCTGTGGTATAGCTTTAAGAGTAATGTCATAGTTTAACTGAAGACAAATTTTGATTCGAAAATCTAAATGTCACAGAGCGCACACAATTAAGTCTTATTGTTGGGCTTAAGCATGGTGTTCATCCTGCTAAAAAAAAAAGTGTGCTGATCTCTCGATGCTGTGCGACTGTCTGTCTCTGGGTTAGTGAGTGTTTTTCTTAAGCTGATCGCCTCAGGCAGTCAGAGATGGCTGCTTCTACTGGGACCCTCAACACACCCCCCCACCCCCCCCAATCAATGCACACATGTGCATTTGTGTTTGGATGTGTATCACTGAGAGAGGCACCAGCTGTCAAGATAATAGAATCTATCAAATCCCACACATTACATTCAGCAGAGATAAAGGCCTTCACAATTTCCCAGTGTTTGCTAATATAACAAAAGAAAATGCTGGGACTATAAACAAACTATGGGCTCCTCTACCATCAAATATTGGATTTATCAACATAAGGATCCTGTTTGTTATTCAATTCAACCAACTCTCTCTTCCATAAGTCTACCACACCTTATTCTTCAAAAAATATTTTGCCCTCTGTTTCTGTACCTGTAGTGCCAGTTCCTGAATGTGTCTGAAGAGCTCCACGTCATTCTCAGTTAGGTTCTCATGTCCTGGCAACTTGTCTTCATCCTCCCGCCAGTCTCCACACTCCTGATTGTCTGTGATGAAATGAAATACCAAGACAGTTAAAACAGTGTGAGTGAATGTTCAGTCAGAACATAAAACTGAAGGTACATAAACTTAAATGAGGCTCAGTGCAATAGAAATATATTTTTTTTAATTTGTACTATTTAACAATCTAATAACGTTGTCCTCGCTGGTTGCAAGTAGGGATGTAAATTTTCAGACTTTTACATAATTTAGTGGAAATTAACGATCAATTAATCGTTAATACCACAAAAAAGACAGAAGTACCCTCTAGAGGCAGCTGACTGTACAGACAGACTTCTCAAAGTCTGCTGGCATGATTACTGAATGCATTTGTCCTGAAATTAACTAATTGACAATCGACAAGCTTAATTGATCAAATTATTAACAACGATTAATCAATTAATCATTAACATTCCCAGTTGTAAGCAACAACAAACATACAGAATGACCAATTGCAATTCAGGAATTCAAAGAATGACTCTTAGGAGCCGATTTTTATTTTATTGATTCCCTTTAAATGAACATAACAGAAAATATGGAATCAAATTATACAAAATGAAACCCTTCCCCCCTGAACATCCCCCCCCCCCCCCCCCATCAGATACATACACACACACCCCAGTGGTCATAATTAATTAGAAACATAAAAAGTATACTTTCATGATCCAAGTAAGTGTAAGAGTTACAGTCCAGTTTCCCTGATGCAGCTAGACGTAAAAATATTGTAAAAAAATCTGGCTAACTGATTAAGTGAATTTTATTATTATGTGTTCAGTCTCAGACATTTGGCTCATTGGTCGCTTCCACCTGAGAGCCCCCCTCCCTGGTTTTGTATTGAACAGTACGTTCTTGCACCTATTTCTCCATTGCAAAGTCTTTCTATCAAATTAATCAGATAAGTTGCACCCCGTTATCTCGTATTTATTCTCAGTATGGACAAAAGTGTCCAGAGTGTTTAATTCAGACATTTAAATGTTGCCTCAAGCTTATGGCTGAACCCCAAATGATGCATCAATAAGTCCCATTTCTGATGGTCACAGTGGATTGTGAGGGAAGTTAATACACTCGGTGAACTATATGAGATCAGAGTGTTGAGATCCTTTAAAGATCTGGTTCAACATTTTGAGATACGTATATCTCAATTCTTTCGGTATTTGCAGCTGCACCACCTGCTCTGTTCTATTTTTGGGAGTAGCATACACCCCCCCCCCCCCCCAAAGCAGCAGGTACTCTGGGAGTGGTGATTACTGCTTTTGGAAAAGGTCAAGAGGCATCAGTGTATTACTCTCTGGTAATTCAGAGTCTGGGGAAGGAGCTTCAACATCTCTCAAGAGATTATGGGAGAAAGATTTAAACTTTGTGTTGGAGGAGGGAGTGTGGGCTAGGATTCTAAAAAACATCAAGTCTACATCTAGAGATGCAAAGGTGTGCCTCATGAAATTTAAGATTTTACATCGATTCTATTGGACCCCCTCTAGATTGTACAGGCTTGGTCTTACAGACAACTTCTGGCGATGCCAATCAGAAGATGGGGACACTACCCAGAACCTGGTTCTTTATAATGAAAAAAATTTGCTGAGTGTTTGTACTTAAGGCTCCTAAATATTAAATTATAATTACAGACTGGTTGTTCATATGATAACGAGTAGTGATGGAACAGGGTTTGGTAAATAAATAAACAAACAAAAACAAATCCCATCTCTACCAGGCGTGACACAACAAACTTCCAATTATTCGGTCTGTCTTCACTGAAAGCAAAATACTACGCAAAGAATTAAAAAAAGTTAAGTGCCAAACGATTAAAGTGACCCTTCTCACCTCCTATACTGTCATCCTGCTCACCCTTGCGATTGCTCTTCTTGCGCATACGGTATTGCTGGGAATAGTCCACCACTTCAGTGCGAGCTTTCCGCCCATCTGGGGATGGTGTGAAAAACTTGCTCAGAGCATCGATCAGGCCCTTTGTCTTTTTGTTGAAGCGCAGGCCACCCTGTTCAGAATTTTCACCGTGGAGAGAGAACAGCATGCGATCGTCACCGGGGTAACCTTCACATGAGGAGCTTGAGGAAGAGTGTGGGGAGGAGGAGCCTTGTGAGCACTGGTCCACGCCTCCAACACCCCGCCTTCTCCTGCCACGCCCACCACCTCGAAGCTTTTTAAAAGGGCGGCCCGGTCTGAGGACAAGAAAATTGTCAACGTTTTACTTCAGGTATTTTAAAGTGTTACACATTAGTGTTACACTCATATAAAAAAATAAAATTAAAAACTGGAGCACAGACAATATGCAAGCAAATATGGATGTGAAGAAGTTTAAATGGTGAAATATACCTGCCCTTCGGCCGTCCCAGTGGTGCATTGTATCTCCGTTTGATTTGTGCTGCTTTTTCATGTAAAAGCTTTTTTCTCGGCCGACAGATCTGACAGATCCACATGCCTGCAGAGCAGCAATCAAGAATAATTACCTTATTACAATTACTAATGATCACAAAGAAATGAAATGATTGTGGGAAAAAATAATACATCAAATAAATACACGATTAATAGAGGGAATGTTAAAGCTGAAGTATGTCATTTCTATGCCTCTGGCATCACCAAACAGAATTGGAAATATAAACGTTGTTTTCAAACAGCTATCTAAATACACATTCCTCCCCACCCTGATGATGATTGAACAATCAGAATGTCCTGCCCCAAATTCTCACCATTGGTTGAATCAATATCGTTACATCGGACTGGGCGGGTCACTTAAAGAGGAATTTTTACAGCGCCAAAGACACAATGTTAAATTTTTTTTAGAAAATATACCTACAAATGAATTATAGTTGTTTATGCATATTAAGCTGCAATGGGAGAATGTATTTTAACACCGAAAAAGTTGTAAACTTTCACACTTTAATTTTAAAATTACGCGTATATTGCGAGCTCCAGCCACCAATCCACGGTTTACAGCGGTTGCAAATTCAATGTTTAGATGTTGTGAATGCATGTAACTGAATGTGTGGGCACAACTCACCTTTCGGCATCCGCATAAGTGGGGGGTCACAACACTCCATGTGGAAACCTCGGTCACAGGAGTCACAAAACAACATGTTGTCCTGTAAAACGCAAACACGCATAGACAAGTGTCAATGTCTGGACTACTAAACCACAAGGATACTTATTTTGACTGTTTGCACTGAGATGGCAAAAAACAGCCAAGTATTCCATGTGACCATGGCTCTAAATTCTGTACTAAAATGGCATAAAGGGCTGTGTCCCAATTTTCTTAGAATCCATACAAAACAGTATGCATGATTAAAATTAGTGCACCCCAAATTATAGATTATATAATATTTTTGTGTAATGTAATTTTATATATATATGTAATTTTATATATATATATATATATATATATATATATATATATATATATATATATATATATATATATATATATATATATATATAGCAGCACGAGGGGGACCTTCGCAATATTAGGCAGATTGTTTTAACATTGTAGCTGATCGGTGTATATGCAAACGTAAAAGGGTGGCTATGGCTCAGGTGGTAGAGCGGGTTGTCCACTAATCACAGGGTTGGTGGTTTTAAGTGCTGTAACTGTACTTTTACGTCGCTATTTTCCCTCCGTCTGTGTTCGCTACTTTCCTGTCCTGATTTGTTCATCCATCAACGTGATTGGCTATGAGAGTCTCATGACTCCCATCAAATCAAAACATGCATAGAAAACCTGAACGGCATCAGGAGCCAACTGCTATAAATCATCATGGATGTGGAGGATACCTCAAGTAGCAGTTCAACACCTGAACATCCATGCCACTAATCTGATGAAACGTACAGGTATCGAGGTAAATTTCATATTTCGGCTTACTAGATTCTCTGTATCTATAGCGTAGCCAGTAAATGGTGCTAGGTCATCTAGACCAAATGTGCTCATTACATTGAACACAATAGCAAGACAATCACTGGTATAGCTCAAAATCGAAAATATTTACTTTTTATTACATGTGCATGTGTTCAGTGTGTGCTCACGCTAATCCAGAGACGTGCCTTAAATGGTCAAATATACTTCATATTTCCACCAAAATGCGCGTCTTGGGAAGTAATAATGTAAACACAGTCAGTTTATATCTAAAGTGAATGTAAGCAGTGAGATAAAAAGCAGATTTGTATCAAAATGTCCGACTCAAAGTGTACATGTAACCGAATAGACCACTGTCTAGTATGTCATTAAAAGGTTATCAAACAAAAACAAGAAAACGAGAAAACACTCACTGCTTTTTGGCTGAACAACTTTAGTAACTGCAAAAGTAATAATACAATATAATAATACAGTGACATTTTTTAATAATATAAATCTTTTTTTTCATATTGTAAATGTTTAATAATACCAACCTCTGATGGAGTGTGTTAATTTGAATAATACATTTCCAGGGAAGTAGAGATGATAAAATAATTTATAATTATGCTCAGAATTTATGAAGTTAATGCTAAATGCCTGATAGAAAAGTATCAACTATTGTAAAGCAATACTTCAGGCAGAATATTCCCATCGGTCACAAATACACTTCAGAAAAATGTGCATAATTCATTAGAATGAGAACACTATTACACAAATATTTCTGGGCTTAAAAGATACAAGAATTAAAACATTGTATCTCAAAAAGGAATACAATTGGCCACCCATGTACTACTTTAACCAACGTGGCACCCTGTACCAAAATTTTTTTTATTCTTTGTATTGTTTTGAGCATAATATTTTAGGCCCAACAATAACTCGCTTGGTTGCCATTTAGACCCTTCACAAACTGATTTTATTGTAATTATTTCATACATTATGATTTAAAATTTAGATCAGTGTATTGAATATAACATTTTCATGTTTGTATTCATGTCTCCTGTTCTTTTTTTGGAATCAGATATATGTAGTGTTTATCATAGATAAATGATGTAGTTTAAAATTTGGCAGTCAAATATAAAATTGTTGGAGAATACCTAGATTTTTCATTCTTTCTGACATGTAGTAAAAAGGAATGTGAATTACAGTATTTATTCTAAATTTTTTAATTGCAGCAGTGTTTATTATAATGGGGCATATTCTGTAGCATTTGCAACCCAATACTCATTTAGATGAGCTACTCTTTTACTCTTATTTGAGTAGTTTTTAGGACAGGTAATTTTACTCTACTCACACCACATGTTTTGGTAAGTAACAGTACTTTTACTTAAATATAAAATATTTACTTAAATATTTTTCAGTACTCTTTCCACCCCTCACATGGTCAATGGACAAATTTTATCCTAAATAAAGATTATTTGGCAGCAGCCATGGGCAATCTCCTGAAAAAAAAAAAAAAAAAAAAAACCTACAGCATTTTTTCCTTGGTCCTGGCAGCTGCTGCAGGTCTTGCACTCGATACACTGCCACCACAGAGCTTTGACCCGTGTCGTTAGCTCTGGAGAGAACTTCAGGCAGGATGGGTGACCTGAGAAGATAGATAATCATACTCAATGTGGACTCAAAGGGACATCTGCATTAGAAGTTTTAGAACTTACACAAGGTGGAACAACCACTTTTGTTAATTCCAAATATCAGTCAATTAATTGGCCTTGGTCCATCACTAGACAACACCACATTTTTTCTGTAAGCAGCAGCCAAATTGGTGTACGTTTAATGCGATCCAATAAACACAAAGCCCCAATATTCTATTTTGGTCTCTATAATAACCTGTATGACTGAAAGAAACTTAGGTTATAATAGTTCAAAAACAAAATTTTGGGTCAAAGTTGAGTGGACTTTTGACATTTCCACCTCATACTTACCACTATTCCCACAATCTGCACAGGAGATGAGCTCTTCTGGCTTCTTGTCACGATTCTGTTCCTTGGTCCCCAAACAGAAACTACAGATGGGTATGGGCTCTGCCACAGGCTAAAAGAGGTGCAGAGACAAAGAGAGATAGAGCATAAATAACTCACTCTAATACTAGGTAAGAGGATGAGCTGGTCCATTGACAAGGTGAAACAACACAGGTTTGAACATTGTTTGTGAATTAGCTCTGATGAGGACAGAATAGATTAATTAATTGCCCTTTATGAAATGTATTAAGGCCTGCTTCATTCAGCTTGGCGCTCAGGACACTGATAATACTTCTCCACAGAGAGATATTTAAAGCCTTAAAGCAAACTGACTTTCCAATTTTGCTTCAGGAAAATCACTCAAATAATTAAATTGTCTCTCTTTTCTGTAGAGCTGGTCTTGAAAGGACAGTGTTGTGCAATTATTTAATTGAGTATAATCTACTTTAGATTGTTTCTTCCCTTAAAAAAAAAACATGGTTGTTCACTTTACATGTCGCTCAGACACACCCTTTCTGTCTATGTTGTTCTTTGCAGGTACAAGCTTCAAAGTAGATACAATTTGTGCTGATAGTGAAAAGTCTGGCTACACAAAACCACCTCTACTGTCTCTGAAGGGATAAGGGATGGCAAAAGCCACTGCAAAACAGCACATCTTATTGATATATGGAACAGTTCGATAAGCATTGGCCAGATTTGCTATTTGCAGAGGGGCAACTTGATCACAGAGGATGAGTGGGAGCAGAAGTGAGTTTATTGTCAGGGTATGGGCATTAAGAATAAGCGTCAACACTTGCCTAAGTCACACCATCTGACATTTGGTGCTGGAGCACCTTAATCATTCAGTGTGTCCAAGAGCGACCCACGCACAATGTATTGTGCATCAAACTTACACCACTCAAATAGTGCACAAACTGACAGACAGAAATACAACTGAAGAGTAATACTATGATTTTGAAAAAGCGTGTATGTAGACTGCACCACTAATAGGCTAAAATGGCTGTGATTATAAAGAAACGCACTGTGGGTATTAGACTGTCAGTGAGACAGTCTGTTTGTATAGCAATAATGGCTAGCTGCAAAAAACTAAAAAAACGAGTAAGAAATGACAGGTTTAGACTGGAAGAAAAAAATGTCAGTGTGAATATGAGGGTGTTTCTAGAGTTTGGATGCATGAAAGAGAGACAGAAAGAGAGAGAGCCACTGGTGAGCAGGTCCAGGCAGGAGAGAGGACAGAGACAGTGTGATTTATCAGGTTAATTTTCCTCTAAATCAGGTCCACACACATACACACAAGGGCAGGTCTCCAAGAAAACGAAAACCTTGTACACACTTTTCTTAGTCAAACCAAATCAGAACAAGGTAAAGAACACTGCTCCATATTTTCACCATAAAGTCTTAGTCAAGTCTTTAACAGTTCCCAAATATAAATATAATAGGCTATAGAAATCTGCCAACCTTCATTCCAGTATGTCATTGTGGCAGGGAGGAGGGCGGGGCCGGGTTGTGATGCTGCACACCCGACCTCTAATCAGGCTAATCAAGCCCTCAAAAGGAATAAAGGCGACCAGAAGCACCAGTTTGAGAGTGTGTGTTACGGGCAGCTGCCATACATGTTTTTATGTTTGTGTTTTTTTGTTTTATTAAAAGATTATTTATATTGTCAAGCCGTTTCTCGCCTCCTCCTTTCCATTGAACTCTGTTACATTACTGCAGAAACCCGGGAAGGTGGAGGGATGTGCCGTAGTAGATTCCTCGCCACTACCATCCACCCCAAATGATCAGCAGTGGCCATCCGCCAGGGGACAGAGGAGCCCAGCCGCTTGAGAGCGGAGGATCAGCCACAGACTGCAAAGAGAGGAGGGGCTCCTAGCCGACCATCTGAAGGACCGGGCCGCTGCCAGGGGCGGAGGAGACCCCTACCAGCGGCTAAAACGCGGCAGGGTCAAAAGACAACTTCCGAGGGAGTCCTGGCCGACCGCCTGGAGTGGGAGAACCGCTGCCAGGGGCATGGAGACTGCCTCCAAACCGCCTGGGGAGGCGTGGCTGTCGTCCATTAGAGGGTGGAGGAGTGGCCGAGGACCAGGCTTCCGCATATCAGACAACTGGTGAGAACATTTTTTTTTCTCTCTCTCCCGCGGTCACTCAGTGTCGTTTTTTTTTTTTGTTCTCCACTCCCGCTGTCACCCTCCTAGGTCCAAAGAGGCGGGGAGTAACCTGCTGGCAGGCAGGGCCAGAAGAGCAATTATCCTCATCCTGCTCACAGTGCAGCGAGTCAGAATTACTACTACAATGACTCTAGAAAATGGGTAACTTAATATTCATACATACGTGATTCTTACACATTTTTAGAACAAAATGACATGTTTATGTGAATTACATAATGTCTGAAAGTTTAAATTCGTGACTGCTTAGAACTGCCAACAACTCACCCTCCAAAGGCCACTCTGTCATTCTTCAAGGGCTGAGCAAGTGCTCATTCATTAGAGTAGCAGTGCAGGGCTCAATATTAAGCATTGTCATGTGCTTGTCATCCAGACAAGTAAATTGGTCATTCACTTGTCAGATTAAAAAAAAAAAAAAGTTACTTGTCCCGAGAGAAAAAAAGGACATTTAAGTTACATGTTCAAGTAACGTCCAAATTTATGTTGTATTTTTTCTAAAATTATGAACGATGCCCAACCTAATAGTGTACCTACGCAATCAACTAAATTCTATGTGACAGAAATGTAAACTGAACTGGGTAGGTGGCTATTGTCATATAGTAATTATTTTACGTCACATATGGTATTCAAATAATAGAAAAGATTCCATCGCCATCATTTACAGCAGGGGTGCTCACACTTCTATGGAATGAGATCTACTTTTTCATCATGTTATTTCAGCAAGATATACCATGTACAATAAAGGCTATACATTATCAAAATAATGTAGTGAAATTTGATTACTCTTAATACCAGCTTCAAAATCACAATAAATAACACTAATATGTTAATTTTGGAAGAATGTTTTCAAGTTCTTAAGCAATTATTCAAGACAAGTAATCAAACAACAATAAAAACTCTTAAATAATAGAACAAAAAATGCAAAGAAAATTCTTTGCTTTTTAACAGCTTTAAAAGTTTTTAACAGCCATTTCAAGTGTTCAAGTAAACATTCAGAAAGAAATGCAACACAAAACCACTACTGTTCTTCACTGAATGATTATAATAAATTAATACTTTTTAAAATGACCAAACGCATTCAGTCAAGAGCAGTGAGTTTTTTCTCGTTTACTTGTTCTGGTTGTTTATTTATTATGATGGCACGCTACACTAGACAGCAGCAGGTCTATTAGCTTACATTTACACTTATAAAAAGAGCTGCGACTAACGGTTTGTGACAAGGAGGGGGGGCTAATCGGGCTAATAAGCCGAGGAGAGGGATAAGTGCAGCGGGATGCGGAGAGAGAGAGAGAGAGAGAGAGAGAGAGAGACACACACACATGCAGCTGCCATGTGTGCATTTATGTTGTGTCTTTTTATTCAAGTTTAAATTAAAATATTACTTTGACGGTTCCCACCTCCTCCTTTCCCATTTTCACCTTGTTACACGATTATTTTGATAATCGATTAAACTAACGATTATTCGACTATTCAGCGATTATTAATTTGCTCTTAACCGATTATTCATCTTGTGCATGGCATAAAAAGGTTGTAATAAACATGCTAACTAACAATAAAGGACAAAATCATCTTTTAAAAATACCCTCTAAATGACATTCACTGAATTAAAGGGGAAAAAATACTTTGTTTAATCCAGTAAAGAAATTCACAGCAAAAAAATCCTATCGTTATCAAGTTTTTTTTACTTGTTTTCCATTTAAAATTGTCTAAAAACTTAAAACAAGATACATTTACTTAAGAAGCAACATATAAGATATTTAGACTTGCTTTAAGAGAATGCATCTTAAATATAAGTGTATTTTGTATACAAGTGTATTTTTCAAGTGTATTGCAGTAAAGACAAAATATACTTATATTCAAGATGTATTCTCTAAAAGCAAGTATCTTATATGCTGCTTCTCAGGTGAATGCATCTTTGTTATAAATTGTCATCTTTGATATTTAGATATTTAAAAATATTTGTATTTTTTATATTTTTCTTCTGCAGTATAGCTACAAAAGTAAATGTACATTGTTTTAAAGGAGTTTCAAATATTTATACTGGAAAACAAGCCAAAACAACAACAAATCAAAAACGTATTTTGTTGCAGGGAATAATGGGGCGAAGACTACCTCTTTCTGTTCACTTCAATCCATCTTTAACTCTCTCTTGTTAATAAAGCTGTGTATTGCCAGTTTTCTTCACAATAAGAAATGCACAGTGGCATTATGATTCAATAAATTGTGAGACATCATGTTATAATCTAGCTGCAGCAAGGGCATGTGTGCATCAGCTGGGTGCATTTTCGATCTCTCCCTCTTAGATCGGGACACTTTGCACAACTAATAGATGAGGCGCCGACCTCACAGATAAATGCAAGTTTTAGAGTTTGTAGTTATTTACATAACCTGCTTGCGTATTATTTGAACTTTATTAAAGCTATAACAGATAAAATACAACTGCATTAAAGATGTAAAACCAGGTGTTTCTCGACAAGCAAGTTTTGCTTCAGTGGAGCAGCAGCTCCAACTCCACTTATTCCACAACGAGAGTGCTTCTGTATTTACTTATTTTATATTTTTGCATTATAATTCCCTTCACATTTCGTGACCTACATCACCTGAAGCTGTTTGGAAATTGTAGTGCATCTGGACTGTGAGCCTTCCTCTCCTCAGTCAGGCACGAGCTGTAATGCTGTTCTCATGCGTCATCATTAGAGTTTAATGTGATCTCGTGTTACATTAAATGAGGTCAAATGACAATTCAAAAACTAAAATGTTTGTCAACAATTTTGAATTGTCGACATTGTCATTAACATCAATGAATAGTTTCAGCCCTATTTAAAAAGTCTTACAAATCTGCTTTTTTTAAGCCATTTACGTTCACTTTAGATATAACTCGTGTTTACACAAATACCTCACCAAGACGGAATTTTGAACATTCAGGCACGCTTCAAACAGGGTGCAGCTGTTACTAGATCATTTGCGAATTATAAATGTACGTGCTCATTACTTTCAACAACATTCAACTGTTAAAGTTAGTTCAAACAGCATCAAGTGAAAATTAACTATTATCATTTCTAAATAATACTTTATACAATATTAAGATCACAATATAATGTATTAAATATAATGCAAAAAATAAATAAATAAAATATAATTATAATAATATGAATATAACAATGAATCAATAACCACAAATGTCAAATCAAGTTGAACTGAACTTATGGGTTATCGGTTTGTCTTCAGTTTGACAATAACCTTAATTTTTTATAGGGCTATCTATTTTAATATAAAGAATATTTTGTTAGACTAGAACTTTTGAAAAGTCTTATTAAAAAAAAAATTAATAAGCCTTTTACATTTTTTGTAAGCAAAAATTATGCAAAGTAATATTACTTTTTTTTAAATATTATTACAAAGTATTATTCTTTTAATATTATAAAAGAAAGAAAAAGAAAGAACAAGTGCGTCACTGTGTGTGTGTCATAAACACAGTGTATGAACCCGCTTTGATCAGGAACATTTGCCATTACATGATCATTAATTTAAAGTGAAGCCAGATTGCTTTGCGTTCACAAAGATTATTTTTGTTAGTTTAGAATTTTGCGGTAGTTTGGCGAGAGCCTCTGCTGATGGCATGCTCTTCTAGACAGGAGCTGATCTGGTTGACTTCCCCGGTGAGGCTCAGTGATGCTCAGAGTTCAACTGAATGACAAAAACACATGGTTGTATTTGGGCATTAAAATGCGATTGGAATTTGAAGTGCACAAAAAATACACTGTTTTCTAAAAAAAAAAAACTGCAGTTAGACGCGATCAGATGATTCGTGACAGGCCTATCACTCACAAAATTATTTGTAATTTACAAGAATATACTGCTCTGGTTCAATTTCATTGTTCTGCCACAACATCACGGAGTTCATTTTATTAAGGAAGAAAAGGAAAATAGGGAAAATTATTAAATAAATTATTAAAGTATAACCACCAGGCAAAAACATAAATCACATCCAGACACACCACTGCACAGCTTAGGATAGCTACCAACCTGTATTGAAAATTATTTTTGTTAAGAACAAGTCAGAACAAGTGAAACAACCTGGGCAGTTTGTGGACACACCTCGAGTTCATACAATAACAGCATTCTTCAAGCACCCTCACAACAATTTAAAGAGATGAGCAAACTAATCATAAGGTAAAGTTAAAGCACAGCTGCCAGGCTGCGGACCACCACAGGAAATCTAAAAATAATCCAGCCATGTATGAGAGAGCACATCAGGCAGAACAAAAACCTCCCACTCACACACGCATACATGCATGCATCAGTCTGCCAGTTATTCTCATTTTAATGCAGCCTTCAATTACCTCTTAATGTACACAAGCTGAGTGTGTTGTGCATGGGCAATCAGACACTAGAAATCCAAACGAATAGATATGGATATAGCAAGAAAACCAGAGGGAAGGTGGGGGAGGGAGAGAGACCTACTGTCCTTGTCTCAGTCTGTCAAGGTTCTCATTAACATTTGAAAGTAATTTCTGCGTTCACCTGCCTGTGCAGCCCTTACCCATCACCCACAAGCCCCTGTGCAAAAACCCCACTGATCAATTGACAGAGACAGCTGGACACACACCCCAACATAAACAAGTGAGTGAAAGGGAAAAGGGGAAGAAAAAAAAACAATACAGGTTAGCTGCAAGGACAGGGTGAAATAAGCTCTCACAGTTCCACTGGTTCTGTATGGAACCAAAACAATGGCACACCTTTTAAAAGGGTTTATAGAATGTGTTTTTGTCTTGACCTGCTCCTTTAGATGCCAGATCTGTATTTATTAAATCACTGATATAAGCTTTTATTCAGTACAAAAGCACTCTTGCTTGTGAGATATAAGGTAATAATTATTATTAATACTACTAGATGTAGCCATTAATAAATTGCAATGTCTGTACTGTGAGACGCTTATGACAGTGCTACAGGGAGACAGGAAGTATAGCTGATAGCTGACAGGAATACCATTGTTCTGCCACGGCCAGCAAAGAGCCTAGTTCTCAATCCATTGAGCACATCTGGGACCTGTTGGATCAGAGGGTGAGGGCTAGGGCCATTTCCCCCAGAAATGTCCGGGAACTTGCAAGTGCCTTGGTGGAAGAGTGCGGTAACATCTACAGCAAGAACTGGAAATCTGGTGCAGTCCATGAGGAGGAGATGCACTGCAGTACTTAAATGCAGCTGGTGGCCACACCAGATACTGACTGTTACTTTTGATTTTGAAGCAGTAAAGTGAGAGGATGTTTCTTTTTTTGCTTAATTTATAAATATATAGTCTGTTTGTACTGCAAGTTTAATAAGTGCTCTGCTCGCTATAATCTGCAGCACAGAGGGCACGTGATGCTAATAATCAGACACTATTTAGCCTTGAAAGGGACCAAAGCCGGCTTCACACATTAAATTAAGCATGGAGCACATGCAGACTTTGGTTTATTTCATAAACAGTGAGACATCCTCGGTTTCTAATAGAGCTTTCAAAGCAGTATAAAGAATAAAACACATTTCAGATCAGGTGCAACTGCCAAAATACCTCCCGCTGACTGGCAAAGCAATGAGAAACAAAGTTTTTTCATTATTTGATAGGTCTTAGGGTGATGGCAAATTAATTGTGAGTTTGTGTGAAGTGGGACGCAGCCCATTCCTGTTATAACCTACTATTGAATGTAAGGGTTCCAGGCTTGGAGGTCATATTAGTGACTCACACAAATAACAGGCTGTAGCAATTATATCTTACAACAGAGTGTAATGAAGCAGAGAATGTGTGTGCGTGCGCAAATGTCGGCTAAATCACATTCAGCCTTGTCAAGTTCAAATCCATCATAGGGCATGCTGATTGTATGCTGCGTAAAAGTCCTTTAAGGGTTCATGTTTAAGACATTTAGCCTACATGATGCAAGGCACAGAAATGGTTTAAAGATGGATCCATTTATGGATTTAATGTTTGCTCATGTGCGCTCATGAAATATTACTTATTTAAAATATAGCAAAACATTCCAGCAAGATATCTCTTTTCTTAATGCATTCTCAATCTCTTAAAAAAAATAAAAAATTAATATTAATATCTCAACACAGCCACTTCACTACTCTAAACTCATAATACGAACAGGAAATGGGATTTTGGACAAATAAGATTTCACAGAGGGAAAGGCAATCCACGGTCACAGTGAAACACAAAATAAACAAATAACTAAATATTGTGGCATGCTTCTTGACATAATAGGACCTTTCCCACTGCAAGTACTAAAGCCTGTTTTAGGTACTTTTTCCCAGGATTAGTACTTTGTAGCTTTCGCACTAAAGGAACTATTAGGTGTTGGAGAAAAAAAATTATTTCAGGGATACATTGCATTCTTTCTCCAACAATTCTGAATCAATTCTCAAAATATTCAGAAACGATTCAGAGTTTAAACCGCGGCAGCACAAAAAATGCTACAAAAAAATATGCCCATTAGAAGAACAAACTTAAGCAGAGCGCACAATCAAAGCTGTTTGTAAACTAGGTGCATCAACCACACAACTATTCATGCCCGAATGACAATATGATCCCGAAATTCATTCACAAACCTACGCACATAGCAACAGGAGAGTTGACTCGTGATAGCGTCAACAAACAACTGTTAGTGCCAGTCTCTCGTTCGTCGAGACATTGCACTCACCTGATGACTCTGGTTTGAAATCCATCATAGTGTTTGCGATGGGGTCATGCAACTTCTAATGGCAGAGAAAATAGATAGGGAAGAAAAGTGTTCAAGAGTTCAAGTGAGTGAATTTTATATAGCAGCTTTATTTTACTTTTCTTATAATAATTACAAATATATTTATTTTATTACTGTGGAGTGGAGGGGGGCGGGGCCAAGCTAGAATGTCACACGCCCGGTCCCCAATCGGCCTAATGGGGCGCGTGAGGGATAAAGGCGGCTGGTGGCGACGGTTCGAGAGAGAGAAAATTATGGGTGGCTGCCCTGTATGTGTTTACGTTTCAGTGTTTTGGTTTAAGTTCTCATTAAACATTATTTATGTTGACAAGCCGGTTCTCGCCTCTTCCTTGCCCATCTTAACTCGCTTTACAATTATTTTTTACTCTTATTTCTGGTTCTTAATTGGTTTACAATCATGATGCATTGAGAACCGCTTCGTAACTGAATCGTTACCCTTAGAATTGAAATCGAATCGTAAGGCCAGTGAAGATTCACACCTATAAGGACTATAGTTCCTCTGAAATGCTTTAGGGGGATTTTTAGCTCCTACTCAAGAGAAGGTACTTTGGGGGCATATAGGAACTGTGGGAGGTGCTGCAGCCTGTGATTGGTCTAAAACCTATAACACACAAAGCATTGAGAAGTCCACAGCCACCAATTGTAAACAACTGCCGCTAGCCTGCTACTCAGAGGATTGGACTAATTTTACAATTCCCTTAACAGAAATAAAATAAAACCAAAGTATACAAAGAGGATCACCTGTTTCACATACTGTATGTGTGTAACTTCCTCGGGAGACATGCTTTCATAGCATCTGTACTGTTTGCAGTGTGTGACAATACAGAAAATAAAGTGCTTTCTGGATTATTACATCAAATTTTTCCTGGGATGCTGGATATAAATAATCAGATGTTTATCTAGATTGGGTAATTGAACTCGATTATAAACTAAACAGTCATGAAATCTAGTTTACATGAGGGAAGAACAGAATGCCTGTTACGGCGTAATTAACTTGCATCAAGACATCTTTAAATCAATGTATATTTCAGTACAGTAATTTATGTTGAATCATAAAAGCCTTTATTTTAAAAGATTGTGTTGATAAACAGGTTTATAGTGCATTTTGAACATGTTGTCCACTAAATTCAGCGCATGCTGTGTGGTAGTCTGACCGCCTCCACTCTCCTCTCTGGCAGCAGCAGCACAGAGCTCCGCACAAACAGTTTCTGTCACCCAGTTTAAACTGTAATCTAAAGACACAGTCTGCATCTGAAAATGGGAAAATGTTGCCTTCGGGTGGCTGTATGAGGTAGGATGAAATAAGGTGCTTTTTAAACTGTTCTGTATATCTTTAGAGTTCCATTCATCCAAAAATGCTGTTGTTTAAACCATTAACTGGTTAGGCAGCTGCCTACATTTTCGGATGCAGCCAAAGATTGTGTAAAATAGCCAAAAGTGCAACTCCGATCCCTGCGTCCTCTCTCTGTTTTTGTTGTTGATGCTATTGAATCGCACGTTCCAACCATGTAAAAAGAAAAATGGTCGATACTAGATGTCACTACGCTGGTAACTGTGAATGCAACAGGGGAAAAGTCTCCTCTGGTTTTCCATTTCTCGCACAAGTTCTCATCAAGAAAGTTGCTAAAGGAAAAGTACCAGGTCTGAAGGTGGGTAAAGGGCCCAATAATGGCTGGTTATGACAATAACAAAATTCAGAGTAACATGGCAGGAATTCGATTTATTGCTTTCTCACAGGGTTGGGATGTGTGTAAACAACCACTCTGATGTTCTACCAAATGCCTCTAAATGTATCAGTAATATTAAGATCCTTAAGAGTGATGAAGGACAGTTGGTGTTGCTAATGGTTACACTCAAGTGCTTTAAGTCTCTCTATATTCTAGTAATGTTATATTGGCCATCTCATAACACTCCATAGCAGCCAGGACAAAAGGGGCAACACTGATTACCCTTCAGACATTTAATCAATGTCCAGGGCTGTTTTGTATTCACATCTCCAGTATTCCTGCTATTCCTTACTTTGCTTAATTTTGAAACAGGAAAAAAGGTGAAAAAGTTCTAGCTTGTTAGTGCTGATAGGTTAACCCTCTGGGGTCTGAGGGTGTTTTGGGCCCTGGAGAAATTTTGACATGCCTTGACATTTGTGCTTTTTTCAGTTGCTTAAAAACACATTAATGGCTAAAGTCTGATAACACTGTATTCAGCACAAACTGGGCTAAAATAATGAGAGCAGCATGTGTGTACATGTTTGTATTTTTGAGAAAATAACATTTATGCATGGTAAATATGCATTTTTCTTAAGTCACTGAAATAAGGCCATATAATACATACTAAACATTTGTCCACAAGTCTTTTGAGAACTGGATCTTGTAGCCTAGAGTTTTTGCTACAAAGTGATGTGAAAACCATCCTGATCACTCATTCATACAAAACAATATAGTAATTGAACTTTTGTAAGACACTTTTAGTGTTAGAAAGGTCATATGCGAGGAGGCGTGAACTATAATGAATATTGATTGTAATTCATACCTGAGGAGACAAATGACCCCCTCCCCTGGGCCTATCAATGAGGAATGTGACAGAAAGAGTATGAATGTGAGGAGACTTAATGATCAAAATCAAGTTAAGTTAAAAGAAATAACCTGACTATATATTTCCTTTACATAAAGACTTGACTTAATTTTAGAACTACACTACCATTTAAAAGAAGTCTCTTCTGCTCACCAAGACTGCATTTATTTGATCCAAAATACAGTAAAATCATTGATATTGTGAACTCTTTTTACAATTTAAAAGAACAGTTTAATATTTGAATATATTGTAAAATGCATTTGTGATCAAGGCTGAATTTTCAGCATTATTACTGCAGTCTTCAGTGTCACATGATCCTTAAGAAATCATAAGATGGTGATTTTCTAATATGGGCATAAAGTGCATTTTACTAATTTAACTGGAACACATATTTGCAAGCACAAGCTTTGTTGATAATGAGGCAGCATAAACACTAGTTAAAATATAATCTAAACATTCTGTGGCAGGGCGGGGCCGGGTCGTGATTATACACACCCGGTCCCGTATCAGGCTAATTTACGGACATGTCCATCATGTGCGTTTTGTCTTTTGTTTTAAGTTTATCATTAAAATATTATTTACATTGTCCAGCCGGTTCTCGCCTCCTCCTTTCCCTTAAATCCTTTACACATTCATATCATGTTTATATCATACAGCATACAATTTAAATACCTGCTTTAGCCAAAACAGCATTTACATGTAACTAAAACTTGCTTATTAGGACATATTTCAAATTTCAATACTCTGAATCCTGGCTGGCAAGTCTGGAAACAGTCCCACTAGTAAAATATGTACATGTTTATATAAAATAGCATGTCAACTAATGAAAACTAAATGACTTACTCGTCCGATATTGTATCCTCGAATGGATCAAGTCACTCTACAAAAAACAAACGTTCATCGAGTCCCGCTCTTCTTCTGAGGAAAACTGTAACTCTTCGTCACTATCCAGTCATTTTCTCAAAAATGAATGACTTTGTTTTTAAGGCACAGTCAGGGGCATATACCATTTGCGTTGATCGTCTCAGCACATTAGCGTATGAATGGCGCGCTCTGCTGGTGGGTGTGATCACATTAGTGATAATTAGCTGAGCAAGTAAAAATTGTACATCGCTTTGTGTCATACAGATTACATTGCAGGAGAAAATTTGTATTAAATTTGAATTGTTTTATTTTAAAGTAGACATTTTAAGCTTTCTTTAGACATATGTTTCATGTTTGTGTGATAAGTATTCGTAGAGTTTCAGTAAATTTTTGTGACGTGTATCGAATATATGCTCGCGAACACAGAGACTGCTTACAGCTCACCCTTTTTATTTTCTTTATTTTACAAAAGCACAAGGTTTTGTTATTGTGAGTGTACACAACATAAAAGTAGACCCTTTATAGTCTCTAATGATGTCTTACGCTTATCTGTATGCCCCAAAATGGAGAATTTTATGTTGTTTCTGCTGTAATGCCGAAAAAGAGAGGATTTCCATCGACGGGTTAAAGGGATACAGGTATTTCCAACAGTGCTGATTACATGACTAGAGGAAGTGTACAACATATGACTTCCAATGAAAATGAAAACAAGAGCGCAATCTCTTTTTTTACAATGCTTTTGACCTTTTTGTCACTTTTATTGACATGTTTAGGTCACAGGTAATGGGGAGAAGGGGTTGAAAAATTATGCAAGTCAGACTTCAATTCACATTGCCTGTGTGAGCACCATGGCTCAATGTGTCAGACACATGCACGAACACTAGGCCACAGTTCCAGCTGGAGAACAGACTAATTACTATAGGAGATAAAACTTTTGAGTTTCTAAGTTAAGGAATTTTAAGCTAATGAGTAGGTCAAGATCGAATCTGCAGACTATTGATTTTGGAAGATCATATGCAGAATTCTGCAAAAATTACATATATGGTAAAATGTGGTAAATGGAGCAGATGGAGTGCCGCAAAGTAGCCAACGTTTTTATTAAACAAACACAAAGTGGCGGGGCATGTGTAGAACTCTCTCTGAATGACAGTTGTTAGAATTCTGCCAAGCTTTCAATGGAATTCTGGGGGCACAAATTTCATGTGGCTTGGTAATAAGAAAACAGAGTTTTAAAAACAGCTTCTCCTGATCACCATAACATAGGGACCCATATTTATGTTTATCCTTAGGCTGAATAATTCTGAAAGGCATCAGAATTTTCACACGTCCCTGGAATGACCACCTAAGGAACTTTCCTTCAACCCTGGAGCCTTCTGCTGTGAAAGGGCAACACGAGGCTGCCATCCCTCTAACTGCTGACTCTTAGACAAAACCCTCTCATCAGGACCAGCCCACTTAATATCCTATATACACACACTCATAACCACCCCCCCAGAGCTTTGAGATTTCCTAGCTATACATCCTTGCCCCTTGTTTGACTCCGGCCCCCCCTCTCACTACCCACATTTGCCCTGGCAATGACCCCCTATTAAAGGAAGAACGTGTAAGCGGGTCTGCGATCATGTTTAAATGGAGGAGTGTGACACAGTAATTTGTGTGTTGACTACACAAATCCCTCCTCCATATCGGGGTCACAGCCAGTGCTTTGCCTATTTGTTTTGCTCCCTTTCTCATTGCACTGAAGTATAACCCTCAATGATCTTATACAGGCTGCATGGGAACAGTAAGCAATATGCTGCTTTAAAACGACCAACTGCAACACTGACACCCACTATCTCAGACTACAACACATCTGCTTATGAAAAAAACAAGTCCATTCTTCTACTCACAGAAAATAACTCAAAAGTTCAAAACAGAAGTTATTTTCATAGTAGATGGTGACTCTAGTCCTTAACTACCAAAGATTTTACAAAAAACAAATCTATTTCAATAAATGCTCAAGTTAACGGAGTGGAGAAAACAGGCCTAAATGAGTTTTGCTTGGACTAAATAAGGGTACATTTTTAATGCAAACCTGGGTTTCATTGACCATAAAGAACCACTCAAGTCTTTGATCTGCAATTTGCCGCATGCAAAACACATTTGGGCAGAAAAAAAATTAACTGGAATTGTTACCTTAAATATTTTAACAATTCAAATAATATTAAAATTTTAAAGTCCGCTGATTCTTAAACTGACATTGTTTCCTTAGTACACAAGAGGGCATATAAAATACATAAACCATACAGCACCATTATATTATATACGCTTCAACAGGCAGTCCACATGGTGTTACACTGGCACTGATGCCACAGTATACTACCCCAGACATAAGCTATAAGAACAGTGAAATACCACATTGTTTTATATTCATTACAGTTGTATATAGGGTAGCAGTATTCGTAGATAGCAATGGTGTTCGGTTGAACTCGGTGGTGAAGTGGCTCAGACTATGAGCACAGACCAGGGGCTGTTCAAACAGACAGAACATGGAACAGAACGTGAGAATCTCGAGACACACATTTACAAGTTGAACTACTTTTCTGACAGTTTTTAAAAAAAACTCATTGCTGAGAAACACTTATGAGAGAGCAAGACTCTAAATGTAAGGGGCTGTTCACACTGAACGCTTTTGCAACCATCCATTTGATGTAAAATACGCCAAACAACAATCTTAGTTTTGCTTGTCTTTTGTTTATTCTGCATCTTGAGTTGGCGCTGTTTTTTTTAGATACAGTTTCTAATTAAAAAGAACTTTAAAAAGCATCTTGAGACATCTGCTTTCTGTTAAACTGTATTTATTACACTGTGTCTAGCCTTTTTAGTGCAATAACATGATCGAACTAAAGTCAACGTCAGTGCTTGGCACGCATCCAAAATTCGAATACACAGTTTTAGCATTCGAATGTGCATTTTTTCCTTAAATTCCGTGAATATTTAGATTTTAATTTGACAGCCCTATACAGTGTGTTGATGATGCAAAAGCAACCTGGACTGGAAGTGAATTGTAATTACGGCTGTGCATATTGACAGATTTCTTATTTTGACTGTTTCCAATTCATTTGGTTATATATCAGTAATAATGTCCATTTCACATACATATGATAAATTCTCTCAGTTAATGGAGTTTTTCATCATTTAAAAAAAAAAAAAAAAAGACAAATCCATGTTTTCACCAATAAATAAGATGTCTTGAAATTATAGTTATTAAATTTCATATATACACTCACTAAGCTCTATTGGGAACACAATGGTCCTAATAAAAGTGCCCCAACGTGGTCTTCTGCGGTTGTAGTCCATCCGCCTCAAGGTTCGGCATGTTGTGCATTCTTTGAGATGCTATTCTGCTCACTACAATCGTACAGTTGTTATCAGAGTTACCGTAACCTTTCTGTCAGCTTGAACCAGTCTGGCCATTCTCTTTTGATCCCTCTCTTCAAGGTGTTTCCATCCACATAAATGTCACACACTGGATGTTTTTGGCACGATTCTGAGTAAACTCTAGAGACTGTTGTGCGTGAAAGTCCCAGGAAATCAGCAGTTACGGAAATACTCAAACCAGCCCGTCTGACACTAACAATCATGGCATGGACAAAAAAAAAAAAAAATCACAGAGATCATGTTTTTTTTTACCCATTCTGATGTGAACATTAACAAATTAATAATTCGTATCTGCATGATTTTATGCATTGTACTGCTGCCACACGATTGGGATGATTAGATAAATCACATAAATAAATAAGTGCACAGGTGTTTCTAATTAAGTGCTTAGTGAGTGTATATTTATTATATACATGCATCATTTGTACCGTTTACAAGTATTTACATTGATTTGTAGAACAAGTGCTTAAATGTTACTGGCTCTTTAAGAATAGCAAGTTTAGCAAGCATCTCACAGAAGTGTTTTGGTTGAGCATTTATTACTGAGAGTGGAGTCACATTCATGCCATGTGTGATATAATTTAAATGTTTCTTTTTTGTTGTTGTTGCTTTTAGTCAAGAACAGAAAAGGGTATTAAAAGAGACATTATTCAATGAGACATGTATTGGGTGGCTTTAGATTTGGACACACCTTTAACGGAACTAGTCAAATGAAACTTTTACGCACAATGCACAGTGAAGGGATGCCGGTGATAAACTTCTTACACACTATAATAAAAGTAATATATATAATATATTATGTTTTATATAATTGAACTCAATCACTGGTAAGTGAAATGTGCAAATTTATTAAGTAGAGGCTTATCACAGACTTTTGTTGCATAGCGCAGTTTTTAGTTGCATAGAGTAAAAGATTGATCCTGCGATTTAAGAATCGATAACAAGATCATTCAAATGAAGATCATGATTTATCGGAAATTTAACCACTCAAATTGCAATTACATATATTTATCAGCAGAGCCACATAGAATTCCCAGAACTCCACAGAATACACAGCAGAGTCCTGTTAAATTTGAACACCCATCCTACATCACCTGTCCATAGTGTTTATTGCCTATTTTGGCCAATTTGATCAAGATTGTAGTAATCGTTTACTAATATAACCAGAAACACATGCAATAACTGCTCTAAACTTTTCTGAACCTACATGCAGTGTTTCCCCATATGCATTTTGCAGCGGCGCTGCGCCACTGCCGAATTATGAGCGCCGCTGTTGGGATTTCACATGGTTCATTTAATATTCTTGACGCAACATAACGCTTGTCAGCCCCAGTAAGATGTGCGCTTTGTACACTGCGAAAGAGACCCCAACAGACACACACAAATACATGCAAATACTCAGTGATGTCAACGCATAACACGTGTCAAACTTGCTTCAAGTGGTCCGTGAACTCATTTCTGAAACGTAAAATTGCAAGGGATAGCAGTAATTGTACAGTAATTTCAAATCAGATGATTGCAACACACCCCCCAAAAAGTTGAGACAGGGGCAATTTAAGACTACCAACAATATGATGAGTTGAAAATGATGAGTTGAAATAAACAGGTGAGGCAATTGTGTCATAGTATCCAAGGAGCCTCCAAAAACAGCCTAGTCCTTCAAGAGCAAGGATAGTTCAAGGCTCGTCAATTTGCCAAAAGATGCTTCAGAAAATAGATGTTCCCCAAAGACAAATTAGAAGGATTTTGGGCAATTCAGTGCACAATATACTTGAAGAGATTCAATGAATCTGGTCATATCTCAGTGCGTAAAGGGCAAAACAAAAACCACTTCTGAATGTGCGTGATCTTCAATCACTCAGATGTCACGGTCTTATCTGTATTCATCTGTAATGGATATCATGAACATGGGCTTGGGATTACTTTAGCAAACCTTTGTTAGTCAACACCACACGACGCTGCATACACAGATGCAAGTTGACTTCACTATGCAAAGCAGAATCCATACATCAACACTGTCCAGAAGCGGATGGAAAGTAGAACAGTGGAACAGTGTTTTTTGGTCCAACGAGTCCACATTTTAAATCGTTTTTGAAAAACACAGCCGTTGTGTTCTTGTACCATCCAGGCTGTTATAGGCGCCAAAAGCCAGTGTCTGTATTAGGGATGGGCAAGAGTACCCGGACGTAGCAGCAATGATTGATTATGAAAATGATGATAAAACAAATTTTATCATCATTTAATATAAGAACTTTGACTCGTTAATGGATATTGTTTAATAAAAGTGAATGTTTGTCACCGACTGTAAACCTCCCTGCCCTGGGTGCCGAAATGTTAGCATGATGTAACACCTGGGGCCACATTCACAAAACATTCTTAAGAAATTTCTTCTTAACTACCATTTTCTTCATAATTTGTAACTTAAGAAAAAAAGATAAGAATATTCTGAATTCACAAATACATTTTTTAAGATTTTATCTTTTTTCTTAAGATTGTTCTAAAAAACAAGCAGCATCCAAATTCTCGAAATTCTTTTCTCAAAAATCGTCGTAAATAAAGTTAAGATAACCTCACAGTTGTCTTAAATTCTAAAAGGTAAGATATTTAATGAATTTACTGGGGTTTTCATGTTGAGTCTGAAGTCGCAGTGGGTTGTTTACATACAAATTTTATTTTAGACCAAAAAACATTTTTGACTGTTTTGTGTTTATTAATATTTTTATTTTCAGCTTTCAAACCATGTAAATAATAAAATCACCAAATTCAAACAATAAATGTTGTTTTGAAGCTTATTAATGTGGTGACCAATCATGCCAATTCAAATGGATGTACTGCATATAGTGCTCTCTGCGATCTTTAGAGTTCATAGAAACATAATAATTATAACATAAGAAAGTTGAGACTTTCTTTTTCACCCCCTAATCACATGCCTATCCTTAAGTTGGACACAGCGGAGACAGCCTCCACCACCTTTTCCCATTTTCCCACCTTGTACTTTCCGATGTGAGCTTTTACCTTATAATAATTTCCTCAGCTCTAGTCTACTGGTTCTTTTCTTTTCTTCCATGTCAAATTAAAAGTTATCAAATGGTTAGAAGAACAGTCTCGTTTGACTATTATTGTCGTTAAAGTAACACGCCTCACACACTTTACATTAAAAAAAAGTTAATGCATTTAGCGTAATAATTTACCAGTGATGAAGTACTGAATTTGTTGTAGGCTATTAGACAAGGCAACTCCATTAGCAGGCTAATCAGACAACGTCTAAGCTTTTTCCGACCCCTGCCATATGGCAACGAAGACCCTGTACAATTGTGCAGCTGAGGACCTGC
This sequence comes from Moxostoma hubbsi, assembly GCA_032164185.1. NCBI lineage: Eukaryota > Metazoa > Chordata > Actinopteri > Cypriniformes > Catostomidae > Moxostoma > Moxostoma hubbsi. The sequence continues at coordinate 14,969,216 of JAVLUX010000215.1, read as the reverse complement.
ATAATGGATGAATGGGGGAAACCACTTTCTAAACTTAACAAAATTGTGTCTTCAGTGCACAAATGTTTAAGTGTTATTAGAAGAAATGGTGATGTTTCACAGTGCTGTACTCGACTGTCCCAACTTTTTTGGAGCGTGTTGCAATCATATAATATGTAAAGAAACACAAACCTCAAACTACACATTATTTCAATGTAAATGAATAGCTTATTAAGAAACACTTCATTATTAACTAGTATACTGGATAATGTAGCTGCAAAATTAACAGTAATTCCAGTCTTCAAGTCTTCAGTAGAAAAGAAACCAGTGTTTTTATTTTTGCCTTTTTTGAAATGTTTCAACATCTGGACTTTAAAGGATTCAAATCTTTTTTTTGATACCTCAGTCCAATTTTCATTTTTAGAGTTATTTTTTGGAATCACTTCAATTTAAATATTGTTATAAATTGTAAACAAATACTAATGATGACAATAGTAATAACAATAATAATAAATAGTTATTAATATTATTGACTTTTAATTTTAAATACAACAGTAATATAAAAATATAAAATAAAATATAATAATAAAACATAAAAATATAAAATACAAAAAGTCATGCACTTTTTAAACCCTCATGCTTTTATTTTGACATTCCATCCAAACTCTCCTGAAAGTCCTGTACGTGTCTGTTTGTAGGCAAGTTCACAGCAGTTTAATTCGCTTCTTATTCAAATTCTGGTCAAATGCACCTCCGGTGCCATTCTAAATGCATATTATAAGTGAACCAAACTATTGAGCATCTACATCGGAGATGTTGTTCGTAAGTAGCACTCAAATATTGCACACCGTGTGAAGGCTAAAAATAACCGCGAGTGTGTGTGTAAAGAGCTGCGCCATTCACTAACGCGCTGGCATACTACATATTTACTTATTAAACACAGCCTTTTGCGATTCACAGAGCTAGCACATGTCTTCAAGTGGCTTTGAATAAAATGTACAAGTCATATGAACTGCTTTAATGGTTCTATTGTGTCATTTTTGGAGCTTGACAGTAACGAACATGACTAACAACACCGTATCGGATATGGATCGGGCTCGTCAGACCGATAACCAGTCCGTCTAAAAGCTTAAGTATCAGAGTCGATACTGATCCAGGTATCGGAGCATCCCTATAGCAAAGGGCGAATATAATTTACAAATACTCTCTTTGCTTTTATTAGCATTTTTCATACTGTCCCAACTTTTTTTGGAATTGGGGTTGTATTTAGACTGTTGTTTTTTCCATTACAAAAATGCCATAGTTCTTTATATAGAAGCCATAGTTAATAATCATGGAAGTGAGGAGCCATGTATGGTTTTACCTGTGGTTATCATGAACTATAACATATATTATTGTTAAACTATGGATGAACTATGGTGAATTTTCATAATTATGGACCAAGATATCAGTTTTCCTTCTGTGTAAAATCTGCACTTTTGTAATGCTCTCTGAATGTAGGAAAATGCAAGTTGTTTTGTTTGCCTTCAGAAATTCCAAGAGATGACTGTAGTTTAATTAGGAGGAGTCTGATGAGAGCAGTCTTTAAAGACACAACTTAGGGTGTGTTCACACTTGGCAGGTTTGGTAAGATTAAAACAAATTCGGGTGTGACTGCTCCGTTAGTGCGGTTCATTTAAACAAATGTGAATGCTGTCGCTCAAACCTTGGTGCGGACCAAACAAGTGGACCGTGACCGCCTGAAAAGTGGGTCTCGGTCCACTTTCAAATTAACTCTGGTCCATGTTGCATTCATATATCAATCGAACCGCACCAAAGACGTCTAAACGGACCAACAAAAGGAATTAGCCCAATACTGACCTCAAGCATAACTGGTTCTTCTCATCATAGGAGCTATGTTGCCCATTATAGTTCGGTACAGGTGTTGGAACCGCCATCAGCCATCCTTGCAGCATATCTCCATTTGTGTGTGCAATGGAGGAATTCCTGTCTTGACTCCTTTACACGTTTATTAGCTCTTTGTTTGTTCTCAGCTGGTAAAAAATACCACTATATATACACATGTATAAATATAACGAGCGCATTTCGCCCAGCAGCCAGCAATGTTTTGGATGATCGGCAAGTTCCGTCAGAAAAGTTGTCCAAGCAGGTTGAGACTTTTTCCTGATGCCTTTGGTTTTGCATCGTTAGATTCAGTGTTACAAATGCAAGTGTGAATGCCAAGCGAACCAGGACTAAATGTTCTTTTTTGATCTGGACCAAGAGAACCAAGAGATCTGAACTACAAGTGTGAACACACCCTTAGTCACACAGTCACAATCTTTCCATTTAGCCATATCAAATTAGGGGTTCATGTTTTACACACGTTACTGTTGTTAATATCATCATTTTCATCTGCATCCCAACCTCAAATTCAACGTTGTACTGTCAAATGTGCATTTCAATGCACATAGCACGCAATATTATTGGTAATTGCATGGTTGCTACCAAAGCAGGTACTTGTGCCACATTTTCAACGTCCCTTTAAGGGCACAAATAAACCCTGATGAGGCCCTGTCTGAAATGGAGTTTAAAACCCCTTTTTAAAGTTATTCTTTGATCAACATGTGTTGAATAAGCGTCCAGCATTGCGGGATTGTGGACACGCATGCGCACAACAGCACTGGCAACTGAAAGTAATCCTAAGGGATACACTGTACATGCATTGTGATGGCTGTAAACAGATGCAAGTAATAATCCTCATGTTGATTAAAACATTTAAATTGCCAATGCATCATGGTTTGGAAAAGAATGCTGACCATGCTGCTGTGAAACAAACTAGCTGAGGGGAGGAGAGGCAATCAAACTATGGTTCAGGTGAATACAGACATAGGCTAAGACATAAAATACCCTAAATATGGTCCAATGCATTCTACATTTAATAACTGCAGCAGTTAACAAATAAGCTGACAAAATGTATATTTCTCTACTATGTACTACTTCTGACTTAGGCAATAAAATATTTGAGGATCTTGGCTTCACCAACATGTCACCACCACAGCAATCCAATCTAAAATAAGAAGAGCCAAGTCTCTTTTCTTCAATTGCTGTCGCCCAAAGATCCTGCCTGTAGTGGTCATGTGATATCAATGTGGTAAACTCTTGTGGAAATCTTAATTCCTGATCCAGACACAACACACACACCCACGAACATCAGGTCCTTAATCACAACACAGACTTAAACAGCCACAAACTTGGAGCTCAAATTTAACATGGCATCATTCTAATTTAGACAGCCAACACCCTACAGTGCATAGCATGGATGTGACCCATATTAGAAGTGATAGGAGGGGTGGGTGTGTGTAAATGTGTGTGTTTAGCCTCTGGGGAGCATAAGGCAGAGCTGGCATTTATCAGGTTACAAAAAAGTGGGTGTATTGTACTGCTGTTGTCGCCTGCATGTCTGCTCTTCAGCCTCCATCTCTCCTTCTACATCCCTCTCTCTAGTATACTGTGGTATGGAGTTTATCAGACTGAGCATGTGTGGATCTCTTCTACCTAGGGGTGGGCGATATACCGGTAGACATGATAAACCGGTATAAATTTGGCAGCCAGTATACATTTTGGATTATCGTCTGTATCCCGTTTACACAAAACCGCAACGGCGTGCAAGAAATGTGTACTTCATTCTATTCATACGCGGTACCCCATGCTATCGGTGAAATGGATTGTGAAGGCGGAGTGGCTTTATGTGAGACTGAGAGAACTGAAAAAATAGTTTTTCAGGTACTGACCATTTTTCAGCGGTCGCCAAAGCAAAATCAATTACATTAACCTTGCGTTCTGAACATGCTTCTCAGACACACGCAGCTGTGTTTCACGTGATTATCATGCGCTATCTCTGAAGCATGAATGTGCACACGAGTCCAACATCCTTCCAGACTGTGCTCCGCAAAAAATTGCACTCCTCATCCCAGTTTCTCTCTATCGCAATTCATGGCACAAATTTCAAAACATGCTTGACCATTTGAATCCTACTGAGTTTTTTACCTTAAAGCGCTATGGAGGAAGACAAACATCTCAAATGACAAGAGAGCCTGACATTCTAACCAGCACTGACGAGCTAAAACAGCTAAAAAAAAATGTGTCATGCGCCAACAATTGTGTCATCTGTCAAGCTGATTTTTTTTCAACTATACATCAACCATGGAACTATATTGTGATATATATCGTTATCATGATATAAAATTAGTGATCATGATGTTAGATTTTGGTCATATTGCCCACACCTACTTCTACTAGCACCACATTTTAAGAAAACACTCCATCTCACCTCTCTCACACATTTGCCCACACAGTGACTATCCCTGTCTCTCCCTTCTTTTTAACAAATAAACCAATTCTGCCTGGTCTTCTCCAACATTTCCAAACACAAAAACAAGCACACCCTCACATACACACACGTTCTTTCTCCCCACCCACCATCAGACAGCCCATCTTGCAGCTGGCAGCCACGGCAGGAAGCAAAGCTCACGTGACCTCTCATTCTTTACCGTCTCTCTGGCATTGAAAGGCATTGATGAATAACAATTGTAGTATTTTGTGACTCTGTCCTAGCCTAACCGTACAGCACAGACAACCTTGGAAAAAATGCTGAAAAGTTATTAACATGCCATTCGAATGCTAACAGTAATAGGAGCTCCCATCTAAAAGAAAATATATAAAAAAAATTACATCCTTTGAATGCCTTTGAAAATGGCATTTTCAATCTAGCCTCCCATGAAAATAAGAAACGCAGTGACTACACATTTTGTCAAAACCACGGCGATGACCAAATTTTGATGACCAAAAATGGGTCTCTTAGACTATGATCTGTCTTGTGTTTTGGCTAAACAATGCTCAGATTCAGAGAAGTCAGAAAGATACTTTTTTTCTAATTCATATTTGGCTGGACAATCAAAATACTTTGAAATAATTTTTTGTTAGTGTAGTTACCATGTTTTGGCATTACATGTAGGCGTGGGCGATAAAATTAAACCAACATCTATAGAAAAAAATATAATTTGATATTGATGATAACTTGAGAAATTTTCTATATGTTCTACATCTAGATAGGGCTGCAACTAACGATTATTTTTATAATTGACTAATGATTATTCGACTATTTGTGCGATTATTGCAATGATTAATCATTAGATCTAAACCGATTATTCAGCTTGTATTAAACGTGCTTGGTAAAAATAAAGGGGACAAAAATCATCTTTTAAAAATACCTGACATTCACTGAATTAAAGGGGAAAAACTACTCTGTAAAAAAAAAAAAAAAAAAAATAAAAATATGTTTGTCTTGTTTTCCATTTAAAATTGTCTAAAAATCCTTAAAACAAGATGCATTTACTTGAGAAGCAACATAAGATATTTAGACTTGCTTTGAAGGGTTACTTCAGGATTTAGCATTAAGCTTTGTATCAGTAGAAAACCAGTAGTATTTTCGAATTATCCCCCTAAGACGAGAGATTTATGTATTTTTAGTCTGGAAAAAAATCCTCCGATGACGCAAAATGACGATTTTTGCATCATCGGAGGATTTTTGGGCCAGAGGCTTAACACTACAGCCAGTATTCCGCATGTTTTCACCACACTCATATGGGGCGGGATCTCACTCACAGAATGTGAAGATAGTGTCAGCCATCTTTCTGTAGAAGCTAAGCTAACAGGCTCTTGCTCTGTGTAGAAAGTTTGTATACAAGTAGGCTAATCACGATGGCGGAAGGTAGTTTTGAAGTTGAAATGGCAGAAGGGGATTTCGAAGATCTGTTGCGAGAATCTGATGCTCGCGGCTACCTGTACGAGCCGCAATACAGCGATGAACAGTTGCGGGAGATGGAGGAACAAGAGGTGGCTGGAGCAGCTGCTGTAGCAGGGAAGCAAAACCTGCTTGACAGGCAGGAGGAAGAGCCCGGCCAGACTCGAGTTGGGGCGGACTGGTGGTGTCAGTGCTCTCGCTGTGCACCTATGGAAACGGATAGAGAGTCCTATTGCTGTCGTGAATTTCAGCGATGCCATTTTCTTCTGGACAAGATCGCAGAATCCGCTGATGAAACAGCACCGCTAACTTGAGCATGTATAACTGAGCACCCAAGTTTTGTACCACACATGGACAGGGGAGTCCTGGAAACTTATTTTAGAATCCCGAAGATAAATTGGAAACGCCAGCCAAAGCCTGCAGTTTTTCTTTTTGTTACTAAGACATCATGTACAAAGTTTGGACACCCGGAATTATCATAATGTTCTTCCCGCGTAGTCAGTCAATTTATCAACTAACTCACGATTTATAGAGTCACGATGTATCAAAGCAAGCCTAGTTGTATAAAATTCAGATACTGCCGCCTGTAACCGGTAGGCGTGGTTTGGGAGTGGCCTCGTAAGGGCAGCAAAGCAAGTGCATTCTGGGAGTTGTTGTCTTTCAGCCACATGAGTAAAAAATAAATTTTCTGCCTTTTCTCAGTCTAGAATGCTTCAAATTCAAAAATAATTTCACATTTATACTATATAAATGACCAACTTTAAATACACATTCATCTTCCCAGTGGTGAAGTATCCCTTTAAGAGAATTATCTTAAATATAAGTGTATTTTTTCACTTGTTCATACTTGTGTCAGTGCAGTAAAGAAAAAAATTACTCCTATTCAACATAAATGCTCTAAAAGCAAGTCTAAATATTTAATATGTTGCTTCTCATATAAATGTATCTTGTTAAGGATTTTCAATATTTTTAAATATTCAAAATAATAAAATATTATTTTCAAAATTCTCCGATAACAATTTTTTTCTTCTGCAGTAGGCCTATAGCTGCTAAACAGTACATAAGGAGTAAAATACATAAGGAGTTTTAGATATTTATATTAGAAAACAAACCAAAAAAGGAATTTTTTGCACTGTAGATTTGGCTAAGACTACACCCTCTCACCTTTTTGATCACTTGATTTCAATCCATCTTTAACTCACAAAAAAACAAACTCTTTCTTCTTTATAGAGCTGCGTATCGCCGATTTTCTTCACCATAAGATACACATTGTAACACTAATATTATAATTCACTATGTCGTGAGCAATCACTATAAACAAAATCTAGCTGCAGCAAGTGTGTGCCAGTGATGAGCGTCTCCGCGTGAGACAGTGTATCAGCTGGGAGAAGTTTAAAACTCTCGCGCGCTCTTTTTCACGAGACTCATATAAGCGGCTCTGACCGCACATTGAAATGCCAATCTCACGTTGTGTTAAATTAAATCAGATGACTATTAGACAAAGAAAATTTTTGTCGACAACTTTTTATTGTCGACGTTATCAATACTGCCGATTAATCATTTCAGCCCTACATCTAGATGATTGTATCAGGTACTTTCTTGCTAAAAATGTAAGCAGTTATACATACAACTAGCAAACTGAATCATATCATGAAATCAGCCTGTTAGGAAGCATTAGCAGGATTAATGGATTAATTGGATTACAAACTTGGATTAATTATGTTTGCAATGTAATATAACTTTTGTATATTTAGGATTTGTTTACTTAAATTAAATTACTTTTGGCCCAGTGTGTCCAGAATTTTCCATTTCGGCCAAGAATTTTCATTTCGGTGCATCAATACACTATCACGTATCACATTGGGATTGTTTTAATCAGGAGCATCGGCTTTAAGTAATCGTGTGTAACAGTTTTTTATTTTCTGTTTGCGTTTCATGGAAGGAAAAAAAATAGAAAAATAAGTTTATAAAATATGCAGCTCTATGCTGTTTACTAGGGTTGTTAGTAGTTTTTTTAGGAGTTTACATGAACCGTACCCCAGACCATCTTTTCAAGAGGAGCCAGGTGCGAACCAGGTGTGCACCCGAATTCGGAAAACAGTGTTCACATTATACAAACAAACCGAAAATGTATGTGATTCGACCCCGGGTGCACACAAAAAGTGCAAGTGTTAAAGTACCCTTAGATTCCCTGGCTCTGGCATAAACCACACTGTGGAAAATGTGTATGTCTTTGTGTCGACTGCACACTCGCATTTAGGTCTGCCTCCATTCTAGCATGCAACGCCCACTTTTCACAATTCAATCAACAACCGATGGATTTTGAAATTACTTTTTCAAGAGCCTTTTTAGCCTGCTATACAGCACAATTTCTCACAAAATCACAGACCAGACAGTAAAATGCTCCCGCACCTCCGACATTTTCTTGCACTTATTTGAAAGCAAACCACATGTGCGCCCGGCATCCGTTGCCCTCTTGCGTCATGTCCAGACAGTGACTGTGGGTAGTATTATAGTTCCACCTGTTGGATCTTCTCCAAAACTGCAGCTGAGTTGGCAACTGTTGTCCAAGTCAAGCGCAAATAAACAAGACATATAAACAGATAAACATCGGCCACTGCCATTGGTGAATGACATCGTATTTGCTGATAGGCAGATGTCAGTCGACAAGACGAATATCAGCCGATACCGATGTTTGGCCAATACATTGGTACATCCCTAAAAATGTCTCCTTTTCACCGCAAATACCATGTCAGTAACGCTGGAATTGCCCCTTACCAATAGCTTTTTTTTTTTTTTTACCTGTCAGAAACAGAGGCAACAGTTAAAACCAGTTTTATATCCAAACGTTTTTATTTCTCTTGATTCATTCTAATAAACCTGTCTTATTTGACTGAAGCCCTGACGACAAACATTTGAAGCCTCCTTCTCGCGTTTCTCAACAAAGTATGTGCATGATGCAGAAGCAACAGTGGCGTCATCCGAGGGAAGGTTGAATGACACTTGTTTGGGTTAAAAGTGCTTATGGAGAATGCACATGACAGGGCATTCTTAAAAAGATATTAACCTCCAATGCAATGTTAATCCCCCTCGCTTATATTTTTTGTTCGATAAGCCGTTTCACTCACAAATATGTCCTAATATGGAAGAAAAGTCAATTTCATGCCGACTTCATTGCTATATTCAGATTCATAACACTTTTCAGCTAAGGTCGCTATTTAACTACTTTTGTGTTTGACCTTATGCCGTTCAAATGTTTAGTAACATCTCAATGGTATATTTGGAGGGAGTGTTTTGGAATGACTGTTCGGTTTGTGTGTAGGCATCGGTGTTTTTGTGTACAGCATACTCGGTGGGCCTACATTCAATTACATTGTTTAAATGAGGCTGAATGATTTGGACAATCAAATGTGAATTTTTTCACAATTTCTCCCTTTGTGTTTAGAAAAATAAATTCATTCAGGGTTATAACAACACAGGTGTGAGTAAGCAATGACTGAATTTTCATTTTTGGGTGAACTCTCTCTTTAAGTGTTTCCTATTGCCAAAATTTATGTCATGGGCAAACGTGCTCTACTGCCAAAAGAAATACTGGCCTCATTTACATAGACACCAGAAAGCCTTTATTGTGAGAAAGCTGCTTAAGACTCTAAATCGCCATATGGGTTTATATGCACTGCGTTATTGTCTTTCTCTTTACTCCCGTATACATGCGGCGGATATTCTAGAGTTGTTTGGTTAAATTTCCATCGCAACCTGCAGCAGAATTGCGCAGCAATAGCTGTTTACCTCTTACGTAAACTCCGGGATTCCCTCAACGTACTTGAAACACAGCTGCCGATATTTTAAATTGGCGTGTATAAGAGAGCATATTTTATAGTATATGTGCTTTTCCCTTTTCCTATCGTACTCCCAGAAACGTAAAATTCTTTCTGCAGTGTTGATTTGTTGATATGTATGGCTCTATCCTATGACGTCTGTTATCCAGTCTGTTCCGGGCACATGCACACTCTACAAAAACCTGTAAGAATGCCACTTATGCACTTACATGGCCACATAAGCTGTTTTCTCCGGGAGAAACCCAGGTTTGTCAAACAACTTAATCTTAATCCCTTAAATGGCATTCATTTACTTGACATTTCAGAGTACCTCTTTCTGCAAAACCCCTGGAATAAACCGTGCATTACATTATTCCACGATACATTTGAAACAGGAGTATGCAACATTGTCGTTACATGACTTTAATTAGTCACATTTGCAACTCAGCGAGTGACTTCCAGTTGGAAACAGTTATTTTGCATTTTTTGTCGTTTTGTATTATAAGGTATAGTTCACCTGAAAATGACAAATCTGTCATCATTTACACACCATCTTGTTCTTTTTAACTAGGGATGCACACTATATTGTTTCAGCATCGACATCGCGTCAGCAATAGTCACATCGCAGAACGTGCGATGTAGTAAGATAAACATATAGTCTACAATATTTTTTTTCCAATAGGAAAAGTAGCATTATATCTGTCTGATACTACATAATTTACTCCAATTTATGGGTTCATAGATACGCAGTTTATTATATTATTTTTTTTTAAATGTTCATTGCCGCACGTTGTTGACGTGCAGGCTCTGCTTGCGCTTGATGAAATGATGAGCGAGGAACAGGCAAAAAGAAATGGAGGATTTGGTTGCAAAATTAATTGCATTGTCAGTTATATGGAAATATTTTGTCTCCAGACAGGACTATGTTGACCAAAAATAGGTACTTTGTCGAGAGTGTCTTGCAATTGTTGCCACAACACGAGGAAACACGACCAATTTGTTTGATCATTTAAGTCAGCACCACAAATCTTTGTACGTCGAGTGTAAAGCCAGATCTAAATGCCTAAAAAAAACAACTTTCAGATGCCTTTGCCAGTGTTGCACCATACGAGAAAGTTTCAAAACGGCAGAGAAAAATCACAGATTCAGGTACCAATTAACACGTTTACCAAAGAGGGTTTTAAAAACATGATCCGATCGCTTGACAAGCAGTATGCAATACAATCACGCAACTATTTTTTTTTAAGTTATTTCTTTTATAAAAAAAAAATATTTTATGTTGTATTTTTGTAAACCACTCAGGGTTGGTGTATAGCTGCACTTTTTCCCCCCAAAGGGTTTAAATTAAAAAATATTTATTGTTTACATTTCTTTAAAAAAAAAAAAAGATGCTTGTAATCTAATTTGTAATGTAATAAAATGTTAAAATACTTATTTTGTCATTCACATTAATGCCCTATTGTGATAATAAAACTTCCTTAGTGTATGCTCTGTTTTAACCTGGTTGGAGTACAGAGATAAAGCCTCCTGTAATCTCCTGGATCCCTTCTAGACACCACACTTCATTCACAAGTGCATTATTAATATCATAACATGTTAGATCATTGACTTTAGGGTGAATTGATAGAGTATTACATGAATACAATGGAACCATGGTGAATTAAACAGTGTATTAATTATTATAATAAAATAAACTACCCAAAATAAGTCAGTCATTTTCAGTTTCTTTTTTTAATTAATATTTTCCATGAAGATGCAGTTGCCTACAAAATCACCCCAATCATTCTAGAATAATGAATTATTCTTAAATGGAGTTATTCAAGTCATCCTGTACATTTTCATATCGCAATATATAATCGCAGAAAAACAAAATATCGCAATGTCAGTTTTTTCCAATATCGTGCAGCCCTATTTTTAACCCATATGACTTGATGTTACTTCTGGTTCATTCATAACACTAGAAATAGATAAAGTCGAAGCACTGCGGGATACAGTACTCCACGCTGTCAGAAAGATACGGAGCACTGGTATTTAAATGAATGGGAGAAATTGGATAGCCAATTACTGCGATTGCAGAAAAGGAAGTCCCACATCACAGGTAAAAGAGCCAATCATCTTTTAGATAAAGACATTGCATGTCAGTCATCTCAAAAACGATATGAGCTGAAAAGCACAATCTAAGACACCATTGTTTTTAGATTTAACTTCTAATTTGAAATATGTTTTTGATCGAAATCTTGACTATCAGTTTTAAAGATTTCAGTTTTTCCCCATTAAAGTAGATATGAGCTGTACTTTTATGCTGCTTGTATCCATAGAAAACAGATGTCCGGGGGCATTCCAAAGATGAACGCAGAGTGGAACGACTTTCCTTGAAAGGGCTTTGATGCACTACAGTAAGCTCAGTCATTTACTGCTCATTCTGGGAAATGTAGTTGGTCATCCCGGTATTCTATGCTAACAAAAAATATCCACACTGTGCACCCTCAAACTGCTGAATAAGCAATATTACAATATTATTGTTAGGCTATGTTCCGAATTGCATACTAAGACTAACTATTTTGCTTACTCAAAAGTTGACAGCCTATACTGAAAACAGAAGTGAAGTATGTAAAAAAAAAAACAGATAATCAGAAAAGAGAAACTGAAAGTTTGCTGGGACTGGGAGCACAACACACACAAACAGAACTCCACCCAAAAGAACTGTGATTCAACTGATAATAAAAAGTTAATGATCTCACCCGATCCTGTTCATGGGGTAGCAGACGCACTGGTGGCAGAGAATCCAGAGATACACAACCAGTCCCGTCATTATGAGAACTTCTGCTAACCAAACGGAAGAGCGGGCCTAGCTTTACCACCCGCCCATGAGCGACAGCCCTCTTCAGGGCCAGCCGGAGCTGCTGGTGGAAAAGACCTGGCCCCATAGAGCCACTGCCAGACAGAAAACCAGCAACATCAGCCTGGCATTTCAGAAAGCGTTCAATGCTCTTTAAAGAAGATCCGCCAGGCTCGTGAAGCCCTTCCAGAGAGCGCTTGATTAGTTTGTTCCAGTCCAGACTAGGTTTTTTGGTGGAGCTGGAGGTGCTGGAACTCCCTCCTCCACCTCCTCCCGCCCTGGGCTTCGGGAACGCCAAACGTCCAGGGTTATCGGGGTCCTTGTAAGAGTTAAGCCCTTTGTTGGACACCTTGAGTATAGAGCCATCTTTAACACTGAGCTCAAGGTGCTCCAGGACAGTCTTGCGGTCAAGCCCATGGGACATTGACACAGCATTGCAGATGCGCTCTTCAGACGGCCGTTGCTTTTGCTTTTTAACCTTTTTGATGGCTTCCAATATCCAGGTGGTGTACAACGGGTTGGCCAGCTTCACCATGGTTGCTGCGATACCGCTAGGCCACAGCCCAACACACTCTTACAACCTTTAGGAAGCACCCAGTGGCCTCAGCCCTGGCGCTGCCTTGTCCTCCACCTCCTCCTCGTTTTTCGACTAAGAGGCTATCCTTTGTCCCGGGGTGGTGCAGAAAGTCTCACTGTGCCCAAGCAGAAGCTGTTAGAGAGGGAGCCGGTCACCATAGCATAGGCTCCCTAAATCCCCCCCCAACCTAAAACAGATCCCCTTCTCCCAGTAACCCTTCTGCTTGAAGGGTGGATACACCAAAGCAAAGGAGGACGGTATGCAACAGGCAGACACAGCAATTACTCCAAAGTGAAAACAAAATTGCAAAACACTGTTTCCATATAGGCCAGCTGAAAAGAGCCTTTGGTGTCTCAAAAACAGTGAGTCCGGTAGAATCCTTAGTTCCAGTGCTTAGTGTTATCCGTTTAGATGGAGCATCTTTGTGAAGAATTAAAAGGAATTGCTTTGGGGACTAAAGCAGATGGATATCCGTTTCTTCTGCTGGGGAAATAAAAACCTTCAAGTGTGAGAATATCAGACAATAGTCCAATCCTTCATCTCAGCTCCTAGCTCAGCTGGGAAAGGTGGTCCACAACAGAATCCTCAGTCCAGGAAGCAATGTAGGCTCAACATCAGTCTACTAAACCTTCTTTAGAAGCTCCTGCAACATGCACACAAAGACAAAAGGATTAGAGTAAGAATCAAAGTAATACACCATTCAACCAATAAATACATATGTAGCAATGGTGAAGCATAAAATAAAATTGCAAAAGACAGAAAAGTTAAGGGCAGATGTCACAAAACCTTCAATAAATGACAATATGAGGGTCTACTGCACAACAGCAATGAACTAGAACTTTACAATATGCTTCAGAAAAGTGTGACAAGAGCAAGAGGCAAATTTTCTGCATTCAGACATACAATCAAACAGGCTTCAGTGAGTACAAGCTAAAGCAAAAACTACCTAATAACAACCATGCAGACATTATAAACAAAATCAAAACAATATGCCACCACAAGACACCCCATGAAAAGCGTAACAGTTCCAAACATTTAAAATAGCTTATTGCATTTATAACAATAAATGATTATTCTGAATAGCCTTATGCGAAGGATGACTGACGTTTTATATAACACTGTTTATATGCAACCCTGTCTATAAAAAATAAATGAATGGTCAAAACATAAAATGTTTATTTTGTAACTCAATGACTATTATTACTTTAGATTTGTCATGTGGACACTTATAGTAGGACATTATTTTGATATTAGGAGTTTATCAAACTGTTGTACAAGAAAAAGCTAGCCAAAAATGTCAACACAAAGCTAGAAGTAAACAAACATATCAACCTAAAACCAAAACAACACAGCTTGGAAAATGTAAACAACATTAGGCTACAAACAGCAATTTGAATGCTTTAACGCTTGTAAATATTTGCATTAAGGGTTATTAAGGGTATGATTTGGCTTTCCACACAATGTAAACTAAAAGAGTATGTTGTAAGCTCCCACGCGATCCAAAACACAGCAACGTGCAGCTGAAGAGGACAATGTTGCCTCCATACCGCTCCGTCCCGCTGTTCTCAAACCAGCGCCTGCGATTTAAAACACTTAATACTTGACGAATATTTTTCAGTTTGTTCCAACCTGATATTACGTTAAGAAACACCGCGGCCAAACCAAACACACAATGCCCCGTAACCACTGACTACCGCGCTTCAGCCGTTAAAAAAGAACGCCAGGATTCCTTCCCTCCCTCGCGCCAACGTTTGACACGGCGCGCGGCCCCAACCTCTGCCACGGATAAGCGTTAAAAAAAAATCCTCACGCGGGATGTTCGACTGCTCATTAGCGCTCCTTCCACCATTTCATTCCCAGCTAACTGTTAACCATCATCCCTAACCAACCGGACAGCCTGCGGTAGTGGCGGAGGAGACGCGGCCCGCCGAGGGAAGTAGTTAGGCCTCGGCTAGCTCGCTCACTCCCCCCCGATTCCCTCCCCCCTCATTCCCTCTACCTACATTCTCCTTCCCTGAAAGACAGAAGCACGTTCAGTCCAGCTCGGACTAGCAAGCATTTAAAACCTAGCATCTGTTTATGTACTACTCACCGGAATCTCGGGTCGAGTGGTTGAGGAGAATGTGCCAGAATGCGTTTGAAACACAGACATCAACAAGCCAGAAAAATGCAGCCAGAGACCAGTGGCTCCAGAGCTGACGCCATCTTTGAGTGAAACAGGAGCTTTGCTGGTGGGGGAGGGGGGAACAGTCGGCGCTAGGGAGCGTCTGCATCGTGCGAATCAGAGTCGGAGAGGGATGGGAAAAGAAAGGGACTGCAGCGGGAGGAGAGAGAGAGGGAGGTGGGTGTGTGTGTTGGGGGGGTGGTACGGCTGCATATCTGAAGGGCGAATGTCCGTTGCTTGTGCGTGAAATGGAAGAAAGGGACAGATGGTAAAGCGGAAAAGAAGAAAAGGTGCGCTCTCTCGCACGTAGCGATGTGACTCTTAGGGAACGTCTGGATTTTGTTGTCGCGATTAGAAATCAAAGCAACGGAGTGTGGTTTTAATGTTAGAGGGTATTTTAAGATCAAAGACAGCATCTATCCACATCTCCCATCGTTGTTCAGCATTGCATTGTAGCCATTCTGCTGTTTTCGTGTAAGCTATGAACCACTGGATGATGCCTGTTTTTATTTGAAATTTTAATGCAATTGAATAATAATAATAATATTATATATTATATATATAGAAATGGCTTTTGCGCTCTCATATATATATATATATATATATGAGAGCGCAAAAGCCAGTAGTTTTATGACAAAGCAAATGTTTTTTCGCGCGCTCTCTCTCTCTCTCTCTCTCTCTCTCTCTCACTACTAGAGAGGATTATGTAAATTTCCCGCAGTGCTGTATGAGCCCGTGATGACAGGTGACCCGCACACCTTTCCCTCCAGTGTTGCACACGAGGAAGGCAGCGATGTTTTCAATTTAACACCCACTCGAGAAATGTGAATCCGTTGCTATAGTGCCATCAGTAGTCAATAGAATATTTATGATATGACGTAGTTGCATTGTTATTGCTGTTATGTTTGAGCTGCGTGAATACATTAATATTATGAATTCAATGATATTCATCCTTATATAATTACTATCATTACTTTACTATTGAGGACATGTTCTAAAATAAAGGATTTTTTTATTTATTTTTTTTGAGGAAGGAAAACATTAATGACAATAAGGAAAGATTAGCCTATAATAATAATTTTGGAATATCGACATTTTATTTGCTCTTTTATTTGCATTTTTTTATTCATTATTTATTTAATTTTCACATCCCAATAACTATGTTATGACATGTGTGTTCATTTGTTATTAAATGGAGCATCATATAGCCAATCAAAGCCATTTCTATTAAAATAGTTGGGTTTACCTTGTATTTTAAATGTAAAACAAGCCCAATATGTACAGAATCCTTTCATTTCCTTACCTACTTTTAGACTACATGGTAGCAAAAGGGTTCAAGTTAACTGTAGTCATACTTTACCACATCAGAGTGGATCCCCCGTAGCTCACCTGTAACATACTCATCCAGATATTTTTACACAACAGAAGTTAGGAATGTTGCAGTCATTTCTGTCATTTCTGTACACATATGTTATAATGATGAAGGAAACAGCTTTGTGTGGTCAAACAATATCAAGCTTTATTGTTAAGAATGAACTGCTCTCCAGTTGGATTCATTTAAAGCTCATTCTTCCTCCAGCAACAATTAGAGAACGATCACAATTAGCCATTGGTGATCATTTTTAATAGCAGCAGTTTTTAAAAATACATTCAATTACTTGCAGTGCCTAGAGATATCACAGAAAAAAGCCAAAGTAAGCATTTAAATGGATAGTTTACCCAAATATGAAAATAATTTTGTAACTTGTTACTCACAATAATGCCATCACAGATATGACTTTCTTTCTTCTGCAGACAACAAAGATTTTTAAGAAGAATATCTCAGCTCTGTAGATCCATTTTATGCAAGTAAACGGTGACAGAACTTTGAAGCTCCAACAAGCACATAAAGGCAGCATAAAAGTTATCCATATGACTCTAATGGTTAAATCCAGATCTTCATAAGTGAAAGGATAGGTGTGAAACAGATCTATATTAAATTCCTTTTTTACTATATATATCCACTTTCATTTCACTTCCACATTCTTTTGTTTTTGGTGATTCACCTTCTTTTTGCATGTCACAACCTACTGGGCAGGGAGAATAATTTAGTGAAAAAGGACTTAAATATTGACCTGTTTCTCACCCACAACTATCATATTGCTTCTGAAGACATGCATTTTACATCTGAAGTCGTATAGATTACTTTTATGCTGCATTTATATGCTTTTTGGTGTTCTGGCCACCATTCACTTGCATTGTATGGACCTACAGAGCTGAGATATTCTTCTGAAATCATAGTTTGTGTTCAGCAGAAGGAAGAAAGAAAGTCATACACATCTGGGATGGCATGAGAGTGAGTAAATGATAATAGAATTTAATTTTTTGGGTGAACTATCCCTTTAACAAACCATTAAATACTCCCTCCACCTTTTTCTTTCTTTCTTTTTTCTTTCTTTCTAGTATAGCTCTCAAAAAGCCTATGCTATCAGAGAAGATGCCCTTAAGAATACAGATGGGTGCATGGAAGGAGTTCGGATTTTGCCTGCCTTATCTCTTATTTTTGTCTCTCTCTCCTATCTATAGCTGTTGGGAAGATAGCTTTGCTATTTTAATTATCCTATAAGATCTTAGGTCGTTTATATGTTGCTAAATGAGAGTTTATAGGGAAGATGAAAATGAGGAAGAGACTCAATTGACTTTGCGAGCTTTGAACTTCCCAAAAAGAGGTTCAGAGTGTGATAAATCTTCAACATGCTTCTCACGTGGAACCAGACTTGTTTAAATGAAAAGGTCATATTTCTGTAAGGTCTCTAAGAATGTAACATTGCATTTCGTGTTACATTCTTATATTGTATATTAAACATATATTTCTGACTTCTCCCTTGCAATCTATTATTCTGTTTCAAATAATACTAATAAGTTTATTTCAATATAGTATGTTTGACTAATATAATTCTACTGATTTAATAAATATCTATTTCACATGGTTTAACTATTGGGATTGTTATGAAGGCACAGTGTTTGCTTTTTCATCTGAACTGCTTTCAGTAAATAATAAATGTTAAAAAAAAAAAAATTAGGATTTTTTTTTTTAAATTCTTGCCAATTTGTGCGCTAGTGTTACTCAAGAGTTGTTATAACTCATTCAGAGTACCATTATACCAGATTAAAGATTGGATTGGCGTTAGCATTTGTTTGAAACTTTAATCACAATTTTGTGTCTGCTTATATTTGGCAATATATTTATAGGCTTGCCAAAGTGCTGTTAATCACATAATCAACAAACTAATAAAAAATGTTTAGCAATTGCTCAGAGTATAGAGGTTGCTGTGCGCTGTTTGTCTCTAGAGTAATCTTTGCTCATCCTGATATTCTGTTTGCATTGTGACAGATAATGTAGATGCTTAGCATGTCACATGAAATGACTCCTCAGTTTTGTCCTTTAAGTATTTGAACTAATCCTAAAGACAGTATTTAAAGTCCTTTCACTATTTGTACTAATGTTGGTGAAATGTGTGAAAACAACTTCATGTTAACATTCTCAAGCATGCATGGAGGGGGTGGTGGACTGTCATGTTCAGTACAGGTACTGTCACTATAGAAACACATACATATAAAAATAAATAAAGCTGTACTATGAGGAGGTAGCAAAGGCATCTGACAGGACTTTCATAACACTTTGCGTGCAAGCTGTAGTTGAACTGCAGCACAGACACTTATAAAGATCATCACGGCATAATTAAAAATGTTTGTTAAGCAGTTGAGCAAATCTCATTGGTTAACAAAAGGTGTTAACTATGATCAAAGCTTGAAGAACATACATACACTATTTAGCAGAAATAAAAAGAGCAACAAAACAGTTTCTGCTGTATGAATGCAACTGGTATTAAAATGTATTATTCAATAAAAAAATTTTTTTTAAATCATACACTGCAAAATTCCTCTGACCCCTGCCATTGTGTATTTTGTATAAAATGGCACCAGAATTTAGCTGTCCCTACACTGACCACCCCCCCCCCCCCCTCCCCTCCCCTCCCCTATCTTTCTCTCTCTCTCACACACACACATACACACACACACACATATATATATATATATACTAAATTTAGTTCAGTAGTCCTGAAGGGTGTGGAACTTAGAGCTCGAGCGGAACCACATGCTCGAGCCCCTCCTTTATGGACAGCAAGGCAAATTTGTTTACCGTTAACAACCTGCTTACCATTTCTACTTCAGGAGCTAAGTGGACATGCAAACTCATTAATTGATTTTGGGTGAGAACAGAACTTAATGTAGCTCCTTCACTGTACATCTTGTCATTGTAGTGGCTTGTAGTTTTATTTTGGTCTGTTCTCACCCAGAACCGACTGGATTGCTTCAGAAGACAACTTTTATGCTGCCTTTATGTGATTTATAGAGCTTCAAAGTTTTGGTCACCAGAATTGTAATTTTTGGGTGAACTATTCCTTTACATGATATACAATTATTGCAAGCTACTATTGCTAAGCTTTTTGAAATTGCATAGCCTACAAAAGTAGTCTAAAAAAGCTATTTGACTTTTGGATGTTACTTGAAAACGAAAGTTTATTAAAGGCAGAGCAAGTTATTACATTTTGATGAAAGATTATGAATGCAAACAAACAAACTTCAATAATATTCAAATAAAGTAGAAAGTAACTGTGCAATTTAATTTTAATTAGTGAAGTTGATTATAACTTCACAACAACCTTCATAACATTAAGTTAACCTGCATTAAATCATAACAACCCTGTTGTTGAGCACCTGAAATAACCCTCCTTCAGTTAAAGCAGTGTTATCTCCCAACTGAAGTCAACTCATGTCTACAGTGGGTCATTGAGAAAGAAAGAAATTCTGTAGAAGGGGGTTGGAGTGGATGATGACAGTCATGTCATCCGTGGAACCAGTCATTACTGCTTTTGTCTGTGTGAACCAGCCAGCTTCCTGCTCCAGTCCAGTCCCACACCAGTGCTCTCTATTTCTCCATAAAACTCACTTCTCCCATCCTGGAATGGACTGATGCATACAAAGGAAAATTTCCTGAAAGACTATTTCCTGAAAGAGTCCCTCACACACTTTAACTAACCTACTGTTGATTCTCATTTAATGCAAATAGGGATGTCCCGATTCATATACTAGTATCAGATATCCGGTCCGATATCTCGCTCATGTACTTTCAATTGTACTAGAAAGAAAATGCCCTGATACTAAATACCGATAGGTACCGTCTGACAGACGAATGTCATTGTGTAAACATTCAGCGCACAAATTAAAATGGCTATATATAATAGTGTGATTATTAAATCACAAATGCTGTGGTTTAATTCAATAAATATAGTCTTCATGTGCTGCGCACATCAAAGTGAATGTGTGAAGCCGGCTGCTCATACACTGAAAACACCACATCAGGAGCATCACACTTGTGTGCAGTAAATGACAGTGAGCAGAGCGCACATTCACCTTGAAGCTTTCAGCACATACAGACTATATATATATTTTTTGAAGGGCTTTCCATCAAAATAAAAGCTAAATTTAAATGAAGGGGAAAAAAAATGACAAAAAAATATATCACTACTGTGTAGTTATGTATTGCTCTCTGTGGTTAGAATAATAATAATACATTTATAAGGATTGTATTATATTCAAGCCAAATGTCACATCTGTGATGCTCTGCTGTGCAGCTCTGTGCAGCTCTGCTTTCTTTGACCAAAATATCCCCAATGTTGTATTTAGGTTGTGCTGTGAAGATCTGTATAAAAGTACTTCTTATGATAAAAAAAAGTGCAATATTTTGTTGTAAATTCATTTTTCTATTTTTGTTTTATTAAAGTTGAAATATATTAATTTAATTAGACACACTTTTGATGATAAAATTTAATTAAACTGTCATATGGAATTCAGAAAAAATAAACCAGACAACATAGAATTTGTGATGGAATAAAGCGAAATTTGGAAAAAATTAAATAAAGTGGATTTCATAGGGCCCAACATGTTAACATGCAGAGATGCTTCTGTTTATGAATACACCTCCCCCTTCCATATGCACAAAAAACAAAACAAAAAAAACCTATTGATAGACAGTCTTTAAATATAGGTTTTTATTATGTTTTTGTTTAATTAAATTTTTGGCAATTTTTGACAATGTAAGGGTTAAAAATTTTACTTAACTAGCTCCGCCTCTGAAACTAATTTAACTGAAATTTAATTTTGGCTGACTTCATCTTGGCCACATGGGTGGGAAAAATATAAGCCACCTCCATGCCAAAATGTTCACGACTGGAGTCGTGAGAATTACTTTGATGCTGCCTAATATGCTTTTTGGACTGTCAAAAATCGGTGTCCATTCTCTTGCATTGGATGAAGCTAAAAACCTGGGATACTTTCGATACTGATGAAGAAAGAAGGTCATATACATCTCAGATGGCCTGAGGGTGAGTAAATTATCAGGAAATTTTCATTTTTGTGTGAACTATTCCTTTCAGCAAGGTTCATTATGGTACAATTACAAAACATTCCCGGCCATGGATTTTCGAAGCATAGGATGACAGGTGAGTACTCATTCATATTTCTGAGTAAAGTGCTACATGATTTGTTAGGGTTAGGTTTAGGAATAGGGTTAAGGTTAGGTTATTGTTTCACTGACCATTCAGAGAGTGCATTACTGAATTGTCCAATCAGGTATCACTTTCATCTCTACAATTAGCTGCAAACCTGCTTTCAGGTCTGTATTCTAGTATGGACATGGAAATTATCCATCAAACAGTCACATCTCCATATTTTTCCTTAAATTTCATTCAGAAATACAGTAAATAACATTACAGATGTAAAATGAGTTGCAAATGCCACTCATGTTTACTTTAAATGCTGGTCTTGTCCACCAGTTCAAAATGGGCTCTTGAAACTGATGTCTGGCCTATACAGTGCTTGAAACATCTCTACCTCTCTTTCAAGTCAACTGAAACACATCTACCTCATTCAAAACTTTAAAGGTTTTTTCAGCTGAAAGCCCCAATAAGCAGAGAGCAACTTCGCAGAGATCTCACCTGTTTTCCCTT
Organism: Moxostoma hubbsi; assembly: GCA_032164185.1. NCBI lineage: Eukaryota > Metazoa > Chordata > Actinopteri > Cypriniformes > Catostomidae > Moxostoma > Moxostoma hubbsi. Next base: position 14,947,002 of record JAVLUX010000215.1, on the reverse strand, counting down.
TACAATCCCTCAAGAGCGTAGAAGAGCTCTACTGATTCAGTCATGAGTGTACTTCGGTCAGCCTGTAGAACCGGTATCCGTGTCCGTTTGTGCAGTAACTGTAGAACATGTCGAATTAAATGTTTTACACAGTGATATTCAGAGGTTACTGTTAAGGACAATATCACTATTAGTATTGCTAATACTTAGCGTTAAGGATTTGAACAGACCCATAACTATAAGTATTAAACTTTGATGTCAAATATACACAATTTTTGCCATAGACATGAATGATCCCTCAAATTGTGTGGCTTACTGAGGAGAGGTGTGTATTACTTTTCTAAGAGATCTGACTATGACATTGCCTAGTGAACAATGAAATGGGTAACAATCTAGGGATCAGAATGTCATAAAGACTTGGGTGTGGGCTCTTTTGATTTGGGCCAGAAAGGATTAACAAAGAAACCTCCAAGAAATCCTAGCAACCACGCAGAACACCCTAGAATTTGTTCAACAACACACTAAAAACCATTCAGAAAATCTATCAACCATATTTCAACACACTAACAACCACTAATTGTCACAGTCTGGCCTGACTGTGCCTCCTCTGACTGTCAGTTTGTCTTGTCTGAGAGTTTTCCTGTGTTGGTTTTGTCTCTCTCTCCCTCTTGTGTTTTGCAGGTGCCATGTGGAGAACGCCAGCTCCGTTACCCAGACAACAGCTTGTTCTCCAATTATCCCATCATTGGTGGCACCTGCTCCCTGTCAACCCACTCCTTTCTTAAGCACCCCTTGTGTTGAGTCCTGTGTTGAATCGTGTGTTGTTCATGCTGCCAAATGTTTGTCTCCAGTCAGTTAGTTACTGACCCTGTTATTAACTTCAATCAGTTTCTGGTTTATTTTAGTTTTTCAAGTTTATCGATCTGTTTCTGTTTTCCCCCCCTCACGGTTGTTTTGGTTTGTACTCATTGTTATTGTAAATAAAGCCCATATCCTTGCCTCCCTGCATTTGGGTTCTGCCTTGCTCTCTTAGTCATGACAGAACAATTCAACCAAAAATGGACCCAGCAGAGGCAATGGGCAATTTTTTTTATCCCGCTCCAGCCTGAAAGGAACCGGACTCTCAAAGTACCACCCAGCTCAACTACACCATGGCCATCTAACGGCTGTGGTTTTAGTGTTTTCAATATGGAGCTGGTCATTGAGGCCCACAGGTGGTGCTTTGATGTGACCCAGTTAAATCAGCTCTTCCTTTCGGGCTTCCATTGTGGTGCTAAACAAGATTTTAGTTTTTATCCTTTTGGGATCGGGTGGACGATGTCTGCCATCTTGCAGAAGTGGAGATCATGCTTCAGAGACTGAGCTCCAGATCCAAGGACACCTCCCAGCCCACGCCCTGTTCCCCCCTGGCACTTCTCAAGCTTCACATCGCTGTAGGAAGAGGAAGCTTGCGGCTGACCATCAGGAGGCGGAGGAGCCCACTGGTGACCACCATGAGGCAGAGGACCCTGCTGCAGACCGCCAGGAGATGGTGGAGCTCACTTCTGAACTCCAGGGGGCGGAGGGGCATGCTGCAGACCGCCAAGAGTCGGAGGGGCTCACTACTTACTGCCAGGAGGTGGAGAAGCCAACTTGTGACCACCAGGTGGCACCAGGAGACCAGCGCTCATGGACACTGAGGCCGTTCCACAGTCGCCGCCGGCACTCAGGGCCACGGAAGCTGTTCACAAGTTGCTGCAAGTGCTCACAGCCATGGAGGCTGTTTCCCAGCCACTGCCAGTGGACAAGGCCATGAAGACCATTCCCCAGTTGCTGCCAGCACCTCCGGTCCAGTTCCCTGCGGTCTTTTCCCCAGCGGTCATCGACCAGTCTGTCCAGACTTCTGTGGCCTCCCTGCTTGATCTCGTCCAATTCCCTGCCGCCCAGTCTTCTGACCCCTGTCCAGTGGCCCCTGTGACCATCGACATGGTCATCCTCAAATCTGACCAGTCTCCTATGGCCATCAACGTGGCATTCCCAGGCCCATCCAGTTCCCTGTGGTCATCAATGATTCAGTCCAGTCCCCTGTGGCCACCATCTGGACTGTCCAGTTACCACTGGCCACTTTCCAGTCTACCCAGCTTCCAGAATCTGCCAAAGACTAGCTTGTTCTGCCCCCTGCTCCGAGACAGCATGACCTCAGGCCTCCTACCTGGCCACCAGACCCTGTCCCAATGCTGAGTCCTCTGCCCTGACCATCTGAGCCTGTTCCCTTCCTCAGGCCTTCTCCCTGGCCACCAGACCTTGCTCCTTCCCCCCAGGTCGGCTGACTCTGTGTCTGTCCTGAGGCCTCCTTCCAGGCCGCCAGACCTCGCCCCCTTCCTCAGGCAGCCAGACCTGCTCATTTCTAAATTCCCTTCCTGGTCTGTCTGACCCCGCCACTAACTTAGAGCCACCCTTATGGTTTCCCCCACCCTCCCCACAATGGATGGTACCTTCTGTGTCTCCATCTAGACTTAGTCTGTGAGTATGTCAGTGTTGTTCGGTCTTGTCATCTGTTTGATGTTCCATTTTTTGGACACCACGTGGCATCCCTTTCAGGGGGTAGAGTCAAGATCCAGGAGGCATTAGTCAGGGGAGGGGTACTGTCACAGTCTGGCCTGACTGTGCCTCCTCTGACTCTGAGTCTTATCTGAGTGTTTTCCTGTGTTGGTTTTGTCTCTCTCTTCCTCTTGTGTTTTGCAGGTGCCATGTGGAGAACGCCATCTCTGTTACCCAGACAACAGCTCGTTCTCCAATTATCCCATCATCAGCGGCACCTGCTCACTATCATCACGTTCCCTTCTTAAGCTTCCCTTGTGTTGAGTCTTGTTGGTTCCTGTTCCTATTCCTGTTATTAACTTAAGTCAGTTTCTGGTTTATTTGAGTTTTTCAGGTTTATCAATCTGTTTCTGTTTTCCCTCCTTGCAGGCGTTTTGGTTTGTACTTTTTGTTATTGTAAATAAAGCCTACATCCTTGCCTCCCTGTGTTTGGGTCCTGCCTTGCTCTCTTTGTCGTGACACTAAGGACAACCTGACAACTGCATTGCTAAGCCCTGGTAAATACCTACACCCTGGCATTGCAGAGCTGATTTTTGCATGGGCAAGAATCTCACTTTTCCTTAAATGAATGAAAAAAAATCTAGTTTAAAGTGAATATATAGTGTTATGTGGTCATAAACATGGAATTATGTTTAAAGAATTAATAGATTAAGTTTAGATAGAATTAGTCATACAATTGTACAATATAGAATATTGTCAGTATTAAGTAAATTACTTCTGAAATTTAATCTGGTACGGAAAACGAAGACTAATTAGGGCTGTTGATTTAATGTGTTAAGTCAGTGCAATTAATTATACAAAAAAAAAAATATGCATTAAAAAATTTGATCATTTAATCATGTCCCACCGTAATAAAGAATATTCTTACCATTGGGGCAATTCAATCTTGAAGTACTGTTTTTCACTAGGGGGAAGCAAGCAAAACTCCAGTTGTATAGGCAATGTACGCACAGCTGTACAGACAACAAACCAGTTCAGAATGGCATACTAACCATACAAATCCTACTACCTCTGCCATATCTATCAATGGCAGAAATAGTAACAATGGTATGGTAGTATGGCATTCTGAACTTGGCCCAACACTCAGGATTGCTTGAGACCAGCAACAGCTCAAGATAAGAACGCGTTTAAAAACACCTGGACAGTGTGCAATTACGAATACAGGGATCTCGAGATGTGTTTTTCTAAGTTTCAAACTATGATTAACTTGACACTTTGGTCTTTATGATGCGACACAACCAAAAGCAAGATGCTCTAGAAGTGTCAGTGTGATGCATGTGTACATTGATATGTTATTATAAAAGTTCTTATATCTCAAACAGATTGACAAATTCAATTGCAAAATGAATTGCTGTTGACTGTTTACCAATGATAGACTAATGTTTAATAACATTAAAATAAACATTATATTGCCTTCTAAAGCCACTTATTCTATTGTCTTACCAATTCTTATCATCTGCCACAATAATGTAATGCATTTTAATTATATTTACAATATATGTTATATTTATAATTATTGAAATATAATAATTTTATAATTATATATTGAACTATTGTTATTTGGGGGATTTCTCTGCAATGTTTATATATGCAATTAACTGCGATTAATCGTCATGTAATTAATTAGATTTTTTTAATTGATTGACAGCCCTAGTAATTATAATAACACAACTAAAATTGTAATCAGTAATGTAATCTTTGTTACATTTTTTGATTATCTAAACTGATTAATTTTGGATTACTTATTGCATGTTTTAATTCAAATAAAATATTGCGTATATTGAGTGCCAATTTAAACTCTTTCCAATTGACAACTCTCTCACACTTTGTGCAGTTCTTTAAATCAACACTGAATTAACCCTCCTGTGGTCTTCATAAATGAGCCTTACCTTGGTCACCCCGGTCAAAAACGTATAAAGCAAAGGTGTAACTTTTTTTTTTGAAAGATGATAATAATAAAAAAAATTCTTCCCTAAAGAAATAGCAATAAAAGCATGCACTTCTTTTGTGATTTTATGCTATTTTTATTTATTTACATGCAAATTTCTAAATGTTACCATTAATTTGCATATTTAAATAAGCACATTTACAGTATTAAACTTTAGTACAGTAAAAACCTACACTTCTGTAAATTGAAACATGAACAAAATTTAAGAATATGACATAAGTTAGAGGCAGATTGCTGCCCTCTGGTGAACAATATGACTTCATGTCGTGACAATAATAGCCAGTAGATGGCTGCAGTGTTCTATGCAGCCACCTACTGTGCAGTCTGTTTGCTTGTTGTAACCTAATTTTATATTTTATCACAAGTTATGCATTTGGATATATATTTAGACATTATCAAACTGTTATTAGTCAAGTTTAGCATTTTAAATTTGATTTGAAGTGTCAGTTTTCGCAGTTATCAGAAATTAACTGCAAAATTGTGAGAATAGAATATAAGAGTATAAAACAGAAGAATCAGAGTAAACATTTAGCAATTTAAATTTTCTGCAAACATTTTCAAGTCAGTAAGGTGCAAAGCAATAATAAATGCTTTTTATAAATGTATAAAAAGAACATACAGAAAACAATATAAAATCAGTAAGAACAGTCAAAAATTATGGTGTTGTGACAAATCACAAACTCTCTTAAAGTTGGAGGAGGCAGGAGCCGGGTAAACAATCCAAAATGTAAGACTTTTATTAAGAAAACTTTTGAGAGAGTGTTGTGAATTTATTTGCCCCTCCGGCTCGTCATCCTCACCCCGCCTCTTAGGGCCATCCTTCAGCCAGGCTCACGAAGGGAGTTTGACAAGTACCTCAGCAACACTGTTAGAGACCCAACCAGAGACCAAGAAGTAGGGCAAGGCGGAGGCGAGGAAAGACAGGTCAAGTTCGGCACCAGGACCAAGTGGTACAATCTATAAGGTTTACAAACAGTGCCCAAAGTTGCTACAATGGCTCTGAAAGATTATTTGGGTCATCTGGAGAAGAGGCAGGGCAGCACAGCAATGGAGATCTGCAGAAGGTGTATGGATTCATAAAGAGGAGGACTCCAATACATAAGTCAGTTCAGGATCATCTCTTTGCTCAGTGTGGAAGGAAAGATTTTCTTCAGTGTTTCTTCAATACATCAATGTATCAGTACAGAAAGGTGGCATTCCTGGTGTACCAGGTGGTTTAGAGCACACTGGAGTTGTCACACAGCTTCTCTGTGATGCCAATTAGAACAAAGGTGACCTGATGGTACTGTAGTTAGACCTAGCCAAAGCACATGTTTCTATGCTACACAAGCTTGTCCAGGAGACTCTGGAGAGACCTCATGTTTCGAAGATGAAAGACCTGATACAGGATTATTGCAGTGATTTTTCAGCCTGTGAGTCTCAGCAGGATCATCAGCATCAGACTGGCACAGACTGGAGGTTGGCATTATTACAGGCTGCACCATACCAGAGATGCTGTTTCCTCTGACAATGAATATGTTGGTGAAATCAGTGGAGCCACAATGCAGGGTCCCCAAGTCCAGGACAAGGATTCGCCAGCCACCAATCCAGGCATTTATAGACGATCTAACAGTGACTACTGAGTCAGTGCCTAGAGCTATATGGATCTTGAAGGTGCTGGAGAGATGAACAGGATGGGCCAGAATGAGATTCAAACCAGAGAAAACAAGAACCTTGGTGCTGAGAAGCCGAGTAAAACATCTTAAGCGGAGACAGGGCTTTTATACACAGCTCATGACTGGCAGCTGATGGTGGACCTCAGAAGGCAACTTAAGTACCCACAGCATGTTGCAAAAATCACTCTCAGGCCTGAGATTGTGCTGGTGTCAAAGGGAACCAAGAACACCTTGGGAAGAGAATATGGAGGAGGCTTACGAAAGGTAGAAAGAAAAGTATGAGAGCCTAGTCAGTGATTGCCATAGACAAGTTTTGAGGGCAAGGTGCTTCCCAGTAGAGGTTGGGTGCAGAGGTTTCACTGGGAAGTCCCTCTGCAGAACCAATACTGTACTTGGCATCACAGGAGAGAAGAAGAAGGGAGCCATCAGAAACAGCACCGAGGCAGCAGAAACAGCCTTGAGGTGGCTATGGATTAATTGCTGCTAGGGCAGAAGCTGAGGCCTGATCAACCTCAGCTGGGTCACCTGGGTGAGGGTGTCTGATGTTCGAAAGACCTGAAACACCTAATGACCTGAGGAAACATCTGCCCTACAAAAAAAGGCCTCCTGGCAGCCCAGTCAGATTTGTAGAAAAAACTAATCTCATTCTGAACAGTATTTCACTTTCAGTGAGTTAGTTTGCATTATATTTACAATAGGTAGAGGAAACTAGGAAATAAACCACATGTTCTTCACAGGGTCATATGACACAGGTCTATAGCAGGAGTCTGGTGTATATTTACAAGGCAGGATACACTGCAGACTACAATGCAACTTCTAAGACCTCTGTGCGTTCCTTTGTAACTTGTTTTGTGATGTCAGGATGAATTTGTTTCTCTAAAAACATTATAAATGTGTTGATTGTTGTTACCCTTGTCGTGTTTCATGTACCAAGTATTGTGGACTGTGCATGGCATTTTACATTATATGATTTTTTTCCTCATAAGTTTTAATGTGATGACTAAAATATTATATTATTAATTTAAGACAGCAAGCGTATCGTTTTCCATTTATAGAAATGTACATGAGATGCTCAGAATATCGAACAAATCTTTAAGTTTAAAATTAAATTGCTTAATTTTAATAAGTAATTGTTAAATATGTAATCTCTATATTTAATATATACAAATAATATGTAAAGTCATGACAGGTTGACTTTTTAATTTCAGTTAATTTACTTAAAATGAAGTGCATTAATTCAATTTTTAAAAAAAATAAAGCAAAATTCGACCTATTTGGAAATAAACAGCCACTTTCTCAAAAAAAAATAACGTAATTATTTGTCACAAAATGTGCCTTGGACTGTTTTGACAGTGACTGTTTTGAATTTCAATTCAGTAAATTCCACTTTCAATTCCAATTCAACTTCCTGTGGGGAGTTGCCAAATCAATTCAAACTGAACTCATGAAAGGGAGTTAATTCTGAATTTTGCACAACCCTGGAGGTTTGAACCCATGACCCTGGCGTTGCTAGCACCATACACTTTAAGCAACAGGATCTGGAACCTTTTGCACTTTAACTTGAATTTGAAATGACTACAAGTGTTATAATTGATCAGTTGATTTAGTCTCTAATTTCAAAGCTATATACCACAATGTCAAGATGCCTGAATTTGGCTCTTTTGTGCTATTTTGTTCAAAGACGTCCTTATTAGCGGTGCTCCCTAAAGCAATAATCATATTTCTTTTGCTTTTACTTAAAAATAAACATACATATTACTTTTGCTATCTGCTAATACATTTCTAAGGGGTCAGTATGATTTTCACCTCGTAAACTATAAGATGGGTAAACAAATCCAATAGATTTACATTGAAGGAGGGACCACAGCCATTAAGCAACCATCTAGTAAGTACCCAGAGTACCCTAGCAACCACATCGCAATACACTAAAAAACAATCAGAACACCTCAGCAACTTCATAGCAATGCCTTGTCAGCCACCAACTACACTGTATTGTGCAAGCACCATATGCAGTACATTAATTTCAGAAAATCTAAGTTAGAAATTACTGTGGTTTGATTTGTCTTATTCCTCCAGGTTGGAACTAACTTTATTTGTTTAGAGTTTTTACGACTGGACACGAAATGTCCGGGAAATATAGCATTATTTCGTTTGTTAGTGTAACAGTCAGATTCATGTAACACCATAACTGGTTTAGGCTATTTTCTCAGCTGTGGCTCTCTGAAATAAGAGCCTGCCAGTCTAATCACAATGGAATTGAAGTTTAGAGTCACTGAGAAGTGTCTTTAATTCAATAGTACAAATCCAAATATGATCATATCCTGACAGCAATAGCTGAAATGCATTACTACTGATTGTAGTTATTTATCATTCCTCTCTGTGAGTAAACAAAAAGCCGTAAATACGCAGGCACTGTCTCAAATTAAATCAAATCAGCTTCCACATCACACAGAAACTGAATTACTATGGATTATTGGATTATTGGATTATGTCCAGTTTCCAGGGTGCACAGAGATTTTTCCTTCATTATAGGAAAATCTGTCCTAAAGCAACAAACCAGACACTTAAGTGTTGCTTAAGGAATATTCCGGGTTCAATTCAAGTTAAGCTCAGTCGATGCATTTGTGGCATAATATTGATTACCACAACAATTATTAATTTGGACTTGTCCCTCCTTTTAGTAAAACTCTGGGTTATAGTGAAGCACTTACAATGAAAGTGAATGAGGGCCAATCTATAAACAATAAATACTCACTTCTTTAAAAGTATAGTCACAGGGCATAGACTGTATGTGTTTACGTGATTTTAGTTAAATAAAATCACTTAACTTTTCTGTGTAAAGTTATATCCAATTTTACAACTTGGTTGCCAACCCTAAAATGGACGTTAAAAATGGTGATTTAAAAAACTTTACAGTTCAAATGATACATGAGTTTTAAGAGAACAATTAGTGCTTTTGTAAAATTATAAGTTTAACATTTCTGTCTTCAAACCCTCCAGAAATTGGCCCCATTCACTTCTATTGTAAGTGGCTCAATATAACAGAATTTCTTGGCGAACATGAATTGGTGTCAGCACAGGGCCTTAACAACCAGATCACAGACAAATCACCACCAATATTCAGAATAGTAGATGATTAAATATTTTTCTTAAATTAAAAGTTCTTAAACTTTCACATTTGGTACCCCCCCCCCCCCCCCCCACAATCTTGAATATTTGGTTACATGCATAAGACAGCAGAAACGCACTATATGTGTTGGAGGCGTGGTGCTTGTGTTTGTTATGCAGGTTCGTGCATTACATTATTCAGTTAATATTGCATAATTATTTGAAAAAAAAAAAACATGTTAAATCCCTTGTGAATAGATTTTGCCCCACTTGCAGTGTAGACAGCTTATATATTGGGAGCAATCTAATTTTGTTACATTGTGTTGTGTCAACATGATCAGCTGAATGTGTTATGGCGAAACTTACACTGCCTAGCCAAAACAAAAAGTTGCCAATTGAATATAAATAAGCAGATACTTGAGAGCCTATGATTGGATCATTATTGCAGTGATTAATATGTTTCAGCTGGCAACAATTATTTTAAGCCTAACTGATGCAGTGTGTAGATTCTCATTTCTTAAACAACCATGTTGGAAGACGTATCCCGTCATCGTGGAAAATATGTTACTGTGTTTCAGAAGGGGCGAATTATTGGCCTGCATCAAGCAAAGAAATCAACTAAGGAGATTGCTGAAATGACTGGAATTGGGTTAAGAACTGTCCAATGCATTATTAAAACCTGGAAGGATAGTGGTGAACCGTCAGCATCACGTAAGAAATGTGGTCAGAAAAAATCTCTGATTGTGATCGGAGATCACTAAAATGATTAGTAGAACTCACTGCTATGTTTAATAATGAAAGAAAGAGCATTTCCACATGCATAATGTGGCAAGAAATGAGAGGATTGGGACTAAACAGCTGTGTGGCCACAAGAAAGCCACTTGTTAATGAGGCTAATCAGAAAAAACAACTTCAGTTTGCTAAGTAGAAAAAAGGTTGGACTGTGGAGCAATGGAAAAAGGTCATGTGGTCTGATGAGTCCAGAGTTTCCCTACTCCAAAGCGATGGGCACGTCAGTGTAAGAAGGGAAGCACACGAAGCGATGCACCCGTCATGCATAGTGCCCAATGTACAAGCCTCTGGAGGCAGTGTTATGATCTGGGGTTGCTTCAAGTGGTCAGGTCTAGGCACCGCAACATCATGCTGCAATAAAATGTAGTCAGCTGACAACCCGAATGTACTGAATGACCAGGTTATCCCATCAATGGATTTTTTCTTCCCTGACAGCACAGGCATATTCCAGGACAATAATGCCAAGATTCATTGGGCACAAACTATAAGAGTGGTTCAAGGAGCATAAGTAATCATTTTCCACCACAGAGTCCTGACCTTAACCCCATTGAAAGTCTTTGTGATGTGTTGGAGAAGACTTTATGGAGTGGTTTGTCTCTCCCGTCATCAATACAATATCTCGGCCAAAAATGAATGCAACTCTGGACGGAAATAAATGTTGTGACATTGCATAAGGTTGTCGAAACAATGCCACGATGAATGTACAGTAATCAAAGCTAATGGCGGTCCAACGAAATATCAGAGTATGCAACTTTGTTTTAAGCCAGCCAGCATCAGACATTATTGCATATTTTCAACTATGGCCACCTTTCCCTCTACCGCTACTAAGACACTGTTCTGGTCCTGTGGAAGCCAGGAAGTAATCACATTCAGAGGTTACATTTTCACTCCACTGATGGTTAGGTTTAGGTTGGGTTTTGTGTTAGGAGGTAGAGTTAATAAAATATGCATTCCTGTTGACTGTATTACATCATATACAACTAAAAAAACAAATGGCTCTTAACGCCTCTCTGTGGACATTTCACCTGGAAACTGAAGCTCACATGTGCGGACAAGTTTAACAAAACTGCTGCCACTGGGGGGGCAGTGATTTGAACATTGGTTTCTTATTTCAAAGAGTACTTTCAGGAAGAAAAACATTTGATTACAGAATGCACATTATTTGTAATGCATTACCACTACACTGTTTGTGTATCATCTCAATTCTTTCCTCTCTCTTCTATATCTATAATGTGGCAAAATCCCCCTTCAAAAAACTAACTATAGGCAACAGGCACTAATACTGCACTAACAAAACAAAACCACTGATATGTAGATATTGTCTGCAGCAGCTGTATAGCTTGCACAGTTCTCACATGGTCATCTCTGTACGGACTAAACAGTTCATAAATAATGGAGCAGGCAGCATGGGTTCTTCCTTTTACAGAAGTCTGTTCCAATGGAGACGAGATGAGCACATCCTCCTGTTCATTTCTCAGGCACTCACTCACAGGCCAAGGAATATAATTTGACATAAAGAGAGCACATTTCAAAGAGATAAACAGAGCACAGACTGGCAGCCCTGCTGTTTGAATCCTTTGGGCTGCTGGGAAACTAATGATAGGGGATATGGGCAGCAAACACAAAGTTGGCAAGTTCCTTCCAAACTTGTGTGCTCGATCACCAGTAGAGTAACAGATATTGCTTGTCTTGTTACCACTGCTCCCTTGAACAAGATTTTTAACCACATATTGCTCGCAGAGTGTCCCAGCAATCAGTGTATTTCAAGATTGATAAAAACAAGTGTGTCACGTAAATGTCAAGTAGGGCTAGAAATACTACGCAAGTAAGCAAATGCAGATGCCAATGCTTGGCCCATGAATTGCAAGATTTGTTATTATTCAGGATGCCAACTATAAACATTTTGATAGTTTAACTAACTTGGTCTGCAGGATTCTCTTCAAGCTGTTTCACCACCATGATAGTAGTTGACCTGAAAGAGATGTCCAAATGTCGAAGAAGACAGTTTATGCTAAAATGCATGCTATAGAGCACAACCATCTGGGAAGTAAAACTCCCATACATTATTTCCATAGACTAATTGATTTTCAACAATATGATAAACATTTAAAGACAGACCTAATGTGAGTTCTGAGGTTGTTCATCGATGGTATATGCCTTTATTGCTTTTATTGTTCAGAAATAGTGTTTAATAGCAGAATTCCTGGTGAACAACAATACTACCCAATACCCATGGTCCAGCAGAGAGAGATCCACCAATCAGAGAACCATGGCCAACAAAACCCACCAAACAAGTCCAACATCGACGACCCACTTCCATGACGCACTGTTAATGACACAATCAAGTCGGTCTTCCTACACCCTCAAACTACATATTGTGTATATTGGAATATTTTGCAGTACACTACACTGTATCAAATGTATTATATATTTCCATAATGTTTTTCGATTACATCATTCGCAATGCTTGATAGGACTGTAGTTCATGGCCTCTTGAAATACGGTAAGAACACAGTCTTACAGCTTTGTCTTTTTGTTTGATTTTCAAATAATTTTTAGCTTCAAATCAAAGTTTGTAATGTTTGTAATTCATCTTGAGCTGGTTGAATTGGTTCATGGCTTAGAACTCAATGGGCATGCGAGCGTCAGGACTGGACCCATGAACAGTGGTCCAATGAGTCCCGTTTTCTTTTACATCACGTGGATGGTCGTGCATGTGTGCGCCGTTTACTTGGGGAAGTGATGGCACCAGGATGCACTATGGGAAGACGACAAGGCAGTGGAGGGAGTGTGATGCTCTGGGCAAATTTCTGCTGGGAAACCTGGGTCCAGCTGTTCATGTGGATGTCAGTTTCACCCGTGCCACCTACCTAAACATCCTTGCATAATGGTACCATGATACGAGAAAGCACTGAGAAACACAGTTAAATTAAAGATTAACACAGCCAATGGTCAAAATGACCATATTATGCTCAGACTGTTATATTTTATTTACTCAAAATGTATACTTTTATAATAAATGAAATTAAAAGGTAATTTTTTTTTTAATTGACTAAAAGCCAGGTTTCCACCATTAAAAGGAAGTCAGAGACTCTGTGAAATAATGGTGGCGGACAATATCTATTGTCTACAAAAAATAATAAAGGAGCATGGACATGAGTTAATGCCAGATAACAAACTGTATAAAAGATGAGGGTCTGGACCAAGAGAGTCAGATCTCAGCTGACATCTCGGTTTTGTTGGTCTGCTCAATAAACTCTAACCTTTGATACCTGGAACTCCTGACTTCAGGAGTTTTCTTACTGAGAGGTAAGAAATGTTTTCGATGCTCCATGACTTGGTGCCAGAGACCACAGCACACCTTCAGGGGTCTTGTAGAGCCCATGCCTCAGCGGGTCGGCGCTGTTTTGGCGGCACGGGAGGTGATCATAATTACTTGGCTCATCGTTGTAATTGCGTAGAGTAGGTTTCGAGTCAAGTCAAATGAGTTTCACTGTAGATCTTGGTGCCAAAATAAAAACAAAAATGTAAATGTTATATTTCTTCAAATGTTTAAAGGGATAGTTCACCCAAAAATCTCCACTTTCACTTTCAGATGTGAAAGTGAAACCAAATATGTGCCGCATGTGACTCTCTGGTGTGAAAGTGAAAGTGGAGATTTGTAGTAAAAAAAGGACTTTCATTTTATCTGTTTCTCATCCACAACTATCATATAGCTTTTGAAGAACTGGATTTAACCACTGGAGTCATATGGTTTACTGTTATGCTGCTTTTGGACCATCAGATTTCTGGGCACCATTCACTTGCATTGAATGGACCAACGGAACTGAGGTATTCTCCAAAAAATCTTCATTTTTGAATACAATTCATACACTTCTGGGATGTCATGAGGGTGAGTAAATGATGAGAGAATTTTCATTTTTGGGTGAACTTTCCCTTTAAGTCACAAACATTAAGGGTAGCCTAAAACTCAAGCCCAACCTAAACTTTAATGACAGTTGGAAGCAACATTGAAACAGATTCTGAATAATTCAACAACATACAGATGACACTTGGAAAACATAAAAGCCCAGCTCCTATCAGCATGACACGTTTGACCTCAGATCACTTTAATCTAACTATTGTATGAGACACTCACCATCAATTTTACATAAGCTTTCTGTTAAGGATCTAGTTAAAGCATCACATTAGATAGAATTGATAGAAAGTGATAAGGGATCTGAAAATGATGCATTATTATCAATAACATATAAAGGAAGACAGAGACAGGAGCTAAAACCCTAGCACAGACGTAGGCGAGAAATTACGAGGCAGAACAAAGTGAAGAAGACTGAAGCTTAAAGAGATGAACTACATTTTCATTAGTCTCTCTCTCTCTCTCTCTCTCCAGCTGTCAGCTTGTTTTTTGTGGGGGTTGCCACGGTGACAAGAGGTCACATGTCTTAAGGGCCTCAAATTGGTCAAAGGAATCCATTGTTCTGGCACTAAGCCGTCTTTACTGGGCCTGCTGGATGGGGGAGATGGGTTTCCCTCCTTCACATCCCACAGTAAAAACATTTAGCACAATCATTTTAACCCCAACAGAGGCACATAAACAACTCATACCACCATGAGTGGTTTACGCTATGCATTTAGGGGAGCACATCTGCACCAAGAGTCAATGCGAGTCCATATTTAAATACATTATTTGTCTAATCAGTATCAATTAATTGATTTATTGTAAACGCCAGTTGAGTGAAAGGGCAAATGATAAATGAAACGCATAGTGTACACATCATAAAGTCACGTCAATTCACACCATTCAAAACTTCACAGCTACAATATCAAAGTCAAATTACAGCCATACTATGAGACCAAGGCATGAATTCTCACAGTTTTTGTCTTGTCTCATAGACTCACACAATAAAAAAAGCAAACGTGTGGTCGTCTTACACTCATTTACTCCACAAGATGGCAGTATTCAATAACTACAGTAAAATAATATAAAATTGCCCTAGAGCTAATCAGATTTAACAATTAATGAAATTTTACATGCTTTGAAGTAACAACAGAAAATCTTCAGCTGCATTGGGAGAAACTAAATGTGCATTGAAGTGATCAACCATATATACACCATATGTGTAAGGATCACTGAAAGTGAATTTGAAGTCTGACTACAGGACATAAATATTTAAACACGGTTGTGGTGCATCCCTCCCATAGCTACATTATAGCAGCATAACTGAAGATTGATTTGTGTAATATATAATGCACATAAAATAAAGACTGTGTTAGATGCTACAGTAAATATTTGAGTATTGACATTTTTGTGAATTATCCCATTATGTGGGATACTATGATATTGTAAAAGTAATTTACTGAATTTCATCCAAAAAGGTAATATTCCCTCTCAATTACTTGAAATGGCTTTAGAAACAGTACAATTATGGTGCAATTCAACAACTGTCAAAACAGCCCCAGTTTAAACCTCACTTTGTGAATTAGGTTTATGTTTCAATTTAACTTGGATACTAAAATTGATGTGAAGGCACATATCAGTTTACAAAGTACATTTCAATGAGAGTACTTTGTTTCTGTAACCTGTTGACAACATGTCCAATACATTATCACAACCCAAAAATCAAAAGAGAAATAAGTGATAAGTTTCTTAAAAAAAATACAGAATAAAATATTTTTTAAATATTATTATCAAGACAATTAAGCACATTTCCAGAAATAATTCTCAGTAATAAATAAAAACTGTAATATGAACAAATCCTATTCACATTATATAAATGTATTGGGAAAAAGATATACATTGATGAGCCAAAACATTATGACCACCTGCTGTGTGCCACCAAAACAGCACCGACCCCCGAGACTGTGACTCTGGCACCAAGACATTAGCAGCAGATCCTTCAAGTCCTGTAAGTTGCGAAGTGGAGCCACAATGGATCAGACTTCTTGGTCCAGCACATCCCACAGATGCTTAAGCGGATTTAAATCTGGGGAATTTGGAGGCCAAGGCAATACCTTGAACTCTTCCTCATGTTCCTCTAACCATTCTCGAACAATGTCTGCAGAGTGGCAGGGCGCATTATACTGCTGAAAGAAGCCACTGCCATCAAGGAATGCCATTGCCATGAAGGGGTGTACCTGGTCTGCAGCTGTTTAGGTAGATGGCACGTGTCAAATTGACATCCACTCGAATGTTCCAGCAGAACATTGCCAAAAACATCACACTACCTCCACCAGCTTGTCTTCCCACAGTGCATCCTGGTGCCATCACTTCCCAGGACCATATGATGTAAAAGAAAATGGGACTCATCGGACCAGGCAAGCTTCTTCCACTGCTCCAAGGTCCAGTTCCGGCCCTTGCGTGCCCATTGTAGGCACCTTCGATGGTGGACAGTGGTCTTCATGGGCACTCTGACCAGTTTGTGGCTACGCAGCAGGGTGCAGTGCACTGTGTGTTGTGACACATTCCTCCCGTAGCCATCATTAAACTTTTCTGTGATTTGTGCCACAGTAGACCTTTTGTCGGTTCGAACCAGATGGGATAGCCTTCATTGCCCTCGCACATCGATGAGCCATGGGTGCCCAACAACATGTCGCCGAATTGTGATTTGTCCCTCCTCGGACCACTGTCGGTAGGTACTCACCACTGCTGACAGGGAGTACCCCAAAAGACTTGCCATTTCAGTGATGTTCTGACCCAGTCATCTGGCCATAACAATTAGGCCTTTGTCAAAGTCGTTCAGGTCTTTACACCAACCCCATTCTCCTACAATCAACATGTCGACTACATGAATTGATTGTTTACTTACCATCTAATCTACACAGACCTTGACAAGTGGCCTTGATTGGAGATGATTAACAATATACACTTCACCTGTGAGTGTTTATAATGTTTTGGCTCATCTGTGTATTTAATCTTATTTTAAACTATTATGGTAGTATTTGTTGTGCTGCTGGATTTTTTAATTAAAATATTACTGTATTTTTTAGATTTCATTGAGATAACATTCAGGTGCATTACAGTAATAAGAAATTGTGGTAAAATTGTCTTACAAATATCACAATTGAGAAACTGGCCACACTTATAAACACACTCACTGGCCACTTTATTAGAAACACTAGACTAATACTAGGTAGGGCCTCCCTTTGCTCTCAAAACAGCCTAAATTCTTCATGGCATGGATTCCACTAGATGTTGGAAACATTCCTTTGAGATTCTGGTCTACGTTGACATGATTGCCGCAGATTTCTCAACCGTACATTCATGCTGCGAATCTCCCATTCTCCCACATCCAAAAGGTGTTCTGTTGGATTCAGATCCAGTGACTGGGAAGGCCACTGAAGAACAGAGAACTCATTGTAATGTTCATTAAACCAGTTTGAGGTGACGTGGTGCATTATGAGATGGTTAAATTGTGGCCATGAAGGATCCACATGGTCAGAAACAATACTCAAATAGGCTGCGGCATACAAGCCATTATTTATTTGTATTAACTGGCCCAAAGTGTGCCAAGAAAACATTACCCACACCACTACACCACCGCCACCAGCCTGGACTGTTGACACAAGGAAGGTTGGGTCCATGGATTCATGCTGTTGGCGCCAAATCCGGACCCTTTAATCTGTGTACCTCAGCACAAATCGAGACCAGGCTACTTTTTCCAGTCTTCAACTGTCCAGTTATATGGTGAGTCTATGCCCACTGCAGCCTCAACTTTTTGTTCTTGGCTAAAAGAAGTGGAACCCTACCTGGTTTTCTGCTGTCATAGCCCATCCACCACAAGGTTCAACATGTTGTGCAGATGCTATTCTGCTCACTTCTGTTGTACAAAGTGGATATCGGAGTTATCGTAGCCTTTTTGTCAGCTCGAATCAGTCTAGCCATTCTCTGTTGACCTCTCTCATCAACAAGACGTTTCCATCCCTAGAACTGCCACACACTGGATGTTTTTAGCACCATTTGGAGTGAACTCTAGAGCAGGGATAGGCAACTCTGATGGGGGCAAGGGCCAACATTTTTTCTCCTTTCTAACAAGGGGTCGGATTACAAATGCACACTCAACAATGTTCACCACTTTGCTAAATTTCCTCATTATTGTGGGTAATCTATGCACAACTAATGCAATGTTCTTTTAAAGACCATACTTATATTAAAATTTTTATAAAACAATATTTATAAAAACGAATATAATTATTTTGTAACTTGCGTTTTAACCAAAACATGCCGTTCACATGTACAAATTCATGTTCAATTGACAAATTGAAAATGAAATCCTTCAGATTTACATTTTCAAGAAAATTGATCTCATTTGCATGGTCTACATTTGCAACAGACAAACAGAAAACACTTTCAACCCCACCTCATAGGTATTAGTTAAAATCTAAAGATTATCATCAATAACAACACTGGATACAAGAGCATAACATTTCTGTGCATTAATACAAAACATTTTACCACCAGAACATACACGCACGGACCGAATAGTCCCGTGCGTCAGAGAACATTCTCACTATTCGCAAGACTTTTCAACAATCAGTCAGGCATCTCAATTGCGCATTTCTTAAAAGTTTCTCCCTCTTATAACAACTTTTTCGTTTCTCAGCATTAGATGTCTTTGGCGATTCCCACACCGTCACGGATTTCGTAATAACTTTTGATGCCTTTAACCCTTTACATCTGAGAGGAGAGCAGCTCTGGCACCAACAATCATGCCATGGTCAAAATCACTGCAATCAAATTTTCTCCCTATTCTGATGGTTGATGTGAGCATTAATTGAAGCTCCTGACCTGTATCTGCATGATATTAGGCATTGCAGCCAAACAATTGGCTGATTAGATAATTGCATGAATAACTAGGTGTAATTAAGTGCTCTGTGAGTGTAATTTCTATTGATTTGGGGGTGAAACACGACTCATGTAATACTTAAAGCAGGTCCAAAACTTGTAGTCGAAATGTTTTCACTGACAAGTGTGAATCACAAAAAGCGACTAGGAAACAAGTATATACATTTCGCAAGTATTTCTATTAAACTGTTGAAATGCAAAGCAGACACATTTACAGAAAAAGACCAATATTGACCAAACAAATCAGCATTGTCATTTACAGTACATAAATCAACATGATTAATCGCAGAAAAATCACCTCAACATCCACACAGCATCAGCAGAAAAGATTTAATGAGCAGAACTAATCTAGCAATTACAAAATCTTCTTAATAAGAGTTGAGTTTCAACAATCAAGATTAAAACAATAATAATAATAATAATAAAACGTGTTTTTTTTTTTTTTTTTTAAAGAAATTCATAAGATTAACTGTTTAATTTAACAAAGTTTAAAGGGACCGTTCACCCAAAAATCTAAATTCAGTCATAATTTCATCACTCTCACGTTGTTCGAAACCCACAGACTTTCTTCTTTGAAACACAAAAGAACTGACAATGAATGAACGGACAAACTCAGTCAACATTCACTTTCATTGGTTGGAAAAAAAATGTAATGAAAGTGAATGGTGACAGGCCATTCTGCCAAACGTTCCTTTTTGGTGTTCCATGCGAGAAAGTTATATGGGTTTGGAACAACATGTGGGTGAGTAAAATGAAGACACAACAAAACATTTTGGGTGAACTATCCTTTTAACAGGTGACTGACACATTCAGATCTCAGAGGTCAGCTAATCTCCCAGGTTTGGCGTTGGCTCCTCAGAGGTCTGAATAACAGGTGGTTCTGATACCCCACTGAGTCTACTGCGTGTCCTCCGCCGACTTGCCTTACTCAGCTCTGGAGAGGTGTGGTCCACCCAAGCCAGGCCAACAGCCTTGAGGTCAATACTCCTACGGTTCCTCAGGCTGCGTCGCACTGATCCTCGACTCTTCGCCACAGGCTTTAGGATGTCGTCAATGTTGAAGTCGATCTGCTGCCAGGGGGCCAAACCGGGCTCTGTGGGTCCAGTCTTACTCTCTGACAACTCTGTTTGATCAATCATATCTGATGGAACATTCATGTGTACTTCCTCTACCACATCAATCTTAACACAAGGACTTTTAAGGGTCTTTTGGATGAGTCTATGCCTTGGCGTCTTTTGCTCTGACTGTTCCGTGGGTGTATGTTCTCCAGTTGGTTCCATGGTTGGAGTCTCACGGCTTACTATAGTCTCAACTTCCTTGTTCTCGGAGTGCTCAGCTTCATGAAGTGGTGGTCCATCAGGATTTTCTTGGTTTATTGGGTCCAATCTGGCGGCTTCAGTTGTCTCTTGGCTTTCCATGTTGTGATCGGCCATTACACCTTCTAATGCTGTAGTGGAGCCAATGGCTGGGCTGCTCAGTCCATTTAACTTGACTGTGCCCGAGCTACGCCGTCGGCATGAAGGTCTCCTAGCGTTGCATTTGGATTTGTGAGCCTTTGAACCAGAGTCTTTTCTACATGCAGGACCCTGAGTGCTCTGCTTGTTATCATTGGCCAGGGTATCTTCTGATTTGGTGACAGCAACAGTCCCCAGATTTAGCATAGTATGAACAGCCTCGCTATGGGGAACGGTGCACGTTTGATTGAAGTCTTGCTCTCCATCTGCTTTAAGAGAATTGAGAACTTTAGAGTGCTTTTGAACAGCTGCTACAGATCTGTGTTCCCAAAGCAGAGTTGTTTTACTCTGGGTAGTAAATTTAATTTTAGAATCTTTTCAAAGCAATAGCTTGATGTCAACAAATCAAACATCATTGGTTCTTGCATGTCTCGAAACTAGGATTGGGTAAAAACATTGATTTTACGATGCATCACAATCTTCAATCGAACGATATTGAATCTTAAATCCCAAGAGCGATCTTATACTATATGCACAACTCTCTACAAAGTAAATCATATTTAGCATTTGAGACTAAATTTCATGCTATGCGACTAAATATGATTGGCAAGTGGCTGGTAATTGTTCAAATTTCACTCACAAGTGATTGAATAGTATTGTGGCGAATAAATTCAGTATCCTTTCACATGGTGTTGAGGTTAAAAAATTGGATTTGACTTGTTCATTGTAATGTCTGTCCAAAGACGAGATCCATGCAATCCATTTGTCACTAAATAATGTCTCTTCTAAAACACTTTCTGTCGTTTACAGTTAATAAAAAAAAACAACAAAACAAACTTTTAATTCTAATCACGAATTGCACTGATGTAAAGCCATTCGAAACTGCGTGTTTATTTACAGAACTTTCTTAAAGAGACAGTACCGATTTTAGCAAATGTTCTACGAATCAATATAAAATTACATTTACATAAAAAAAAAAATAAATGTAAATACATACACAATATAATATCATATTTACTGATGGAATACATGGATTTGTACAATTTTTAAAATTCGTATTTTCGTAATGTACCTAGTTAAAAGGCCCCCTGTATAATTAAAAGTAATGCTTGGGAGAGCATTTCATTAAAATATAAGCAAAATGGAAATTTTAACTGAAATATACCCATATGAATCGATATCGAATCGAGCGTGAATCGAAAAATCTGTATCAATACCCTGCCCTACTCAAAACCAAATGTCATCATGTCAAACCTGTGACATATGCATCATGAGAGCAGCAGCTGTGAATATTGCCCAGAATTTCAGGCTGATAATCACACAAAGCTGTCATTTGGCTTTAGAAGACTTAAGGCCCGGGTATACTTAATTTTTCCACGTTCCGGATCGGATCGCGCCCGGCTAACCATGTTGCCTTTCAGAGTATACTTTTTTGACCGCAAATGAATAGGAACGCATTCGACGCATGCGCACTATAACTCCTTTGTGACACTTTTTTTAATATGGTCAATGGCCAGTGCATGCGACATGCACAGACGAGGACCGCGTCCGCTGGTCAAGAAAATCTAGGCGACGCATGGTCAAGTCGCATGGCTGTGCTGATGCAATTTGCATCACAAATATGGTGCGCGGAGCGATCCAAAACGCAGACTCTCAGAGTACACTTTGGCTTTAAGAATATGATGCATGAGTTGAATGGGCTACTTTTATAGTGCTTTTTTTGGTTCTTCTTTGAGCTTATGAGGTGGTTATCACTAAGAATGGACAGTGAATGTAAGAGATCCATGTCAAGGTTCTTAAATGCATAATCATTCCACATCAAGTGGTTGAACTATAAATGCAAGACTTGGAAGGGTACCTGTTAGTTTTCCTGATTGGGTCTGTATTGGCGTGCTGTTGAGACTGATGGACGCGGTCTCAAATATGGGACTGAGCAAAGGGTTCTTAGAGGCATAGTCTCTTTTCCCATATAGAGAGCGATCCACGTCCTTATTGCCAAATCGCCTTTTAACCCCTGATGTCTTCTGAAAACATAAAATAAACAGCAGTGATGAACATGTACACATTTTACTCAAACGTGCTCAAAGGCTCTTGACATATGAATTCAAGGGATTGAAAATCTTACTGTATATACACATCAGATGGTAAGTCCAAGTCATATTAGTGTTATTATTTCAGGCTCAGTGTCAGTTTGATGCCAGCGTTAATATTATAAGCTTAAAAAGCGCTGACTCACAGGGACTCTTCACATGTCAGCTTTACTTGAAGCATAAATCCACTTTTTAAGCTTCCATACCTTCATCTTTCCTGAAGCAGATGTGGCTGCTGTACGAGAGCTTCTCCTTTTCCCCGGCTCACTGTCTACTGGTTGCTGGAACATGGGAACGGGTCATGATTATGGCTGGTCGATGTATCAAAAAAATGTACATCTTGATGGTTTTTACTTTTTTCGCCAATTAAAAACATTAAGTTTGAAATGCTGAATTTGAGAATGTTTCAAGAAACATCAAGAACGACTTGTTCAAAAATGGAAGTGCAGAAATCTGAACTTTTGTTAAAATGATCAAAATCACAAATTTGTTTTATTTGACAAGTGACCTAGAAACAGTATAATCTTAAATATTAAACTGAATATAAAACTTTAGTTTTAATATTTTCATGCAAGCAATAAGGAAAATCTACAGAAAGCTGGTCATTATTGCAAATAAACCCAGACAGAGTGACTTGAAATTACTATTACACAGCTACTTAAATTTAACCTGAATTTTTAATTTGATTCTCTTATGCAAGAAGGAAAAGTAGTAAATCTGATTCCTGGGGCTGATTATACATGGGGTCATGTATACAGTTGCATACAGTTTAGTGGTCATTACACAGAAGTTATTTAAGCATGTAAAAATTTAAGCATGTAAAAAAAAAAAAATATATATATATATATATATATATATATATTTTTTTTTTACCAACACACATTCAAACATCCGAATGAACTGTGCCAAAATAATCAAGTCAATGTATGATATTACCCCATTCATGATTGCAACCTTTTTTCCTAAATAATTAATTATTTTACAGTGGTCAAGGGTAATTTTGCCCTTCTAAAATAATCAGCTCTATCACTCAGACAGCCATTAAAAACAAACCTTCACAAACACTCAACTCCCTTCCATTAAACTTGCTGAGTTTCACACCACGATAGTTCAGATAAATAAATAATTGCACAGAGCTGGGAGCTGATCCGGGCAGAATTTCAACCCCTATAGCTCAGAAAGACATACCTTTCTTTTCCTAGTGTGTGAGCGAGTTGGTTTAGTGTTGGTGGCAGACTCCGACTTCAGATCAGCATCTGCTGCTAGAGAAGGGAGTGAGATATTATAAACTTATACATGTTAACACAAGAGCAGAGCCAAGAGAAGCCATTCTGTATAAATATACACATTTAAATGAATACAGTGGTACTAAATTGGTCTCCTTTCAGGACTCAGGATTTTAGATTGGAAATCAAGTGGCGACCCAACACACTAAAAACATGTTTATTGTAAAAATGTTATAAAAACGTTCTTAAAATCAAACATCAAATGCCTTAACCATTACGTCATAGATCCAACAATATGCAAAATTATTAACATAATAGAAGCTGGAACAGCCAAATATTGCACTGGTATTATCTGCATTGCCATGTGACAGATAAATCTTCGGCAAAAAGAAGAAAAAAAAAGAAGTTTTGATTGGACGCATGTGCATTAACAAAGATATGGGAGGGGCTTTTTCCTCTATTTTAATCATTCATGAGCCTTTTTATTTGGGTATCCTTACTATGCATGATTACGGTATATGGTTATTTACATTTTATTATTTGCATTCAGCATTTTTTCTTCAACGGTTGTCTGAGACCCTAACAGAACCAACCTGCAGCTGATTTCTGGGTCATGATCCACCAGTTGGGATCTCTCTCTGGCTTAATTGATGATGGCCAACTGTCTTTTTAAAGGGTTCATGACATGCCTTTTTAAATTATTTAAAAATGTTCCTTAAGGTTCATTTATAGTTTAAGTAAAGTTTTTGCACTAAAAAAAGTTTTACATTTGTAAAACATGATAATTTCCCACCCTCATTCTGACCTTCTGCCTGAAACACTCAGTTGTGGTGCTGCTTATCCTTTAACACTTTTCTAACACAGTAAATGCACACTTATTATGATAAGCTTTCTGCTCTTGACTGACCTGCTCTCTTCTTGCCATCTCACTGGTCACCTCTACTGGGCAGGCTACGCAAGTGATTAAAGGTAAATTAGGCATTGATGTGTTGTTGTGGAGGTGGTCAGATGCAAATGTCTACCACAGTGTGACATCACAATGAGGAGGATGTAGAGAACGAGTCATTTAAGCAGATTGGTTTCAACTAATGCTCTTTTTGCCGTGCGGTGAAAGATTTGAGTTCTGAAACTTACATAGGTTTTATAGTACAATAACCTTTTATAAGTCAAAAGATCAAAGGAAAATCGGATTCCTAATTTAAGATCTGACATCTTCTCTAAAGTTTTCGGTCTGGCATACCAGTTCAGAAAATGTAGTGAGCAAGGTAGAGAAGCAAAAATCAATGTCAAAACTCAGTTCAACAATAGGCTGATTTTACTGAATTCCTCTCTCATAATTTTCACTGGCAGTCTGCCATTTGGCTCGAAGGTTTTAGCACAGAAAAGGTTAGTATGTGGGAAATAAACGGGAAACAGAACAAGGAAAGAAGAAAGTGTAACTCACTGGAGACAGCCAGTGGCTGATCACAAAAGTGGGATGGCAGTATTTCCGCCCTCAGTGAATCTGATGGTGCATCCACATCCTCTTGAAATGCAGCGTTCAATACTTCAGTGTCTTCAGCCTGGAGTTGCCCTGAGTCCTCAGCACAGAGTGTATCTATAGTTTCAGAAACACGATTAGAATTTGACAAGAGCAACTTTCTACAAAATACAAACTGCCTTTCAGCATTGTTAAACTCATCAACAAAATCACTGGCGAAAACGCTAGTTAGATGACAAAAGGTTTTTTTTCAATTTCGTCAACAATAAAGAAGATGAGACGAAAAGACAATAATTAAACAATTTTATTAAAGCATATTTTGACAAATATATGACGACATAAAAATACTGCAAGATATTAACAGTGCAAGATATAAACAGAAGAAACATCTAGATAATCTGTATATATATATATACATATATATATACAGTGAGGAAAATAAGTATTTGAACACCCTGCTATTTTGCAAGTTCTCCCACTTAGAAATCATGGAGGGGTCTGAAATTGTCATCGTAGGTGCATGTCCACTGTGAGAGACAAATCCAGAAATCACAATATATGATTTTTTAACTATTTATTTGTATGATACAGCTGCAAATAAGTATTTGAACACCTGTCTATCAGCTAGAATTCTGACCCTCAAAGACCTGTTAGTCTGCATTTAAAATGTCCACCTCCACTCCATTTATTATCCTAAATTAGATGCACCTGTTTGAGGTCGTTAGCTGCATAAAGACACCTGTCCACCCCATACAATCAGTAAGAATCCAACTACTAACATGGCCAAGACCAAAGAGCTGTCCAAAGACACTAGAGACAAAATTGTACACCTCCACAAGGCTGGAAAGGGCTACGGGGAAATTGCCAAGCAGCTTGGTGAAAAAAGGTCCACTGTTGGAGCAATCATTAGAAAATGGAAGAAGCTAAACATGACTGTCAATCTCCCTCGGACTGGGGCTCCATGCAAGATCTCACCTCGTGGGGTCTCAATGATCCTAAGAAAGGTGAGAAATCAGCCCAGAACTACACGGGAGGAGCTGGTCAATGACCTGAAAAGAGCTGGGACCACCGTTTCCAAGGTTACTGTTGGTAATACACTTGACGTCATGGTTTGAAATCATGCATGGCACGTAAGGTTCCCCTGCTTAAACCAGCACATGTCAAGGCCCGTCTTAAGTTTGCCAATGACCATTTGGATGATCCAGAGGAGTCATGGGAGAAAGTCATGTGGTCAGATGAGACCAAAATAGAACTTTTTGGTCATAATTCCACTAACCGTGTTTGGAGGAAGAAGAATGATGAGTACCATCCCAAGAACACCATCCCTACTGTGAAGCATGGGGGTGGTAGCATCATGCTTTGGGGGTGTTTTTCTGCACATGGGACGGTGCGACTACACTGTATTAAGGAGAGCATGACCGGGGCCATATATTGCGAGATTTTGGGGAACAACCTCCTTCCCTCAGTTAGAGCATTGAAGATGGGTCGAGGCTGGGTCTTCCAACATGACAATGACCCGAAGCACACAGCCAGGATAACCAAGGAGTGGCTCTGTAAGAAGCATATCAAGGTTCTGGCGTGGCCTAGCCAGTCTCCAGACCTAAACCCAATAGAGAATCTTTGGAGGGAGCTCAAACTCCGTGTTTCTCAGCAACAGCCCAGAAACCTGACTGATCTAGAGAAGATCTGTGTGGAGGAGTGGGCCAAAATCCCTCCTGCAGTGTGTGCAAACCTGGTGAAAAACTACAGGAAACGTTTGACCTGTAATTGCAAACAAAGGCTACTGTACCAAATATTAACATTGATTTTCTCAGGTGTTCAAATACTTATTTGCAGCTGTATCATACAAATAAATAGTTAAAAAATCATACATTGTGATTTCTGGATTTGTTTTTTTTAGATTATGTCTCTCCCAGTGGACATGCACCTACGATGACAATTTCAGACCCCTCCATGATTTCTAAGTGGGAGAACTTGCAAAATAGCAGGGTGTTCAAATACTTATTTTCCTCACTGTATATATATATATATATATATATATATATATATATATATATATAAAATATACACACACACACACACACACACCTAAAGGATTATTAGGAACACCTGTTCAATTTCTCATTAATGCAATTATCTAATCAACCAACCAATCACATGGCAGTTGCTTCAATGCATTTAGGGGTGTGGTCCTGGTCAAGACAATCTCCTGAACTCCAAACTGAATGTCAGAATGGGAAAGAAAGGTGATTTAAGCAATTTTGAGCGTGGCATGGTTGTTGGTGCCAGACGGGCCTGTCTGAGTATTTTACAATCTGCTCAGTTACTGGGATTTTCACGCACAACCATTTCTAGGGTTTACAAAGAATGGTGTGAAAAGGGAAAAACATCCAGTATGCGGCAGTCCTGTGGGCGAAAATGCCTTGTTGATGCTAGAGGTCAGAGGAGAATGGGCAGACTGATTCAAGCTGATAGAAGAGCAACTTTGACTGAAATAACCACTCGTTACAACCGAGGTATGCAGCAAAGCATTTGTGAAGCCACAACACGCACAACCTTGAGGCGGATGGGCTACAACAGCAGAAGACCCCACCGGGTACCACTCATCTCCACTACAAATAGGAAAAAGAGGCTACAATTTGCAAGAGCTCACCAAAATTGGACAGTTGAAGACTGGAAAAATGTTGCCTGGTCTGATGAGTCTCGATTTCTGTTGAGACATTAAGATGGTAGAGTCAGAATTTGGCGTAAACAGAATGAGAACATGGATCCATCATGCCTTGTTACCACTGTGCAGGCTGGTGGTGGTGTAATGGTGTGGGGGATGTTTTCTTGGCACACTTTAGGCCCCTTAGTGCCAATTGGGCATCGTTTAAATGCCACGGCCTACCTGAGCATTGTTTCTGACCATGTCCATCCCTTTATGGCCACCATGTACCCATCCTCTGATGGCTACTTCCAGCAGGATAATGCACCATGTCACAAAGCTCGAATCATTTCAAATTGGTTTCTTGAACATGACAATGAGTTCACTGTACTAAAATGGCCCCCACAGTCACCAGATCTCAACCCAATAGAGCATCTTTGGGATGTGGTGGAACGGGAGCTTCGTGCCCTGGATGTGCATCCCACAAATCTCCATCAACTGCAAGATGCTATCCTATCAATATGGGCCAACATTTCTAAAGAATGCTTTCAGCACCTTGTTGAATCAATGCCACGTAGAATTAAGGCAGTTCTGAAGGCGAAAGGGGGTCAAACACAGTATTAGTATGGTGTTCCTAATAATCCTTTAGGTGAGTGTATGTATGTATGTATGTATGTATGTATGTATGTATGTATGTATATATATATATATATATATATATATATATATATATATATGATATAATAAAAAGATGTGAACGTGCTGAACATATGCAAAATGAAGCACTATACATGAGATTAATCACTAAATCCACAACACATATGCAATAGAACAACTAACATCTGCACAGCGAAGTGAATAAACAGGTGAACTTGAACTAAGGCCCCATTTCCACCTGCTATTAAGATGCATTTCAGGTGATCTGATCACATGCTGTCAGATGAGACATGTCGCTGTTTACACCTGGTCACTTAAATGAGACAGATGAGGGGTGGTACTTCAATGCTGCTAAGACGCACGCAGGTCGGATTAGCGTTTACACCTCAAATGCGATCTGGTTGCATGCATTTTTGACCGCATTCAGATGTGGTTTCTGTGATCCGATCACAAAATGTTTTAGACTGTAGTTAGGGCTGACCATATGTGATCATGGGAAATGAATAACAGCCTCTAAGACATGAAGAATACAGAACCCAGTAGGATAACTTCTAATAAGGGCCTGTCCCAAACCGCACACTTGATGTGGCCTTAATTTGCGCATTCCTGCCAAGTCCACGAGAATGTAGGGTGCACAAGCACCCCCTTTGTGCCCTTCGGCTGAGCCCGCATCAGTGAGAGCATTCAGTTTTTATTGAATTTTTTTGTGGAGGAAGTTTTACGTCCTTAAAATTAAGAGGATTTTAATATTACTGTGAGTCTCTAAAATATTAAAGCATGAGAGAGTATTGTCCAGTTCATAGCTGGAGCTTGTAAGATTGATAGACATTCGGTCAACCGGCGATATATACAGTGTACCAGAGGAAGTATGGCTGTACATAAATATAATTATTTTTACCATTTATGGCAGCGTGAGACCTGTACGCAACCATCCAGCTGTCTAAATCATGATTATTTGTTCTCTAAATATTTCAAAAGAGGGTTGTTGTTATTAAATGCGCGCTTTGTTTTTCAGAGGTTCTTAATTAAATGATGGAATTCTTTGTCGAGTTAAGTGTTTTCCTTTACCTTTCTATCAATGCCATGACTTTTCTCAAATAATGAGTAAAACTCTGTGTATATGAAGAACATAATGTAGAAAAAAAAACACCACTTAATTTAAGTCTGTCCCAAAATTTATCACTCATGCATCCTCATGGACTTGCTGACTAGCACCCTATCTGTCTGCATTGACTTACGTCACCAATGCCTGGACTTAAGAGGAGGACCACAAGGGCTTAGGGTGCCATTTGGGACAGGGTCTAACTAGCAAATAGCCACGCTATTATTTCAGAAGCTTAGGTTTTCACAAGTAACGGTTGTATTTTGTATGTATATTTTTTATTTTTGATACATGTTTAAAATAAGAAAATATTTATAAATGTTCTTCTTAAAGGTTAGATTTGATTAAAGTTTGGTCTGTTTCAGTTTGCACATCTAAAAGATATTATTTTCATTGACAAAAATTAGAAGACATTTTCATCAGAGTAAAACTGACTAAGATTTATGAATATGTCATGACTAAATATTGACAAATTTTAAAGGACACTTTTTGTTTTGTTCAGAGGTGGTTAAGGCTCTGGGTTACTGACCAGAAGGTCGGGGGTTCAAGCCCCAGCACCGCCAAGACACCACTGTGTGACCCTTGAGCAACGCCCATGATCCTATCTGCTCCAGGGGCGCCGAATCATGGCTGACCAAGCACTCTGACCCCAGCTTAGCTGGGATATGTGAAAAATAAATAATTTCACTGTATATATGCAGAAATGTATGTATAATGTGTGACAATTGATCCATTTCTTATTATTTTTAGATACGAGTTGTGACACAAGGAGATGGTAGGAAACTGGCCAACTAAACATTCTTTAGGAAGTTCAAAGGTGATGCGTGTCATTTTTCCAATGTTAAAATACTTTGAAATTAATTTCAATACATGTGAAAATTATTTGAATTTGAATGTATTTGAAACTTCATGACAGCAGCGGTGACAATTTTTTTTTTCGTCAATTAATGCCAGAGTAGATCAAAATAATAATATAAATAATGTTATAATTTTTTGAATTTTGTTTATATTAAAAATATAAAAAAGGTTTAGCGGAAACAGGTCACAGTCTGAGAATATATATAAAAATGTATACAAAGCATATGAATCGCAGCTTAAATCTATGGTTTGTCATTTCTGCGGCACTAGTGTCAGCAAACAGATTTGCAAATACACCTCTGTCCATTGTTGATCAAACAAACCTATAGTCCCCGCTCCCACTTCCCGCCACTGGTTCAGTCAATGTTGGTGTGTCAAGGTGGATGTGGTGCCTAAAACTTTTTTTAAGGTGCCACAGAGACAGTTTTCAAGAAAATGAACTAATGAATGGCTTACTTGTAGGTGACTGCATTTTAAGCTGCGATTAGAGAAACATCGAAACACATTTTACATCGAAAAAGTTACACTTCTTGAGACAACTATAAATGATACATTTTTATGTTTACTTCTTGAAAAGTCTACACCCTGTGGCACTATCAAAACATTGCTAATTGTTTGAGCATCCCGACCACCCCAACATAGCTATATTGGCTAAACCAATGCTGTGAGTTTGAGGCGGGACTATCTGTTTATCTGGATATGGCAGACGAGTGTTTGGAAAAACGTGTCCGAATTTTGCTCCATTCCATTTGGTGACTTTAGTGTTGCAAAAGTTATGCACTTCACCTTTAATGGCCATCTAAAAAGCACACTGAAGGCTATTACAATGTTGGTTAGTTTTTTTTATCTCCAATAAAATAATAAAAAATTAATTGTATGTATTCAATACAGGCCCGGCCACTACAAATAATTTTTTTTCTCTTGAAAATCATTTAATAACTAACCTTTGCAGCTCTTTGAAGGTCTGTTTGAAGGAGACTCTTCATCCAAACTGGGAAAGCTGATCTGAGGAGTTACACAGGTAAATAATTCTTATGAAATTCAAAACTCATTGTCAGCACACTCACTCAGTTAATGTGAACCACTCTTATTCAGGAAATAAAACCACAAGCCATTCAGTGTGTGATATAATTCATTGACAATCAGATATTTTGGCATAGAAGTTAGTTTGGGAAGGTAAAAGTCATACCTTTCCAATCTCTTCAAACACATCATCATTGTACACAAGTCCAGTGCTATATCCATCAATAACTAGGACAGGGGAGGCTCCATTGCTCTGGGAACTGTTGAAGTCAGGTTGGGGAACAGGGGGCTCAGATCTTTGAGGGGTCTTTAGCAGAGAACGCTTCGGTCCTGTAGATGACGGTGGACAGATTGGGGTGGCTCCTTTTTGCAATGGGGTGCTGGGAGGGAGGGTTTTGTCAAAGAACTCTGGGGAAAGTGGTGCACCAAAACGAACACGCTTCTTGCATACTGAGGAGACCACATTTTCATCTGCAGGTAAAGATTGTACAGGTTGAGAAGTTTGAAAATAATAAACCACAATCAAATTATTTAAAGCACTCATATCATAAGGAATCAACTTTTGAATAACATTTCCACAAAGGTGGCCAGAACTTTAAAGGTCCAAAAAGCATATAAAGGCAGCATAAAAGTAATCCATATGACTCCTTTGTTTAAATCCATATCTTTAGAAGTGATATGATAGGTGTGGGTGAGAAACAGATCAATATTCAAGTCCTTTTTTTCTTGTAAATCTTCGATTTCAATTTCTTATTTTATTTTTGGTGATTCGCAGTCTTTGTGCGTAATACCACCTACTAGGCAGGGAGAACAATTTATAGTAAAAAAATGACTTAAATATTTATCTGTTTCTCACCCACATCTCTCATATTGCTTCTGAAGATATATATTACTTTTATGCTGCATTTATATGCTTTTTGGACGCTCAAAGTTCTGGCTACCATTCACTTGCATTGTATGGGTCTACAGAGCCAACATATTCTTCTAAACATCCAGTTTATTATTGCTTACCTTTAATCTTGGAGTACATTTCAGATTATCACCATAACCTACCATATGCTTTCAAAAGACTCGGAATATGACACAAATGCCTCATGGACTTTTACTTTTATTATACTTTTGTGTACTTTTATAAACTTTGGGTCATACAATCAACTGCCACTGTAATTGACAAACTGGGATATTTTTTTTTTTTAGTGTTCCACAAAAAAAAAATACATACAGGTTTGGAACGACATGAGGGTGAGAAAAACAGTGTCAAAATTTTTGCATGAACTATACCTTTAAAAATTAACAACCAAACAGCAACCAACCAGTTTCCTTACCTGTTGGCTTAATTTCCGGTTTTGACAACATGGGTAAAGACATAAGGTCATTCTTTGACACTGAAACAAGGCTTTTAGACTCAGAGCATCTCACCTGTAAATGTACAAAAACAAAAACAAAAACAAAAAACAACACAATGCTGACTTCAGGAATCATTTAATTAATGTGGAACACAAAGTCTGTAAGAGTGAGTGTAGGATCTATTGGTTGCATTCGAAGCACTTTAGCTGCACAACTTTATCTGCTAATGGTAATTTAACAGACAATGAATTGCAAATTATACATGTGTTTACCCCTTGCTTCTGTTGCGTTGTGAGGGTGGAGTGGGGGAGTGACGAGTCAGTAATCTTGCCCTCACATCCCACCGGTGGGGCCCTGCAGCGTTTTTTTGAGGGTGGAGGCGTCATTGAAGAGGGTGGGATTTGCATGGTGAATTTGTTCTCCTTTCCTACAGGACAGCCAATATCACAAATAGATGTTTATAAGGCCATATCAAAAAGATGATACATACCAAAACAGATTTAGACACCACACTTACAATATATTCATTCTACTGATAGATTAAAAGAATGTCAAAACGAAGTGCCTTTTATATTATGATGACTTTCTCACAACTTGCTTCAATTTTCTTATTTCAACCAACTGGATTAAAGGTGATTTTTAGTGGATGTATGAAGTCAGCTCCACTCAAGTTCACAAATGTGTCCTAGCAGAGTAACAACAGAGGAAGTTCATCAAACTAACTATGGACATGTCCAAACACGATTTTATCCTCGTTTTTAACAGTTTTGTTGTATATTGTAAAATTTAAAACCAAATAAACTTCATTTCATGAAATGTTTTGCTTGAAAAGTGCATGTGTGCCATCTTTCTTACAGACAATTTGTTTGATATTTTGTGAAATAATTCAATGAAATTTGTACATTGTGTGTTTTAAAGGAATATAGTTCACCCAAAAATTAAAATTCTCATCATTTACTCACCCTCGTGCCATCCCAGATGTGTTTGACTTTCTTTTTCTGCTGAACACAATGACATTTTTAACTATCTCAGCTCTGAAGGTCCATATAATGCAAGTGAATAGTGGCCAAAACTTTGAAGGTCCCAAAAGCATATAAATGCAGCATAAAATAATCCATATGACTCCACTCCAGTGGTTAAACCCATATATCTTCAGAAGCGATATGATAGGAGTGGGTGAGAAACAGATAAATATTCAAGTACTTTTTTACTATAAATAGCCAATTTCTTCTTTTGTTATTGGCGATTCACATTCTTTGTGCATGTCGTCACCTACTAGACAAGGAGGACAATTTATAGTAAAAAGGGACTTTGAATTGTATCGGTTTCTCACCCACACCCACCTATCATACAACTTATGAAGATATTCTGAAGATAAAATTAATATGAATATTAATTTTATGCTGTGTTTAAATGGTTTTTGGACTTCCAAAGTTCTGGCCACCATTCAGTTGCATTGTATGAACCTACAGAGTGGAGAAATTTCTTCTAAAATTCTTTATTTGTGCTCAGTAGAAGAAAGTAAGTCACACATCTGGGATGGCATGAGGGTGAGAAAATTAATTTCCATTTTTTGGGTGAACTATTCCTTTAACTGTGCGAATACTTTTTGGGGCCATTGTAATGACATTTAAAGGAGATGGGTCATCCTACACAGGGAGAAATATCAGATTTTTTTTTTTGTGTGTGTGTGCATGCATGCGTTTTTGAATCAGCATGCTAATTGTTCTTAACAGTAGCGGACTCAAAATGCATTTAAGCCATGGGAGAAATAGGGAATTATTCATAGAACCAAGAGTTGTTTGAATCTTGCTATTGATCCCAGTTAGAGTACAGCATGATTCCATACCGAATCTTGCCTCTGACATATAAATCAATAGAAGAAAAACAGATGCTTATGAGTCTTGAATAAATATGCAGTATATCAATTATATTATATATATATATAAATATTTCAGTGTTATTAAAAAATGAAAAATAATTTCCAGTCTTCAAGTTTGACACTCTAAAATGTTTAAATTGTACCATATTCAATTTGACACAAACAAAAGCAAGGTGGTGAGTGATGGAAAACAGTCTGTTCAATATGTCATGCTATTGTGTATCTTGGAGTCCATAATTTGAAGATAAGAAAATATTAATAAGAAAACTTAATTTCAGTGACAAAAAAACTCCAGAAAACATGGCTTGTGAAAATTAAATATGACAAATTTAACGGACTGTTCTGTCCATTCAAGTTTTGATTACATTTGTGTCAAAATACAATATGTTACTAAAACTGAAACAATGGATATGCGTTTTCATTTATATATGGTTTACACTGAAAACCCTCTGAAATATATTATTTTAAGGTCTTATATTATTATAAGCACCTGCATTTTTCTTGGTTCTCTGATATGTTCATCATCCTGCTGTGCTCTGTCTGGGATCAGTGTAATATGCTTTTCACTCTGATTTGGGTCTGCAAGAGGAAATAGCAAGCAATAACAAAATGTGATTCTCTAAAAGCTGAAACTTTCTGGTGTTAAAATTCTTTCTTCTATCCCATCTTAAAATGCAGAGTCATAAGAGAGTCATTCACAGGTTAATTTTCTTGAGAACGGAAAACAATGTTTATTTGTGGCACTATGAAAATTCCTGTTTTTTTTTTGAGTGACCCATCTCAAAAAAGGAGAGAAAAACAATGGCTCGACCAATGACATGAATTTGGGGCGGAATTATATGTTTGTTCGATCAACAGCAGAAGTGAGGTGTATTCAGAAAGCTGTTTCGCGAACAATGTTTATTTTTGCAATTACATTTAATGGTGCAGAAATTACATACTTCACTTTTAAATGGTTTTTCAACTTAATTTAGTCCTAAAGACCTGAATTAAAGGGACATTCTATTTCTGTGTTGGCAGCAATCAAAACTTTGAAGAGAAACAGACCGTTCAGAGAATCTTCAGCTAAAGTGCTTTCAACATTCTCATTCTCCCCATTTTTCCTGAGCTCGTCCGGTCCTTCCTCTTCCATCAGACACTGGAAAGCAGCCATCTTCTTCTTAAGAGAGTCACAGCGTGAAAGAAATGGACTTCCCTGCAAAAGCTTAACAAGTACAAGAATCCTTACTGTCCCAGTATAAAAAAAAAAAATCAAAATGTTCTCTTACACCACGCTTTGCTGTTATATGGCAAATATGGTCCATAACATCTACCTGTGGTGTTCGTGGTGGAGTTTTTGTTTCTTGTTTGGCTCTGAAGCAGATGAGAGAGTTTGTTTCTGGCGATCCCTGGACTCCAATCGAGGATCTCCTTCTTGCCTTTAATTGAGCTACTCTGGACTTATCTGAGAGAAAGAGAATTGAGTGACTATGGTGCTCTTTCAATGTAATGCATGACAAATAATAACTATACTTTTTAAATGCCAAAACATTTGCAATTTAGCGGCATATAGTGAAAATAAGAGGCCGATACAACTGGTCAAAACAACAAAAAAAGATGCAATGTTTTCAGACCTCGAATAATGTAAAAAAAGAAGTTCATATTCATTTTTAAACAAAACTATACTAATCAATATTTGGTGGAACATCCCTGATATTCAATCACAGCTTTCATGTGTCTTGCCATGCTCTCGACCAGTCTTTCACATTGCTGTTGGGTGACTTTATGCCACTCCTGGCGCAAATATTAAATCAGCTCGGCTTTGTTTGATGGCTTGTGGCCATCCATCTTCCTCTTGATCACATTACAGAGGTTTTCAATAGGGTTCAGGTCTGGAGATTTGGCTGGCTATGACAGGGTTTTGATCCAGTGGTCCTCCAGCCACACCTTTATTGACCTGGCTGTGTGGCATAGAGCATTGCTGGAAAAACCAATCCTCAGAGTTGGGGAACATTGTCAGAGCAGAAGGAAACAAGTTTTCTTCCAGGATAACCTTGTATGTGACTTGATTCATGCGTCCTTCACAAAGACGAATCTGCCCGATTCCAGCCTTGATGAAGCACCCCTAGATACTCCAACAAATTTCACAGTAGGTGCGAGACACTGTGACTTGAAGGCCTCTCGAGGTCTCCGTCTAACCATTAGACGATCAGGTGGAGGATCGGTGATGATCAAACACATTTGGATGGCATTAGGTGTGAGTAAATAAATGATGAGTTCATTTTCATTTTTGGTGAACTGTTCCTTACCTTTAATCTTGGAGGAAGGTAAGAAACTGCCTGTTGATATGCCAAACTGTGAAGGAGTGAGTTTGGAGAAATCCAAATCTCCAGGATCAGTGTTCTGCAGGGAGGAAGACAGGGCTGCAAGTGGTGGTCTGATGTCCATGGCTTCAGCGACCTCTATGCTTAAGGATAGTACATAAGCTATGAGATCTGAGTAAATAAACAAATGAAACATAGAAAAAGTTAGTCCTATAGTCTAAACAGTATGATTACTTGATCTTCCAATCCTGCAAATAAGCATTTCACATTGTGAACGTATGACTAATACGACACAAAGTAATCATTATATTAAGAATGATGATATATGCAATGTTTTAGCCTGAAATGCAACTTATAAGGCAACGAAACTCTTTTTGGACACCAAAATATTGCATAAAATACGAAAAAACATACGGATCGGCTTATTTGTATGGAGTGAAATTTTCAAACTTTGCTCCTTACCGCACGTTACAACGATAATATCCTTCCGCTCCGGAGGAACGCAAAACCACCTGAAGTAAACACAATATGTAAACCGCTTTTTTTTTTAGAGTCACTACCAAATAATTATTTTTTCTTCTATTTTTATGGAAAATTAAATTATGCGACTTTTCTGGACATTTGAGAGCAACACTAGTTCACCAAACGTATCAGGCAGTCCGTCTCGTATGAATCAGCCAATCAGGGTTAAGAAATCCATCACGTGCTTAAAAAGGGCCAATCAAACTTTGAGGCGTGTCAAACGTGCCTGTTTCACATTCACACGTTTATTTGTAGTTCTAATGGAGATTTTAATGCGGAATAAAAAGTATTACAGAAATAAATTCGCAATTAATTTAAAGCAAGTCAAGACGTTAGAAGTGAAGTATCAGAAACGTTAATTACGTGGTAAGAGTTAATGACTGTAAAAGAGAACAAATACAATCATCTATCCAAATCTAAAGCCAATATATACAAACGTTCTATAAAACAGTTCAAAAATATAATAGACAGCAACTTATTATATATTAGAGAACACATAATAACCCTTGGAATTCATATGCTAACAAAGAGGTATTACCAATACCATTTTTTTTTTTTAACATGATAACATGGTAAAACCAATGACTTGGACATGTATCATGGCAATACCATGGTATTCTTTGAAGTTCCATGGAATACCATTTAAATACCATGATAAATTAATATGCTAATAATTTAGTTTGATTGTGTATTTCAAAATACCATAGCATTACCATCAGATGCCTACTTGTTGTGGGCATTGGTTGTACACTCTTAGAATCTATAATACTATAATGTACTTCTATATAGAACCCAAAAGGGTTATATCGCTCGCTTCATATTTGGGACCCCAAAAGGTTCTATATTAAATCCTTTTTAAGGGTTCTTTGAGCCAGAAGAGCAGGTTCCATATAGAAACAGATAAGGGCTCCCAAACATGGAATCCATCCATCCATCCATCCATCGTCAACCGCTTATCCTGTACAGGGTCGCGGGGGGCTGGAGCCTATCCCAGCTAACTTTGGGCGAAAGGCAGGGTACACCCTGGACAGGTCCAAACATGGAATCATAAAATTTAATTTTTGTTTAGTTTTAAATTAGCATTTAATTGATATGAGAATTACATTTTTAATATAGATACAATATCACTGAAAGAAAGTAAAATTTCAAATATAAAACACCTTTAAGTACTATTTATTTAGTAAAGCATTTGTAATAGATTGTATTTACGATAGCACAAGCAATAAAATGTGAGCGCAGCGTAGTTATAGCGGGAAGACTAGCAGCTGTACATCATCACACTATTAGCTGGGTAATTCCTAGCCAATCGCAGGTAAGCCATTGCTTTATAAGTCTGCTCACAATCTATCACATTGCTGTTTCAGTGCGCTAACACGGCAACCTCCACCACCCCACCACCACCAGTTGAGCCCCGTCCCGCACGGGGGTAGGCTCCTCGCCACTGCCTCCTATCTCCGGCAGGATATGATGGTTCCGGGTACAACTCCCTCGGACCGCCAGACGGGGCCTACGCCAAAGAGAGACCTTACTTTTCTGTTCTACATTCATCAAATAAATGGCATCTTAAACCTCACTCAAGCCTGCGTGTCTTCCCGATAGAAATAACACACTTCATACTTCATGCTGTGGTACTTTGAAATACACAATCAAACTAAATAGTTTTAGAATTTAAGAATTAATAAATCCATCAACGGGTCTGTTATAATAAGCTAAAAGTCTAATTATTAGTAATATTATTAATATCATTATCATAAAAAAACATTTAACATGATCCATAAATTAACATTTTAACTATAAGTAAGATTATTAAATAGGTAAAACTGAATAAAAAATAAAATGACCATGTGACGAAGAGGAGGGCATGGCCTTGATGTTAATTACCTGCTTCCTCCTTAATAGGGAAGGTAGAGGTCTGCCACAGTGGTGCCACAATGGTGCCGAAACCCAGGATTGGAGGAAGATGAGTTGTCAGAATGCCCTCGCCGCTGACGGAGGATCACAACGTTGAAGATAACCATTTTATCATGATCCGGTGATAGTGGAGTAGTACACCAGGAAGCGGAGGATCCCACTGTCTTGCTACAGTATAAGGCTTATAATTAACAAACTCCACTTCACTTCAGCCATCTCCAAGTCCTCAATTTGATGCTGACTCTCTTTGCACGGAGAG
Source organism: Moxostoma hubbsi (assembly GCA_032164185.1). Taxonomy (NCBI): domain Eukaryota; kingdom Metazoa; phylum Chordata; class Actinopteri; order Cypriniformes; family Catostomidae; genus Moxostoma; species Moxostoma hubbsi. The sequence goes on along the minus strand of JAVLUX010000215.1, from coordinate 14,907,337 downwards.
GTCTTGACACCATATGATCGATTAAAGGGGTAGTTCACCCAGAAATTCTCACTCCTGTGTTGTTATAACCCCATATGTCTTTCTTTCATTTTCTTAACACAAAGGTTGCAATATTTAAAAAATGTTGTGCTCAGTAATGCTATACAAATATAGTTTATGGCGACCACCTCTTCAAGCTTCAAAAGGATGCAAAAATATAATTCCAAAGACTGAATTATTGCATGCGACTCATGCTTTGTTCTGAAGGCAAAGTATAAGGTTTGATAAGAAACAAACTGAAATCGAATGTATTATTTAGTGAAAATCTTCACCAAACGTTGCTCTCAAGAGCAACAGTATACACTGGTCATACCCTTGCTCACGAGACATTTTTGTTTATCTAAAACGTTCACCACAGTGATAGTAACTTCAGAACACATCAAAGCTGCACACACACACACACACGCACACACACACACACACACACACACACACACCAGAGAACAGAATGTACAAAACATGTCTTAAATTGAAGTTGATGATGAGAGCCTTATTTGTTTGAACCAGAGTACTCAGAAATCAAACAGTGAGATGGAAGAGGCATAAAGAGTTCTCCGGAGCTGAGTAAAGAACCCTAAAGTTCTGTACCTAAGGTTCTACTTTGGATATCTAACAACCAAGTTAACGTAATAATGATGGATTATTATTACCATTGCCATTGATGTTAAGTGTCTAAATGTTAAAGAAGGGAGTGTGGGGAGGCTTGACACAAATCACGGAAAGTTAGTGAACTGGTTTAGGATCACTGTAAGCAGCGCTGATATCCACTAATTTGGATTCAGTGACAGTTATGGTTGAGTCACTCGCTCTTCGGCGTGCTCTTGCAATGCGCCCCAGTTCTGTCAAATATTGTTGCAAACTTGTATGTTTTTTCCCTTTAATTCTTTGATGCCTGTGGTAGCATTAAGCTGGCCTGCAGAACTGTGCTTTTGATTTGTTATTTCCAGTTTGCCTCACACATTCACACACAGCTAGATTTTCTCTAGTTAGCAGGGTTTTAAAGCTGAGCCAATAATCACATTATATACCCAATCTCTCATTTAGACAGTTTGTAATTATGGTTTTCAGTATTCTAAAAAAGTCTAAAAACCTACCAAATAGTAAATTGTAAAATGTATATGTTTGTGTGACAGAGAATGACACAGTTACAAGTGGCTGAGAGCAAGACTCCATTAAACAAATCTGATCAGTGATAATTTATTCCTTGAAAAAAAATAAAATTAAAAAAAATCAGTCAGGCACTACAAACAGCCTCGATTTCAGAGGAAATAAACTGTGTGATCTGGAAATATCTTGCTGTTTGACTGGAGGTGTCTCTTTGTGAGAGACTGAGCAAAGCATGGATGTCTGAGGAATCTTTTTTGTGTCTTCTTTGAACTCTGATGTGCCCTTCCTACGACATCTACTTTTCCTCCCTTTGACTGAGCACTTAGTAAGCTAAGTTGACAAGTGTATAGAAGTTTTAATAGGCAGATTGTGCCCTGTGAGAGAAGTCGAAATTGGGCATGCATTTGAAATCAGAAAAGGACTGCAGCCCATCTGTCCCCCTTCAGGTAGATACCTTAACAAAAGATGTCCTTTAAGCGGTAAGAGGATAAGCTGATATATATTAGCGTCAAAACTGAATGTACAGAACAACCCTACAGTCAACATTCATACTTGTTCCAGTAGCTGAACTGATACAGCATGGAGCTACTGTAGCAAAGCCAAGGTCACAGGTTTGATTCCCAAGAAATGCATGTTGCTCAATGCACAAGTCATTTAGGATCAGATTGTCTGCCAAATGCATGAATGTACGTGTACTTTCAACCGAAAGGCATAGAGCAACGGATGACACCAAAGAAAAGAACAACCTAACGTTGCAATTGCCAGATGGGAAACTACGCCAGACGCATATGAAAAACTCCTGGATGTGTTTGGCATATTCATACACAGTTTTTTAGATGTGCTATAATAAATGGAGCTGCAACTTGCCCAAATGAGAAGTGAGAAAAGTGAATGCGAATCACCAAAAACAAAAGAAGAAGAATGTGAAAGTGGAGATTGATTGTAAAAAGGGACGTAAATATTGATCTCTGTCTCACCCACACCTATCATATGGCTTCAGAAGATATGGATGTAACAACTGGATTCATATTTATTACTTTTACGCTTTCTTTGGAGTTGCACAATTTTGGTACCCATTAGCAATATATGGATGTTCAGAGCTGAAAAACTTCTGTTCTGCAGAAAAAAAAGAGTCATTTCTGGGATAGCAAGAAGGGGAGTCAATTATGAGGGAAGTTTCATTTTTGGGTGAACTATCCCTTAAATTGTTTGTCTTTTGTGGTTGGTGGCAAGTCACATGGCAGCTACCACAATTTAAATAATAACTAAAGACTAAAAATGGTGTTGAGAGGCCATTCTGATTTCAGGCCTAATACAACTTATAAACCTACACTCCCTATAAAAGTGCTGGACATCAACAGAGAGCTTGGCAAACAGGCTTGATGTGAGGTCAGTCTGCCTAGCCCAGAGGTGTTTAGCTAATCTTTCAAATGATTCAAGGTAACAGGGTCAGATCCATCCTCAGGAGGTTGTTAGAGGACTTTAAGGGGTCACCAAGTGCAGTTTCTATTCTAAAAAGCCTCTGTCTGAAACTGAATATGGGAACTTGCACTTGATTGTATTGATTGTAAGTAGGCCCACATGGAATCTATGACTACAGAGAGCTCTAAAGATCGACTTTTTTCCAAATGTTCTCAAAGTTCAAAACACCCGTGCCCCATGCATATTCATTGATACAATTTTTACAGCCAATTTGAGTATGCTTTCGGCTTCCAATAAGTGTCTCATACTCTTAACTCCATTTAACACATTTGACCATATTTAAAACCATTCTGAAATCCTTCCCCCAAATCAGTGGAGAAAAACATTAAGTCTGCAAGTCCGTCTAGCCCTACAGTAGCTTTAAATTTCTATGTTTCAAGGGAGGGCCTTCAATAGTCACACTGTACAGTTTCATATCTGTCTTTTTCAAACTTTTCACGCCACTTGTGTCCATATTGTAATCATATGAAGTCAGTAATCATGTTAAATAACATTTGATTGCATTTGTCTTTCTTGCTCTACCATTTTAGATGGTTATGATTGGCAACTGGTGACCTGTAATTGTACACACATCATTCCAGATGTTGAGGCCCAGCTGTGTACACAGTGCTGCTTCGCCCAGAGCAGACTGCTGCTGACACACACAGCTGCGTTTATCTCGCTTACCAAACGTGGTCACACTGCCACCATGCAGCATCCAGTGTACATGTGACGTTGTGTTCAGATTCACTTTATTATAATGTGTTTATATGGGAGAGAGATTATAAGTAGGATATACAACACATGTTGTATTTCAAATCCAGATGTTGTGGTTATAACTCTCATATGAGGGGAAGAAAATATTAAGTTAATGCTTTTTAGCAGAAGCAGTATGACACTTGCAAACAAACAAACAAGACACCTTACATTTTAAAGTCATCAAACACACAGTTACTCCTGCAACCATACACAACCTACACATTGTGAACTGGTCTCTTCTTTTATTTTCTGAAGATATATACATATATAAAAAATAAGGGCATATGTACAATGATAATAAATATCAACTTTTTGTACAAGCGAAATAAATTACTTAACATTATTACTTAAAAAAAAAAAGAGCAACACAGTTTTTTATTTAAATGCAAGAAAATAAAAAAATGTAAAACAAAAATTAAAAAGGCAACCACAAAGAAACAGCAGATTTAAAGCCACGTGAGATGAAATGAACTGAGTTGACTGTATTTCTTTTTTCAAAGGAAAGGAAATACTGGGAAGCAGGTTCAAGTCAGTACAAAAAAAAGCCATGCATGATGCTAACAAGCATCTACAACACATTCTGGTTATCTCTCTGAAATTGTCATTATTAAGCATGACTTTAGGTCATTAAACAGGCTTATCAAAGCAATGAGCGAAATTAAGAATTTCAAAATTTCGAGAGTCAGAAGTCCACCCTGAGAAGTCCTTGCAGAAAGGGTTCTGTTTTCTGAACATACCTTTTAGTACAAAGATCTTTTTTAACCAGTGTAAACTTCCCTTTTATGCTGTACAGCACAGATTCGATCATAGACTAGAACGGAGTTAATGGCAGTATGGAAAGCTGCTTGAGAAAACTGTAAAGCTATCGTGCCACAAAGAATAGCATTCCACCAAAACAAGATTAGTAGTAACAAAGATTTCAGACAACAACACTTTAGTTCTGTGCAATGGACAATCTCCAGAACATAAAAAAGAGAAGGATAAAAAAGAGAAGGAACATGTCTGCAGTCTGCTTTGGCTTCACCCATGGTGAAGAGGCACAGGTAACGAAACTTGTCTTCTTTTTTTATATATAGTATGAGACTATTGTTGTATTGTTGAAACTTATACAATATATTTTGCAGAACATCATGCAACAGAATATGGGCCTGGTGATGACCATCGAAGTGCCTCTTCACCCGCAGGGTCATGAAAAATCTTTATCTCCTTCATTTGTATTCACAATCACAGTCAATGGAATGAAATGTCCTCGGCTTTCTGTTTTCGCCCTGTTTTGTGTTTAGTCTCTCACTGTTAACTCAAAAACCCTCATACTATCCATGTTGTGTATGACCCTATTTCTTCTGCAGAATACAAATGACGATTTTTAGAACAATTTATCGGCTCTGTAGGTCTATACAATGCAAGTGAATGGTGACCAAATCTTTGAAGCCCCCCCAAAAAACATAAAGGTAGCGTAAAAGCATTCCATATGACTCAAGTGTTTTAATCCATGTCTCCTGAAGCAATCCAATCGATTTTGGGTGACCAGACCAAAATGTAAATTATTTTTTACTGTGCGTCTTGCCATTGCAGTCTCTTGGCATGCTCATGATTTTAAGCTCGATTACACTTTCTAGTGCTTGACGCATGTGCAAGAGCGTTAGATGGCACTAGGAAGTGTAATTGAGCTTCAAACCATGTTCGTCAAGGAAACTACAGATGCCAAGATTTATAGTAAAAAGTTATATTTTTGTGATATTTTTGTCTGTTCTTTCCCAATACTGATTGGATCACTTCAGAAGACAGAAACTGGAGTCTTATGGATTACTTTTAAGCTGCCTTTATGTGATTTTTGGAGCTTCAATTGTTGGTAACCATTTACTTGCATTGTATAAACCAACAGAGCTGAAATATTCTTCTGAAAATCATCTGGGATGGCACGAGGGTGAGTAAATGATGAGAGAATTTTCATTTTCGGGTGAACTATCCCTTTAAAAAGTTGCAAAGCCCATACTGAAAGAGATAAGAGAGAGATATAACCTGTTAGTTGAGAGTTTTATGTTATTTAAACAATAATAATTCAGGGTTCCCATCCTTTTTTGACCAATAAAATTCCATGACCTTTTCTAGGCATTTGTGATTACTGGATACAGATTTTTAAAAAGAATTTAGATTTAGACCGATTCACTAATTAATCATTCAGACAGATTTGTGAACCTTTTTGACCTCTTCATTGACAAGAATTAACTCCAAAAATGTTTTCACCAATCGGACATCACAATGGCTTGCCAGCAAATTTTACTGTACACAAAAGCAAAATCTAGCTGATGAGATCATTTTAGAGCTTTGAATATTCATTATAAATTGTATATTCACTATAGAAATGGCCATGACCTTTATAATTTTATCAATTTCCATGACATTTCAAGACCTGGAAATCACTCTTTGAAAATTCCCTGATATTTCCTGTTATTTTATGACTGTGGGAACCCTGAAATTTAGAAATATCAATCTTTTTTTATTAAGAATTTAATTGAATTGGAACAATTTTTTGGTGTAGTCTTACCTGTTTTTCATCAGCCTGATTGGTCATTTAAGCTGGACTTATAAACATACAACTCAGCTACTCGTAGTCCTTGAAGGAAGCTGTTCATGAGTATTAATTTGGCTTGAGAACGTAGGCGGAGTCTTCTAAACCATTCCAGAAGTTTCATTCCATCGTGTGTCTTCATTCACCTGGTTTATCATGTAGGCAAACACTGTGGTTGCACTTCATTTGGCAGTTCAAGCCAAATATATACAATAATGCACTTGCTGTAACATCCAATTCAGTCTTAGTACAACATTCTGTTCGCACCTCACTCATGCTACAACCACCGGTAATCCTGGATTTTGAGGTGAACAAGAACAAGCTAATTCCTTTTCACATTTCAGCTGAAACTAAAAATAGTAAAAAAAAATCCTTCTATAAAAGTTGCAATAAACAGACAGAAAAACCTCACAATATATTAATAGTGCTGCAAGTCTCAGGACACATTCTCTGGAAAAAAAAGACAACATAAAAAGGTATTGAGCTGTAAAGAAAGGCAAAGCATTTGTCCATGATTCGAGTTCTGTTTCTGTTTTACAGCTCACTCAATTGTTTTTCTCTCTTCTCTTTAACAATTTCTCCTCATTTTCTCTCCTGCGAGAAAAGCGTGATTGTCATTTTGCAATGTAAGTTTTTGCTTGTCCACTTTGTCTTCTCTCTCATGCTTTTCCACTCATAAAGAGTGTAAGAAACCTGTCCAAACATCTGCCTGGACTGAGGCAAACAGCTTGGACGTCAAAATAGGAGCATAGAGCTCTGTATCCTTCAGCTTGCCAAATGACTACGATCTGTTGCCAGACTCTGCCTTACACAGAACAGACTGATAGCTACATTTGGCTCGTCGGGTTCCTCTCGGAGATGTACCTGTGTTTGCCTGTTAGCCATGCTCAACACAAGGCCCTGTTGTCTGGTCCTTTAAATACAGACATTTACAAAAGGTTTGTATGATTTTTTTTAGTCTTGGTTGAGGCTCCTTCTAAGAGCAACTTTTTAAGTTTAGAAGTGTGAGATCCAGAATAATCGGAGGGAGTGTTGTGAAGCATGGTGGCCTTGTGGCACGGAAGATGTTTGCCATGGCAAAAGTGTCGGCAGAGAAGGAAAAGTTCGCAAGAAGAGAAGAGACGGATGGAGAGAGAGTTCCCCAAGCAGGAGGGAGGTAGGAGAGGCGTTCTGTGGTTTCGATAAAATCTACACAGAAGACTCCTCGGGGTTGGCATCGGGCAGGACGCTTCTCTGCTGCAGAGTTCTCCGGAGCTCCTCTTTAAACGGACTAGAGTAGTCGTTGTCTCGGCTGCCCAGCCCAAGTCCGCTCCCCATGCCTATACCTGTTCCCCCACTCCCTCTCTCCTCCCCGGCAGTGCTTAAATTCAGGCGGATGTATCCATTGGTGCCTGAGTTTCGGATGTTGGTGAGGCTTAATCTACTTGGTGAGTGAATAGGCTGACCTGGAATGGTGCTGGGAGAGGCTGAGCTGCCGGTAGAGCACATGGCATGCCCGGGCACAATTTTCAGGGACCCATCCGAGTAGTAATAATTAGCCCCGGTCTCCCAGAAGCGGTCTTCATCATTGGCCATTTTGCTGGGCACAAATGGCGGGCGGCTGGTCGGCTCTTTGGGTAAGGTAATGGGGTACACTAAGGTGCTCTCCAGTGGCTTCATCTCAGCCCCTTTGCCTAGGGCTAGCTTCAGTCTTCTACGAAGGTACAGGGAAGCAATAAGCAGCAACAGACAAACAGCGCCCAAGGTGATCACAAGTACCCAGAATAAACCCATGCTGCCATCAGGCGCACGGGCCTCCATGAAGACAGGTGCGCTGGCCACCACTGCGACCTGGTATCTTTCCATCTGGAACTTCACTCCCTGCTCCTCTGAGAAGCAGATGTAGCGGCCTGCTTGAAGGGAACCAGCTTGGGGGATAACAAGGGCGTGAAGGGCTCGGTCGAATCTTGGTCCCATGGCCTCACCTTCAACCAGAGCGAGCTCACGTTCGTTTAGTTCCCAGAAGGGCTGAGCCAAGTTAGAAACCAGATTGCAAGGTAGCACCAGATCTGATCCAACGACCACTGTGACATTTCTCAACCTAGAATGATCTGAAGACACAAAATGTAAACTGTATTTTCAATCTATTTTAATATGTCCAAAGCAGTGGTAACACTTTACAATAAGATTCTATTAGTTAATATCAGCAAGTGCATTATGTACACTGATATATATATATATATAAGCTAAATTGACAACATTTGTGGCACAACTTTGGTTACCATAAAAAATCATCTAGAATCGGCCCTCATTTATTTGTTGACATAATTTTAGTGTGATTTAATTAAAATATGCTCTTTTAATTACCAGATTGAGGGTTACCGGCTGTTACTTTGTCATGGCAACAAAGTTGTAATATTTGATATAACTTTACACGGATAGGGTGTGTTTAAAAAAAAGCTTTGGATAAGCTTTTTTATCACAATAAAAACATGTTAACATGTATAATGTTTACGAATTGCGGTTACTCTTTTGAAACAGTGGATATTTTAATGTTTTTGGACTGGCCCCATTCACTTCCATTGTAAGTGCCTAACTAACCAGGTTTTTTGCTTTTTTATAAACAATCGAGGGACGGGTTGACATTATTATTATTATTATTATTATTATTATTTTTTTTTTATTTTTTGTGGTAATCAACATTATGCCACAAGTACTGTCAATTGAGCTTAACATGAATTGAACCCAGAATATTCCTGAAAAGGGATAGTTCCCAAATTTTTGTATATATATTCTGTCATCGTTTACTCACCCTAATGTTGTTCTAAACCCCTATGGCTTTCTTCCATGGAACACAAAAAGGCAGAATGTGACATGATAGGCAGAATGTTAGTCTCAGTCACCAGTAACTTTCATGGCATCTTTTTCCATACAATGAAAGTGAAAGTGACTGAGACTGTCATTCTGCCTAATATCTCCTTTTGTGTTACATGAAACAAAAACAGTCAAATGGTGAGTAAATAATGACAGAATGTTCTTGTTAGGGTGTGTGTGACCCCTATTGGAAGAGTGCTAACTGCAGCCTATAGGGGGCAGTGTATGCCTGACATACCAGGGCTGGGGATGGAGGCCGGCTTGTCAAACTTTGCTTTTCCTCGGTTGAATCTCTCCAGCATGAGGTCCTGGGAGAGAGTGGATGTGGAGCTGTGGGGGAGCACAAATATTGACGATGTGTAAGAAGGCTGTTAGACACACTTTGGGATGCAGCTTAAAAATAAGAGAGCAGGTGGCACTTAGCAAAGGAAGAAATGAAGGGAAATAAGGGGAGGCAAGGGAGAACAAAGGAGAAATGAGGAGACGATGAGCTTAGAGCTCAGTTGAAAAGCGTGAATGGATCATAGCAAAAGCATGTTAGTAGAGTGATACAATGAGTATGAAGTGAATACATGGAGGACAACTGAGAGATAGATGATTTTACCCGCGGTGGAGGTCAGTGCGGACGCAGGCGCGTCCCTCGCTGTCCCAGGCACAGTACGGGTCTCTCGATAGCAGACAGTCTGGCTGAGAATGATACCGGCTGCAGTTTGCCAAGGGCAGCTGAAGAACCTCAGAATGTGAGCCAATGTACAAATACTTCTATAAAGACAGAAAGATATGGGAATATGTTCATACAGGAAAATTCGAAGTGATTCAACTCAAAATATTTTAGTAACTCGTTCCACAGTATTTTATGTTAACTCGTTAACTTTAACTTAAACAGATGAGTTGTTAAAAACATCAATCTAACTCAACTAAACAGGTTTTGCTGTAACTTCATATCTCTCTGTATGTGTTCAGCATGTGTACGTGGACTCAGAATCAATGATCAAACTGAGCATGCTCAGTAGCTTGTTTTAGCTGCCTTCAAACCAAACTTAACATTGTAAGTTTGCTCTGTTTGCTTTGTTTGAAATGTAAAAGAGATAGTTCACCCAAAGATGAAAATTGTTGTTCCAAACCAATATGAATTTCTTTCTTCCGTGGAACGCAAAATGAGATGTTAGGCAGAATGTTAACCTCAGTCACTAATCACTTTCATTGTATGGAAAAAAGAATGTGAATGGTGACTAGGGTTTTAGCTTCGGTACGATACCAGCACTGGTACTTCAGTATCGATACTAACTCAACAAATAAAAAAAACTCTTTTACATTTGAAAGTTTACAGAAAATTACTTGTCTAAAAGAACTGCATAAAGTCTTATAGAAACAATTTGTTTTAATTTGTCTGGATTACATGTTAAATGTTTTAATTAAATGTTATGATCAAAATCAAATACATAATGTACAGCTTTAATCAAGAGAAAATATTATACTTTTCAACAATATAAATATCTCTCTCTCGCTCTCTCTCTCTCTCTCTCTCTCTCTCTCTCTCTCTCTCTATATATATATATATATATGGGGAAATGGTGAAAGAGTTAAAGTGAGAGTTCACAGTCGTTTATAGTCTTAGCAAACTGATCTGTGGCTCTGCAGATGGATACTATTGGACACACTGCATGAAAATCAAGCATTAATAGTGTGTGTGTAGCATGCCTTTGTGTATGTGTTCGTATGCATGCCTGTGAGTGTGTGAAGGAGATGACAGGGCAGAGAGATGCCTCTTATTCATACTGTGGCATGCAGCACATGTGACTGTGAATTAAATGACATCCTTTTAATGATAACACTTGGCCATATAGAGGCTTTTTTATTTTTATTTTCAAATGGTCTTTGATTTCATCTCAAAACTCTCACATTACATGCTAATGGCAGCATACTTTAATATGGTACCAAAATGAACAACAAGATGATAATGTACGATTTAAAATTTTTGGTATCATGATATTTCATTAGTATTGGTACACCGTGCAATACTAATGGTGACTAAGGATAACATTCTGCCAAAAATCACCTTTTGTGTTCCACTGAAGAAATAAAGTCATACGGGCTTGGAACAACAGGAGGGTGAGTAATTAATGACAGATGAATTAAAATATTTCAAAACATCTGTTAAATTGCTCTTACTTAGTGACCTTGATTTTCATTTGGAATCTCAACTTTTAATAGGTTAAATAGTTTAATGTGTAACATATACAGTAATTTGCCCCATTAAATAGAAATTGGATATTTTTTTTCAGTATCATTAACAAAAGCATGAAAAATATTGAAATTGTATTTGTAATCTATGCATTTCTGAGGTTAATGTGATTGCACGTGAGAACTTTACCAGTTTGATGTTGTATAGGTATAAATGTGTATATATATACCGATCAGCCACAACATTAAAACCACCTGCCTAATATTGTGTAGGTCCAGCTCGTGCCGCCAAAATGACAAAGTGTTACATCAAAGTCTACAGTAACTCAAATAACCACTCTGTACAATTGTGGTGAGAAGAATATAACCTCAGAATGCAATTCTGAGATGCGAGTTGATGTTGTTTTGGCGGCACAAGGGGGACCTACACAATATTAGGCAGGTGGTTTTAATGTTGTGGTTAATCAGTGTATATAATTTATTATATTTAGATTTCTCATTGTCTTTTGACTTTAGTGTACAGAGCATAATAGCCTGTTCCAGTTATTGTAACAATAAAACAATAAAATACAAATACGGAAAAAGGAAGAATTTTTTATATAGTGTACAGGAAATAAAGCATACAGTACAGGTGGAATTGTATTGGGAAAATACTTTTCAGTTATAAAAGCATTGCGTTTTCCTACTCTGTTATGGTTTGACCACAACCGGTTAGTTCCAGTGAGGCAGTATATATAGTTGGGATGAAACAGAATAGCTCAGGATCAGTATCAAGAGAGAAAACACACAGAGATGGAGAAAAATCTGAAATTACTTTGCTGTGAGAGATGGTGAGGCTGTCCACTGGTTTCCGACGATCAAACAGCTGGATCTCTTCAATGACATGGGCCTCTGAACCCAAAATCACAACACGCTGGAGCCATCCATCCGCTGACCGACAAACAAAGAGAGAGAAGAAAAATGGGGGAAGGATGGGAAGGAAGAAAAGAAAAAAATGAGAGAGAAGAGAAAAAAATAGTCTATTAATATATCATCTGCACACGCCATATTTTTCTGTCATTGGATTTTAGGAACAAGGTTACACAAATTACTAACAGGAAAATTGAATAAGCCCCATCTGGTGCCTTGACCCATCATAACTCTGCGTGTGCGTGTATGTGTGCACTTTATCCTGTCCTCTTACACAGTGGTTGTTACAGATAATGTACCACTGACCCTTCGCAGTCTGGGAGTACAAGGAAGAGTGTGGCAAAGGGATAAAAAGAGTGGAAGCGCTACAGGGGTCCTTTATAAATCCATCTCGCTTCAAGTCAGAGTATCAGTGTTCACTCTTAATCCCAAATCCAAGACCTACAGAAACCCACAATCTGCCTCTTGACTCCAGCCCAAAATGGCCTTTTTTTCTAGGTGTTCATTTAGTCTTTAGCTCTGTTCCAAAACCTAATGAACTGCCTACATCTGCCTTTTTCCAGACACTGAAATGTTTCCAGACTACTGTGTTCTGACTCAAAATGGCGAATGTTTTTAGCGAATACTGTGATGTTAAGCGTATTAAATCGTTTTGACAGTCATCAACTGCACGTTGAGCCTGAACTAATTTTTACTCCAATGCCGATGCTCATGGAATTTTCTGCATTAATAAGTTGGTCCACAAGGTGGCAATACTCACAATTGAGGCTTCGGGCATGAGATTTGTAAAATGGTTCTCACACTTTGCTTGTAAGCATCGAGGAATAAATTCTGATTGGATAAATTTTGTAGTTTTTTCCTATTCATTTGTAGATTAACTAGCAGGTGAAAGCGATTGCAAGTACATCAAAATACATCAACGCAAAAAGGTCTATGAGAAAGAAAGGATGAAAAAATATGTATTTATTAGGCATGCTATGTCAGCAGAGAAGGTTTTGCTGGCCCTGAGAAATCGCCACTGCAATAGTGGATATTCACATCAAGAACACATGTGAGAGGAGGTCGGGAGATACCTGCATTTATATATCTTGAGTCAGTAGAACTATAAAGACATCTTTATGGGTCTAAATTCCTGAAGAGAAATAGTCTAGTATCTCATAGCAGTCAAAGTGTGCATGTGCCAACCTCCTGTGTATGTGCACACAGTATACTTTGAAAGGCTAGTGTTCTACTGTATGCATTTGCATCAAAACCGAAGTATACATTGGGCATAAGACTGCATCAGAAATGGAATATTTAAGGCGTATTTAAACTTACTGGGAGAACATGTTTTTTTGGCATGACATTTTTGTTCTGCTAAGGTGTTAGTTTGGTGATATTTCCCCTGTTCATGCACATGCCTGAAATTCTTGACCGACCAAGGAGAACTCGGCAAATCGAAGAGCGTTAATGATTGGTTAAAACCAAGTGTGTGGGGTTTGGATGTGACGCTCTTTACTAGAGGAGATTATAGCTAGCTATGTTACTGGCAGCAATTGAAAGCTTAGACAGTTCAACTGCTGCACTGTGCTACATAATCACTTAATGGCTTAACCGACAGCGTTTTTGAATAAATTGAACTCTTAAAAAATGGTCTCAGAACAGTTCTAAAGGCACATTTTTTATCCTACCAATGCATACAGCTTCCGAAGGGAGCATTTACAGCTTTCAGACACAGTTGCTATCTAAGAACATTTTCACTAACATTAAAAATGGTTAACTTTGAAATAAATCTCTCCAAGATTGATCAAAAGTACACTTTTTTATACAAGACTTGCCTACTGATGTGTCGTCTGCCCGAGAGTTGGCAACCATCCGTGACACCATCGTCAACCGACTAATTTTAAATTGACAGCATGTGTGGTATAAACGTAGGCTTCATTCACCTAGGGTGCATCAGTTAATAAAAACGTTTGGCACAGGAGATTCAACTCAAAATTGATTACAATAGCTATGTGACGCATTAACAACACGATATTCCAATATGCATAAAAATACATAGCACAAACAAAATTGGGTAAAATAATACATTTTGTAATTGCACTAAACTATTTTCTATAAATAGCTTTCAATAGTAAAATTAATGAGTGAAATATAAGTTGATTTCTAGTTTTTCCACACTACTTAGTAGGTTCTCGTGGTGGCGCGGTTATTAACATCAGTCCGGGTGGCGGAGGACAAGTCTCAATTGCCTCCGCTTCTGAGACAGTCAATCCACGCATCTTATCACATGGCTCGCTGTGCATGACACCGCAGAGAATCACAGCACGGGAGGCTCATGCTACTCTCCACGATCCACGCACAACTTACCACATGCCCCATTGAGAGTGAGAAACCCTAATTGCGAACCCATGTGACTCTACCCTCCCTAGCAACTAGGCCAATTTGGTTGCTTAAGAGACCTGGCAGGTGTTACTCAGCATACCCTGGATTCGAATTTGTGACTCCAGGCGTGGTAGTCATCATCAATATTTGTTGAGCAACCCAGTCCCCTGAAAATAGTCATTTTTATCAAATTTAGGCAGGCCCAATTTCCAGTAGCCATCACTCCAACACCTTATCCTTGAGTAATTGTGCTAAATTGATAATTTGGTACTAGAAAATCACTTGCCATTATATCAAACACAGTTGAAAGCTATTTGGTTTGTTAAATGAAGCTTAACATTGTCTTTGTGTTTGTTTTTGAGATTGAGTTGCCACAGTATGCAATAGACTGGCATGTCTTCAGGTCAATATTAGATCAAAAATGGTAAAAAAGAAACAGCTTTCTCTAGAAACTCATCAGTCAATCATTGTTGTGAGGAATGAAGGTTATACAATGCTTGAAATTGCCAAAAAACTGAAGATTTCATAAAGGTCAACTGACTCTAACAAGGACAGAAAGAGATGTGGAAGGCCATATGTACAACTAAACAAGGGGACAAGTTCATCAGAGTCTCTAGTTTGAGAAATAGATGCCTCACATGTCCTCAGCTGACAGCTTCATTGAATTCTACCCGCTCAACACCAGTTTCATTTACAACAGTAAAGAGAAGACTCAGGGGTGCATGCCTTATGGGGAGAATTGCAAAGAAAAAGTTACTTTTGTAACAGAAAAACAAAAAGTAAAGGTTAGAGTGGGCAAAAAAATACAGACATTGGATGACAGATTATTGCAAAAGAGTGTTATGGAGCTTAACCCTATTGAGCTTTTGTGGGATCAGCTAGACTGTACTGGCAATTTTCCACTGCACGTTACGGTTCGACTCGCCTCAACTCTACTCGTTTTCCTTTTTGGAGCTTGCATTTCCACTGCAGTTTAGTGCCATTTCTATGTGGGTGGGATTATAGGTTGATCGTCATAGTTGCGCCGCCTCTACTGCCGTGACATCATCATAAACACGACACAAACTGACCAAAACAATAACACAACCGCAAGCTGTTAGCTACTAGCTCATTGTGCTGCATAAAGCAGTTGTTGCATGGTGATTTTACACAAGTGTAACAGTTAAATTGGCCTGGTTGTTTTAGAAGCAAGATTTCCAGTAGCTGGTCATCTAAATAAAGTGAAGTTTCAAGCACAGTATAGAGTTAACATAACAAAGCATACCATCCTCCATCGTGGATCAACGCCAGTCCAGGGCGTCAGTTTAGATGGCATCCATTTGGTCGAACCACTTCCACTTTTCCTTGATGGTTCTGTAGTCACTTTTATGTTTTTTTACTTTTCCCTACACTGTTAGTAAGTCTGGTGGTAGCCGGGTGCGGCCAACAGCTGATACACTTCCTGAGAGACTTTTGCGTTTCGTTCATCGCTAACGAGTGGACTGTCTGCACCTCGTTAATTGACCACGGCGTGGTTTTGCACACACAGCCATTTCTTTTTTCACAATTCGAAAGTCATGTGAACAATTGATACTGCTATCGCTGTTTCTATCTTTAAAACTATCAGGTTGATGTCACATTTCGGAAATCCAGTGGCTGCTAGTGACGATTCTCCCTGACCAATCAGTGATCAGCAGGATTTTGATGTCACATTTAGTATCGACTCTGCTCGCTTGGAACCTCGACTGAGGTGGTACTAAAAAAGTATCAGGTACCAGGTAATATCCACAGTGGAAAAGCCCCCAACAGCAGGTAGAGTTGAGTAGAGTTGTACCGTGCAGTGGAAAAGCCCCATAAGTTGCTTGAGAAGTGCCCCACAAGACAGCTGCATCTATGGCAAGTGCTACAGGAAGAGTGGGGTGAAATGCCACCTGAGTATCTGCAAAGCTGTCATTGATGCACATGGAGGATTTTTTGATGAGAACGCTTTGAAGATGTTTAAGAAGTTCTGAACATTTATTTCAAATTGTAATAGTAATTTTTCACATTATTAATGTCCTGACTATACATTGTGATCAGTTGAATGGCACTTTGGTGAATGAAAGTACCAATTTCTTTCCATAGGAGCAAAAATTACAAACTTTTGGCTGACAGTGTGTGTGTGTGTGTGTATGTATATATATATTTGCCTCATCTGACATTTTGGATTTCTTTTTCACTTTGTCACTTTGTTTTTTCAAATGTTTGATGCCTTAAAGGTGCAATATGTAACAATTTTCATGTAATATTCACATTTTTTTTGCTAATGTGTGAACGGCTTATAACGCATCTTAAAAAATGCGCCCTTAGGTTGCCTATTAAAGCCTGTAGACTGATTTTCATGCGAAGGGAGCGGGTTGCTTTTGCCGGGAAAATCCAAAGATGCCATTTATGTGCGCTCCTGAGACTCGCTTCAGACAGTAATAGCTTATCTTCCGCTATTCAACAGCGACAGACGACACCGGTTTGCAACACTAGGTAACGCTAACTTAAAGATGGAATCCAGCAAACGGCCAGCTCCCAGCACAACACTGACTCCTACACAAACTCAGAGTAAGCCAAAAAAAAAATGTATCTACTGAATCCCGTCTGGCTAAGCGTATACGTGATCGTGGTCAAGTAAAAACTAGAGTGAACATCGGCAAGGCATTTGATTCCTGGAGGGACCTTCGTTCGGTTTTGGGGATCAAAGCCGACCCTGAATTGCCATTCTTCTTATTGGACAAGTAAGCTTACACAACTGCAAAGCATGTGCAATATAGTGCCATAAGGATTGATCCGTGTAATTTTAGCTAACTTGATCTTGCCTGCTAAAGTTGACAAATTGCAAGCTAGCTTGCTTCGTAACTTTCAAATAATTTCAACAATCTTCACTTCATACTAAAAGTCAGGTTAATGTTAATGTTAATCTATAATAATTCAGCAAGGTAAATTACAATAACACATGAAATGAATGCTTGACAATGTTCAAGATCATGCAAAAAGCTCCATTCATTAGTGTAACGTAACTTGGTTATACAGAAAATATATCAAAATGACAGTTGTGATGGAATCACATCAATACTGAATTGTGTCAACATATTTATAACGTACAGTCTATTTGATAAACTGCTACTGTCATCATCCACCAAATTTAGCTAACAGCTATTGAACGCCGACATAGGCTATCCTATAAATGAAGTCAGTGTATCATGCCAAGAAAAGTGATTACATCAAACTTTAGTCTCGCATAGTCAGACCTATATCCACACTTTGTTTTAGCCCTGTTCCAGCACTAGAGAGTCAAATATAATATGCAGTCTCAAAGTTTTAGTAAAACAGTCATAAAGGTGTCATTTTAATTATGCTACCTCATCTGTTAGCATGATGCCGGTGAAGCACGTTCAGCCTCTTTGTACATTACGTCATTGTTTTGGTCGATGCTCGAGTCCCTATGGAGTGTGGTAGACGCAACAGGTAGATGCTGCTGTTCACTTAACGGCCACAGGTGTCATTAATTACAAGGGTTTCTGAATCTTACATACTGCACCTTTAAAGGGATAGTTCAACCAAAAATTTTAAATATCTTATTATTTACTCACCCTCATGCTATCCCAGATGTGTATGACTTTCTTTCTTCTGCTGAACAAAAATGAAGATTTTTAGAATAATATCTCAGCTGTGTCTCTCTTTTACTTTCAATGCAAGGGAATGGTGGCCAGAAATCTGAAGGTCCAAAAAGCAGATAAAAGCAGCATCAAAGTAATCAATATGACTCTAGTGATTAAATCCATATATTCAAAAGCAATATGAATACATAAATAAATCTCTACTTCCACATCTGAAAGTCACATGTGGTGATTTATAGTAAAAAGGACTTAAATATTGATCTATTTTCTGACCTCACTTATCATATTGCTTTTTAAGATATGGATTTAACCACTGCAGTCTTATGGATAAATGTTATGATACTTGTATGCGCTTTTTGGACCTCCAGCTTTCTGGCCACCATTCACTTGCATTAAAAGGGCCAGAGCTGAGATATTCTTCTAAAAACCTTAATTTGTATTCAGCAGAAGAAAGAAAGTCATACACATCTGGGATGGTGTGAGGTGAGTAAATGATGAGAGAATTGTAATTTTTGGGTGAACTATCCCTTTAAACTGCTGCCTTTGTATGCAGATGACTAGGTTTTGGAACAGAGCAAAAAGGTACAATCTGACAAGATATAAAACTCACTGGATGCACCAAATTACACACACACACACACACACACACACACACACACACACACACACACACACACACACAAACACAAACACATTGCAGTGGCAGTCACGGATGCGGCATGCACTTAAGTGTAAGTGTGTAAATTAGAGAGTGCCAAGGTCAAATAATTCTTTTAAATTTTTGCTTCAATGATTGACTTTCCTGCTTGACAAGAACCAATTAGCAGAGGTGACATTACTACTTAGATACAATATTACCACATATAAAATAGCTTCTATAGCTGATCTATCCATATTGGTGGACACAAGGGCACAAGAACAAACAGGACAGTGTAAATCATCGAAATAACCCATTTAACAAACAGATGCTGCCCTTGTTAGCTGTGCTAAGCTTCATCCATCAATTTATCCATTTCACCAATCCATGTAAGCATACCTGTCCCTATGAAGAGCATGCTGTAGGATCTTTGGTCCAGTGAGCTCACTCTGTCCACAGCGATGCGGGTGAAGTTAATCCCTTTAGTAAGCAGCAGGGGGCGAGCGTCTGCCTTCAGCTCCATTAGTGGATGCTTTTTGGCAAAGTTCAGAGTAGCATCAGGCAGCTGAAGAGAACTGTTGTAGCCATTTTCTCTATCAAAATTTGTAATACACTGTGGAAAGACCAAAAGCAAGAAAGAACTTGTTTTAAATGTGTTCATACGTGTATTTGTTTTTACATATATTATTTAATAAAGTGTCATTTGCAAGGTGTTTTTTTTTATATAAGAATTTAAGAGACTTTTATATAACCACATTGTACAGTTTCATGCATTTCATATTAGTGAAGTATTTTATGTTTGTCGGAATGTTTGCCATTCAGTTGTGTTTTTTTTAGGCAACTTCGATACAAAATGGCTTAGAATACACTATGGGTATTTCAGTTGCCAATTCCTCCAGTTGATTCATGTGCCTTGTTTAAGGGCACAATGGTAATAGAAGAAAGCTTCATTGTCAAGTCATTTGTGTTCTAATTGAATCTCCGGTTCCTGGATCAACATTACAAGGGATAGAACTTCCAAGATTTGTGTTAACAGCAAGGATTGCCCACTATCAAGTCAAACACTTTTACCCTTATCACTGACAGCATCCACGTCTTTTTAGACATCGCTATTCCAAATGGATTTTGCCCATTTTTTCCACAATCACAAATCTTCACACAAAAGATTACTTATTCCTGTTTATTTATTAATTTTAGTAAATTTTACTTACTAAATTGGCATATAATTTTAGTCTATGAAAATAACATGCAAAATGACAAAAACGTGTCAAACTGTAACAGACCAGACCAAATTTTTTATATATTAAAAAAAACAAATGCTAAATGTATAAACATATTAAAAGATGTATCAACATAAACAACATGAGAAAACTGTCCAAAAAACCTGAGCTCCAGAAACAATCGCATATAATGACATTATTGAAGTGCTTGTAACTTTTTAGAAGTTACTGTGTTGTAAATTCCTGTTTTTAGTATACCAAGTTGCATGTAGCGCACTTTTATTGAAACTAATCACAGCCCGAGTTACGCATTTTGACAACCACGTAAAATAGTTCAGGTGCAATTAGAATTTTCTAGAATTTTCTAGAGTAAAAACATCCAGTGAGCGGCAGTTCTGCTGACAGAAATGCTTTGTTGATGATAAAGGTCAACGGAGAATGGCTAGACAGGCTCGAGCTGACAGAAAGGCTATGGTAACTCAGATAACCACTCTGTACAATTGTAATGAGCAGAATAGACCTTTGACCTTTGAACACATTGACCTTTGAAGCGGATGGGCTACAACAGCAGAAGACCACGTCGGGCACTTTTTGAGGACCATAGTGTTCATAATAAAGTTCTCAGCACATATACACTCACCTAAAGGATTATTAGGAACACCACACCATCAAACTGTGTTTGACCCCCTTTTGCCTTCAGAACTGCCTTAATTCTACGTGGCATTGATTCAACAAGGTGCTGAAAGCATTCTTTAGAAATGTTGGCCCATATTGATAGGATAGCATCTTGCAGTTGATAGAGATTTGTGGGATGCACATCCAGGGCACGAAGCTCCCGTTCTACCACATCCCAAAGATGCTCTATTGGGTTGAGATCTGGTGACTGTGGGGGCCATTTTAGGTCAGTGAACTCATTGTCATGTTCAAGAAACCAATTTGAAATGATTCGAGCTTTGTGACATGGTGCATTATCCTGCTGGAAGTAGCCATCAGAGGATGGGTACATGGTGGCCATAAAGGGATGGACATGGTCAGAAACAATGCTCAGGTAGGCCGTGGCATTTAAACGATGCCCAATTGGCACTAAGGGCCTAAAGTGTGCCAAGAAAACATCTCCCACACCATTACACCACCACCACCAGCCTGCACAGTGGTAACAAGGCATGATGGATCCATGTTCTCATTCTGTTTACGCCAAATTCTGACTCTACCATCTGAATGTCTCAACAGAAATCGAGACTCATCAGACCAGGCAACATTTTTCCAGTCTTCAACTGTCCAATTTTGGTGATCTCTTGCAAATTGTAGCCTCTTTTTCCTATTTGTAGTGGAGATGAGTGGTACACGGTGGGGTCTACTGCTGTTGTAGCCCATCCGCCTCAAGGTTGTGCGTGTTGTGGCTTCACAAATGCTTTGCTGCATACCTCGGTTGTAACGAGTGGTTATTTCAGTCAAAGTTGCTCTTCTATCAGCTTGAATCAGTCGGCCCATTCTCCTCTGACCTCTAGCATCAACAAGGCATTTTCGCCCACAGGACTGCCGCATACTGGATGTTTTTCCCTTTTCACACCATTTTTGTAAACCCTAGAAATGGTTGTGCGTGAAAATCCCAGTAACTGAGCAGATTGTGAAATACTCAGACCGGCCCGTCTGGCACCAACAACCATGCCACGCTCAAAATTGCTTAAATCACCTTTCTTTCCCATTCTGACATTCAGTTTGGAGTTCAGGAGATTGTCTTGACCAGGACCACACCCCTAAATGCATTGAAGCAACTGCCATGTGATTGGTTGATTAGATAATTGCATTAATGAGAAATTGAACAGGTGTTCCTAATAATCCTTTAGGTGAGTGTATATGTATATATATATATATATATATATATATATATATATATATATATATATATATATATACACACACAGCATATTATATATATACACACATTATCTTAGCAGTATTATTTTTATCATCATATTTTCATCAATAATATGTTCTAATTTAAACCATTTGTTTTATCATATTAATGCATGTTTTTCAGCTAGTCTTCATATCAAAAAACCCTCCATCAACAAACATTTTCATCAGTAATTTCATTGACGAAATGTAGCATAATCTCAATCTATGCCTCTGTTTAAATGTTGATGTTTGTGAAATGTCTGAATGAGCACATACTCATAAGTTTTGGATAACTTTTGGGATGAAAAATTACTGTATTTCTATATTTTCAAACGAAAAACTTTTGCTATTTTTAGCAGTCTGTTTAGTCACGGACACCGTCTTGCCCTCCCATCTCACCGCTCCAGGTCGTGGACTGGGCACGGTGCCAGTGTACCGGCCCCATCTCTGAGACGACTCCCTGTATTCTTTATACGGCCCATCGAACACAGCTTTCACCTCCCCAATCTGGTACTGACACACAGCAGAAACATCCACATCCCCCCTGTGAGAGAAAAATAGAAAAAAAGGAGAGTGCAAAAGAAAAAGTAGTCAGTCAGTCTGAACTAAATGACTGCGCTACATTGGTTGGTATATTACAGTAATAGTTTAACTGTCAAAATAATGACAGTGCAGCATTTTCTATAGTTGAGGTACATGGCTGGATGTTTGGCACAGAGGCACTTTATATAAGTAGAGAACAGAATGACTTTCACAAGTACGTCAGAGTGAGAAATATTAATTAGACAGACTGGTATGGCAGAAGATATAACTCACCACTGTGCATGAAAGATGCCGTAGAAACTAGTGCTCCTCCAGTCCGCTCCAGGCAGGGTAAAGACGGCCCGCAGGTTATTAAAGGAGATGTGACGCTCTGGGAGAGAGCACATTAACTGAGCCTTCTGGAAGGTGGTCCACTTTTTCTGCAGGGTCCGTGTGCCCCCCAGGTCTCCCTGATTAGAAGAAAGTGCAACGTGACAGGACAGTTATATTACAGAGAATTCCCACGCAAGGTATATGCATGTTTAAGAGGATGAAACTTAAGATCTTTTCGGACTTAAGCACTATTAATTCTCCACCCTGCCCCAGTAGGTGGCGATATGCATGAAGCATGCAAATCACCAAAAACAGAAAAAGAACTCGTAGGAGAGAAGAGTGCTTAAAGGACTTAAACATTTTATGCTGCTTTTATGTGCTTTTTAGAGCTTCAAAGTTTTGGACCCTGTTGTGGACCAACAGAGCTGAAATATACTTCTAAAAATCTTTGTTTGTGTTCAGCAGAAGACAGAAAGTCATACACATCTGGGATGGCGTGAGGCGGGTGAGTAAATGATGAGAGCATTTTCATTTTTGGGTGAACTATTCCATTAAAAAAAGACTTTAAAATCCAATTTAAAAACTTATCAAAGATAAACATGTTAATTCATTAAACAGTGAGGTTTTAACAGGGAAATGGCTTTAAACACACCAATATAATCAATTGAATTTTTTTGTATATATATATATATATATATATATATAGAGAGAGAGAGAGAGAGAGAGAGAGAGAGAGAGAGAGAGAGAGATAATCAGTGCTCTGTGATGCTTAAAAGGATCATTTTTCTCAGAGGAACCATAATGTATACCAATTGTTGCACAGTAGATAAAAAATGTTTATTACAGGGCTCTCTGGAATACTTGATCCTAAACTGGTCATCTGGGGATAAAGTGATATTTCAATCCATCATCAGGGTATTTCGAGCCATCTTGCCTACTTTTCCCATCACTCTGCAATCTCAACAAGCTTATAAAATAATTAGGTCCCACTTTATATTAAGTGTCAACTACTATGTACTAACATTACAATCACACAATACAGTGTATTTATTGTGTAAATACATGTTGTTCTGCAAAATTCCACATTTGCTGCTACTGAGGTTCAGGTATGGGTAGTTACCCTAGGAGTAGGGTTAGGGTTAAGAGTAAGGGTTGGAGTAGGGTTAGGTTTAGTGGTATGGTTAACAGTTTACAGATGCAATTAAATGCAAGTACATTAAATGTAAGTAAAATGCAACAATATGTACTGCATATACATAATTAGTACATTGTATCAAATGCTAAAGTACATAGTAGTTAAAGACACCTAATATAAAGTTGGTCAAATTATTATGTCTGGTCACTAGCCCTCCGTTTTTATCACTATGCCACACCACGACCAAATATGCAATTACTCCAATGGTTGAGGTTTGGGACAGATGTACTTGACTTAAAAGAATCAATTGTGATTCTGTAGCACTGAAGAGTCAGGTGGTTTACGTTCTCACCTTACAAACACGTGCCACCCGTGCCACGGTAAGATCACTGTCGCAGTCCAGCTCCACTGCTCTCTCGCTAAAGAAGAAGTAGATCTTATCGTCATCTCCATCTTTACTGTTCCGGCTCTCCCGGACCAGCGCTGATCCCACAAAATTTGGTTCTGGACCAGACAACAGAGGAGGAGGTGAAAGGAGAATCGAAAGGAACAAAGAGTTAGAATTGGGGACATTGCACTGTAGAGACACCAGATAAGAGGCTGGCGATCTGATGAAACAATGACAGTATTACGCAGGGATGTGTTATATTTTGTATATGTGCTTGTAGATTTACCATTGAGCCAGGAAGGTAGGTATTCACTCTTCATACTGTAATGTTGCTGTCCCAGGTTCCTCAGGATCACGGGCTCAGTGCCCAGAAAGTTATTAAGGGTGGCGGAGTACAACTCTTTGTCTACAATGGATGAGATGAATGCTTAGAGCTGGAACAGACGCACACGCACACACACACACACCAGTCTACAACCATACAGTTATGAGATATTAAAGAGGGACTCCATTCATTCCCAAGTGTGGGAAGAAAGCAGGCATTCACACATCTGCAGACGGCACCGGAAAAAATAGGACACCCATACACTGATACACACACAAGAATTAATAGAACACAGGTGCAGGGTTGAAAGATATGGTACATACAACAACCTCACATGTCAGAAACATGTACACGTAAAGATGACTCACCTACAATGAGGCCTGTATGACCCTTGGCAGGGTCGTAAGGGCACTTTCCTTTGCCGTCCTCCAGGGTGGTGCTGTCCAGAGTGAAGTGATCTGCATTCTATTAGACAAGGCAGAAACAGTCACATATGGCTTGAACATGCACACGCGCACACGCACACACACAAACACACACACACAGTGCCACCGGCCATGTTTGCCAACTAGAGTTTCAGATGCAGCTGAGCCCCTCTACATTGTCCGTCTGCCCACACATAAACCTTCATCCAACACTAAATCGTATCACAACGGCCCGCACTGTGTGATAACATGCCTAATTTACATTTGAAATATTAAATTTTTACACACTAGAAACCACCCGTGGAGACATAGAGCACACACTAAAAAAAGGCTCAAAAGGATAGTTCATCCACAAATTACAACTGTCATCATTTATTAATCCTCATGTTGTTCCAGACCTGAATGTCTTTCTTTTTTTCTCCTGGGAACACAAAAGGAGATTTTCGGCAACATGACAGTCCCAGTCACCATGCACTTTCATTTAATCTTTTTTCCATACAATGAAAGTGAATGGTGACTAAGGCTAACATTCTGCCAAGCATCTCCTTTTGTGTTCCATGGAAGAAAGAAAAATCATACAGGTATGGAAACACATGAGAGTGAGTAATGATGACAGAATTTTCATTTCTGAGTGAACTATACCTTTAACAGGTGAGATTCACCGTCTATAGCAAACCCTTTCGACATCTAATCATGTGCAGGATATGAGAAATAGATATCAGGAATGGAATTACTACTAGTGTAAATGCTATTTTTTTATATCAGTAATTACATTTGCACTTGTAAACTTTCATTCTTGACATAAGTAATGAAGTCATTACTCACAGAAATACACATTCTTGATCCTATAAATCTTATTTCATTTAATAAAAAACATAATTACTGATATCTGTAGAATTTCACAATGATGTGTTTTTCACTCCTGTTCAAAACGCAATTACAGATATCTATAAATAATTACTTTCTTGTTGAAATTCTAAATAAAAATATCAGCTATTTACTTCTTACTAGTAAAAACTATATTTTTTTATCTCAATAATTACATTGTTACTACAATAAATATCCACCCCTGATATCAATAATAGAATTATAACTAGTGAAATACACATTTTTGGATATGTGTAAATGTATTTCATATATCTGGAAATGGAGTAAAATTGCAGAGCAATTTAAGATATCTTAAAAGGCTTTTTTACTAGTTACAATCACATTACATATATGTAAAATCTACATTGCCACTGGTAAAAACCAAATGACAGATATTAAAAATGAGATAGATGCAGTTCAATTGTTGATAACGGGAATGGACATTTGCAGTAGTAACAATATAATTAATGATATCAAAAATGATTTTGATTTAGCAAAAAATTCATTACAGATTTTTGTAATTGCATTTTGAACAAGAGTGAATGACAGATAATTGCGAAATTCTACTAGACAAAATGCAATTATATATATCAGTAATTATGTTTTTTACCTACCGTAGATATTTTGATCATTATTGAAAATCTCATTACTGATATCAAAAAGTAGCACTCTCAGTATTTCCATTCCTTGTTTCAAGAATTATCATTTTATCTAGTGAAAATTGAATTGTTGATATGTATAATTATTCTCCTACAAGTGATTAAATGTTGAATGGGCTTGCGATACACCATCATATTGCAGCTTGCCCCACTTGATCATTTGGGTCTGACAGATTTATTGAGTAGTAGACAAAAATCAGAGGGCATACTCACAATGTAGGTGCATTTGGGCTGGAAGGCATATGTTCCACATGTGTACAGGTGAGTGTGGTTGTAGCTCTGCAGGAAGCGAATGTAGTTGAAGCACTCAGTCTGAAAGACACATAGAGAAAAATGTGAAAGGGACGGGAGAGTAAATGCAATTCACAAGGGCCATACAAAGTAAAGCTGTTATAACATAAAGGATGCAACATCAGCGAGTACCTGGTTATTCTTCCCCTTCGCTGCACACTCTTTTTTCTTTTCCACAGGAGCAGACCACTCAATCTAAGAGAGAGCGAGAGAGAGCGAGAGCGAGAGACAGACAGATGTGACTTTTGCAAGCAAATAGCACTCTGTATGGAAAATGTGTAACCCGCAACCCGCAATTTACCGCAAATGGCTTCGGCGTTGAAAGAGTGAGTCATTTTTAAATGTTGATATTTTTGAATGATAAAATGTTAATGGCCTCGTCGATTGATGGTCTGTGGATTAGTCTTTAGCGGGTGCAGAGCTTGTTGAATGAGGAAATAAGATATTTTTTTTTCTTTGCTGAAGTTACCTGCGGTCGGAGCTGTCGGCTGATGTCATTGGGATCCAGAGCGAAGATGTGCTCTCGGGCTCCCACGTACAAAACTCTCTCATGTTCTGCCAGGGTCAACATGGTGTAGTTCCACACCCCAACAGAGTGAAACCTCGCCATACTGTCATGCACATCTAAAGAGAGAGAGATGATGCAATGTTATTGGGGGGTATCAAAAGGTGATCAAATGTCACAATCCAACTTGACTTATGGGCCTAAAAGGGAAAGTTCACCCAAAAATGAAAATTCTGTCCTGATACAGCTCCAAACAAATTTTCTGTCTCAGTCATCATTCACTTTAATCGTATGGAAAAAAAGAGAATTGTCAAAGAGAATTGTGACTGGGGCTAACATTACGTTTAACATCTGTTTTTGTTTACTACGGAACAAGGAAGTCATACAGATTTGAAACAACACGAGGAAGTAAATTATGAAAGAATTAAAAATTTTTGGATGAATTATATATTATACTTTTAAAATGACTTCATTTTAACAGACCTCCAAACTGTAAAGACCAACTTAGACCAGCATAAACTCCCTAACAAGTTTTCCTGCTGGTCCAGACAGGTCTATGTGTTTCTGATGTTGTTCACAAAGATAATTTAGCTGATGAAGTTGGTCAACCACCATGGTCTTTTTGGTGGTCCAAGTTAGTCTACTGGTTAACCCTTTAAGGTCGGATTGGCTCGCGAGAAAAAACTATAATCGTCAAATTATTAATAACTACATTATTGACCAAAATAGGTATTGTTTGAAAGCGTAGAAGCTCTACTTTCAGTATGAACAAAACTGAAAAAGTTTATAATTAAAAAACAAAACAAAACAAAACAAAAAATGGCACATGGCACATATGTTGTTGGAAATCTCTCAAAGAGTGGCATACAGCCATCCTATTTGTATATAGCCAAATATCTATATCTATCTATATATCTATATATATATGGGTAATAGCTAAGTATATGTCTTCGACAATTATGTTGGTGTTGCTTATATGCCGCGTTTTCACGTATAACTTCACAAAAAATAAATGGAACATAAAATATCACATACTATTACTTAAGAGTGTTTATCCATTACCATGTGATTATTTTTCAAAGGTGCCCACACACAAGGTAATCGGATGCATAGAACATTAGATAATCCACATGAAGCACAATGTTACATATGGCCACCAGGAGATAGCGCCAGTAAACGACACAAACACGCTGCAGCATTTTTGAGTCAAAAGGCACTCAATCTCGTAACTAAAATCATGTCTCCATGCTATGCATACCTTTAGTCACTGTTGTGTTTGCATGTGTAGTTAGTTCTTATGTACAATTATTTGTCCTAACCCTATTTGTTTAGAGAGGCTTTTGAATGCTTGGAGACGTTTTTGTACACTATGATAAATTATTTTTGTAATACTATAACTTTAGATTTCTTTGTCACAACATTTTTCTCAGATACAGTTGACATGATTGGGAACAAAGCAAAAGCAGTTTTTTGAAGCCACCTTATTTACAACAAGAGATATACAGTGTAATGTCAAATAAGAAAAATATGAAAAAAGTTACATTTTGGCTCACTTTTTCTTCTTCTTAGATATTTCAGCAGTTTCGTACGCCGAGGGTCTTAGAATGTATCATAATCTATATTATTAAAAAAACTGAAAGGTTTACTTTACAATGATACCAAACACTTGACCCTCCTTGTGTTTTTTTTTTTTTTGTCGAGTTTTAAGCCTTCAATTTAGCATTTGCAACTGAAACAGGAAATCTTTAAAAACGCCTTCAGAGCTTAAAGGGTTAAAGGTAAAGTACATTTTTAATGTAGATTTTTTTATTTGAATATTTTTTATTCCTAAACAACTGATACAAGAGAAGTGGATTGACAAAGTTTTAGTTTATTAACTTGGTCATATTATAAGACACAGTTGGTTGTTACCTCAACGTGATGGTGACCCACAATATGTAGAAAAAACAGTTTTTTCAAGGTGACCGATTTGACTTGAGCCTTGCAGAAATTGTTCACCCAAATGAAAATAGATAGCACATAGGACTTTCTTTTTTATGTGCAACACAAAAGGAAAAACTCTAATGTATATTACGTTCTGTCAATTCAGTACAATGGCAGTTGATGTGACGCACGTCAAAGCTGAAAAAAAAAAATCAACAAAAAAAATGAATAATAGTCCATGTGGGTCTTGAATCATATTCTGAAATATGATACACAACCCAAGTCTTCTGAAAGCATAGGATAGGTTTTTGGTGAGAAACAACTCAAAATGAAAGTACATTTTCATTGAAAGTCTTGACATCCTTTGCACATTTATGAGTGCACAAGTAAAACTTGTTCACAGTGACAAGCATGTTCATGCGGGAACTTGCATTGTTTTTAGCGCCAAACAACGCACATACTCGTGTAAACCAGCAAGCCACTGTAAACAAGCTTCTCTCAAAGTGCTTATGGACATGCAATGTCCTACAGATTTGGAGCAACGTGAGGATGAGTAAATAAAACAGAATTTTCATTTTTTGAGAGAACTATTCCATTAATCTCATGTGAGTGTACATCATTTAAAACATGTATTTACATTTTATTTCTAATAATATCTTTAAGACTCTTTTAATTGGAAAAAATGCACATTAAACTAGTGAAGAGCTTTGTGGGAAAGTGATTGTGACCAGCCATTTTGATCTATTCAGCAGGAATGTACCACCTGAATACTCTACAATAAACTGATTAAATGTCATAGCAGATGTGTGCAGAGAGGAGAGAGAATTACAAGCAAGTGCTCCAAGAGAAGAAGGTAGAGAAGGAATCACAGAAAGACTGTGAGTGGTGGATTCTAGCAAGAAGGAAGTCAAGAGAGTGTGTGGTTATTAGCTGGAGACTGGCAGCTTGGTAATGTGTAAGAGGGCTGAAGGAGCCAAGAGGAGAGGGAAAACAGACTTCCCCCCCAAGGGGGATGGAGAACATCTGCTGGGTTACAAACAGACAGGGAATTGTGACACACAGATACACACATGCTACACACTTCTAAATACCTGCATAATGACTCAAACGCCTTTCAGCCAGTCACAGACAGAGTTTATTAAGTCAAATTATTTTTTCAGAGAAGCCGTAATTACAGACCGTGGAGCAAGGTGCACTTACGGGTCCCAACCAGACAGTGGCAGCGTTGAGAAAGCTATCAACTGCTCTTTGTAGGGGATCCCTGTTGTAAAACAGACTAACAAACTGAAGTAAAACAATCAATATGGGTGACCAAGGCTAGATATTACACGTTTTCCATAAGTGCGTATGCACAATGCATAGGCACATGCCTTAAAGGGTCATGAAACCCTAATTTTTTTATTTATTTTTTTTAGATGTTAAAGGTGCACTCAGTAACTTTTGTCTTTGTGTCATCTTGGACTTGACACCTAGTGGCTTGGTTGCAGCATAATTTATATGCGCTATATGTAAGATTGACAACAAGCATTTGAAATGGGCACTGCAGTCCAAATTCAAAATATTGGATAGTTGTCAGCCCCCGCTCCAGACTCGAAGCTCATGCGGGTTGCCAGGATGTTGACATACAAATTAGCCAAATCAGCATCCGTTTCAAAGTATTTCTGGGCTTTAAGCTGTCTCCATCTTGCAAAGGCATCTCCAATATTTATCCTCGTTTCACTACGCCTCTGGTCATGGTGGTTTTTAGGCGGATGGCGAGGCTTTTTAGGTCGTGTGGAATCTGTTATCTCTGATCCAGTTAGTTTGCTGGCTTCCGTGGCTGCAGCACGCAGTGTTGTTTGCCTGCAAACTTGTTCAAATCTGGCAACCCGGTGGTGTCGAAAGATTCTGAGCCTTTCTCCATATTATTCATGAGATGGAATACTTTCATCTAATAACTACCCTCCCATGATGAGCTCGCATTACAGCGGAGAAATCGAAATCACACGTGAATGTGACAGCGGTTCCAAAAGACAATAGTAGCATACCTAATTGGGCAGAGAGTGAGTCTCTGTGTGTATAGAAAAAAAAGAAGAAGAAAAAAAGAGCAGTAAGTAAAGACATGCTAAAAATAAATATCACTTTGAATGGAATCCAGATGTGAGCAACACAAAAGGGAACTTTGTGTGTACGCGTGTGTGTGTGTGTGTGTCTTTGTCCTTCATTAGTTTTCAGCTGGACTGAATGAGAGGGCAGTGGAGGAGGGCGCTCAAGTTAGGGGAATCGAGCCGCAAAACTAAAACCAAATCAGGCTAAAGGTTGCTGTTTGCCTCTGATGTTCCTCCATGGCTCCTTACAAAGCAGTTTTGCTATAAATTCAGTCTTACCCTGCTTATAGCTCATAACCGCAGCACTCCGAACACACACACTGTGCTATTAAAGACCTATTTTAAGCCCTTTGATGCTGCAACATGCATAAAAAAAATAAAAAAAATAGAAACACTGATGAGAATGGACACACACACACACACACACACACACACACACACACACAAATTATGAAGAGAAAGATCAAGGGAGCATGCACACGCATACACAGGCTGTAAAAATGCCCTCATTTAGTAAGAAAAAGATCCAATGAAGAAAGATTGTCAATGTCTGAGGGTGACACACAAAGGAGAAATTAAAAAAGAAGAAAGGGAAAAAGACATTAAGAAAAACGTAGGTGGTGTGTTTAGGCAGACACACAAACACACAAATACACACGCAGTGCTTTAGAGCGTGAGAGAGTAGGTGGGTGCGGGGAGAGGGGAAATGTTGTAATTGCAGTAGATTAGATGAAGGAGTGGTGGGGCTGCTACTGCTTTGGGAAGGGAAGAGAGGAGAACACAGCTCAGCACAGGAAATGGTCAGAGCGGATTACCACAACAACAGGAAGAAAAACTCACAAACACCACAAAAGTGGAGAAAGAAAGAGGTGTGGTGCGGAGAAAATGGCCAAAAGGAAAGAAAATTTGCACTTGAGATTTCTTAAATCTCATTTTTTTTCTCCAAGACAGCAATTTGAACAGAGAGCAAATAAAAAGAGTTGGTTGCTTGCTCGTCCTTCATCTTTCGGTTCTCTGGTTGTTTTGTGAACTTTTTAAAAGTGTTTGACTTTCATCTTCTTCTCCTTTGTGAAAGATGGATGGCAGAGCTGCTCACAAGTGTGTTGCGCCACCTACTGCACTGGAGTGAATTTCCTGATTCATATTTCTTTCAGCCTGAACAATTCGTTTTTTCGTTCTTGTCAATGGACCATTCACTAGCGATTTCTTTAGCTTGGTTCCTTTGCTGTTTAGTGAGAATTGGTGGAAGTCTCGTTTTAACTTTTACATATTTTGAAAAGTTATAATTCTTTTAAACATGACACTTGACAGCATCTTAAAAACATTGCTCTCCTGTGCAAGACACTAAAAACAGCGGCACAACATCTGTCTAATGCATACTTACATAAAAAAAAGCTATTTAAAAAAGAGCAAGTCTCCTGCTTAGGACCAAAATTCGTTCAGACCAAATTCATTCTTGTATTCTTGTTTTTTAAAAGTGCAATAATTCATTTTACCCCTAAACACATGAATTGTAATTCTTATTTATAGTTGTTAAAATAAGCTGGATGAAGCGATTTGAATGGAACATAATGCAGGCGTCCTAAGACGCATTTTTAAAAAGTTGAAATTTTTGTAAACTTGACACTGTGTCTTAAAAACGTAGCGCTCTTGTGTGAGACGTCTGTCTAGCTAGCGCATGTTTACATAGAAGAACAATAAAGAAAAACAGCAAGTCTCCTGCTTGGGGCCCATTCACAACAAATTCATTATTGTGTTAAAAAAGCTTGATGCAGTGATATGAATGGAACAGAATGCTGGTGTCTCGATACACGTTTTTAAAGTACATTCTTAAAAATGCACCACTCCTGCGCAATACGCTGAAACAACAGTGCCACAACTTCCATGTAGCACATGTTTACATAGAAAAATAATAATAATAAATATATTATAATAAACCAATAATTTGCACAAAGTCATGGACAACGAGAGATGTGCTTGTAATTAAAAAAGAAAATCTACTGTTTAGGGGCTGTTCAAACTGAAGCATTCTAGTGTTAAAAAGAAAGACAAAATGCATGAATGGAACAGAATGCAGGTGTCTTGAGACATATTTGTAAAAGTTGAAATTCTTTAAAACAAGGCCCTCCTTCGGTGCAACATCCATCTTGCAAATGTTTACATAGAAAAACAATTAAAACACAGCAAGTCTCCTGCTTAGGGGCCATTAAGTCTGAATTTGTTAACGAATGCGTAATGAATGGAGCAGAATGCATGAATGTCTTGATAAACATTTTTAAAGTGGAAGTTCTTTTAACACACGATGCTCCTGAAGTCGCTGAATAAACAGAGAGACATGGCGCAACATCCGTCTAGTGCATGTCAAATAGAAAAGCTATTGAAAAACAGCATATGTGTGAATGACTCCTGAGAAAACATCTTCTCAAACCCCTCTAGAGTTTCAGAAGAGATCTCAACAATGTCACAAAATGTGCTCAGACTTTGAGCAAGTTTGCTTTTGAAAGAACTCTTAAACATTTCTCGTCCAATTCTTCAAAGACCAATTATCTGAGATGTGCTACATTTATTTTAAAAGATATTTGCTACTATGTCAACAATTTTCTCATTTGCTGCTACTTTTATTTCTCCTTCATGCAAAAAATAAGCATCTTAAAGGAAACATAACTGAGAATTACTGTATCATTATGTCTTCAGACCTATGAAAAAGCAACATCTGAGTAATAACATTTTCCTCGAGGCATGCAAGAGTTTGTAGAGTGTATGAGGGGAATGCTAGTGATATGGCTGCTGAGAAATTTACAGAAACTGTATGAGAGTTAAAGAGCAAGGTGGAAATGGAAAAAGGAAGATTGAGATAAAATGAAAAAGAGAGAGTGAAAGAGACAGAATGACAGTAAAAGGGAAAGATGTGCAAAAGGTTGTCGAAAATAGGCAGTAGTTTGACAGTCCAGGCAGTGAGACGGCAGTCTAGAATTGAGCTCGCAGCTTGTACTGAGCGTGACCTTTTCATGAAAGTGGCAAGCATACAAAAAATAGAAAGACTTTCTTTTTTCTGCCCCCTTTAACAAACAGCCTCCTGGAGCTTACAGGTTCACAAAGGGTATAGGGGACAAATGTATTGAATGGAAAAGAAACACGGTTTTACCAACAATGAGAAGTGCAATCACAGGAGAGGGCATCTGCTTGACTCGAGAGTATAAATCAAAGATAAATCAGTGTATATCTGAGTGTGTGTGTATGTGTGTGTGCTCTCTGGGTGTGGGGATGGGATCTGCACAGATAGATGGATAGGACAGGCTTTAGCCCTCTTACATAAACACATACACACACACTCAGCTGGCCCGCCATTTTCAACCGAGGCCGTCATTATAGTAATTGGAGGGTAAAGAGTTGTGCTGGGCAGGCAGTCCCTTTCTTTTTCTCTTTCACTCTGTAGCTTTGCCATCCTCAGCTTTGTTGGACTTTGTACATTTATGCTATTCCTCTAAGTCAGCAGGAGTTTCCTCTGGCCTCCAATGAAATTTCTCTTTAATTTACGCTAGATTTTGTCTTTCTCTCTTTTTATCTGGCCTCTGTGTGCTGGGTTGCCAGTTGTGGTGCTCTGTTGCCAGCAGTGGAAAGTTACGGGGTGGGGCATGGAGAGGGTGGGGTCTCTGCCTCCACTCTGAACTCTTAAAGCTGTTTTTAGTGGGCCACAGGGTGAGCAAGCGGCCCACTACAAGAGTGAAAACAACAGTTTCATGGCTGCCAAAAAAGTTGTGGCTCTTTGATGATAAATGAAAAAGAAAAGACAGAGAGACACGTGTTTGCGTTTCTGCGAATCCCCAGCGTTCTTAAGTCGGGGATAATTGTGGAGGTGGGGTCTTTGGGGGGCAGGGGTGTGGAAAGTCGTGGGTAAATATTATCTCTGCTGCGATCCAGCTCCCCACCTCCAACCACAGACACACTCACACACTACTGAAGCTCTAAATCCCTCAGACTGCCAGTCTAAGCACTCTGTACACACACAGAAGCAAACATTAAAGTGCATATCGATGCTTTGCCTGTTTTTTGTCTTTCATCCTCAGCAAAAAGCGCATGTGTCTACTGGTCTAGTGTTTATGTGGCTTAGGGCCTGTACGGAGTCACACATGACCAAGAACTGTAGTTAAACACACACTGCAGACACATTGTGTACTTTTCTTTTTTGGACTTTCTTTGACGTCCCACATCTTCTTTTGCCCTCCCTTGCTGTAGCTCAACTGGCCATTTCCTGTCCATTTAAGGCAGTGCGTTCTCAGCCTGCACTCTCTCTACCGCTGACTTAAAAGGAGATATGATCAGTTTATGAGAGTACATATCAAATTATGCCTACTGCTGTATGTTTAATGTAACCGTTTGTTTGATTATAAACAAAGATTTGGAAGCCATTTTTCATGAATAGGGCACAATATAGGGCGATAAAAATCATTCAGTAACGGTTGCGTGCAAAATGTGTGACAAATCTAAATATTACATTTGAAATAAAATTAATAATTAAAAATACTTTTATACTTTAATTAAATATACAGTAAATTCAATAAATTGTCAACATTCTGAAATTGCTATATTGATTTTAATTGTTGGATACAGTCAAGAAGGTCAAGACTTTCGAAGTAGGATGGGCAAAATTCACACACTTTTTTGTATTCAATCACGATTAATCACAGATTTGGAAATTGCTGAAGTTTTACTCTACATATACACCGTTTTTCCTGTTAAAATGCATTTATTTACATCTTACAAAAGAAACCAAAACAATATGTAGCAATATGATGCTTTATTAACATTTTCCAAACCAAGCCTTCCAAAGTATAAAGATAGAAATGCTCTAAACTATCACCTATTCAAGTAACATTAAACGTTTCCCAAAGTCTAAGTGAGAGCTTGACTAAATGAAAGAACTAGTCCCCACAGCTCGCATATTCATTGCGATGGGCATTAAATCTCTTTCATCCTTCACAATATTAATCTGCCAGTAGTCTGTGGCTATCCAAAGCCACATTCATGTTCCTGTGCCACATGCCACGTTCATGATTCCCGTCAGGCCGTCAAAACCAGCGTCAATCCGCTCTTTGAACTCCATATGAAAAGCGCTTTCATATAAAAATGTCTCATTCTGTGTTTTGGTGATAGTTAAGACTTCTGTGGTAATTAAAAAACACCTAGGATAGGATGAAAAATAGTCCCATCTGGGCTTGTTTTGTACAAAAAAATTGCATTTGGAGCTCCTTTCTCCATCATTTTATCACTGACATGGAAGCACTGTTCTGTGTGTTGTGAAGTGTGCATCAGTGTAATGACTCCGGGCGGACACGTCGTAAAAGTTCCACACTTCCAACAAGTGTTAATGCTGGTTTATGCTGTATTGCATTTATCGCGATTAAGAAAAATTAACACGTTAAACTTTTTTAATTAATCGCATGTTTTAATTAACACATTAATTCTGATAGCTCTAATTTTCATAAATTCAAATTATGAACTAATGAATTATCAATGATTATTATTGTATTTTTATAAACTAACAAAGATTCATAAATGTTGTTAAAAATATTGTTCTTTATTAGTTCATGATACCTAACAAAGAGAACCATATTGTAATGTTATCGAAAATAGTTTATCTAGCATATTTTGCACAAAAAACCCCCCAAAAAAACAATGACATTTTTTTTAATACATTGGTTATTTGGCTGTAATATTTTCAAAAAGTTATAACACACCAAGTTGTGCCATTTTCGTGAAATGTGTCTTAAAACAGGAAAAGACAGAGAAACCATAGATGAAACGGAGGAGAGATCAACGGTTAGAATGGGAATAAATGGAGTGAGTGCAAATGAATAGAGAGAGACAAGCACTTTTAAATAATGCACTATAAAAAACTGGCAGTAACCTGATATCTCTGTGAATTCAAAGCAAAAATCACACCGCTTATCTCAAATCTGCATGAAGAATGAAGGGAGGGGTCGTATGAAGAACAGAAGAAAGAGACGGAGTACTAAAGAAAGACAGACTGCCATGAAAAGAGTGTGAGAATAAGGGCATGGGACAGTGGCATTGGGAGGAACTGCTCGCAGTTCTGTATGGCCATTAGATACTCACCATTATATTTAACTGTCTTGCGTGGGACGGGGTTCCAGTTAACGCAAATCCCCTTTTCGAACCCGATCACGAACATCACAAGAAGGACTTTGGCCCAGACCATTTCACCGGTCCCACTCGCTTTTACACTCCACAGAATGAAGATTCTGATTGGACGACGAGGCGCGGTTGATCCAGATTCACAACTGCTCCTGTCAAGGGAGATTGCAAACAACAAAACATAAACAAAAGTGATTATGGGCTCCACCTCCCACTATCCCTGCAGAGCCGGAACTGTTTATAGAGAGACAAAACACAGTCAGTACAATTTAATTACAGATTTTACACTCTTTCAAAACGTACCACGATAAATGCATGTAGGCAGACCAAATGTGGATGCTTGTCAAAGCAGAGCAGCATCAACACAACACACAATCGTTTATGAGGAACATGCTACATATGGAGGATGGCTTGTTTTTGACAGTCATGGACAATGAGAGATGTGCTTGTAATTAAAATTGAAGGCTGCGTACACTGGGATGCATTATTACGATGCCCGAAGCAAAGCTTCAAGGGAAAAGAGAAAAAAAAAGAAAGAAAAAAAAAACCCTAGAGCAGTCCTGTCTGTTCAGCACTAGCCATTTTCACACATTTGCTCTAATCATCAAGTCACACCTGTTTCACACTATTAAAAAGGGAAATTAGGGCCTTGATAATAATTGCTGATTTGAGAGAAAACCCACTGACTTTTAAATGTGCGTCAAATGTCAAATACTGTTTAGCGGCGCCAATAACAACGTGAAAACCACTCTCTGCCAGTGCAGCATTTTAATTATTTAGCCCAAAAGGTTGTGTGAATTCAAATGTTCAAGATGATAAGCAAGTTTGGAGGGGTGGCCTTTTTACCATCACAGAATTGAGATGCTGACCTATGCAGGAGTAATCTCACAACCATTGATTTCTGTTTTTCTTTTTCCATTAGCATGAAAGAGAGAGAGAGCCAGAGAGCAAGCAGGAGATAAGAGAAGTGAGAGATGATGGCGATTTGGTCCAAATGAGTTGTCTTAAATAGAAGGCATTGCAATATAGCAATTCGATGACTCACATCTTCACTTGCATGCCAGTTTTTATTGGATCGATGTGGCTCTGCTTATATCCAAGTTGCAAGGGAGGGACTGGTGGGATTGGAACGTGTCAGACTATTGTGACAAGTTGACAGGATTCGAGAATTCAAGCTGGAAACTTCCATTTGCCGTTGTTCGCTAAAAGATTTCTGACCATTACAGAGAGTTGTTCATATGATCATGCATGACCTAGAGAGGGATTATGAGTAGAGCTCCAATAGCAACAGAGCAGAGGGGCCCTTACAGAGCTCGTGCTAAATCTCCAGAAAACAACCATTTAACTACTAAGAACAAAGAGTAAAACTAACTCATCATGTGCGAACCAGGAGGAACATTCTCAGCTAGCTAACTGAAGTATTAATTTAGAAGTCGTTTTTACTGCTTTCTTAATTAGATTCTATTACAGATTCGATTGTAATATAAATTAAACTTACATAGTTCTCTCCTTTATTTGCCAAGCACAGTTTAAATACAAGGAATTTTCATCTGTGTTTTTGCCAGTGCAGTACACTGAAAACAATTGGCCCTTAGTAAATTGTGCTTTATCAAATGTACCTCCTTTTATTCATTTAATTATGTATTTTTTTGTTGTTTTTAAAGAAAGATTCCAGGTTCAGTACAAGTTAAGCTCAGTCGATAGCATTGGTGGTATAATGTGGATTACCACAGAAGTTTATTTTGACTCGTCCCACCTTAAATTAGGTTACAGTGAGGCACTTACAATGGAAGTGAATGGGGACAATTTTATGAAAGCACTTAAATTTTTTTGTTGTTGTTAAAACTCATGTATTATTTGAGCTGTTAAGTTGTTTAAATCACAATATTTAATTAAATAATATCTTAATAATCATTAAGTTATTAACAGCTAGTAAGTGATTTTATTGCAACTGGAGGGCTTCGCGCACAGGGGGCCACTCCCCCGATCGTGCAGGTCTGTCCCAGGACTGGGAGAACCAGAGCCACCCGGACCAAACTTTAAGCATCCTTCCAGATGCAATTCGTTCGACGGGAGGGGCCTGCGCAGTGAATGGGCTAACCTTACTTGTGTGGGGCGTGGCTGCCGCTCGAGCGGACGAGCCCATCCTGTAATCAAACGGGGGACCTCACAGCATTCTAAATGGGAATGACCTCACTGCGATTCGAACGGGAGAGTCCTTGATGTATGTGTGTGGGAGGGCCTTCTCAGCGGTATGGACGGGAGGGCTTCGGGGCAGGCAGGAGTGGACCCCTCAGAATGGGAAGACCCCCGAAATATGGACAAGGTAGAGCGATTGGCCCCTTCCCCCTTTTTTATTTTATTAGGGCAAAGTGCAAAATTTCTTAATTTGGAAATTATGTGTACATATGTAACTACTGAATGGTTCAGATGACCACTGACCTAGTGAATGAATTTGGTGGTCGGGCAGGCCTTTGGACTGCTGCAGTTGTGGCGCCGATTCGGAAGGAATGGCTTGAGTCAAATTTTTTTCTGAGATGCCGGATTTAAGGGTTGAGCTATCAAGCGTGGCACCCGACGTAAGGGTGTATAGTAGGTGATATTTGAATTAAATTGATTGATGCAGAGATGCTGGCTTGTGGTGGACTATTTAGTGAAGACCTAAAGCAGCCTGATTGTCAATCACTAGATGGTTCAATTAGTATGAGTGGCATTGTGACAGGGCGGAGGGCGGGGCCGGGTCGTGATTATACACACCCGGTCCCTTATCGGGCTAATTAAGCCTCGGAGAGGGATAAAAGCCAATTGCGGACGGTGGTGTGGGAGAGAGAGATCGTTTACGGACATGTCCACCATATGTGTGTTTTGTCTTTTGTTTAAGTTTTTCATTAAAATATTATTTATATCGTCAAGGCAGTTCTCGCCTCCTCCTTTCCATTGAGCTGCGTTACACTGGTGCCGATACCCGGGAAGGAGGGATACGCCGTAGTAGAGTTTTCGCCACTATCGTCCACCCTAACGGAGCAGCTGCGAGGGGAGAAGGGGCTCCTAACCGACTGCCTGGAGCAGTCAGGGCCGCTGCCGGGGCGGAGGAGTCCCCTACCGGCCACCGAAATCGGCGGGGTTTGAGACCGCCGACCACGAGCGGGGAGGGGCTCGCTGCTGACTGCCTGGAGTGGGAGAACTGCTGCCAGGGGCGGGGGAGACCCCTTCTGTTCCCAGAGAAAGCGGCGGGGCTTTCCATCCACCAGAGGCTTGAGGACTGCCTCCGATCCGCCCAGGGAGGCGCGGCTGTCGTCCGTTGGAGGGTGGAGGAGTGACCGGGGACCAAGCTACGGCGTATCGGAGAACTGGCTTGACAGCGTCAATACTTGCTGAGCTACCCAGGCCTCCATTTATCAAAACATTCATAAAATAATATACATTTACTTTGGAAGAAAAATGACATTAGAAATCAAGAGATATTGGGCAAAGTTTTGTAGGGCCCCATTTCCACCAAGTAATAAGATGTTTTAAGACGTTTCGGGTGATTCGATCACATGTGGTCAGCCTTAAATACAGTTCTAAACGTGGTCTAAAACGTTTTGTGATCAGATCACAGACACCACATACGAATGCGGACAAAAACATTGTGTCCACATCACATTTGAGGTGTAAATGCTAATCCGTCCTGTATGCGTCCCAGCCACAGCATGGGACAGCGCCACCCCTGACCTGTCAATCAACTACTGTGCTAAAAAAAAGAGTTTAAAACTTTGTCATTTACATGCAGTTTTAAAAGGAAAAAAACTGTCCGATCAGAAAATTAAAAAAGCGGATAGATACACAATCACAACATACAGGCAATACACTAAAATAGTGGATAATTCTGCTTGACATGTTGCGTTTGTGCATAGATTAAATTTCAACCACATCTAGGCAAGCGTTTTTTTTTCTTTGTCTTTTCTGACTTTGTTGTGCTTTAATTAGGGATGCACCGATACCACTATTTCTCTTCTGATCCGATATCGGAAATCTCATTATCGGCCGATACCGATCCCGATCCGATACTAGTGTTTTTTTGTTTTTTTTTGCATGATCAGTTTAGAATATCTTTACATTATGGAATATGTTTACATTGTGGAATAATTGGGAGTGCTATTTAATATGTAAAGAAACACAAACCTCAAACTACACATTATTTAAATATAAATATATAGCTTTATTAAGAAACACTTTATTATTAACTTGTATACTGGATAATGTAGCAGCAAAATTAACAGTAATTCCAGTATAAGTCATCAGTAGAATGGAAGCGTTTATTTTTTTGTGCAACTTGTGGACATTAAAGGATTCAGATCTCTTTTTTGTAAGTTGTAAGAAATCAGCTCACTTTTCATTCACACAGTTACTTTTTGAATCCCATTCAACTTTATCTTTTGTAAACAAATAATAATATATTATAACAATAATATATCTCAATCGTGCACCTTTAAATTTTAAACCCTCACACTTTTATTTTGACTTTCTGAACTCTCCAGAAAGTCCTGTATGTGTCTGTTTGTAGGCAAGTTCACAGTAGTTTAATTTGATTCTAATTCAAATTCTGGTAAAATGCACCTTCGGAGCTGTTCTAAATGCATATTATAAGTGAACCTAAATCTACATCTAAGATGTGGTTCGTTAGTAGCGCTGAAATATTGCGCACTGGAAGAAGGCTAAAAGAAGGCTAAGCATGTGTGTAAACAGAGCAGCTCCATTCACTAACCCGCTGGCGCTGCGCATACTATATATTTACTTATTAAACACAGCCTTTTGTCATTCACAGAGCTATCGCACATCTTCAAGTGGCTTTGAATAAAATGCATGAGTCATATGAACTACTTTAAATGTGTTTTTATGGTTCTTTTATGCCATTTTTTGAGCTTGACAGTAACGAACAGGATAAACACGCAGTATCGGATTTGGATCGGGCTCGTTGGACCGATACCCGATCCGTCTAAAAGCTTCAGTATCGGAGCTGATACCGATTCAGGTGAATGATGTATGTCGTCATAAAACAGAGACCCTCCCCTCCAAAACCGAAACACAGGTGGTCACAGGAGATGCATTTAAGTGACCAGATGTAAACAGCGATGTGTCTCACCTGACCACATGTGATTGGATCACTTGAAATGCATATTAATACCAGGTGGAAACGGGCCAAACATTGGTACTCAAAACAAGAAGAAAAAAAAAAGATTTACCAATGGGGTAAGAAAAAAGTAACTTATTTTCTAACTAAACAAAACTAACCTAACCTAAAGTTAAAAAAGTTATTCTGTTTCTTCTGCCATTTTTTACGAATGTCCGGAAAACAGGGCAAAAGTTGAGTGATGACCAGTTTTGGCAGTCTAAAGCATTTCCCATGTCTTTTCAATTGGTTCCCTTCTCTCATACACTTCCTCTTGACTTCCTGTCCATAATAAGCACTTCCCTGGAACTAACATCCAAACCAATCCCCATGTTACTCATCTAAATTAATAGTAAGACCCTTTTAACCATGACCTATTGACCCACAAGAGACAGCAGATGTCAAGGAAATGATGGGGTCGTGACAGAGATGAAGGTTGGCTATGAAGTTGATGCCTAAACATACAGATTCAAAAGAGGAAACAACTCTAACCATCTACAAACACAAAACTTTGAGTCTAACACTGAAGAGCTTTTCTCCTTCCATCCCTCCTTCAATAAAAGTTAAACAAAAGCCCTTTGCATGTCAGTAGCCAGTGAAATAG
This sequence comes from Moxostoma hubbsi, assembly GCA_032164185.1. Taxonomy (NCBI): domain Eukaryota; kingdom Metazoa; phylum Chordata; class Actinopteri; order Cypriniformes; family Catostomidae; genus Moxostoma; species Moxostoma hubbsi. The sequence continues at coordinate 14,864,335 of JAVLUX010000215.1, read as the reverse complement.
GAAGGACATTTCACAACATCCTGCCGCTATCTGTGTACCATGTCAACAATGACCAAAACTGACCCCTCAACATCGACTACTTAGATTGGAACGGCAAGAATGAATCCCCTAAAAAGCATCTACGTCAAACACTCTTTTAAGATTAAGTACAGTGCAGTATGCATAAACAGAATGATCCTACTGCTGAATACAAGAGGAAAACTGCCTTCAGCACATGATCTATTTATTTCTGTATAAGATCAGATGTCACTAGTCAAAACACAGCAGCATGCTTTTACCCTCTTGAGTAACAGACAGGGATCTTTTATTGTCACTTAACCAGGATAGTAGGGCCCCCAACCAACTGGCCTGTGGTAAGAGGAGCCACCAACCCTCTCAAGGTCTCAGTCCTGCCCCTAAACCCTCAGGTTGCTGTTCACAGGTCTTCATAGAGAGTCTCAGGCTTTTGAAAAGAGTCTCATACTTCCAGAGGCTGAAGCTTTGAGCACTGCAAAAATCATTTTCTTGATGTTATGTAAAGCATACAATATGTTATGTTTTGTTGTCAGAAAAATCAACAAAATTTGGTGAGTCTTATAAACACAACAAAAAAACGTATTTACCAATTGTGTAAGAAATATAAAGGTTTAATTTTCTTACCCTGTTGGCAAATATTTGTTTTTCTTCCAAAAATTAAAATACTCCCATCAGTTACTCACTCATGCCATCCCAGATCTTTCTTCTGCTAAACAGATATTTTGATTTTTAGAAGATCCGTTGACCCATACATTGCAAGTGAATGGGTTCCAAACCTTTGAGGTCCAAAAGCACATACTGTAAAGGCAACATAAAAGTAACCCACACGACTCCAGTGGTTTAATCCATGTCTTCAGAAGTGATATGATAGGTGTGGGTGAGAAACAGATCAATAATTAAGTCCTTTTTAATATGTGCTCAACGCTTGAAGCTCTCTAAAAGAATGAGTCTCTTTCCAAAAGGCTTTACTTGTTGTATGCAAAAGTCTTTTTTTTATATTAAAAAAAGTAATTTTGTTTCTCAAGTTCTTTTAAGGATGTTTAGATATTTTACAGGAAAACAAGACAAAAACAGTAAGACTAACAGTAAGTGTCTCAGGCTTTCTGAAAGAGTTTGGGCTTTTTGTGAGTCTCAGGCTTTCAGAAAGTGTCTCAGGGTTTCAGAAAGTGTCTCAGACCTTCTGAAAGAGTTTGGGCTTTTTGAGAGTCTCTGGCTTTCAGAAAGAGTCTCAGACTTTCAAAAAGAGTCTCAGGGTTTCAGAAAAAGAGTCTCAAGTTTTCCGAAAGAGTCTCATACTTTCAGAAAGAATCTTAGTCTTTCAGAGAGAGTCTTAGGATTTCCGAAAGCTTCTGAGGCTTTCTGAAAGAGTCCAGGCTTTTTGTGAGTCTCAGGCTTTCAGAAAGTGTCTAAGGCTTTCAGAAAGTGTCTCAGGGTTTCTGAAAATGTCTAAGGCTTTCAGAAAGTGTCTCAGGGTTTCTGAAAGTGTCTAAGGCTTTCAGAAAGTGTCTCAGGGTTTCTGAAAATGTCTAAGGCTTTCAGAAAGTGTCTCAGACCTTCTGAAAGAGTTCGGGCTTTTTGAGAGTCTCTGGCTTTCAGAAAGAGTCTCAGACTTTCAAAAATAGTCTCAGGGTTTCAGAAAAAGAGTCTCAAGTTTTCCGAAAGAGTCTCATACTTTCAGAAAGAATCTTAGTCTTTCAGAGAGAGTCTTAGGATTTCCGAAAGCTTCTGAGGCTTTCTGAAAGAGTCCAGGCTTTTTGATAGATTATAAGGCTTTCAGAAAGAGTCTCAGACTTTTTGAGAGAGTCTCAGGCTTTCAGCAAGTGTCTCAGGCTCTCAGAAAGGGTCTCAAGCTTTCAGAAAAAAGTCATTGGGTTTCAGAGACAGTTTCAGGCTTTCGAGAAAGAGTGCCAGGCTTTTAGAGGGAAATTTAGGACTTTAGAGAGAGTCTCAGGCTTTCAGAAATGGTCTCAAGCTTACAGAAAAAGTCATAGGCATTCAGCGAGAGTCTCAGGCTTTTAGAGGGAGTTTCAGGACTTTAGAGAACATCTCAGGCTTTCAAGGAGTGTCTCAAGTTTTCGTAAAGAGTCTTAAGCTTTCTGAAAGTGTCTCAGACTTTCATTGAGAGTCTCGGGTCTTCAGCTTTGTGGTGGTAAAAGTGTTAAATGTTGGTTAACAATAATGCTCTTTTATTTGCTTTGTTTGTGCCTGCATCTAGCATGCCTGTTTTATTTAGCATGTTCTTTTTTTTAGTGGAAGAAAGTGTGAATGTTGTTTTTGGTCAGACTGTGTGTGTGCTGTAAGTGTGACTGATGATGATGGAAGTGGGAGTGTGTGAAAGAGTGGGAGGTTGACAGCTCATGTGTGTTGAATGATTGTGCGAGTGCCTGTGCGTGTCTGTTCTCAGGCAACGACAGGGCATGTGCTCTTTGCTTAATTATGACAATAGATGAAAGTCTGATAATCAAATGGAGTTTGGTCAGCTGCAGGCCTGCATCCGGTTACAGGCGCATCCCACTTCCTGTTCCACAGGAAAACCTCTCTGCCACTGGGATCCCTACTCCCAGTGCTCCACGCTCAAGGCCATCTGTCAATCTGAGCAAAACATCTAAAATACAATTCAAATGTTGTTCAAATGACTTGATGTTTTTTTATTTAAGAATATCTCAAATTCATTAGTCAATATAGTGTTGTACTACAGACTTGGGTTTGCGTTCTTTTCAAAATCCCCCCCAAAATTGTAACTCCTCCTAAAGTTTTACATTTACGCATTTGGCAGACGCTCTTATCCAAAGCGAATTACAGAGCCCTTATTACAGGGACAATCCCGGAGCAACCTGGAGTTAAGTGCCTTACTCAAGGACACAATGGTGGTGGATGTGGGGATCAAACCAGCAACCTTCTGATTACCAGTTATGTGCATTAGACCACTACACCACCACCACTCCATTTTCAAGCTACATCCACCAAACTTGGCACAGACCTTCAAACTGTAATGGAATAGTGTGCTTTATCTTATCTAACTAATCCGAGTTTCATGTTTTTGCACAATGGATGTTCAAAACTCAAAACATTTCCATAGATATATTGAGAGAATGTTAAAACGGGGCAATGCTATTTAAACAAGCTTTACCTATCTAGTTAATCTTGCAATTGGTGACTTTAGAGTTCACACCTTACCTTTAATTACAGAATGAAGGAAAGAAAGACAGAGACAATGTAATGAGTATGAAAATAACTGTTATGATGATCTGTCCTGTCTCACTTTCTGTCTCTCACTTTGTGTCTACAATTATCCAGATCTCGCCTTTTTATTTTCGCTTATACCTTTCTCTCTCTCTCTAATTTCACATCTCTTTCTTTTGTCTTTCATCATCCCTCTATAAACCTGTCTCTTGATCTCTCTGAATATAATCCATCTCTCTCTCTCTGTGTCCTTGCTCTGTCAGTTGTTCTAATGATGTGGTTTAAACACAAAGTGATGAGTGAGTGTGCTTGTGTTAGGACATGTATGAGGGAGAGTTCGAAATTGGCAACACACACGTGTTTCCATGCCCCAGGAGTAGAGGATGCTGGGATATCCTCTCTGACCTGTCATTAATGCTGCATGTGTTCCCAATTAAATCAGCCTCATTAATGACAACAACCGTTCATTACCCCGTTGGTTTCACATGTGTGTGAATTCATTACTAAGTGTAAGAAATAGGTTGATTTCACACCACTCATGAGCAGTGCATGGTAGCACATCAGCAGAACAACAGCAATTAGTAAACAAAATGCAATGGTAACCAAATTGTGGGCATATGGTTCCTTGGGGGACTTTAGGAGAAGGACGTGTAGGCCGGTGCAATCCTTTTAAAGACAGGAAATAGCTATATGACAGGTTTGGCTTTAACATTATGCAATAACGATTACGGTTATGTTCTACTTTTATGATTTCAGTGATGTATGCTGGAGCACATAATAATTTCAACAGGGGACTGTAGCATGTTTGGAGAGCTGCCCCGGAGCCTGGTAGGAATATTTAGTATTTTGGTGTGAGTACAATATTTTACAGGGACACGGCTGCATTAGTTGCTGTTATTGTGCAGCAGCATAATATTTCTATTTACACATAAACACGCATGGACCAAACATTATGACAGAATTCACATAGTTTTTTCTCTTTCTTTTACTATCCAGGTGCTAAAGATGTATTGTCTGTCTGAATGTATGGAGAGACATACATACAGACAGACGGACAGATGGACGTATCGACAGATAAAAAAATAGATAGACAGACAGGCAGACAGATAGACGGACAGAGAGATGAAAAGAGATAGTCAGATAGATAGACAGATGGATACAAAATAGATAGACAGACAGGCAGACAGATAGACGGACAGACAGATGAAAAGAGATAGACAGATAGATATGCAGACAGACAGATTAAAAATAGATAGACTGACAGGCAGACAGATAGATGGACAGATACCAAAATAGATAGACAGACAGACAGACAGACAGACAGAGAGACAGACAGACAGACAGATAGACGGATAGACAGATGAAAAGAGATAGACAGGCAGACAGATAAAAAATAGATAGACTGATAGGCAGACAGATAGATGGACAGATACCAAAATAGATAGACAGACAGACAGACAGACGGATAGACAGATGAAAAGAGATAGACATGCAGACAGATAAAAAATAGATAGACTGACAGGTAGACAGATAGACAGATAGATAGACAGATAGATGGACAGATATAAAAATAGATAGACAGACAGACAGATAGATGGATAGACAGACAGACAGATGAAAAGAGACAGACAGGCAGACAGATAAAAGATAGATAGATAGATAGACAGACAGACAGACAGACTGAGAGATATATAGATAGAGAAATAGATTAAAGGACAGAAGGATGGACGGACAGACAGACAAACAGACAGATAGATAGATAGATAGATATAGATACTTGCGTTACAAACATTCATTGTTTCTGCCAAATATTGTTACTATAATAAAAGTGTGGTAATGTGGTATTTTTTTTACAATAGTAAGAAACTGTAGTAGCTAAATATTTTTGGCGGAAACCTTGTTTAACAAAATACATTTTGTATATGCACAGATGGATTCAGAAAAGACAGACAGTCTGACAGTCTGTCTTTCCAATACATTAGAGTTTGCAAAAACGTGCACTAGCATTGTGTGTAAATATAATTCTGTGTTTGTGTGTGTCTGTGTGTAAACCCCCCCCCTACTGTGTAGTTACAGTATTCCTCACTCAGGTTCAGCACTTTTGTATGCTAATAGGTCGGAAGTGCAAGACTCCCACTGTGCTCCCTCGGGGGTTAATTGTCCTGTAGACCATACTTTTCACTGTCTCTCTCCCTCTGCCCTGCTGTTCCTGACAGCCGGAGGTACAAGTGCCAGAGGTGGGCAGAGGTGGAGAGGCTATTTGTGTGCTCCATTCAATGACATCTATCTCTTTCAGTTAATAATAAGTGAAGTTATATAGAGAGAGGAGGCCCACAATGCACCTTTGCGCCCCTCTAGTGTTTCCTGTTAGCGAAGTTAATGGGGAGTCATGTAGTGCTGCTCAGCGATTAGTTAGTCTAGCTGTACGATACAAAACTGGCACCTTTATTCCATATGACACACATCCACTGTTTAATAAGGTGAGAGAGAGAAAGTGTGAGAGAGAATAGTAGCATTTTAACAAACTATAAGAGAGATCGATGGGAGGTTGGTCTGGATGATATAAACAGGAAGGAGCTCAGTGACGGAAAGAGGGCAGATCGGGTTTAATAAACATCCAGTCTGTTTGCTGATTTGCAAGTATCTGTAATACATGTCATGTTGGGACAAATTTGGTTTTCATATTGCTGGTTTTGTTTTATTTTGACCAGAAGGCGGGTGGCGTCTATTCTGAAATGCAGTTGTCCATTTCTTTCCATGTGCATCTCTGCAGATATCTGTGGTGTAGGGGTGGGTCGGTATGACCAAAAAACATATATATTAAGATGGATTAATCTAATTTAAACAATGGATCTAACAACACAGTTACCTGTATATATTCTTCTGCTGGGTGTCAGATTTTCAAAATTGTGCCGTGCATCTCACGTGGTTTACTATAAAAAATAAAGCAAAATCTCCACCGTCAATGCCAGAATTTCTACTATTACACTGTATATACCACCATAAAACCCAGCGTCACAAATGCATGTTTGTGTGTGTTTGAAATGCATGTCTTCGCTGTCATTGATATGCAGCCACAGTAATCCGCTCTTTCTTTGACTTCTCTCTCTGTAGTTTTTGCTTCTTTTATTCTCCTCAGACTCAATTCCTCCCCTGCCCACTTCACTTCAGACTTCTCTCTTTATCCCTCTGTTTCCTTTCTTCTCCCCTCCCTATATCCTCCTTTTATCATCTTCTTTCCCCTGCCTCCTCATTTCAAGCATGTGTGAGAGGGATTCAGACAGTGCAAAGCTATTTATGATCAGCAACCAATGGCCAGAATTTCAATCCATTCACTTCCTGTTGTTAAACGAGGGCCTGAGACACAAAGGGAGATACGCAGAAACAGAGAGAGAGAGAGAGAGAGAGAGAGAGAGAGAGGGAGAAAGAAAGAATTACAGAAAACAAGGATTGCTGTGGGTTATTTTTACGCTTTCTGTTGATTGAGCGAGCCCTTCTTTTGTGTGTGAATTTGGAATGCAAATGAATCTGCCTTGTTTTTGTGACACAGTTATCTGAGGCAATTTGCAGTAATCTGAGGTCTTCGGTTTAACTACTTGGTTTTTGTATCGCAAACAATCGACTCTCACAACAATAATTTGTCCATGACTTCTCTCGCATTGCCCCCACTACCTCAATCTCACCCAAATCATCCCTTAATATCTCATTCACTATATCTCTGTTACATTCCTCACCCCACCTATTTGCTTCACTGCTGTATTTTGGTCAGGGGAGAGAAAGTGGTCTCTGGAAAAAGTCACTTCTGTGCTTTGACTACCTTCACAAATACCTGTAATTTTCATCTCATTTGTGGCCCCCTCCCTGTTCTATTCTGAACTCTATGTGTCTTATTTTCCTTAGATCTTCTTTTACTCAAAATTGGACCCATCTCTTAAACTTTATTTCTAGCCTAGTTAAAAAAAAGCGGCTTGTAAAATCCTTCTTCATGATTCTCATTTTAGAAAACGGTTGCAGTTAATTAAATCCACCTACTTTGTAGAAGCTTAACAAAATTGGCCTGATCAAACTGAGTTGTATACAGTAGTGTTGCAAAAGCACTCTTAACAAAAACATGTGCCCAAAATTTCAGTTATGCTGACTTTGATTACAAACAAGATGGATGGAAGGCTACAATTAAAGAATAAATCAAAACATAGTAAGCTGCCTTGCTATCTAGTTTCTACATAGGCAGCTGCCTTCTTAAGCCCTAGGTATACTTCCAACTTTGACGTTCAGCGTTTGCGTACTGTTGAACGTGAGCCTGTCAAAGTATACTTCATATAACTGTGTGTGCATACACAGGTGGTTGGCGCATGCACGCTATGACTGTTATGAGACCTCAGACTTTCTCTTCAGGAGTTTAGACACATAAAGATGTCTTCATCGTCCTTCAGAATCAAGCTATACAAATGCAGGTACCTCCAGACCTCCTCAAACACACACTCTTGACTTGCATATCCATTGTTGTTGTTTTTACCTTCATCTTCTTCTAGTGCATCTTCATTACAGCAATGGCTGTAATGTAAGTGTTGCCACCTTGTGGACCCACTAATTAGTGCAATTAACTCCAGGCACATTCACATATTGTGCGCTCAAAGACGCGCAGTTAGAAAAATTGGGCTGCGCGAGTTCAGGGCTCGAGCGTTCTGCTAATGACGAGATCTGCTTCACGCGTTCTGTACGCAGACGTTCAATGTTCACGTCTGACCAAATATAATTAACATACATAAGTTCAGTAAGCATAGCTTTCCTCTTGTGAAGCCCACACAAGACTTTGCTCACAATTGATTCTAACAGAGTTTGATGTTCGAATGTTGCTAGACTAACAACGCAATACTTTAATAAACATGAAAATACATTGTCCATTCCAGGGATGGACTGGTAATCTGGCATACCGGGCATTTTCCCGGTGGGCTAAAGCACTTTGGGGCCGATCAGGGGCGGACTGGCCATCAGGAGAACCGAGCGGGCCGGTGGGTCGGCCGTTAAATGTGCCGAATTGGCCATGATAATCAAAAATGAGCCGCTGCATTATGCAGAACGGACCACAAAACAGCACCGCAGTATGCAGAAAAGGACAGCGAACACCAAACCCCCCAACAAGTTTTGGGCCAGTTGCCATGTAAAATACCGGGCCGATTTCTCTTCCCAGTCCAGTCCTGGTCTAGTGGGAAAAAATATAGATTTTCCAATGCAAGGCGATCTTTTTTTTGAACGATCTCTATATAGATTCTTAAATCCCAAGAACGATCTTTTACTCTGTGCACAACCCTCCACTACAATGAGAGGTAATCACTCGTATTTGCAATTATATTTTGCGCTATGCAACTAAAAATGTATATATTTGGTAACTGGTGGGAAAATATTTACATTTCACTCACCGGTAATTGTGTAGTATATATCCATTCATTGAGTGTTGAGAGTAAAATTTTATCTGTGTAATGTGTGTCCAAAGATGAGATCCATACAACCTATTTGTCATTGAATAATGTCACTTTTAATACACTTTCTGTTCTCAGCAGTCAGTTGTTGATAATAAATAAATAAAAAATAAATAAAAATTTAATTATAATCATAATTAAAAGAGATTAAAGCTATTTAAGTTCTCTCTCATTAATATGTGCTCATCTACAGACACTCTTTACAGAAATGCAGGTTTTCTTAAAGAGACAGTACCAGTTTTAGCACGCGTTCAACAAATCAATTTAAATACTTGTAAATAGTACAAATTATGCAATTAAACAATAAACATGTAGCAAAAAATTATCTATGAAATATAATAACTTATTTACTGATTGGATATAAGGATGCTAATTTTTAAAAAGCCAAAATGAGACCAAAATGATAAAAAATGAATAAAATATGATTAGTAAAATTTATATTTTTCTTATGTACCAAGTTAGAAGGTCCCCTGTATAATTAGCATGATTAACTGGAGAGAATGCCTTTCATATGTAAGCAAAAGGGACATTAAAACTGAAATATACCCATATGAATCGATATCGAATCGAAATCAAATCGAGAGCTTGTGAATCGGAATCAAATCAAATCGGGGAATCTGTATCAATACCCAGCCCTATTTGTCACTGAGCTTGTTGCAATACATTCTGGGATTGTCTAAAACATGAAGGATATGCATGATGCTGCCTTGGGCCACATTCACAATAATACGTGTTTGTTTGAAAACACATGCTATGTTTATGCCTCTCATCAACACTAAAATGGCATATGCTTTCACCGAAAACTTTTTCTGCATTTACTGCATACTTTTGTTAATGATGATGCAAGAAAACTGTGGATGGAGCAATAGTGTGGATTTGGCAAAAACCAGGCCTTTTTGAAGGCCAGATGACCAGACTAAAACCAGTAAACGAGCATAAGCTGGTTTAAGATGTTATTTTTTAGCACAGCTGCACTAGGTTTTGGAACAGAACTTAAAAGTGAACATGTCAGTGTTTCCACACAGGGAAAGTTTCATTAAAAATGTAAATCCAAGGCAATATTTTGCATGTCTGAATCCGTTTCATGTCAAATCTTGTAACTGTCTTATGATCGCTCCCCTTCTGTGATGTACTGTCCACAAAATGTTCGACCATCTTAAATCAGGGTTTTGCTTATCTCGAGTCTTTCTTCTGCTTTTCACTAAAAAGTACCAGAGGACCCTTTTTTTCCACTGAGGTTCCATAGGTATTGTAAGAAACACACAGAGATAAGTGACTGAAGGTCACACTAGCCTGGGGGTGAGGGGTGGGTGCTTTCAGTCAGGTTAATGTGCCTCTCTACATGGTGATCTCTCTCTCTCTCTCTCTCTCTCTCTCTCTCTCTCTCTCTCTCTCTCTCTCTCTCTCTATTTGAGATAGAAACACATCCTTGAAAGGAGAGAGAGAGATATATATTGAGAGAGAGTCAAGATACAAGATACTCTATCATGACAAAAATAGGCTATGTTCACAATGAAATACTAGCGTACTGCTTACTGAACACTCTGATAAACGTTTCATCATTTCACTGTGCAGGATACGGTTGAATCGTATAATGCAACTCTGTTGTCACATGACCTCAACATGTTGCCTGTTTAATTCAGCAAGCGGTGTCCAGTTTCCATCTTGGAAATAAAAATGGTCATTTTTATCCAATATTGTCTAAACTTGCCTTCATTTTTGGCAGATCATATAAGGAGTCAAGAAAGAAAAAAAATCACAGCTGAATCTGATATTGTTTTTTATCACATTGGAATTTTGTGGGATACAGTATTACATGGAGTAAGATCTGTTGAATAATGCTCATTTTTTGTGTGTAGATGGTCATCTGGGAATTCTATACCAAATTTGCTTACTGTGCACAGTATACATACTATGCACTGCAGCAATAATAAGAGTAGTATGCTAGTATGCTATTCCAGCTACAGTCAGCTGTCACACCACCTCAAAGATGTGTATAATACATGCAAGAATCTATACTGTAATAAGAATAAAGCTCATGAAAAATGAGATGCATGAAAGAGAAAAAGAGGTAATGAAAAAGACAGGAGTGGTTTAAACAGATTAGGTTTCTGAAAAGTTCACCTTTTCACCTTTTGATCAATTACAAGATTTAGTTATACATGCTAAGATGAAGCACAGTCACGCTGAATCACTTAGAAGAAGGGACGCTTAGCCTTTATATACGTTAAAAAATTGTGCATCCATGCACAAAAAAATGTACTTCTGTGAACGTATCTCATATCAGATTACTTTAATCAAATGACCTGCAAACTCAATTTATGCCATAATTAGAAGCACGACCCATCTGGGAGAGCTATGAGTGTTTCTGTGCAAGCGCGTCTGTTAAAACGTTTAACCCCTAATGGAGAGTCCCTCCATCTGGAGTTGAACCTTCCACACTAATCAAGAAAATAGTCCAATGGCTTTATGATCTGTTTGGAAATATCTAGGGCAATTCGGGAACGAATGCACACTTCTTAGAGGCAAGGATATGTCACACTAATAGTGGTTAACTGTATGGAAAATACACACAGGCACACGCACGCACAAACAGACCCATGAATAAAATGTCTGCCGGCACATTTGCTATTGCACTCAATGTTGATTTTCCAAAATAAACAGGCAATCCAAAAACTCTTCTATTTCCATTCCTTCTTTTCTCAACCAGCTCAGAATGAGCTGCAGCACACACTCACAGGGAGCTTTTTTTAAAAAGATTTAAAAAACATCTGCACACTAAAAGAATGAAACAAATTAAACATTTTTCCCCTTGATGACATCCTCAACAGTGCAATTTATCAGATTTAGCAAACTACTATCACTGACAAAACAATTTCATTGGTTTTACGTAATTCAATTATGTACATCGGTTCCACATAATGAAAATGCGTTTCCATAATATGAAATGAAAAATGTAGTCTCTACTTTGTTTTGTGTTGCAAAAACCCAAAGGAATTAAGTCAATCTCACTTAAATTAGATCTATCCAAATGACTCCACTCAATCAAACAGTTTGCTGCTAGCTAGCAACATGCATATTAGCATATTATAGAGCTATTTGTTCAGTATGACAAGGATGGTGCTGTTGAGGGTCTACTGATCCTCAATCAGTCTGAATGCTGAGGATCGTTCACTCTTTGCTTCATGACAAAAGCAATATACACTTTTGTAAATCACCCATCATCAAACTAACCATTAGCTTCACTCTTCTCCACAATGGTAACCTCCGAAAAATATCCACCATGACAGAAACTTCTCTAAATCCAACATAACAGAACATTAAACACTTACAAGTCTCCTACTTCTTTCACCTTGTGCTGAAATACATAAAATAACACGTAATTTCAGAATGTACACTCCAAATCCAGTCTCATGCAAAGCATGCTGGGAAATGTAAATCCCCTGTCCCGTTTCAGAATACTTTGCTGCAACAAATCTTTTTCACATAGTCCCATTTTAAAAAGTCCCAGTAATTGGATTAAGTAAACATAGTTGGATTGTACACAATGAAATTAAGTTGAGACCAATTACTAAAGAATTGTGTTGGATTAACTCAATAAATATTAAACAAAAATGTATTAGGTTAATTTTAATTGTACAGTTTTAGCATAATCAAAAGAGCTGCTTTCCATTTTTTGGAGTATAGGTACATTTGCGCCCAATGTATGGCTATGTTTCAAACACACACTCAAGACACAAACATACACTTTCCATGTCACTCATCACCCCTCTCAACTCTCTCATGAATTAGACATGTGTAACCCGGCACACTGTTTAAAACCTCTCATTTAATAGCAAATCGACCATGGGCTACTGTAAATGAGTTTCTGGAACGGTGCTGTTATAAAACCCTCGGTCGTGAATAAATTCACACCCAATCTGACCACCTTTTCAACGATGGAGAAACACAGCGAGCAGTCAGAGCTAAATTAAAACATCCCCTTTATTACACCCTGAAATCGAGCGTGACAGCAGCATAATACGGATGATTCATTAGCTGACGTCGCTAACGCTAATCACAGCCGTGCAGAGCAGAGGGAGACACCGCTGAGTCATATGAACTGATGCTTATCTCAGCCCGTGGATTTGGATGAGTTGTTTTTGGACACTGGCCCCAGAACAGTGCTAATTGCAAGAGTTCTGGTTTAGCACTGACCGCATTAGTTACTTATCTGAAGTTAGTCGTGCAGCAGTGGTTTTGGCTTGGGCTTTTCTGGGAACTGGTCCTAAACCAGTGCTAAGTAAAAAGTTTTGTCCTGCTATCCACCCTTAATATTATACAAGATTGGAATTAGTGTTTCAAATCCATCATAAATTACTTGTTACTTTTCTAAAATTGCAATCAGATTACTGACTTTGCTAATTCCTTCATCAATAAAGTAATCTCATTGCTTATTACATTTACGTTGCTTTCAAAAACACTTTTCTCATTAAAGTTTGTTTTTCTTCTGTTCAACTAATTCAAAATAATGTCTAGATTTAATCCTAATAAATGTTCCAAGCTCACAGAAACACAAACAGACTTACATATGAACATAATTCATGTTTTAAATGTATTGTACATAAGTTATATTGCTCTATAAATATGTGTAACCCAATTAATGTACACACGCATTTAACTTCCTTGAAAGTAAATGTAATCTGGTTACAAGAATTTCAAATGTAATGCTTTACACTACACTTGTAATTAAAAAGTAATCAGCAACTATTTACTTGGTAATCAGATAACACCCAACACTGTCAAAATATTAGTATATTGAAAATAGCATGCCAAAAGTTGGTATGCATGGTATACTTTTTCTGGTGGACTTTCCAAGCATGCATCGGTGCATGCTTTTTGGCTAACATTGGCCACAATCTGTTGCACAACAGAAGAGGGAGAGTTTGTGGTAGTCTAATATAAATGCAAAAAATGTTATTTTAAACTGAATTTTAAGGTAATGAATTTAAATAGATATTAATGTTCCAATACTGCCACATTGTCTTACTTCACACTCAACGGACCTTCCCAAGCAGCAGAGAGCCTACTTTTGGAGCTTAGCATAATGCAAATTTGTACACAGTTTAGCTGAAGTGCTGACTACATTAGCCTCTAGAGAGAAACCTTTTATATCTAAGTAAAATGTAAAAAGGTGTTCCTGAAGTTCAACTGGTAGTCAATATATACCAGGTGATTGGGCCAGATAGATTGGGCATACAAAGGGCACACAGCAGGTAATGATAAAATGTCTACCTTTAAAGCAATTTAAGTTACTTTGGATAAAAGCATCTGCCAAGTGCATACAACTTAAATGGCATCTGTGGACATTAAAAAACTTGTAAAAGCACTAGTGTTGATCAAAATGTCTTATTGTGTCCTTTGTGTATTCCAGTGTCCATCTGCACAAGGTCAGTCGTAAGGCCATAAAAGTCTGTCCCACATAAGAGGGGCATTGAGAGTCAGTGAGACAGAAGTAGTGGTCAGTGTGTGTTCTCTTTGTTGAGTGACTGCACTTCTGTATCGACCTTTGAACTCCAGAGCCTTCTAGAGCCCAATTATTCATAGGGTCGTGATGGGCGACCTTCGTTTTAAATTAGCCTGCTGTTACGGTGACCCTCACTTCACTAAGGGCTCTAAAACGGACAAAAATGAAGGAAAAAAAGAAGAAAAGAAACTGGTTATGATAAATATTTATATTTACTTGCGCAGTAACACAGCGAGAGCTGCATTCATTAGAGTGGGTTGTGGCCGTGCCGTGATTTGAGTCGGTATAAGCTCGACTGAGATAATGCCGTGGGTTGCTTTTGTTATTTCTTCAACTATGCCAATGTGCGGGGAAAGAACCATGAAATACCCTCCACCTGCTGCTGGGCCTGGCAAGAAATTAATAACCCACCAACAGGGAGCGTGGAGATGCTCTCACACACACAAATACACACACTATGACTAGACAGTGTGTGGGAGGACGGTCTCTCTGAGACGGCGGTCTGAGATTCATTGTAGAGAATCTTTTGTGCTACAATAGTTTTACTCATGCGGCTCCTTTTTGGCAAGCGTTTCATCTTTCAAAAATGAGTTGTCTTTAAAAATCTGGTATGTTTATGTTAAAGAAGGTCACCCAAGCATAGGCAATTATAAAATAATTGTCTGATCGTGGTTATTACACTCTGAAGAGATTAACCATTTTTGAAGGACTCTGATACATGAGCCATCCGGGAGGTTCGCGCCAATCTCGCCTAAAAAACATATGCGAGGATTTTGATAGTGACCGCAAAGCACTTTGGTTTCACTTTCATTTGACATTTGAGAAATGTCAAATGTTCTTGGTCACTGGGGTTCATACGTACACACAGTGACCATGTTTACATGCACTTAAGAAAATGGTTTATTCCAGGGTTTTGCAGGAAGCAGCATTCTGAATCATCATGTAAATGATAACGCAGATTTCCTTACGCCGTTTAAATGATTAAGAGAAAGCGGTTTAACACACCAAGGTTTTTCCTGGAGAAAGCTGTGAATGTGGCCATGTAAACACACAAGCAGCATTCTAACAGGTTTTTGAAGAGTGCGCACGTGCATGGAACAGACATCCAACAACAAGTCAACAAACATTTCTGGGAGTGCAGTGTGAAAAGCACATACACTATAGCCATTTATAAACACCACTGTAACATATCGACGGCCCCTCACATCCGATGTTGTGTTTCCAAGTTTTATGGGGACTTTCCATAGACATAATGGTTTTTATACTGTACAAACTTTATAGTCTATCCCCAAACCCTAACCCTGCCCCTAAACCTATTTTACATTTTTTACATTTTCAAATAAAACATCATTTAGTATGATTTATAAGCTGTTTTCCTCATTGGGGACCGACAAATTTTCCCCACAAGGTAAACATTTTTGGGTTTTACTATCCTTATGGGGACATTTGGTCCCCACAAACTGATAAATACACGCTCTCACACACACACACATACACGTACATGCTACCACAGCAAAATAACAATATAAACAAAGACATTGGTTACAGTAAATCAGTTAAGAATGTCAAACAATGTCTATAATATTCTACATTTATTTCAATTTGGATTGAAAAGATCCCTTGTGCCTGCGGCCGAATCACAGCAGTGCTGATGCAGGAAAATATCGCACTCTTGCTCGTGTGATATTGCTTTAATATAATATAATATAATATAATATAATATAATATAATATATCTATTCAGGTTGGCTAGGTTCCAAGAATCAACATGCAAGTGTAAAACGGACCTAGACTAAAATTGACCAAAGAGAGAGATATTTGTAAATATTTTCATATTTAAAATATTATTTTTCAAGTCATCCATCCAAGTTTTTAAAGTCTTAAAGGAAATGACGTATCCCTATTTTATTATATGATTCCAAGTTAAATATGAATAAATGACTTGAATGAGAAGGTTTGGTGACGTCAGCCGGAAAAGAGAATCATTTTGGAGGTGAAGCGTGTTATTACATTTTAAAAAGTATATAAAAACAAACTTTTTTTCTTTGTGATAAAATGCATTGATGAATTGTCCACAATAACACCAGTAATGTGTAGTAAGAAAATAAATAAGGTCAATTTTGACATCATGTTGATTTTAAAATCAAGTGGGCATGCGTTTGTGTCTATTATATCTGCACATAGTAATGAGTGTTTAGTGTGTTTGTAAGTTGGTGGTGATGCATTATAAAGCATGTCAGAGGATCTGTGGCTTTTGAGAGTGGGTAGAGAGATTTTAGGTGCCTTTGCTTGGAGAATATGTGTGTGTGTCTGTGTTGTGTTTATATAAGTGGGAGGATCGCAAAGTAATGTTCTGGCTTCATTTCAAGCCTTTTCACAACAAACCCCAGGGCTGTGCAAGATGTTATTTAAAAAAAAGTAAAAACCAAACAAATCCCATGTTCGGAGACACCCACTGACAAAAACAGCCGCTTGCAAGCCCTGGATTCAGATCTGCCCCCACCAAACAAACTTTCGCTCTTTGTCTCGAGGGAACAGAATTAAGTGTTCTTGTGCATATATCCATTTCTCTCCTGTAAGGACGCCCAGGGTGAAGTTCTCATAGTATGAGGAATCAGATCAAAAAAGAAATTACAATGTAAAATTTGTTGTCCTGTTAGCTGACATTTCATATGGCCAAATTTTGCCACCCAGAATTACCGACATTATTCACAATTATCCATGTCAGAATGGGTATAATTTTATTCTGTTTTATCTTGCATCTTTTCTGCACTTAAAAGAGAAAAATTAAAGAGACAGAACAAAAAGCGACAGATGGCGACTTTGTGTGGTCCATGAAAAACAACATTAAGTAATTTGGTTGATTTTCAATTGTTTATAAATCAGTTGGTCTTGCTTTCCACACTCATTCAGCTCTGCAATAAAACAATCAGCTCTATCTCTCTCACAGTTTTCAGATTTTGACAGTAGAATAAATAATATTCTGCAAACAATGTTTAATTTTTTACCCCCATAAGCACTATGGAGGTCTACAGATGTCCACAAAGGGTGAGAAAAGCGAGCTTGTGGGTCGGCTTTCCGAAGGTTACTGATATCTAGGAGACTGTAGAAACAGGAATATTTTAGAGGAGTTATATTCATGAGGTATGAATATGAGAATGTGCATATCCATTTCAAATAAGCGCATACTAACATGCTTTATTGACCATTCAGAATGTGATGGCTCAACCTCACACACACAGACATGTAGAGGTGAGGTAATGTTGAGGTGAGCTCGGCCTCCGTCCCAGAAGAAAAGTAGACCTTCAATACACTATAATGAGGAAAAACTAGGGTATCCAACACACCTGATTACTACTCTCTAATGCACCTTATTATACTTTTTCACTCTATAATAAAACACATCATCATAATAACAACATCATTGACTCTAATTATGGTATAATGCCAAAAAGCCTTTTGTAAAAGCCTCACATACTGTTCTAATTTCAGTAATTTTTTGCATATGGCTGGTTTTCTAAAATTAATCAGCATTTCTTTTTAAACATCAGGTAAATACTTTGATGGCAGTCTGTCAGTGTATGCTAGCCAATGCATTCAGTGAATGTTAAATTAAAGTAAACCAGCTTGGGGGGTGGGGGGGGGGGGGGGGGGGGGGGGGGGGGTTACCTGTAGCTAGCTACATGTTGTCATATGAACATTAAGATAACACTGATTCAGTGAGTTAATTCAGTCAAGGATTCATCAGACTGTGCACTTAGTGATGGGGTCTAATTTTCTCTCATTATATCATTGTAAGAAGGTTATATCTTGATTTTGATTTAATTTTGTTGGATCGTTCAGTCCTACACAATGCAATAGAAAGACGTGTTGTTTTTGCGTTATTTCGTGGCAAGCACTCTTTTTATCTGATCACATTCAATTCAGACTGCAAGCTTGCAACTTATCAAACTTTTGACATGGCGCTGGAGATTGAGTAGCGATAGAACGCTGCTGCTGAAAAGCAGTGCAGGAAACACTGTGATTTATTCTGATTATCCCAAACATACAGGCCGGATTTGACGAATAGATAACTCGAGTGAATCGTTCACATGTATAAAAGAACTACAACCTGACAGTGAGGGTAGGTGTATCTTGAAACATGTCAAAAATATGTATGAGAAAGATTTTTGAAATTGAAATTTTTGAATATATATATATGTGTGTGTGTGTGTGTATGTAAGAAAATTAAACCTATTTGAAAACAATATAATGATAAAATAATGATACATAGCTATCTTTAAATATTTAATATATATATATATATATATATATATATATATATATATATATTCATATAATTAAAATGCATTACATTCTTGTGGCAGAAGAGTTAATCATTAAGACAATACAAAATCGGCTTTAGAATACAATGTATTGTTTACTACCATATTATTGATCATAAGTCAATCATTGGCATACAGTTCACAGCAATCCATTTCACAAGTGAATTTGTCAATCAGTTGGAGATTTATTATGAGGGCTTTTAAGGATCCGTCAATGAACAGCTGCGTCAGACATGCTTGTGTAGCGTCTTGGATGCTTTGCGTCATAAACATAAATTTTGTAGGTCACTGTGTCAAGTTAAATATAGTTTAATAATTAGAACACATCTTGAGATCCCTTAGTTCAGATTTGCGCTCCATCAAGTGTTTTGAACGCAATGCATGTCTGTGTTGTTTTGCTGCTCAAGGGTTTTTTCTTCACTGTATAAACTGCGCATTGCCATGCAGCTGAAGTTTCACTTAATGTCCTCTGGAGTAAACAGGTGGTACTAGAAGCTTGCATTTCTCAGGAATCTTCCATATTACGGTCTGGGGGCATTGCGATTAATTGCGTAAATTTTTGACATTTTTTTTTTTAGTCAAATTAATCGCACTGAATTAACGCGTTAAATCGACAGCCCTAATTAAAATTAAAATCGAATAAAGAAAATTACATAAATTAGTATAATGAAATCAGTTAATTTTGATGTTATTATTACATAAGGCACATGTTTACTTCATCTGAAAATTTAATTTAATTTAATTTTTTACACAAGCCTTCCACAGTCAAGGAAAACCTGGAAATATCGTTGAAATGTAAAAAATCTTGAAAATTCATGAACAATTTCTATAGTTACAAAATTGTTCTAGCTATGCTCAGCTCAAAAATACTTAGTTGGCTAGAATATGCTAACTTAAATATAAAATTATTTTAACCAGATCACAAACAACTAGACTTTTTTTCCCAATGGCGTAGGTTTCATTTGAACTTTGGGGGGGGGGGGCACACTGACGAGACATGTAGCCTCATAATCTATATCATATTAACATGGGCCATTTTGCTTTATTGCATATAAATACCGCATTAGGACTTTGTTATTTAATGTTTTGTTTAATGGTTATTTTTTATTTAAAGTGAACACTTAAAATTACCGTAGTGTCATAACAGTTCACTCACTTCACTCTTGTCATACAACTCATTACAGTGATATCACAATGGTGTTCTTATAGGAATCACCAAACATTTTTGAAACAAACATACAATACATCGCCTGTGGCAGTTATGGAGCTTATTTTGTACAATCTTAGATTGTACAATGGTAATATGCGACACATCAAGGAATATGGAGATAAAGTGAGAGATGAAGCTATTAAAATGATGAAAAATACAAAATATGTAGTTGTTTATTCAAATTTTAAAATAACTGTTCGTTAATTTGCATACTTAGTGTTTAACAGTTCTGAAAAAGCCAAAATGATCAGTTGCTTCAATTAAATAATAAGTTGCTTGTTCACTGCACAAGTCAGTGACATGCTAAACTTCAGTTGGTTTAGCAAGTGTACACCAAGTTCCCCCCCTCCCCCTAACATGTATAGATAACAATGAAAAACAACCACAATTATCAAGAATAGGCTTAACAAATATATACACTTAACCAAACATGTCAGCCTATTTTGAGTGAGCTGTTCTCCTAGTCTAGCAGAACGATCCAAATACATGTTTATGCCACTTTATCACTGGATGCAACAAATTCTCACAAACTATCTTTTAAAAATAAAGGTCAAGTTCATTCTTGTGCACATGGCAGAGTGCTGCATTGTTAATGTCACTTTGTGACATTGTGGAACGCAGCCATGTTTTTAGCCTCTGTAGGGCACTAAAACTTCTCTCAGCTTCAGCAGAGGAAGATGAGATGACCAGTAGCAACCTCATCTGGGCTTAAACATGTGTAAACAGGCCCCTGACCTCCACTGGCACTTGTCTTAGAATTTCTGCAGCCTCTACAGAGGACTTGAATTAGTATTTTGAATGAAACATGGGCAATTTTGTGTACACCCATGTTTAACTCTGGATATGAGTTGACTACTTTGTCAACCAATGTCAAGAACTTGTTCAAGATTTTCAAGCACAACAAGGCTCCCTTGATCAAAACAACTTGTCAGCTGTATATCTACCGAGTCCAAAAATGTAAAGTACTCTTTATTCACGTGGCGATTTTGCTATATACATGTCTGTTCCTCCACCAATGCATCTAGGGGGCTTTCGGACAGGAGGCATTTTTATTTCCTCAATTTCCAAAGAGGTCAACATCTTTGCTGCCTCTTCAAATTTGGCTTGATACATGTCATCATATCATTTTTGCTGAAGAGTACCTTGTACACATTTCAAAGCATGCATTTCCCCCAACTGTTTGTGCCCTGTGTTGGAGTGATTTATTCAAGCATTCCAGCTCTCACATTATCTCAGATGCTTGCAAAAGGCCTAAGACGGTCTTCCCTTTGCTAAACTTTTCGAATAGGCCATTACTTTTGCTGCTGACTCTGATGAACCTGTAACCATTTCTTCTAGACTTGTCAGTATGGAGCTGTACTGACTCATGACAGCACTGATGTCTTTGTGGTGAACTGTCCACCTCTGAGGGCACAGAGATCTTAGCACTCAACAAGAAGTCTTATCCATTTTTGCAATACTCTACAAAGAGAGAATTTAGATTCTACAGACTAGATAGCTGCAACAATGTTCCTTATTATTTTGTTGCCCAAAATGGAGGCTTGTGTAATCATGGCTGTTGAAAAGCCACTTAGAAAGAATGGGATCACTTTGTGCCTCAAACTTCAGAAGTTGACTGACCTCTGAACGCTATTCCCTGTCTTGCAAGATACTGAACTGAGCCAAAGTTTTTTTTACGAGAGAATGTCTAGCAACTTGCTGTTGTTTAATAATTGCATTAGACAACTGTGTGCATATAGGTCTTAAGGCTCTGGGTTACTGACCAGAAGGTCAGGGGTTCAAGTCCCAATACCGCCAAGACACCACTGTTGGGCCCTTGAGCAAGGCCCTTGACCCTATCTGCTCCAGGGGCCCATATCATGGCTGACCCTGCACTCTGACCCCAGCATAGAAAAATTATTTCACTGTGTATATGCAAAAATGTATGTGTAATGTGTGACAATAGATCAATTATTATTATTATGTGCCTGATTTCTTGCATGCCAAGTAAATTTCACAATTTCTTTTCACCAATTGTTGAAGCACTCGCTGATAAAAGCCCTATCAGCCTTATTGGCCAAGGGGGACTTCTTTGTTTTAAAGGCTCTGCTGAGACATTTCCTGAAATACTTTTTTGTTTCATTAGTCGCTAACGAGAGGAACATCTGCACCTCGTTTATTGACCACAGCGTTTTTCGCACAGCCATTTCTATTTACAATTCGAAAGTCACGTGAACAAATGATACTGCTATCGCTGTTGCTAACTAGTGGGTTGATGTCTTGTGTCGAAAATCCAGTGACACTGGTAGTGATAATTCTCTCTGACCAATCAGTGATCTGCAGTGTTTTGATGTCACATTTAGTATCCGCTCGCTTGGAACCTCGACAAAGGTTGTACTAAAAAAAAGTACCAGGAACCAGGACCTATCCACAATGGAAACCCCCCAAAAAAATAGTCGAGTCGACTTGATCTGTACATAAACCTTGCTACATTTCAATAATTGCTGCTGCTGAGATATTTTGCAACATGACTTGTTTACTTTGGCCAGTTTTAAATGAACTAACAATAGTTTTAGTTAAAACACAGGCTCACATAGCCTTAAAAATGTAGTCTTGGTTCTTTAAGTACCTATGGTATAAGGAAGTGGTGCATAACATTCTGATGAACCTGTCAATAGCTAGCATATAAAAAAACATTCCGATATCAGATTTCCTGGTTGCTATTTCTTCCCATTTATTCAGAAACTCTAAACCAGTTTTACAGAAAAAGACAGAAAAAGAATTGTCTCTCACAAACATTGCACACTGACAGAAAATCTCAGAGTAATACGAGAAGTACGAAAGATAACTTGAAATATGACTCAATACCCAGATGAGTGGTTGAAGATTTAGAAACATCAGACTGCTAGATATCTATTCCAGAGATCAGTGTAAAAAACAAAATATAACATACATAATGATTACAAATTTTTACATTTTCTAACAATGAACAAAAAGGCCTATATGTCTTTTTTTTCTTCTTCTTTAGCAGCATTAGTGAAAGCTCACCTCAATCTCTGTTGATTTACCTTCTTGCTCTGTATGAACACTGTTGCATTTCAACATTTGCCTGCTGGGATCATTAGGCATGGCTTGTTTACTATGGATAGTTTTGAATGAACTATCATAAGAACACATATATCCTTAATTATAAATCTTTCGTACTGTAAGTACCATATGCTATAATGTAGGGGTGAATGAACTGGACACAAAAGGTGTAATTGTGATTATTCTGAAAAATATTGCAATTGTGATCTGAACTGCAATATGATGGAAATACTGGAAGGGTGTTCAAGTTTATATACATTTTAGATACCTGTTTTTTTTCTTAGGTCTTAGCCAGGGTCAGAAATGAACTTTTCCATTAGGGGGCAAAATTCTAGTGATTCAAAGCACATGTTTTTTTGTCTGAAAGGGCTCTAACTGTATAACTCTTTCATCCATTTATATTAAATACTTCAATTTGAATAATGAGATAGAGTAGGCTGTTACTAATACAATTAAATCAACATCAACTAATATTTATAGGGTTGGGTATTGCCATTGATTTCTAAATTAAACCTTATTCCGTTAGATTACAATTTTGATTCAATATAACTCATTAGGGAAATTTTCAGATACAATTGTCAACAGGCATGTTTCAAGAATTACATATCGCTTGATACTGTACATTGTGACTCTTAAAAAACACAGAACTCTTTGAGGGGGGATTTTTGACCCCCTATTTTGCATTTTGGGGTCATTTTTGTCAATTTCAGTTGCATTTTTTGCTACGAGCCCCTGTAAATTTATGACCCTGGTCTCAGCACTTTTCGGAAACGTTCTGAAAACATTTTCTTGCCTCATGCAAACTCTCATTAGCCACGAGAAATGCATACAGAAACTGCAGCAAGCAGCACGTGCAAACTTATATATTTAATTAATTACATCGCAGACATTGATAATCACACTAGGTCATATCACGATTTCGATTTTATTTTAATTAATCGTTCAGTCCTAGAAAGGTAATGATGCATGAAATTTGGATTAACTTGTCAATGGCTAGCATACTTACACTTTGTCTTCAATGATTAAAAAAGGTTGGATATCTGATTTCTTGTTCACCGTTTCTTCGCATTTGTTCAACTTTTTACAGATTAATGACTTCTGTGACATGATTGAAGTGTGTGTCTCTAACAAGATAAACATTGCAAGCTGACACGACACCCGCTCAATCACAAAGAGATACGACTACAAGTGGCAGCAGTAATTATGCATCATCAGTCCTTGTTGGGTGATACCAACTCATAAAAAAGGAAGGGGGATAAAAACACAGTTTTTGTTTGATTATGACAGTCATTGCAAGCATTGTCGGTATCTCATACTAGGGCTGGGCGATGTATCGAATATTAACGATATAATCAAGATAATTTTGATGACAATGTCAAATTGAACAATATCGTGAATATCACGATGATTTTAATGTGCTTTACTTTGGCCATTCACTTTCATAAAGAGCACAGCCTTAGACTAATTTCGCGATCCTCCAGGGCTGCACAATTAATCAAAATAACATAACAATGGCGATTTGGTCATGTGTGATTATTGATCCACAAAAGTCTGTGATTTAAAGACAGATAAACGTGGTCTGTGTGTGATTCAGAAAAAAACGTTGACGCGTGTGTACACGTGCACGGCGGCGCTCTCAGATCAGTTCACATGCATTGTCAAATCAAAGTAATGCTGGTTCAAGCATTCGTGCAGTTCTATACATTATTTACCATTATACAATTATTATAAACATTATACATTAGTAAGATATTATACAAATCTACAGACACTGCATCATATATCAGAAAAGGAGGAGATTACAGCGTTTGAGGTAATGCAGAACTCTGTAAACTGTCAAATACACACTGCCTTCTCTGTCAAATTAAAAGCTCCTTATGAAGTTGAAGTACACATCCTTATAAGCACTGGGAGGGACGTGTACCCCCCATCTCCCCTAACTCTATGCCAGTGTCTGTTTCACATATACACACAGAATGTGAGAGCACATCTGAGTGTGTGAGAGTCAGAAAGTGACAGGGAGCATACATGAAGAGATAGGCAGACTATAAGTGTAAAGAGAACCAGAGAGAGGGTAGATGGATGACACACAGAACAAGAACACAGAGAGCAGGTGAGAGACAAAGAGAATTGAAGAGAGAGGCAAGATTTAAAAGTGATGGCAAAATATATAATGCATTGAAAGACAGAGAAAGGGGGTTGAGTGCAAAGAAAGAAGGAACAAGCAAATGAAGTCCACAGAGGAAAAGCCATGGATAGAGAGGAAGTTCTCTGAGGACATAGATGAGGTCATCTTTATTAATAACACCATTACTACAGCAAACAGGCAGAGCAGACCAGTGTGTGCATAGACTGGGACAATTCAAATGGGACAATATGCCAGTGTTGCAGATGTTACTTTATGTTATTCTATGCTACAAGCAACTCATAATTGAGTAAACTACAGTCAATAATAGTTAGTTACACTACACACTACTAGCAAAAAGTAGCTAACATTGAAGCTATTTAAGGGGGTGATATTATTTTAAGTATATAACCACCAGATGATTTAATCTGAGCTGTATTTTTTGGACACAAAAGCGATAAGAGCACATGCACTACAATACACTGATAACTAACAAAATTCAGCTTATTCAAAAACTAAAAATGTAACAACAATGTAAGAAACTGTGTTTATATGAGATTTAAAATCAGATTATTTTCAGTTTTTAACATCAAAACTTTGGAAAAGCTGTTAATGGCATTTAAGGTGAAATCAGGGTAATGAGCAAAAACGTGTGTGTGTTGATAATTTTCTCTTTTAAACTGTTTACATGACCTTAAACGTTGTTACATTATTTCGGCACGTAAATGCACTCAATAAATGGGTTTTGTATGAATGAACAATTAGGGTGACAACATTAAACTTGGACAGATATATGTACAATCAATACACATAAAATGAACACTTTAATTCATATATTTGAGTCAAAAACATAGCAAATAACAGCAGCATTTAATTAAATATTTTGCTATAAAATAGATGAGCTTAAAGGGGTAGTTCAACCTAAAATGAAAATTCTCCCATCATTTACTCACCCTAATGACATCCTAGATGCGTATGACATTCTTTGTTCTGCTGAACACAAACAAAGATTTTTAGAAGAATATTTTAGCTCTGTAGGTCTTCAAAAGTAATGCATAAGTTTCCAGCGGTTAAATCCATATGTTCAGAAGTGATATGGTAGGTGTGCTTGAGAAACAGTTAAATATTTAAGTATTTTTTTACTATCAATCTCCACTTTCACTTTCACTGTGCGTATTGCCACCTACTGGGCAGAGAGGAGGATTTATGGTAAAAAGTGACATAAATATTGATCTGTTCTTCATCCACTCCTATCATATCGCTTCTGAAGATATAGTTTTAACCACTGGAGTCGTATGGATTACTTTTATTCTGCATTTCTGTAAAAATGTTGGTACCCATTCACTTGCACTGTATGGACCTACAAAGCTAAAATATTCTTCTAAAAATCGTTGTTTGTGTTCAGCAGAACAAAGAATGTCATACACATCTGGGATGACATGAGGGTGAGTAAATGATGACAGCATTTCTACTTTAGAGCAATTTATCCCTTCAAATGCTGCGTGGAGACTCTGAGAATCGTTTTTGTTGACCAGTACATATAAATTAAGCGTACGAAGTTCGCTCAGTTGTAAAACTCTGTGCTTAATACAATGTGACAAAACTAGCGAATACGTTGACAAACTACACATGGTTACGCTATCCGTTGAAAATTGGTTGGTTACTGCGTTTAGAAAACAGCTGAGCTACTCTCACGCTACTGAAAAATGTATGAAGGTTGTACACTTTCAACTTTTAATTAGTTACTCACCAACATCGGTGGATGTATGATTTTGGGCATTCCTTTGTGTGTGTATAATTTTATGTAGGACATGCTGCCACTGTTTTAACTCAGCAGAGTTCATCTGTAACTGAGTAGAGAACAGAAAGAAAGAAAGAAAGAAAGCGAGAGAAAAACTGAGGTTACACAGGGCCATGGTAGTGTTTGGAAGCTTGGATGGATTAGCGGCACATCTGTCAAACGCTAACAGAAACAGAGAGAGTGAAAGAAAGAAAGAGTAAGAGAGTAGGCTATAACAGACATTCTGCTGTCTAACTCTGCCACCAACTTCACATTTTACCATTATGATTGTACATTAGATTTCCAGCAGGCTCGGAATATGTCAGGGTATTCAAAGTTATCAGACTGACAGCTAAACCAATCTACCCTACACAGCTTCAGGCTGTGTACCACTCTCTCTCTTTTTTTGAGAAACTCTCAACTAGATGAGGATTGAAACTCTATCTCTCTGCTCTATAGGCTGCTAGTCCTGACTCCTTCAGACTCGTAATGGATCTCTAATAGTTAAAGAGTTTGGAAAGAGGAAACGGAGGTCCCTTTTTTATTCTACTCTGCGGATCCCACTCAGACACACGTAAACTCTCTTCTGCCTGGCTCTAATTTCATTTAGAATCGCTTTTGGTCAATTGCCTGCTAATAAACTGCTGGTAAATGTTGTTAAGTGTAAAAAGCCACTATTAAAACCCGCTATGGATCCAGAACCAATCAATGACTGCGAAATCTTTCAGCACAGCTAACTCACATCTCGGTACGTGCGCATCTGTAAATTGATACATTCGGGTGTGAGATGATACTTTTGCAGCCAAGTGGGCTCCTTCAAATGAGAACATATATTCTGTTTAGGATGGAATGAAAGAAAATGGCTGGAGGAACAAACAGAGAAACAAACAGAGATAAGACAGAGGGGGGTAATGGAAAGAGGGATGCCAGTGGGCTGGCCTGGAGTCAGTGCCATGAATTGAAAACCAAAAGAAAGTGGAAAAACAGCAGAGAAGTGGAAAGTCCTTCAGATCTCCCCCTGAGAGAATGCAGGCCACCTGTACAGCATCCTTGATTATGCCAGTAGCTGGTGAATCCAAACATACTCAGCACGCATCCATTCTTTTATTTATCAAGAAAACGTTAAACTTTGCAAAAAGTGAGGAAACAGCTAGTTGCTAAACAGCAAAGGGATGCTACAAATAACTAGGTATATATATATATATATATATATATATATATATATACACTGCCTGACCAAATATATATATATATATATATATATATATATATATATATATATATATATATATATATATATATATATATATATATATATATATATATTTAGAAGCAGATACTTGAGAGCCTATGATTGGATCATTATTGCAGTGATTAATATGTTTCAGATGGCAACAATTATTTTAAGCCTAACTGATGCACTGTGCAGCTTCTCATATCTTTAACAACCATGTCGGAAGACGTATCCCGTGGTCGTGGAAAAGATGTTACTGTGTTTCAGGAGGGGCAAATTATTGGCCTGCATCAAGCAAAGAAATCAACTAAGGAGATTGCTGAAATGACTGGAATTGGGTTAAGAACTGTCCAATGCATTATTAAAACCTGGAAGGATAGTGGTGAACCATCAGCATCACGGAGAAATGTGGTCAGAAAAAAATCATGAATGACTGTGATCGGAGATCACTAAAACACTTGGTGAAGTCACATCGTAAAAAATCGACAGTAGAACCCACGGCTATGCTTAATAGTGAAAGTAAGATCATTTCCACTCGCACAATGAAACGAGAACTTACAGGATTGGGACTAAACAGATGTGTGGCCACAAGAAAGCCAATTGTTAATGAGGCTAATCAGAAAAACGACTTCAATTTGCTAGGGAGCAAAAAGATTGGACTGTGGAGCAATGGAAAAAGGTCATGTGGTCTGATGAGTCCAGAGTTTCCCTACTCCAAAGCGATGGGCACGTCAGTGTAAGAAGGGAAGCACACGAAGCGATGCACCCGTCATGCATAGTGCCCAATGTACAAGCCTCTGGAGGCAGTGTTATGATCTGGGGTTGCTTCAATTGTTCAGGTCTAGGCTCAGCAATGTTATGCGACAATAAAATTAAGTCAGCTGACTTCCCGAATGTGCTGAATGATCACGTTATCTTCCCTAGTGGCACGGGCATATTCCAGGACAACAATGCCAAGATTCATCTGGCTCAAATTGTGAAAGAATGGTTGCGGGAGCATGAGGAATCATTTTCACACATGAATGGGCCACCACAGAGTCCTGCCCTTAATCCCGTTGAAAGTCTTTGGGATGTGCTGGCGAAGAACATACGGAGTGGTTCGACTCTCCCGTCATCAATACAAGATCTCGGCCCAAAATTAATGAAACTCTGGATGGAAATAAATGTTTGTCATTGCATAAGTTTGTCAAAAAAATGCCACAATGAATGCTTGCCCCAATCAAAGCTAAAGGCGGTTCAACTAAATATTAGAGTATTCAACATTTTTTGGCCAGGCATTGTATGTACAGTGTATATATATATATGTGTGTGTGTGTGTGTGATTTATAGTCAAAAGACAATGCAAACATTTGTTTTTCTAGCAGAGGTTTTGTATGTTGGTTTCAATCACCTTGAAAGTTAATTTTCACTATCATCATACGTTTGTTACAGCCCTTGGGGAAACAAGCAAAAACATATATTAAGAAGGCTGATTTTTACCAAAAGGTTTAAATCTGTTCTTAGGACCAAGGAATTTTTCATGAAAGTCAGTTCAGGGCATGCTGTCACATTTGTATTGGAGCAGGTTGTCATGTGTTTTAAATGTTGAAATTAATACAATTTATCAATAACAATAATTGTTGTCTATGTTTTTAGATTTTTTTGTACTTTAACTTTTCCATTTATGATTCATGGATCATTTTGTTCTGTTTACATTTAGCTGAAAAGCAGGCTTGGATTGAAAAAGAGTCATATATTTTGAGTGTTGTTGATGGTGTTAGTGGGTTGATGGCACTTGGGGCAAGTTGGCCCCCATTCACTTCCATTGTAAGTGCTTCAATGTAAACTGGATTAAGAAAAGGTGGGGCAAGTCAAAATAAATTTGTGTGGCAATACTGATCTTAACTTTTATTGAAACTGGAATATTCACATTTCTGCCTTTTATACCCTCCAAAATTTGGCCCCATTGACTTTCTTTGTAAGTGCCTCACTGTAACCTTGATATTTGCTTTTTGTGAAGACAAAGAAGAACAAGTCAAAATACTTTTTTGTGCTAATCAACATTATGCTTAACCTGTATTGAACCAGCAATATTCCTTTAAGGTATTTGGCAATGCAGAAAGGAATTTTGCTTTCAAAAATAAACCTACCTGATAAATATTCAATGGAGAAAAATGTTTGACAACTAGCCCATGTCTCCCTATAACCATTCTTGATATGATTGCCTTTATTATAAATCTTTACTGTTTTGTATAATTTTTTTAATACCGACCAAAATGGGATTTTCAATGGCAGATGCTAATACTGATAATTTAAAATTAGGTCGACCGATGGCCAATATAATGCCCATAATTTAAGATATAGGCTATAGCAAATGACAAACACTTATATGCTGATAATAAAAACAATTCTTTACACAATATTTAATCAAAATTTCCCCAAAATGTTTAAAAAAACTCTTTTTTTTTCTAAATAAATGTGCATTATCCATTTTCAAGGCAGTTGTTAGGAAATAGGAGAGAGCGAACACTTCAATTTGCCAAATTATTGGCCTCTACACACGTGTCAAGTACAATCATGCATCGAATGAAAAGATGAATAACTTCTAAAATCTTAAAAATAAAATAAATTGTTTGATTTGGAAATATAATCCCTGACATTATCTGTTTCTTATTTCAGATCATTGCTTATCTTTAGACTAAGCCCTAATATCACTGATTAATTGTGCATCCCTTAAAAATAACTTCTACAACAACACAACCCACATTCCAATAATACCCCAGGAAACATGGTATGTTCAATCAATAAACATCCTATATGATATACAATCATATACTCCAGCCTGCTGCAGTTATCCAGCACTCATGTGTAAGTGATACCTGTATTTCCAAGTACAAACTAATGGAGTAAAGCTCTGCAGCTCACCCATGACAGCCCTGAGCACAGATTAACCCATGACAATAACCATGCACAAAATATTGCTTTATTAATGCTGGGAGGAGAACCCCACCACCACAACAATACAAGTGCACACAAAGCGTCACACAATGGTCACAACCACGTCCGTTATGAGATTCAGTCTGTAAAGGAGGGCGTGCGCGGTGCAATTTCGGCTGTCATGCAAGCTACCGTGGAAATTGTTGGTGCTCGTGTGGTCGTGGCTCGCATCATGTGAGAGGAATTGCGAGCAGAGTCCAGTGGCTTACGAGCAGCTCATGACCTACCGATAATATTTAAAACTGTCTAAAAAAAATTGTGTGCTGTCAGCTTGAATTTGTGAGGTGTGTGCGGTTAAACGAGCTGATTTGGCGATCTACTTGAAGTTGGCCAATCAGGAGAAGGTATTACAACTCACACGATCAATGAAACCAGATAGTAACAAGTAAAAGAAACTTAAAAGTCCTCGTAAACCCCCCCCCCCCCCCCCCCCCCCCCCCACAGAGTGTTTAATGGTAAGCTTGTGTTCTAATGGTAAGCTTGTGTTATTAATTAAATAATAGCACTCTGTGAGAGAGGGGGGCAGTGTGAATTTAATCAGCACACATTCATAATAGCATCATAGGGCTGGATGTGGAGGGAGAGAGATGGAGAGGTAAACCCATGCTGTGTTGATGTATCACACTCGCTCAATGTGTCTACACTGCAAGTGGGCGGCACAGTACGACACAACAAAACTAGAGCGCTCAAATTTTCAAAAAGCAAGCATTGAGCATTGCGATGCAACAAAGCTACATTGCTCGCATTATAATCAACAAAGTGATCTACACTGCAAGCATGCATTGTTGATAATAATCGTAATAGTTTTGATGCGTTGCATCGTTCGCACGCAGTGTTGACTGGACGTCTTAATTTCTGTCTAAATATAAAATTGGTAACCCTAGCTACACCACTCGAACCAGGTACCAGAATCGGCTCTTTAAAATGCTTTAAGTTCGCCTGACTACACTGCTCTTTTGGATATTTGTCCAGTTGTAATGTTCTTCGACATCAGAAATGTACACAAACGTCTCTCTTTAACAAATTTACATTTACCACCTCATTTTCGCGGGCGGTAAAAGCGCAATGTTAACTGAACAAGGCAAATAGCACTGACTTTTGTGAATTAAGCACAATCTACAATAAGCCTCATTTGCATGCAAAAGAGGTGTGTTTGCACTGAAAAGAATGACAACTACTTCATTTAAATACAACAGCACAAAGTCATACCAGCACAAATAGCACCTAGTTAAACTGGACTGCGAATGGTTAGCATATAAACACCAAAGTATACTTAAGTTTTCCGCATGCACTACACTTGGTGCTCCAGTCACTCCCATTCTAATGCATCTGAATGCAGGAGACTGGTACAAATGTTTAAGTTTGTTGAACTCCTGCAAATTTTATGAAGAGAAGACATGTGTCCAATAGAAGATTGTACTCAACATTCTGAATATAATACTATTTGCCATTTATGATTTATTATTTATTATAACCCTTGCGTGTGACATCATATCCTGGGC
The DNA here is from genome assembly GCA_032164185.1 of Moxostoma hubbsi. Classification (NCBI taxonomy): domain Eukaryota; kingdom Metazoa; phylum Chordata; class Actinopteri; order Cypriniformes; family Catostomidae; genus Moxostoma; species Moxostoma hubbsi. Next base: position 14,831,934 of record JAVLUX010000215.1, on the reverse strand, counting down.
ATTGCGGTGTCCGAAATAATTTTGCATTCTCAAAGTCTAGCGTGACCGTCCCTTAAGGCAAATTTCATCATCAGCAGAGTATGCGGAGACTGTCCACACGCAGCCTAGTTTTTATTGACGTCTTTTCGCATCATCGGCGCATGCGCCTGCTATTAACAGTACTAAAAGAGAATCACAAAGCAGTCATGTTGCGCATGTGCCGAATGCATCCATAGGGGCTTGCGGTCAAAAGAGTATACTTTGAAAGACTGAGCGCTTGACCGTGCACAAGATGTACCAGCATGTCGAAAAGAAGTATTCGCTAGCCTTAAAATGCAGGTTTTTGAGCTGAAATAATACACTCTATAGTTTGCACCCCCTGTGTGTTTGCCTCACAGCATGTGGGGAAAACAGAGCAAAAGGGCAAAAAGGTTACCATGTGACCAAGTCTGTTTCTCCCACCGGTCTTTCTCCATTATCTGTCAGCCTCTTTTAAAGAGATGCTTTATTGATTTTCTCACGCATGGTGGAGCCACGGCTTACTGGGGGTTTTTCTCTCTCTCTCTTTCGCTCTCTTTTTCTCACCGTCTATTTCGCAGTGGTGCTACACAATCATAATAAAAGAGTTTTTCTCTCTCTGGCAGCCATTTTTGGAGAAGGAACTTTGCTTAATAGGCGCAAAAAATAAGCTTTTAGACAAACTGTCCAATGTGTGCTGGAGAGGAGAGAGAGAGAGAGAGAGAGAGAGAGAGAGAGAGAGAGAGAGAGAGAGAGAGTGAGAGAGAGAGAGAGAGAGAGAGAGAGAGAGAGAGAGAGTGGAGCAGAGGAAAAAAGAGAAAGAGCAGGCAGCATGTGGAAAGGGTCTATTACAAACACACAGGAGCACTCGGCACAAGAACCGAGGGGAAAAAAGACTCACTGGAGGGAGACTCAAAGAGATTGAGAGGGGAACAGAAAGAGAGGGAGTGACTGTGAAGATGGATGCTGTATTTGCTGTCTGCTGCTTTGCTGTTATCTCTTTTCCTCAGGTCCAGTAGTTAAGGGTGCTTCCATGTTTTGCTTCTCTATCCTCCAACCTCCCTCTCTCCCTTTCTCTCTTATTATCTTGAAATAAAACCCCTTATAAAATGTTTTTATTTGTGCCAGACCTGCTTTCTGTTGCTTATTTTTTTTTTTCATTTTTAAATGTAATTTTCTTTACATTTACAAGTTCTACATTTTCTTTACCACTTTTTTTTTTCTTTACCACATTTTTACATCTATATTGTTCAGATATATGTTTATGTTCTAATTTATATTGAATGAAGTTATATGTAATATGTTCCGTCATTGTCTATCGCTGATGAACAGGGTCTATAATACCTGGAGAGAGCTACCCATTAGCTCTCCCATTCATCGGCAGTCAAATGGCATCATCAATGGCAGTTGCTTGGCTGGTGCATCAAGCCCTATAAGTATGCAATCTGCATGCTGCCTTCTTTGCTTATTGGCAAACAGTTCTGGGCACAGTTTTTTAAGCCAATCAACTGAGCTGTAAATAACATGTTACTGATCACTCTGGAGCCACAGGGGACACTGGGGAGTGGCTGATGTTACCACAATAATGTGCAGAGTTCTAAACCCATCACTAGCAACTATCTTGAACTGTGACATACTGTATAAAAATGATAAAAGAAATACACTCACAGAGAAATTTATTAGGAACACTAATGTCCTAATAAATTGCCCGATGTGGTCTTCTGCTATTGTAGCTCATCCGCCTCAAGGAACATTTTGAGATGCTATTCTGCTCACTAGAAATGTAAAGAGTGGTTATCTGAGTTACCATAACCTTTCTGTCAGCTCAAACCTGTCTGGCAGTTGTCCGTTGACCTCTCTCATCAACAAGGCATTTCCATCCATAGAATTAGCGCTCACAGGATGTTTTTTGCTTTTGGCACCATTAGTAAACTCTAGAGACTGTTGTGCGTTAAAATCCAAGGAGATCAGCGGTTACAGAAATACTCAAACCAGCCCGTCTGGCACCAACAATCATGCCACGATCAAAATCCCTGAGATCAAAATTTTCCCCATTCTGCTGGTTGATGTGAACATTAAGTGAAGCTCCTGACCCGTATCTTCGTTCCCTCTAAATATTTTGCATACCCTCGCTTTAAGTTTTGTGTTCCCTCGCAATTAATTTGGGTTCCCTAGCAATAGCTTTATCCATAACTTACGAAAATCTACAGTAGCCATAGTTTGACTTTGGCATGTACAGTAAAAAATTCATCTAACCACAAAATTGTTCATGGTTTTACAACAGTAACTGTATTGTAACTATTATGTTTGTACTAAAACCATAGTAATAGTACAGGAAAGCCAAAAATATGGTAATACAAATCATTAAAAAAAAACATGGTTACTGAAGTTTTGCTATAGTAACAGCATGGTTAATAGTTTGTGGTACAAGTACCATGGTTTTTAATAATAATTGCGAAAGAAACTATTTTAGAAAATAAATTAGCTCCCTGTCCTTTAACATTTGAAACCCCATCAATAAAAAAACATGCTTTTTGCCCCACATTATGCTAAATCTTAGCCAAATCTTGACCCCCTGGTTTCAACGTCTATTCCTTTTCTACTCTCTTTATTTTTAGCTATTTTTTTGTCTCTCTAGTTCTCTACACTCAATGCTGTGTCCATTTGCACTTGTATCTCACTATCTCTCTCTGATGACAGAGCTGGTGCGGCGGTGTGTGAGAGGAGCAGTAGGAGGGGTGCATCATGTAGCGATCCAGGGTTAAAGGTCATCCTGCAGAAGATGGGGGAGGGTGATGGGCTAAGCTCTCGCACACACTCTTTTTTCAGGGACTAATGATCCAACAACCTGGCTATTGTTACTTCATCCTTTGGGTCCTGCACATCTGGGGGATCAACTTTGGCAGCTCTCTGAAAGCCCCAGAAATGGGTAGAGTAACCCTCCTTACACCAGGAGGCAGCGATCTCGGGGTGGTCCGGGCCTTTGAGGGGAAGTGCGTGGAGGTTTTTGTGGACTGATTTCCCGAGGGAGGAGGATGGCAAGGGAAGGGGCCGAGCCCAGCTGTGGAGTTTTTCCCTGGCTGTGTTTCTGGCCCTGTGGCCAAAACACAACCACTTTTATTGTGTGCTGTTTCTTAAAGTGTGTGTGTGTCGATGAATGCAAGTCTGCATGACTGTGTACTGCTGTTTCCTGCTGCTAATGGTTCAGTCTTCAAATCACACGGGAAAGCATTATGTTAAAGTGTAAAACTATAGCAAATTGAAATTTATTGTTACATTTTCTGAAGATACTGTGAGATGTGCTTGCCTGTGCAGAATATGCCACTTCGATGGTACTGTAGGGTGTTCTGAGTGATTTTTAATGTTTTGCTTTGCGGTTTCAGGATGTACCGCAAGCCTCTATTACATTTTGGAGCCAAGGTATGGCTTGGATCCATTCTTTAATGAAAGCCTATGGAATTTTTCCCCGGTTTTATTGTCCATCAGCTGAAAATCAAAAATTCAAACGCTTAGAAAAGTAATAGTATACCTCTACTCAACAAACCACATTATTTGAGGTATCATTCATTCAGCACAATTTGTAACGGATGAGTTATATGGAAATGAATAGTTTAAAATCTCAAATTCTCGCCTTAGAAAGCAAGGGGGGAAATTGAACACCCCCCAGCTGCTTATTTGCACAGATGGATGGAAAACATTGCAAAATCACATTATGGCAGTAGCAGTTCTAGCTTGAATGGCACCCCTTCAGCACCCCACCCCCCCACCCCCCTTCCCCTCTAACAAGGGGGGGGGGGGGGGGATTGGAGATGAGATGGATGGTGAATTTAAGGGCACCCACTTTTTTGTTTGGGCACATCTTGCCACCTGCCCATGTCGCCCATACCTAAATTTGCCCCTGCATTATGGCATGAAATAAAATCAGCACCAAATGTACTCTGCAATACAGCTGAGATTGCACCGTTCTAAGCAGTCATGTGTAACAGCACACTTAGGCAAATAGAATTTCCAGAGCTGTTTTAGAAAAGGGGGAAAATCACCCACTAATTCTGGGCAAAGAGGGGTATGAAGCACCCAAAACAGATGTAAGATAAGTAAACAACCTGAGCCTGAGATGCATAAGGGCAAACATCTGTTAGAAACTTGCGAGGAGAAGGAAAAGAGAGAAAAGAGCAGCAACAAAGGAGAAAATCTGCACTTGTTCAAAGCAAAAACACAGAAATGTGATTGCTCTTCTAAACAATGTTTCTCTAAACAACATTTTCAAAAGGACATTTAGAAAACCACTTGCACAAAAGGAAATTGTTGACCAGCCATTTTTAATGTAGTTCAGCTCCTACCGGTGGCTGCCAAGCTTCAAATGGATAAAACACAAAAATCTGACCCTAATTCTGAAGACAGACGTCATAAAGATCAACTGAAGAAAAAGACATCCATTTGAACATTGGTGCAGTCACGTGATGCTCTCATACATAAACAACAAATGCACAGCTTGAAAAAATCAGTACACGGCCCTGCAGGGAAGAACACTAAAATAGCATATGGTCGATACTGGTCATTTGCTAGCGAACAAGAAGGCTTACGCTCTTCACCTTTCCCCTCTACGTGGCCATCCATATGCAGCTCGTGAAAGAAGCACCACTCCATGTGCAAAACTGGCACGATGAATCCATCTCATGACCTGCAGAATGAGCCCCATGGCGAAAGAGCCCCAAAAAACAGAAGAATAAGGACAAGAAATGCTACCAAAGACTGCTTCAGATGCTGTCTAATACAAGCTGATGATTTCATGAAGGCTGCTGGCCTAGTCAGGCCACTAGATCAGATTTTTACATGCCCTGTCAATATTTTTACTGGCCCCACCACAAAAAAAAATATATTTAAAAGTTTTTATTTATTTTTATGGGAATTATACAGCTGTAGGTTTATTCCATGCAAAATCAACCAAATTATATTTTTAGTTTTTTATCTCTTGAAAATTATAGTTTTGAAATGATTGTTTTTATCTGTATAAACAAAGGTACATTTATAGTTCCAACATTATTTGTACTTTAGACCTTTTTTCTGTTGGACAAGTCAAACTAGCTTCATACTATATGACTCACATTTGGCTTTCGACCATTGAAAATAGGTAACATTTAAACATTTTCACATTTGGAGACCCATATTTCTAGGATTTAACCATATAGGACCTTAAAAATTAATATACAAAAAGGAAAGTTTGCTCTAACCAGAATCTAAAGGAATATTTATATGTCTCTAATGCTTCTAGTTATAGACACTACAAATTTAGAATGTGTGTGTGTGTGTGTGTATATACATATATATATATATATATATATATATATATATATATATATATATATATATATATCAACCCCAATTCCAAATAAGTTGGGACAGTCAGCAAAATGACAATAAAAACAAAAAGGAGTTGAAAGCTATTGAAAGCACTACAACTACACATTATGTGATGTTTTAACTTGTGAACCTTGTGTTGAGACTGTCAAGTGTTTACCACTGTGAAACATCCCCATTTCTTCTAATAACACTTATTTAGCATTTAGGCACTGAAGACACAAGTTAGAAAGTGGAAGTTCCCCCATTCATCCATTATGCAGGTCTTCAGCTGCACAATTGTACAGGGTCTTCGTTGCCGTATTGTGCGCTTCATAATGCATCACACATTCTCAATTGGAGATGGTCAGGGCTGCAAGCAGGCCAATCTAGCACCCGCACTCTCTGCTTAAACAGCCATGTACTTGAAATCCGGGCAGTATGTGGTTTGATGTTGTCCTGCTGAACATTCCGGGACATTCCTGGAAAAGACGGTGCTGGATGGCAGTATATGTTGCTCCAAAATGTGTACAGATTTGTCTGCATTAATGGTGCCCTCACAGATGTGCGAGTTACCCATGCCATGGGAACTGACACACCTCTGGCCCATACAGACACTCGCTTTTGAAACTGACGCTGATAACAGCTTGGATGGTCCTTTTCTTCTTTGGCCCAGAGAACACGGCGGCTGTGTTTTTCAAAAACTTTTTTAAATGTGGACTCATCAGACCAAAAAAACACAGTTCCATTGTTCTAATTTCCATCTAAGATGAGAACGAGCCCAAAGAAGTCAGCAGTGCTTCTGGACAGTGTTGATGTATGGCTTCTCCTTTACACAGTAAAGTGTAAACTTGCATCTGTGGATGCAGTGACGAATGGTGTTGACTAACAAAGGTTAAATCAAATAATTCCAAGCCCATGTTCATGATATCCATTATAGATGAATTATGTTTTTTAAGACGGTGACGTCTGAGGGATCAGAGAGCACGTGCATTCAGAAGTGGTTTTCGTCTTGTCCTTTACGCACAGAGATTGGACCAGGTTCCTTGAATCTTTGAACTACATTGTGCACTGTAGAGGGTGAAATACCCCAAATCATTACAATTTGTATTTGGGGAACATTGTTCTCAAATTGCTGGATTATTTGCTGAAGCATTTATTGGTAAATTGACAAGTCTCAAATGATCCTTCCTCTTGAAGGACTAGGCTGTTTTTGGAGGCTCCTTATATACTATGACACAATTGCCTCACCTGTTTAACATCTCCTGTTTCACATCGCCTTATTTTAACTTGTCAAATTGTTATTAGTCTTAAATTGCCCCGTCTCAACGTTTTTGGAGTGTGTTGCAATCATCTGATTTTAAATTACTGTACATAAAAAAACAATAAACAATGAAAATCACAAGGTAAACAACATTAAATGTTTAGTTGTGCTTTCAATATAACTAAGGGTGAATATAATTTACACATAATTTTTATTTTATTAGCATTTTTTTTTTGGAATTTGGGTTGTATATATGACATGGAAAGACCCTATAATGTAACTAATGTAACTAAAAAGCTACTTTTTTATCCTGGAAAACTGCAGTTTTTTTATTTGATTTATTTTTTATTCCCTTTTCTCCCCAATTTTGAATGCCCAATTTCATGGTAGTGCAGTTACTCACATCAATCCGGGTGCAAAAGTCTCAGTTGCCTCCGCTTCTGCAGTTGCCAAGTATTTTATCACGTTTCTCGTTTTGCATGACACCGCGGAGACTCCCAGCATGTGGAGGCTCACGCTACACTCCGCGATCCACGCACAACTTACAACGCGCCACTAATCGCACAACGAGGAGGTTACCCCATGTGACTCTATCCTCCCTAACAACCGGGCCAGTTTGGTTGCTTAAGAGACCTGGCTGGAGTAACTCAGCACACCCTGGATTCAAACTCATGACTCAAGGTGTGGTAGTCAGCTTCAGTACTCGCTGAGCTACCCAGGCCCCCAAAACTGCAGTTTTTTATATATGTACAGGATACTTTTTTGCATTATCAACTTGGTCTAATGGATGTTTTGACTTGAAAAATCATGAAAAATCATTCTTGCCATTTCGACAAACACCTCATCTACAGTAGGTTAGCTTAGCTACATCAGAATTCACAACAACGTTAATAACGTAGCAGAAAACCAAATGAAGTTTGTAATAAACAAAATATGCACTGAAAAACACTGACCTGATAGGGCAAGTGACAGTTCGGTCAACAGGCCCCAAACTGTCTCACAATGGCAATCTGGCCATATTGAGTTCCGTTAGATGCTGGCTGATGAGGTGCATTGTATACGCTTTAAATGTCTCTGCTATGGGAACATAATTTGTGCATGTTTGTGTGAATCAGCAACAGTCAAGCCTGTCTCACTTTCACAGTTCTGTGTGGATGTGTTTCTCCACGTCTGGTCCACAGCTGCGCACACACATGGACCAACACACACACACACACACACACACACACACACACACACACACACACACACACACACACTGCATCACATCGTTTCAGCATGTGTAAACACACTGGGGGATGGTGGAAAAAAGTACTACCCTTAGCTTCAATGCACACAAGATGCCTTCCACACACACATATCCCCTATATTTGCAGTGCTGCCCTTAAAGCTCTCTTCCCCATCCACTTATCTAAACATCACCCATGTCCATCTCTGAACCCCTGCTGTTTTCACTCAGCCATCTCTCCAGATGAGCCATCCGCTTGTGTCCACTTCAGACCATGGGCTCGGCCTGACCGTGTGACCTCTCTTCACTTTTATACATCTCTCTTGAGACCCCACACTCCTGGAACACCATTCGGCTCATTACAAATACAGGTGGAAGCAGGGAAATGGAGAGACTAACTAGAGGCAGAGAGGAAATGGCAAATAGGAGCGCACACTAATAGAAAATAATGAGGGTTCTAGTTAAAGGGGTCACTGTCAATACGCATGGCAACAAAACACATCAACTCCCATCAGAGAGAGGACAAATAACCATTGTATGGCTTGAATAGAGAACACACAATAAGTCAGAGGATGTGGAAGGTGTTACGTAGGCCAGTCGTGATTATTAAATTACCGTCTGATCGTGGATATTTGATCTTATCGCAGCTATATGAGACAGCCGCATTATTGGGCATTCAAATTCTAATGCACAAATAAGGGAATTTTAAGCAAATTTTCTGTATAAATGCCATGAACGGTACGTTTGTGTGTCATTCAGTTGAACTCAAGAGTCCGAGGGTCACTGAGCCGCATGGCGGACATCAACCAGCTCCAATCCGGAAAAGCGAGTGAACTCCCGTGTTGATAATGAACGCAAATCGCTCCGGTTTCACTTTAAATGATCGTGAAATAGCAAATGTTCCTGGTTCATACACATTGTGTTAATGACACGCAGTGACAAAGAGGAGACGCACGCTTACTCTATTTCTGTGGAGGGATGAAAAGATGAAACAAAATCTCAAAGGTTTGGCTTCATGACAGATAAGGGCTTGTGGGTTTAATCAGAGAATTAAAATAACATTTGAAAGTAAAGTAATTAGGAAACACATTTTTTACTATTGCATAATATAATACAAATATAATATAAATATAATAAAATACATATAAAACTTATATTTATTTATTTAAAAAAATTATAAAATGTACGAGTTAAAAAAATAAGTGTAAATGTAAAATTGACCAAAAAAAAGAGAGACAGATTTAAAGTATTTAGAAATATTTGTATATTTAAAACATAATTTTTCATGTCATTCATAAGTTTTTAAAGCCTTAAAGGAAAGCATAGTTTATTCCTATTTTATTATTTGATTAATATATTTGAAGTTAAATATGTAAAAATGACACTTAAGCACACACGCAGAAAAAAGAACACCTTAAAAATATGACAATTTATATGACAATTAATCGTTGTCATAATCGCAGTTATTTGTTTGACAATTAATCGTCAGCCAAATTTCAAAATCATGACCTAGTGTTGTGAAAAGCAAAGAATTACGGCTGCCAATTGATTTCCATTCATTTGAGTAGAAGTGGTTCAGGGACATGCCATGTTGGTTAGCTGTGTGTTAATTGTGTGACTGTGAGCAACAAATCCAAGCAAAAAATTACAAGATGCTGATCATAACAAGACCCAAGGCCAGAACATTTGCTTCGTGATGTCAGGGATGTAATCCAATAATTCATTCATGTGATATGAGTTCCTCCAGGCGCAGATAGTGAGTGTTCTAGTCCTCAGAATTTAGAAAAGAGGCTTGTAAAGTCTATGCAAGTAAGTGCAATCCAAATGTTGTTGACATTATACTGCATTTGAGATACATTCGATCAATGAATTGTGACGTGTGTAATGATACTCCAGCAGATATGTATGGTTTATTCTTGGCACTGGACTTATCTACAATCTACAAAAGTCGTCTTTATGGTTAGTTTATTAAAAAGGTTCTGATCTTCCTCAGACAGTTATATAAGCTCAAGAGTTGCTCTTAAAGGGATAGCTCACCCCAAAATGAAATGCTGTCATAATTGAGTAAGTTACTTGAAAATAGTAATCCAATATAAATAACTATTTCTGATTACAAGAATTTAAAATGTAATGCATTACACTATATTTTTGACTAAAAAGTATTTATATTACAATAACTAAGTATTTTGTAATTGGATTACAACCAATACTGGTTATTTCAAAACCATATGGCTTTCTTTATATTCCGGATTGGATCGTGCCAGGTCAACTGCCTTGCCTTTTAAAATATACTCTTTTGAAAATGTGCAAATACCAATGCATTCAATGCATACGCAATATGACTGCTTTGTAATACTCTTTTTATACAGTCAATGGCAGGCGCAGATTTTCTTTTTTGGATAAACTATCCCTTTAATTCTAAATAAACACACTGTAAAAAGTGAACATGCATGTGTAAAGAACTATTTTTACCCGAACTGACCCTTAAAAATTATTTTTGATTTGTGTAATCCAATGTAGCCAGGTTTATTTAGCAATGATAAATCATTTATTTGAACTGAATAAAACCAGGTGATTCACAGACCTCTCTTTGAAACATCTGACATCAAAGTGTAGATTTTTGGATCTGGTATTAAACGTTTAGTATTCTAGATTACACATTGGGCACTTGGTCTGAATTACAATTAACTTTCCATGTCCTATTGAATCCATTCTTTTAATGTACTAAAGTGACAAACCCTTTATGGGAATGTGGGTATTTGAGTGTTTCAGTAGTAGGTACTATTTGGCTTTTAAAGGATGCTACCCCATTGTGACACAACAATAAGAAGAGCTTCTCTCCAGGAACTCAATTTGACTCTCAAAGGTTTTGAGGAACATCTGGGCTGAAGGGGCTTCCAGCAAGCTATTTGCTGCCAATTGCATTTAATGCTGGAACACTGTCCAAGGCTGGTTGGAAACAAACATGAATGGAGCTCAATTATGCAGTTACAACTCTGCTCGCCCTCCACTTTTCATTAACAGACAATGACGAGAGCGAATGACGTCCACGTCACAATAATAAAGAGCATTGTTTGAGGCTTCCAGTCTCTTCCACGCTAAAAGAAACTGCATGAATCACTGTTATAATGGACAATCGATTGTTCTTGAATACCATGATAGACTTTGCACACCTCAACATTCTATTGTGTGATATCACACACACCCCCAGTCAAATCAGCTCTGCTCAATTTAAGGTCATTATAATTACTACACCCTAAACAATGCATAATCGTTTTTGGCATAAATAGATTTTAATTAAAATCAACACATTATTTGACCCATATTCGTACTTCACAAGTCGAGTTTAAAGGGATAGTGCAATCTACAATGAACATTCTGTAATTATTTACGCATCCTCATATAGTTACAGATCTATGTGACTTTCTTTATTCTGTAGAACGCAAACGGAAATGTTAGAAAGAATAGCAGCCTAAGAAAAAAAGATAGAATGAAAGTGAATGGTGACTGAGGCTGTCATTGTTTCTAACATCTTTTTTTGTGTTCCACAGAAAAAAGAATGTCACACATTTTTTGCAACGATATGAGGGTGAGTAAATGATGACAGAAATTATCATTTTGGGGTGAACTATAGCTTTGGTATATGTGAGAATGTTTCAGAAATATTGCCCCCAATAGTGTAGCAAAACCAGCACACATACCCCTTAAAACCCCGTATGTTAACCATTTCTTCGCCTGAGTGAGCAGTCAGCTTATGAAAACACCAGTGTCCATTCTCGGAGTGTTCGGTCACACCGTAATTACAGTAATCTCCCGTATGCAGTCCACATTTATTTCATTCCAGGCAAGTTGTCACAGAAAGTCAAAACAAATAAATAAAAATAATATATAAATAAATAAAAAAATAATACAAATAAAAAGCTGACAAAGCATTATTTTGTGATTTCGAACATCACTTTTGCACATAAAATTCAGAGAATGTGTTTCTCTTTTACCGTTGGTGTCATTAAATAATGGTAAACATGTTGCATTGAACGTTTGGGTCAGAACGGAGCTTTTAATGCGCTGTTCACGTGGCAGGAGTGAAAATGTCACACTACGAAAAAAGTGCTGACTGTGCTTAAAATACACAAGAGCTCAAAATCACACAAAATAAACACGAGTTTATTCAAGCATTCAAACCCGATGCATAGGCTACAGATTTAAACGTGTTAGGGTCCGTTCACAACAAAAACGTCATTGCGTCTAAACAAGCTAGACCGAGCACAACTTTCTAACTTGACAAGGCGTTTAAAAGCGCTGCGCTTCTGCGCGAGACGCGGCGCAAAAGTCAAAGACGTGTGTCTAGCGCATGTTTATGAAGGAAAACAATAGAAATCGGCGCTGAAGGATTATTATTATTATTATTATCGTTTATTTCGTTTTTGCACGGTGAGCAGAGAACAGAGATTCGTGTTATTTAAACCGCACTGCGTTTTTTTTAGCTACTTATCTTCGCTAAAATGAAACAAGCTGCCTCTGGGAAGAAATCTGAATTGATGGAATCTTCTTCAGTTTGCGTTTTAAACTTTAACAGTTCAAGGCAACAGTTGGAGCTCCGCCGACTGACTTAGTAATGATGGTATCAAATATCATTTCCTCTCCCCTCGCTTTCACAATAAACAGCATATTTAAAAACACAACATTCGTTCCATGGCATTGTGACGTCCATTTAAAATGGAACGGAATGTTGCGATAATAGAACGTTGCAAAAATGTAGCTGTATTTATATTGGAGGCGGCAAACTTACCTTTGGTGAGTCAGTGCGTAACACACGCGGGCTGTCAGCGCGTCCAAAACGCATGAAAACACAGCGCGTCGTCTTATAACAGCATCATTTCGAAACGTGAACAAGAAATCCCAAAATGTCTCAAAGAAAGACTCTCAGTTCTCTTTGTTTTCACCCATGCTTTTTTCTTTCACGGCTAGAAGAGCGAGCGATACGATGGTCGGTGTTGGTTTACGCAGCGAAACTCTCTCCGTTCACTCCCTTTGTAGTAGTTCTTAAGAGGGAGGGTGCATTATACCAGTCCCGATCCACTTCTTCAAAGCGGTTCCTCTCTGTTTCATCAACTCGAACCCGCCGCCCTTGTTAATGTGAAGCCCTCTGATTCATCAGCCAGACACAAAGGTGGCTCTAGCGTAAAGGAAGCGCAGCTCCAGTATACGCCACAGTCACACACATATACTGCATTGGAGGATATACTGCCTCCTGATGGGTATCGGTAAGCGATGAGGCGGACCGGTGGCTTACAAAAGCAGTACAAACAGGTCTCCGCCCAAACCTCCCCTGTCCTGTACCAGGAACGAGGAGAATAGAATATCATCATTCATTCAGATGGAAGTAGATTTTGTGTTATTGTCTCAAGTGCTTGTTTGTTATAATGTACTACATTATATTATACTTTTTTGGTAACACTTTACATTACAGTATCCATGTTGCATAATGTATATTACATGTAACTGTAAGTAATTACATAGGAAACAATATTAATGTGCAGTTACAAACAGCGGCAACAAATAAACCGCATATAGTGTAACATAAGCAATGTATAGGCTGACCCCTTTTTATTCAGACAGACAGACAGACAGACAGACATACAGACAGATAGATAGATAATAGATAGATAGATAGATAGACAGACAGACAGACAGACAGACAGATATACAGACAGATAGATAGATAGACAGACAGACAGACAGATAGATAGATAGATAGATAGATAGATAGATAGATAGATAGATAGATAGACAGACAGACAGACAGACAGACAGATAGATAGATAGATAGATAGATAGATAGACAGACAGACAGACAGACAGACAGACAGATATACAGACAGATAGATAGATAGATAGATAGATATACAGACAGACAGACAGACAGATATACATACAGACAGTTAGACAGATAGATAGATAGATAGATAGATAGACAGACAGACAGACAGACAGACAGACAGACAGACAGACAGACATAATACCAAATTTTAATATCAGATATGTTTTGGGATGTGATTGAAAGATTACAGTGGGCCTGAAGCAGCGGGAAGCCAAACAGCAACCCTCAGATAATCCAGTATATTCTCATTTTAGTGGATTCAAATGAATTACAACCGGTCTCTGAATTCTCACATTCTTGAATTAATCTGTCTGTCTGCAACCTCATCTTAAAACACTCTACTGAACTATGTAATATACAGTATACTGTATTGGAGATAAGCATATATTCTTTGCCATTCTGAGGAAATTAATTCTGTCTTTAAAAAATAACCTGCAGTATACTGTAATATTTCAAAAACACAAAGAAAGAAATATGTCAGACAGAAATCCTGAATGTTTTCTTTTTTATATTTTTAATTCAAACAATAATATAGATGTTTGGTTAATGTATCCTTTTGTGTTGTTGTCTCATATCTAGAAATGTATTTTTGTTCACTGCTGCAGCTGAAAAAGCACATAATCAGTTAAATATTTGGTAACACTTTACCACAAGTTCAATTTGTTAACATTAGTTAACATGAACAAACAATGAATAATACTTTTACAGCATTTAGCAATCTTTTTAATGTTAATTTTAACATATAGTAATACATCTTTGAAATCAAAAGTTGTATATGTTAGTTAATGCACTATGAACTAAAATGAACTAGGAATGAACAATAGTTTTTTATTAACTAACATTGACTAAGATTAATAAATGCTGCAACAAAACACAACATGTTATTTCATGATACTTAATGCATTTACTTATGTTAAAAACTTTATTGTAAAGTGTTTCCCAAATTGTTTTAAACACTAGCTGGGTTTAATCAACTTATTTATTAATATCATGAAAATGAAAACACCTAGATGTAAATACATTTTCACGCACAATATTTTTTCTTAATGACATGCGCATAAATTACATTGGAAACACATTTACCAAATATATTCCTACAGAATTTATACAGAAAAATATATACGCATTAAAAAATCACGTGACTTTGCCTCAACAAGCCGTGTGAATACATAATTCATTTAGAGAATATCATTAATATTAAAACATGACATCTGAAATGTTGCTGTGGTTATTCTGAAATGCCGGAGCCATCATAATATTTGGCTATTACATTCCAGAACTGTCTGACATGCTTTCATTCCCATTCGTAAGGCATCTACCTCGTAACGCTTGCAGAAATAAAGTTTGTCAGAGTGTTATATCTGCACACTCCAAACCGTAAGTAATTTATTACATTTAACAAATAAGTTCCAGTGGCTACAACTTTTGTTTTCATATCTACTATTTTGCGGCAAAAATTCCCCAGAAGTGACGATTTGGTTCTCTTAAACCAGTGAGAAAAATGCTGCTTTTTGCAATAGTTTTTGCTATATTCTTATTTTTCCACATATACTAAAACTGCACATTCGATGGAAACATAGCTGCGGTAGGCCTGTCTAGAACTGTTTTTGATATTGAGTTTAGCTGTGTAGAATGAGCCTTTTTTACTTCTCAATCTAAGCATGTACATCTCCAGTTGGGTCACTGTTGTGTAGTGATTCCCCTGAGTAATCATAATGGAAATCTTCATTATATATGTGAGCGACACAGGCTACTTAAATAAAAGCCTCCAGCCCCAAAGGCCCATCTGATTCAGGCATAAAAGCCTTGAGTGCTGTCTTTGGAATGGAGGAGGCATAGATATCATTTAAAATCTGTTTGGATGAAGATTTACTCTGGGAGGCGAAGTGAATGGATAATTGACAACAGTCAACAGAAGGGCCCAGGAGACCACACAGAAAAACATCTCTTAAACCCTTCAAATTATATTGAAAACAATATCCATCCATGGAACAGAGTGAAAATGTGAAATGCGGTATGCAATTGCCCCTGCATACGTAGCATTTAAAAGTAAATTTGACTAGATATGAAGGTTGCAATTAGATTTTCTGCACCAGGGACCAAAAATGAGCATTTTTCATTTTGGTTTGTTCTGAACAGAAACTGTATTTTCGGGCATTGCATGTTAAGTCTTGTGCTCAAAAGCGGCTATTGCGAGTGGAATGGCCAATGGGGTGGCCAGGCTTCAGTCCATGGTGGCCACGACTACCCCTGGCCACGCCCTAGCTCCGCCATTGTTCTACAGTTGTACTCAAACATGTAAAAATGAATGCTCTAGCATATGGGTTGCAAGGTATCGTGGCCCATCAACTTTGAAAACAAATCTTTATATATGCTTAAATATATGGCCCCCAGAGCTTACAAGCCACCCTCAGCAGGGTCCTTTGATTATGAGGGCCCCAAGCCCTATTATAGGACCCGTTTTCCTTCCTGTTTCTAATGACATTTTTTTGAGCAACTCTTTAACCTTATAACGCTGCATGTATCATATTTGATACATAATACCTAAAGCCTCTACATCATCATCACAGTGTGTATGAGGTGTCTACTGTCTCCTGGTGAAAGTTTCCATGCTCTTCTGGAAGAAGACCTTGTAATATAATTTCCAAAATAGACACCTTTATGTTTCTGACTATTATTTCATTATTATTACTATCACTATTATAGGTGGTTGGAAAAAAGAAAATATGTATATTTACTTTGTGTAGTTAAAAAATACTGATTAAACTAGATATGGAAATTTTGACGAGACAAACTACAATGTTGGGCCAACAAAATCTTGTCTGACAGTTTAAAATAGTTTTAAATGCCAGAAGAAAGGAAGAAGGAAAGAAAGAATAGAGAAGCATCTTAAAGCTGATTAAAGGACTTGTGTAAAAGTTTTGACAGCTCAAGTTTGAAATCACGAACATTCCAAAACAGACTCCGATTTTTGACACTTTGAAAAGGCTTAAATGATGCCTTTGCAGGGCTTTTAGATGAAAGAATAATAATGGTAGCCAAGCTGTTGGGTCGTTCCAAACAGAATTTCCCAAAAATGACAAAATTACCACTATTTTGAGCCACACATCTTTCAGCCCTTCACAGCTCTCATAATGGAGGTTAAAGTCTTTGAAGGATACAGGGATGATCACTTCTGAATGGAATGCACCCCATCATTCAGATGAGTTGAAAAGATATAGCAGCGTGAGCCAGAACTCCCTGAACTCTTTGCCAAATTTCAACAAAACCTTGCATACATACTATATGAACCTACTGTATTTGTTAAATTCATCAAGTGTTTTAAGAAGTTAAAATATTTCATAATTTATTATGGCCCCTTTAAATATATGCATTTTGTATGCATCATTTGCTATATTTATACTGAGTTTACATTTTGTATAACAAATATTAAAATGGTACTGTCTCTTTAAGAACAGTGGCTGTTCAGCAAACATGTTTCAGTGGAGTGTTTGAATCAATCTGACCAAATAACAGAACAGGTATTAAAAGATTTATTTTTACATTTTTTTTTATTTTTTATTTTTTTTTAACAGAAATAACTCTGGAACAATTGAAAGGGACTTTGTTCCGGTTTCGTTCATTTTCGTTCCTTGGATGGTTTTCAGACCCTGTTCTGCAACATATGATGTTTTAATAGATAGTCTGCAGGGAATATTGGGCATTTGTGTTGGTGATCACATATTTAATAGTACTAAACACTGCTGTTATGACTACAGTAGGCAATTGTTCTGACTACAATTAATGCCAATTCAAAGAAATTATTAATAAACAGAAAATGTATGTACACTTGCAATATTACCTTTTGAAAATAAACAGTTTAAGCAGGATTAATGCAATGTTGCGGCTTCATATTCAAAATCATTAAATCATTGACTTACAGTAGGCCACGTTCCCACAGTGCCTGGGACTGACAACCGTATTTACAAACAGGTGTGACTCACGAACAGCTTACAAGAACACTTCAATTTCTTAATGAACAAATAACTAAAGTTAAGCCCCTTTTATGCTTTTGAAAGCTGAATAGAATAGAATGACACGTGTAACCACAATGACAGCGACTACAGTAAATATTACAAATGGCAACTTCCATAAAACCCGAAAGTAATTTCACAGATGACATGCCTTTATTTAATAAACAGAGTCTTACATGACTGTGGTGACATTTCCACTTAGTGGCACTAAAAGAGAGTTACATTTTCCCCCAAACAGATGAGGTTTCTAGTTTTAAATAAATAAAACCTACCTCCCTACCCTAAATCTTACCGATTGTGTCATCGTTTTTTGAATGATTTGAAAGCATATTTAGCTCTCTATAATTGAACTGACAACTATATTCTGCTGCTGTGTTAACTTACCACAAATCATTACATTGTGTTTTTAAACACTAGCTATTTTCACTATAAAGTATTCACTGGTAAGCCTGGGTAGGTTTTATTTATTTTAATGTCCTGCCCTTGAAAGAAGTAAGGATTACCAGGGGTTATATTCAATTCAGATCAACGTAAGAATGATGTGAGTGTTATTCATACAAGCAGAACCTTGAAGAAAAAAAATCTTTCAGCAATCTGAAATGCAGTACAACTTTTTGTGAGATCTAACTTCGTCTTTGGTCACAATTTCTGCTTCAGCAAGGCTTTATTAGTCATGTGGAACAGGAGCAGGGTGGAATATGGCACAGAAAGCCGACAAATGAGGAAACTAGGCCAGGACAGAGAGGTAAGGTGTACACACATTACGATGGGGTCCAGAGGTCCAATCCCAAAAGCAATAGCTCTAGATATATTACTACTGCTGATATGCTCTAATTTAGTTCTAAAACACAGCGCTGAAAGCGTGCACAGTCATGAATCAAGAAATTATGACTTCACAAATCAAGCTAGTTTTTACTCATTATTTTGTTGAGCGTTTAAAGGTAAAATGTGTCATTTCTGCACCACTATAATTTAAAATTATTATTAGTTTTTTTTTTATTATTTCCCAAACATTCCTCCCATCTGCCACTGGCTGAAAAAAAAAACAAAAAGCCCCACCCCAAACTCACAACATTGTTTAAGCCAATGTTGCTATGTCAGGCTGCTCAAACAAACCGAGCAATGTTTTGATAGCACCACAGAGCAACAGTTTTTCCACTATTTGGGTACATCAGTCCACATATTCTTATTATATTTGTTTCAGCACATTTAGATGAGATAAGAGAAAGTGTTTTAACATAAAAAAAAAAAACTCTAAAAAGTTGCATATGCAGATTCAGTGCTGCAATCTCATTATGGAAACATTGCTTTAGCTACACATGTCCCATGTGTCATCAAAATGTCTATAATCTTGTTTTAAAGGATTCTGTAAAGCTTTAACTATCTTTGAATGTTATATGTATTGAAATGATGCAGAACACAGAAATAACTAGAACAATAATATGGTCAGAGATTTTACATGGCAATACTGTATGAATTTCCAATTTAACACACTATCATACATAATGCACATAAACACACACATAGCAGTATGCAATCTACTTGACACAATATAACAAAAGTCATAAATAAAACTAAACAGACAAATTGACCATGATGTAAGTCTAGTACTAAAACTAAATACGTTTTACACAAGTTTTCTTATAATAAAAACAACACCAACATAATCACATGAATATTCACAACAGTCAAAGACATCCAAACTTTTAACTTTCCTAACTTAAAGGGATAGTTACCCCCTGGAAAAAAGATGCAATGAAAGTGCACGAAGCTGTCAGTCCTTAAACTTCTGCCAAACATCTAATTTTGTGTTCCATAAAATACATTTTAATTTTTGGGTGAACTATCCTTTTATGCCTTAACTTTGTCCCAACGGCTATATAAATCTATAGTGACTAGAGCATTTCCACAGCAGTCTGACTCCCAGGAGTGATGTGGATAGGTTAGCCGTTCCTGTCGTGTAACACTATTTACCTGCAGCTGAAAGAGAAATGCTGCCAGGTTCAGCCACAGTTCAGGGAGAGAGCCAGTATGCTCAGTTCTGGATGACAGGCCTGGAATTGACTTGCACAAGCACACAGCAGGCAGATGATAGAAGAAGAATTTCAAGCCTCGCTACAAGCTAATGTAGAGCAATTAAAAGGAAAACAACAAGAAAATAAGTAATAATGCCAAGGGCTGCAGAATGAGGAGAAACACAATCACAATGGTGACTGAGGCTACATTCTACCTAACTCCTTTTGTGTTTTAAGGAAGAAAAAAAGTCATACTGGTTTGGAACAGCATGAGGGTGAGAAAATGATGACAGAATTTTCCTTTTTGGGTGAACTATCACTTTATGATACTGAGGGGCTACTGCAGATTCCTGGCACCTTACTGATGCAGATACACAGTTTCAAAGAGAATGAATGTTGATGATAACTCGTTTTAGTCATCGGTTTTAGGTAAACAGACAGTTTTTGGCACAGCATGTAGGGGCCTAATTAAGCCCTGCTTATTCACACAGATCTTTGGCTAATGCTGAAATCACCAAGCCACTCGGATTGAATACAAAGCACGTGTGTAGGAGAATGTTGCAGAGAGAATTTAGCTATTACTAACGCCTTGTCTAAAAGCTGGGAGGTTTCACAGGATACTGGGATGGACTTAGACAGCTGTGGTAATTCCTTCTGCTTGGCATCAACTTGCTGCCAAAGTGGTGATGAATTCATTGAATGCTTGAATAAGTTCAGATATGAAAGGATTAGCCTGAGATGTTCTGGCAATTTTTTCTGCACCCTGGAAACCAAAAACAAGCTCAGATCATTCACTTCGCATGGAGCTCTGCCCAACTTTTGAAGATTTATGCACAAAGTGCATTGGCACCATGTTGTTCCCAATCTCGGGACAGAGAGTGCTGTGAGTGCTTTCCAAGAAAGTTAATTGGCAGTGGTTCTCTCCATATCAAAGATAAACCAGAAACTCTAAAGATATGGTGGTCCAGAAGGGTAATTCAAAATGAAAGGTGATGGCATCGTTGCACCGTAATACTGCTATGCAAAAAAAATTCTTGATTAATGTCTTGTTTTCCAGTAATATCTAAATATCCATAAAAGATACATTTACTTCAGAAGCAAAATGACAAGGTAAAATAAATGATTATGTTCAGTTACTGATGCCAGTGTAAAAACGCACTATTCTCATTCAGTCATAATTAATTTATTCTATGAGTGAAAGATACCAATTACAAGGGATTATTGAGAGGAAGTAATATTAATAGAGTATCACTTATGACGTATTATTTCTTTTTTTGTAAGCCTGTTCGGATAAAAACGTCAGCCAAATGAATAAATGTAAAATGTAAATGTAGAGTAATATTTGGCTGGTTATGTGATCTCAAAATGGCTGTGCTAATGATATGTACAATAAAGATGCTATTCATCTCATTTCAAACCTTTTAAAAATACTGTACTAATATTACTATTTATTTCTATTTAAATGTTTAGCAATTAGCAACAAATTACTGAGCACATGGACCATTAGTCTTGTTTTCAGGGAAATCCAATCAAAGTTGGGGAAAAATGGCAAATACTGTATTTTTTTTTTATATTTGAATGGCCTGAAAACAAAACTTACTGTAACATCATGTTAATTTTCTTCTCAATTAAATGTACCTTTTTTTTTAATTACGTTTATACTAGAAAACAAGATTAAAAACACTGGGTAAGCAGTGCATTCAGAGTGTATTAATAAAGCTTGAAGACCCTCAGACACTTTTACCAAATGTGAGCCAACAATAGAAACAGGAGGGAAAGGTGCTGGGAAAAGGTTTAGAGCTGAATTCTCATTCACAACAACACCTTGTTCTAATTTGAGTTAACACATTTTAAACACCTGAAAGGAAGCAGATGTCTTTTTCACTGAATGCGAAAACTAAAGTGCTATTAGGATAGAATATCCCAAGATGGCATGTCAAAACATCAGATTTTTTTCTTGTCTTGTTTTCCCATGATTTGTTTTCAAACACGTTTCCCAAAATCTCCCCCACCTTCCATTGCTAAGAGAAACAGAGAGCCCCCCCCAGAAAAAAACGTACACCATTGGTTGAACCAATAGCTGCTTTTCCAATATCGGGCCAGTGCGAGCCAAGGCTATCAGTCAGGCTATAGCCTCATACATTAAGCCACGAGACCAAAATTGATCTGCATTCCCACTATCCGGCCAGCAGCCTTGAAGCGTTGCCCTAAAATCTAAATAGGTATAAATACAGGCCAGAGATCTCTAAATAGGGAGCGTCACTTCCACACACAGTTAGGGAAAGTGTTAGGTTAAGGGCTGCCTATATCATTGTGTTAGTTGCCCTTATTGGAGCTCTGCAGCTAAAGCCTTCTCCAAAAACCCAACATTAATATGCCGCCCTGGTGCTAATGCCCCCCCCCCCCCATCCCTTTCACAAGCAAGAAGGAAAATTAAGCTTAGGTTTCAGACTCTGGAGACTAGCTAGCCTAACTAGCTAATAGATTTGTACTGTCCCTGCAATTTGTTGTGCACTGGATCCACAACTTGCCAAGTTCAGCAACAATATACTTAATCAAGTCTTTGTTTCGGCTGACGATGTCGATCTTACATCAGCCCAAATGTCCAGAAGAGCCCAGATTTTGTCTACTGATCAGTACTGACAATTCTCCATTCACCGTTGATCTGTTGAGGTAAGCTGGTAGCTAGATATTAAAAATTAGGAAAGGAGTATTTAGGTGCTGAAACCTCTGTCCTGACTCAGCTAGACTCTGCCTTGGACACTGACACCGTCTCAATCCCCAGTTGGCCTTCTTTGGCCCAAGAGAAATCGGCAGACCAGGGCACTTGGTCGTTGGACCCGAGTAGGCACAATGAAGCCTGGGAACACAACTGGCCCTTCCTTTATCAAATACAGTACATACTGTGAAAGTATGTGATTTCGGACACAGGGCATGTTTTAAAAAAGGTTTCCCTTAGAATGATCTCATCTGCCCCATGTCAGATGAAAAAGATTGTTCCAAAACACATGCCATTGGTCAAACCAATGCGGTTGGGTTGTTCAAACAAACAGCAATGTTTTGATAGTGCCACATGGCCTAAGCTTATTCTTTTTAGGGAAATCAACCTACAAATGGTTAAGTCTCTGTAATTTAACACTAATCTCAGATCAACAGAAAATGCCAACTTGTTTTAGCTTTGTTTTACCATGAGGGGACATATCTGTTTCTTGTACTGGTTATAAGACTATTTAAGAAGTCCTAAGGGAAATGTTAAACCCCAACAGGCTTTGTAATGTTACTGTGAAATAGATCTGTGACTCAGAACTCTCTCCTGTCATCTAGACATAGAGCACCTGTGAACAGGTCAGCTGCCAGCCACATGAGGCATACAGGGAGAATATTTGAAGAGATGTAACAAGGAGATAAATAAAACTCTTATTTATTTATTTAGTTCCTTCCTGCCCTTTCTCATTAACCCTGCGAGACATCTTGATGAATGGCCCGTAATGTTTCACAGGTGTCCAATTTACTCTGTTTTTGCTGCAGCATTTTGAAGTGCCATTTTGGATTAGTTCATCACTCATTTATGCACCAAAACACCCGACTCGCACTTCGTCAGCCCATCAGCATTTGCAATTAATAAAACAAGAAAGAAATATTCCATCTACATTTCGAATTTACAATTAACAGTTATATGGCTGTCAACGAACCATAAAAGAAGTCATGAGCAGTGAAATGGAATTGTGAAGTTCTCGAGTTGTGTACAGATATATCTCTCTGCTTGTGTGTGTAAATTTTTATCGCAACATTGACTGTTTGACAGGAAGCCAGGTCTCCTAAAATGATTAGCTGTCACTTGCCGTTACATAACAAGTGAAGTGTAGTTCATGCGGATATGCAGGAAGGGGGCTGAAGTATCTGAGACGCCGGTGATATTTTTCAGCATTGGCAGAAAGTACCCAAACTCATTTACATCAGAAAAAGCTTTAAAACATGTCGGAAGGAGATGAGTTACACACTGCTCTGTGACTACAGCAGGAAATTACAAGCTGGCACTACAAGATTTCATGTGACCGCCACGTCCTGTGGATGTTAAAAATCGCAGTTCATTTTATAGCCACTTTCACGGATGAGAATTTTAAATAAACTTGCAAATACACAGCTGGGTGGCTATACTCTCTGTCGTAAAGGCCAGCATATGTTTTGTTTTAGATTCTGGCATGGCGGTGGAGTCCCTACGAGGCTTCTTAATGGGTTACTGTATTGACATTTAATACATTTTTTAAAGTGACTTACACTGATGTCGTTCAAAACCTATTGACTTTCTTCCATGGAGCAAAGACAAAGAGAGCTAGGCAGAATTAGGGCTGGACAATATGACGATATATATCATGGCGATGGTATAAAGGGTTATATTGTGTTCATCGCAATATGTAGCTTTCCATGTCCCATGCACGGAGCCAGCTTGTATGTGATAGCTGTGCAGTATGTGTAAACCTCACTCCCCTGGCCTCAAGAGGCGCATTAGCGACTGACGCTAGACCCTGTAGCCTTTAGCCTCCTCGATTGAGCGCCACCTCCCATGCCGACTGATGCTGGTTCGAATCACACTCGGAATGGATCAGGCAGGACCGGCTACATATCAGTGGGCAGGACAGTGAGACTGAGAGAACTGAAGAGACACGGACAGGTTTTTTATCGACAGGGTGTTAAATTCAATGACATTCATCTTGCATTTGCCGCTTCATCTCTGGAGCATGCAAATGCACACCAGTAGTCCAGCAGGCTTCCCGTTATTTGTGCTCAAGAGAAAGAAGAGCGCAGAACGGGAACACTCACCCCACTCAAAATCGAAACAAAGACCACAAAACTTACTTGACCCATTTGAATTCTACAAATTTTAACCTTAAAGCTCTATGGAGGAAGTCAAACATCTCATACGCCTAGACAGCCCGACATTCTAACCACCACAGACGAAGAAAACTGAAGAGCTGAAAATGAAGTTTTTTTAAACTAAAAGTCATCACCTTTACAAAAATGTTTGATATAAGGTAACAAACCATCCATGTTTGCCTTGAGATATTCATACTGTACAGTATATTCTCTTTAGAGATTACCTAAATAATTAAAAGGCTTTAAATGTTTATTTTCATTGAATTTTTTATTTTTTTTTACTTACAACATGTATTATTTTGTGGGTTGCATGTTGAGTTACTTGAGGAAAGTTTATAATAATAATAATAATACTGGTCAACAACATATCAGAATGAAATATGGCATAATGTAAAATTAAGCATTATGGTAAGGTTGATTTAAACCAAGTAGCTTTTTCCATATAGAAAGTACTTAATGACTGGCTAATCCAAAAATAGACATTACAATATGGTTAATTAATATATAAACCAATTTTAATATCTTTTTCCAAAAAAATCTTACTATATCGTGAGATATTTCGTTACCGTGATATAAAATTATCAATATCGTGATTTAAGATTTGGCAGAATGTAAGGGGCGGACTGCCTCAGTCACCTTTCACTTTCATTGTATGGGACAAAGATGCAATGAAAGTGAATGATAATTGAGGCTGTCAGTCCCTAACTTTCTCATTTGGACCATTTGGGCAGGGAACAATATGAGGGTGATGACAACAGAACAACACAAGTGTGTCTTGGGCAACAGAAAGTAGGCTGAGTAATCACATTACACCAGACACATTATGAAAATGCACTGATTTTGATTCAATTATTTTATTTTGAACAGTGGGTGAGGAGGCTATTTACAAAGTGCTTGTTGTCAGGTGAAAAAGGTGATTGTGCAAAATATTATCTTCAACATCTCAGACCAAGAGTAGAATATATCATATATCATTATATAGCCTTAGACGCCTAAACTGAAGAACAGCTATTTATAAAGCTAATTTATAATCTACACCTCTATTTCTGCAGATAAAAAGTGTTTGTTTTGTCTTCACTAAGGGCTCTCGAAAAATGGCATATGCTCTGGATTTTGCACCTACACACTATATGCATTTATCAGATCTAACTTTAGAGCTGAGAGTACTTGGTTCATTTCAGCTTAGTGAATAAAGCTGTGCTGTGCAATGAAGCCAGACCTCTGGTACATTTTGCAGTGGGGAACACCGGGTAGCACAACTATGAGCTTTGGCATAATTTAGATGTCTGAGGAAGCTGACGTTTTAATCTTCTCAAGAAAATGGAAAAAAATAAATAAAATAAAAATACAATAAATTATATTAACGGCTTCACAGGTGAAATTCTATCTCTGTCCTGACATCAATGGTCATCTCCATCTCAGAACATGGGGAGACTTCTTGAATAATATAATTTCCTCTTTGAACTTTTATTGAAGTTTTAAAAGAACTTACAGGCTTAGCTGAATTCTAATGGAATGTGTTATCATCAGAGTGCTCTGTGATGTGAGGCAACTGTAAGTGTGTGTGCTCATTAAAGTGAGCAGACAGCCAGAGACAGGCTGGCTAGGGAGGAACAGAGAGGCTGGTATAGTCCCCTGAGTCTACCCAACATGCCTCCCTCAGCACTTTTCGCTGTGCTGCACAATGAAGCAGCCAGAGGGGATTCAACCCAGTAACTCTCGAACACAGTCCAACTGTGCTCACAACTTTCCTAGTTACGTCCCACAAGACATTAGCATAACGGCATATCGCGATAAAGTGGCTTCAGCAAAGTGTTGGCCTTGGTTGTGTTTCGTAAATATGAATTCTCAGTTGCGTATCTGTGATCCGTCTCATCATCGTCTGTGATGAGCAGATGATCCATCCCGTGAGACCATATCTGAGCTGTTGTGGACTGAAAAATGACATGCTGAGGATTTATGTTTTTATCTGCAAATGATTGACTGCTCCATTGTGCAATATTTAAAACCATATTTGAATCTAATTAAACATTATCAGATAGAATTAACATGCATTCATCAATTTGTAATTGTGTACATTAATTCTAAACACACCCCTATGAGCCAAGTAATTCTAAGCTATCTTATTAGAATTGTGCCACCTCAGCTGAAAAGATTGGCTTTAAAAAATAAAAATGTTCATTCTGGTTCAAGATCATTTATACTGGTTAGTGGTAGTTTGGTGCTGGTCTAGGTGGTGGACCAACATAGCTATATGATTCACCAGCAAAAATGTCTTTCCGATGAAGCTCATTGACCAAGGAAGACTTGCTGGTTAAGATAGTAAAAAGAATATTCTGGATTCAATACAAGTTATGCTCATTTGACAGCATTTGTGGCATAATTTTGATTACCACATATTCATATGTTCTTAGTAAAAGGCATTTGTTTTTACATCCTGTGTTTAATGCTTCAAATTAACTTAAAAAATTACTTTATATAATGTTTTGCCAAAACTGACAACATTTTGTCTTCATATGTGCTTTGAGTGGTATAGCTGGATATTTGTTTTGTTTATATCACATACTGTAAATCTAACTATTCCCACCTTCCCAAAAAACTTTATGAAAATAAAGAAAAAATGAAAAAATGCCTAGTCCTGTCCTTTGATAAAGTCTTCATAAATGTCATCTTTTTGTAGTATCATTCTCAAATTTATATCAGGACATGGCCAGACAAGTGGCTTCGGCTCTGAGGTGTTTTTTTATGTCATTTCCTGCCCTCTTTCATAGATTATTTTATTGGAATCTTTTATATATAAAATAAAGACTCTAGTTACTTTCTAATATATTTGAGCTTCTCCAGTTTTTTAAAGGAAACATAATAAACAATTTGATAAAAAAAAATTGGACTGCCTATAGCTTAGTATTATTTAAAATTTCACAACTTAGTACCACTTTCCACATAGGTTGCCATCAGTTTTTAGGAAAACTATTTGCTCTAGATTATTATTATTATTTTTTTGTATGTTTATTAGGTTCTGCTAGGTACAAATCAAAAAGGGAAATGGAAAATGCACACAGGAGTCACACACAGGTCTCAGGAGGTTAAGGCAACTGATCTCATGTGCTCAGAGGAAAACAATGCAAGCCAATGTATTTCAAGGATGCCAACAGATGCCAGTCTACATTCATAGTCATCAGCTGTTTAATACATACATGCCCCTGCACAAAAGAGCAATTCATATTGGATAAAAGCCCTGGGCTTTGATAACCCCACCACACCCTTGGCAATACAGGCAATTCCCACCAATGCCCTTTCATATCAATACAGTCTGTTTCGTTGTGCAGTTGGGGTCTGTTGAAATCCATCGGCATGTACACAGTCCGAAAGGGCAAATTCGTCATCTGAGGAAAGTTCAGCCAGTATTCTTTTATTTCCACTAAATGCTCATTGGCATGAACAACATTTCAGCCATCTAGTGTCCTTAAACGTCTTTCAGAGAACTCATGGTTCCTGAGGAACTCTATGAGATGAGAAGCAAACACTTATTTTAATTTCATCATGCGCTGTACTTCTTAAAGATAATTGTAATTTTGTTAATACTCCTACATGTCGTTTTCAGCTTTAGATTTCTGCTTTCTTTAAACGTCCACCTCGGTCAGAGAAATCTCTGCAGACCTGTTGGAATTAAAAGTGTAGTTAATATTCATATAGCAGCATGATACTCTGTCTTCAAAGAGCAGGAAAAATTACCAGATAAGAGTTCGCAATAAAAGCCTCTAGTTGGATTAGAAATGTATGCTGTCGGCTTTTTACATTATGTAAGTGTTTGAGTCTGGCATAACGTGATTTAATCAAGCAAGACATGTTCCTGGATCCACATCTTTTGGTGTGGACGGTACATTTGGTCTGTTGTTCCTGTTTCAAACACAGGCCAAACTCCAACACTAGTTGTTATTCACTCTCAAATCAAATTAATTAATAAATAAAGCACTGAAATCAAATATGGCATCTCAACGAAAACATCAAACCTCATTGGTTCTTGTTAAATTTAAGCCGTTATTCACTGTCAGACCAAATCAAATCATCAATAAAGAGTAACAATCAAAAATGGCGGCTATGTTAATGATGTTAAAGGGATAGTTCAACCATAAATGATGTGTATGACTTTCTTTCTTATGCAGACACAAACGAAGATTTTTAGAAGAATATCTTAGCTCTGTAGGTCCATATAATGCAAGTGAATGGTGGCCAGAATCTTAGAAGGTCCAAAAGCACATAAAGGCATCATAAAAGTAATCCACGCAACTCCAGTGGTTAAATTCATATTGTTATATATACCATATAGGATAGGTGTGGATAGGTTACTATAAATCTCCACTTTCACTTTCACTATTCACTATCAAATCAAATTAATAATTCATTTATCATTAATAAAGTGCTGGAATCAAATATGCCAGCTATATCGATAACGTTAAACCTCATATTACAAATTACGTCATGACGTTTGCTCACAAGATACGATGAAAACCAGTGACATTTGATTAGCAACGTAGACAACATATTTAATTTTTTCCTTCCCCCTAAAAATTAGAAGGAAACAGAAGGAAATTATATGTTGATAAAATATTGTTTAATCTCTAACCCCAACCTTACACCTAACCCTAACCCCTAAACCTACCCTACTAAAATTAGACTGGTTGATAGGACTTTGGTTCCAGGACCAACAAGGATGATGATTCAGGTACATGTCTTGTCAAATCAATGTAAGCGTGTCACACAAAAACACTGCATAATATGATATAGCTTAGTGGGACATGATCCTGCATCCACTTCTTTTTTAACACTTGGGACATTTTACCCAGCGGCTACTAGAGGTCGTTAGGTGAAGTTTAAGACTGTTAGTTTGAAGTTCTGTGTATTTCTTGCCTTGTCTTGTGACGTTCATGTTCATGTACCTTGAGTTTATGAATAAAAGCCTGCACTTAGATCCTCCTTCTCATGCATTGTTCCTACAGATGTTACAGAACAACTGACCTCTATTATGGACCTAGTGCATTTTCGTCTGTTTGATCTCAAACAGGGAGAGGGGAACATTGAGCAGTATACCAAGCAGTTCAGTGGTCTGGCCCAAGTTCTCAATTGGGGAGATACTGAATTCAAGGACTGTTTGCGGTTTGGACTCAACGAGCCAGTAAAGTCATGTCTGCGAGGAGGCAGATGCGATCTTACGTTTGTTGAACTAATTGACACCGTGCCACTATTAGCGACCCACACCTGCCACAGTCACCGAGCCAGCACCTGCAGGCTTGACCATTCCAGCTCCCCCGGCCAAAGAGGCCATTGACGAGCATGTCCAGTGCCCCGAGCCTTCCATGGCTCTGCCCCTCTGATTCCTCAGCTTCCCTGGCCTCTGAGCCTTCCACGGCTCTGCCCGCTCCGGCTCCTGAGCCTCCGCCAGTTCCGGTCCTGGTCTCCGCCAGTTCCCATCCTGGCATGCTTGGTCTCTTGGTTCACGTCAGTCTTTGGACTCACCTGGTCTGTTTTCCCTTGTGCTTTCTTGGATGTTGATTATCAATGTAGATGCCATATACACATTTTTCCATCCCCTTAAAATTAGGAGATTATGTTGATAACATTTTTAATCCCTAACCCTAACATTAAACTTAATCCTAACCCCAACCCCAACCCTAAACATTTGATTGGTTTATAGGAGTTTGGTTCCAGGACAAACAAGGATGTTGATTCAGGTACACGTCTTGTCAAATCAATGTAAGAAGTGTTGCAAAAACACTGCATAACAGTCTTGACTTTGGCTGTATTTGTATATATTGCCCTTGTGTTCTCTCTGTCTGTGTCAGTTGTTAAATCTGTATGGATGCTTGGTTTGCTCTTCTGTTATGTTTTGAGTTGTGTGTTTAGTTTTATGATTAAAAGCCTGCACTTAGATCTTCCTCACGCCTCGTTCCTACAGATGTTACACTTTTCTTGTTCAGGAACAACATCCATATCAAAGAAACATAGTCCTAACCCCATCCTTAACCCACACTATAAGCTCTAAAATCAGACACAAATTATTGGTGGATAAGAATGTTGTTCAAGATTTTAGCCCCAGCCCAAGGAATAACCCTTAACCTGACCCTAAAATCTGATTGGTTAAGATTAATGTTACATATTACATGTTTTTGGCTACATCACATTAGGATTTGTATGACAGTTATTTTCAGTTTATGGAAAATCAGAAGAGTCAACTAACTCCACATTAGCTCCAAAGACCCCCCCTACTCAAATATTAACATATAACGTTCAGCTGGCTGAAAAATACAAACATGCACACACACATTTGCTCTCTCATATGCCTTGTGCTGTATACATTACAAACCACAACCACTTTTCCAGTAGTATGTGTGCCTGGCAGTCTGTGAAACAGATGGTACAGTATCATTCAGTACAATTCAGCTTTTGTGTGAACATGAATTGTGTATTTATGACTCCCGAGCCTGCACCCTCATAACTGCTCACGCTAATAAAAGCAGGATTATTACAAAAACCCTAATGTACAACTGTAATGGCTGTTGACTTTACAGGCTCCCCCATAGACTCTACTGAAATACTCCAACCTAAGTTTCTCCTACCTCAGAGGACAATTTCCTAAAGCACAGATGAGCGTCTTTCTACCGGGAGGGAAATTAAAAAACCTGCGACACCCCACAGGAATCTTTTGTGTTTCAGCAGTTTTTGTACTTTGCTAATGTCTGTAACTCTAGATTTAATTTGCCATGGTGGATTAAAGGCCTCACACAGGTTATGCCTACAATTCAGTAGTTTTATCTGTGGCAAATGTCAGTTTAACACCGGTTTTGATTTTTTTAACATTGGGTGAAAAAAAAAAGCAAACGTTAATTCTGCCCAAAGAGACCCAAAGAGAATGGAAAATCAGGTGAAAGCGAGTTAGAACAAACTGTTTCTTACTTCTGAAAACCGAACCGTAACGAGGTAGCATCTGAAAAGTCGGGGTCCTGAGGGAAGATGGGTTGGGGGTAGGGTTATGTGGCACTGCTGCATCAGCATGTGTGCAGTAATGCGATAGCAGACCTCCGCTGCACAAAGAAAACAGGACTGCTCAAACATTCCCATCGTGGGTCCTCAGGGGGCAGGACAGAGCTCTGCAGTAATTACCACACTAAACCTGCATTAAACCGGGCCCTGTCTACTGAGGTGATTGGACCATGCTGGTTGTATTCTATATTGCTGGGCTGTGATGAATGATTCAACATAACAACAGATGTGTTTGAACTAGCATGGTCACCTATGTTTTGAGTGAACAGGGCCTCTGCTGTATCCTCCAAGACAGGAGGTCCGCTCCCAGGTGCTTCCTTTAGAGTGTAGTTTCTTTCACATGCACACTTGTAATGCACTCATGGCTGCCTCTCTCAGTTTCAATTGAGTGTGGTTTATTGGGGTGAAAATAAAAAGGTTAATTTGTATTACTGTTTGCAGCTATGTATAACAAGGTTGTGTAAATAGAGTAGACAAGCAATGTTAACAACAACAAAACAATACTGTAACGTAGTTCAAGGGAAAGGAGGAGGCGAGAACCGGCTTGACAATATAAATAAGGTTTTAATGATTAAACTTAAAACAAAGGACAAAACACACACATGACGGACATGTCCGTAAATGATCGCACCACCATCTGCCATCGGCCTTTATTCCTCTCGGAGGCTCGATTAGCCTGATACGGGACCGGGTGTGTAAAATCACGACCCGGACCCGCCCTCTGCCCTGCCACAAATACAAAATGAACCAAAAAATAAGCAAAACTAAATAAACAAAACTAAACTAAAGCAAACAAAAATGTAACTAAACCAAGCAAAAAACTAAATGAAAGAACAGAAGACAAAACAAAACAACTGAAACCCAAACAAACAAAACAAAAAACAATACAAAACAACTGAAAAACAAAATTAAACAATCAACAAAAACAAACAAACAAACAAACAAACAAAAAAACAGAGAAAAAAATCAGTAATAGCATACTGATTTGGATTGACTAAATATGCTAATAGTAGTGAAATGAACAATGAGTATACAGTAAGTTTATCGATGGAGACACATGTTCAAGATCTTTCTCGTGTCTTTAGCTCCGGGCTCCGGGCTCAGGCCCCAGTAAAGTCTCATATTTGACACGAGACACACAGCAAAATGAAAAGTTTTAATCCACAGTCTCTGAAGGCAGAGATGGACAGAGGAAAGAATGTTATCTTATTTATTCCATAAGGGAAAAATTCAGTGTATGTGACTAAGGCTTTACCCACAGTCTCTTTCTTTTCCCTAATGCAGTATATGAGAAAACGAGGACCGATCACATTTTCTGGCAGCCCACTTTATAGCCTCAAACCAGTTCTGTTCCCACAAATAGTCATGCTCTGTTTTTCACAGGGAATGGTCAAAATAAGTGTGTGAAGATAAATGTGTGAACAGGTGTCTGGGTTAGTACTCAAATCTGTAACTTTGTCATGCCCCTGCTTGAAGCTCAAGGGCCTGGTAGAAAGGACATTTTTAAAAATGTGTTTAGAGGGCTGTAATGATATGAAAAGTGGATTTAGGTTACTGAGGCAAACAGTGTTGGGGAGTAATTTACTAAAAGTAGGGACTAACTTAACTGCATTTCAAAGTGGCGTGACAGTAGGTCAGTAGTTTTTCCGGTAACAAGCTACCTTTTCCTACAAGTAGCGGTGTACTCAAACGTGCTCACAAAACATGTCAACTCCACTCTCTCGTGTGAAGTACTGGGAATCTGATTCATTTTAATTCATCAGTTCATTCGGTTCATTTAAATTATTGATACATCACTGATTCATGTAAAATTATTGATTCATTCAAATGCTGTTTATGAGAGCAGTACCACCAGGAAAAATAGAAAACACATTTCACTGGATGTTTTTTTTAGTTTTTGGCACCATTCGGAGTAAACTCTAGTGACTGTTGTGTGTGAAAATCCCAGGAGATCAGCAGTTACAGAAATACTCGAACCAGCCCATCTGGCACCAACAATTATGCCACGGTCCAAATCACTGAGATCACATTTTGTCCCCTTTCTGATGGATGATGTGAAAATTAACTGAAGCTCCTGAACTGTATCTGCATGATTTTATGCGTTGATTTGCTGCCACATGACTGGCATATATATATATATATATATATATATATATATATATATATATATATATATATATATATATATATATAGTACTGTGCAAAAGATTTAGGCACTTGTGAAAAATGTTTTGAGGATGTCTTCAAAAAGAATGCCATAGATAGTTTTCATTTATCACTTAATGTCATACAAAGTCCAGTAAACACAAAAAAGCTAAATCAATATTCGGTGTGACCAGAGGGTAGACAGGTTGTACCAAGTTTCTTAAAGAATTCGCCACAATTCTTCTATCTATTTAGGCTGTCTCAATTGCTTCTGTCTCTTTATGTAATCGCAGTCTGACTCAATGTTCAGTGGGGGGCTCTGTTGGGGCTCATGTCATCTGTTGCAGGGCTCCCTGTTCTTCTATACTAATCTTTTCTATTTGCAAAATGTTAGAATCTAACATTTATATTTCCTATTGACACACTAAAGCTGAAGATATAAATAACCATCTTAAGACAAATTCTTACAAAGACTTTTGCACAGTACTGTATATATGTATATATTACCTGGCACTTATTTTAATTCTATCTTTATTGTTATTCGTTACCATTTTATTATTATTATTTGTCTTGTCATTATACATATACAGATAGATATGGATATAGATATATAGTTTGCATATAAAAATGTTTAATCATGAATTTCAAATGCTGCTCAGCACCAATAAATATATGCATTTTCCAATTTTCCAAAAGCTACACTTAGCTGTAGTGAACTACTTTAAATAATGAGTACTGTAGCTTGTAGCAGCTTGTGTAGCTCCTGTTTCAAAGTAGCTTTCCCCAACACTGGAGCCAAAGGCACAGGCTTTGAGAAAGAGTGATGCAAAGAGATAGATAGATAGAGATAGAGAGAAAGAGAGAGAGAGAGAGAGAGAGAGATGAACTGCTTTGCTGTTTTCTGGTCTGCAGGCACTGCAGAGGAAGAAACACTGGGCTAATTGTTGCGATCCTGCAGCGCCAGACCTGCGACTGAGGCTTAACTGTGTTTTCATTTAGAGTGAACACATCTGGGCCTGGCAGCTCTCTGAAACATCTCATATTAGCCCTGTTCCACTCTAACAAAAACAAAAACAAAAAAAACATAGAAATGAGAAACACCATGATCTGTTATCTAATAGCTTCTAGATGACTTTAGACCGATTTGGATTTTATGCATTTATTCTGCTTTCGTTTTTTTCCCTATCATTTCCTCTGTCTTATTGTTGTTGTTGTTGTTCTAAAGATCATGTGAAAACTCATATGACCGCTCGTTGGAAGCTTGTGACCTGAGTGTGTGTCCTGGATGAGTGTGTGTTTGTCTGTACGTGTAATAAAGAGATAAATAGATGTTCTGTCATTTATCTGTGGTAAACATATCACAAACAGCAACTTCTTTGTTTTTTCTGCCAATTTGTTTTGATAGCGATAGGATATGGAAGGGATAGAAAATGATGTGGCGAAAAGGAAGCTAAAGATTTAGGAAAATGTGAGGCAGACAAATAAGCCACTATTTCTTCAGTATGTATATTGTATGTAGAATTGTCTGTATAGAATACCACTAAAGACAACGTAAAGTACGAGAGGTCATGCTATATAGTTATGAAAACCTTGCTAAAAAACCCAAACAAACAGCCTAAGAGGCCGTTTAGACTGAATACGTTCTTGAGTTAAAAAAAAGAAGTACATCGACTGGGGTAGGTGTCTTGAGACACGTTTTTACATTTTGAAGATCTTTTAACTTGACACAATGTCTTAAAATATATTGCTCCAGTGCAAAACACTGAAAAATCAGTAAGACGCCGCGCAACTGTCAAAGAAGTCCATCCAGCACATGTTTACATAGAAAAACAAATACAAAACAGTGTGGATGGATGCACAAATGTGTTAGTTGTGAATGGGCCCTATGGTGGCTTTTTGTAACATTTGTTTTGCAGATGTATGATTATCAACAGAGAGGGTAACTGACAACTGTTAGCTCTTAGCAACTGTTGCTGTCCGCCATTTCTCTGACAAGCGATTATCAGCGAATTCAAGTTCATTTTTTCCACAGAGAGTTTACGGGAGTAACATGTCTAAAGCAGAATTTTAAAAACTCTTTAAATAAATATTAAGAGGATACTTTATAGCATATGGATTAAACTGTGTCCGCCCTCATTCCCAAATGAACATGTATAACATCAGAAGGACACCTACATTTGCTCCAAAGCAAATAAAGACAATAACTTGACATTAATTAGTTTATGTATTGATTCTGGTGTTAGTAAATGGGATAGTAAATAAAGACTTCACAGCACTGACGTGCACATAACGGGGGCAGCAGGGGCGCAAGCCCCTTTGATCATCCAAAAAAAGCATTTTTATAATTAAATTAAAACAGTTAAATAAAACTAAATGTAAATCTCGTCATAATCTCACAATAACATTAATAATGTGTTATCATGAGGTTTCTTTGTAAATCATGGGCGTATTAAAGAAAATGTATTTTTCCTGCCTTTATGAGTGTGCGCTACTGCAGATTGTGGGTGGATTCCAGTGATCCTCTCTATGCACCATACTCACTCTGAACAGCAGAGCCCTTGAAGTGTGTACTTTGAAGGAAACATGTCATTACTGTATGAATGTACCCTTCGCTAAAAGTCTTGTGGAAGGACCCTCTGAGAAAAGATTTTCTTACTTTTGTTTTGAACAAGCTTTCGAGTGGTACCCCTTTGGTATGCCTTTGCACCGCGCTCCACGATACCAGGGTAATGCCATTGTACTAAATGATTGATCATGTTCATGTTTCGTGATAATGTGATAGCACTCCAAGGTACTTTAAAAAATACCATGGTTTTACTATGACACATGTCATAAACATGGGGTTATCCCATTATTTGAACTGTTGCCTTCTGGCCGAAGCTTCAGAGCTCTGAGCACCAGAACCGTCAGGCACATGAACAGTTTTTTGCTCAGGTTATCCATCTCATGAACAGTTAAATTACCCCAATGAGCAATAACTATGTGCAAAACACAGTTTAGTCTTTTTTATATTTATCCAACACATCTTTATCCTACCTCTTGTCTTCTACCATTTAATTCCTCTGAGATTTGTACAGATTTGTATTTTGCACTGTACGTAACAGATAACAGATTTGTATTAGAACTGCACTATGTATGTGTATGCGTGTATCTATGTATGTGTGTGTATATACGTATGTGTATAATTATTTGTTATTATTTTTGTATTATTATCTATGTCTTTCTGCTGTTTTTGTATTGATTTTGTATTGTTGTGCACTGGAAGCTCCTGTCACCGAGACAAATTCCTTGTATGTGTAAACATACTTGGCAATAAAGCTGGTTCTGATCACAGACCATGTCTGAAAATAGTTTATTAACATGGTGCTTTTTGTGAGAAATATAACAGAATAGGCTGAATAGGTGATAAAGGAAAAATGGAAATATGAAGAAAAAAAAAATATGTATAGTATATACTGTATATACAAGAATATGGTAATAAATAAATAAAAATCAGTGCCCTTCTTTATCCTTCTGCCCCTGCCCCTGCAAAGGTCTGTGCAGTATCATAGTGAGTGTTATTTCACTATGTTCCGTTCACTTACAGTAATGTTATCAAATGTACTACAATTAGTATTCGTAGGTATTTAAAACAATTCTTGATTCACAATAACAGTACAACCCCCAACTAAAACATCCAGTATCTTCTACTTTGGAAAAGAAGAGATCTGAGGAGCTGACATGAAATAGAAGACAGGGGGAGAGGTGCTAAGATAACTTTAACAACTATTACTGTACTCGTGCCAAGTCTGATAGGACAGCTGGACACAGATTAATTCTCAGGAGGTGTGTGTGTGTGTGAGCTTAAGTTTCCCTTAAGATGGCTAGAGGCTCACTTCCTCTCCATCTCATCTCTGCCGCTCTCAGCTCTGTCTGATAGGATCTCAGCCAGCCCTCAGATTGTGATATGCCTTGCGGTTTAACAGATAAAATGCTCCACTCAGGAGAGCAGCCTGCCCAGATTTTTTTTAAAATTCATTATACACCCTAACGTGAAGAAAAAAGGAAAACAGACTCAAACAATGGAACAGGGAGAGAGCGAGAGAGAGAGCCAGACAACAAAACAGACACAATGGGGAGAGGGATGTAAATATTTAATGGGCTTATTGCTGCATCGCTGTCCTACATAAAATGGGGGCGAAACCTCCACACTGACTTTTAAGGTTTGATAAGAATTTTCACACACTCCGTTAGAGCCATATTAAGATAATTTTCTGATGATTTAAGAATTTTGAGTTTTATTATACTGTATATTAAGAATATTTAGAATATATAGAATGCTTAATTACATTAGGTTAATTTGATATTTGTATTAGAAAAAAAAAAAGAAAGTCAAATGTCCTACTCAGCCTTCTTCAAAAACACATGTTCTCATGAGAGTGCTAAGCAAAACAATTAACATCCAGAGAGAGAGTGGGAGTTCTGCGGATGGAACACTTTGTTAATGAGAGAGGTCAACGGAGAATGGCCAGACTTGTTCGAGCTGACAGAAAGGCTACGGTAACTCTGATATACCCTCTGTACAATTGTAACGAGCAGAATAGCATCTCAGAATGCACAACATGTCGAACCTTGAGGTGGCTGGACTACAATAGCAGAAGACCACATCGGGCAGTTTATTAGGACCATAGTGTTATGATATTTTGGGCCCTTTTTAATCTTTAAAGTGAGTCACTATCAACTCTGATTGTATTGAGAATACAAAAAGCAATATTTATACAGGTTGGAACGAGTAAATAACAGAATTTTAATTTTTGGGGGAACTGTTCCTTTAAAAATTTGCATATTGTAGGGCCTATGCAGTTTATGATACAATTTATAAATTCCAATATTTGATTTTAGGGGCATTTTTATTCATTTTAGTTTGATAAACAATTTTGGTACAGTGTTGGGTTGAAACTCTATATCAAACATAAAATCTGGGTAATTTGAGAACCTCTGTTAAAATAGACTTACATATTACAAGTCAAGTTACATTGAATTCTAAATAGTGAAGAGGAGCATGTTTCTTTTTTTTGCAAACGTATATTGGTAAATAGCATTTTTTTGTATTCTGATAAATGTATGTTAAACTGAGGCATACCACAGATTAATGACTTCACACATCTCTTTCTTCGCCGTACCCTGTAGAAAAGGAGTTAGAGAGGAAACTGTCTCACTAAACTGCCATTAAACATTTGTTTTTACACACACACAAGAAGAGAAGAGGAGAGTCACTGTATCATGTATTAGGTGATGGGGAAAGCTTTGGGATTAGATGCCTGTCATGGGCTATCTCATCTATGTGTGTGTGGTGAGGGGGAATTGTTTCGAGTATCTTGTTACCACCAGTTGCAGCATCATCCATCCTGTCAATCCCTGTTTAAGCCCTCAGTAGACACTGGTATCATCCATCTCTCTCTCTCTCTCTCTCTCTCTCTCTCTCTCTCTCTCAGTCTGTCTTTCCATCTCTTTTCTTTTCTCCCACTGTGTTACTTCCTTTTTGTCTCTCTCCCTCTCTGTCGTTCATTGTCCATACAAAGCCTGGTGTGGACAGACAAGAGCCAGCTGTGCATTGTTCCCCCCAACAGGCCGATAAACCCCCCCTCTTTTCTACCCCAACCAGCCTCCACTAACATCTGCTGCATCCACTCACAATATTGCACAAATGATTGAATGGAAGTTAATGGAGAGAGAGGCCAATCTGATGTGGATACAAATCTAACATGACTTCCTGTGCCCCCGCTGTCTCAGTGGTGGGCGAGTGAATGAGTCTCTGTTCTTTAAAAACTGTTAACGTGTTCCCCCTCCTTCTTCTAACCCCTGTTTCTCCATGCCTGATGCCCACTGCTTTTCTCCAACATGCCTGAACATACACATACAATAAACTCAAAGGGTACCAGTCTAAAGGCCTATTCACATTGAGAACTTAAGGCACACATGTTTGCAGCAACATAAACCTTTAAATCGAAACAATGCATCACTGTGAATGCCTTCACTATGGGTGTGAAAATTCGGCCAGTGATGAAGCAATGGATTTTCGCTGTTTGGTTCAATCAGCCAAAAACACATGTTGACGAATTAAGATTGCTTTTGGGTCATGTGTCAATCCACGTTGACAATTAGCTGTCAATATTGTTAGCTATATTATATTTGCTAAAATTAAGAAAAGAGTCACAGAGTTAAA
Source organism: Moxostoma hubbsi (assembly GCA_032164185.1). NCBI lineage: Eukaryota > Metazoa > Chordata > Actinopteri > Cypriniformes > Catostomidae > Moxostoma > Moxostoma hubbsi. Next base: position 14,791,933 of record JAVLUX010000215.1, on the reverse strand, counting down.
ATTAAGTAAAGAGTCACAGAGTGTGAATTTTCGCCATTTTTCTATCTTTAAATTAAAAAATAAATAAAAATGGATTGTTCCATCTTTTGGAGATCCATTAGGGTTTTTCCTGGGTCAGAAATGATTGAGCAGCACGATTGATCCCACTGTGCGCTCTGCTGTCTCTGGAGCACTAGTATCGAGAAGCTTGCTGACATGCGTACTTACATGCTCCAGAAATAGCACACACCACACTCACGTGAAACACAAATGCAAGTGTTAGATTAGAAGCATATTTATTGCTTTTGAAGTGCCGATCGCGAGATGAATGTCATTTAATTTGCTTGGGCGGCAGCGCAAAGCAGTTTTCAATGCTGGAAAATGTGAAGCCCTGCTGCCCACATTTATAAGCCCATGCTGCGCAGATGGATATTTACAAATCCCAATATACTATACACGATATGGAACAAATCTCTATCGGTTTATTCTTTATATAGTCGCCACGATACATATCGTAATGTATAGCCTTTGTAAAGCCTAGTTGCAAAAACTTGCATCAAAACTTTTAAATACATTTTTGTCGTAATAATTTAAACTCAAAAGGCTTTACATTTAAAAACAAAACAAAACAGAATTCCAAAGAACTCCTTAACACTGTGTGCTAAAATATGTCCTGCCAAAAAGCACAACGTTTTCGCAGTGTACGTCGTTTTTTTCTTTGTGCGTGCTCAGTGGAATTGTTATTTTTTTTAATATAGGATTTTGGGTCACGTGTCCAGAAATATAATACAAGATAGATGTCAAGTTGTTTATATTAGTAAAACCAATTTGTAAAAAGTTTGGAAAAATTTAAAAAAGCTATTACTGCCACAAAATTTTTACCACAAAAGAGATTAAATAAATAATAATACAAAAATGCATCCCCACATTGTCCAAAAATTCACCCTGCAAGACCGCTTTTTGAAGTTCTTTCAAATAGTTTCTGGAAATAGAAGTTTAGACAGATACCAAACTGTTACCAACCTCTTTAATCTCTGAGTAAATTTATACCAAGAGAGACACAACTGAAAGATGCGAACTGCCGACAACAATGCCAGTGATCATTTGCACTAAAATGATTCACACTAAGCATGATATGAATTTTTGCCGACATCTGCACTCAGCCATACACTAACAAAAAACACACAGAATCCCACACTTTGACCTACAGATTGTCATCTCATTTTGTACTGGAATCTCAAAGGCATGCACACCCCATTGAAACACACTGGCCTTATTCACGGCCACTTGAGTTCTGTAGGAAGAAAATAACTTGCGTATCAGCATTCAGGTCTCCGCACTCGTCAAACCGCCTCTTCAGCCTCTCCTCCTTGCATCCCTCGGTTTTCCCCTGGATACTGTGTGTTTGTTGTTGTGCTGTGGTATGGCTTGTGTGTCATCTGACTTTTAGAACTTTTGAAAGAACTGATGTTGTGGTTTTGGCCCCAATGAGAAATTTAGGAGAGCCAGGGATCCTGCCACAATGCTTTTGGGTCATTTCAAACACCTCTTGTCTCTAGAGAGAGCGGGTCCCTCTTGTCAGCCACTGGTGCGGAGCAAAGGTACGGCCCGCTGGCTGCTGACTGGAGTGAAGGCACACACACGCACGCACGCACACACACACACACACACACACACACACACACACACACACACACACACACACACACATCTATCAGACATCACAAGTCTCACACATACATCTATCAGAGCTGCTAATCTTCCATTCACACTTTCATCACAACAGTATTCCTTTGTGCACACAAACACACACACACACACGCATGCACAAACACACACATTTGCTCTCTTGTTTGGCAGTCTCAGATCTAAGGGCACAAAGGACATTGGAGGCCGATGTGGTGTGTGTGTGTGTGTGTGTGTGTGTGTGTCACACAAACTGCCTCAGATGACCAACACATAGCAGTGAAGGATAGACCAAAGATTCTAACTAACACACACACACACACACACACACACACACAAAATGCAGAATGCCACACAATGCAGCTGTTCTTTTGTGTTGAATATATTGAAGACACCACCAAGAGAATCAAGCCAACTTTAAAACAGTGCCAGAGTCATTTATAAGCAATTACCTGCAGACAGCAGCCCTCTTGTTAATGTCAAAAGCTTCTATATCCAGTCACACAAGTACAGTTCCTATTAACTTAAATGAATAGTACACCCAAATTCAGTCCTTATTTACTCGGTCACATGTTGTTCCAAACCTGTATGACTCTTCCATGGAACACAAAAGAGATGTTGTCAGAATGCTAGCTTGTCACCATCCACTTAAATAGCATCTTTTTTTCTATACAATGACTGTGAATGGAGACAGAGGCTAACATTCTGCCTGACATCTCTTTTTTGCTCCATGTTAGCATGCCATAAGGGTTGGGAACAAAATAAAGGCCTAGATATGCTTCTTACGAAATAGTAGAATGTATGGGTGTGACGTCATTTAGAATGAAATCTTTCCAAAAAGTTGTTTTCGCGTTCATTTCGGTAGTTCGTAACAGCTTGCTGGGCAAACTTTTTGGAAACATTCTTATCGGCTTCTAAACACCTTCTTATTGCCTTTGGTCCATGTCATCGGTAGGTGTGACCTGGAGCTCAACCTACCTCGAGGCCAGCAGCTGATTTTGATAATGTTGTTTAGTCAGTCAAAATCAGTGAATGTGACCACACCGGGGTGTAAAGTAATTAGCGAGCTTGTGCTACCTACTTAGAGCTTAGAGACATTTTTCAAGACCACATCATGCGATTTTTGTTTTGTTTTATTAGTCTACAAAATGAATCAAATCTACTCAAATACTCTTAAGTGCCCATTCACTCTTTTATTTTATATGCTGCCTCCTTGTGTGAAAGCCACACCTCTGCCCAAAGTAAGATATGCCTCTATCACCATTATTTTGTCTTTATTCTGCACATTAACACTTTTATCATGTTTGCAATATTAGTGTCATCATAAATTACAATAACAGAGTGCAATCCCCATATTCAAAATGCTGAATGCCAAACACCTGAGAACCGCGAGCCACTTGGCTCTCCAACTGAAAGTGCTATATATATATATATACAGCACCAAGTAAGTTGTTCCTACCAGAGTAGATTTTTAAACAGTTGTTACTATGTCATATATTCAGGTCACGGGAAAATGCCCACGCTCCCAGATGAAGTATGCCAGAGAATGTATTCATCCTGTACACCTGCATACCTAAAGAACATACTTTGTTAAAGGCAGAGAAGCATGTTCTTCATTAAATGAAGTACATAATCTTACAGTATGCATATTTGGACGCAGTTAGAGAGATTTGGAGGGTGGATCAGCGTGTGTTTGCATAATCCACTCTCGCTCTGAAGTATGTCACAGCACAGAAGAGAGGAGATCAAGGGAGACGAGAAAAGCCAAGACGAGAGGAGAGGAGAGGTGGTCGGAACATTTGTCCAACTCTGAGTTCTGCTGAGGAGAGAGATTAGAACAAATAAAGTAGGCTAAAGGAAGAGGGCTGAATTGGAACAGGACCCTTGAGAAGCAGATCAAGAAGAGGATGAGGAACAGGAGGGGCAGGAAGAGCGAGAGAGAGAAAAAGAGCAAGGGAATAACAAGGAAGAGAGAGATAACTGAAATAGAGAGAGGAAAGATGTTAAGAGGAGAAAAAAGGAGGAGTGAGAACCGTAGAAGGAGGGGAAAACGGGTGGTGGAGGAGGACATACGGTATAGCTGTAGCCCAGGGCCAAAGAAGAGTAAATCCATTTAAAGGAGCAGTTCACAAATTATTTTTTTTAAATTCTGTCATCATTTGCTCACCCTCTTGTTGTATGACTTTCTTCCATGGAGCACAAAAAGAGATGCAAGGCAGAATGTAATACCCCCAGTAATTTTCATTGCATGGAAAAAATATGCAATGAAAGTAAATGATGACTGAGACTAACATTCTGTCCAACACAAATAAAGTCATATGGGGTTGGAACAATATGAGGGTGAGTAAATGATGACATAATTGTCATATATCCCTTTAAAGAATAGTGTGCGTCTCTCTCTCTATGTGTGTTTGTGTCTGTCTGCGTGTGTGCGTGCCTACACAAGTACTTCCCACTTGATGGCCTAATCATTACCTAACCATTTTTCCTACATCATAAGCACTGCCCTTCACCCCATTATCTCAGAGGTAATGACAAGGTCACAGTTAAGTGCACTGTAAAAAGTATGAAGTGCTTCAGTATGGATGTGTGTGTGCACTTGTTTGTGTACATCTGTTTGGGTGTGTGTTAGCATGTTCAATTCTGTCTGTATCACAGCGGGAGATAGCGACCCTAATGCGCTCCAAGAATATCACTCAGGATTGACCTAGAATGATGATTCACACATTTATCTTTCTCAAGATCAACTCTAGGATTTGCCCATAAAGGAACAGTTCATGCAATAATGAAAATTATGTCATCATTTACTCAACTTATGTTGTTCCAAACCTTTGACTTTCTTTCCTGTGTGGAACTCAAAAGGAGAATGTTGGGACTGACATTCACAGTCACCATTCACTTTCATTGAATGGAAAAAAAGATGCAATGAAAGTGAATGGTGACTGAGATTTAAATTCTTCTTAAAGGGATCGTTTATCCAAAAATTACTTTATTTACTAACCCTCGTGTTGTTCCAAACCCGTAAGAATTTTTTTTCTTTCGTGGAATACAAATAGAAATTGAATGCATAATTTAATGTCTCAGTCATCACTAAATTTCACTGTATCATTTTTATATAAATCCTCCTGAGATCCAAACGAGACTGTTGAGTGAATTTTTTATTTCACTTTTTTGATTTGTAACTAGTGGCGCCTAAGAAACAAGCAAAAAAAAAAAAAAAAAAGCATATATATATATATATATATATATATATATATATACACATATATATACCTTTTTTTATTCTAGAGCTAATAGCTAATAGTCAAAATTGATGTCCGGATACCGGATACTTTATTAGGTACACCTGTACATCTCCTTATTCATGTGATTATCTAATAAGCCAATCATGTGGCAGCATTGCAATCATGAAGATATGGGTCAGGAGCTTCAGCTAATGTTCACATCAACCATTAGAATGGTGAAAAAAATTATGTCAGTGATTTAGACTGTGGCATGATTGTTGGTGCCAGACAGTCAGGTTTTAGTATATATGTAATTGCTGATCTCCTGTTATTTTCATGTGCAATAGTCTCTAGAGTGTAAAGACAATGGTGCGAAAAACTTAAGACATCCAGCGAGTGGCTTATCTGTGGGTGAAAAATGACAGAGGTCAGAGGAGAATGGCCAGTCTGGATTGTGTGCGTGCCCCGTCCCGAGGGGAGCTACCCCCACAAGATTAAGCGCAAGACCGTCAGGTTTTCTTCCTCTTAGAAATTAGTGTCCTGAGGTCTTGCTTTGGGGGCTGCTGAGGGCGACGAGACTGTCCCCAATCTTTGCGAGGGGGAGCACGACTCGCCACACTTTGCTTCTGAGCCTCCCTTCTAGCAGGACAGAGGCAGGTCTGGTTGGCCGACAGGGCATCAAGGCGAAAACCAGGGCATCAAGGAGGAAAACTTTATCCTTGTCCTTGATGCCCGATAGGTTGAGCCAAAGGTGTCTTTCTGTGCTGACCAAGGCAGACATAGACCGGTCAATGGCACGGGCTGTCTGCTTGGTCATGCGGAGACATAGATCTGTGGCTCAACGAAGCTCAGAAAAAGCTTCTTCGTCGAGCGCGGTACCCGCAGGTCAGCCTGGTATGCCTGTAACACTGCCATTGTGTGCAGAGCAGCACCAGCCTGACCCGCTGCTTGATAAGCCCTCCCCACTAAGATGGAGGTAGTTCTGCAAGGCTTTTTGGGGTTTGAGGGTTTTTTAAGTGACGATGCCAAACCCGGCGAGAGATAACCCGCAAGTGTCTCTTCGACCTGCAGCATCATCGAATGCCCCCATGTCTCAGCACCCAATATAGTCGAATATATTGACGTCGAGGGTACGTGGATACGGGAAGTATAAGGCTTCCTCCATGAGCGAGAGAGCTCATTAAAGAAGGGAAAGGACTCATGAGGCGTTCCCTTTCCCAGGCCACTAGACAGAAATCTATCCTCCAACTTGGGATCGTTTGGGGGTTTCTTGTTGGCATGGCCAGTCTAACTGAAGCCTGGCCACCGCACAAGTAACCACGTCGAGTAATTCCTCTGCTGATTTATTATCATGGACGGAATAATCGGAGGTGGGTAGAGATTTGAGGTCCCCCTCATGAACCGAAGAGGCGCCGGAGCGCGCTTCGAGATCACGGGAAGGACCAGCTGGGTATGAGGAGAGAGCGAGCGAAAGGGACGAACACGTCTCTCGCTCCTCAGCCAGATCCATGCGAGAGCCCCACGAATGAAGTGTGGGAGCTGACTCCCGGAAGTAAGCGAGGCGAGCGCGAAGCATTTTGCCTGAAAGCAGATCGCAATGCTCGCACCCGCCCCGCCCCAACGCGAGAGCGGCATGCTCTTCCTCGAAACAAACGAAGCAAAACTGATGCGTGTCCCTCTCACCCATAGAGCGGAGACAGGGGAACACACATCATTTGCCCTCACTTTCTGTCATATTTTCATTTTGTTTTTTTGTCTTTTTTCCCCATTTGTTTCTTTTTTGAAAGCAAGAAAGAGAAAAGAGAAAAGGTCTTCTGCAAACTGCCTAACCAATTCTAACTCCTAACAGAGGAAAGAACGTTCTGAAAGAAAGCACACACACACAGAGTGATCTGAAAACAAAAGATCTGACGATGCTCCTGTGACGCATCTACACTCACCAAAAGGATTATTAGGAACACCATACTAATACTGTGTTTGACCCCCTTTCGCCTTCAGAACTGCCTTAATTCTACGTGGCATTGATTCAACAAGGTGCTGAAAGCATTCTTTAGAAATGTTGGCCCATATTGATAGGATAGCATCTTGCAGTTGATGGAGATTTGTGGGATGCACATCCAGGGCACGAAGCTCCCGTTCCACCACATCCCAAAGATGCTCTATTGGGTTGAGATCTGGTGACTGTGGGGGCCATTTTAGTACAGTGAACTCATTGTCATGTTCAAGAAACCAATTTGAAATGATTCGAGCTTTGTGACATGGTGCATTATCCTGCTGGAAGTAGCCATCAGAGGATGGGTACATGGTGGCCATAAAGGGATGGACATGGTCAGAAACAATGCTCAGGTGGCATTTAAACGATGCCCAATTGGCACTAAGGGGCCTAAAGTGTGCCAAGAAAACATCCCCCACACCATTACACCACCACCAGCAGCCTGCACAGTGGTAACAAGGCATGATGAATCCATGTTCTCATTCTGTTTACGCCAAATTCTGACTCTACCGTCTGAATATCTCAACAGAAATCGAGACTCATCAGACCAGGCAACATTTTTCCAGTCTTAAACTGTCCGATTTTGGTGAGCTCTTGCAAATTGTAGCCTCTTTTTCCTATTTGTAGTGGAGATGAGTGGTACCCGGTGGTGTCTTCTGCTGTTGTAGCCCATCCGCCTCAAGGTTGTGTGTGTTCTGGCTTCACAAATGCTTTGCTGCATACCTCGGTTGTAACGAGTGGTGATTTCAGTCAAAGTTGCTCTTCTATCAGCTTGAATCAGTCGGCCCACTCTCCTCTGACCACTAGCATCAACAAGGCATTTTCGCCCACAGGACTGCCGCATACTGGATGTTTTTCCCTTTTCACACCATTCTTTGTAAACCCTAGAAATGGTTGTGCGTGAAAATCCCAGTAACTGAGCAGATTGTGAAATACTCAGACCGGCCCGTCTGGCACCAACAACCATGCCACGCTCAAAATTGCTTAAATCACCTTTCTTTCCCATTCTGACATTCAGTTTGGAGTTCAGGAGATTGTCTTGACCAGGACCACACCCCTAAATGTATTGAAGCAACTGCCATGTGATTGGTTGATTAGATAATTGCATTAATGAGAAATTGAACAGGTGTTCCTAATAATCCTTTAGGTGAGTGTATTTATAGCCCTGCCCCAGGTGCGTCCAATGATTACACCAGCAGAGGCTATCAATTTCGGTCAATGTTCATTGACGTGTTGCACACATATTCACAGCTCTGTGCCTGTAGAAACTCTTCATGGAATCGAACAGCCATGCTGTTGTGTCATGTGACTTGGTGCAGCAGAAGTTTAACTCTTAAATGAGTGTAGCGAATAGTATTTAGTCAAATTAAATTAATTAAAATTATGCACTGCATATAGTGCAGCCAAAATACAATTTCCACGCATGTGGAAGCAGGGTCGCACAAGGATATTGTAAGTGAATGGTGACTGAGGTTATTTAAAATCTCCTTTTGTGTTCCATAGAAGAACACCTGAGTAAATTATAACATAACTTTTTATGGGGGGGTGAACTATCCCTTCAAGCCGTTCTACAGATACTTGAATGATGTTACAAAATCACCATTGTAAAACTAACAGTAAAAGTAACAGCTTGCAGGTTTGATGTATTTCACAGATATGCAAACGATAGTTGAAGACCAAACACTCCTCAGTTCAAAAACACCAGAGTTATTTTCATCATAATGAGATATGTGGGATTTCTTCCAGGGATCTTTCTTTTTATGTTCATATCTTGAATGGTATATCAAGAAGTCCGGAAATGTCTTTCTTGACGATCTAGGCTCTCCATTCCTGTCATAAAATGTTTCAGGATGACAGCTGGGAAGCGAAGCAATCTCACGCTGAAATTGAAGTGATTGGGCTCTGATTGGCTCCTTTGAAGTGTCAGGATAATGTTTGGGCAGGCAGAACTTTCGCTCTGTAATGTCTATTCATGGATTTAAGGTTTTTGCCTGAGCAGTTATTTGATACAGTCAAATGGCAGGCTTGCTTCTGAAATGATCTCTCTTCTCTATAGATATGAAGAATTTGTTTTTTCACAATTTTAAAGGCGGATTTTAAGTGGAAACTGAGAATTAGTATCAGTGCCTTTTTTGTATCTCTATATCTCTTGATAGCAACATGACAGTAATATGTAATGTCAAGTGTTGAATAATCGTCTTATCCTCCGACGACACACCCATGGAAAATTGAATGCATATTCCACATAACAACGCTAAGAGATTTTCAAAGCTTCAGTCTGATCTAGCTGTCTTTACACAAATTCAAGGACTCGGGTTGCTAAAGTTTCTTAGCAGTCTAACAAGAAACAAAGTTTCTACAGTGATCACTTACTAGGAAGATTGTTGATGAAAAATTGTTGCTGTAAATGCCAAATTATGAAAGATTTCTGGCGCTAAGTAAAAATATTCCAAGATCTTTGTTTGAGACATTTAGTACATGTACATATGGGTGTTAAGGTACTTTTAGGACTGTGGACTTCTAGAAAATATCAAACAATGTCCAACAGTGTATTTTTTTTTTTCCATTTCCACAAAATCACAAATTCTGTGTTGTGGTTAATAAAATTCTGTGTTGGAAATGACAGTGACAGATTATTATTGTTATTATTATTATTTTATAAAATGGCAGATATTCTGTATATAATGTGCTCGACATGGTCTTCTGTTGTTGTAGCCCATCCACCTCAATGTTCGATGTCTTGTGTATTCTGAGATGCTATTCTGCTCACTACAATGGTACAGAGTGGATATTTGAGTTCCCATAGCCTTTCAGTCAGCTTGAAACAGTCTGGCCATACCAAGGGATCAGCAGTTACAGATATACTCAAACCAACCTGTCTGGCACCAACAATCATGCCACACCACAGGCGTGCACCTTTTACTGTCCGTACCTGGTTTGCGGGCTCCTCTGCTCTCATTACCTTCAAAGGTGGGGTGGCCAGGGCGTACTCGGCGATTCCCCAGGTGGATTAGGCGGTCACGATGCACTTGTGCCCGCAGAGAGCCACCACCTGGCAGAGTCGCCCGAAGCTCCCGTCCAGGGCCTGTAGGCTTACATTGTCGCTGGTGGCTAAGGCCTACGGTGCTGCTGGACAGGCCACCTCCGCCCTGCATGCCATGGCTCTCCTGCAGATGCACCAAGCCAAGGCACTCAAAAAACTGCACGAGGGTAGTCCTGACCCAGGATTGATGCAGGAGCAGCACTCGGTGTCCAATCTCTCCCTCCGGGCAATGAAGGTCATGGCGCGGTCTCTCGGGTGGGCTATGTCCACCCTGGTGGTCCAGGATCCACCTTTGGCTCAACCTGGTTGAATCAAGGGAGGCTGACAAGGTTCGATTCCTTGATGCCCCCATCTCCCAGGTTGGCCTATTCGGTGACACTATCAGAGACTTTGCCCTGCAGTTTTTGACGGTGAGGAAGCAGATGGAGGCCATTCAACTTATCCTGCCCCTGCTCGTCGCCAAGGGCATCACCCTGCAGAGACAACACCACATACGAAATTCAGAGGTGAAGTCGGAAACCTGCGACATGGCAGCTGGTAGGCAGACCACTCCTTCCCCCATTGGAGGGCCGGGTGGAGAATCCTTGTTTTCTTTTTCCTTTTCTTAGTGCTTAGATTTCGTAGTACCCACATTTTCAAGAAAAGAGCATTTTCCCTAATTCCTGGTCCATACAGTCGGTGTACACATTATCACGACCACCAGGCTCAGTCTCCTTTCGGCAGGTAAGGCACCTTGGAGGCGGGCCTCCTGCCCCGTGTGCCCAGATCAAGTCATGCTTCCCTAAATACTTACCATCTACTGCATTGTGATGTGCCGATATAGTGACAACATACACCTTCAAGGTGGAGAGTGACAGCTGCCACTCCAGCCCCTCCAGCCTCTCCTGCAGGAAGTAAAGCACTGATCCGACTGTGCATCTCTGGGGGTCTTCGTGTTGGGATGGAGGGAATAAGACATTGTGTCCCTCCTACCACAACACTGAACTACCCGCTGAAATGGCCGTGACCTTGTCTCGTCTCCTCAGCACAAAACCTGAATGAGTGGTGGCATTCCAGTATATCCATTATCCGTATGTCCAGGGGAGTGGCATGCAAATTCCACTCGCCAATGCCCATTGACCTTTTCTTAAAGATCAGAGGTGTTTGGGGCTCCCAAGAGTGACCCCTAGTGTCACTTCATCCACAAAATGTCTGGTTCTCTCCAACAGGGAATGGAGGTTACAACAGTAACCGAGACGTTTCAACCCCTGAAACATAAAAGTGCCTATAGTTGAAGAAACGCTTATGTATAGTCCGATGTATAGTCTACTTTGGTCACTAAACTGCACACTGAATTAGTGAGACTTATTAATAAGTCAGTAAAATGCTGACCACAAGTTTGCAAGTCTAACACCCACGAGACGACAATTTATGGGGCGATAGCGGGACACAGTTGGCAAATGGTGGGGATAAAGGCTGTGTGCTTAACGAAGACAAACAGCATGCGTTCAGCGGGGGGTATTTACAGATCCTGGGATCAGTCTGGTCGGGGAGAGACGGCAACATCAGGAGCGACAGTGGATGATTACACACCTCTAAGCTAATTGAGGAGTAGGACCAGGGACAGACACTGAGAGAGAGAGAGAGAGAGAGAGAGAGAGAGAGAGAGAGAGACATAGACAGATGGGGAGAGAGATAAGATGCTTATACACAAATAAAGTGGGGGAGGGTGCAGAGGAATAATCTCTTATTGTATTGCATGTTGACAAATGCCTGCAAGTATCCACACAAAGCAGCAGTGATTTCACAGAGATGCACAGAATACAGGAACTTTGCTACAGGCTAATGGAGAGAGTGTAATGATGAAAGAACACAAGCGACAAAGCTTCATCTACATTCTTGTGTTTACCCAATTCTTGGCAATCTGAGTGGAAAACTTCTTCAGTTTATTTAATTCCAAACACGAATTTGTCACTGTCATAACCCCCTGCTGAAAACATTTTTGTTTCTCATAGAAAAAAAAATTATATTACATCTTATTACATCTTAATGTTTGGAACATTGTGCATGTTCACACAAGATAATTCTTTTAGTTTTAGCCCCTACTAACATCCAAACATTTTGTTGTCTCAGGCCAGTGTTATGCCACCAGGGTACCAAACCACCCAGCGAAATATGTTTTAATCAGAATAAGTACTTAAAAAAATTATTAGAGCAAAGCAAGGATGAATAAAACAACATTAGCTAAATTAAAAAGATGTTTAAAATGTGTAAAAGGGACAGTTCACCCAAAAATGAAAATAATTTACTCACCCTCATGCCATCCCAGATGTGTATGGAAGCATAATAGTAATCCATTCAGATCTGAACAATATTTCAATCCGTTTTTACTATAAATCTTCTATTTCAAAATGTGAAAGTGGAAATTTATGGTAAAAAAAAGGTCTCACATATTGATCTGTTTCTCACCCACACCTATCACATTGCTTCTGAAGACATAGATTTAACCCCTAGAGTCATATAGATTACTTGCAGCTGTTATATAATTTATGGAGCTTCAAATGTCTGGTCACCAGTCACTTGCATTGTATGAACCTACAGAGCTGAAATATTCTTCTAAAAATCTGGGATGGCACGAGGGTGAGTAAATGATACGAGAATGTTTGAATACGAAATATTTGGGTGAACTATCCCTTTATTAGGCAATTGTAACAGGTAAAGCTGGGCAAGGAGGAGGCAGAAACTGGCTGAATAGTCAACATAAACTTTAATCATATAAATGAACTTAAAAACAACATAAAACATAAACAAACACAGACACACATGCAGCACGGCTATGTGTGTCTCTCTCACTCTTGAACTGGCCCCTCTGGCCCCCCTTTATCTTGCTCTCCCGCTGATCAGCTGATTCAGCGCCAGCCCGGCCACGCCCTCCTCCTCATCACAGTCCTCCCCCGCCCGATTCAGGCCGGGGCACCACCGGACTGATTTACTCCCCCCTCACATCTGGAGGGGAGATGCCGCCCTTCTGTCAGCTGGTGGTCCAGTCTGCCTCCTGTGAACCTGGGGGAGAGATGAGGGGAGGAATGGGGAGAGGGAAAGGGCGAGCGGGGACACACAGTGAGAGAGAGAGAGAGAGAGAGAGAGAGAGAGAGAGAGAATAACTTGCTCGCCAGCTCCCGGACATAGTGTGATCCAGTCCTCAACCACACCTCCGATGGCCACGGCTGCTCCACTGGTGGATGGCAGCGGTGAGGGCTCCATGACAGCAAATCCCACCTCCCTCCAGGGTTCCGGCACCATTGTAAAAGGTAAAGGTGGGCAAGGAGGAGGCGGGAACTGGCTGAACAGTCAACATAAACTTTAATTAAAAAATGAACTTAAAACATCATAAAACATAAACGAACACAGACACACATGCAGTACAGTCATATGCATCTCTCTCTCTAATTAAATGGAGCCTCTGGCTCCCCTTTATCTCGCTCTCCTGCTGATCAGCTGATTCAGCGCTAGCCGTGCACCACCACGGCCATGGCCTCCTCATCACAGTAATTATTCCAAATTATTATTGACATATCTGTAATAAACTGAATAGTATCCTTATGTTGGCTGGAATAAAGAGTGACCTCATTAAAAAGCATTTTTTCTGACGTTTTTTTTAATTTTTATAAATTGTTAAAATACACCAAAAGGTGATTTAAAAACTGTGGAGAATGAGAATCAAAATTGAGGCAAATGATTATCATAGTCACCTGAATAGAGATAAGTCTAATTTGAAACAGTAGCTATTACATTAGTTAGCACTAATATAAGTGTAAGTGAACAAAACTACTTGTAATGTCTCATAAAATACTCACTTTGGTGCATTTACTATTGCCTTCACTATGACCTGAATCAATACAAAAAATTATTAACATAATTTTGTTCTGTTTCTATCTTATTGTAAAGCTTTTTATATTAAATCTGTGTATCAGTATCACATATAACAGATCATTCAACTAGTTACTAGCTTTATTTTGTTAATTGTTAACTTTTAAGTGAGGATTGTTAATACATTAAAAGCTCTTCTCAGTAATTATTTAAAGATAACAACAACAACAACAACAACAACAACAACAACAACAACAGCTGTGTTTTCTCTTTGGGAAACTTGTGTCACTTCTATAAGTGACCAATCAACAATTTCTTTCCCATATATATTGATAATTTCTGTAAAATTTCACTTAAAACTACCAAAACGCACATGACTCCCATAGACTCACATTAGAGAAAAGTAAACGCTTGTCAGATGAAAATGGCTAAGCAAAGGATCAATTAGCAAGGGCCACGTGTGTCTATTTGTCCTACTCTTAAGGGATTTTAGGATAAATATCTGAGACAAATTTGATACTTGATAAATTAATCATAACTGAGAACTTTCCTAAGTTATGAAAGGTTGCAATACAATTTTTGTGTTGGTTGTAATGCCAAATTCAAAATCACCACTTTCTTAACTTTCGATTGCATTTTCTTTCAAAGGGTGAACAATTCCAGATTGTTAAGCAAAATTTTTTTTGCTCTGCTTGGCTGACAGTAACAGCTGAAGCACTTAATTAACCTTTTTTTAAATGCTTTAACTAAAGCTTTGGTAGGTTGTGGCCAATTGAGCTCGCGGTGAAATAAAACGCAAGCGTTGACCGAAACAAAAGAGTGAAAGCATGCAAGCTGGCTCAAAGCGGGGGGCTGTTTGCCAGCTACAGACAGACTGTGCCATTTTAAAAGGTTACAGCTGACTGCGAGGCACTTATGTTGGGAGACAGACAGAAACTGCAAAGTAACAAACATGTGTATATGTACACACATGCACAAACACAGAATAATTTCATGTGGGAAAAGTATGGCGGGTACCGGGTCTTCAGGGGCGGCTGTCTCTGACCCTTTGCAATCTAGTGTCTCTGTCTCTCTCTTTCTCTCTCTCTTTCCCTATCTGTTTTGGCAGGACCCTCCCCTGCATGGTCCTTAATGGACTGATGATTGTGCCGACCTTCTGTTGAGTTTAGAGATAGAAAGCTGGGCTGCATCAGTAAAGGAGGGGGGGGGGGGGGGGGTGATGGATTGAAAAGTTGAGAAAGTCAAGCTGGATGAGTGAGATATCAGAGGGAGGACATTAAAAAATAAGAGAGAGAAAAAGAAAGGAAGAGAGGACGATCATATGAGTCAGTTAATAAAAAAGTAGAAAAATGAGTAATGTGTTAAAAGAATATTCACAAAAATGTAAATCCTGTCATTTATTCACCCTCGTGTTGTTATAAACCTGTTCTTTTTTCCTTCTGTGGAACACAAAGGTTACATTTTAGGAGAATACGGGCAAGATTTTCAGTAAATAACTTTCCGTCTGTATGTCACAGTGTTTTAACATTTAGCTTCAGAAGACTTGGAAAACAACGCATGAGTTATATGAACTACAATTATTATCTTTTTATGGTCTTCTCTCAGCACCAGAGCCTCGGGATGCGCTTTGCCTCCCGACGCCGTATTACCTGCGAAGCCCCGCTGCGAAGCCCCGCCGGGTACGTCAAAAGTAATTGTCCCCTAAGTGCCCCTAGCATAGAGTTTGGACGCGTGGATTTAACTTCCCAATCCGTCACGCTGGCTGGCCAGGACCATCCGACTCGGTTCCACAATTCAGTTTGCCAGGTATCCTCCCCCCTTTCGGGGCGTACGCTTTACCGCAGTGCACGGCGAAGACGCCAAATCCCTGTGCACGGAAATTGCGACTCTCTTACTCAAAGACGTGATAGAGCCTGTCCCTCCAGCTGAGATGAAGAAAGGTTTCTACAGCCCTTATTTCATCGTATCCAAAAAAGGCAGCGGCTTACGACCGATCTTGGACATGCAAGTTTTCAACCAGGCCTTGCACAAACTCCCGTTCAAAATGCTCATGTAAAAACACATCCTAACCTGCGTCCAGCATCTAGCTCTGGTACACCCGAACGGAAGCTCCCCTCGGGACAGACGCAAATTCCCCTGAGGAAGGACCTTCTTTCTCAGGGACGGGGAACTCTCTGGCATCTGCGCCCAGACCTCTGGAATCTCCATGTCTGGCCCCTGGGTGGGATGCAGAAGATCTAGCTGGCCTACCACCTACTGTCGTAGACATGATCAACCAAGCCAGAGCTCCCTCTACCAGGCAACTTTGCACCCTGAAGTGGCGCTTGTTTGCTAATTGGTGTTCTTCCCGGGCTGAAGACCCACAGAGGTGCTCAGTCGGGTCAGTGCTCTCATTCTTTCAGGAGAGGTTGGAGGGGAGGCTGTACCTTTCCACCTTGAAGGTATATGTAGCCACTATCGGGGCCCACCACAACGCAGTAGACAGCAAGTATTTAGGTAAGCACGACTTAGTTTTCAGGTTCCTAAGAGGTTGAATCCCTCCCGGCCAAGCCTGTTCCCCTCCTAGAATCTCTCAGTGGTCCTCACGGGCCTTCAGAGACCCCCCTTCGAGCCGCTAGAATCAGTCGAACTCAAGGCCCTCTCCCTGAAGAAGGTCCTCCTGATCGCGATCACCTCCATCAAGAGGGTCGGCGACCTGCAAGCGTTCTCTGGAACCTGCAACCTGCCTGGAGTTCGGTCCGGCAGACACTCTTGTAATCCTAAAACCACGACCGGGCTATGTGCCCAAGGTTCCTACGACTCCCTTCAGAGACCAGGTAGTGAACCTGCAAGAGCTGCCCCAGAAGGAGGCAGACCCAACCCTTTCGTTGCTGTGACGGTACATGCTTTGCATATCTATTTGGACCGCACGCAGAGCTTTAGACGTTCTGAGCAGCTCTTTGTCTTCTTTGGTGGGCAGCGGAAAGGGAACGCTGTCTCCAAACAGAGGCTTTACATTGGCCTATCACACCCAGGCCTTTCCCGCCCCCTTGCAGTTTTGAGCACACTCGACGAGAAGTGTGGCATCCTCGCGGACACTGGCCCAGCCTGTGCAGGTGTGGTCTCCGCAGGGTCTTTCCCCCCTGAAAGAATAGGATCTGGAAAGAATGCCTCAGCAGAGCATGTACACAGTTCAGCGCATGACGTGTTTAAAATTGGACCCCTAGTGTCGTTCTGTCGACACAACGTCAAAGTAAGCAACAGACCGGGAATGTCTAGGTTACTGTTGTAACCTCCGTGACGTTGTGTCCTCCCGGCCACGTTGTTCAACCAAGCCACTGTTGTGGCCGAACCTTATTGTCGGCTCCTCAGACAAATCCTGAATGAACAGACGATGTCCCCCCTTTATACCCATATGTCCAGTGCGGGACATGCAGAGTGCTACAACCCCCTCTCCCCCCAGGGGTAACAGAACAGATCCAGCAGATTACAACATTGTTCCATTTTTTATTTCTATTTTTTTTTACATTCTGGCAGTGCCACATGATACATCCGATTTTTTACGTCATCGCTATGTGTTGCG
Organism: Moxostoma hubbsi; assembly: GCA_032164185.1. Lineage (NCBI taxonomy): Eukaryota > Metazoa > Chordata > Actinopteri > Cypriniformes > Catostomidae > Moxostoma > Moxostoma hubbsi. Next base: position 14,774,597 of record JAVLUX010000215.1, on the reverse strand, counting down.
TTATGAGTGAGGCAAAAGACCATTTGAAATCTGAATTGAGCAGCCAGAGCGTCCAGACTGAGACGCATCTGAAAAAAGCTGGGGAAGGAGGAGAGTGTCAAGTGCAGCTTGCATCCATACAATTGAAAGACAGCTAAGCAATGAATGAACGAATGAATGGAGGACTTAAATAGGACCACTCTGAATTGTATTGGTAGACATCATGATCAGCTAAGCCTCAGCTGATTGCAAGCTTGACTCACATGGCCTGATAGAACTAACGCTATGCTTGATATTTTTTATTTAATATTTCTTTGTAAACAAAAAGATGTAGCAAATTGCAGTTTAGTTTTTTGCTTTGCCCCCTGTTTATGTTTTCTTTAAATTAGATGCTAATTCCATTCTGGCCGTAAAAAATATATTTGTTTCAGTGGAAAAGCAGCTACAACGAACAAAAGTTTATTGTTCTTTTGACTTGATTGTGCCATTATTATATTGCATTATTATTCTTATTGCATACTGGCATTATTATATGGGTGGCTGTGGCTCAGTTGGTAGAGTGGGTCGGCCACTAATCGCAGGGTTGGTGGTTCGAATCCCGGCCCACATGACTTCACATGCCGAAGTGTCCTTGGGCAAGACACTGAACCCCAAGTTTCTCCCAATGGCAGGCTAGCGCCTTGCATGTGTATGGTGTGTGAATGGGTGAATGAGTTACAGGGTAAAGTGCTTTGAGTTCTTTTAAGGTTAAAAGGTGCTATATAAGTGCAGACCATTTACCAAAGTCCATCGCAGTACAAAATAAACACAGAAATTCCAATTTGTTTGGCAAATGTTATCATTCCTGGACACATTGGCCAGCACAACAATTTCTTAGCAGAAACTCTGGTTTGCATACAGGATGAGTGACTGATTTTTGTAATCGTGTGTACTCTGAATGCGCAGTACGTGCATGTGCTTGGAAATATTTGCACTTATTATTTGGTCCATGTAATCACTGCTAAACATCAGGAGACGAAGGTAGAAACAAAAACAGTGGATGTGCATGTCAAGAGCATGTGTGTGAGGAGGTCAGGAGATACCTACATTTGTATAGCTCAAGTCTGAAAGAACAAAGATATATTTATGGTCTAAACTCCTGAAGAGAAATAGTCCAGTGTCTTGTAGCAGTCTTGGCGTGCATGCGCCAACCGCCTGTTCATGCATGTTCAACTATAGTGTATTTTTAAAGGCTAGCGTTACACTTTTTGTATACCCTAAGCATTCACATTTAAACTGAAGTATACTTTGGGCTTCACAGCCCAAGTTCCCACTTACTTTCATTGTATGGAAAAGAGCAGCCAGAATACACTTCAAAAATTCCCTTTTGTGTTTTACAAAAAAAGAGAGAGTCATATGGGTTTAGAAAGACATTAGGGTAAGAAGTAAATGATGACAGAATTAGATTTTTTGGGTGAACTATTCCTTTAATATGCAGATATGAGAAAGGAGGACTGTGTTCCTCAGGGAGAGAAGAGCAGGACGGAGCGGCAGTGAGAGAGGTATGGCTGACATTCACATAGCAAAGATAAAGCATGAAAAAAAATGAGAGGAAGAGGTACTTGGAGAGAGATGAAAAATAATAATTTACCAGCCTGTAAATATTGAAGCAATCACCTGAGGCTTGTGCAGACAGAAGACAAAACAGACGAAGGGGGAAAAAGAAATACGCACAACTTTATTTAATGAAACATTTCACAGAGGGGAGTTTATCAGATTATCTATGGAAATCCAAGCCCATTTCACATAACCTATACACACAAACACACATATTGCGAGGGAGTAAGACTGAGAGTGAGTTCTAGAAATGGAGAGAGAGAGAGAGAGAGAGAGAGAGAGAGAGAGAGAGAGAGAGAGCGAGAGAGAGAGAGAAATCAGTGTTAGAAAACCCCATCATTGTGATTGAGAGGAGAAATCACTAGTGGAGATGCAGTCCTAAGTAAAATCGAAGCAGATATTTACTTAATGTAATGCAATTCAATTTGCAAACATGCCTCAACCATTTTGAGCATTACAAGCTAAAAAAAATCTCTATACAGAAGACCAGATTTGATTCCTCAAACAGAAAGTGCAAATTGAAAAACTAACAAAAGTAAATTGAATTTAATGGGGCCTAATAAATCAGTACTTTTAACAAAAGATGCATTTTACAGTAGGACAACTTCAATATTGTGTTTCATCTTTGAAGTCACATCATCTAGCCTCAAGTTAATAAAAGAGATGGAAAAAGAGCCTGTGAGGGGAAAAAAGATGGAGACAGTCAGAAAGAGCCCTGATGGAAGAAGAGACAGGAGATTGGGAGATTTAATTCAAGTCAGTTTAATCAAATTTGTCTCATTTTCTCTTAGATTCCTTAGAAGGAATACAAATCAAAATATAGAACATAATTGTTGACTTAAAAAGTATAAGCTATAAAATGTATACAGATAGCATTGCTATATATTGCTCATAGAGGAAGAGTTTGATGAGAAATGTTTCATATTGTTAAAAATAATCATAGTGAATTAATATCTCCTACTTTTTGTATCTTGGCAATTCTGAGCACCATTTGATAACTGGGTATCCATCCACACATTTTTATGCACATTTTGGGATATTGCATAAAAATCGCTGGATGGAAAACCAAGATGCTTTTAAAATCTCCAAAATGCGCATTAAAAACTTTATGATCACTTTAGGTGGGTACATTTTTATTAGATAAGAAGAAATGTGCATAAACTGTGATGGAAACGCATTTACCGAATAAATTCCAATTGAATTTATTAGGAAAACAAGATGCGCATCAAAGAAATTAATGTGACTGAATAACTCGTTCATAATTGGACTACCAGCGGACCGATCATCGCATCTAAAATTATGCTTTATTGACTCTTTGAAAACTATATTATAGATCCGCTCGGCAAAGTCATAAAGAAGGAGGAAAGCACACTCATAGTGCTCCCAGACATGAGAAAAATTTCTTTACAGTGTTTTGTTATTAATAAAAAAGTCAAATTGGCTACAATTTCTCCAGAAGTGATTATTTTGTTCTTTTAAACGCAAGGGATATTTACATTTATGCATTTGGCAGACGCTTTGATCCAAGGCGACTTACAGAGCCCTTATTACAGGGACAATCCCCCCAGAGCAACCTGGAGTTAATTGCCTCGCTCAAGGACACAATGGTGGTGGCTGTGGGGATCGAACCAGTGACCTTCAGCTTAACAGTTTAGTGCTTTAGCCCACTACACCACCACCACTCCGTATATATATAGATATTGATATAAAACAAGTGTTCCACATACTGTAGTTTTGTGATATTATGTTTTTTTTTTCACATAGATTAAATTTGCAACTTGAATGGAAACATAGCTGTTCTGAGTCTCTAGAAAAGACACACTTGAGATGCAGGAGAAATATCCAAGAAGCATGAGACTCCATACAGTCTCATTGCTGTCTCGATGATACAACTGAGATATTAAAAAGATCTCATTCATGAGTTTTCTTTCTTATGAGCAAGCATGCTCTTTCTTGCTGAATGGAAAAAAGGAGAGGAAGAGGGGGAGGTCTCTGGGAATAAAATGACTAATGGTTGACACAGCGTTTGGTTCTGGCTGTTAAACACTACTGTCATGGAGGGTCGGATTAAGGAACAAAATTGTGAAGGAAAAATATAAGGAGAAGCAATGAGAGAGAACAGAAGGGTTGTTATACATTTTTCATTAAGTATCAAGCCCAAAGCCACATCAAAGAGTTTTGGAGGGCGAGGGAGAGAGAGAGCAATAGAGTGAGAGAGAGAGAGAGAGAGAGAGAGAGAGGGGAAGTGGGTACAGTATGTTCTGCTTAACCTCAGTCATATGCTTCCCTTGTGGATGTGTGTGTTGATGCAAGTGTGTGTTTGTCCGCAGTGTGTAGACTGCATGTGTGTTCGCCTTGCCTTCTGTCTGTACCTTGTAAAATCCTCCAATTCTCATCTTCACTAGGCAGAAAGAAAAAAAAAGCCTAGAAACATTTGTGTAAATAACAAAATAAAATTTTATTATTATTACTTAGGCATGTTTTTATTTATTGCATGTATCACGACAGTTCTGAGGTGAAATGTCTATTGACACTAGAAGCAAATTAAAGTTTCTCTCAAACAGATTAAGTTTTTTGAAAGATCTGGTCACCATTCACTTGCATTGTTAGGACCTACAGAGCTAAAATATCCTTCTAAAAAAATCTTCATTTGTATTCTGCTGACTTCTTGTCATGGCTCCGGTGAGTTTGCCAGTTTATTCTGTTTGTTTTGTTATTCGTGTCTTGCAGGCAAAGCAGGCATGCATGATCAGTGTTTCCATGGGAACATTGATTGTTCCCAGGGAAACGCTGATCATGCTACTGATTAGCGAGCTAGCAACACCTGTTCTCCTCTAATTCATTCCCTACTTAATCTCTTTGTATTCTCACTGTCTTTGCTAGATTATTGTGTGATGTCAAGCAACTAACCCTGCTCTCTTTATCTAGTTGGTGCTGTCTCGTGTATCTGTTTGGTTGCTTGTCTCTGCCCACGTGTCAGGAGTGTGGTTCCCTTCCAGCTTGCTTTACACCTGGTCTTATTGCCCACGAATCGCCAGTGGAGGATTCCTCATCTCTTCCTGGGCGTCAGGAGTACGAATGCCTCCTAATTGTCTGGGCTTTGTTCTCTGCACCTTACTACGCTTCAACGGACACTTCCTACGGATCTGCTCCTGAATTCCACAATGCACACATTTGTCAAACACACTCTTCCTATCTGCCCTGTGCATGGCCACAGAGCACAAGAACTCACACTTCTACCCCCACAACTGCAGCCAGTGCTGGGATTCTTATACTTTGTGTAGGCTGATATTTATTGTGAATAAATCATTTGAACTGTTCCTCTGCTTTTTGGTCCCTTTGTCTTGCTCTCGCTCTGACAGAATAATCTAGCCACTAGAGGAATATACTCTACGCTCCGCCCTCTCTCAGCAGGAGCTCTGCTGGGGTGTCAACATGATCAAATCTCTGCATCTAACCGGGCATTGGAGATGATGGCATCGCAGCTCACTGAACTCACCGTGGCGGTCAAACAACTCTGACCATCTCCCGATGCTTGTCCCTCTAAAGACACACCCTCATCAGCTTCGGCGGTTCCCCACACCCCTTGGTGCCCAGAAGCTTGTATCCTTCCACCAGCTCTTTACTCAGGTGAGGCGGGATCCTGTAGTGCTTTTCTGTCACAATGTTCTCTGTTCTTTACTCTACAGCCCTCTATGTTTGCCTCAGAGATTATGAAGGTCATGTATGTGATCACGCTCCTCTCCGGAATGGGGGACTGCCATGTGGGGCATCTGTGTTGCACAAATTTTTAAGCCTTTTCCTCTGAACTCCGCCAATTATTTGACCGCATGGCTCACGTTGGGAGGTGGGGAGTGTCTTATATGGACTGTCCAAAGGAGATCAACAAGTCGCAGATTATGCGATTGAGTTTCGTAACCTGGCTGCTTCCTGCGAGTGGAACTACCATTCCTTGTGGGATCGGTTTTTGTGTGGGCTTTCTGATGATGTCTAGGATGAGATCTATCCTTTGGATCTGCCCTCACGACTCAACGTCTTAGTGGACCTGGCAATCCGAGTCAATCAATGCCTGGCCCTATGCCGTAACTGCTCTCCACCTCCTCGGGTGGCTGACCATTCCCTTCATCCCACTACTTCGGCCAGGTCACCAGAATCACATCTCGACACTAAGCCTATGTCAGTCATCACCCAGTCCACTAAGCCAGTCACCCTTGTCTCTGGTAATCATTCAGAACTACTGTCCTTTTATCTGATCCGGTGTCCATTGATGCCGGTAGTGTTTGGGCATCCTTGGTTGGTAATGCTCAACCCGCACATTGATTGGTCAAACAACACTGTTCTTGCATGGAGTTCTTACTTAATTCTGCTGTCTCCCCTGTCCAATATTGTGTTTTGTTTCAGGATGAACTGGCAGATTTATCTGTGTGCCTGTGTGTTGACATACCATGACTTGAAAGCGGTTTTCGCCAGTACGACTGTGCGACTGAACTACTTGTTGGCATCTCTCCTCCTCGGGGACGGCTCACAAGAGAGAGGCCATAAACAGGTATATCAATGATTATCTGGCAGCCAGTCTCATCCGTCCTTCCTCGTCGCCTGCATGGGCGAGGTTCTTCTTCAAAAGAAGAAGGTTGGCTCGCTTAGACTCTGCATAGATTATCAAGGGCTGAATGACATCACAGTGAAGAATCACTATCCTTTGCTGTTGATGTCCTCAGCCTTCTAACTCTTGCAGGGAGGTCCGTCTTTGCGAAGTTGGACCTACGCAATGCTTATCACCTTGTCCGAATCAGGAAGAGGGATGAGTGCATGAGCATGCACAAACCAACTGACTGGTGTTTTTATGGATATTTTAAACTTTTCCCTCTCCTTGTCTGTGGTCCCCACATGCATAAAAATGTCCACCATTGTGCCTGTACCAAAGCAATACAAAATTACTTGTTAAATAACATCCTGTTTCTCTGAACCCCATCATCAGCAAATGTTTTGAGAGGCTAATCAGAGATAACATCTGCTCTTTGCTGCCTGCCTCACTGTTTGCTGTAGCTCAGCATTCAACACCATATTACCCTTCAAGCTTGATGTGAAACTCATGGCTTAAACAGCTCGCTGTACAGCTGGATCCTGGAATTCCTGTCAAGCAGATGCCAGATGTTTAGAATGGGCAGCAACATCTTCTCATAACTGACCCTCAATACTGGAGCCCCGCAGGGCTGTGTTCTCAGCCCACTCCTGTATTCCTTGTACACACATGACTGTGTGGCAACACATAGCTTCCAACGCCATCTTTAAGTTTGCTAATGATACGACGGTGGTAGGTCTCATCACTGAAAATTATGAAACAGCCTACAGAGAGGAAGTGCACACTCTGACATGCTGATGTCAGGAGCACAACCTCTACCTCAATATCAGTAAGACTAAGGAGCTTATGGTGGACTTCAGGAGAAAAGACAGAGAACAGAGCACATCACCATCAATGGAGCACCAGTGGAGAGAGTCAGCAGCTTCAAGTTCCTCTGTGTCCACATCACTGAGGAACTCACATGGCCGGTCCACACTGAGGCCATTGTGAAGAAGGATCACCAGCGCCTCTTCTTCCTAAGACGGCTGCGGCAGTTTGGAATGAACCACCACATCCTCACATGGTTCTAAACCAGAACTGTAGATAGCATCCTGACTGGCTGCATCACTGCCTGGTACGGCAACAGCACTACCCTCAACCGCAAAGCCCTGAAAAAAGGAAGTGAACTGCCAGACACATCATCAGAGGTGAGCTTCCCTCCCTCCAGGACATCAATACCAGGCTGTGTGTGAAAAAAGCATCATCAGAGACTCCAGCCACCCGAGTCATGGTCTGTTCTCACCGCTACCATCAGGCAGGCAGTATCGCAGCATCCCCCCAAGCAATCAGACTTTTGAACTCTTGATCGCTCACGATACATAAATCAGCACTGCACTATTAGCTTCAGACTGGACTCCAATTTTGGGGGGGGGGGGGGGGGGGGGACTGTATACAGTCTTCTTATTTTGTTTATATTGTATATTATTAGGTGTATATTGTGTTGTGTAACAAGAAGTGTAAACTGTTTTATGTGTAAATCAGATGTTTATTGTAATTATCATATTGCTATGTTGCTTGGAACTGCACCCAAGATGAATGGAATTACTACGTTGGTAACTGAGGATTGCTGGCTGTCTAATTGGCCTTGGGTGAGTGGTGTCATTGGTTAGAGGCTCTATTTTCCCCCAATTTTTACTCTTTCGTATCGCCCAGGCTCAAAGAACATCAAGCATGATTCAATTTCTCATTGTTTCGAAGTCAAGACCTCCACAATTCCACCGGATACATCCTACCCACAATTTGAGTGGTGGGCATGGTATCCTGTGAGGTGGAGACTAAAGTCTGTGCTGGGCTACGAAACACAGCGCCTCCCCCTGCCACGTACCCAGCGGGCAGGCTATTTGTTCCGTGATCAGTTCGGACACATGTCCTACACCTGTTCTCACTGTCTTTGCTAGATTATTGTGCAATGTTACACAACTAAAGTTGCTCTCTTTGTCTAGTTAATTCTGTCTCGTGTATCTGTGTAGTTGCCAGTCTATGCCTGCGTGTCAGGAGTGTGGTTACCTTCCAGCTTGCTGTATGCCTGTTCTTGCCGCCCACGAATTACCAGTGGAGGATTCTTTGTCTCTGCCAGCATATCAGCTGCTTCCTAATTGTCTGGGCTTTGTTCTCTGAACCTCACTACGCTTCAACGGACACATCCTAAGGATCTGCTCCTGACTTCCACAATGTATACACATGTCTACGAGCACACTCTTCCTATTTGCCCTGTGCGCAGCCACAGCACACACAGACTCGTACTTCTCCCCTTGTTACAGCAGCCGGTTCTTATACTTTGCCAGCACAGTTTATGTTGACATTTATTTTGATTTATTCTTTGAACTGTTCCTCTGCTTTTGGGTCCTTTTGTCTCGCTCTCGCTCTGACATTTGTATGGTCTTACAAGTTAAGCACTATGGTAAAAGTGTTTAGATGTCATTAGATAACATTGTGTGAGAAATAGAGCAAAAAGTAAGTGTTTAATTTGCCATTTTACTCTTGATTTGTTTAAAAGGGAATAACATTTTATAATAATAATAATAATAATAATAATAATAATAATAATAAAAAAACATTTGGACCACATATGCTAATATGTTACTAATGCTCTGATGAAGTAAATAATTTTCACCATTTCAATAAATAAGACTCCTTTTGACTAGTAAATTTATGTTTTCCATTTTTTTTTTCCAGTCATTCGTCAATAATGGATAAGAATTTTTATAAATCATTATATATAGTTATATACAAGTATAGATATAGTTTCCAGGTTTTCCATAATTGTGTGAACCCTGAAAAAAGCTACTTGAATCTTGAGATAGAATGAAAAAACACGGAGTATGATCTACTGGAGGCGTAGTGTGGCAAACTACTGAAAGAAAACTTTAAACATGTAGTCATTGCTTTCCCTCTCAATCACTCTGTCCCTCTTGCTGTGAGTCAACAGCAAGGGCCATTCCCTCTTCACAGAACTCAAATACCCATTGGGCCAAGTCATACGATCATCCTCTAACTCACTCAATGAATTACTGTTGATCTTATACAGACTGTGTAGTGTTGCATGTCAAACCAATGAGTCACTGCTGTCTTTAATCTGTGTCCCTTTGACTAAGTAGTGGTTAACATTTTGACATTAAAAACGCAAAAGAATCCAAAATCTTTCTTGCATTCAGAAAACAAGCTCCATGTTTAATTTCTGCTCAGTTAATATAATCAGTTAGAATAATGCATGTTGATGGTGCAATGCATCATTTAGTAAGCAGTCTTGGCTTGGTGTCTGTGTTCAAGAGGGCATTAGCATGAGCTTGTCCAAACCTGACAAGACCCCCCTTTCAAGTCGACAGAGTGGCCTCAAAGTGGGTTCTTAAAACAGGCAAGATAAGCATTTTTAGGGATGTCAATCGATTTTTTTTTTTAAACAAATAAATTATATGATATTCCAATTAATTACTCAAATAAATCATAATTGTAACTTTGAGATTTGTAGAGAGATTCAGAGGGAAAGCACAGTGTAATTCAACATTGCCTACGGCAGGCAAATGGCTTATGTTTTGATGACTTTGCACATTAAACTGGGACAGGAGAACATATTTTTACACAGACAAATTAAACACATCTGATTTTAAATATTTTGATTTTATTTACAACAGTAATACTGGAAGTACTTTCTTTGTTTTAAAGTTTGCTTTGTAATCTGCTTAAAAAGAGCTAAAAAGAATGCCACTTTTGAAGAAGCAGAACATAACAGCACACGATTCATTAAGCAGTGTTGAATTCTGAAAAGCAATTCACTTGGGAAACCCACTGTGAAATGCTTTAATAAGTATTTCACAGAGGAAACATTTATATAAACATGAGCTCCAGCTCTTGTGTATTCTGGAAAGGTTGTAGGGCTTAAATGTCAGAGGCATGAGACGGCATACTGTGTGCTGAGTCAATGGGAGGCTCAAGCCAGGCCACAGAAACAACAACCGCGACGTGATCCAAAAATGACAGTGTAGCAGGGGTACATCTCATGGTCAATAAGATGTCAGTTCAGAGTTCAGGAAGTGAAAAAAGTAGCCAGCTGCTAGCGACCGTTCAGCTCGGCTGCACAGAAGCGATCTTGCAGACTATTTGGGTAATGGCCAGGAATTTAATGAAGTTACGCTTCCCCAATGATTATGTGTGACCCTTACAGTTAATGAGCCCATTCATAAGACTTCAGTTAAGAAACAGCAGATCCAGCATCATATGGTCACACTGCATTGGCCTAACAACTTATGCCATGAGCTAGGTCATGAGTTACGCCATGTTTGGCTACTTTTTATCTACTGGCTTTAGTCTTTCTATCATATGATGTGCTCTGTGACTGCAGCAAGCTGTTGCATCACCAAATAAGTTGCATGAAATGTAATTCTGTCTGCAAGCACAACAAAATCAAACACACAATAGGGCTGGTCGACATACTGAATATTCATTTATTTTTATTTTTTTAATAATTTTGCTGGAGTTTTAAATTTAAGCCACACTTCGAATATTGCAAGGATTTTAATGCACTTTTACTTTGGATATTAAAGGGTTTACCTCAAAATGAAAATTCTGTCATGCTTACTCACCCTCATGTTTGTCCAATCCTGTTCATGGTACACAAAAGGAGATGGTAGGCAGAATGTAAGCCCTGGTCACATTTACATTCGTTGCATCTTTTTTGTCCATACAATTTCCCTAAAGAAACCGAAAAGTTTCTTAAAGAGCATGTTATTATCTGGGGATTGTTTCTTGTTTTGCAGTTCATTAGTATGAGATCATTATGCATTGATGGAATATTCAGGGTCCAATACAAGTTAATTTCAATTGACAGCATTTGTGTGATAATGTTGATTACAACAAAAATTTATTTTTATTTGTTCCTCCTTTTCTTAAAGTCAAAGTGTGTATCTTCTGTGCCACTAGAGCCACCAAAAGAATTGCAAATATAAACATTGTTTTCAGAAAGCTTTCTGAATTTTCCCACTATCTGACGTTGGACAGACAAACTGATATTTTACTTTGATAAAATCGGTTAGTAACAATTTCTCTTAAAAGTTATATCTAATTTTAAACTTTACCACTCAAATAATAAAGGTTTTAGAAATAACACATTTTAATAGAATAATTAACGTAATTGCAAACTGTCATTTTTACATCTTATTTTAATTATTTTTAAAAAGGCAGCGAAGAGTCAAAATTGTTTTTTTTTTGTGGTAATCAACATAATGCCACAAATGCTGTCGATTGAGCTTTACCAGAATATCCATTAACCTGTTGATACGCAATCGCCCGCTCGTGGTAGTGACGTCACTGCTTACATTTAATATAGAATTTACTGTCTATAAATTAATAATTAATGTCAACAAATGATACATCTTTTCAAAGGTCTAAGTGTTCAACATTGTTATCTGATCTCTGTTTCACGATAGCAATGCTCCAGAAACAGCAATTTAGTTATTTGTGCCAGGAGTACAAATGAAAACATGCAATATCAAAACGGGACTTCATACATTTATAAAAACGCGATCACCAGATGAATCCAGTTTGCCACACTTGGGTCAATTGTCCATGACAAGCATTCATTGAAAATCATCCAAAAGCACTTTTTGTCCATAAAAGTGATACAGCTGAAAAATATTGATATATTCTCCATTGTTTCCATGAAATCTCGCCTGAAAGAATTACCTTTTGTCATAGTTCTTCAACAAACTATGCAATCTGAGCAGCATTCATGTTGTAAAACCGTATGTTATCTTGTATATTAGAGTCTCATAAACAAAACGAGCCCATTTCCAAAGTCTATTTTTAAAAATTGATAAAAATAAAAATTCATAATAGCCAAGCAGTGCAGTCAGATTTTGTGTAGTCTTAATTTAACTCTGTACGCTTCCAGCGATTTTAAAGAGAAAAAATTCATTTGTTGTTAGATCATCTTCAAATTTGAAAAGTAAATTCTTTAGACTTGTGGCTTTGAGAACATTGTATTTCTGGGTTGTCTTGGCACTTTTATTATTGTTTTTTATTGTTTAGATTATAAAAACATGTTAAGCACAAAATATTTCCATTACTATAAACTTCAGCTTCTCTAACGTTAAAAAATAACAACATATATTAATTCTGAAACTTGGGAAATAAACCCAAAGTGTCTTCTTTCAAAAGATACTACAACTGTGTCCATACTCCAAAGGGTCTAGTAAATACAACCATTTAAGTTCAGGTATGTCATTTTCATGGTTTGTACTTAAAAATGGGGGTGCGTATCAACAGGTTAACAGTATCTCTGATTTAAAGTTCAAAAAAACATGGTTAGGTGGCGTTCACACTGGACATTTTTCTATAAAAAATTTGCTCTAGAAAGATGTCTTTGACCTTTGCGCTGTCTCATTTTTGTTTTTTTGTTTTTTTCAGTGTCTCGTGCTTAAAATAATTTAAAAAACAAATCTTGTTAAGTCTGTTGCTAAGATTAATTTATTTAATGAATAGTTTCAAATTGTGTATTTCAATTAACTCAATTAACATAAGACTAATTGAATGACTAAAAAGGTTCAAATATTGTTATTTACTATGTATCATTATATATGTGCACATAATTGAAATTATTAAACTTAATTTAGTATCAACGTGTGTAATACTTGTCTTAGATTATTTTAAACCCTTAAATGCACACCTCGGATCTTTGACCCAGGGCCTCATTCTACCCCCTGTACCCCATCTCTTTTTTAGAGTAATATTATTACATAATATGCATGCTATTTCTTACCCAAGGTGGCGCTGTTTTTTCAGTGATTGACTTGATTTACATTGGACATTGCTATTTGATGAGGAAACAACAAGGAAGTAATCTATAGCAAGTACAACACATGATATATCTATTGTCATTTTAGTGTAATACTGAAATTATGTACAGTAAATTGTGCATCTACTTAAACTCAATAAGTGCCTGAGAAAGTACTTATGTGTAGCTTATGTGTTATGTGTTGCTCAATATGATTTAGACAGCCATTTGCATTTCATGAAATTTCAGTGTGAAAGTAATAAATCCTGTTCTAGGTATGACCTGATTTGTTGCATTATCTCTTTGGTATATGAAAAATAAAAGATTTTTGAAAAGAGCTTTTGAAAATGTTACACTATCTGGGCATTTGTAGATCAATTTGTGATAGATATACATGCCATTTCTCCAAAGACCAAAATATGTGATAGTGTTTGGTGAAATTCCCATGCTTTTAAGGGTTAATTAGATTTTTACTGTGTTGTATATCTTGCATTAAATATTCCAGTCAATGAAGTTCACCAAAAAGAGAAAAAATACTGAGAATTATAAACTGTATTGGCCAGCTCTAACACTGAGTTACACTCTCTCCAAACCATTCCTAATTATTATTTGTTCGTCTTTGTTTCTGTATACTTTTTGCTTTCGTACGGGTTTCTTTGCAAATGAACACAGTCGAAGAGTCAACATCCATCAAAGGAGAGGGAACTAGACTCACTGTAATCTTGGACTTCTATTTCTGCTTGAGGACCTGCTCTTCTTAGCTGCTGTGATGCAAACTGAGGGGAGCGCGTGTTTTGATTGAAAGTAGTCTGTATGTAGAGAGCTATCTGTTGGAAAAGCAGCACAGAAAGCAACAAAGAAAATGCATATACTGCACACACGCAAACACACACACACACACACACACACACACACATACACACACACACACACAAGTCGGTGCCGCTATCCTTATGAGGACTCTCCATAGACAATGATTTTTATACTGTACGAACTATAGATTCTAGCCCTACCCCTAAACCTAACCCTCACAAAAACGTGATAAATTGAAATTGATTCTGAAAATAACAAGATCGATTTTTACTCTATGCTAATAAAGCGTAAGACAACCAGTTGATCTCGTTGACAGGCCAAAAGGAAAAGAGAGAAGAGAGAAACTGTGAGTTTCTGTTAATTGTATTGTAAGTGCCTTAAAGGCCGGTAACACTACACTTTGCACTCCATTCACTCCCATTCCAATGCATCTGAATGCGGGAGACTGGAAACGTAACCTCGTGCAAAGAAATTTTGAAATACGCCAAATGTATTGACTTGCTATTAAGATGTTGGCAAAACTCAGTAAAACAGTCTGTTTATACTACTGTGCCTTTAAGATTTTTAAATGTAAATTACCTGTTATGATTTGCTAACCACTGCATCCCAGCAAGGTATTTTGCAATTTGCAACAAAACACAGAGGCACACCCACTAATAAGCTTTATATGTGAGCATGGAGTGAACATATATTTCACTCAGTGGAATGGAACATTGGAGTCTATGTATTGGAAACGGTCTTATTTCCTGAGCTCAATTATTTGGCTAATGGTGGGATAAATTAGTCCAGCGAAAATCAACAGCAACAGTTTATTAAAAGAGCAGGTCAATTACAAATGGTACCTTCGGTGAAATCAAGTGAATAGTCACTATTCTAACAGGATAACAATTGCAATCAACTGCATTACTGCATGTTGATGTTGTTAAATTATTGTTGACTCATCATGATTTACAGAATTATGTAATGTTAAGGTTCATTTATTTAATGGAACTGTAATCCCAGTTTTCCACATGAAACACAAAATTGCAGAAAGCTCCATTGCTCCACACCAGGATTTTGTCTGACATTCAAAGCCTTGATTCTCTGATGCTGGCTTAAGAACACAATCACTTTAAGTCCGATTTGAACTGAAATCAATTTATACACTAGGGTGAGAAAATAAGGATGGAAAATGTTTATCTCTCCCAATGTCGGGCGAATCTGCTTTCCTCTTTTTCAGCCAATCATATTTGATTCTGTGTAGGACTAGTCTATCTTGCATTTCCCTTTGTTCCCTTTGCTGTGAATTCTCCACTGTCATTTTCCTTTTCTTCATTTAAAATGGACCACTTTTTTGAGCCTTATCTTGGCGCTTCAACCTCTCCCATTCTCTTCCCTTCCTTCTTTCTCGCTCTCTCCCCCCATTTCTGTCGTCAAATATCTGAAGAAGTGGAGAAAAGGCTGTCTGACTTCAAACACTCACTCCCTATTCTTTATTCCACTTCTCCCTGTCTCAGCTGCAAGCCAGACTATAGGCCTTTCTTTTCTTACAGATATCTCTCTCTCTCTCTCTCTCTCTCTCTCTCTCTCTCTCTCTCTCTCTTTCTTTCTTTCTTTCTTTCCCACTGTGTCTCAGAGAGCATTTGATGTGATCGTGGGCTGTTCTGCCTGTGTCTGCACATAATCTTATTACAGAACGAAAGTGAGAGCCTCTGTACATTATGCATGAAGACCATTTTGCTTTAACCACTTGGCTTGCAGGTACAGTGCGTCCTACTGATCTTTCAAACAACACTAAATTATGACCGTGGACAGCATAGCACAGCAATTATTTCATTTTTTGGGAAACCTTTGAGAAAATATCTCTGTGAAAAGAGCAGTCCACATCAACCTAAAGGACGCACGTACAGCTGCATGCGTCAGGAGGTGACGTCTAAAAATAATGACATTTAAAAAGCCTTTCATGAAGAAGTGCTTTGTTGAAATGACTGCAGGGAAGCGAGAAAGTTAAGGGGTATTTGCAGATAGCAATTTGCTGGGGCAAAGTGACACAAAGACATTTTCAACAACAGTTGATGGCTTCAAAATTCGATAGTGTTCAACTTTGATGTGGTAACTACCAATGGGAGTGCAGACTGCTCAGTTTTTTAAGCCATTTTGAATCAATTCAAATTTGAATAAATAATCATCAATAGGCTGCAAAATATTGAAATATAAGTTTTGTAGCCCTACAGCCAGGCTGTCTATTTTCAGCTGTCTATCTGGTCTTCCAGCCTGGCAAAGCTGGTATTGAGCTGGTTTAGCTGGTTGACCAGCTGTTCTCCCATCCTGACCATTGCCCAAAACCTCTCTTAAACCATTAAACCAGACTAGGAAACCACTTTAGACCACTTTTTTTGTTTCAGCAGGAATGCAATCGAGTGGGAACACCTACTAGAAACTCACTGTCAGAGTGAACGCCCCTTTTGATAAACCAGGAAAGATAGAGAGAGATGTTAAACTTCAGAAATTCGAACTGATGCAACAGTGCAAACTTCATTGGCATAGAGATACGGTCACCTTAGAAGACCCCATAACGAAGCTCTGAGATCAGAGCAAGTAGGTGTGTGGAAACGTTTGTATGGAGGACAAGAGATGATGTTAAAAAAACTGTCTGGTCCACCTCTCGTCTGCGCGTGGAATCGCTGCTGGAGGGACGAGCAGGTGGTTATGAAAGCAGCAGAAACTCTGAAATGATAATTACCACCATGACCACTGCTTCACTTCAAAAAGAGAGAGCAGCCTCTCAATATTTAACATGAGTAGCCTGCAGCTGGTTATGTGCTCGAACTGAGAGACAGAGAGGGGGAACAAGGTTTATCTCTATCATTCTAACGCACAAAGCTGGCATGCACTAGTACAGCTGGCAACAGACACAAATACGTTACTGCTAGACACTTTGACATCAAACACCTGCACACTGAATACACATACAGTCAACACAGTCACTGTGTCTCGTTTGGAAGGCTGCGTCCCCTAGAGGTAGTGTTAATTTTGTCACCTATTTTTAATTTAGTCTTAGTCTTAGTCTTATGCCAAATGTCCTTGTTAGTTTTAGTCATATTTAGTCATTCACATATCTTTTTTTGTTAGTCAAGTTTTAGTCGACTAAAAGTCTCGTCATTTTAGTCTAGTTTTAGTCAAAAGAAAACTCAATATATCTTAGTCAAGTTTCAAAACATTTTAGTCTTTTTTTAAATAAATTATTTCTGAGATTAATTCTGAGATAACCATTTCAGTCAAATAATGTTTCACACATCTCAAATATTGGTTAAATGTCATAATTACCTGACAAAATACACTTGTTGAATGATATGTTGAATTCACTTTGTTAAACGTGTCTGGTTTTCTGATTTAAGGGACACATTCACAAATGATGAACTTGTTCTGAAGAGTATTTTATTAAGCAAATAAGTTACATAAAATATATATAACCTGCATAATGTATGTGCCACAACACGATAGCTAACTGGTTAATTTACAGCGTAGATGCCTAAAATCAGCATTAGCTTATGAGACGTATATTTAAGTTAACTTCCCTGAATGTGTGGGTGGTTAGCCTTTAGATGTCGCTTAAGGTTGGTGGTGTTTTTCCCCGATATTTTTTGTCCGCAGTGCTTCCCGTCAGTTATACTGACACATTCTGACTTTTTGTCAATATCATTGTACCTAAAATGCGACCAAATATCGAGCCTCTTCCTTCTACCTAGCATGTCGTTGGCGCTCGTCGCGTGTTCGCCACTGTCTATGATTGTTGTGTTCTTGCTCCATGTAGTTTCGTGTTTAAACCTGTTTAAACCTATTTATATATAAAATAATGAATTTTAAGCACATATTGCTTGAATTCAATAAATATAAATTTTGAAATATCAGTAATAATATAAATGTCATTGTTAATTTTACTTGATCAAAATCAGCAAAGATTTCAAATAAAAAAGCTGTGTGCATCAAATCATAAAGGAGTCTATTTTGGAAATTATATTACAAGGTCTTCTACTTCCAGAAGAGCATGGAAACTTTCACAAGGAGACAGTAGACACCACATACTCACTGTGATGATAATGTAGAGGCTTTAGATAGTCATGAATCAAATATGATACACATGGCGTTGTACGGTTTAAGAGTTTCTCAAAAATTGCAAATAGAAACAGGAAGGCAAAAGTTTTATTTATTTTTTTTTAGATGCTCTATTAAAAACATAGAACAAGAACTTCAACTGTTAAAAAACACCTGTTTGTGGCACTGCCTCTACGCTTCCCAGAAAGGGACTGTTGTACATCTGTAATGAATAAGCAGAGGTTCATTCACTAAGAAAATATGTCCCATCGTTACAAAGATGACTAAATTAAACAAAATTATCATACGTATTTGTATGGAATAATTCATAGAAGTGCTTAAACAAAAAAACAAAAAACATACAAAAAAAAAACTTTTTTGCTTTTAAGCTCTCTGGAGTGGCTTGCCCCATAGACTTCCATTGTTAGTGCATTACTATAAACATAGGGATGAGTCAAAATAATTTTCTATGGTAATCAACAGCACAGCTTAGATGCTGTCGACAGAGCTTATGTAAGTTGTTTTGAATAAAGAACATTCCTTTAAGAGGTTTTACTATATTTGTGAGAAAATGTGGCCCTCAAAAGTAATTACGAACACACATATACACACAAGGTTGCTTTTGTGTGTGTATTAGTGTTTGTGCAGTGTTTTCTGAAGCCCAGAGCTCAGAATCCATACAGCTATTGTCAACAAGCTGTCTCTAACCAACAAAATTATCCAGCACATTTAGACCCTTTCACGTACAGTGAAAAATTTGATCAAAAATGAATACTGACAAAACGCATCTTCAAATATATTTTATATACATAAAACATGGGCAAACGTTCCTGCGAGATTATCTATTTTTCCAGGTACAGATATTAGACATTAACAATCTTCAGTAGAGTAGTTGCTTTCTGCTTGGAAAAAAGCAGCATTTCCCCATGCATCCTTAGGCTATTGCAATGATTTTCAATGTAAATGGTAAAATACGTCCATTCTTCTGTTCACAGTGTCACAGCGTAATTCTTAATGACAGCATATGGCACTGTTGTTGTCTAACTCCATAATTTAAAGGTTTGTGAAGCAAATATTTTGTCAGCGTGCAGCTAAATAAGTGTGGCGAGAAGAAGTTTTATGGGAGAATTGTTAGAGGAGACGAGATTAATTTGCTCTGTGCAAGGGCTTATGTGCAGAAAGCAGCTCATCAGTCTATGTACTCCAGTTATTTCTGTTCGACTCAGCACACATTAGAGCATTAAAACAGGTGACCTGCTCAAACTTAGAGTTGGGGTTGCTACTTTGAAACTGTATCTTGTTAGTTTACAAGCTACTCATAATTTAAAAGAACATTCTGTCATCGTTTACTCACCCTCATGTTGTTCCAAACCTGAAGGAAACAGCCTCAGTCATCATTCACTTTCATGGCATCTTTTCATACAATAATAGTAATTTTTGGGTGAGCTAAGTTGTTTTAAAGTTACAGTTCATTACAGTCACGCTACCATTTTGAATAAAGAAACTGCAAATGGTCAATTACCTCAAACTGAGTTTGATTCATTCTGATTATGAAAGCTCAAATAATTTTGTGAGCTCTTTAAAGGTGAACTCTGTAACATTTGTCTTTGTGTTATTTTGAATTTACACTGACACCTAGTGGCTTGGATGCAGCATGATTTAAAATCAATAGTTTTCAGTTACAGATGCCTTTGCAGAAATGTAGATTTCACAGTCAGCCATGATTAATTTAATCAGTGAGTGAAAGTGTCAAATAACAGGACTGTTACTGAGATTAAGCGAGTAGTGTTCAGCTGGTCATGTGATTCTAACATGACAGCCCCCATGTGCGGACCATCTCCATGTAGAATAAAACAGCCTTTTTAAAGGTAGGGGGTGCTCGACCACCTTTTAAAGGAATGTTCTGGGCTCAGCAGCATGTGTGGCATAATATTCCACCAAATATTATTTAGACTCAGCCCTCATTTATTAAAATTTTTCAAATATTGCAGCTACAGTAAGGCCCTTATAATACAAGTTAAATAGTGCCTGTCCATATACATTATAGTACACATCACTGTTTCAATAGTATAGCAACAAAACGTAAATGTTATAATTGTAGTGTCATAAAATCAGGGATTTACTGGCGTTATGTCATCCAGAAATCAAAGTTGTACACAGATACGATTAGTAAGTGATTTTATCATACTTAAGTCATATTAACATGTATAATGTTTATGTCTTCTGGCTATACTTTTGAAACAGTGAGTATTTTAATGTTTATGGATATGCCCCATTCACTTCCATTGTAAGTGCCTTACTGTAACATCTATTGTTGCCTTTTTCCCCCCTTCTTTCTTTAATAAACGAGGAATGAGTCGATGAGTGATGAAATTGATTACAGGGTTTATGAAGTTACGTCATCATAGCTCATCAACTAATTTGTAATAATAGATAAAACTAGGGTGGCCAGACTTCCCGTTTGTCCCGGGATAGTACCATATACAAGCACTTTTTCTAGTGTCCTGACTTATTCTGAAAAATTTCCCATATTTCCCCTCTTCTGAAATGTATCTATCGTCTATGCGGCTTTCTCGGTCGTGTGAGTATACTAATCAAAGTTGTCCAAGGAAACGGCTTGTAAAATCAAGAAAATCACACCATGTTATTTGAAGTACATTATTGGGTTAAACTATCCAATCACAATCCCCTATCAATAGACATCCAGTTAGAGAACTGATTGAAGAGTCAGTTTGAAAGAGCACATAAATGAAATGGCAGCTGGAAAAATGTTAAGGAAGTGGGCATGTACATTTAAAGAGGATGAGGACCGAATGTGGTCTGGCCTTGCTCAGGCCTATTTTCCTGACTACCGTTTTCTCTCAATACATTACACTCTATAGTGACAAAAGATAGTTTGAAGAGAACAGCAAGTGATCAGTTACCTCAAATCAAGTATGACTAATTCAAGATTTTAGAACACCAATGCTTTTGTGGGCTCTTTTAGAAGCTTATTTGTTACTACTGAATGAACACACAAATGAATAGACAGGTGTATTAAGAAAATAGACTTAGACATCTGTGTGTTTTCCTGTATCTGTTCTGAATGTTAGGCATCCTCATTCACTTTCTGACCAAAAGCTCATTTATGCGTGCCACGATTCCTCTCGAGTGAGCGTGTTGATCTGACAGTTCAACCAGCATTTTCCATTCCGAAGCATCCAAAACATTCCTCTCCTTCATGTGGCTGACAAACGCCCCTCTTCTCATCTCATCAACACCCCCAACAGGCTCCCAAGTGGAAAACTGGAGGAGATGATTGGTCCCAACAAGTAAACAGGGAACACTTGTTTACTTCCTCGACACAAGTAAATATTTTACGTGTTTCTGGCTCCGTGTCAGAACTCTCTGTATGTGCATTGTAGAGATCTCGTTAAAGCAATGTTGGTAAACAGCTGGTAAATTTGGAGAAAAAATAAAAAGCAGTCATCTGTAGGCCATTATAGAGGCTCGATAATGCAACCAGGAGTAACAATCAGAAGATAGATTAAACAACTTTGAAACACAGACTGTACACTCTACACTTTTGTGTAGATGTGTGTGTAGATGTGTGTGTAGCTGTCAGTGCATGTTTTATATGTGTATTTATGACAGATAAGCCCCTACCACGCATCTGCCTTTTAATTGGAGGCTGCATGTTTTCCTTGATGGAGGAATCTGTGTTATTTGATTCATGATACGGTACAAAATGTTCCCTCTTTTATAAATATGTCTTTCTAGGCCAAGGGCGAGAATTTGTCTCTGTGTGCTGTGTTTTTTTGAAAGCATGGGCTCTCTTCTGTGGTTCACAATGAATGCACAGTGAATACACAACATAAAAGAAGGATTGACCAATGATCTGAACTGAATCTATAGAAATTGTCACCTATCAGTCCGTTTGTTTGTCTGTCTACCTCCCTTCCTTGCTAAATACCTGCTGACCAACTGTGGCACAGTGGAGGGCGGGACCGGCGCGTGATTACGCACGCCCGGTCCCGTATCAGGCTAATTGAGCCGTCAAGAGGGATAAAGGCCACTCGCAGACGGCGATCGAGAGAGAGAGCTTAATCAGCAGACATGTCTGTTGTCCTATGTGTTTGTTTTAAGTTCTTCATTAAAATATTATTTATATTGACAAGCCGGTTTCTCGCCTCTTCCTTGCCCATGAAAATGATCTTCTTTACACCAACCTACCTAACTAACAGAACACTACTTAAAACACCCTAACAACCACATAGCAACATGCAAACAACCACCCACAACACCTTAACAATAGCATCGCAATTCTCTGGCTACCACCTACAACGTATCCCAGCGACAGCTTGCTATGCAGAGAAAAGCACTTTATTTTGTTTTCTTTTTTTTTTAGAAAATGCTAAAATCTTTTTTCCTGACTATCACTGATTTGAGCTAGACATTGATTGCAACGATGTCTGAAATTATTTCAAAACAACCAGGAAAAGACAACCAGGCAAACAGGACAAAAGGTCCAAAAATTAGGTACCGTCCCGTAGAACAACAACAATGCTGTAAACATGAATATTTGCCTCACATCAGCCATGAAAGGCCAATAGTGTTTGTGGGAGTTTAGGAGGAAAAATCCCATCTCAGGTCTCATGAGGCTCATTGAGACGTAGAGTCGAGCATTGCTCAAATTCATTCTGGCTAACAAAACGAGTGGATAACAACAGTAAAAATTTGGTAATGGCTTTTGAGATCACATCAGGCTGGTCATTAATCTAGCTCAGTGATGTCGATGTGTGTGTCTAAAGAGTCTGAGGTATATTGTCTCTGTTTGCGTCCTTAGAGGAAAGAGTTCACTGGTGTAGAATGAGAATGCTGTGTGGCCATGTCAATGCTGTTAGAGTAAGTTTGTGTGTGTGGGTCAGGTTTTATCTATATTGTGGGGACCAGTGTTGAGCGTAATGCAATTACAAAATAATTTGTTACTCTAATCTAATAATTTTTTCAGTCAAAAAGTAATAAACCAGTTGCCTTTAAAATTCTTGTAATCAGAAAACAATTACAGACTTTCAGTTAGAATTACATTACTTCTGTCTTATGTTATGAAAGACATTTACGTAGGATACACTTAAAAACATGAACATTCATACGTACATCTTTTTGCATTTGACAGCTGACGGGTGTGTGCCCCCATAGAACGATTTTTACTTATACGTCCAAACTATGGCATAGGTTCAGCATTGCAGCCTCCTCGCACGTCGTCATCGTCCTTATGTTTGCAAATAATTTTATGATGACTCTTAGATTGAAGTTTGGATTTGGCCTTGTCTTGTCTTCCTAATTTCCTGATTCCTTCCATGGTTGTTTTACAGATGTGTGACATCATCCTTGTTAGTCTTTGTGTTTGTATATATATATATATATATATATATATATATATATACCCTAATATTCTCTTGTCCTTTGTCAGTTTTGGTCCATATGTTACTACAAATGGCAATAGTGGGGTTTCCCTCTTACATAAAACTATGGGATTCCCCCAGTGTACTTGAGTGCATATACGCATGCGTAAGGGACAGTCGCTATATTACATTGGTGTGTATAAATAAGTACAGTATAGTTAATAGTGTATGTGCTATTCCCACTGTACTCCCAGAAAAGTTTATTACTTCCATTGTGTTTATTTGTTGTTTGGCTCCATCCTATGACATTTGTTATATGATCTGTTACATGACCACATAAATTGCATTCTCCAAGAAAAAGCCAGGTGTGTTAAATCGCTTTCTCTTAATCCCTTAAATAACATGAGGAAATTAGCATTCTTGTTTTCGAGATGTTTCAGAATGCCTCTTTCTGCAAAAACCCTGGAATACATTTCCTTAAGTGCATGTAAACATTGTCAGCGTATGTATAATACATTAATAATATAATTTTAGAAATATGTGTAACTCAAGTAATGTAATTAAAAGAAATTAACTTACTCGGAAGTCAGAAACTAATCTGATTACAAAAATATAATAGGTATTGGGTTACTCTATGTTTAGGACTACAAAATTAAATGTAAAAAAATTAAAAGTAACCAATACTTTGGGATCAGATTACACCCAACAATTGTAATGATTAGTGTAGTCTGATTACAATTTAGTAATTGTATAAATACTTTAAAAGTAATACTGTAGGTAATCTCTATTGGATTACTTTTTCTGAATAATATACCCAACAAAGGTGGAGACCAAATGTCCCCTTAAGGATATTAAAAGCTCCTTTTTTGTAAGGGCTTGGGATGCACCGATCCGATCCCTGGATCTGTATCGGTTCCTATACTGACTTTTTTAAACGGATCGGGTATCAGTCCAAAAAGCACGATCCATATCCGATACTGTGTGTTAGTCATGTTCGTTACTGACAAGCTAAAAATGACATAAAATAACCATAAAAACACCCTTTAAAGTTGTTCATATGACTCATGCTTTTCAAAGCCATTATAAGATGTTCAATAGCTCTGTGAATCGCAATAGGCTGTGTTTAATAAGTAAATAGTATTAGATATTCAGCACCAAGCCACTGATAAATAATATATATCTTTCCAATTGGCTTTTTTGTTCCATGGAAATGCCTGCAACATGTCACAACAATAAATAACATCTAATGAATTTTGGGAATCATAATGAAAATTTTAATATTCACTTTACGGAACCAGGTAATAATAAACTTTTTGTCAGTAGTTGATGGATACGCATTCTTAATAAGCTGCCTCTTTTCCTCTAGTAAAGCATTATACAGGCCTAATTTAACTTGAATAGGGAAAGTGATAAAAAATGTAGAAAGATTTAAATCGGATTCATGGCTCCTGAGGGCCAAGCACTCTGTATAGCATCTGAGCGAACATTTTCTAATGCCCTTCACAGTGAAAAAGGATGTCCATACTTCAAAGGAACTTCAATCACGTTGCATTTCTATGCTTGATAAATAATTGAGGAATACTCATAATGGCCTTGAGTAATACTATTCATACATGTCTCTCTAAGAATGTGTTTGACAGATAGAGAGAACAGAATGAAAGAGAGAGAGACAGATGTACATCATTGTTTCTGAGTGTGCTCTGTCTTTGATGTTTTTGCATGAATAAAACAGATTTGGACTAAATAAAAAGATGAAGCCCCAGATGCAAGGAGTTGCATCAGGCCAGCAAAGGTGGAATTCAGTGTGCATGGGTGAATCTGCCTTCACACAGGAAGCTCGTGTCTGAGCCCACCTGCAGAGAGAGCAAGTGAATCTGATAAATATTTCATTCTTATTTATCTTTTAGGAAATTGAAAGCAAGGTAGACGAAAGTGTTGAGCAATATGAATCAGAAATGATAGAATCACTCACCAACGATGTTCGGAAAATGAGATGGGAGTGGAAGAAGTGTTTAAAGAATTGAAAATGTGTTTGTTTGTTGGTCTGCGTCTATTTCAAACTACAGGCATCTTCTTGCACAACTATTTAGTGGTGCTGTGGTTTGAAAGCATTGGCCCTCTGCTGTGGTTTCCCAATACATTTTGGGATATAATGCCCAGTAAAAATGAAACGACTTGGCAAAAAACTGAAAAGAGGTGTGTTTTAAAGAATTGGCATCATGTTACTATTACTACTATATTGCTTATACTTAGGGTTAATGGGATGGTACCACAAAAAATTATGATTCTGTCATCACTGACTAACCCTCATTTTGTTCCAAACCTATATGAATTTCTTTCAACCGTGAAAAACAAAAGATACGTATTCCGAGAGCACTTAACCAATCTTCACTAAATGTACTTAAGATTTAATTATATTTATATATAAAAGCTATTTAAGGTGAATGGTGACTAAGGATAGCATTATACCTAGAATCTCCTTTTGTGTTTCATGGGGGAAGTAATACGGGTTTAGAACAATATGATGACGACTGAATGTATTGAATACAAGAGCCCAGTGTGTCAACAGGTGGATGCCAAAAGCAGCCTTTGCCATCAGTTTCCAACACCTCCGGCAAGCACATTGCATTTATTGAGAAATTTTGTCAAGGAGAAATTTACTTAAATATAGATTTGTTTCTCACCCTCACCTATCATATCAATTCTGAAGATATGTATTTAACCACTGGAGTCTTATGGATTACTTTTATGCAGCCTTTATGTACTATTTGGATCCTCAAAATGTTGGAACCCATTCAATTATATGGACCTACAGAGCTGAAATATTCTTCTAAAAATCTTCATTTGTGTTCTGCAGAAGAAAGAAAGTCTGGGATGGCATGAGGGTAAGTAAAGGATGTGAGAATTTTCATTTTTGGGTGAACTATTCCTTTAAGTCCCAAATGCATGACGATTTCAATCACAGAACAAACATTGCATTAGATGCATCATTAGCCACAGAGTAAATACGTATATCCAAAACTTCTTGCAAAAGACTTTGATGAGTCCTAGTTAGAAACTACATACACACTATTTTGTTTGTTTATGCTCTTAAACTGCTACAAACTAATTTCTTATATCCATAAGCTCTGATCTACTCTGGTCTTATCTCTAAGTCTCTGATTGGCTCTGATGTGGCATGAAGCTTTTTGCCTTTTCCCACACTAAAGCTTCTTTTAACTGACATTTTAACAAGACAGAAGTGAATGAATAAATAATCAGAGTAAATCTTCAGAGTAACTTCACAGCAAGAAATATTTTTCATCATTCCGTTTCATCAGCCAGGCTGCGTGTACACAGTATTCTTCTTAGTCATGTTTTAGCAAGATTTCAAAACTCTTTAAATCAATCCGAAAAAGTTGGACCAAAAAGGTTCTGACAGGAGTGCCTACTTGTGTTGAAATGAAGAATGTGCAAATGTGACAGTTTCGATGATATGTAGGGTTATATACAAGGTAAACCAGCTGAAGGGGACGCCACACACAGATGATGGGAAACAGTTCCGCAATCTCACATAAGTGCTGTTTGTCAGCCTTTATGTTTTGCAGCAAAGAGAAAAGCTGCCAAATGAATATGGTGGAATTCATCTGTCTGAGCTGGCTGCATGAATGTCAATTTTCCTCAGATTCAGGAAATGTTTTTTTTTCTAGTTGTACAAGATTTTTAAGAAGAAAAAAAATTATAGGGAAGCTTTTGAAGGAAAATGAAACCAAAGCAATTTGTAAACATTATGGGTGGTAGGGAGATGATATATGTTGTAATATTTTTTATGTATTTATTAGGTGTGTGTGTGTGTGTGTGTGTGAATAAGGATAGCTCAGAGTGTGACTTTACATAGTCAGCAGTACTCATGGCTGGGCTGGTTGCTCAGTCTCAGAGTGAGGAGAGGAAAGAGGAAATCCTGTGCTCACACAGTGACCTTCAACCCAGGATATCCTTCCTTTGGGCACTCCCTCTTACAGATACCCCTTGTCCTCTACAAGGGCCAAAGGGGACATCATTTAAGTCTTAATACCCTCTCATCATTAATTATCCTGCTTTAATTAATATTTTATGACACCATGACCACTAAAGTCCTTTAATAAAGACAATAATCTATGGTGCTGAGCTCCAGCACAATCTGTAGACAAACCACTGAAAAAAATAAATATTACAAAAAAAAAAAAAAAAAACACAATTGAAAATAGCTGTTTAATGCATAGTTGTGGAGTGGGGGGTGGGGGCGGGGCCGGGCTGGAATGTTGCACGCCCGGTCCCCAATCAGCCTGATGCGTGCGCGAGGGATAAAGGTAGCCGGTGACGACAGTTCGAGAGAGAGAGAGAAATTACAAATGGCTGCCCTGTATGTGTTTATGTTTGTGTTTTGGGTTTAAGTTTTCATTAAATTATTATTTATATTGACTAGCCGGTTCTCGCCTCCTCCTTGCCCATCTTAACCCGCTTTTACAATAGTGTTTATCTAATTTGTTCCTGTCAGTCACAGAAGTACCTTCTAACATTTTCACAACTAAAAATATAATTGGGTAGGGACATTTCAGTGATGTAAACTGAATTTCTTTGACCTCATTTTGCAAAGAGCAGTAGTTCACACTTAAAAGCTTCACCTCATTTACTTGGTTCATCTCAGGATGCGTTGTTATTTGTGAGCAATGCAAGAGCCCCCAATAACCCACTAAGCATTAGTTGCCCTTTGTAAATGTACACTCCAAAACCATTTCACAAGCCAGCATTCATATCCTCAGGCTTATCTCTGTTGCTGTTGAAAATAAGGGATATTGTATCAGGGGGATACTGTGCCATTTTATCAAATCAAGAGCCATAGATCTTATTCATATTTAATTTTTGATGGGAATAAAAACGAGGCTGTGAGGGACAGACTTACACTCTGTTTAAAGTCATAAAGCTGTATAAAGCTCCTAAATCACATTTAATTTTCACAACTCATTTTTTTTATATATATACTTTGGAAAGATGTTTTTCAATATTTTATCAGTTGAATAATCGACACCAATTTAACAACAGTGTTACCTATTTAAGAGACTTTAAAGGCCCCAATATACTTCCATAGTCAAAGTTCTTCATTCACAGGTAAAAAGAAGTTTTTTAAACTGTCAATAAACGGTATGCTGTTTGTAAACATTCAGACACCTGCCACACCGCCATTTAGAAGTACATTTAAATATGAGGATGCTCAGTAAAACCTTAACTAATGTGACATTAAAATGTGTTATCAATGAAGTCATGCCTCATTGTATGAGTAGAATTCAAACTAGATCAGTAAAAGTTGTTTTTAACTACTCAGTGATGATTTAAAGCATTTTATATGCAGTAGAAAAAGCACAATTTATTGTTTACATTCTGCATTTGTGATGCTAATGCACTAACATGTTATTTGCAGCAATAATATGCACGATTACACTGTTATTGTATTTTATGATGACAATGATATAACTGCAAAAATTGATTTGTCACCAAGCTTTGATGGAACTCATCGATGTGGGCGTGATCCAGAATGTCTCAAGCTGGAATCCAGAATCTCTCCTCTGAACCATAACCCTAACAATCTACCAGATACTGGAAACCTTTACCCCTTTGACTCACATCCAAAGACGTATGACCGTGAATGCCGTGGCCCCATCAATCATAAGAGGGAGCATACGAACAGAAATGTCGGGGTGAAGGGGGGAGCAAACAACGGGTTTGATCTTAGAGACATGAAAGACCTGGTGTGTTCTTTTAAATGGTGGGGGAGGGGTTAAGCTTAGGCTGAGGGCCTAGTATGGTGACGGTCTGCTGGCGCCTTGTTCTGATCGCCAGTCCAAATTAAGGCTTCCCTGTAGATCCTCCAGGTGCGTCGGCACCTCTGAACAAACACATGTGCGGACGAAACAACAGTGTGGGGTTCATAGGAGGGAAACAATGGGGACTGGAGTTTAAACAGCATTGGAAGAGTGAGAGACCCGTAGACGAGAAGGGAAGGGAAGGGAATTGTGTGCTTACTTTACCCAGGTTAATTTGGAAAATCAAGTCGATGGTTTCTGAGACACCACACAGTGCAGGACCCTCTCAAGACCTTTGTTAGCCCACTCAGCCTGACTCTTCATCTGGGGAAGGAACACAGATGACAATCTCTAGTCGCCACAGCAGTCAGTATTCTACCCAAAATCCAGACACAAATTGGGGGCCTGTCGGAGACCACATCTACTGGGAGGCCATCAATGCAAAAGAAGTGGTCAATGACAATATTTGCTGTCTCCCTCGCTGAAGGAAATTTAGGGAGGGGAATAAAATTAGCTGGCTTCAAGAATCTGTCAACCAGGGTCAAAACGTCCGTATTTCAATTGAATGGGGGTAAGCTGGTGACAAAGTCCATGGCAATGTGTGACCAGTGTCTCAATGGCACTGACAGTTGCTGGAGGATCCCTGCTTGAGGTTGATTGGAATGTTGTTACTGGCACAAACTGGAAAGGCCGTGACAAACTGTCGGATGTCCTGTGCTAATGAGGGCCACCAGAACCACTGCTTAATCAACACTTGGGTGCGAGCAGCTCTGGGGTGACAGGCCATATCCGAGGAATTACTTCACTGAAGGATGTGAGTTTGGTCCAACCATGGAACAAATTACAGACACTCTGGGCACTCCGTGGGAATAGTGACTTTGAACAGACTTTGAACTCGATTCCCCAGGATGTTTCGAGATGGTGAAATCAAAACTGTCTGGAATTTAGCCGTTTTGCGGTACGGATGTACTCTAAGTTCTTGTGGTCAGTCCAAACCATGAAAGGTTCCCCCGAACCCTCCAACCAGTGACACAATGCCAACCTGACAGCCAGCAATTCACAGCTCCCGATATCGTAATTCTGTTCCACTGAGGACAAGTGATGGGAAAAAAGGGGAAGAGGTGCATCTTCCCATGCTATGGAGATCTTTGGGATAAAACAGCCCCAGTTCCTATCTCCAATGCCTCCACCTCCACCACAAACTGACAAAACTGGTCAGTGTTAATGAGAATGGGAGCTGAAATAAAGCAGCTCTTGAGCTTATTGAACGCAGCCTGAGCTTGATTCTGGATGAACTGCCAGGGTCTGGGGTGGACAACTGGCGACGGTCTTTACCATAGCAGGGTCCATCCAGATGCCATTGGACGATTGGACGAACCCCAGGAATGGAACCGACTGTGCATGAAACTCACACTTCTCTGTCTTGATGAACAGTCGATTCTCCAGCAGTCACTGGACCACTCTCCTGACGTGCTGGACATGGTCACGAGTATTCTGGGAGAAGATCAGAATATCATCTAGGTAAACAAATACAAACCGATCAACGATGTCTGTGAGCACATTATTGACGAGCACTTGGAAGATGGCTGAGGTGTTGGAAAGACCGGAGGGCATGACTAAATACTCAAAATGCCTGGTGTGTTGAAAGCTGTCTTCCATTCATCTCCCTCCCTAATCCGGACTAGGTGGTAAACTTTGTGGAGGTCCAACTTTGTAAAGACGGCCACCCCCTGCAAGAGTTCGAAAGACATCAAAGTCAAATGATAACGATTCTTTACCATGATGTCATTCAGTCCCTGATAATCTATGCAAGGGTGCAAGGAACAGTTTTTCTTCCCCACAAAGAACAACCATGACCTGGTTGGAGAAAAAGAGCGATGAATAATACCTGCTACTAGAGAATCACTGCTGTATTTCTCCATGGCCTCCCTCTCTGGGGCAGAGAGCGAATAGAGATGCCCTTGAGGCTTAGAAGTGCCAGACAGCAGATCAATAGCACAGTCATATGGGCAGTGATGAGGTAGAGATGCAACTCGATCCTTACAAAACACTGCCCTCAGATCATGGTAGACCTCTGATACCCCGGCAAAATCCACCGGCTCCTCCTGTGAGACAGGACAGAACAAGACAGGGGAAAGAGCAGAAACAGGACAAAACAGAATTCTCAACCCAGTAAAAATGTGGATTATGTTGTATCAGCCACAGGTGTGCTAGAACCACTGGAGCTGAAGGTGAATGGATAATGAAGAATGTGATCGTGATGATGAGAATGGTGGTGAGAATGAGAGGTGCGGGGTATGAGTGATTTGAGTAAAGGGTGATCCACAGAGGGTGCTGGTGGAGATGGGATCTGATAAGGGGATTTGTGGAATGCCCCACTTGGTGACCAGGTTACTGTCCATGAAGTTATCTTTAGCTCCCGAGTCGATGAGAGCAGAAATCTGCTGAAGATTATCTCCAAACTGTAACCTTCCTGTTATCTACTGGTGAGCAGCATACTGGACAGGAAGTGGCGGTATGTTCTGGTCGTCCGCAGTAAAGAAACAAGCCATGTGTGAGCCGGAGATGTCATTCCTCTGGATACTGAGATATCCAATCATACTGATTCCTCTGAATCTTCATGGACAGCTTCGGTGGTGGTGGGATCGGATGCGGGAGAGAGCTGGAGTTATCTACTCGGCCATGGATTTCATAGCTTGACTGTGAGTGGCAAGTTGCTCTTGCTGACAACTGAGGAGGGTTCCCAGATGGACAACAGCAGCACAAAGAGAGTCCATAGCATGGCTGGATTGCTATGTCATGTTGGGCGTAAATGGATGACTCAAATGCAGGAGGAAAATACAGTGATCAGTCTTTATTGAACACACATAGCAAAGCGGCAATAATGAATGTAATGTCCAGCACAGGTTGCAGTGGGAGATGGGATGATGGCAGACACCAGTGCAGCATTGAAGACCAGCAGAAGGAGGTGGTAGGAGAGAACAGTCCACAGGGAGATGAGATAAACATTCCACAGGATAACTGGAAAAAACAGATCACTGGGTGAGAGATATCTGACTGGATAAGTCTAGGCAAGAATACAAACTAAGACAGAAAATAAGAAACAGAACTGGCTGGCAGACTTGACTGTGCAGCAGAGACTCACAAAACAATCCAGCGACCCACAAGACACAAGAGAGAGGATAAATAGATGAGGTAATAAGGGGCAGGTGGAGATGATAGCCCCGTGAGTGCCGCAGATGAGTGTTACCAAGGAAACGCTAATCACGCTGGCCATGAGGCAAAGGAAAACATATGAGGGAAATGAAAACATACAGACACACAGAAAAGAACTGAATAGACCCACCGAGATAGTGACAACTCTGAATAAGGTCTATAGACAAAGCACTGCTAAAATTAGTTGTCGACTCAAAGGGACTGTACTGTAACAATAGCATATTTACTGTCAAATTATTAATTAATCTTGACAATCATTTTACATCTTTCAAACTAACCAAGCTTTAAAGCCACTAGTATCACCAAATAGAATAGCAAAAATAAAGTCAAAAATAATTACGGAAAGACAAAATAAATAAATAAACAATAAAAAAATGTGACAGGTTTCCCCAAACACTACCAACATCTGCCATTGGTCAGCCAAAACAGATAGTGCCACCCCAAACTCATGCCATTGGTTGAGGCAGTGTTGCTATGTCAGGTTGGTCGGGATGTTCAAACATTATAGAGAAATGTTTTGAAAGTGCAACTAAGCCACAGTGTTTACACTTTTCGGAAATGGCATATTACAGTGGAAATAATATTTTACCATCGAAAATATTACACACAACATCTTTAATATTCAAGAACTTACATCTAGAAAGTGTTTATTTAGGGTAAAGTTAGGTCATGTAATTTTAATTGGGTTTGTGCACAGAATGGAAATCAGATGTTAAGGCCTTTTAAGTTATTATATAAATTAAATATATGTTGATCTCAAATGTGATAAGCTTGTTCCTAAAGCCACCGCTTTATTATATGACCAGGTTGTATTTATACCAATTGTGATGTTTTGGTTAGGCTTTATTAGAGGTTGTAACTAATAATAAAAATGTGTTCAAAGGTTGATGGAACAGAATATTTATATGTGTGAACTGCAAGATGCATCAGTATGCTGGTCAGCTTCAGAAGGGTGGAGCGATTCACTTCTGGATGTGTGTGTGTGTGTGTTTAAATATACATTAAAAGTTTTCCCTCAGATCCGCAAAGCACTTAGAGGGCAGCTGAGGTGTTATCAGAACAGGAAGGTTGTGCTTCCTCCCAGAGAATTCCTGGAAGAGAGCAAGAGCTCACACAAAGGCCGGAAGAAGAAATGTCAGGGAGAGAGAGAAAGGAGGTGAAGGAGGGGAGGACGTTTCTTCAGTGCTTAGCACTGTGGAACAGGTCAGTAAGAGTAACTGCGGTGTTGCACTGGTACATTTACACACACATAGGTCAGTTCTCACCCTTGTGCTACCCATGTTCCTGTTCATTTGCTTGTTTGTTCGAAAGAGTGTTGAGTGTCTTCAAAGAAAACACAAATGAGAGCCAGGTCACCTTTACATGATCAACTCAACACTAAGATTTCGCAGTGTGCACTATCCCTTTTTATGTAGAATCAATTAACATGTCATCACAGGTGTAAATATATAGACTCTTATTAACAATAGCTCATCCTATCAGAACTATTTTGTAACATAATACACTGTCTGTTGTTTTGTGTGTTTATGTTCTCTGAAAAAAATTAAAATCCTGTCATCATTTACACACCCTGAAGGTAAATATGCACTGAGGCTTATATTCTGCTTACATATCCTCTTGGGTATAGAACAAAATGAGGGTGAGGAAATTATTACATATTTTTCATTTTTGGTGAACTATCTCATAAATATACAAAGTACCATTGTATTACCATCTGATATCATCATTGTATCATTCTACCAGCATAGTACTTTCTGTAAGGGCCCCTTTGAATGGTGCTCAACAACATCTCTTAACTGTGGTAAAAACCCTTGAGCACACAGCCTCACATGGCTTACTGCTTTAATGCTCACACAAAAACTATTCACACACAAAATACTTTTTTACATTTTGCTCAGCATTTAGCTAACATACACACACACATTACGTCCCATCTATTACAGTGTGGTTCAGTTTGTTCTGCTCAACGTGGAATCGCTTTGCACACTACAGAGCAAAAATCCTTGTAGTGGCATGAAATATTAATAGTAGATCAATAAGATGCATCAGTAAGAGTTGGGAATGAACAGAATTGCTGAAACAATTCCAGAAAGTCCCATTTCTGCTTTTGGGGAGAACTCAGAGGTAGTTACCAAGTACTGAATGCTGAATAAGGCAATTGTTTGGACAAAAAAAAATAAAATAAAAAATAGATATAGCATAAGGAGTGTCAAGATTAATGTCTCTTGTCAGGGATGGACTGTCCATAGGGAGCACAGGGACTTTCCTGGTGGGCTGTCTTTTAAAACCGAATTTATATACAATGTTAGTATACAAAACATTTAATAGAGAAATAGTTCAGACATTGCCTTGCTGGCCCATATAAACCACATAGTGGATTCTCGCACAATGTTTATGCTGCAATTTCACACGAGGGACCTACTTGAAAATGAATTGTGTCTTAGCAGGAAACTTTTTCTCCTATAATTGCTTCTTTTACTTTTTAAGTACTTTCTATGTTGAATAAGTTAGTTTAAACGAGGAATACTACATTTGTATTCAATTCAAGCATGTAAAAATGAATCCTCAAGCTTTTAAGTAAATATTATTTATGATTGTTTGTTATCTTTACAATGCATATCAATCCTAAAGTAGAGAACCTTGTCATATTTATTCAATAATTTAAGTCAAATTGACTGGTAAATTAAATAATTACATTATACAACTTTTTTAAGCTGGTGTTAGCAGCAAGCACCGGACTTGAATAATTAATGATCTTACACGGTTTCACTGTTTGCATGATTATTTACAACTGATGTATTGTTGATATTGGTATTACCGTTATCGTGTTTTGTGAACCAAGTGTTGAGGTCCGCGTGCAAAGATTTATAATTTTTTTCTATTGCTAGTAATATAGGGTGATGTTTTCTGATGGACTACATAGCATGCAATAAGCTCCCGTGTTATAAATATGTAAACGTATTTATGAGGAAATAAAAAATGTGAAATGTTCATATAAAATGTTCATTTTCAAAGTAATAATTACTGTATTAACTGACATTTTTAAGTTAAATTTACTCACTCAATTTAATCAATATTATGAAGGAAGTTAAGTAGGTTTTACTTAATTTTGTACCATTAAAATGTACTTAGAAAAACTACAGGCAAAAACTCAAATAATGCTCTCAATCTCTTGTCGGTCACTCTTCCCAGCGCTTTTTTTTTAAATCCCCGATTTAAATCAGAAATATATGTTTGTCACAATACCACTAATAATAGCGAAAACAGTTTAACCTTCAATAACGGCAGCGTGTCTGTAAACAAATCATAGATACCAAAGCTTTCTCACTGGAGCAGTTTTTGAGCTTGTAATACATATCTCTCTCTCATTTTTGAACATATCTCTTCAGTGTGTAATGCTCTCATGGTGTTAACTGGTTGCAAGTATTTCACAGTTATCTTTGATTATGACAACAGAACTATTCATAACTGTTTCACTTCCAATAAATGTTAAATGGAAAGTAATTTACAGTGTGGGCCATTAAAATAAGCAACAGCATCCATTAGTTTGTATAATATGTTTATGTGATACATATAGTGGGGAACTATCTGCTGTGGGTTGTGATGGGCTGGCATAGGCCCAAACCAGTTTTTTTTAGTCCCAGTCCAACTCTGTCTTCTGTAGGGTTTCATAAATTGTGCATATGTTTTTGTCTTCTATCTTTCCAACAGCAATACAACACACTGTGGAAGTGGTTATCCCTATAAAGGGTAGAATTAGGTCAGTGACACACACCATCATCCAGAAAAAAAGCTTCTGCATGCACGGTGCATGCTTACATTAACATACATCAACTCAAATTCACTTGGATCAAGTGAGAGTACAGAAGAGGAATCTTGTGATTGTGTGTGTGTGTGTGTGCTTGTGATAAGAGGTTATGTTGGAGAGAGAGAGGGAAAGAAAGAGAGAGAGAGATACCTCTTTAAATGCTGTTCCAAAACACCCATGTGTGACCTCACCATGACTATGATGGGACAGCACAACAGGCTTATGAACTCTCAAACATTAGTGGTGATGGAGATCAATCCCACCACACAGAAAGAAAGAGCAAAGGGGAAGGCTTGGTTTCAACATTGGTCAAACCAGACATCGATGCAACATGTTTCCACCTACACAGTGAAACTGTTACAACAGATCAGAATTGTGTGCTTTTTTAACTTAATAGTCAAAAGTTTGGACAGACCTATTATTTAATATTACTGTTTTTCACATCTTAAAATTCTATTAATAAAAATAATCTATGGTAGTTTGCGAATATGTCAAGCATAAAACATGCTTTTGTTCAGACAAAAATACACATTTCTGAAATATTTTCTTACCCTTATGTTGTTCCAAGCACATATGACTTTCTTTCTTCCACTGAACAAAAAAGGTGATGTCAGGCAGAATGTTAGCCTTTGTCACCATTCACTGTCATTGTATGAACCAAAAGATGCAATGAAAGTGAATGGTGAAAAGATTATCATTCTGCCTACCATCTTCTTTTGTTCTTTATGTGAGGTCCTGATGCCATTGGAGAAAGAGTGCAATGCAATACTGTTAGACTGATGATTTGAGGAAAATGTGTTTATTATTTTTCAGCAACTTTTACTCAAAAGACATTCTCAAAAAAAATATTTTAAGCTGTCACAAAATTAACAAAAATCACAAAAAAATTTAACAGAAAAAAGTATATAAAAAGTTGTGCTGTCAATCCATTAAAATTGTTATTTATATTATGCTGATTAAGTAAGCACAATTAATTACATTCATACATATTTGCTGAGAAAGTCCCTAAAATAATAATTCAATATATATTGATTAAGTATAAATAGTTATATTTAAATAATTATCAATAATATATATTGATCCTGGAGAACTGGCTAATTACAGACCGATTTCAAATCTACCATTTATGTCGAAAATACTAGAAAAGGT
Source organism: Moxostoma hubbsi (assembly GCA_032164185.1). Lineage (NCBI taxonomy): Eukaryota > Metazoa > Chordata > Actinopteri > Cypriniformes > Catostomidae > Moxostoma > Moxostoma hubbsi. Next base: position 14,737,369 of record JAVLUX010000215.1, on the reverse strand, counting down.
AGTGTCCTCCCAACTATGTTAATTTCTACAGAGAAATTATATGAACAATTTCAGTCAGGATTTAGGCCCCATCACAGTACAGAGACTGCACTTATTAGAGTTTCAAATGACTTGCTCTTATCACCTGATTGTGGCTGCATTTCTCTTCTAGTGCTTCTAGTTCTTAGTGCTGCCTTATACACGATAGATCGCAACATTCTCTTGAACAAGCTGGAGAATTATGTTGCCATTAGCGGACCTGCACTAGCATGATTTAGGTCCTACTTATCAGACTGCTACCACTTTGTATATATAAATGAGGAATTGTCAAATCAAACAAAAGTTAAGTATGGAGTGCCACAGGGATCAGTTTTAGTGCCTCTGCTTTTCTACTTATACATGCTTTCCCTGGGAGATATGATCAGGAATCATTGAATAGGTTTCCACTGTTATGCTGACAATTCCCAACATTATTTTTCTTCTGAACCCAACGAAAATTCACAAATATCCAAATTAGCAGAATGTATCAATGAAATCAAAGATTGGATGGCCAGAAATTTCCATCTGCTCAATTTCGACAAAACACAGGTACTAATTATTAGATTAAAAATCTTTAAATATAAGACGTTAAAATATAATTTGACTCTTGATGGATGTACTGTTATGTAAGAACTTAGGTGTTATATTTGATACCTATATATCCTTTGAAAATCCAATTTCCTATGTTTGTAGAACAGCATTCTTCCACCTCAGAAATATGGCTAAGTTACGACACATGCTCTCAGTTGCTGATGCCAGATAACTAATACATCTGTTCATGACCTCAAGACTAGATTATTGTAATGCATTACTGGAAGGATATCCAGCAAGTTCAGTAAATAAACTTCAATTGGTTAAAAATGCAGCTGACAGAGAGCTGACTACAACCAAGAAAAATTATCATATTAGCCCAATCGTTTATCGTTGTTACATTGGCTGCCTGTTAAATTTTGTAATAATTTTAAAATTCTTTTGACTACAACTTCATGTTAACTGGTTGGCAGAGGCAGGCTAAATACATAAAATTGTGACGTTGTTATTTAATGTGCTGAGTAACATAATTTTCCCACCGTGTCCAATATTAAAATCAGTGCGACACACTTTGCAAAAGGCGTGGCCATTGTCGATATTTCTTCGAGATATGAAATTAAATTCTTCCGTCCAGCTGTTGTTATATTTACATATATAGTGTATATATATATATATATATATACACTCACCTAAAGGATTATTAGGAACACCTGTTCAATTTCTCATTAATGCAATTATCTAATCAACCAATCACATGGCAGTTGCTTCAATGCATTTAGGGGTGTGGTCCTGGTCAAGACAATCTCCTGAACTCCAAACTGAATGTCAGAATGGGAAAGAAAGGTGATTTAAGCAATTTTGAGTGTGGCATGGTTGTTGGTGCCAGACGGGCCTGTCTGAGTATTTCACAATCTGCTCAGTTACTGGGATTTTCACGCACAACCATTTCTAGGGTTTACAAAGAATGGTGTGAAAAGGGAAAAACATCCAGTATGCGGCAGTCCTGTGGGCGAAAACGCCTTGTTGATGCTAGAGGTCAGAGGAGAATGGGCCGACTGATTCAAGCTGATAGAAGAGCAACTTTGACTGAAATAACCACTCGTTACAACCGAGGTATGCAGCAAAGCATTTGTGAAGCCACAACACACACAACCTTGAGGCGGATGGGCTACAACAGCAGAAGACCCCACCGGGTACCACTCATCTCCACTACAAATAGGAAAAAGAGGCTACAATTTGTAAGAGCTCACCAAAATCGGACAGTTTAAGACTGGAAAAATGTTGCCTGGTCTGATGAGTCTCGATTTCTGTTGAGACATTCAGATGGTAGAGTCAGAATTTGGCGTAAACAGAATGAGAACATGGATCCATCATGCCTTGTTACCACTGTGCAGGCGGGTGGTGGTGGTGTAATGGTGTGGGGGATGTTTTCTTGGCACACTTTAGGCCCCTTAGTGCCAATTGGGCATCGTTTAAACGCCACGGCCTACCTGAGCATTGTTTCTGACCATGTCCATCCCTTTATGGCCACCATGTACCCATCCTCTGATGGCTACTTCCAGCAGGAGAATGCACCATGTCACAAAGCTCGAATCATTTCAAATTGGTTTCTTAAACATGACAATGAGTTCACTGCACTAAAATGGCCCCCACAGTCACCAGATCTCAACCCAATAGAGCATCTTTGGGATGTGGTGGAACGGGAGCTTCGTGCCCTGGATGTGCATCCCACAAATCTCCATCAACTGCAAGATGCTATCCTATCAATATGGGCCAACATTTCTAAAGAATGCTTTCCGCACCTTGTTGAATCAATGCCACGTAGAATTAAGGCAGTTCTGAAGGTGAAAGGGGGTCAAACACAGTATTAGTATGGTGTTCCTAATAATCCTTTAGGTGAGTGTATATATATATATATATATATATATATATATATATACACAGTATCTCACAAAAATGAGTACACCCCTCACATTTTTGTAAATATTTGATTATATCTTTTCATGTGACAACACGGAAGAAATGACACTTTGCTACAATCTAAAGTAGTGAGTGTACAGCTTGTATAACAGTATAAATTTGCACCCCTAATTGAAAATGTACAAATTTGGCCCAAAGTGTCAATATTTTGTGTAGCCACCATTATTTTCCAGCTGTCGCTGAATGATGACGACAAACTACAGCCGGTGCTAGCCAGACATCACTTCAGTCTTTTGAATGCAGATGATGAACTGATGCCAACTCCAACTGTAAGACTTGGGATACTTCATATGCCACTGCCTGAACCTTGGACTTAGGATGGAGCCATTGAACCTCACCGAAATGACCTGCCGGTTGAACTGCGATGCACCTCATTGATCTCTGCCTGAATCGCCTTTGTTTACTGATGGACTACACTCTTGAAACGGAATACATAGACTACCATTTAATTGCCAACAAAAGCCTCATCAGCCAATTTAAACCAGGATGGATTTCAAAGGCATTAGTCATTAATTTTAGTTCATAAAAATCGTTTTTTTTTTATTTATTTTTTTAACACTTGACCTTAACTCTTTCATAATTTACACATTTTAAACAAAGACTTACAGTGCACACAAATAACTAATATTGGCATAACATTCATGCTGTTTAGCCAGAGGGTAACTGGCCACCACAGTGAACTTGGTTTCTCCCAAGGTTATTTTCTCCATTCACTAACATTTTATGGATTTTTGTGTTCCTTGCCAGTCACCTTCAGATTGCTCACAAGGGTTCTAAATACAATTATTATTTAATTTTGTACACAATTTACAATCAAAGACTTTATAGATTTTAGTTTAATTTTTTTGTTAATGCATGATTTAGTGTAAAGCTGATTTGAATATATGTGTTGTGAATATATATATATATATATATATATATATATATATATATATATATATATATATATATATATATATAATAAAACAAATTATAATACAGAAAATTGAAATGCCTCACATTATTTAGGAACAAAAGTTAAGCATTAAAAAAAGATAATTGCATTATGCATTATATTGTTTGTTTCCCTATTATTGAACATAAGCCTATCATTAGCCTATAGTTCACAGCAATGCATTTTGCAGTTGAATTTGTCAATCTGTCCGAAATAGATTTATTATAAGGGCTTGTCTAAGAATGCATCAATGTACACCTGTGTCAGTCAGACGCTTTTGGACAGTACCATTTTTGGAACATACCATTTTTAGCTCACTGTGTCAAGTTAAACGAAGTTTGAAACTGAGAAAATGTTATTCTAAAATATTTTTTGCAAGCAACATATAAATATCAAAAAGTTGTTATTAGTATTAAATATTATATTAATAGTAGATGTTTCACCAGTGACTATTTTCTTTGGAGGGTTCTAAATAGCATGAAACAGACAAACAAACAAACAAACAAAAAAATTCTAATATAGATATAAATTCTAATACAGAGTTATTAGTTACATGACATTCATGGCTTAAACAAGAACTGGCATTAAGAGGTGGAGAGAAACATATTGGAGGGAAAGGTAGAAAGGCAGGTTAGCAGGTATCACTTCATAAAAAAATAAACCTTGAAAATGTATTCATCTAATCTAAATGTGAATCAATTACCCTTTCCCCAGAATAAAGGCACTTTCATCCTTCATAGCCCTCCCAAAAGCACACTGAAACACACGTATCATCTCGTTTTTCTTCAAATGCTATGTTCAGTCAGAGTGTGAAGAGTATAAAGGATATAAAACAGACTGGAACCTTCTTTCTCACTCCCCATTTGTACGATGGATTGTTTCCGTACTCATTTCCTGCTTCGTCTTATTTTAAGTTCTCGTTGGGGATGAAGAGAGTAAATGGTGCCAGCTGTCCACTATGTCAACTTCCCCCCAACCACAGAATCACACACGCATCAATGTGTGTATGCAGAAGTGTGTGATGGACCACACTAGGGCAGAAGGGTGGAGGTTGCTGGATTTAATGATGGATATATGGTTTTCACACTGTGGAAAAAGCAGCACATTGCCTGAGGAAAAACTCCAACTGTGTGTGTTTTGCTGTCCTATTACTGGAGTAGAACAGCCCTAGCAGAACGCACGGCTACTGGACCAACTGCTCCATCAAAGAGAGAGAAGAGAAAATCCAGAATTTTCTGTGCTGCAAAATCAAAATCTTTATTACAGTAAATGTTCAAACTCTAATGAACTTACCTACAAATGATGATGTAATACACACAAAGACTTTTGGGAAGTGTTTGGGAGGCTACTTTGAAACTGCAGCTTACCAAGCTACAAACTACACTTAAGAAACCCTTTATGATGTGGTTTTATATACATGTGAATGTCATATTTTTTTTTATTATATTAATGATATATTATTATTATTATGACAAATATAATAATGTTATATATATATATATATATATATATATATATATATATATATATATATATATATATATATATATATATATATATATGAAAGTCTTTTTGTTGGAAGTTAAAACTGGAAAAGCAAATAGTTTGAAAACAACTGAGCAACTGTCACATCATCTTTAAGCTAGTAGTGTCACTACTTTTAGGTAGTTACTCCCTAACATTGCTTATAACCAAACACACACACACACACACACACACACACACACACACACACACACACACACACACACACACACACACACACACACACACACACCATGAGTGAGTGCATGCTGACACAGGCATAGCTCTATTAAACAGCAAATTAGCTGACACATAGCACACAAGATCAAAGCCAAGAAGAAAAGCACAAACAAGAGAGTCTAAACTCATTAAAAAAAGCCTCTTTATTAGTGACAAATTAAGAACTTTTTTCTCTGTGAGATAATAGCGAAAAGACAAGAGGAAAGACAGATAGAGTGGTTTGCTAATCACATTATTAAAATGACGCAAGTCCTAAACTTGACAGAGCACTCGTTCTGTGATAGAGGGAGAAAATTAGCAGGATAAAAGGAGCGCTAACGGCTCATGTGGTGTGACTGTTCCTGCAAGTTAAAGTAATCTGGGATTAAACAGACACACAAAGGAGATTACTGGTGGAAGTTAGAGAGTGATGGAGTGATAAGATGATGAAGGGATGCAGATCTTATATAGACAGCCAAAAAATGAAACAAGGGGAAGACTTCAGATTAAAGTGAGCAACAAGATAAAGTGAGAAGGATTGTGCTCCCTCTTCGCTCCCAGAGGAAAAGTTTTGCACTCTTTCGCAGCTCAGGAGATTTAATGGAGTCAGTTAGGTTTCAGTTAATGGAATCTTAAATAATAATGGAATGGAATGCAACGGTCTTGTTGGTGTCTGAATGTTTGCAAACACTATACCATTGCTTGGCTGTTTCAAACTTCTTTTTACCTCTAAATGAAGAATGAAAAAGAACTTTTGGCACCTTAATTGCTCTATTTGTTTGAGCACCCCAAACATCCCAACATAGCAACACTGGCTCAACCAATGGTTTGAATTTGGGTCGGGAGTATCTGTTTGCGACCAATGGCAGACTGGGATAGTGTTCAGAAAACCTGTGGCAAACAATATTTTTTTTCAATCATCTTTGCAATTTTGTTTGGTGACGCTAATGGTGGAGAAATTACACACTTCTCCTTTAAACAAAAGTCTCAATTTGCTTCCCATTATTTCTCATTGCTATCTATGAGGAAAAAAAAATGATATTTAAGAAATCTCAATGGGATTTTTCCTTTCCTGAAGCCTCTCACTCTTTTGTTTCTTTCTCTTTTGAAATATATTCCTCCATTTTTTTCTCCACCCCTCTATTCTCTCTTTCCCTGACCAGTTTCCTCCATTATGGATATAAAAGAGTGACTGAGCAAAGATTTCTCAAGAGAGAGGACAAAGGAACAATGGGTAAGCACAGCCAGGAATCCCCTGGTGACTCACAACCTTTTTGATAGAACAGAGGTATATGGCAGCAACTGTTTTTGTGTATATGTCTGTGTATGTTGCAAAGTAAAGACAGTCCGATGGAACTCAAGCCATCACAGTATCAGACAAGGTATCCGGAAGGGCTGGAGCCATGGCATCATTAAACGCCCACTGATTAGATGATTACTGCAACAAACAATAATTAAGGAGTGCCCACTTTCTGCATCTGTATTAACACAAAGACACACACACAGTCACACACACACACGTTTACTACACTTAAAGTGAACTAAATCTAAATGAGAACATAACAAAGACTTCAATAGATTTTTCAGAAGATAATTATACATAGCATAGATCATCCCTAAACAATCCCTGACACAATTTTTGTATTTTTTTAATTGAAACAAATAAATAAATAAATAATGCATATATATGCATATATATATATATATATATATATATATATATATATATATATATATATATATAGGTTTTTTTCCAATTGAGGATGTACACAGATATCCCAAAGGGATGTTTTGTTGGATTAAGCTAACCTCCGGAGAAAATTTGGCTCCAAATTTAATCTAAGTACATAAACACACACACATACACATACAGACTTTTTAGTCATAAAAGATAGTGTAATGCATTATTTTTTAAATTCTTGTAATCAGATTACAGTTACTGACTTTCAGTTAATTTAATTACATTTAAGTACATTATAGGGTTATGCTTATTTCTAATATATTATTTATAGTGCTGTTAGACTTTTGAATGTGCTGAAATTTGATGGTTGGAAATTGGAAAAATATGTTTTTTTTTTGTTTTTTTAACCATGTTTCCAAAATGTTTGATTGGGTGGGCAAGACACACATTTGGGTGGGCTCAGCCCACTCCTGTCCATGCCTACATCCGGCCTCAGCTGTGTTGGAGTACTTTGAACTCCAGTGACTCGTAAAAGCGAATGCATTGATGTGTCACAGAATAATGTGACTCCAGTGGTTAAATCCATATCTTCAAAAGTGATATGATGGTGTGAGTAAGAAACAGATAAATATTTAAGTCCTTTTTTACTATAAACCTTCTCTTCAATTTCAAATCTGAAAGAAACATGTGGCGCCTGTTTAGTTTCCCTTTCACATCTGAAAAAAGGACTTACTGTATATATTGATCTGTTTCTTACCCATACCTATCATTACATTATATGCAAATCTATAATGCTTATTTCATGGTGTACATACCATCTGTTTGTGTTTGAATCAATTCATTTTATTGGATTATATTATCCTTTATTCATCTCAGATCTATAATGAATGTAACATTAGTGTTATTTTTCTATTTATATATGCAGCCACACATGAGCCAAACCTCCTTAGTCCTAAAGTGTATGTGACACTAGTGCTGCTCTGGTGCATGTCAGTGCAGTCTGAATTAAGAAATAAATATTATGAATCATTCTAAAAGATTTGAATAATGATCAAATTTTGGATTTCACGATGCATTGTAAGAGTTAGGTAATTGAATCAAATCATTGTCAGAGCAAATATTTACACCCCTTTTGTCTATGCTTTAAAGGAACATCAAGAGAGACAGAGTGAGAGAAACACAGCAAGATCTAACCATTCACATCAGATGTGATATTCCTAACTGATCTTCAGAGTCTAACAAACAAACACAAGCCTATTTCCAATCACAAACAGACACAAATGGAACATAAAAGAACTACAAGTGTTCAACAAAGTCAACCGAACCTCACCATGACATGCCACTCTCAAAAACACATGACCTAGAGGACGCGATTATAGCTCGGCTTTTCCCAGATGTATATACGTTAATCGGATGACAACTGGCCTTGGCATTTTTCTCAAGCTCTAAAAGACCATGGTACTTGGACAGACAGATGAAGAATGTAGCTGAAAACTGTAGCTCAATTATATTGGTACATATAAATGTACTGACTGTGACACCATTGGATTCCAGTAGGATTCAATAGATTCTGCAAAGTTTGCCATTTATTTGACTGCAGTGAGGTCCCTAGATTGATTAAGCTGGACTCTTATCTCTTATTGACTTTTATTGATCCACGATTGGGTTTAATCACTGATGCAGTGATTGCCCAGGGAAGATTTTCTGTTGACATTAAAATCAAATATGCAGTGCAGCATGACAAAATCTCAACCCACCCAAAACATGTGATTTTTAATATACAGTGAAGAGGAGTGGTATTTTTGGCTAAAGAGACTTGCCTTTGGGAGGGCTACCCAGCCCGAATAGAAAACAATGTGGCCTTCAATTGGAGTTGGAAATATCATAACTATGAGTTCCGAACGTAAATGAATGGCCAAGCGTAGTCGCATTTACCAGTGGGAAACTCTGAGATCTAAGTAATACCAGAGTTGCTGAGTTGTGAGGTTGGATGAGGCGTGTCGACATGAAAGATGATGATGGAAAGTAATGATTTTGCTAAATTCAATTTCAGTGCTTTACTTGAATAATATTTTATTTATATATGATAGATCTTATAGTCAACTAATGTAAAGCTAATGACTCACCCTTTGCGGTTTCATAAAGTAATGAGTAATTTGCCAGATGCATTAATAAAACCATATAAGAGTAAAAGTGATGCATGTGTATTCACTTGGGCCGTCGTTCATTTTAATATATATTTTTTGGCTTCTTCCATATTTAGTTTAAGACTTTAATGCGTAATATGTCCTATAAACAAATGCCCAAACATAGATGTATTAATGTCCTAGGTGCACTTCAAGGTAGCATAAGTGACCGACAAAATGTTCTGTTGTTGTTGCTTGTCATGTTGCTCAGTCTGTTAGGACAAAAACTTTTTTTTTTTTTTTTTAAGTTTATTACTTTATTGCATTGTGACTAGTTAGAATTTGGTGCATTTCACATTTGGAGCTGTGACTTAGTGGTTAGCGCACATAATCCAGACTTGTTGGGCCTTGGTGCTTATGTGGGAAATGTAGGTTTGAATCTGCCCTATAACTTCCTGACCTCTCTCTACTGTTTCTATGAATAAAAAGTGGCCAATGGCCAAAAATAAAATAAGAAAAAAAAAAAAACCCTGACACACAGATGACATTCCTTTTAATAACCCTCTTGCATAACAGCTTAGAATATCCTGTGATGAATATTAATACTGATTAAAAGGGCTATAATCTAATTTACCACAGAGGGGAGTTTGTAAAAGAAAGAACATTTCCATTCATGTTATTCTTAGGCCGTACTTTAAGAGTTGAACTAAAACAAGGGTTGGCTTCCTCTGGAAGGACCTTACATCAGCACACACACACAAACACACAAACACACACATACACACACACACACACACACACACCACAACATCCTGGTTCAAAGGCTCTGGCTCACTGCTCTTTTCTGCCAAGCATACACTACTGCTATTTGGAAGAGTAAACTCTTGGGGGCACAAGTCCTCTCTCTCACACACATATACATGATTATCTCATTCTGCATCACATCATTATCTCTAATGCATAAAGTCTGTTCTTTTCAACAGCCCACACCACTGTCAAAGCCAGAACCTCAGGAGCACCTGCTGACAAATACACACTCACACACAGAAACTAGAGTTATGAGAAGGAGGAGGGGTAAAACTCTGGAATACTGGAAGAAAGGAAGTAAACTGAGAGACCTGAGAACTGTAGGGGATGTGAAGAGAGAGAGAAAGGGGGGGGGGGGGGGGGGGGGGGGTGTTGTAGCAAATAGAAGGAGAGGGAGTGAATAAGGGAGAAGGAAAAGAGAGATTATGTTATTGTTCTTTAAAGGAACTTTACTGTACATTTACACCTCCTTGAGATGGCAATATGCATCTTTGGAGTTTATGTTCTTGATGCTACATTACTGGTTCTACTTACAGTATTATCAGCTAAAAGAGGAAATGTGAACCCCCCCTGGGTTCTTAGAAGAACCAGTGCATAGACAGTTTTCTAAAGGGCCATATAACTTTAAAATGTTCTATTATGGCATCATCACAACTTAAAATGTTATCCTAAAGCATCACAGAAGCTTAAGAAAGTTGCCCTATGTCATCACTGGAACTTCAGAGGGTTTCCCTATGGCATCAAAGCAGTTAAAAGACTCTCTTAAGACATCATTGGAACTTCAAGAAGGTTCTATTATGACATCATATGAACTTTAAAAGATTATTCAGGCGGTCTCTCACGGTTTCAGGTTGTTTTCTGTGTGTGGCTCAGATCCATTGATGTAATTGTTTTTTGCTATACTGTCACCAGAGACAGAGGGAATGAAACATTACAAGTATAACACTGCCCAGCATAATGCAGAATATTCACAACAGGCTCAGTTCATTTCACCAGAGTTGACCTTAGGAAAATTGAATCATTTAGGTTTTGAGAGCTGTTTTGTTTGCTGAATTGTGTGTTGTGCCTTGAGCCTTTCTATGTTTGTGAAAATGAAACAAACCTCCATTAGCTGTACCCTCGGGGTATATTGGACTATTTGCTGCCCTGTTGGCTTCTGCACATGCCTACTTGCTGAGCTAATCTACCCGGGAGGATCTTTGTAAAGGAAAATTTGAGTCATCTAATTCCAAATCCTCACTGGTGGAAAAAAGGAGAAGATAACTTTAGGCAGAGCTTAAGGCAATTTATTTTTTACATTTCTCTATTTCAGCTTTCTAAAAACAAACATAGATATCTTGGTGATGGCCAACTTGTTCAGTGGTATATTCAAGGACTTGGGTAAGACTGGTAGGTTAAGCAGGACTCTGACCGCAGTAACCAAGCCAGTGCTGGCACACTTCCTTTAACATCAATCCCAGGATTCAAACTAATAAATCTCCAGATATATATATATATATATATATATATATATATATATATATATATATATATATATATATATATAATTTTTAATTTTTTGTAGTGGTTTGGAGTGTTGGTGGTTAATCGACATTTAACAGCATTAGTTAGCATGAAATGACAACAATCAGTACTTTTACAGCATTTTTTAATCTTGATTAATTTTTATTTTAACATGTAGTAATACATTGGTTACACTTTTTTTAGTGTCCTAGTTACACTGTAATTGCACAAGTAATTAATTATTATTACTAATTAACAATAATTAACTCATTATTACTTATAGGTTTAGTGTTAGGGTATGAGTTTGGCTTAGGGTTAGTTGTTTGTATTTATACATAATTGATTGTTATTAATTTTGTCGATACATATACATACATGTCAAGGTGTCGTAATTTGAGTAAAAAGGACACTATAAAATAAAGTGTTACCAATACATTTTTAAAATACAAAGCTGTATATGTTAACATTAGTTAATCCACTATGAACTAACATGAACTAACAATCAAGAACTTTAACATTAACAAATATTAATAAATGTTGTAAAACATGTTGCTCATGGTTAGTTCATGATACCTAATGCATTAACTAATGTAACAATTGGACCTTACTGTAAATTGTTTCTGATAAAGAAAAAAGAAAGAAAATAAGAAAGAAAGAAACTGTTTTCAATAGACTGTATCAGTATTAGGTTGCGTTTCTGCTCTGACCAAGTCCAGGGGAGATCGAAAAAGAGAGAAAAGGGGGAGAGAGAGAGAGAGAGAGAGAGAGAGAGATGGAAAACAAAGTGGCTGCGAGTCAGTAACAGTGGTAGATGTGGGATTATGAGGGTCACACAGGATTTATATCAAATGTCCAAAAAAAAACATGTTTTTTCAAGAGGTGACAATAGTGTGAAGGGAGCAAGTGAATGAGCGAGCCAGCCAGAGAGTGTGGGAGGTGTGATAGCAGTGAAGTGAAAAACCGAGTGAAAGAGAAAGGTAAGCGCTACAGTGCAATCTCAGGAGATGACTCCGCTGGCCAACCTTCAAAGCACTTCAACATTGAAAAAGTGAATTGAGTGTGATGAGAGAAATAGAGCAAGGGGGAGAGAAAGGAAGCAGAGAGTGAGCAAGGAGGATGATGGAGGGAGGGTGAAGTTAGCCGTGGATGAGCTCCTGCATTTGAATTTAAAATTGGAGACAGTAGTGGGTCAGTAAGAGACACTGCATACTGCATACTGATGTCTTATTATCCATCCGCTCTGCTCCTCTGGTCTTGTCTTGTATCATCTCCTCTCTTCTGTTCTCATCTCGTCTCCTTTTCTCCTGTCCCTTTTACTTTCCTCTCTACTCGTCTCATCCCCTTTGCTCTCATCCCGTCTCTTTTCCTCTCCTCGTTTGAACATGGCAGATGGCTTGCTGATATTAAGAATTCCAAGAGATGCTTCTCTTCTACTACTCCTCAAACATGTTAACAAATCCAGACAGCCTTTGGACTAGACACATACTTTCTCCCCTCATACAGATTGCAAAATATATTTAAACTAGGGTAATCATATTTTGGTTGTCCAAAAAGAGAACAAGTCACTGAGGTTATGATTTAAAAGAAAAATATTCTGCACTTTTATTTTATTCTTTTACAGTCCACTCATTATATTAGTCCATGTTTTCTGCACTCAAAACAGTCATAATTAAACATGTACATGACCACCCACTCTCTGAATTAAAAATAACATGTTTACAGGCACAATTATGCTTAAATGTCTTTCCTCTATATGGGTACCAGACTAAAAAAAGGACTATGGAGCCATTGGCTTCTAAACTGAAACATTTAGGGTTAATGTTGGAGTTTTTACTTGCCAAATTACAGAATCCCTTGATTTACATGGTTTCTCAGAAACTAGATAGAAAACCGAAGAAAATAAAGACAGTTGATAGCAGATTAATTGGATGATAGTTTCAAAAATTAAAAAAATATAAAAAAATGTATTTTATATATGCAGAAGAATTCCAGCAACATTCAGCCTTTCAGTTTGGAATGTGTCAACATCGTACATTACAGGCCTTCAGCCGGAACCCCCACACAGTTACACCAGGCTGTTCTGTGTAAGGTTACAAGGACCATCAGATTTGCACAACTCTAAGACATTTCATCTTAATCTAGCCTTGCTAGATAATGCTGAAAATCACTTTGAACTGTGGTAACGTTTGTACCTGACAAATTCATGAATATAGACTGATGGACCTCTTTAAAATGTGTGTAATGATGTGCAATCACCTATAATTGATAAAAATAATCTTTCATTTTAGAATTGTAACTATAAGGCTTAACTTGATAAAATACAATGATGTGTAAAACCAATATGATTTTGTAACCAGGGATTTTCATGTTTTGTTACCTACACATATAATATCCATGAAAAAATGTCATATTTGGTGTGCAAGCATTTGTTTGGTTACATAGAGAAAGCTGATGACAACGAATATCATGTCTCTCGTACCATTTGCAAGATATAAAGTTTTTATAATATTTAAATATTTTTGAGTGGGAAAATAGTGAGAATCTCTAACAAGGACTTTTAAATCAGCTATCAGAAAGGACAGCCCAGTCGACCATGTGACTCTGAAAAGTCACTTCTGATTGGCGCAGGACACCTTCGGGTATGCAGCCAATTTCAGTTCAAATAGTTCCAAACAGGAAGAACATGTTCACTCCCTGCTCCTCTTCTTGCTTCTTGCGTCTCCTCTCTTCATCCTCTTGAGGCTCTTCGGCTCTCCGCTCTTCTGCCTGCACGTGCCTATGTGAGGCCCACGGAAGGAGAAGGAGTAAGAAGGCCTCACTTCACAGCTAACCACATGAATTAATACAGACAATAAACTTCGATCATACAGAGATCAAAACATCGACGGAACAAACTTTCGACCAAGCGCCAAGAACCAAGCAACACAAAGACCGCAAGGAAACACCACAAAGACATGCAAGTACATCTCCAATATTGTGCTCAAAGTGCTCGTGTTTTAATTAAATAATTTGGGTAATCCGATATTACGATCGATGGAGACTCAAAGAAGGATAAATGGTCCTTAATGTATTGTCAACAGACTCCATAAAGTTCATTTTCACTGTACAGATCAATCTTTTCACCAACCTGTCTTATGTATATATGTGTTATATAAGATTTATGTTTAGAATAGTATTAAAGTTTGTCTGTGTTCAAAGACGACGTGACTGTGGTATATTTTGATAAATAATCTCATCCCTGTTTCTAAAAGATTTCGCTTCAAAGCTGTGCCTCAATACGTGTGATATTATTTTCAATAAACCATGAGAATAATATCACTCCAATAAGTGAATTAATCATAATTCACTTATTAAAGTTAATTCCTTACAGTAAAAATTGTGAGCTGGTTTCAATGGTGGAGAATCTATTAAGAGAAATAATCTAGTTATTTTTTATTTATCTAATTTATAATGGTTGTCGAACACGATTAATTCAGTTATACACTTCATTATCTAATAAGGTACAATAAGGACAGTTTCATTTAGTTCATAGCTCACATATTTCAAGACCCTAAATTCCCTTCTAAATTTAGCATACCAAATATCCTTACATAACGGTGTGAGAATGAAAATCTATTTAAATTTCCCTCCTAAATGTCACATTTCCTTTATTCCCTACATATAATGGTGGTAGAATGCATGCAAAGTATCCTACATATTATGGTTGTTACGATTTGAAGCAGTCAAGGCAAGGATGAAGGCGAAGTGTAGGACCCAAGTGCAGATTTATTAACAAAACGATGGTGATACAGGAACTAGAGACGATAACTAGACTAGGGACTAAGACTAGGAACATGAACTGGAACAGGAACAGACTATGGCTCAGATACACTAACTAACTAAAATTAAACTATTGACAGGCAAACATCGGGGTAACATCAGGCAGAGGTCAGGATCACAACAATACTCAACCAGGGACAAGGTAAACATGAGGACTTAAATACAAAAACAAGGGGAAACGTAAGCCAATGGAAAACTGAAACCCAAAACAAGATGATAAGGCAATAAACTGAAACCAATGACAAACTAGAACTGATAACAAGGTAATTAAACAATGAACCAATGAAAATCAGACTCATAGACATGGAGGGAAAATGACATAAGGACATAAGACAAAGACCAGGAAACAGGAACTTAACAATGATTTCAAAATAAAAGTACATAAACAAAAGACAATATGGAATGTAACAGGGGCCAGAAACTTAACAATAATTTCAAAATAAAAGTACATAAACAAAAGACAATATGGAATGTAACAGGGGCCAGAAACTTAACAATAATTTCAAAATAAAAGTACATAACCAAAAGACAATATGGAATGTAACAATGGCGTTATGGTGTTATTTTAACCGATCCCGTCCACATCTCTAAAATATATATGTAATTCCCTAAAAATAGCACATATAGTGTTAAATTGAATGAAAATTTCAATAAAAAGAAATTCCCCCCCTTAAAAAGACCTGGTTCAAGAGTCATTTGTCTGCTAATAGGACATAATCACACTGGCATGTGCTCTAAAGATGTAATTTAACAACTCACAAAATAATATCTTTACCCAGATTTCACATGGCATGCAAACATTTACTGGCATTTTTACTGGCTTATCCAATGTGCGCAAGTGTTGTGCACATGTCTGTTTTTGCTTTGACATTAAAACCAGAGAATAATCAGATGATTTTAAATCTTATATAAACATGAATCTTGCGTTGTTTGATTTTTAGAATAAGCTTGATTTTGGTAGCTATCAGTGTATTGGTGTGCACATAAATGCTTTCAGTAACATTTTTTTCTCAGCTTTTTTCCATACAATGAAAATGTACAGTGACCAGGGGCTATCAAGGCCCAAAAAGGACTAAATAGCACCATAACAGAAACAAAAGTATCACATTCGGCAAGTGCGCTATATTCCAAGTCTTTTGAAACCATACGACAGCTTTGTGTGGGCTGTAAATTCAAGTATTCATTCAATGAAAGTTGCATGAGTAAACATTGTTATTTTTGAGTGTACTATTCTTATAAACGGTGGCCTTTTCTTCTGTATCTTTAAGACAACTATATGTAAATGACCCTGACTGGTTTAGCTACGCATGTGAAATGAACAACAAATGCCAATGCCAAGTTGCTGAATATTAAATTGGTGATGAGATGTAAAAAGGATGATGGTGGTGACATCATATAATCGAAAAATTCAAACCGTGAGCCATTTTTGCAGCAGTTTTTTATTTTCAAAACAGCTTGGAAAATCCTGTTTTTAATTATATACTCCCTTTAAGATTTTCTATGAATCTTTCATTGGAATGATGTAATGGAGTTTATAATTCTAAAAATACACCTTCTGGAGAATCTCAGGAGGGACATACTGTATGAACCCTGACACTTTAAGATGCACATCTCAGTGTCACAGTCACAGTGTTTCCACCACCAACCTGTAATTATGTGGCTGCCATGTCATTGACTTTCTGCCTTGGTGGAACCGCGTGTGTAAGAGTCGTTAACAGAGGGATGGAAAGTGCCTCTCCTCGCAGAATACTAATATGCTAATTTAGATTTGGCAAAACTCAATGTTTTTCTTCAGCAGTCTCAATGCACCCCACCCCCCTAACACCACACACAAAATAATTTACTCACACTGACTGAAGCATGGCAAGGGCAAGTGCAAACGAGAGAAGGAGACAATGATTGAAAGAGCCCTGTAAGAGCGACTGGCACCTAAAAGAGGGGGGTCAGGGGGAAGTAATGCGCTGGTTTCAGCAGAGCCATTTTCCATTGATTGGCTGATTGAGCAGAATACCAAGAACAGAGTTTAAGAGCTACACGTCTCGCCACTTAATGCTGAAGTGCTTTATGTGCGCACATACACACACCTCCACATACACATGTATGTATATACTGTACATGAACACACATTTGAATACAAATGTAGTAGTCAATGCACCTGCTCTGATACAGCCATGGTCCTCAAAGGCAACACAAGTTTGAGGTGGGTTTGCAGTCCTTTTCCCCTCCTCTTCTCTCCCTCATTTTCTTTCAACTTTTGACTACTTCTGTCAAGATACCAGAAAGTGCCAAAAAGCCAAAGATTGAGTAAAAAAATAAAAAAATAAAAAACAGTTACAGCAAAACAGGGCTGAACAGAAGTGATTCAGCCTGATCTCCCCAAAATTCTGTGATTGTGGCATCATTTTTGCTAAATTATATTGCATGGTTCATTACAAATATTGTGACAGTTCTGAGGTGAATGTCCACTGTTTGGTGCTAAATGAGAGTTAAATGTTCTTCCCAAACAGATGAGGATTTTAATGTTACTGCTCTATTGAGTTTTAAATCTACAAATCCTACCTAACACCCTACCCTACACCTTAAACCTAAACCGAACCGATAGTGTCATACAAAGCAAATGTGAAATGAAAAGCACAACTGCTAAAGCAACCACATAATTTTTTGAGCTTCTATGACACTTTTGGCTCACATGTTGATTCTTGCATGCTCTTCAGGACTCTTCCTCCCGCCCTTTGCATTGTGAATGAAACGCTCTATCAGTCGAGCTACTGTGCAATTTCATTGCACCCGCAAAAGCTTGTAAATTTAGTTGATTATGTAACACAGATGTTAAAATGTTTTGCCTTGCATGATAGTAAAAGTATTTTGATGTTGTTAGATAGCATTGTGTGAGAAAAAGAGGAAAAAGTAAGTGTTTATGGACTGATAATATGGCATTTTACTTGTGATTTGTGTGAAAGGGAGGAAAAAGTAGTTGTTGTAGGACCTCTAGTGTTCATTTCACCAGGAAACTGCCATGATATGTACAGTACAACGATCCAGGTAAAAATCATTTTTAATAAATTATGGTGTAGTAATGTGATTCTATGAAACCAGTTTGAAAGCATTTCACACCAAAAAAACAAAACAAAAAAAAAAAACTACATTGTGAACATTTTTTTAAATAAAAGCACAATTTTATTGTTATTTTCATTAATGAAAACATGTTGATATTCTGATGAAAACAAACAAAATCATGTTTTCTTTTAAACTAAAATTAATACTGCATAAATTAATAAAACAGCAATAATCTAAGATAGGCAGTGCATTACATTTATTTTACCATGGTTCGGGGGTTTTCTTAGGCATTACAAAAAGTGGAGCACTTAAAATACAATAAAAAAGGCAGCAGCAGTATTATTAAAGACACCAGTGTTCAATAAATAGTTGATTTCATTAATACTAAACTAAAGATATGTAGTTCACTGGCCTTACTATGATGTGATAAAATAATCTGTGATTTTCCTTGTCAATTATATAAATACTTTGCATGTTTATACAGACAGCACCATTTCCTGAAAATGGGCCATATACACACTCAAACACACTCTGAGAAATAGCCGTGTCATAAGATCTAGCAGCATGAACTTTACTGATCTTGAGTAAAGGCTGGGTCTCATCCACCCCACAAACTTAGATCACAGCTCGCCTCACTAAGCAGCACTACAGCACTCTAATCCAATCCACAGCAATTAAAACCTAAGAGCTGGATTATACATATTCCCCTGTTCAGCCTGACCTACAGGACTTGAGATAAACCACCTTGCATAACATAACACAATCGCCGACGTGCTGACAGAGTTACTCTCTCCATCGCAGGACTCACCAGAGAGTCGGCTAATTAACGTCATAATAGAAGTGCCTAGTCAGGCACTTTAAGAGCCCTTCCAAGACAAGAAACATGAACAAACAGTGTGTATGTGTGTGTCTGTGGGCACCTGATATTCACACAGAGGGAGGTATTGATCTACAATGTCAGATTCAATGAGAGCTCAGTGTAAGAGCAGCAGGATTATACATCAGAGGTGCACTGTGACCCTCCTCTCATCAGTGACTTCATTCGAACCCTCGTCCCCAGGAGAGAACAAACAGGATATGTGGGTATTAGTGCATCAGTCTAGGAATAGTTTGTCAGGTCCAGACAGACCTGTTCAAGCAGTAGCGGATCCTGGCATAGGGCGGCAATGCTCTCTGGGGTGGCACGACGGGGTACCTGATCGGCCGCCCCCCTTCCAGTTGGTGGCCACTTTGGTGAATAAAACTACCAATTTCTTTCCATAAGAACAAAATCTGGACATTATTCCACACCTTTGGCTGCCAGTGGGTGTATATATATATATATATATATATATATATATATATATATATATATATATATATATATATATATATATATATATACACTGGTGGCCTAAGGTTTTATTATATCTATAATTATTCAACTGATCACAATGTATTTTCAGGACATTAATAACATCAAACATTACTATTACAATTTGAAAAAAAATATTCAGAACTTCTTAAACTACTTCAAAGAGTTCTCATCAAAAAATCCTCCATGTGCATCAATGACAGCTTTGCAGATCCTTGCCATTCTAGCTGTCAGTTTGTCCAAGTGACATTTCACCTCATGCTTCCTGTAGCACTTGCCATTGATGTGTCTGTCTTGTCGGGCACTTCTCACACACCTTACAGTCTAGCTGATCACAAAATCTCAATGGAGTTATGATCCATAACACTCTTTCCAATTATCTGTTGTCCAATGTCTGTGTTTCTTTGCCCACTCTAACCTTTTCTTTTTGTGTTTCTGTTTCAAAAGTGATTTTTCTTTGTAATTCTTCCCATAAGGCCTGCACCTCTGAGTCTTCTCTTTACTGTTGTACATGAAACTGGTGTTGATTGGGTAGAATTCAATGAAGCTGTCGGCTGAGGACATGTAAGGCGTATATTTTTCAAACTAGTGACACTGATGTACTTATCCTCTTGTTAAGTTGTACATCTGGCCTTCTACATCTCTGTCTGTCCTTGTTAGAGTCAGTTGTCCTTTGTCTTTGAATACTGTAGTGCACACTTTTGAATGAAATCTTCAGTTTTTTGGCAATTTCAAGCATTATACAGACTTCCTTCCTCAAAACAATGATTGACTGATGAGTTTATAGAGAAAGCTGTTTTTTTTTTTGTTTTTTTTTGCCATTTTTGACCTAATATTGACCTTAAGACATGCCAGTCTATTACATACTGTGGCAACTCAAAAACAAACACAAAGACAATGTTAATCAGAATCAGCTTTATTGCCAAGTATGCTTACACATAAAATGACTTTGTCTTGGTGAAAGGAGCTTCCAGTGCACAACAATACAAAACAGCAACAAGACATAGATAATAATAAAATATAATTGTGGCAAGGTGGAGGGTGGGGCCGGGTCATGACTCAACACTCCCGGTCCCAAATTAGGCTAATCACGCCTCTGTGAGGGTTAAAGGCCGACCGCTTAAGACGGGCGTGAGAGAGAGATCGTTCATGGACATGTCCGTTGTCTTATGTGTTTGTATTTTGAGTTTTACATTAAACCTTTAGTTGTATGTCAAGCCGGTTTCTCGCCTCTTCCTTGCCCGTGACCTTGATCTGTTTTACAATAATACATAATTAAATAATAATAAAAAAATAATAAAAAATAAACAAATAATATATATATTTTTTTTATTGAACACTATCATTAAAAAGTTTGGGGTCACTTGCCTGAAATGTTTCTCATGATCTTAAAAACCTTTTGATCTGAAGGCGTATGCTTAAAAGTTTGAAATTTGTTTTGTACAC
Source organism: Moxostoma hubbsi (assembly GCA_032164185.1). Lineage (NCBI taxonomy): Eukaryota > Metazoa > Chordata > Actinopteri > Cypriniformes > Catostomidae > Moxostoma > Moxostoma hubbsi. The sequence goes on along the minus strand of JAVLUX010000215.1, from coordinate 14,716,370 downwards.
AAAAAATAGAATTGTGCCTACATATAAATGTATTTAATTACAAAACTACAATTTTATTTAAAAAAACATTTTTTTTAAATGGGTGACTTGGACTAAATAAAAAAGAAAGAAGCCACTAAGTGGCTAGCATATAGATGAGAACTCCTTCAATACAGTTTAAAAAGCATCCCAGGGTGTTACCTCAAGAAGTTGGTTGAGAAAATGCCAAGAGTACTTGTCTGCAAATTCTAGGCAAAGGGTGACTACGTTGAAGATGCTAAAATACAACACAAATGAGATTTTTCTTAGGTTTTTTTAGTCATAACATAATTCCCATATTTACATTTCTATTATTCCATAGTTGTGATGACTTGGCTTGTTGTGATGAAAAGAAAGAAAGAACGAGTAAATTACCCTAAACTTTTGAATGGTAGTGTACATACAGTACTTACACAGGGTTGGGAGGGTTACTTTTGAAATGTATTCCACTACAGATTACAGAATACATGCTGTAAAATGTCATTTGTAACGTATTCCGTTAGATTACTCAAAGTCAGTATTTTAAATACTTTGGATTACTTCTTCAGAACTGGTAGATTTATTCACTTGTTTTGACTATAAAAAATCTGCCAGTCCAGTAAGACAAAATATACATGTTACATTCTCTTAAAAACCTAAATATCTTATGTAGTATTGTTTCTAAAACAAGATAAATCAAATTGATCTTGTTTTAAGGATTTTTAGATATTTTTACAGGAAAACAAAAAAAAAAAATATTATCAAGAATATGATTTTTGGACTAATATCAAAGGTCTTACTAGAAATTAAGATCCAACGTGAATTTTCTTGATAAAAAATTTAATGATCGTGTCTGGTAACGTGCATGTGAAATGGCTAGAAATAGCATTTTAGCTTAGCATAAAGCTGTCAATTTACACAAGGTTTATTTCTATTTCTTCAGCTTCAAACTTCTCTGTCTGCTCATATGAATGTAACACATCATAAGAAAGTGTTTCACCGCTGTTCAAATGCACTTTGGATCGCATAATTTATTTATTTTTATGCATTTGGCAGACGCTTTTGTCCAAAGCGGCTTACAGTGCACTTATCACAAGGACAATCCCCCCGGAGCAACCTGGAGTTAAGTGCCTTGCTCAAGGACACGATGGTGGTGGTTGTGGGGATCGAACCAACGACCTTCTGATTAATAGTTATGTGCTTTAGCCCACTACACCACCACCACTCCATTTATATGTTTAAATGTTTTCCATCTGAAAGGTCTAAATATTAAATGAAACAAATGACAATCAAATTCAAAAGAATCTCTTCAGTAATCAAAATACTTTTTGAATGTAACTGTTTTCTAATTACCAATTATTTAAATTGTAACTGTAGTGGAATACAGTTACGTCTATTTTGTATTTTAAATACATAATCCCATTACATGTATTACGTTACACACATACACATGCATAGTGCAAACATAATAAAATAATCTGTTATATACAGTGCAAGGGAATGTAATGGCAGAAGAGGTTGGATGTGTTGGATACATATAAAAAGACTAAACTGTTTATTGCAAAGAATTGTTGCTCGATGGGACAATTTTAATTGTTCATGAGATGGCTAGCCTGAGGGAAAAACTGTTCCTGTGACTGACGGTTCTGGTGCTCAGAGCTCTGAAGCGTCGGCCAGAAGGCAACAGTTAAAAAATATAGTGGGCAGGGTGAGTGGGGTCCAGAGTGATTTTTCCAGTCTTTTTCCTCACTTTAGAAGTGTATAGTTCTTGAAGGGAGGGCGGGGGCCTACCAATTATCCTCTCAGCAGTCAAAACTGTCCTTTGTAGTCTTCTGATATCTGATTTTGTAGCTGAACCAAACCAGACAGTTATTGAAGTGCAGAGGACAGACTCATTGACTTCTGAGTAGAACTATATCAGCAGCACCTGTGGCAGGCTGAACTACCTCAACTGGCGAAAGAAGTACAACCTCTGCTGGGCCTTAATCACAATGGAGTCTGGAGAGCTGGTGTAGTTTAGTATGGAGCATAGCTGAGATGATGGTGTTGAAAACTAAATTGATGTCCACAAAAAGGATCCTTGCATATGTCCCTGGTATGTCCAGATGTTGCAGGATATGATGCAATCCCATGTTTACTGCATCCTCCACAGACCTGTTTGCTTGATAAGCAAATTGAAGGGGATCTAGAAAGGGTTCAGTGATGTCCTTCAGGTGAGCTTATACCAGACTCTCAAATGATTTCATGACCACAGATGTCAGGGCGACAGGTCTGTAGTCATTAAATTCTGTGATTTTTTTATTTATTTTTTTGGACAGGAATGATGATTGAGCATTTGAAACAGCATGGGACATCACACTGCTCCAGTGATCTATTGAAGATCTGTGTTAAGATTTGGGCCAGCTGGTTACACAGGATCTAAGACACATGGGTGAAATGGCATCTGGGCCTGAAGCTTTCCTAGCCTATTGTTTCCAAAAGACATGGCACACCTCTTCTTCTAAGATCTTAAGCGCAGGTTGAGTATCAGGAGGGGGGAGGTGGGGGGTTGCAGGAGGTGTTGGTGTTTGTGTGAAGTGAATGCAAGAGCAGGTGTGGTGTGTGAGATTGGGCCTTTCAAATCTACAATAGGACACATTCAGGTCGTCAGCCAGTTGTTGGTCCACCACACGTTTGGGGGTAGGAATCCTGAAAATCGTAAATTGTTTCATGCCACTCCACACTGAAACAGGGTTGTTAGCTGAAAACTTGTTTTTCAGCTTCACAGAGTATCTTCTTTTATCAACTCTGATATCCTTATTCAGTGTGTTCCTGGCCTGATTGTACAAGACTTTATCCCCACTCCTGTAAGCATCCTCTTTGGCCTGATGAAGCTTCCTGAGCCCTGCAATAAACCATGATTTGTCGTTGTTGAACGTTAAATAAGTCCTAGTAGGAATGCATATATCCTCACAGCAACAGATATATGATTTACATTTACATTTTACATTTATTAATTTGGCAGACGCTTTTATCCAAAGCGACTTACAAAAGAAGAAAACATAAGCGAATCATCTTAAGGTGACATTTGTACGATAAGCGCCATACTACAAAGTTTCACTAGCATCAGAATAGTATTCAAAACTGATTTAAGTGCAACAAGATTTATTTTTTATTTTTTGTGACTTGTTAAGTGCTCTTTAAAAAGATGAGTTTTTAGCCATTTTTTGAAGACAGAGACTTCATTCCACCAACGTGGTATGATGAAAACAGTATCTTGTCCAGGTCGGTGGCTGCAGCCTAAAAAACACTCTGTGTAATCAATGCAGGCTTGTAGTTCCAGTTCTGCTTCATTTGTCCAACTCTTTACAGTCCTTACTACAGGCTTGGCTGATTTCAATTTATGTCTGTAGGTTGAAAGATGATGAACCAGACAGTGATCAGAGAGTCCCAAAGCTGCTCTAGGGAAAGAGCAATATGCATCCTTTATTGTTTTGTAGCAGTGATAAAGAATGTCCCTGTATCTGGTTGGGCGTGTAATGTGCTGTTTGTATTTAGGCAATTTATGTGTGAGATTTGCTTGTTAAAATCCCCAAGAATAATAATATCTGAGTCTGGAAATTGTTGATCTGTGTCTGTGATCTGATCAGCCAGCTGTTGCAGCGTGGTGCTCACGCACGCGTTTGGCGCATACAAGGCAGCGGAGTTTGAAAAGTAATTGTTTGTATGGGTGAGGATATGTAGTTTGTCCGTTTTGTTAAGAAGAGTGCGGAGATGTATGCATGAATGTAGTGCTGTTCGAAAGCCGCGCTGACTGAGCTTGACCAGCGCACCTGTGTGTCTCCCTCGCCTGCGTTTCTTGAACAGCACAGCTGCACCTCTGACTAAAATGACCAGCGAATATTCAAAAACCAGGAAAAGATTGTCTTGTATATGCTGCCGAATGTTCAGCAGTTCGTCCCTGGTAAAATTGACTGGAAAAAAGATTACTAAACACATGACAAACAAACAAAAACAACAAAAGAATAGGAGCACTCAACACCGAGGCGGCCATCCGCGGCAGCATCATAATGTTAGTTAAGCTTCATTTAAGCACAATGGCAAATTATTTTCTAGTACCAAATTAGCGATTTAGCATGATTACTCAAGGATAAGGTGTTGAAGTGATGGCTGCTGGAAATGGGGCCTGTCTAGATTTGATAAAATTGACTTTTCAAATAGTGATGATGCTGTTTTTTACATCAGTAGTGTCCTGATTATACTTCGTAATCAGTTGAATACCAATTTGGTGAATTAAAATACCAATTTCCTTCCCAAACAGCAAAATCGGTACATTATTCGATACTTTTGGCCACCAGTGTGTGTGTGTGTGTGTGTGTGTGTATATATATATATATATATATATATATATATATATATATATATATATATAGTTACTTAATTTCTATATTCAATGTCTAGTTATTTTTATTTATAGGGATACTTTACCCAAAACTGAAAATTCTCTCATTTACTCACCTTCATGCCATTCTAGAAACATAGCTTTCTTTCTTTTGCAGAATACAAATGAATATGTTTATAAGAATATTTCAGCTCTCTAGGTGAAAGTGAATGTTGGCCAGAACTTTGAAGCTCCAAAAAGTAATCCATAAGACTCCAGTGGTTAAATCCATGTCTTCATTATAGATGTGGGTGAGAAACAGATCTAAATTTAAGTCCCTTTTTACTCTTTTTACTTTTTCAGACGTGAAAGTGAAACTAAACAGGCATAAAATGTGACTTTCAGGTGTGAAAGTGGAGATTTAGAGTATATAAAGGACTAAAATATTTATCTGATCTCATGTTGTTGTTGTTGATATTAAGGGGGGTGCTACATCTGATCTCGCCTAGGGCACCAAGTAAGCCATTGTAAAGGGGAAAATCCCATGTGACTTTCTTCCATGAAGATGTTAGCAGAACTGTCATTCAGTAATATACGGCATATCATCTCCTTTTGTAATTCATTGAAAAAAGAAAGTCATACGGATTTTGAACACCATGAAGGTGAGTAAAGGATGATAGAAACATTTTAGTGAACTTTGTGACACAAGAGAATGGTACTCGCAAACAGGCAGAATGCATAAACACACACACACACACACACACACACACACACACACACACACACACAATTTACTAGTTACCTCTGGAATATCCTGTATCACATGGAACATAAAGCCTCAGAGGTAGTAGACTGGAACAGAAAGTGTGACATTTCCCACTCTAAGTTCACACGCTAGAGTTGATATTTCTAATGCAGTGTTCCAAATTTTTTAACAAAATCTGGCTAAAAAGAATGTTTATTTATTTATTTATTTGTTGTGGTGGTTCAAAAAAGTTTGCCAGTGAGAACTTTCAGGAAAACTTCATATTGGCTGTTGAACACCTTACTGTTATTGGTCCATGTCATAGATAGATGTGACCAAGTGCTCAACCTACTTTGATGTAGGTTGAGTGATCTTTTTCACTCAATTGACATCAGTCAACATGAATATACTGGAGTGAAAATTTACTGAGCTGGTGCAAACTTACCAACATCTAGGTTTGCCAACTTTCTACAAGCCAAACACAGGGCATTCAAGCTTTAAATAAGGGACATTTTTTTCAGCGGGGCTCCAGCGTGAGACGCAGTACAATGTTAAAGAGGTCCACCTAGAGCTTGTTTATATAGGAAAACATTTCAAAAACAGCACAGACGGATGAATTTCCATTAAATTCTACCCAAATCATTGTCAAAGGACAAAGAGGATTTACTTTAGCCATCAGTGGATGAAATATTGTGTATATACACTACCGTTCAAAAGTTTGGGGTCACCCAAACAATTTTGTGTTTTCCTGAAAAGTCACACTTATTCACCACCATACGTTGTGAAATGAATAGAAAATAGAGTCAAGACATTGACAAGGTTAGAAATAATGATTTGTATTTGAAATAAGATTTTTTTTACATCAAACTTTGCTTTCGTCAAAGAATCCTCCATTTGCAGCAATTACAGCATTGCAGACCTTTGGCATTCTAGCTGTTAATTTGTTGAGGTAATCTGGAGAAATTGCACCCCACGCTTCCAGAAGCAGCTCCCACAAGTTGGATTGGTTGGATGGGCACTTCTTGCGTACCATACGGTCAAGCTGCTCCCACAACAGCTCAATGGGGTTCAGATCTCGTGACTGCGCTGGCCACTCCATTACCGATAGAATACCAGCTGCCTGCTTCTGCTCTAAATAGTTCTTGCACAATTTGGAGGTGTGTTTAGGGTCATTGTCCTGTTGTAGGATGAAATTGGCTCCAATCAAGCGCTGTCCACTGGGTATGGCATGGCGTTGCAAAATGGAGTGATAGCCTTCCTTATTCAGAATCCCTTTTACCCTGTACAAATCTCCCACCTTACCAGCACCAAAGCAACCCCAGACCATTATATTACCTCCACCATGCTTAACAGATGGCGTCAGGCATTCTTCCAGCATCTTTTCATTTGTTCTGCGTCTCACAAACGTTCTTCTTTGTGATCCAAACACCTCAAACTTGGATTCATCTGTCCACAACACTTTTTTCCAGTCTTCCTCTGTCCAATGTCTGTGTTCTTTTGCCCATCTTAATCTTTTTCTTTTATTGGCCAGTCTCAGATATGGCTTTTTCTTTGCCACTCTGCCCTGAAGCCCAGAATCCCGCAGCCGCCTCTTCACTGTACATGTTGACACTGGTGTTTTGCGGGTACTATTTAATGAAGATGCCAGTTGGGGACCTGTGAGGCGTCTGTTTCTCAAACTAGAGACTAATGTACTTATCTTCTTGCTCAGTTGTGCAACGCGGCCTCCCACTTCTTTTTCTACTCTGGTTAGAGCCTGTTTGTGCTGTCCTCTGAAGGGAGTAGTACACACCGTTGTAGGAAATCTTCAATTTCTTAGCAATGTCTCGCATGGAATAGCCTTCATTTCTAAGGACAAGAACAGACTGTCGAGTTTCAGATGAAAGTTCTCTTTTTCTGGCCATTTTGAGCGTTTAATTGACCCCACAAATGTGATGCTCCAGAAACTCAATCTGCTCAAAGGAAGGTCAGTTTTGTAGCTTCTGTAATGACCTAAACTGTTTTCAGATGTGTGAACATGATTGCACAAGGGTTTTCTAATCATCAATTAGCCTTCTGAGCCAATGAGCAAACACATTGTACCATTAGAACACTGGAGTGATAGTTGCTGGAAATGGGCCTCTATACACCTATGTACATATTGCACCAAAAACCAGACATTTGCAGCTAGAATAGTCATTTACCACATTAGCAATGTATAGAGTGTATTTCTTCAAAGTTAAGACTAGTTTAAAGTTGTCTTCATTGAAAAGTACAGTGCTTTTCCTTCAAAAATAAGGACATTTCAATGTGACCCCAAACTTTTGAACGGTAGTGTACATCTTTCATATAGCTTACACATTGTATTTTCAGTTACAAGTATGTCTTTTTATGGACTGCAAACCTGCAAACTTATCAACATAACTTTCATTCTTGAAGAAGTAGATCTTTTGTGTGTATGCGTCCTGTGCAAGGACCTCTAAAATACCTGTTCTATGTTGTGATACCTGTGCCTTGTGTCCTGCTTCAGTAAATGTTATATCACCCCTTGCGGGTTCCCTATTATATGGGACGGTTGGCAACCCTACCTACATCTATACAATTTTTCACATAGAGACATTTTACAAGACCATGTCATGCACTTTATTTTATATTAAGCCAGTAAAATGTAAAAAAATATACAATAATAGATTAACAGAAACAGTAACAGTAACCGGTGCATATTATGGCCATATACACTAACTGACCGCTTTATTAGGTACACCTGTACACCTAATTATTCATGGAATTATCTAATCAGCCAATTGTGTGGCAACAGTGCAATGGATAAAATCATTCAGATATGGTTCAGAAGCTTCAATTAATGTTCAAATCAACCATTAGAATGGGGGAAAATTTTGATCTGCAGTGAGCCTACCATCTGTGTACCTCAGCAGAAATCAGGATTCATCAGACCAGGCTATGTTTTTCCAGTCTTTAACTGCCCAATTTTGGTGAGCCTGTGCCCAATGCAGATTCAGCTTTCTGTTCTTGGCTGATAGAAGTGGAATCCGACGTGGTCTTTTGCTGTTTTAGCTCATTTGCCACAAAGTTTGACGTGTTGTGCATTCTGAGACGCTACTCTGCTCACTACAATTGTACAGAGGGGGTTATCTGAGTTACCTTAGTCTTTCTTTCAGCTCGAACCATTCTGGCCATTCTCCATTGACCTCTCTCATCAACAAGGCATTTACATCTGCAGTACTTCCACTCACTGGATGTTTTTTACAGAAATACTCAAACCAGCCCATCTGGCACCAAAAATAATGCCATGGTCGAAATCACTGAGATCACATTTTTTCCCCATTCTGATGGTCAAATTTCGAACAACGAACTTCGCCATGAGTGTATAAGAGCCTTAGGCTGGTTTATGATGGTTTTCAGCAGGGCAGCAAACTAGGTTTTGGAACACAGCTTTAGAGAGTATTTTTTTTCTTTATAGCTCAAGTGTGGTAACTCACTTAAGCAATTGAACTTAAACATGATGCTTTTAAGAGAATAAATGCGGTGAGCACACAAAGTTGAACGCATATGCTGTAATTGTGTAGAAGTTAATTTAGATGCAGCGTGCTGAGAGGCTGCCACCATCGCTGCATTAACCAAGCATCATGTGTCGAGATGGTGGGAGAAAGAGAGAGAGAAGGCGACTGAGAGGGAAAATTTTCAACGGTATGAAACAGAAAGTTTGATCAATGACTCCCGCAGTCACCTCGTTAATGAAGAGAGAAGCTTTTATTAGATATGAGTGAAATATTTATAAGATGAATATTTTAAAGGCCCACTCTTAGCCAAGGAGTGAGAAAGATAGAGACAGTCAGACAGAAAGAGGAAAATATCTCACAAGGGTACCGGATTAAAGAAACCAAACACTTTTACATATTCTCTCAGCCTCTATGCCTTATGTGAATTTGGCTAAAATCTTTTGCGCCTTCAAAACCTTCTCCACTCCATTGTTCCTCTCTTGTACTCTCACAATCTTTTCCCTCTACTTTACTCTTCTCTGCAAAATACCAGCAAAACCTCATCTGCAGTGATCACTCTGAATGAATTAAAATAAAGCTAGTCTCTGGCTAGAATACATTATGTTAAATCAGAACTGGAGTGAGACGGAGTGCTTAAGCTTGGAGGGAAAGGGCACCACATGGCACTTGATGAAGTAGAACAGAGTAGCACCCATATCACTATTGTACTGTAACAATATCTCCGAAGCAGAGAGATGGATACCCAATTGCTGGTCCTTTTGCATAAAAGAATAGATTGAGTTTAACTCTGTGTTAACGATTTTATAAAACCCATTAAATTATGAACATGAAACAGTATTCACAACCAGTTTCACTTCCATAATGTGATGTATTTTCAGAATATTCAATGGGAGAAAATGTATGAATTGACTTGATTTTATACATTGGGAATTGTGAAAAGTGGTCACTATATGATGGGTGGTTGGAGGGCTGTGGTTAAAACCTAAGAGGAAGACCAAGAACCAGCTTTTGTTCAGAAAAGTTCCACACTGGTTCCAAAAAACAAAACAGGAGCTGTATGATTTTTGTGACTTTCAGTTCTATTAACGGTTCCCGAAAATGCAATTAAAAAACTTGATCTTCACATAACCTTGTATATATGCAAATAAGAACATAAACCCATGGGTTTACAAATTGTACAATGAAAATTTTGAAACCTGACTAGGGCTGGTCTATTTGGCCAAAAATACTGTCACAATAAATTTTTTCATATTGTCTGATATTGACATTTATCACAGTAGAAATATTATACCATTAATGGGAAAGAAAATGCATTCCACAGGTCTGTTAAACCTCAAGAATGAAAGCATAACTTGTTTGTTTACAAGTAAACTCCAGAAGGTAAACTACATTTTAATATGAAGTTTAAAAAGTATTCTCAGTTTAGTATTTAATGCTACATAAAATGTATGGCTAGGTATCTGCTAGCCAGCTAATACTTCCTAACCAGCTGATTTCATGACTGTGATTCAGTTAGCTAGCTGTGTGTATAACTTTGCCAAACTGCTGTTTTTAGTGACATGCACCTGATTGTTTAAATGGAGAACATAGGTAAAATATAGAAAATTACTCAATAGTTTATTATCGATATGAAGTTGTTGTTTTTTTCCGATAAATATCGGGTTTGTTTTATCGCCCAGGTAATTTATGAACACAGAATGGTGTAAAAATTCTCAGTATAAATTAAGTTCTACCTTATCTCTTCCCCTGTCTCTCTCCCCTCACATATTCAAGCGTGCTCTCGATCTGGACTTTCTAACATTTCTGAAACTGCAGTCACTGACCTGGTGTCATCCCTTAAGCTGTTGATCAAACCTTACAAACCCGGCGCACACAAATAGACACAAAAACACTTATGCACACTTTTAGCCAAACAAACTCATAGAGACAAACAGCAACAGTAAACAAATCACTCATACACACATTCAGATGCACAAACTCACTGAGAAATTGTGTGACAACATTTTTAGATACTGTGACACACTGTCTCATGTCACAAACTCCTGAGAGCACTGCTGACATTTTGCCGGTCCCTGTGTCCTTGTGTGTATTTTAATATGTGTGTGTGTGTGTGTGTGTGTAGACTGAGCACTGTTACTAAACCTTTGGCAGTCTTGTGTCAGTCTTGGACATTATTTGTGTTTGACTGTCTGCTCTCTCCTCTGTTGAGGTCTCATCCAAGCAGATGCACCAATCCATGTTGGTCCTTATGAGGACTCTCCATAGACATAATGCTTTTTATACTGTATGAACTATAGATTCTATCCCCTAACCCTAACCCTACCCCTAAACCTAACCCTCACAAAAAAACTTTCTGCATTTTTACATTTTTAATAAAACATAGTTTAGTTTGAATTATGGGGACACTAGAAATATCCTCATAAACCACATGTATAGAATAATACCCTTGTGATAACCAGTTTGTAACCTAAAAATATTTATTCGCAAATCACCCAAACCTGCACACATACACACACACACACACACACACACACACACACACACACACACACACACACACACACACACACACACACACAAAATACAAAACAGAAAAATAAATTACAAATTATATAATATATTAGATTAGATTTTACAGAAAGGTATTTATTATTCTACTTTAAATAACTATAAAAATATATTGGGAGTTTTTGGAAGTGAAACATGCAAATTAGTTACCTTCAGTGTTGGAGAGTAGCTAACAAAGTAGTTACACAAACTTAACTACATTTTTCAGTAGAGTGGTGGTCAGCTCAGCTACTTTCACAGTAGTGGAGCTTTCTCAGTAATGAGCCACTTTTTCCAAAGAGTAGCAGTGTAGTGTCACAAACACTATATCTGACACACTGTATTGTTAATGCAGCAATAGAACAGAGGGAGTAATCAAAAGCACTCACCTAAACCACCCTCGCTCTCTCTCTCTCTCTCTCTCAATTAGCGCTGGGGAAACCAAATCATTTTAGTTCTTATGGACAGTTAATAAACCAGTAAAAGCAAACAATTCCCTTATATTTAGTGTTGGGAACTGATTCAGTTTACAGAGTTGGTTCTTTCAGACAGTTCATGTAAATGAACAAGTTCACATAAATTCACTGATACACTTGAGCCCTGCTAAGCCTGAAAGGGACTTACAGTTTTTTTTTTCAATCGCTCGGACCCATTTCTCAATACATAGGTCATTTTTAAAAACTCTAAACACAGTTCTTCCAACCAAACTTCAGCTTGGCACAGCAGTTAATTTCACATCCAAAATGCTCTAAAACTACCAAAACACTTCATACATTTCTCAAATCAACTCATTCTTCCATAATATTAACAAAGGTTGTCACCCAACAAGCACACTTTGTCACTCATAAAACAATGACCTAAAACCAGGGACGTCACTAGGATTGGAAGACAGGGGGGGCTTAGCCCCCAGGGTATTTGTAACTTGCGTTTGCAAAATCTTTGCACTCACATCTAGAGCTACACTTATGTCAACAACCAGTCAAGCAACCAAGATGTTAACAAGTAAAACGTGACAGACATATCCTCTTCTTCCATTTCTACTCAGTTAAAGAAAAGTTACTGTAATGTTAGCTTTTAGACACATCAAAGCTGCATGGGGGAATTTACTTAGGCCAGACTTTGCTCCTGATGAGTTATTCTATAAGCAATGACTTAAATGCTATCTGTCTGCTCATGTAAATGTATGATAAAGTAATAGCATACTATATCTAATTCCTCTCTATATAAGATAAGTAGTCCAGAGAATGTCTCACTAAGACAAGTTGTCCACAGAATGCTATTTAATTACTCTAATTACTGTAACTGCGCTGTGGATTGGTTCAATCAGAGTGTAATTTCGCTGTGTAGTTTGGCTTGCATACAGTTTAACCCAAGAACCAGAATTTTAAGGTCATAGTGAAATCTGACAACACAGGTTTGAGCGTTTCTCAATTAAAGATGATTTATTCTGCCAAATGATGTATACAATGTATGATATAAATCAACAACAAAAAGGCAGTATTCAAATAAAGGAAAATTAATAATGAAATCATTTTCAAAACCACAGTCAACAGTAACTTTTTGTTTATTGTCTACTTCATTGGTGGAAGCATCAAAAAATGCCTTCTGTTTTTAAGGGTGGCAAATCAGTCTATCACTCTGTTGTGACTTAGGTGCTTCAGTAGGTCATATTCAATCGACATGGCTGCAAGATTGTGAAGCGTTGTGACAACAACATTCTATGGGGATTGATATTGTTTTATATGCCTCTTATAGAGATAGGTTATATTATTGGCAAAGAATAAAGAGTTGTGATTAGCTTGCTAAGTTAACCATTTCTTGTATTTTGCTTGTTCACTCTAGCTAGACTACAGTTTTCCATAGCAAACCAAAATATCCCCTTTCCTTTACCTCAAGAAAACGTAGCTAAAGGTAAGCAGGTAATTAAAAACAACTTTTCACTCTGTATCACGACACTTACCAATCTTCCTTTCACCATTAGCGTGTGTATCGGTGTGTGTGGGCGGGAGGGTGCATAGCGAGGTCAACTTCAGACCAAACTAGAGTAACGACGAGACGAGATGAATCCTCCAGTTACTTGCAGCGCTCCGGTCTGCAGCGCTCTGAAAGCTGCCGCAGTTCACACCAATGCAACAAGACGGTGCGGTGCATCATCTTGATAGCACAACGACTCTTTGTACTTCTGTTCAACTTCCGACTTTTCAGCTATTTTTTGTAGCTGGATATATATAATTTGTTGTGTCCAATTCTAAATATAGAATGCTCTAGAATGAGGATACGGTTATTGATAAATCGAATTGTTATTGTTGTTTTATTTTATGTATTATCATTTAGGGGGGCTTAGGAACATTTTGGGGTAGCTTCAGCCCCCCTAAAATAGGCCTAACGACGTCCCTGCCTAAAACACTAACAACAGGTAGCGTCACACAATGTTTTTTTTTTTTGTTACATTTATTTACAAAACAAGAATGATGCTCTACTGTTTAGAATTCACTGCAGTACATGTTACATTTATGCATTTGGCAGACGCTTTTATCCAAAGAGACTTACAGAGCCTTTAATACAGGGACAATCCCCCCAGAGCAACCTGGAGTTAACCTTGCTCAAGGGCACAATGGTGGTGGCCATGGGGTTCGAACCAGCGACCTTCTGATTAGCAGCCCTGTGCTCTAGCCACTACGCCACCACCAAAATACCAGAATTTGTATATACATCATCTACCAATACAGATACAGTAGCAATGCTAGTTGGCCCTGTCTTCTGCATTTGGCCACAGGTTCTCATCCACATCATATCTTATGTCATCTTGGGCAATACAACTAGGAAATAATCTTTTAGCATGCCTGGTCCATCCCTGTCAATCTTTTGCAGATATGTCCCAGCATTGAGCATTCATTGCATCCAGGAGGGACATTTGATCATGTGGATGGTGGCCATAAACCTTCCACCTCCATAAGGAAAATAATTCTTCTATGGGGTTGAGGAATGGAGAATAAGGTGGGAGGAAAGTGACACCATCCTGGGATGGGCTGCAAACCACTCTGTGACTGCACGGGAGTGGTGATATGCCACGTTGTCCCATGCAATTACAAATGTTGGCTCACTGCAATCCTTTCCTCACCTGGCATAACCCTTCCATAGAGGTCATCCAGGAATGAAATGAGATGCTCAGTGTTGTATGGCCCAATTAGCGGTTTGTGTAATAGCAATCCATCAGAGGATATTACTCCAAACATTGTGATGTTGGCACCCCTCTGGCCCGGGACATCCACTGTGGCTCTTTTCCCAATCACATTCCTTCCTCGCCGCCATGTTTAGGCCAAGTTGAAACCAGCCTCCTTTACAAAGATGAATATGGAGGTATTTACTTGGCTTCAATCTCCATGACTCTCTAAAATAAATCCACAAGTCAACATAAGAGTTAGGCTATTATGGTAGTTTATATTATACAGTACCTAAAAACATGCCTTTGTGTTACTCTGCCCTGTTTGGTTCAGGTCATCTTACCTGGACATATTGGTTCCTGAGTTGCTTGTTCCTCTCAAAGGGGACAGTGTACAACTGCTTCATCCTGACTTGATGTTGTTTCAGGACTCTAGAAATAGTTGTTATGCTTACATTGTGAATGTTGTTTCCAAATGTAATGTTGTCTGCCAACACTCTGTCCCGAATCTCTGTGAGTTTTATGCTATTGTTTCTGATGACCATATCAACAATTGCAGTTTCCTGCACAGCAGTGAAAATCCTACCTCTCCCGCCTGTGAGAGGTAACCGTTGGGTCTTAAGCTGAAATACAAAAACAATTACACACAAGTGGGTTTGGAGGCTTTGCTCAGTTTACTTCTTTAATGTGTAGTTCAGTCAGATACCCTTGCAGAATGCATATCTTACCTCTTTCTTTTCCAGAAATTTCTCACAATAGATGTCACTGTTTAGCGATGCAGATTTGGCTGCACTCTCAGACCAGCCTCTCTCATTGATAGACCATGATTTATTGATCATGATCAATTATAGTAGACCTAATCTCATCGGAGTCTACAGCTCTTGATCTTCCTCTCAGTCTTCTTCCATCATGCATTCGTACTCATTTCCCTCTCCCAGCCACTCTTCGTCCACTGTCAGCCACTTCTCTATCTCTGGCTGGGTCCATGTTGACATTACAGTACAAAATTATTCCTAAAATGTCCCCTTTTGAATAGGTGATAGACTAAAATGTTTTACATTTGGAATATATTTCAATATGGTATTACTGTAGAAATGTAGCAAATTGCTGTCTTATTACATTTTGTGTTATGTTAGGTTTTGAACTTAAGTTGAACAGTTTTGAATGGAGTATGAAAACATGTGCAAATTGGCCTATAGGTACAGTTTTTGGTGGTGGTTGTGTCTGAGTGAGAAAAGAATTTATGTAATTTGAAAGATGTAGTCATTGAATGCATTTTGTGCCAAATCAATGAAAAACGATCCACAGTTTAGCCCACATAAACTGCTGTTGTGCACATTGTGTGAAGAGATTTGAAAAAGTGAAGTATTGAGAAATGAGTCCGAACGATTGTAAAAAAAAAAAACTAAAAATTAATTGTTGTTGTTAATAACTCTAAATTGTTTAATTTATATGAAATAGTGTGATTTCTAGTTGTATTAATTATAAACGTGTGTATTAAATGTAATGTTGTCAGTCACTCTATACGTGTAGCACTAATGAAATGTAACCACGATTTTACAATAGTAACATTTTTGCAGCCTAACAAAGTGTTTAGAGTTTTTTTTGGTGAACCTATTGATACTAATGTTAAAATGTAGTTATATTGGTGTAGTGGAGACTGAAGAGGTGAGAATATTGTGAATTTGTCACCTGTCCTATTTCTCTATGTGTGTGTTAGCCCTGTGATGGACTGGCCACCTGTCTAGGGTGTTTGCCTACCTTTGGCCCGAGACAGCTGGGATAGGCTCCAGCTCAACCCACGACCCTTCATAGGACAAGAGGCTTTAGAAGATGGATGGATGGACAGAGCTTTACATTCTTAAAAGTAAGTCACTTTCTAACACTAAACCTTGTTATTGTTGTTTCAAAGAGGATTTATATATTTTTGTGAGACTCTAAAATATCAAGGCATGAGAGAGTATTGTCCATTAGCTATAGCTTTTAAGATTGCTTATATTTATTGATACAGCAACGTTTGGTCAACAGGCAATATATAGATCTAAAGAAGTGTGGCTGTGTGTATAAATATAATGATTTTTGCAATCTATGGCAGAGTGTGACACTTAAGTTCTCTTTTATATGCATTTCATTGTTTTAAGCACCTGCATTCAACCATCCAGGTGTCTGAGTCATGTTTATTTGTTCTCTAAATATTTAAAAAGATGGGGTTTTGTTGTTGTTGTACTCTGTGCACATTGATTGTCAGAGGTTCTCGATTAAATGATCTAATGCTCTATTGTCTGTAGTCCCCACATGCTTCAAAACATCAACCATTGTGCCTGTACCGAAGCAATCAAAAATCACTTGCTTAAATGACTGGCGTCCTGTTGCCCTCACCCCCATCATCAGCAAATGCTTTGAGAGGTTGATCAGAGATTACATCTGCTCTGTTCTGCCCACCTCTTTGGACCCATTGCAGTTTGCCTACCGTAACAACCGCTCCACTGATGATGCCATTGCATCTACAATACACACTGCTCTATCCCACCTGGAAAAAAGGAACACGTATGTGAGAATGCTGTTTGTAGACTACAGCTCAGCATTTAACACCATAGTGCCCTCCAAGCTTGATGTGAAACTCCGGGCAGGGCTGTGTTCTCAGCCCCCTCCTGTATTCCCTGTACACACATGACTGTGTGGCGACACATAGCTCCAATGCCATCATTAAGTTTGCTGACGATACGACGGTTGTAGGTCTGATCACTGACAATGATGAAACAGCCTACAGAGAGGAGGTGCACACTCTGACATGCTGGTGTCAGGAGCACAACCTCTCCCTCAATGTCAGTAAAACCAAGGAGCTTGTGGTGGACTTCAGGAAGAAAGACAGAGAACACAGCCCCATCACCATTAATGGAGCACCTGTGGAGAGAGTCAGCAGCTTCAAGTTCCTCGGTGTCCACATTACTGAGGAACTCACATGGTCTGTCCACACTGAGGCCGTTGTGAAGAAGGCTCACCAGCACCTCTTCTTCCTGAGACAGCTGAGGAAGTTTGGAATGAACCAACACATCCTCACACGGTTCTACACCAGTACTGTAGAGAGCATCCTGACTGGCTGCATCACCGCCTGGTACGGCAATAGCACCGCCCACAACCGCAAAGACCTGCAAAGGGTGGTGCGAACTGCCAGAAACATCATCAGAGGTGAGCTTCCCTCCCTCCAGGATATATACACTCACCTAAAGGATTATTAGGAACACCTGTTCAATTTCTCATTAATGCAATTATCTAATCAACCAATCACATGGCAGTTGCATCAATGCATTTAGGGGTGTGGTCCTGGTCAAGACAATCTCCTGAACTCCAAACTGAATGTCAGAATGGGAAAGAAAGGTGATTTAAGCAATTTTGAGCGTGGCATGGTTGTTGGTGCCAGACGGGCCTGTCTGAGTATTTCACAATCTGCTCAGTTACTGGGATTTTCACGCACAACCATTTCTAGGGTTTACAAAGAATGGTGTGAAAAGGGAAAAACATCCAGTATGCGGCAGTCCTGTGGGCGAAAATGCCTTGTTGATGCTAGAGGTCAGAGGAGAATGGGCCGACTGATTCAAGCTGATAGAAGAGCAACTTTGACTGAAATAACCACTTGTTACAACTGAGGTATGCAGCAAAGCATTTGTGAAGCCACAACACGCACAACTTTGAGGCGGATGGGCTACAACAGCAGAAGACCCCACCGGGTACCACTCATCTCCACTACAAATAGGTAAAAGAGGCTACAATTTGCAAGAGCTCACCAAAATTGGAGAGTTGAAGACTGGAAAAATGTTGCCTGGTCTGATGAGTCTCAATTTCTGTTGAGACATTAAGGTGGTAGAGTCAGAATTTGGTGTAAACAGAATGAGAACATGGATCCATCATGCCTTGTTACCACTGTGCAGGCTGGTGGTGGTGGTGTAATGGTGTGGGGGATGTTTTCTTGGCACATTTTAGGCCCCTTAGTGCCAATTGGGCATCGTTTAAATGCCACGGCCTACCTGAGCATTGTTTCTGACCATGTCCATCCCTTTATGGCCACCATGTACCCATCCTCTGATGGCTACTTCCAGCAGGATAATGCACCATGTCACAAAGCTCGAATCATTTCAAATTGGTTTCTTGAAAATGACAATGAGTTCACTGTACTAAAATGGCCCCCACAGTCACCAGATCTCAACCCAATAGAGCATCTTTGGGATGTGGTGGAACGGGAGCTTCGTGCCCTGGATGTGCATCCCACAAATCTCCATCAACTGCAAGATGCTATCCTATCAATATGGGCCAACATTTCTAAAGAATGCTTTCAGCACCTTGTTGAAACAATGCCACGTAGAATTAAGGCAGTTCTGAAGGCAAAAGGGGGTCAAACACAGTATTAGTATGGTGTTCCTAATAATCCTTTAGGTGAGTGTATAACAGACGGTGTGTGAATAAAGCTCGGAGGATTATCAGAGACTCCAGCCACCCGAGTCATGGGCTGCTCTCACTGCTGCCATCAGGCAGGCGGTATAGCAGCATCAGGACCCGCACCACTCGACTACATGACAGCTTCTTCCCCCAAGCAATAAGACTTTTGAACACATGATCTCTCACGATCTACAATCAGCACTGCACTTTATTAATCTTCATTCTGTCAAATATATTCTCGCTCCCAATTCAATTAGTGTATATATATATATATTTATACCCTTATCTAGTGTATGTGTATTCTACATTGTGTGTATTGTGTACATTTGATATGTAAATTGTTGTGCAAGTATGTGTACATTTGTTATGTAAATTGTGTTGTGTAAATATGTTGT
The DNA here is from genome assembly GCA_032164185.1 of Moxostoma hubbsi. NCBI lineage: Eukaryota > Metazoa > Chordata > Actinopteri > Cypriniformes > Catostomidae > Moxostoma > Moxostoma hubbsi. Next base: position 14,697,229 of record JAVLUX010000215.1, on the reverse strand, counting down.
TATTGTAAAGTGGTTTATGTCTCGTCACTGTCATTACTGCAATGTTGCTCGGAACTGCACACAAGACTTTCACCTACTGTTGCACTCGTGTACACAGTAGTGTGACAATAAAGTGATTTGATTTGATTTGATGATTTGATTATTGTCAGTGTGTTGCTTGGAATTACTTAATAAAAACAAATGTTCAAGAGTTAGTTTAAATTGTGTTCCTTTACCCTTTCTATCAATGCCATGACTTTTAAAATAATAATTAGTAAAACTGTGAGTATTTGAAGAACATAATGTGTAAAAAAGCGTAATCTAACTGAGGTCTTGAAGTCTCTCCCAAATGCACACTTTTATCACTCATGCACCCTCATGAACTTGCTGACTAGCACCCTATTGGTCTGCACTCGCTTACGTCACCTTAAGGCCTTTGCACACCAAACGGGAATGTTCGATGCAATTTCTCACTGCGATCAATATTTTAAATCGAAACAATAGATTCCTAATGAGCAATTTTCACCTGGAGCGAACATTCGACAAAGCAAAACTTTTTTTTCCGGTAACTGTACGTTTTCACTGGTGCAATAATAAGGCAGGTACAGTAGCCAAAAACTGTACTCAAGTAAAAGTACAATTACTTCAAAAACATAATTACTCAAGTAGAAGTAAAAGTACTAACATAAATAATTACTTGAGTAAGAATAAAAAAGTATCCAATTAAAAGAGTACTAGTGAGTATCTCGTTAATTTCACAAATGACATAATAGACGTTTACTCCCCTATATTCCATTACATAATACACATTGAACATGTACTACAGAATTATGATTATTATAATGGAAATTCATCATCATGTCGTTCCAAACCCGTATGATTCCATGCAACACAATAAGGAGATATTAGACAGAATGTTTGACTGAGTCACTATTTACTTTCAGTGAATGTTTATATATATATATATATATATATATATATATATATATATATATATATATATATATATATATATATATATATATATATATATATATATATATATATATATATATATATATATATGTGTGTGTGTTGAAAGTGAATGGTGACAGAGACTGTCAGTCCCTAACATTTGTCTAACATATTTTGTGTTCCACAAAGCCACACACTGGTTTGGAACTACATGAGGGTAGAGAAATGATTACAGAATATTAAATTATGGCTGAGCTATCACTTTAAAGAGATAGTTTACCCAAAAATGAAAATTCTCTCATCATTTACTCACCCTCATGCCATCCCAGATGTGTTTGACTGCCTTTCTTCTGCAGAACACATATTCAGATTTTTAAAAGGTTATTTTAGCTCTGCAGGCCAAATTTTTGATGCTCCAAAAAGTACATAAAGGCAGTATAAAAGTAATCCATAAGACTCCAGTGGTTTAATCCATGTCTTCAGAAGTGATATGATAGGTGTGGGTGAGAAACAGCTCAATATTTGTCATTTTTTTGCTAGACAGCAGGGGGAGCGATATGCAGAAAAGAATGTGAATCACCAAAAACACAAGAAGAATGTGAAAGTGATTTGTTTCTCTGTTTCTCATCCACACCTATCACATTGCTTCTGAAGATACTGATTTAACCACTAGAGTCTTATGGATTATTTTTATGCTGACTTGTGTTTGTTTGTTTAGCTTTAAAATGTTGCCTTGCCACCCATTCAGCTGGAATGGACCTACAGAGCTGAGAATTTCTTCTAAAAAAATCATCATTTAAGTTCAGCAGAAGAAAGAAAGTCATACACATCTGGGGTTTCATGAGGGTGAGTAAATAATAAGAATTGTAATTTTTGGGTGAATTAACCCTTTAAGGGCTCTTGTCAGATCTGGATGAATTTGTCAATAAGAAGAGAGGTTTGGAAACATTTCTAGTAATTATTACAGTGAAAACGTGTAAATGTCCAAGGACATTTTCTATAATGCTGCAATATAATGCCTTCTTTTGCTATTTCATAGCAAGTCCTGTGTGGATTCTTATTTCAGTGTAGTTAAGAGTTTTCAGTGTCGAAAAATTTAGATCATTAGTTCTGTACAGCAGTAGCACCGCTCTCTAAATGCAGAGCACGCAGCCTACGTAGGGCACCAACCCTGATCGTGGAACACTCGCTGTGTCTGAAACCCCCCCTATCCACTATATAGTGCACTACTTCGTGTTTCCGCTATTTTGTAGGAGTGTCTGAGTGAGCCACTCGTTGCCTACTTTTGTTCACTCATTCTTACCCACAATGCACTCTCAAGTACTATACTCTCAAGTACATTCAAGTACACTCGATGACGGGAGTTTACTGCTTCCTTCACTCCTGCAATGTTTTAATTAATGCTGAATGTAGCATTGTTACTGTCTATCTTGCCCATGCCTTTAGTTCAACATTCCCGCCTCTTGCTGCTCCAAGCACATCTAAAGGGAATAACACTTTTTAAAATAAGACAATCCCAATTCACTCAACAGTGCTGTGGCATTACCTCAGTTGACTGAAAAGTTACGGTCAAAAGCATATTAGTTTGTTCTGACAGACACGTGTCCCTTCACTGATTTTAGATGAGCATATAGGTATGAAAAGGACGTATGCTTGCGTATGCGCTAGACTACACTACTGGTAGTATCCATGTTTTTTGGTGGAAACCATGGTTTTAGTAATATTAACAATAGTTTTACTACAGTAACATGGTGGTATCCATATAGTATCCATGGTTTTACAATAAAAATATTGTAGTAACATTGTGAAATTTGAGGTTATTTGGTTTTACCAAAAATGTTATGGTTAATCTACCCAGATAAACTACCCAGACAGAACACGTACATCTCTGAAATGTCTGTTTTATATATTTTCATCTGGAAAGCATAAACATCTTAAAAACATCTGCTGAATGTCTTATTGACATCCGAGACATAATTATTGACATACGTATTGGTGATAAGCAAACAATTATAAAAAATACATCTTTCAGTTGTAAACACACACATATCAAAAATACATCTGGGTGATGTACTATACATGTGCTATCAGGGTATGGTTACTGTAGTACAACCATGTGTTGGGCTTATGGGCAGAAGAATGAACAATTTCTACTCAGAATGACTTGCATCCAGGATTTACACTGATATTTTGTTCCAAGTTATAAAAACTAAGACACAGAGCCAAACTGGAATTCCTCAGGAAAATACATTTTAAGACTTTGCCTAGATGGTGCCCTATATTCTGAATCAACCTTGTGGAAATGAGATGAAATGGCAGAGGTGATAGTCAGTATAATCATCATGTGTTAAAAACTCATTACCAAGACAAAGGGCTAAATCAGACTCCCTCAAGAAACCTCTTTAATTGCAATGGAAATCACCTAATTCCAACTCTACAACTTCTTTGTTCTTGAACATAACCAATTTCTATGCTTAAAATGATACTAAAAGGAATCATGAGACATACTCTCTGATTGTTATTCTGCAAACAGCTGAATTGACACAATTGCTGCACCCACTAAAATCTGACTTTACACTTCACAATGCACATAATGAAGTTTTATAGAATGTATTATTCTGACCTTATGCATACGTGATGTATATTAAAATTGTAATGTGCAGTGAAGTAACCACAAAGAGAAAGTATGTCATGTTTCATATGTAAATGCTTCTCTGTTTACAAAGATAATATTTATGTCAACAAATGTCATGTCACCGATTTCATTATATAAAAGTCGGGATAAAAATATGCTCTTTTTTGATTAGGAAAACTGAGGAAACTTAGAACAAGAAGTCATAAATTAATTATCTTGAGGGGAGGACACTTTGACCACAGGCCTTCTAAAAAGCTGCTTCTGATTGGCCTACAGTCTCTTTTGTGAGCAAACAGATATGGTTAAAAGACCAGCCTGGACAACCCCCTCCCTCTCTTCTCTGCTCTACGGCTTACACACACTTTTACCTCTGTCCTGGGAAGTCCAGAGGGCTTCACATCCGGGGCTCTACCTGGTCATTCCATCACTCATCCGTCGAACAAATCAAAGGCCTCCTGGAACTGAACCAAGCCAAAGGACTTCAAATAACTTCACATGTCAAACAATGCATGCAACACAAATACAGACCTCTAGACTTTCACTGAAATCTGGAGCTTTCTTTAATATAATTTGAGTAACCAGATCTCAAATCACGATGTACTAAAGGAGTTCTCTTTTAGAGGATCGTGGGAGTTTTCAATCTCCATCCTGTCCGAATTCTACAAAGATTTTGAACTCATCGCTTCAAAGCCCCACCTGATTATTCCAGTACTGAACTATACAGCTTCTACAATCTTAAGCAGAGGTCCAAAACATCAACAGAGCACAACCAGAACTTTCTATGTAAACGCAATGCAACAAAACACAAGTACACCTCCAGACTTTATCTGTAAAGTGCTGGTGTTTTATTTAAATACTTCGGGTAACCCGACTGTAAATCGAGGTATACCAAATGAAGTATCGATGGTTCTCATAATTTGGCCTATAGACTCCACAAACTACAATTTTTTCTGTTACATGTCATTTCCATTCACCTTCAGTTAAAAATCACTCACCAACCTGTTTTTATGTTTGTCTATGTGTGTTAGTTTAGTTTAATGCTATAGATTAGCAATAATGTCTTGTTTGTATTCAAAGATAATTCGACAGTGTATTTGATCAAATCCTATCGGTCCCTAAAGATCTGTCAATCCTAAAAAGCTTAATTGCTCATAAACAGTATTTCATGAAAATAGTATTACAGTAAGAATTCATCTTACATGCTGATCAACTCATCGTTGGCTGAAGACGTTGATGGATGCAAACATTAGTTCTTTCAATAATACCCAAATCAATCATTATTCACCTTGTTGAACTAAATTCCTTGCATTAATTGTTGGAAAATGGCTCAGGCATAAGTTTAAAGCCATAAGCTAACCATTATGCAAATTCTCTACATATAATTGGTGATGAATGCGGGTAGTATTAAATATACCCTATCATAAGGTCACTAATTCCCTACACATGGTACATTTTTATATATATGTCCCCCTAATTATAAATATACGTAACTATCAGGTGATATTATTTAATTCTGCATTCAATTGGAGATTTAAATAATATAATCTGATTGTTATACAGTATATCTAAATGAATATATTTTTTTAAATAGCTTTGATGTAGCTAGCTATTTATTGTTAGTAGCTTGTAGTGTAACTAAATACTTTTTTTAAAAGAGTAGCTTTACTGTAGTTTAACTACTGTCAGTTACGAGTAACTTGAAACTTGGAAAGCTACAGTTTCAGTATATCCACAACACACCGGCCCTTAAAATTGTAATAAGTGAAATTTAGTAAAAGGGTGGTCCAAGAAGTCTCTAAGTAATGCATCACATTTGCTAATCTATATTTTGATCTTATTTACATACAGTTTTTTTTCTTATTTTCTTTGTATTTTACATTTTATTTTGTTTGTTTATTATGTTATTTTAGTTTCACACGTGTAACTCTAATGCTATATTGTGTTCTGTCGGTAACAATGTAAACTCTCTATACATGTTTATTAGCCATGGTTGATGGCAGAGGTGGGAGCAAGTCACACATGTTCAAGTCACAAGCAAGTCTCAAGGCTTAACCATCAAGTCTCGAGTGAAAACTCAAGTGCAGTGCAGACAAATCAAGCACGACAGTGACTTACCTCAAGCAAGTCAAGTCGAATCCTGATGAGTTTCAAGTCGAGTCAAGTCACAGTACTAAAACAAACAGGTTAATTTTTTAAATAAATATTTATTTTTGCTTTGAAAAGATGAATGTGGCACGGTGGAGGGCGGGACCGGCGCGTGATTACGCACGCCCGGTCCCGTATTAGGCTAATTAAGCCGTCAAGAGGGATAAAGGCCACTGGCAGACGGTGATCGAGAGAGAGCTCAATTACGGACATGTCCGTCCTCTTATGTGTTTGTCTTTTGAGTTTTACATTAAACCTTTAGTTTATATGTCAAGCCAGTTTCTCGCCTCTTCCTTGCCCATGAATATGATCTGTGTTACAATGAACTTATATACACATCTTTACATTCATATATATATATATATATATATATATATATATATATATATATATATATATATATATATATAAATAAATTGCATTAATGAACATGCACTGTATTTTTATTGTGGGCATTAAAAAATACTGTGAATACTTCTAGATACCTTATTATCCGAATTGTTTAGATTTTTTGAATTAATCAGTTAAAATGTATAACACTGCATGCATGCTGTGTAAAAATGCAGTCAGATTTTCACATTGATCTAACAAAAACAGCAGACGGGCTGAATTAAAATGCAAATCGCAATCGCTCTCTGACAGTAAGTGCCGCTTATGGAACGGCAGAAATATAGCGGTTACCCAGGTAACGCCTGTACACAAAGCAGCCCTGTGCTTATAAACAACACTTTATTAGGCATTATACAGGGTAAGATGAAAAGAAAATGCCATCGAAGACAGTCAGTTCCCTTCAGAGTTACTATTATATAAAAATAGTTATAAAGGGATTGCATTCCAGGGCTTTAGTTAATAATCACTATTAGAGCACTTGGATTTCATCACAAGTCATACTGTATATTTTATACTACTTGTCATATTTTAAATATAGTGTTGTAACTGCAAATCTGCCTGTTATGTTTTTTATATTGCCAACAAATGGCAATGGTATATTGTTGAGAAGGTTTAGAATAGGCACACACATTTGGAGGCAATGTTGGGTCATTTCAAACTTGTCGTGCTACAAAACATGAGATTAATCATGAATCACTTTAATTTACTGACAACCCTCAAAAATTTGAACAGTAATTTTACATATGAATCTTTCTGGATAATGAAATGATAATGAATTATTTACTAACCTTTCCTTGTGGTTTTTGAAATGTCTGATGAAATTCGAGGTTGTGGTGGTTGTATCAGATATTTTTGCATTGCATATTTCATAAATTTTTTATTCACACTGTCCAATTCGAAATCTTTATATCCAAAGGAGATTATTTTGGCAAATCGACAATAATCTGTCATTTTGGCACATTGTGAACGCAGAATAACTGCACAGATGCAGATCAGTGGTACTGGCGGTTTTGCATATGAATTAACTGATGTCGCAATATTTGTTAAACACATTTCATTACTGTTTATAATAAATAATAATAATAAAAAGTTGAGTCATGCCGTTCAAGTCAAGTCTCCAGTCACTGGTTCTCAAGTCAATGTCGAGTCATTTTCTTCATTTAGTCAAGCAAGTCACAAGTCCTTAAATTTGCGACTCGAGTCAAGTCATGTAACTCGAGTTCCCCACCTCTGGTTGATGGAATATCAAACATCGTCAAGTGGCCTTCCATTTAATCCACCAGTTTTATTAAGGTGGTTGTCAGTACATCTTAAGGTGCAAACAAGATATAAAAAGCTCTAGTAGATTGGTAATAATCACTATATCAGTCCATGATATATACAGGTATGAACTCTAAAAATACAGTGGCCAATATGCCATGTTTTTTTTTTTTACAGTGAATTTCTGTCAATCACAGCTGCCAATTGTTTTACCTTAAATTAAACAGGATTTTTGACCGTGCATATTAGTCACCATAGACGCCAATACAAGACTCCTGGTGCTTTCAGCATAAGAGCATATGCTATTTTCATACACTTTAATCTATTTCTGTGGTTTTACCAGGGACCTGTGGGAAATATTGGGCATCATAATACGAAAGCTAATATACACATGTTAGAGGTGTCTCGTCTCTGTTGTTTCCCTTTGAAAATGTTCAGGCCGACAGCAAAGAGAATGCCTTGCTATAAGTTTTAGTCTGGAGCGTTCCACCTCAGAATCTGCAAAGACAACAAAAACGAAAGGGGAGCTAGTTAATTTGTTCAGTAACATGGCTGGCTTTGACAGGCCATTTGCTGAACGGAGCCACAGCAAGGCTCTCTGAAGAGACGTTCAGCCTTAGCTATGTTCAAAAAGTGTGCCATGGCGAACAGGTGTTCACACCCACACACAGACGACCAAACACAAACAAATACTGTCTTATTGTTAGCTTGGCCACTTAATCAGATAAACATCCTTCACAAGAGCACATTGATACTTTAATCCAGGAAAGCAGATGAAGCAATCCATCTAAATGAAGGAACAACTTAATTACATATAACAGGAGAAGTCTGAAATTCCAAGATGGTCTTAACTGGTTTCAGATGAGCAATTCTGGTTTGTGCCTAGCACAAGCTGGTTACCTTGATCAAAAAACATCTTAAACCAGCCTAAGGTGGTTTGCTAGTTGATTTAAGACGTCTTCAAGCCTGACAAAGCTAGTTTTTATCTTGTTTAGCTGTGAGGCCAGCTATTTTCCAATTCTGACCAATTGATAAGTGCCCAAACCAGCAAAAGCACCATTGGAAATCAGCTTGGTGGCCAGCTAAAACCAGCAAACCACTTTAAGATGGCTTAAGACTTAAGTCAAAAAAAAAAAAAAAAAAAAAAAAAAAAAAAAAATATATATATATATATATATATATATATATATATATATATATATATATATATATATATATATATATATATATTAGTTGTGCATATTTTAGCCCCCGATTCACATTACCACAATGTAAAAAAAAAGAAAAAAAAAGAATATAGGGTATTATTTAAATTGTAAAGTATTTATACATACATAGATACTGCCATTTTCAGTGATTTTAAATAAAAAAATCATTGTATAACAGCATCCTTTTTATTGTAATACAGTAAAACATGATTGAGAATTAATAGTAAAAGTAAACCATCTAGACATGAGCATTGATGGGTAGAATGTACTTAAGTGTCCTGAAAATAGTCACAATGCAAAAAATCTAAATGGTCCTAAAAATGGGCTTTATTTTCATTATACAAAATATGATTTATTTATTTTTTTCGTATTGATTTGAGGTTAAATATGATCAGGACATTTTCTTGACGGGTTTTGTGTGAATCACCCAGTTAACCTGGTAATTCTTAATAGATAAATAGACCAGTCTGACCCTAGTAGTCATGCTAAATCCAGCACAAAATGTTCCAAAACATACCTTACAAACAAGATAAACTTAAAACAACCTTGCTGTAACAAGCAAGCTACAGTATAACTGGAAACAGTATTACTGCTCATTTAAATGGGTGACATGAGCTGTTTTCCATATAGATTCTATGCACCCTTGAAGGGTACTCTGGGAAGGGGAAGTCACTCTGAGGGTTGTTCTAAACGAAAGTAAGATTTTTGTTTTCATGGAGGCCCTTCGACAAGACTGATAGCGAAGGGTACATTCATACATTAATGCCCTGCTCCCTTTAGAGTGCCCACATCAAGAGCTCTGTCCTTCGGTGTGAGTAGGGCATAGGAATGATCACTTTCGATTGCAATTCACCACAGGTAAAGTAGGTGTTGATGTGTTGTCATGGAGACGGTCAGATGTAAGTGTCTACCACAATATGACATCAGAATGTGGAGGAAGTTGAAAAAGAGTCATTTTGGCAGCTTGATTTCAATAAATGCTCTTTTGGCAGTGAGGAGGATGGTTTTGAGTTCTGAAAATTACAGTTTTTTGGAACCTTGGAAGAGTAAACTTTAAAATGATGTCTTATTTTACACGCAAAATGAAACAAGTAGACATGTTAGTGTTTAATGTCCTATTATGTTGGGATTTAGAGAAATTTTTTCTCAGGCTTCTAACTGATGGTGTTCACTCAATGTAATTGTTACTGCTTGCTCTGTTATCTTAAAATGAGCTAATGCAAAACAATTCTTTAGCATTTGGTCTCAACTTAATTTAATTGTATACAATCCATCTATATTTACATAATCCAATTGTGTTGGGACTATGTGAATCATATTTGTTGCATCAATGTATTGCTGAAATGAGGCAGGGGATTTCCAGTTCCCAGCATGCTTTGCATGGGACTGGATTAAAAGAGTAAACTTTAAAATTAAGTCTTATTTTATACGCAAAATGAAACAAGTAGACATGTTAGTGTTTAATGTCCTATTATGTTGGGATTTAGAGAAATTTCTGTCATGTTTAATTGTTTTTGGAGGTTTTAAAAATTTTTATTGGACCATCGTGTAGAAGAGTAGAGCTAATGGTTAGGGTGAGGTTAGGTACATGAATACTAAAAAAATCAATGTGTATTTCTATTTTCCCTAAGCAAATGATGAAGGATCATCAGTATAATGACTGATTGGGAACCCCTTGAAGATCATCATCAGCGGAACTAGCCAAGCTGGTCTAGGCTGTATTTTTCTGGGCAACGGGTGAGTTTGCAGACTCATTTGAATGGTGCAATGCTAACAATGGTGCAGTCCTTAGAGATTCAAGCTTTCTCTGGGACTGCAAATAGTTTAATAGATAAGAAAAGCATTTTGTGTTCTCCTGCAACCTGTGGAAGATAATAATGAACAAACTAGGGCCTGTTACTTCAAGCCAGCACAGAAGATTCAATACAGCATTCAATGATGATCACCTTTAGCTTCTTCAGCTGCTAATTAAGGCAAACAAAACTGGGGACTTTTTTACACTTGCAGGCATCATTTGCGAAACTCAAAACTCTCTGCTTCAAACAACAAATTGTAAACTCAGAAAACTATTGCAGAAGTGCTTTAATTGATTTCCTTTGCAATTATAATGGAGGGAATTAGAGGGAATGATAACCGGGAGCATGTGTGCTATTGAGTGGAGAAATTCCAGGAGAGCTTAGGCGATGTTTTATTACTGCTCATAAGCTCAAGGTCAGATGAAGAAGATGAACTGCTCTTGCCTCCCATCCAGTAGCAGACTAATTCATCACGTTCATACCCCACTCCGAACCTGCTCCCTTCGGGCTGGACAAGCACGCTCTCGCTCTCTCTCCCCTCTTTCTCGCATGAACACACAAACATGATCACACAGCCCTGTAATGGCATGGAACAGGGCACCAGAGGGCCAGTCCACTAGGGGAAAAATAAGAGGATGGATTGGTTGGAATTTTATTGGGTTTGTTTGTGTGTGCAGCTATAGGAAGTCCAAATTGTGTATGCGTGTGTATATTGTGAAGTGACAGAGAGAGGTTTCGGCTTAAGCAAGGTGTACAACAACTGAAGAAGTTAAGATTAAGATTCAACTTTATTGTCATTGTGCAGAGCCAATGAAATGGAGTTGTTTTCACAAATCCCAACTAAGCTGGTGTCAGAGCACAGGGTCAGCCATGAAACAGCATGGAGCAGATAGAGTTAAGGGCCTTGCTCAAGGGCCCAACAGTGGTATCTTGATGGTGCTGGGGCTGGGGCTTGAACCCCTGACCTTTCGGTCAGTAACCCAGAGCCTTAACCGCTGAGCCACCACAGCCCCTCAACAGGTAGAGACAGCTGGACGAATGCCACTGTTTTGAACACACAAACAGAGAGAGAGAGTGTGTCAAGTTCATTCTCATAGTGAGAGCGCCAGTAATCATGATGAATACTGAAGAGGTTATTATTGTCTCTTAAACAGCACTGCTTAATGACTCATCCTTTATGCTTTCCACTTGGTAGTAATTAAGCAAACTTACCTCAGCATTACTGATGCTCTTTGATGTTCTCTTTTCATCTTGCTACCTAGGCCCATACTAGACCAAATGCATTCCCTTCATAAAACACCAAGTATAGTTGGTCACCAGCATATGCTGCATTTTGGATGTTTTGTTTTTGTTAATATCACAACCACATAGGTCCCCACAATGAAAAATGGGAAAGCAGCTCTACTGAAAATACTAAACCAGTACATTTGAAGTCAACTTAATAGATGCATTTTTTGAGATGAGAACATAATTATACTGCATGAAGTCAAAGTGGTAATTTTCAAATGGATTCAGGCTTCTAACTGATGGTGTTCACTCAACGTAATTGTTACCGCTTGCTCTGTTATCTTAAAATGAGCTAATGCAAAACAATTCTTTAGCATTTGGTCTCAACTTAATTTAATTGTATACAATCCATCTATGTTTACATAATCCAATTGTGCTGGGACTATGTGAATCATATTTGTTGCATCAATGTATTGCTGAAATGAGGCAGTGGATTTGCATGAGGCTGGATTAAAAGAGTAAACTTTATAATTAAGTCTTATTTTATACGCAAAATGAAGCAAGTAGACATGTTAGTGTTTAATGTTCTATTATGTTGGGATTTCGAGAAATTTCTGTCATGTTTAATTGTTTTTGGAGGTTTTAAATTTTTTTATTGGACCATCGTGGAGAAGAGTAGAGCTAATGGTTAGGTTGAGGTTAGGTACATGAATACTAAAAAATCAATGTGTATTTCTTTTCTCCCTAAGCAAATGATGAAGGATTATCGGTATAATGACTGATTGGGGATCTGTAAAGTCTTAGCAGCACCTGAATTGTTATATAGTATAATAAGTTTAATGAAATATGCCAATGTGTTTGTTTTTAGCTAGTGTAACGGGCTCTTAGGTCCCGCCTAGTAGGGGAATATTACAACGTTACACTGGAAGACCTAAAAGTGACAGGATCTTAGCACCCCCCGTGCTTTGAGTCTCAGTATACACAGTAAGTGTGTATATGTTTTAGCTTAACTATTGTACAAAATACTACAAGATTAAGAAATGTGTACTTCAGGCAATTAAGTGTCAGCACGGTGTCTTCCTAAAGAATACAAAGTGATAATTCCTGCTCACGTTCCCACCTAATAGTTTAAGTGAGACACCCCTACTCCAAGGTAAGTTTCACAAATAATCATCAGCTGTATTAATTTTAACAATTCATTTATTTTCAGTTTTTTAGGAAACTGGAAATTCTTATGAAAATATTTGTCACAATTCTTTGAAATAAAATAATAAAACAAAAAATTACTGTGAATTTGTCTTATAAGCTTTGTAAAATTTCAAGACATAAATTTCAGATACTTTATATTACACCCCTCAGATATAAATCCTTCAAAATGTGTTCTAATATATGGACACCTAAATTAACTCACCAGTAACACTGGATGTTATTTAACAAAACTGAATAGTCAAAGGCTCTTGTAGTACAAATCAAATTATTCACTTCAAATAACTCAGATGACTCTTTCAACTTTGTTCAAATGACATTGGTTTCAGCTTCACAAAAATAGTTCAAAATCACAGTTATGTGCACAGTTATATTCACAAAGTTCAGTTCCATCTAACTCAGTAAAATGTTCTTATAGGTGTGTGTAAAGAACATTTGTACCAGACTGTTGCAACGATGACTTTGATGCGTTGACTTGAGAGGACTGATGGTGTAAGATAACTTGTAATGATTTGTAACAATGAAACAAAACATCTGAGACAGGACAGTGAAGAGATGTCGTCTGGTTGGCAGGGAAACAAACACAAAAACACCAGAGAAGCTCAGCGCAGTTCGGGAAAACTCTTGAATTTTCTGGAAAAAATTGACCTTGAATAGGGTCGATCCACAAACAGAAGAAAAATACTTCTTGAAAGCGATACTTGATCGTTGGCTATTGTCAGACTCTTCTAAATGCCAAAAAAATACTCAGGAAAAGGAAAAAAAAATCACTGTGCAAAACTAACTCTCCTTCCAGCACACTTACAATTGCACTAAAGCGATTCGTGGGAAAAACAACATATCACTATCACGGTTCATAGTTGACTCCAAAAACGCAGTATGATTCTAAAAAACTAAAATTCAAGTCATGTCAAGTGGATTTTATTGTCGTTCAGCCATATACAGTTAGTACAGTACACAGAAACAGGACTATGATACTACAAAAAACAACATAGGACAAACACAGAACCACATGAGACTACATAGACTAAATAACATACCTATATAAAGTACACGTGCAAAAAGTACGGGACAGTAAAATAAATTACAAAAAATTAACAGGACAATAGACACAGTTGTGCAAAAAGATGACAGTTTCTAAAAATGCCAAATGTAAACATAACATACTATGAGACAGTGTTCTATGCACATAGCAGTTATTGAGGTAGCAGCCAGGTATAAAGTGACCATAATTAAAGTGGAACTCAGGACACGTGTGTGTGTGTGTGTGTGTGTGTATGTGTGTGTGTGTGTGTCAGTCCAGTCTCTGAGTATTGAGGGGTCTGATGGCTTGGGGGAAGAAGCTGTTACACAATCTGGCCACGAGGGCCCGAATGCTTTGTGCCTCTTGCCAGACGGCAGGAGGGTGAAGAGTTTGTGTGAGGGGTGTGTGGGTTCATCCACAATGCTGGTTGCTTTGCGGATGCTGTGTTTTTTGTAAATGTCTTTGATGGAGGGAAGAGAGACCCCAATGATCTTCTCAGCTGTCCTCACTATCCTCTGCAGGGCTTTGCGGTCCGAAAAGGTGCAAGTCCCAAACCAGGCAGTGATGCAGCTGCTCAGGATGCTCTCAATAGTCCCTCTATAGAATGTAGTGAGGATGGGGAGTGGGAGATGTGCTTTCCTCAGCCTTCAAAGAAAGTTGAGATGCTGCTGGGCTTTCTTGGTAATAGAGCTGGTGTTGAGGGTCCAGGTGAGGTTTTCCGCCAGGTGAACACCAAGGAATTTGGTGCTCTTGGCGATCTCCACAGAGGAGCCGTCGATGTTCAGCAGAGGGTGGTCACTCTGTGCTCTCCTAAAGTCAACAACCATCTCTTTTGTTTTGTCCACATTCAGAGACAGGTTGTTGGCTCTACACCAGTCTGTTAGCCGCTACATCTCGTCTCTGTATGCTGACTCGTCGTTCTTGCTGATGAGAACCACCACGGTTGTGTCATCGGCGAACTTAATGATGTGGTTCGAGCTGTGCATTGCTGCACAGTCGTGAGTCAGCAGAGTGAACAGCAGTGGGCTGAGCACACAGCCCTGGGGGGGCCCCAGTGCTCGGTGTGGTGGTGGTGGAGATGCTGTTCCCGATCCGGACTGACTGAGGTCTCCCAATCAGGAAGTCTAGGATCCAGTTGCAGAGGGAGGTGTCCAGGCCCAGCAGGTTCAGCTTTCCAATCAGGTGCTGAGGAATTATTGTGTTGAATGCTGAACTGAAGTCTATGAACAGCATTCGAAGGTATGAGTCCTTTTATCTAGGTGGGTGAGGGCCAGATGGAGGGTGGTGGCGATGGTGTCGTCTGTCTAGAGAGGGGGGCAGCTGGGTCTTACTGTGCCTCATGACGAGCCTCTCGAAGCACTTCATAATGATGGGTGTGAGTGCGACGGGACGGTAGTCGTTGAGGCAGGACACTGAAGACTTCTTTGGCATGGGGACGATTGCTGTGGCCTTGAAGCACGTTGGAACGACGGCACTGCTCAGATAGATGTTGAAGATGTCGGTAAGAACATCTGCCAGCTAATCTGCACATCCTCTGAGCACTCTGCCAGGAATATTGTCTGGTCCAGCAGCCTTCCATGGGTTGACTCTACGTAGAGTTTTCCTCACATCAGCCGTGGTAAGACAGAGCACCTGGTCATTGGGAGCATCGTTCTGTGCTTCAAACCTAGCGTAGAAGTCGTTCAACGCATCTGGAAGGAAGGAATCTTTGTCACAGGCAACTGATGTTGTCCTGTAGTTGGTGATGGCCTGGGTGCCCTGCCACATGTGCCATGTGTCGTCATTGTCCTGGAAGTGACTGTGGATTCTCGGGGCGTGTGTGCGCGCTTTTCCTCTTTGATGGCCCGGGACAGTTTGGCCCTCGATGTTCTTAGGGCAGCCTTGGCGCCTGCTCTGTAGGTGGAGTCTCAGGTCCTCAGCAGCGCATGCACCTCCAAAGTCATCCATGGCTTCTGGTTGGAGCGTGTGGTGATGGTCTTGGAGAAGGTGACATCATCAATGCACTTGCTGATGTAGCTGGTCACTGATGCTGTGTATTCCTCCAAGTTGGTAGAGTCGCCATATGTTGCAGCCTCCTTGAACATGTGCCAGTTAGTACACTCAAAACAGTCCTGAAGAGCAGAGATGGTGCCAGGTTTTCACCTGATTTTTGGAGCGGTTTTGTGCGTCTGATGAGCGGTCTGTATGCTGGAATTAGCATAACAGAGATGTGGTCTGAGTAGTCAAGGTGGTGGCGGGGCTCCGCCCGGTATGTGCCTGGGATGATGTGTAAACAAGATCAAGCGTGTTCGCCCCTCTCGTTGCAAAGTCCACATACTGATGGAATTTAGGGAGCACTGTCTTGAGATAAAAGACTGTTTATAGTCCGGGGACTATAAACAGTCCGTCAGGGTGAGCGTTCTGCAGTTCACTCATAGCCCCATACAGTTCACAGAGCGCTCTCTTCGCGTTAGCGCTGAGGGGAATGTAAACTCCGGTTATAATAACAGTGGTGAATCCCCGTGGTAAATAAAATGGTCTGCATCTAACAGTCACAAGCTCCACCAGCGATGAGCAGTAACTAGAGGCTAGCATAGAGTTATTGCACCATTCCGTGTTGATGTAAACACACAAGCCACCACAACGAGTCTTACCGCACAGAGCTGCATTTCTGTCGGCACGAAACAAGGCGAGCCTGTCTAGCTGAATAGCAGCATCCAGAACTCTGTCGCTGAGCCATGTCTCCGTGAAAACAAAGATGCAGCAATCTCTAAGCTCATGCTGCGTAGTCTGCTGGAGTCGGATGTAGTCCAGTTTATTGTCCAGGGAACAAACATTTGAGAGCAGGATAGACGGGAGAGCCGGCAGGCTAGGGTTTTTTTTTTTAGCCTAGCATGGACCCCTGTCCTCTTGCCACGCTTTCTCTTCCTCGCACACCGCTTACGATGTCCCATCCCCCGGGCACCGGCGTCAGGTGACGCCGAGGTCTGGAGGCCTGGTCTCTGCAGCAAGCCGAGTTCGTAGCAATGCCTGCGATCTGCAGTTTGGTTGTTGCATGAATCTTATAATTTAACAGTGTCTGGCAATGGTAGACACGAACACTGGTTGCTCCGATGTCCATGTGCTGTAAATGTCGGGCTAAGTGACAAAAACAGCACCATTTTGGATCCGGAGTGGCCGCTGCGTGCTACTGTGCTGCCATCTTGGATCAACCCACTGTATTACAACAAATTCTGTATTACTCCAGAAACAACAATGTTCTGAATGAAACTCATGGCTTTAGCAACTCTCTTTCGTGCTCTCTGCCAGTCTCTTAACAAAGTTCTCTGTCAAAAGGTGTAATCAACTGAACTTCCACTTCAACTACGTCCTCAGCTTCACACGATCGCGTCAATGTACACTTAACTCACGTAAATTAAACTGTGCCTCCGTCGCCCTTTACATTTTCAGCGGAGAAAAAGTCGACCTCTCGCACAGCTATCACAGCGTTACTCTCTTCACAAGCATAACACGACTGTCTTCTTCCTCTTCTCTTTTCGCACACAACGTAGACAGCGCCACCCACTAAAATAAAAGTCCCTTAATCGAGAATATATCACCATTACATTAGCAACACGTTGCAAGGTTCAGTTATTTGAACATCAAATTTAAGTTAGGTTAACTCAATTAATTTAGGTTTTTGCTACAAAAAGATTTGATATTTCAGCAGGACGGGCTTCTTTAACTATCTTTACAAGCTTCACCAGAAAGACCATGCTGGACGATCAGCATTAATCAGCTAAATTGTACTGTGAACAACATGGCTATGCTTGTCCACTATTTAGACCACATAGCTAAAAAAAATAAAAAATAAAAAATAAGATCGTTTGCTGGTCTTAACTGGTTTAAACTGGTCTAGCTGGTCTCGGCCTGGCCAGGTTGGTACTCAGCTAGTCTCCCAGCCTGATCAGCTGACAGGTGCCCCAAACCCCACTAAAACAAGAACAGACCAGTAAGTCAGCATGTTTTCTTGTTTAGCTGGTTTATTAGGTCAGCCTGGTCTCCCAGCCTGACTCAAACCCTTCGAAAACCACTGTAACCAATCAGCCTAACCACTGTCCAGCTAGACCAGCCTAAACTGGTTTAAACAATGTTTTCCAGCAAGCCAGGTTTCTTGACTAGCTTAACCAGCATCACCAGAAAAATCATGCTGGTCGAACAGCATTTATCAGTTGTGTTTTGCTGGTAAACAACATGCTTGTCCACCATACTGACAATCTTGCTGAAAATACAAAGGTTGTTTGCTGGTGTAAGCTGGTTTGAACTGGACTAGATGATTTCTTAGCCTGGCCAAGTTGGTACTCAGCTCGTCTCCCATCCTGGCCAGCTGAAAGGTACCCCAACCCTCCTAAAACAGACCAGCAAACCAGTTTGTTTAGTCTGGTTTATTTTTATTTATTTATTTTTTTAAGCAGGGCAGTGCCAAATCACCACCAACCAGCATAAACCAGCCTGAACCAGCTTGGTAACAAATGATGGTCTAAGTGTTTCTCCTCTTTATTTTTTGTCCACCCAGGTAACTCCTCCTGCAGGATGTCCTGAGCAGCCATGGGATTCATCGCCCCCTCCTTTCTGGTCCATGGAAGCTCATACAGAGGAGTCGTTTCTAGGGCAGGCTACAGTCTCATCAGTTTCTCTTCATTAGAATTCATACTTGCAGCTCTATAAGCCAACAATGCTCAAAAAGGGCCCACCTATATATAGCTAAAGAAAAACTTCTAATTAATCCTCCATTTCTTCTTCAGCCCCATCACAGTCCTCTCTATCATGTTTCCCAATTACAGTGCGTGTGTCCTTTTAAGTTGATTGTGTGTGTGTTGGGATTTTAGAGTCAGAGCTGGTGTGTGTGAGGAGAATCTCAAAAACACTGTTGAGCAGATGAGCAGAGGACATGCTAGGGATGTAAATTAAGGAAGATATAAATATTTTTTCTTGAATTTTTTTTGTTCTATTTATATGTTTGTTTGTGTATATAGATTTGACCTAAAAGTTATTTCGGTTCTGATAACTCTTACTGATTCTGGCTCCTTAACTGTTCCATTAACAATTTTCTTTTTATATTTTTGAGGAAGAATGAAGTTCTTTTGAGGAAGTTCATTTGAGGAAATTAAGTTCTTATTGGATTAACTGCCCTCAGCAGCCTGTTGCCAAATTACATAATAATTGAATATTTTAACAGAACAGATTCTTTCAAATAGTGTGTTTACATACTGTAGACTTTTTAATTGAGATATTTAATTAATTCATGTTTATATATATATAAAAAAAAAAACCTTTATTACAACAAAACTTGTTTAGTGTATATTTAACTACTCACTGGCATATTGACACGGTTGGGGAGTAACGTAATACATGTAATGTGATTACGTATTTAAAATACAAAATAATTAACTACAGTTACAATTTAAATAATTGGTAATTAGAATAGTTACATTCAAAAAGTATTACTGAAGAGATTACTTTGCATTTTATTGTCATTTGATTCATTTAATATTTAATCCTTTCAGATGGAAAACATTCATACATATAAATGATGTGATCCAAAGTGCATTTGAACAGCGGTGAAACACTTTCTGATGATGTGTTACATTCATACGAGCAGGCAGAGAAGTAAGTTTGAAGTATATCTTTGATATTAGGGCAAAATCATTTTTGTATATGTTTTTCTTCAAACAAGTTTGATTTATCTTGTTTTAGAAACAACACTGCATAAGATATTTAGGTTTTTCAGAGAATGTATTTTTAACATATATAATTTGTCTTACTGTACTGTGAGTTTTTATAGTCAAAACAAGTGAAAAAATCTACCAGTTCTGAAGAAGTAATCCAAAGTATTTAGAATACTTTACTGACCTTGAGTAATCTAACTGAATATGTTACAAGTTACATTTTACAGCATGTATTCTGTAATCTGAAGTGAAATACATTTCTAAAGTAACCCTCCCAACCCTGAATATTGACCACATTTGCATGAACTTAATAAACGGTTTATTTCAGGGTTTTTGCTGAAAAAGGGGTTCTGAAACATCATGTAAATGAGAACGCTGATTTACTTACACCGCTTAAGGGATTAAGAGTAAATGATTTAACACACCTAGGTTTCTCCTCGAGAACATGGCTTAATGTGACGATGTAAACACATAAGCACATTCTGATAGAGGTTTGAAGATTGTGTATGTGCGTCAATTGAACTATACCAATGTGGAAAGAATTCAACATTTCTTGGAAAATAGTCAGAAAAGCACATACACTATAAACTATACCCATTTATACACACCGATGTAATATATCAACTGCCCTTCACGTTCGCGGATATGCGGTGGGGGAATTCTGGAGTTTTACGTGAAAGGTAACCCCAACTATTGCAGCAAAATTCCGCTGCAGGTCATGGTGCTAAGTTAAGGAAACAAAAACAGCAGCAAATCTGGAATACAGTATCTGGAAACAAAGCTGAGCAATGGAGAATAAAACAGTGAAGTCTTCCTAGGACGCCATGCTTCAGGTAGACTTGCAGACTTGTGTAAAATTTTAATATGACATTTATTTGATGGATATAAAACAGAAAGGTAATGTCTCTCTTTGGCGTAGGTCCCGTCTGGCGGTTCGAAGAAGTTGTACTTGGAACTGTCATATCGTGCAGAAGATAGGAGGCAGGGGCGAGGAGCCTACCCCCGTGCAGGACGGGACTCAACTGGTGGTAGTGGGGTGGTGGAGGTTGCCGTGTTAGCACACTGAAACAGCAATGCGATAGATTGTGAGCAGACGTATAAAGCAATGGCTTACATATGATTGGCTGGGAGTTAACCCACTAGAACTATGCTGCGCTTACATTTAAACAAGCGTCACAGGAAAATAATGTTGCTGTGGAGAAAGCTTCTTACTGACCAAACCACATGTATTTGGGAGTAAAGGGCATGCCGCTTAAACAGTGCATGTAATCTGGAACGATACTTCCTCACAATAACCCACTTTCTCATAACAAGCCGCATTCTGGTGTTTAAATAAATGTAGTCATTGACAACCATCCAGGAATTAGTAATTATATAAGTCTCACAAGCCTTAAGAATACACAACACAGTAACAGTTCTTGGTTTAAGTTGAGTCAGATATGATGAAATTACACCCAGTTCAGTAAGTCTTTCCTTTTCAAAACAGAACTAGCTGACAGTCATTCAAAATGAGTCATTCGATCAGGAGGTTGTGCTGTCTGTTTCGCAGTGTAGATACAAAAGAACCAACTCACATGCGTAATTCATTCAGAAATGAATGACTTTTTGCTGAATGATGTTTCACACTGTATATTCAAATGAACCAGCTCCTCAGAGTCAATTGTTTGGGAAACAGACTACACAGGTCACGCAGTAAGTTTTGAGTTGCTGATTCAGTGTTGAAGTGCCACTGAAATGTAGCACTGCAAACACTGTCAAACACCTTACTGTTTAGCTTTGAGACCGTCTAGTCCACTAGTCATTCCAACCAACCAACTAGTTTTGCATTTCCCCTAGTATAGAAATATAAAAAATATCATACACTCACAAACACACAGAGACTACATACTGTTCACAGACATACACACACAAATGCAGCCCTTATTCCCTTAGCTTATTATCACAATGTCTTTGAGCATTTGAATCTGATGGCCATGTGAATTATGGTGTCCTTCTTGTCGTGCCAAACAATCAGTCTGTTAGCAGAGTTTCTGGCAAATGCAGTTGCTCTTGTGGCCCCGGACAAAGACAAATGACATGATTTAATTTCAGCTGAGACATAAAACAAAAGAGACATGGGGAGTTCAAGAGCAAAAAATGGAAATATCAATCTCAACTT
This sequence comes from Moxostoma hubbsi, assembly GCA_032164185.1. Lineage (NCBI taxonomy): Eukaryota > Metazoa > Chordata > Actinopteri > Cypriniformes > Catostomidae > Moxostoma > Moxostoma hubbsi. The sequence continues at coordinate 14,675,560 of JAVLUX010000215.1, read as the reverse complement.
TGACCTCTAAAATAGCACATTGTTTTTTCACAAGTGTCTTGCAGCTGGTCACACCCGTAGGTCAATCACTCTTTCCCACAATACATGATTATGGTGCAGGACATGCTAGATATTTCCTGGAATACAAGATACATCAATCAAATCAGGACTTTATATTCATTTATCATATCCAATTATACAATTTTTTTACATTATATTCACAATGTAGCCCTTCTACACTGTCACAGCCCCACTCTAGGCTATTATTACATCATTTCCTTTGGACAAAGGTCTCGTGACAAAGGGACTGATAAATTATGTCATAGCCATTTGGTAGAACAATGAGGACACAGTTTCACTGAAATGCCCAACAGCAACTTTGCTTAAAATATCCATATCCTGTGTCCAGTGAATATGCAGTATGTAAGCCTAAACACTTACAAAAATGTAACATGGTATTACAATAGTCTCAAATTGAATTGAACTGAAAAATACTTTGTTGTTCCCAAACTGAAATTTGCCTTGGACTCTAGAGAGCACAAAGACAACATATTGTCACTTGGACATGGTGCCATGCTATCTCCATGCTTTTTAGACATGTACCATGCAAATACCATGGTTTTCTTTGAAGTACCCTGGAGTACCATTTAAATAACATGGCATATAAACATGATAATCATTCAGTACCATGGCATATATCAAAGAACCATAGTACAACAATAGTACTTTTTGTAAGGCTATACATACAGTAATACAGTTATTAATATGTACTAAAGCCAAAACAGAAGTATTCCTATTAAAACAACCAGTAATGCTTATAAAAAAGCACAGTTTGTGAAATAAACTCATAAAACCATGGATTTGAGATAAACAATGGTTTAGCACTATCAATACAACATGACCACACAAATAAAATCCACAATGCACAACTTAGCGCTTAGCAGTAGCTTTTAACATCTCTTTTCACTGGGACAAATTGTAAACAGCACGTGATAAAAAAAAAAGAAAGAAATAATGAATTTTAGGGGTCCTCAGGGGCAAACGACTATCTTGAGTAGCTGCCACAGGAGCACGATAAGAAAATTCTCTCCCTTTATCCTTTTTTTTTCTACCCGCACCATTCTCTCACACCATCCACTTAGTTAATTAATGCAGCATCTTGCAGTACTCCCTAAGAGAGAATCACAGACATGAGCTGAATTGGAATTCAAGTTTGAAGCCCCAACCCCCCCCAACCAAGTAAAATTGTGTCACCATGCTTGCTCTCTCAGAAGTGGACCCAGTGCTTGAGATTGGAGCTACAGTAAATACTGCTGGAGATTCAATCTCAATGTCAGTGACATGCGCCTTCACCTCGCAGAGTGGTGATTCCTCCAAAGAATGTGGTATCTCGAAATGTCACTTTTGATGCCTAAGCCCAGTCACCCCTCGCCAAACACCTCACGGCATCAGTCTAATTTTGTTCTGTACATTTAAACAAAACAAACACTTTCACATATTTGTTGGGATTTTCCGGTTGACTTCTATTGTTTTTATACTGAGCTAATAATATTTTCTATGCACTAGCCCTCACACATACCATTTCTGCATATTTACTGTACATTTTTATGAAGAAATTATTTTGAATTATTATTAAGCCTTGTGGGAGTCATTGACTGGTCCCTGCAAAAAAACCTGACCCACACACACTGGTTTAACTGGTTGTAATTACTTTATAAATGAGGACATACAATGAACATCTATTGGTTTTATGTAAAGCTAGTTTGAACCATAGTCCTCAAACAGTGTCATGGAGGAGGCTGAAGATAGCTACTCATACAGACCCAGATGATACAGTCAGACAGAGAGTACAGAAGATCACAGTTCTTTGGAGGTTTCATTTACAGAAAGTAAAGGGGAAGAACAGGAGAGAAAGGTGGAGGGAGCGGGACAGTCTGTCACCTCTATTCTGAACCGGTGTGTGTGTGTGTCAGACCAGTTTGTAACATTTTTGGCCAAAATCAAGTAGTTTTAACCAGAACGTGAGATGCTGGCTTCAATATAATTTTATCAGAATGATTTTGGACCGGTGCTAGTTCACAGCGGATGGGGTTACCCGGCCAAATATAGAAACCAAATGATCGTAAGAATGTCCCGTCACTCGTTACAGCTGCTTAGGTCAAAAACTTTGAACAAAAAAAGATAACTTTTATTACGTGTTGTTATGCGCCTGAGTAGGACACGTTGTGACTGTAGCTACCTTCAGTCCCTTAACTCTGCTTGATTGAGGACTCCGGTTCAAAGATATAAAGCTGGGCATGGAAATACATCTATATTTCGACTACAAACGCTTCAGAAATGTCTTGTAAATTCTGTTCATTGGCTTGTGTGTAGCTATGTTATGTTTTCTGTTGTTAATATCGCTGTGGTCCTGTTGAATTGAAACAAAACAAGTTTTTGCTTTAATGCCTCACCTCACGAGTGGGAGCGTAACTTTGGTTGCTCTTGTGCAAAGCACTCTGAATCTTATGTGCAAACTCATGAACATGCACAGGAGATAAATGGTTGGTCAAGATTTTCACTTACGTTCGATTTTGATTTGTTTCTCACTTGAAGAGGTGGTCACCATAAACTACCTTTGTATGACATCAATAAGCACAACATTTTGTCACAATTTCTCCCTTTGTGTTAACAAAAAGAATGTCATATGAGGTTATAACAATACGCAAGTAAACAATGCCTGATTTTTTATTTTTTTTATGAACTACCAAACTAGTTAAAATCAACAAAACTTACCTCCCTACACTAAACCTTTAACCTAAATCTAACTGACAAAGCAAATATGAAATGAAAAACTTAATTTCTGAAGCAATACAACATTTTGTGGTGCTTCTATACATGCTCTTTTTTTGTACAAGTCATGTGCTATAGTAAAAGTGTTTTGATGTCATAACATAGCATTGTATGAGGAACAAGGCAAAAATATTAGTGTTTATGAACTGATAATCTGCCCTTTTACACATGATTTGTGTGAAAGCACCACGAAAAAGTTTTTGAATTTGGAAAAGAGTTTTTGCTTTATGCATGAATTGATTTTCCAATTGCAGACATCACCGAATGTCCCTTAGGGAGGTTTCTGTTAGATTTAGGCCATTTTTGGGGACAATTTTGTCAAAAATACTGTAGCTAATTATGCACACAGACATCCATACCAAAGGCATGCCTCTATTAATTCTTGATAGTCATTAGAATTCTTTTTCCCACTTTCTCTTATTCACAGCCAGGTTTTTCTTTCTTTGTGTCTCTCTCTATACCCCCCTCTCCCAATTTGAGAAAAGATGCTGGCTTAAGGGCTACAGCAGCTGAATTTGCCTTGATTTGCTCTTTGCCTTATGAGCTGTCAAGATACAAGGAAGAGAGAGAGAGAGAGAGAGAGAGAGAGAGAGAGAGAGAGAGAGAGGGGAGAGGGAGGAAGAAAGGTAGAGAGAGACAGAGAGCAAGAGGGTAGAGGGGCTGAACAAAGTGGCACACTTCCAAGAGAGTCAGCTTTGAGATGCACTAATTAAAGAAGCCATAATTAGAGCTGCATCTGACAAACAGAGAGAAGCTTTCATCTCTATCTGCTTCACTCTGGGTGAAAACCCCACACCCCCAATCTGCATCTCTCCTCATCCCACTCTCTATACCTTCAACAACTTTTCTCCCCACTTCCCTCCACATTCTCTTAACAGTTTTACATCTTACACTTACTTGTCTCTGTTTCTATGGCATCTCATCTGGTCTCCTAACCCAAACCTTATCATGATTTTAATAGGAAAACATCTTTTGTGTACCACAGAAGAAAGAAAACATTGGGGTTTGGAAAAAAGACGAGGGTAGCATAGGACAGGTTTTTGACATAAATCAATCATTTGTATTGCATAAATAAATATGGAATGAGTAACCAAGTTTGTTCACAGACATTTCCTTTTTTAATTAAAGTGTTTAAAAGGAGGCTGGCTAAAATTTGATGTCTGTATTGTATCGATTTGAAATTCGGTTTGTTGAGCTGAAAAATTGGTGATCCTGGGCGAGACGCTTAATATACAGCGTGACGCGGAACAATGGTCAAAATCATGTCGTTTCGTCTCATCTCCACATTTTCTTATATGACTTTTCGCATCTCATCTGAGTAGTTACAAATTATTTAGCTTATGCGGATTTCCAGCCTTCTTAGGGTGACCTGTTTTTTGAGTTTGAGTAAAAGCAAGTCTGTTGGCTGATAGTGATGCTGTTTACATTTCTTCTGAAAGTTTGTTAAAAAATTAAATTTTACACCAGCCTGGCTTCTCACTTCTTCATTAAGTTGAATCCCAGACAAAAGGCTCTGTTAAAATTAAATTAGCTGCTGTTTGTTTTAATATCTCTCATCTCTGAATAAAATGCATGCTGTTTTCTCATTTCAGGTTTGAAGCTTTTTTGCTAAATTATTCTGAGGTGAATTTTGTTAGACAGAAATTTCTTCTCCAAGAGTGCAACCAAGGCTGGTGTTGCACACATGTGTGCTGAGGGCAGCATTTTCATTTTGCTAATGATGTCGGCTGTTGCCCTATAAAACATCAGGTTCTTCCTCAAGGGGTTGTTTACCAACTTACAAAGCCACATTCAAGTTGAGAATATTTTTGACTTAACTATGCTTGTTTAAATCTATTAATTCCAAAGATTGGAGATATGCATGGACATCCAGCCTTACAATCTCTAGGACAACTTTGATTGGTCCATCTGGTCCCTAACTGCCAGCACTGGGAAAAATAACATGGCGGTGCATTCATGTTTGCAGCCTTGATGTCAACAGTTTGCACAATAGAAGCAGTTAAACATCCATCGTTAATAATTTAATAAAACAAGATGGCATTATATGTTATTTTCGACCGCTGACATCACAGGACCAGTAAGCGTCATTGTAACTGACCAATCAGAAAAACCATCAGACCTCCATTTCATACAAAATGCCATTCTACCGCTCTTTCCTATGTATGGCTTTTTTTCTGTTCATCCTTCATGTCACATTTATATTTAGTTTCAAATCATTCAAAATAACCTGTGCTGTCTCAAGGCAGTGATTCTACGTTGAAGTCTAATAAGTGTAATCCTCAGGTCTCCATAGCAGCCAAACATATCCTGGAGCCAGACTGCTTTTATTACATTTCACAGTGAAATTGGATTCCGTTTCAAAAGTCAGACTTTTGCTTGGATGAGATGTTTACTTTATGCTGCAAAGCAATGGACAGAGTAGCAGGGTGCATCATGAGTGTGCATGCTTATATGCACGAGCACGCTAACAAAGTTGGGTTAAGTCATGTGACACATTTAGGAGAAAAGCATGTAATAAGGTGATTTAGAGTAAGAATCAACTTCACTTGAATGTGATGAGCTTGTGTGAGGGTGTATTACAATACAATAGTATTGTTCAGGAGGAGTTCAGATAGATGCTAGCTCAGATGTGATGGTTCTGTTAAGCAACAAGAACATTTAAGCTACCTGTGATTCACTGGTATTGATGTTTCTGCAATGAAAATATGCTCTTTTTAAAACATTATGCAATCATGTGAACAATGCTTGATTTGTGTTTGTGAGTGTGTTTTTCAATGATAACAACAGAGGCTGCTTTGTTCATATCTAGTGTGTGGCATTTTCAGAACAAGGCTTGCAATAGCAATGAGGAGGAGAGAGGGAGCAAGGGAGAGCGATAGAAAGACAAAGATGAGTGAATGAAACTCCTGCTATACCCTCGGTCCATATGCACATGGTCTCAGTTGTGATTCAGTGATTTCCAATGCTTCTCAAATCTGACACTCCATCAATTTCACCACTGTTTGTTTATTTGTCTCATCTCATTTCCAAATTTTCCAGCCCTCTTTTATCTAACTTAATGGCCGGGAATATTTAGGTTTTTTTGCATTCTGTATTGGTTCGCACCCAGTCGACCCCGTTGGCTTTCAAAGTATACTATTTTGACTTTGAGCGAATATGAACACACCTGATGCATGCACACTACAACTGCTTTGTGACTCTTTTAGAACAGTCAATGGCAGGCACGTGCCGATGATGCACACAGATGAGGACTGTTTGTGTGTCGAGAAAATATGGCCAGCAGGTGGACAGACAGTGCATTTTAGTAATTTAGCAGATGCTTTTATCCAAAGCAGCTTACAAATGAGAAACATAGCAAGCAGTTTTTCATACAAAGTTCAACAGCATATACAGTGATGTTCTGCCAAGCTCTCAAGGTGGCTGGGGTAGTATAGGCACTAGTGCAGAAGAAAGATACAGAGAAGGATTTTTATGTATTTTTTTATATACAGTATATATATATATATATATCTTTCAACTTTAAAACAATAATTTTATATTTTCCATCATTTTTAATTCTATTACATCATTCACAATGCAGTTTGTAGTTTATTCCCTATACACAGTTTGTAATGATACAATTCACTTTTGGAGCTGGTTTGTTTTGTTCATGGCTTACAACACTTTCACTTGATGAAATCGGCAAGGGAAAAATTTATGGGAAAAATATTTTCGTAACTAAGATGGCTGAAAAAGTGGGCGGGCACGGTCATGCTCTACTGTTGTCTGGTGAAAGCGTATTCATGCAGGACGAAGCTACAATCACATTATCTAGATCTGTTAGTCCAACTTTGCAAAAAACAGACCACTTCAGTCAGACTACAGTGATTGCATGACATTTTAAAAAGACAAATTATTATTTTGGGCTGACTGAATTCTAACTTTTAAAGTGCATGTAAACATATGTTTGTCATATCATCACGTCTAATCTACATTTCCATCTCTAATCTCTGAGAAAACAAAATGAAAGAAAAATCTGGGTTTGCCACTGTTTGTTTATATAATGACTCCATAAAGGCTGCAGATATGTTGTTTGATATTGTGTTTGCTTACGTAGGTTTAAAGATAGCATGGACAGATAGGCAACTGCAGAGAACATTTCTGCTCTGACTTCCTGCTACAGATATGAGTGCAAATTACCCAGAGAGCCTGAAACGAATAGGATAGCGTTCGTCCTTTTGTGCTCATTTAGACTCATCTGGGTCCGCGTCCAAGCCTTAATCACCAGTAAAATTGGCTTGGCTAGGATGTAAGGGGCAGCTTCCCTTCCCTTATTATGAACTGAATATCAAGATGTAACACTGCCACCATGTGGTATGGACTCAAACTGCTCTCTTTTGCAGAAGCTCAAGAAGATCCATTCCAAGGAATTGTTAATTGTTCAAAAGTGACAGATACTGGTACAACTGAGCAACAACAGAGTAACAAGCCTAGACTGCAATCCTTAATGTCCTAAAACCATAGCCATTAAAAAACACTCCATCACATGATATAGGAAAGCTGAATGCATGCCCAGTCAAAAGCATTTTGCTTTTCCTTTAATCAAACTCCACAAACTTGGCTGGCCGTGGATCAGTTCCAACTGCAATCACTCCCTATATATCCAAGTCCTTTGGTCAAAGTAAGGACGCTAGCATTGCAAACTTAATGCAGTAGATGGAAATGAATTAAATACCTGTAAATACTAATACAGCTCCTTTTAATACGTTTCAGTTTGCAGGAGCATTTTATTCACTTCATTATATGTGACAAGTGGAGAACTGACAGGTAAAGTGAAAAGAGAAAGAGGACAAATGGGCTCGGGACATGACCTAGACTGGTCCCAAACCCAGGACCCCATAGTCCAACAGCTCCCTCAATGTCACGAACAACACATTATAGCACTATTATTTAAAAGAGGAGAGAAACAATGATCTATGTGTCCTTTCTCTAATTAGGGCATTTTAATTGAACTTATAAATAATTCAAGTTAGTGCCCCTGCCTGACACAAGTACAAAAACAACCATGTTTATGCTGAACAGTTTACTAACGCTAATGCTTTGAGGCATGAAAAATGTGCACTTAAATTATTTTAAAAGCATACCAGAATCAATATTCTTTGTGTTATGCCATAACATAGCCCACGGTTCTCAAATGATATTTCAACATCTAACAGCATAACTTTATAAAACACAGTATGAGCATTATAACACATCATAGGCTGCCAATAGTTCGGTTTCACACTGGGACAGTGATTAATCCCTGCACTGTTTTATCGGCAACGTGTGTCGCAATGAGACCATTCCCCGTTTACTCACCACGTTCCTCTGTCCGGGAGCCTCAGGCTAACACACACTGTTGCTGTCATTGCCCCGGGCCTCTTTTCAAATAGCTCCCAGTGTTCCTTGCTGCGTGCATGCTTTGAGAATGAGACCTAAAAAGCATGCATTTTAATGAATTTAGCTTGTTTTCGTTATTATTATTTTTGTATAATTAAATGAGAAATACATTTATTGTACAGGAAGTTCTGGGAAAAAGCACATCTGTTTATATTAGGACCAGTACATTTCAGTATTTTCATCACCTGCTCCTCTGCAAGGTTTCGTCTTTGTTGAAACATTATAAACATCATCTTGCGGGGGGAAATTTGATGGCGTTTATTTGTTCAGTGCATTTGACAAACACGTGTACCAATTATCAGCTCATGCCAGATGGGTGTGCGCTGTGCCTAAATAGATGTAATTTCTTTTTTCCCCCATCACATCCACCCGTTACCATAGCAACAAATCCACGGCAACGGCTCTAGCTGTATAGTCTCGCTGGAAGAACGAATCCATCTCACTTCTGCCCATTTTAAAGCAATTTCTCCTCATTATCTTTGCAACTACAGACACGATTCCCCCCAAATTTTGTTTACTCAGTTAGTGCCCCTAATGTCATATTGGTTTATTAAAGTTTATTAAAATGAGATAAAATAAATCGAATAAGGAAGAAAGTAAGGAAGTAACTCATACAGGTTTGGTACAAAATGAGGGTGAGCAAATGATGACAGAATTGACATTTTTGGGTGAACTATCAATTTAACCTGTTAAAGGTTGTTCCAGTACTGAGCCCAGATGCATGATTGAGTGTGTAGAAACCCAGTTCAAAATTATTTTCAATTACAGGTCTAAACTTCCAGTCAAATGAAAGATACTGATTGTAGACAGAACAGAATGCGCATTGAGACATGCCCCATAAATCACTGGCCTATGGCTACAGAGGAAACACAGACTTAAAATGCTGGACAACAAGCTATGATTTATGGGCATTCAGAAGACAGTTATTCTGCCCAGTGAGCAGATCTCATTCATTGTGGATGAGTGAGCTGATAACAGTGAGTGAGATCTGTTTGGGTCAGCTTAAACAATTACAAATGTGAGATTTCGACAGTCTTAATGCGTTATGATTTATGGAATAGTTTTGCAGTTTTGTAACACAAACTTTTTTGTTCTTATAAAACAGAAATTTCAGCTCTTGGTGTTGAATCTGGTTTTCTACAGTATAATAAAACCAAAGTATTAAACTTAAGACCTTGCAGCAGAAACCCAGCTATGCCTGTTCAGAGGCATCACTGGGTTTTCTGCAGATTGTCTTGGTAGAATATGCTTCGAAACCTACCGAGAGTAAAATGTTATTGCTCAAAGGTAGCTCTTTCATACTGTAGGAAACTTAATGATCTCAGTTTAATTTAAGCACCAACTTCATATGATATTTTAAATTCTAAAATTCCTACAACTGAGACAATTATTGACATATTGAACAGTAAGAGTGTGGAGCGCAACAGTTCCCACCCACCTTTTTGCCATCTTTTTCAAAATGCGCTTGTCCCATTAATTTTTTATATAGGCGTTTCATAAAATTCTTCATAAAAGGGTTTTAAGCCGTGAACCAAAACAACATGCTCAGAAGTGAATCACACCATTATAAACTTTGATTTGAAGTAAAAAAGTATTTGAAAATTGGACAAAAAGACAAAGGTACAAGACTGCGTTAGGGGTGTAAATCGGACGTTTCATCAGGATACAATCTAATATTGATTCTCTTGACCTGTAATCCGATATTTGCGATTCTTCAAAGTGAGCCATGATATGATTTCGATAATGATTTTGCCCTCCGACCGATATTCCGATATTATGTGCCTATTTCACACAATCAATTAAAATTTTGTTGCCCTTAAATGCAACCAAAATATAATTCGATTATTTTATCCAGCTCTCTGTATATGTAGACTCCCTGAAAAAGGTGAACATAGATAATTTAAATAACAGACACGACAGACAAACACTTGTTTCGTTTCCCTCAATCTCTGTATTATAAGAATGGGGAAGTAAACCTACGTGCCCATGTATTAAACTCTCCATGCTCGCCCCATCCCCCTGCTGGAGTATTTCGGTACTGCATCATAACAGACTACAGGAGCCAATGACATATTAACATTGAAATTACCATAATAACAATACGATTCTCTCTTATTGGTTATAGCCGTTACATATACACAATTGTGATATCCACAACAAAATAAGGCATGTTGAAATAAGATGTTGAAAAAAAATATACAGATCAATAATATAAAAAATAACATCACACACACAAGTGATCATCAATCGTTTGATTACAGCTTATCTTTCAGTTTAATCCAATTCAATGTAGGCTACTTACATACCAATGACTTGTTCCCAACTATCTGTGATATCCGCGGTTTTCTTGGCTACAACTTCCACGGTTGTAATGTAAAATTCTGTTACAGTTAACTGGGATTAATGTCAGTAAGTGTGATGATGTGTAAAGTCTTACAACTGATGCTAGTGCTGGGCAGCAGGTGCTTCTCTTCCCTCGTTAGTGCTGTTCAGAATGTTGACGTTGTCAAGACGTTTCACATGGTTGAACTGCTCCCATGGTACTTTTAAATAGCAAATTCTCATATAAAATTCAAATGGGTTGCATATGCAATGATATCGATGGAAGCCCGAATTAATCGTGCATGTGAGACGCTCTGCGTTTGTCAGGAGAGCTCGCATTGTAAGGATTGCACGGTTGACACATGGCGCATGGATAGCAGAGCGCAATTTGTCTTCAAAGAACCCGGCACATCAGTGTCCCATGTGAAAAGCGTATTTAGCACTCAAAGTTAAATGAATACAATAAAGTTTCTTCATTCCCTGAAGGAAATGCATACAGATGTGGCAGACATGTGAGTATTAAAATAAAGGTACAACTTAAAAAAAATTCTATATCGATATTTGTATCAATAACATTGGATCATTGGTTATTGGATGGATGCATCGATCCAGATCAATTAATCATTCCACCCTAGTACTAACTGGGCTGAAGGAGTGGTGGTGGCGTAGTGGGCTAAAGCACTGAACTGGTAAGGAGAAGGTTGTTGGTTCGATCCCCACATCCACCCCTATTGTGTCCTTGAGCAAGGCACTTAACTCCAGGTTGATCCGGGGGGATTGTCCCTGTAATAAGGGCACTGTAATTCACTTTGGATAAAAGCATCTGCCAAATACGTAAATGTAAATATTTTAAGAGCGCTAGCGCTAAGCGCAGCATAACGTCAATGGGCATAACAATGTATTTTGTATTTTCATATATACTGCAACAGTATGTGTGTAAACCTCACTCCCCTAGCCTCAAGTAGCGCATTAGCAACTAATGCTAGAGGCTGTAGCCTTTAGCTTCCTCGTTAGTGTGCCCGCCTCCCGTGCCGGAGATGCTAGTTCAAATCCCGTTCAGAGCAGGTTGAGCAGGACCGGTTACAGTGGTGCCGTGACCCGGATGGGAGTGAGGTTTGGGGGGGGGGAGGTGAGTTTAATAGTATCCAGCTGGTACGTGCTGTAAAGTGTGTGTAAACCTCACTCCCCTGGCCTCAAGTGGCGTACTAGTGACTGACGCTAGAAGCTGTAGCCTTTAGCCTCCTAGTTAGCGTGCCCGCCTCCCATGCCGGAGACTCCAGTTTAAATCCCATTCAGAGCTGGTAGAGCAGGACTTTAAAATGTATTTATTTATTGAAACACAAAAACATTTAACCAAATATATACATATATTTCTAAATTCAAATTACACTTCAAACTAAACAAAAATATTATCAAAATAATGAAGTGGTCTAAAAAATAACAGTTTACATTATCACAGTGCATCATTGAAGTGGGCTGTCACTGCTGGACTTTTGTTTGGCTGGCTTTGTTGGCCACGGTTCTCTAATTGGTGGATGTTTCTCAACTCGCTCAACTTGCACTGTGTGCGAAAGAAAATATCTCTTGTCTGGAATTACTTTGAACTGTGTGACAATGACAGCAGAGATGGAATATGCTATTATTGGAGCTACCGTTAATACAACTCTTAACACAACTAATTTGATTTGTTGCTAGCATATGACAAGTTTGTTAAAGCTAAAGTGGAGGCTGCTTCAGCTAAAAAGGGATTAGCTTCATTCTTCAGAATTAGGTAGTGTCAGTTAATAACGTGCTTTTTGTTTCAATGTTTTGGAGATTTTAATTTAATTCGAAGTTGTGTAATTAATTATCAGTTATTTAAACAAGTTAGCATAAAAAAGTAGAACCAGGTATCGGTATCAGTAGATATTGTTCTAAATAATGGGCTATCGGTATTGGCACACAAATTTTGTATCGTTGCATCCCTAGTTGAGATCTCTTCTGAAACTCTAGGGGAAACACATTACTAGGGTCTCAATTCTCTGGAGAAAAATCTTCAGAAAAAATCTCAATTTGATCTCATTGCTATCCAGGAGAATCACTTGAGAAATCAAAGTGATTTGATTTGAGATTTTGTCTTTCTACGGGTCCTAAAAAGGAAACAGCATCATGAAATTCTGTAACCTATCTGATCTCAAAGAAAATGTTGAATATGCCAGGGCAGGACAGAAGAGTTGTTCTAGGAACGGGAATGAGAGTGGATACAGCTACCTTCAACAGGCCCTCATCATGTCAATCGACAGGTGGATCCTATTAACCAAAGGGGAAGGTGCTAGTGGGCTTCCCACAGCAAGTGCCCTTGTTTCAGTCTGTGATGAGTACCAGAGCTGCTGACAGAGGGCTGTCCACTAGCGGAAAATGCACCTTTCCTCCCTATTCCTCCAATCTATTCACAAGCAACCTGACCACAAGATCTGTCAATCAACCTTGCTGTGTGTGTGTGTGTGTGTGTATACAAATATTAACATGGCTGCACATTGTGCAGTCTTAAAGCAGATAAAAGTGCTCACCTTCATAAAACTGTCAATAGTATTGTTCTCAGGAATGCTTTGAGAAGACTGATTTTCATTTGAGGAATTCCACTATGCCTGAGTGATATTGCTGATGAACTGTTTGCTTCTGAATTAGCAAGGAGTCTGGTGGGGATTTTTTGCTTTAGTCTTTTTGCCTTTTTTATTATATAGAACAGTATAAAAAGAAATTATTGGGAGAATGACTGAGAGAAAGAGGTCGAGCCGGATTGAAATTTCAACTGCATGAGCACCACAGCTCGGCGTGTCAGAGCATGTGCACTAACTGCCAGGCTATGGCCATATCAAAGATCAACTCGATTTTTGACATTTTTAAAATGTGGGAGCTAAATTCACTAGTTTGCATGAAAACTTTCACAGTATTTCCTAAGGTGCTCTGAGTTGCTAGGCTGTTGCTAGGGTGTTGTAGGTCTATGTTTTTGCCGTTTCATCATCTGCTACACTGAAGAAAAAAAAAGATTTTGTGATGATGTAAATACATAAGAAAAGATTAAGTACTTTCTACACTGATTCATTTAGTTTAAGAGTGAATTTGAAAATTTATGTACGTTTTTTATTCAATTCAAGCATTTTAATGCATTTAAAATGATTGGTCTAGCTTATAAGTAAATATTATTTATAATTGTTTGTTATCTTTACTATGTGTCATCGTGTATATGTCCTAAAGTAGAAAACTTTTGATTATTTATTTGCTAATTTCAGTTAATTTTGTTTGTTAATGAAATAAGTACATTTCATAAAAAAGTAAGTTGTTGTTCAGCATACACTGGGCTTGAATAATTCATGAGCTTGCATGGTTTCACTCTTTGCAAGAGAATTTACAAGAATATACCATGCATTATCAAAAATAATTCTGTTGATTGTTTGAAATTCTGTTGATTATTTTGTGCACCAAGTTTTGAGGTCTGCATGCACAGCTCTGTATCTTATTTCTGTTGCCATTCAGTGGTGCCTTTAGGATTTATTTAATGGGGTGGCCAGAGGGGAACAGTAAAACATTTTAGGGTGGCACACCAAAAGTGTGTGTCTGTCTGTCTGTCTGTCTATCTATCTATCTACATATATACATACACACTATATACGTATGTGTTTGTGTGTGTGTGCGCGCACAAGCATGTGTGTGTGTGTGTGAAACATTAGGCTTAATTAAACAAGTTCAAATAGGACAGCGGTGTTCATTTAACAATTTAAGAGGTCCATTTACTATATTTTCTTCCCAGTAAAGTCCAAAGTCATAACCTATAGTCAACTTAACTTAGCAGTAAATGTTTATAATTCAATAATTGTTTTTTCAATAATTTATTTGTGTAATAGTCCTACTTTTCACAAACAAAGAGCAGTTTTACAGAGAATAAAGTAGTATCTTACAAAACCCCAGGGAACAAGCCAAATGTGAATAGTCTGTGACAAGCACCCATCAAACGCAGAACGTTCATTTTTGGGTGAACTATAATATACTATTATAAGGTAATGTATAATAGACAACAAAGCATGTAAAAAGCTTCCGTATGTTTGTATAAGGATAGTTTGAAATGTAAAATGTTCATATAAAAATGTCATTTCAATTTGTACTAAATTTGTTTACGTTTTATTACACAGTGTTGTTATTACAGTGTAATTACACAAGTAATGAATGATTATTACTAATTAACAAGGTGTACTTACTCTAGGTTTAGGGTTAGGATACAGGTTTGTTTTAGGGTTAGTTTCTTGTAATTATGCATAAATGACTGTTATAACTATAGTCACTACATGTAATATGTGTAACAAGGACACTGTAAAACAAAGTGTTACCCTAAATTGAAGTACCATGTACATCAGATTTGTTAGTAAAAGTTATTGTATTAACTGAAATGTTTTAGTTAAATTTACTCACTCTCTTTAATCAATATTAGGTCATGAATTTAAGTAGATTTGACATAATTGTATACCATTAAAATTTACTTTGAAAAACTGTGCAAAACCTGCATTAAATAACATTTTGTAAATCATACCAATGTTTTTTTTTCTTTTGAATTGTGAATGCATGAAATTCAAACAAAACATCTTAAGTGTTTAAAATAAAGTAAATTATCCTGAACGTAAAATTAGATTTTAAGGGATGGTTCATCCCCCAGAAGTTATGTAATTATTTATGAACCTGAATGACTATCTGTAATGGAATTCAAAATGAGAAATATAAAAGTCTTTACAGGGTTTGTCTGCTATATAATGAAAATGAATATTGACACTCATCTGTCAAGCTCCAAAAAGGACTGAAAAACACAGTAAAACCACAGTAAAAAATTACAAACCATGCACTATATTCCATATCTTCTGTGTACTCTCTTCTGTATTATTTTTATAGTCCCAATGCAAAAGGATGAAGTAAACTGCCATTAAACTAATTTTATTTAATTACATTCAATGAAAATATGAGAAAAAAAACAAAAGTGTTAAATTAGCTCATTTTAATAGGGATAGTTAAAACATTATGAAAATTATAATTCTGTAATCATTCAATCACTCATGTTTTTCCAAAATTGTAGGATTTTCTTTCTTCTGTGGAACAAAAGGAAATTGTGTCATCATTCACTTTCATTGGACTTAATACACACACACACACACACACACACACACACACACACACACACACACACACACACACACACACACTCTACCTGTCAAAACTTTTGAAACACTTGACTGAAATGTTTCTCATGATCTTAAAAAATCTTTTCATCTGAAGGTGTATACTTAAATGTTTGAAATTCGTTTTTTATTTTAATTTAATTATGGATGGATGGAAATGGATGGCTTGGACCAAATAATAAAGAAAAGCAGCCAATTAGTGCCCAACATAGATAGGAACTCCTTCAATACTGTTAGAAAATCATCCCAGGGTGTTACCTCAAGAAGTTGGTTGAGAAAATGTCATGAGTACATTTCTGCAAATTCTAGGCAAAGGGTGACTTGGATTTTGTTTATTCACAACATAATTCCCAAAGTTTCATTCATGTTATTCCATAGTTTTGATGACTTTACTATTATTCTAAAATGTGAAAAAAATTATATATATATATATATATATATATATATATATATATATATATATATTTGAATGAATGTGAATTCATTCTTACTAACATCTCTTGTTTCATGGAAGTCAGTGTTTGGGTATTACATTAGCGGATCGATACTGTCTATATAACTGAACAACAGCAGTCAAGCCCGTATTCTAACAGCACAGCCATGCACAATATTCCAAGTCTCTGACGATATACAATCACTTTGTGTGATGAAGTCATTATTCACTCTCAAATCAAATAATGCTTTGTCCTTTTTGGACCTTAACAGACCACAGTAACTATTCACTTTAATTATATGGCAAATGTACCTTTTATGTTAAAATGGTAAATGGTCAGCACTTATAAAGCGCTTTTTTTAAACTTAGAGGTTACCAAAGCGTTTTACACTGTGTCCCAATCACCCATTCAGACACACATTCATACACCATTGGCGGCAGAACTGCCATTGGGAGCTACTTGGGGTTCAGTGTCTTGCCCAAGGACACTTTGGCATGGTGTTGTGTGGCCGGGAATTGAACTGCCAACCCTGCGATTAGCAGCCGACCCGCTCTGCCACCTGAGCCACAGCTGACCCTACCTTCTATGTTCCACAGAAGAAAGAAAGTAATGCAGGTTGGAAGCAATATGAGGGCGAGTAAATAATGACAGAATTTTCATTTTTGGGTAAACTATTCTTTTAAAGTAAGAAAAGCTTGCAAATCCAGAACACACCAGCAGGTGGAAATCTTTACATCTCAAATGCCTAATCTGTTCCTAGCTGCTCCTCCTTCTGTCCAGACTACAGAAAAACACCCAGTTTGTCATTATACATGTTTGTTTTCTTAAGAGGCAGAGCAACCATGTGTACTCTGTTCTTCTGCTTGTTTACAGGGAAAAACAAGAGAGGATGCAATTGAGCACACTAGATGCTGTGCTGGCAAAGAAAATGAAATGCGTTCGTCAGCAAAGTCTAGATACGGGAGACACAAGGGCTTAGAGTCAAAAGCAACCCGATCTCTTAATTTAAAAAAAAAAGATGCTACCTTTAACAAAAGATCAATAGACATTGATTTACTGAGATTTGCTCTCGCATTACCACTCGGAAAGGTGCACGAACTGATTGCATTGTAAACATGTAGCAGCAATTTGGAAAGTTGAATCAGCAAAACTGTAAATCTCTTAGCCTGAAGCTCTCTCTCCATCTTCATAGTAAAACTCGATGCACACTTTTCCTGGCATAAGATTTCTAAGCTATGTTGAAACCCAGGCCTGTTTCATGTATTAATACACTCTTAGCAAAGCAGGAGATGAAATAGCAGCTTGCTCTGAATACAGAGACCCATCAAGAGAGGCCTACAGCACCCTAACTATCACGGTGTGCTTTGATGCCCCTGCAGCCTGGCTCTGACTTTGATGAATGGACCTCAGGATCCAAAGGGCCCAGATTGGAAGGAGGAGTGGTCTAGTCTGTCCAGGTATGATCGGGAGAACACAGGCACTCTGTATGAGCCAAACACAAATTCAGGTCTTGATAAATAGGTCTGAGTCTCCCTGTAGTCCCTAACCTCACATTATCTCTGCTGAAGATGAGGAAAAACTGAGAAACAGAGAAAGAAAATAAGTCTCAAGAGAGCTGATACTGTATTATACTTTAATGCTTTAAGCACTTCAAAAATACAAAAAAATGTTAATGAACTTTAAATCGTGGAAATCCTTTCCAGGCAATTAAAGGGATGGATTAACCAAAAATGAAAATTCTAAATAATTTATTCACCCTCATGTTCTTCCAAACCCATATGACTTACATTGTCATGGAACACAAAAAGAGGATGCTCGGCAGATTTGTAGGCCTCAGTCACAATTCACTTTCATTGTATAGAAAAAGATATAGTGCATAACAAATCCTTTTGTGTTCTATGGAACAATGAAAGTAATATGGGTTTGAAACAAGATGAGGGTGAGTAAATGATGACATAACCAATTTTTTGGAAAATGTTTCTTCCCTTTTTTTCTCCAATTTGGAATGCCCAATTCCCAATGCGCTCTATGTCCTCATGGTGGCGTAGTGACTCACCTCAATCCAGGTGCCTTCACATCTGATACCGTCAATCCGAGCATCTTATCACGTGGCTTGTTGATATAAAATGTGTGGAGGCTTCACGCTATTCTCCGCGGCATCCACGCACAACTCACCATGCGCCCCACGAGAGCTAGAACCACAATATAGCAATAGGTTACCCCATGTGACTCCACCCTCACTAGCAACCGGGCCAACTTGGTTGCTTAGGAGACCTGGCTGAAGTCACTCAGCATGCCCTGGATTCGAACTCGCGACTCGCGAAGTCAGCATCTTTACTCGCTGAGCTACCCAGGTCCCCAAACTTTCCATTTATTTATTTTTTAAATGAAGTAATTGGTTTGAAAGGCTGTGATCTAGTTTTATTGTACAAACTTTAAATAATTGTATCCTGACTACTTGATGAGATTGTTTCCTGGTTATGTTGTGGTCAAAGATAATTATTTGAGTAATCCCAATGCAAATGTATTACGTAAACTTACACTGATGAGCCAAAACATTATGACCACTCACAGGTGAAGCGAATAACACTGGTCATCTCTTAACAAGGCCATATGTCAAGGTCTGGGTAGATTAGATGGTAAGCGAACAATCAGGAGAAAATGCAGGAGAAATGGGCAGGAGTAAAGACCTGAGAGACTTTGACAAAGGCCAAATTGTTATGGCCAGATGACTGGGTCAGAGCACCTGAAACGGCAAGGCTTGTGGAGTTCTCCCGGTCTGCAGTGGTGAGTACAAAGAGGGACAAACCACAAACCAGTGACAGGGCATTGGTCATCCAAGGCTCATCGATGCGTGAAGGCAATGAAGGATATCCCGTCTGGTCTGAACCGACAGAAGGTCTTCTGTGGCATAAGTCACAGAAACTTTTATTGATGGTTATGGGAGGAATGTGTCACAATACACAGTGCATCGTACCCTGCTGCGTATGTGACTGCGTGGCCGCAGACTGATCAGATTGCCCATGATTACCCCTGTCCACCGTCGAAAGAACCTACAATGGGCACGTGAGCATCAGAACTGGACCTTGGAGCAGTGAAAAAAGGTTGCCTGGTCCGATGAGTCACGTTTTCTTTTACATCATGTGGAAGGCCGTGTACGTGTGTGCCTGGGAAAGTAATGGCACCAGGGTGCACTGTGTGAAGATGACAAGCCAGTGGAGGCAGTCTGATGCTCTGGACAATGTTCTGCTTTGTCAATTTGACACGTTCCACCTAAACATTGTTGCAGACCAGGTACATCCCTTCATGGCAATGGTATTCCCTGATAGCAGTGGCTTCTTTCAGCAGTATAATGCGCTCTGCACACTGCACACATTGTTCAGGAATGATATGAGGAACATGACAAAGAGTTCAAGTTGTTGACTTGGCCTCCAAATTCCCCAGATCTCAATCCGATTGAGCATCTGTGGGATGTGCTGGACCAACAAGTTCTATCCACGATGGCTCCACCTCACAACTTACATGATTTGAAGGATCTGTTACTAATGTTTTAATGCCAGATACCACAGCACACCTTCAAAGGTCTTCTAGAGTCGGTGCTGTTTTTGTGTCACGCAGAGGACCAACAGCATATTAGGCAGATGGGCATAATGATTTGGCTCATCAGTGTATATTAAACAAATCTGAATTAATTACAAGCAATAAAATTAATTGTGATGCATTAGCTCATTGTAATTAAAGGAATATTGCAAATTATGAAAATGAAAATTCCTCATGTTGTTCCAAACTTTTTCTTTTTTTTTTTCTATATCAATGAAAGTGAATTGTGACTGAGGCTTACATTCTGCCCAACGTCTCCTTTTGTGTTTTATGGAAGAAAGAATGTTATACAGGTTTGGAGCAATATGAGGGTGAGCAATTTTTCAAATAGATTCAGGATGCTGCAAAAATATTTGTTTTGGGTGAAAAAGGAGCTTGTTGTCTATGCTGCTGTAGCAACTATTTATTAATCTTTCTAAGTTGAGAAAATGTGGTAGGATTCCTTTTAACTGCATGTACAGCATTGCATCCAAACTGCATTCTTTGCTTGCACTGTCAGCTTTACCATCGATGTTGCAAAACACAAGACATCTCTGTGTTGGAACGCTGCCTTGTTTCCAACCGCAGACACAGTCCAACAGGGATCAGAGCCAGGGAATGGGCAGCGCTCTTCCCCAATCTGCTGTCAAACTGACAGCTGGGTTGATACAATGAGAAAGCTTAACAGGAGTGATATTTACACTGCACTTTTAGCAGTCTGAAAAGATTTCAAAAACTTCCAAGAAAACATTACAGAAATAAAAGGCAAAGTGAAGTCATTTTTTGAACTAGAGAAAACTAAAAGTGTGTAATTATTTTATATGATTTTAGGCAATACATGATGTTTAATTTGCCCCCCTGCAGCCTTTAAAACATTTTCCATCAAATTTAATTAGCTTCATTTTGATTCAATTGGATGGGTAACTACTTCTGCACCACAGTGTTTTATTTTCAGTAACCCAGTTTATCGTGTAATTTGGAGAAGTGAAGGAAGATGAGCTTTTTGACTTTTTAATAGAAAATTTAATAGCCTTTCAAATGCCTTTCATCAATGTGACAATTTTATTTTGGAGCTCTGCCCAGTGTGAAGTCTCATCAATACATTACTGAACTCATTACTGAATTTAGAGCCACAAAGTGGCGTGGCTTATGGAAAGGGGTGTTTGTTTTTTTAAAAAAGTAGAATCTAAGTTCTTCTGGTACAGCTAACAACAGCGGCCTCCTTCAGGCCTATCAGTGGCTGATGATGCTGTCATCATGGCCCGCCACCAGCTAATCAAGTCCAGAGAAGTGCTATCCTCCTGGGTTGACATTAGTTTTTGTCCCCCCTCCATGATGGATGGGACACTGGTCCTGGTCGAGCATTGTCCACTCAGCCGGAGTGTCTTGATCACTGACCCCATGATCTTTATCTATTCATCCAGTCAATCACAAAGGCACTGAATGCTGCCCAAGAAAAGACTGCTATCTGATCCAGCTCCAGTGTGGAAGAGGGAATGTTACTAGTTTGGTATGTCACGTATATAAAATATTTCAGAACACTTTGCACTGAACATTTAACCCTCATGTTCTGTGTAGGGTCAGAGAGACCCTAAGGCCATTTTAAAAACTCGAAAACATCAGCGATGTTTCTTACGGAGCCCCTTAGAGGATATGGGACTTTTTTTTTTTTTTTCCTGAAATAGTTTTGCGTTCCCTCCATTAAGTTTTGAATATCTTTACAATAGTTTGCATCACTCACAAAAAGTTTTGTGTTCCCTCGCAATAAATTTACCATGGTTTTACACAGTAACAATATTTTAACCTTGATATTCATAGTAAAATAGTTATATTACAGGCAAATGAAAAACTATGGTAATAAAAATCGTAATTTTGTGTTTTACTACAAATACCATGGCAAAACCATAGTGACCACAAGATTAACCATGGTTAATCCATACTAAAATTGGTAACTATATGGATACATTATGCTGTAATAAAGCTATGGTTACAACAAAAAACAAAAACAAAAAGAACATGGTTACTTTTCATACATACTACAATATTAATTTTGTAAAACCACGATTTTCGACAAAAAAACACAGTTACTACAATCACGGTTACTACAGTATACAATAGTAAAACCATGGTTACTACAGCCTACAATATTACTAAATATAACCATGTTTCCTCCCTATCCTCTAAGAGGCTCTGTAAGTTCTAGCCTTTTATTAATACTTTTTTGTTTTTGTTTGCAAAACAGCACCAATGCGTTAATTTCTGTGACTTTGGGTATGAAAAGCCGCTCCAAGCAATTCAGTATATGAGTAAACAGTGTCTGATTGTTTCAGACTGAATTGTGAACGCATTTAGACCGTTTTGCTAACCTGTCTTACTTCATTTGTTTAATCCCTTGAAAAGTTTCAAAAGATCTTCATTATCGAATCCTGTGCCTACGCCTATGCGGTTTTCACGTAACATACGAATGGAGGTTGTGCAATGCGCGGCCAACACGAAATCAACAAATCACTCTCTGAGACTACTGATTCTTCTGAGTCACATAAAAGATTTGGTCAAAACTAATGAACGACACATCACGAACTAGGATGCATTCTTGCATTCAAAACACAGCTTGATGGAGCGCAAATCTGAATTTAGGGATCTCAAGATGTGTTTTTCTAAGTATTAAACTATGTTTAACTTGACACAGCAACCTAAATATAGTATGTATATGCCATAACGCAACCAAAGTGAGACGCTACAAAAGCATTCGTCTGACGCAAGTGTGCATTGACGTGTCCTTAGATAAGCCCTCATAATAAATCACAGATTAATTGACAAATTCAATTTCAAAATGGATTGCTGTGAACTGCAGGCCAATGATTGGCTTATGTTCAATAATATGCAAATAAACAATGTATTGGGTTTAGATATATATATTATTTGTAATCATTTAAATATGTAATTATTTCATCATTATATATTGAATTATTGTTATATGAGGGGCTCTCAGCAAATATTTATTTATGCAATTCATTCGATTAATTGAATTTTCATGGTAAGATTCTTTGATTGGAAGTACAGTCGTACTAATTGTCTATTTGGATTTATTTTATTGTATTTTTCTACAAAACAAAGAGTTAAATCAGCACACAGTTGCCAAATTCCAATTTACTGATCTTGTATTTTCTGCAATGTGTTTTTGTGAGGATCCCAAACTGAAACAACGTAATTTCTGAAAAGTGCATCCCTACTTTTTGACAAAAAGAAAAGAAAAGAGGAATATAAATTCAATGATATCTGTCAAATCGGTTTTGACTGGGTTAGAGGAACATATTAAAAGATTTTGGGAACACGTGGTTTATTTTTATAATTTATTTTTACATTTTCATGTACTACTACTAATTTTCAAACTCAATAGTGTACCTGTGACCCCAAACATAAAAACAGTAAAGTCAATCTCAACAAAACACAATTCCATCTGTCGATTCCATGGGATGTCTATGTAATGTTGAGTAGCAACAAGTATGCTCAGGTAACTCCCTTCTATCAGTATCCATCTTGTCTAGCACTTATCCATCATTGTCCAGGCATTTGTGCTCAGATCCGCCTGACGAAGTGAAGACAGAAAGCCTGTAGGTCCAGCGGCCTTTGAGTAATGGATTCAATTATCTTTTCCTCTAGAAATCTCCATTCACAAACTGCCACTTGCTTCCTACGCACTGTGTGCACAGTGGGTTGATTAGGACATGAGCACACTGCACGGACAAGAGCCCATAAAATGGCAAGTGCTTCATCAAGCTCCTCACACATCCGGGCTGTGCACGGTCATTTGTTCACTGGCTTGCGTCTGAGCAGCAAATGAATGAGCCGTAATGAATCCATGCTCCATTTGCCCGCGATCAATAAATGGCAGGAGGTGAATTAGGTTCTCCTCATTATTCACCCTAGTGATTCCCATCTTCTCTCCGTGACAGCAGGAGGGCTTGGACCTTGGATAGAGGAAGGAGGAAATAGCATCTAACTCATTCTCCGCATGGAGAAAACATCAGCTGTGAAGGGGAACGGCGTCTTTTCCATAAATTTTGCCAATGTAACAGTTGAGAGCAAGCCCTTGACAACTGGCATCTCGCTGGTTATTCCGCACCGAATGCAAAGAGATCAATCAAACCATGTCTCTCTTATTCTGCAAGACACATTCAGCCCACAAATCTGTTTAGTCTTAAATCTATGCCCAGCCAGGGGAATTCATGACCCACAAGAGACCCACCAAAGCAGCAACAAAACACCTCAGAATGGAAATGTAGCCCTGTTATTATTGCGTTACAATCGGTTCGTGCTATTATAATTGATTCTCGAGGAACCCTTAAACCAGTTTAATACAATCGAGGTCACAATCATCCACCTACAGTGGACTACTAGCTGCTGTCTTCCCCACTGGCCAAACCAATCTTACCGCCAAAGAAAAAGAAACATCATACATGAGTGTCAAGCTGGACCGGTCTGCAGAGCTGGAACCATCATCAAGGTGAAATAAGAACCATGCTTGCTATAGGCTGCCAGTTCAGAAGACCTACAGACATTTTCATACAGCTGAGCAGGAAAAAAAATGGCACTAAAAGTGGCCGAATGTTTTCCCCATATGTTTTAATAAGTGTCCTTCCATTATGTGATATATAGCATGGTCACAAAATTAGGTGTATTAAAACATAAAGGCTGGCTAATGGAATATGGTTAGGAAAAATAGGGTCAAAGACTGAAAACGGGTAAAATGCGATTTTTCGACACTGAGGCCTAATTTTGTTAGGTAGTGTCCACTAGATTATATGACATGAATTAGTGCCAAAATACTGTAGAATTTGATTGGACGCACAGCCTTTCACATGAAGAACAAAAGATCTTGGATGCATTTTCTCCTTTCTTTGAAATTGTAATGGGTGTTTAGCACTGTAGATTTCTAGAATGTCTCGATAAAACGTTTTTCACGTACATGAATCCCATTATTTGGGTCAAAATTGTTTGGTGTGATGGAAATGACACTACAACTGTAGGACAACGATATAAATAATTTTCACACAATAAATATTGAAATGGTTTATGTTTATTTCACTTTTTAGATTATTATGGTTTTAAACACATTATCATTTGTATTATTATAATGTATTTTCATAGATTAATATTGAAAGTGTTTGTCTGAGGCCACATTCACAATAATACATTTTCATTTGAATAGCTAAATTGCTAAATTGAAGCTTTTCGAAAACCTTCTTCCAAGTGGATAAATTTGAAAACGCTGAATTTGCATTGTAGGAAGGACAAGGAAAACCGAGATATTTGATAGCGATGACGTGTTTGTTGTCATGTGATGCATCCATGTGATCCATTAAACCTCCCAAAATCAAGATGGCGGCCTATGTTGTAGTGGCATTGCTGTGCCTGATATTCACTTTGATAGTGTTGTTAAAGATACATGCTACAGCCTTCACATTACATTCCTTAAACGGCAACAGGAAGTTTACTCGGAATTGCTGTACGGCAAAGGAACAAGAGCACAATTACAGTTTCAGACCGTATATGGAACAATGATTTTTCGAATGCACAGTAAGGGGATATGAGTTTCGAAACTTCACAAGTTTCAGTGTGTACAATAAACTTTCGGAAAATGCTTGAAAACGCCAGTGTGGACGGAGAGTGTTTCAAAACAAAAACGCTGTTTTCAAATGTGTCCGGACAAAGCCTGAGACAAGGTTAAAACATTAGAATTTGAAAATAAAAGGCATCTGAAAAGCACCAAAAATAAATGATGATGGTCTAGTAAAAAGTTTCTAAATGTGACCTTCATATAACAAACAGAAAAATGTTTGAATCTGTTCATTTTAATCAAATTCAACCCCTAGGACTTTAAAGTGCCAACGTTGAAGACACACCCTAATGTGTCTATTTAGTTTGCAATCTTAATGTACAATTATACTGTGTTGTTAGTTAAATTTTACTTTGCATTTATCATTGTTTCCCCTGATGTCTGCAGCCCTATCAGAACAGATATGTAACCCATTTTTGAATCACGACCAGGGTTGGAAGGGTTACTTTTAAAATGTATTCCACTACAGATTACAGAATACATGCTGTAAAATGTAATTTGTAATGTATTTCGTTAGATTTGTTAAAGTCAGTAACGTAATTTAAATACTCTGGATTACTTCTGCGCTGGAAGATTTTTTCACTTGTAAGACAAAATGCACATGTTAAAAATACATTCTCTGAAAAGAGCCTTAATGTCTTATTCAGTGTTGCTTCTAAAACAAGATGAAACAAATTGATCTTGTTTTAAGACTTTTTAGATATTTTTACAGAAAAACAATACAAAACTTCTCATCAAGAATAAGATTTTTACCCTAATTTTAAAGGTCTTAAAAATGAATTATGTTACACATCTTAAAAAAAGTGTTTTACCTTATATGGATATATGATTTTCATCTGAATAGACTACATATTAAATGGAACAAATTACAAAGTAATCTCTTCAGTAATCAAAATACTTTTAGAATGTAACTGTATTCTGATTACCCACGATTTAAACTTTAACTGTAATGGAATACAGGTACTAATATTTTGTATTTTAAATAAGTAATCTCGTGACATGTATTCCGTTACTCCCCAACCCTGGTCATGACCAAGCGTGCCGCACAAGCCCTCAAAAGTGAAGCCAAAACGTCTCGATCGCCCCCCAGAGGCCGGTCCTAGTATAGGTCATAAACCCCGCCTCCCCATGTTATTCAACGGGACGTGAGACCAACTAAACAATTAAATTACACTTCACATATCTTTTTTCCAAAGACAGTTTCTGTCATTTACTGTAGTTTTTATCACGCTGATGTAATTTCAAGTGTTTGTTTTTAAATTTTTTTTTTTTTAGTTAGTTATTTGATGCTATAAAAACGGTGCTGTTACGTCATGATTGACAGCTGTGATTGACAGGTTCTCTGAGCGAAGTAGTCACTGAAGCACCAACGGACTTTTTTTTCGGGATATTCGGAGGATTGAGGAGATTGGAGCTTTAAATTACATATCTAAATTTCTATAATTAATTATTTCACACCGACATAATGGGTTGTTCTGCAGTAGAATGTGCTAACCGATCTGGCAGGGGCGTGTGCTTGCGATTGATTCTGCGAGAGTGAGGGCGGGGCCTTGTTTTCGCGGCTTTACTTCCTGCTCACTACTGCGCATGACTGGTCCCGAAAACGCAAGTGCGCAGACTCAAGTTCCAAGATGTCAGCGCCATATCGGGACACTGGCGGCTTCAGTTCTCTCCGATGGAAAAGAGCGAAGGGGCGTCGTCCATCTTTTTTTACAGTCTATGGTCATGACCCACCAGTTTAGAACAACTGCTCTAGGTAGCCCAACACTTGCTTCAAAATTGAATTAAAGGCTAAAACACACTGATACCTCTCTGATTTAGCATAATCAATAACTCACTGCTGAATAATATAAAAATGGCAGGTATAATTAAATGAACTCAGGATCTGATTCACAATCTACCTCTTCCCTTCTTAATTCTAAATTTTCAAAGCTGTCAAGAGGACTGGCCCTGGTCACTGACTCCAGCATGACCTTTCTCTCTCGGTCAGGTAGGTCTATATGTCACTGACCTCCTCACCTGTAGGACTGTGTCAACTTGATCAGTGAAGCGTAGGACAGTCAGAACTGCTACTCCATTCATTGGGACACCTCCATAAATCCTGGAGGAGAAAAGGGGACCAGCAGCCCCTGTTTATCTTAAAGACCTTCTCCCTATTCTGACTTGATTCATGGCCGAAGGAACCAAGGTTAATTGTAGTCCTACCAAAAAAGAAAGAAAGAGCTCCTGTGTGTGTGACTGTGAGATAGAGAGAGAGAAGAATAGGGCAAATGACCAGCAAATTTAGTCATCCGTAAATAATACCAAGTAATAAATCAACCTGTGTCTTGTTTAGTGCTCATAACCAAATAATAATTCTTGATTTTAGAAGCCAAGCACTTCAGTTTCTAATTTTGTGGCAAAAGTAGGATCATTTGTCTTGCAATACAGTGGGGCCCAAAAACATTGAAAACCTGGATTCAAAATCTGATTTTACCCTGAAAATAAACAGGAAGTTTTAAACAAAGGAATGATATGATATACAATTAAGAAGAAATAGTGACATCGAAATAGCGCAGAATATATACACTCCAACATATGGTTGTATTTCGTTGTTTCCATTGAACATAATCTGCTCTTTGGCACATTCTTAAATCATACTGGGATAACATGGATCATCAGGTTTTGCACAAACTTGTGGAGTTTGATTGCATATTCTCATTAAAGCAAAAGGGGGACATACAAAATACTTATAAATTCTTGTCTTCAAATTCATGTAAACTATGCACTGAAACTGTCTGCTGCTAATATAATTTGCAATAAGAAAAAAAAATAAGAATTTAATTATAAAAGTTATACAATATTAGACACATTTTCACTAATAGTCTCAAAACCTTTGGACCCCACTGTGAGTGTGTTCTCCATCTAAAACCGCTGTCCAATGCTTGAAGTCACTTAAAAACCCTACAAGGTGCATTCTTCTCATAATTCTGACTTTGTGTGTGGGAACTTTTTAAAGGTCAAAGGTTAACCAGAGGAAAGCCTTGTTCCCCTGCTAACACCGTACATTAAGGCATCCTCAGCTTTCCCTGTTGCAGGTGAAATTAGTCATGTGTGCTACAGCACTCCAACTGTCAATGTCAGCACCCTCTCTCATGACTGGCCCAAACGAGCATGCCTTTCAGCACGCTATCTGCCCCTATGTTGCTTTCAGCATACACACACACACACACACACACCTGTGTTTCCCACAACAGAACAGCCCATTTCTTTCTGTTTGTGCACACACCTCAGCAAACAAACTAGAGCAGGCATAATGCTGAGGGTGATAACAGATGGGGAGACGTAATGTTCCGAACAGGGTGTGGTGAAGGGAGAAGTGATGCTCTATCTCTGTGTGTGTAGACAAGAAAGTGTTGCAAACACTGTAATAACACACATAGACACTAACAAAGAGATAACAGAAATGTGTCAGAATTCACAACTTAAAACATCCCACGAGACAGATGACAGGATAAAGCGGTTTTACCTCTCTTTTAGATTGCCATCAGTGTTGGGGGATGTTGCATTTAAAAGGTGTGAAATTATCGCTTAAGTCCTAGTGTAACTAATTATATTACATTGTTAGTTTTTATGTAATGATGAATAAATAATATAAATAGTAAAAGGTAATATTATATCTTGTCATTTTAATAATTACGCAACCATGCCTAAAGGAGCACTCTGTTTTTCCTTATTAAAAATGTTTAACTCCTAACAACATGAATTGTAATTTTGCAATATATGTAGGAAATCATGACCTATCACATTAAAATGAAAACCCCAGTCATATCAGTAACCTTGTAAAAGCTGTTTTATTCTACATGGAGAGGGTCTGCATATGGGGGCTGCCATGTTAGAATCACATGACAAGCCGAACACTACTCGCTTAATCGCAGTAACCGTCCTGTTATTGGACACTTTCACTCATTGATTAATGTAATCATGGCTGACTGTGAATACTACATTTCTACAATGCAAAATGCAGGTGTCTTGGCGCAAGTTTTAACTTGACACAGCATCCAAAAAACGTATCGGTCCTAAAAAAACGAAACAAAACAAAACAAAAAAAATCCAAAAAAAAAACAAACAAACATTGAAACGTGGTGCAGTGCTCAAAGGTGTCTGTCTAGTGCATGTTTATATAGGAAAACAGTTGGAAAAAAAGCATGGACTCACACAAAAAACACATTTGGTGTGAACCACCCCTAACACATTCCTTTTCTACTAACAAAAAAGTCTTCTAGTGTAATGTATGTTACTGTAATGCATTATTCCCAACAATGATCTGAAATGCATTTGAACTACTGTCACATGACTTTGAAGAAAACGGATGAAAAAATGGAAGCATAGCCTTATTCTGTCAAGATTTTCTTCTTTCTCCACATCATCCCTTTTCTTTACATTTTCACCTTCTGGGATCCTTACATATATATCATTATATCCCCAGTAACACTGGGGCAATAAACAACTCTGCAGGACAGATTTGGGTGTAAACACACACATAAGCAGCACTTATACACAATTAATGGCGAACAAATGAACAGGAAAGTGAAATAAATTACTCCTCTCCCAAGGGATGCCATTTGTTCTGAGAATTTCCTTACGTTTAAATTGGTTACAAACTCGAGTTGTCTGATATCAGATTGCAGAGCCTTAAGATAGATGTTAACGCATCACTTGTATCATGCCACATAATTCAGCAAAAAAGAGAGTGAATGTTAGAGAGAGAGAGAGAGAGAGAGAGAGAGAGAGAGAGAGAGAACTAAAGAGAGGAAACTGAGAATAAATAAAGAGGACCTTGGCAGAGCTGGAATAATTATGTGCCACTCTATCCAATTTACATAAATAAACATTGCGCCGAGGGGAAGCTTACAGTTTTGGTTAAAATAATTTTTCAGGTCTGACTCCCCCGTGTTTCAAAACACAGCCTGTTTATGGCAGCAAGCATGTTTTACGTTTTACATGAAATATTTAGTTTAGCTTGGCCTGCCTGGGCTGCAAGGCCCAAAGGTGATTGATTCCAAGTGTGTATCCCAGTGCGACGTTTCCAATCCATCATGGCCACGGCGTTAACAGGAAATCAAGAGGCTTCCTTATCAAATTACTCTCCGGAACCGAAAGCTCTTGTAAAATTAGATACTCGGTAATCAGTAAAGACCTTGTTCTCTCTGCTCTCTCTTTTGGCCCAATCACAATGCAAACACAAATACCTGTTTTCACCTTTTCTGTCCCTCCTGACAGTCTGTCCACCCCTAACTGGCCCCTGGCCCTAAAGCACTCAAGGCCTTGATCTGATAGCGTCCTTGCCTAGTCTTCCCTCCCAGCCATGGGCAAACAGTGGCTCAGGCCTGGTCAGGCCTTCTTGTATGCCCCACGCACCCCCGCTCCAAGCCCTGCTAGTCACACACACAGTTCAGTACACTTCAGAAAGGACTGAATGGCTCATTAGGTAACGCTTGCAGAGCAGAATTGGTGCAATAAGAATATGACAAAGATGAACTGTACACCACTGGGAGAAGTTAAACTACAGTAACTGTGCATAGGTAAAAACTAAAAAAATAATATGAAATCAGTGGTATGTCTCATAATGATAAAGTAATTCACGTTTAGTGTAAAAGCATCACACAAACAAACAAAAAAATATTAGGCCAATATAACATCATAAAGATTATATAATGTGAAACACAACCATAGTGAGATGCTTCAAAAACGTCCTAAGAAAAGCCCTTATAATAAGTGTATCTCAGACAGTTTGACGAATTCAGTTGCAAAATGGATTGCTGTGGACTGAAGGCCAATGATAGAAGGCCAATGATAGGCTTATATTCAATAATAAGGAAATAAACAATATATTGCCTTCTACTGCCACTATTTGTATTATCTTATCAATGCTTTAATCATCCGCTACAATAATGTAATGCATTTTAATTATATAAAATATTATAATATGCGAGTGTGCTGAGCACCTTATTAGAAACACCTGTACACCTACTGTACACCATGCGATTATCTAATCTGCCAATGGTGTGGCAGCAATGCAATGCATAAAATCATGCAGATACAGGTCAGGAGCTTCAGTTAATGTTCACATCAACCATCAGAATGGGAAAAAAAATGTGATCTCAATGATTTCAACCATGGCATGATTGTTCGTGTCAGACGGGCTGGTTTGACAGTATTCCTGTCACTGCTGATCTCCTGGGATTTTCACGCACAACAGTCTCTAGAGTTTACTGAGAATGGTGCCAAAAACAAAAAACATCCAGTGAGCGGCAGTTATGCGGATGGAAATGCCTTGTTGATGAGAGGTAAGATTTTGAAGAAAAAATGGTCCAGTATATTTTCCTGACAAATTTCAGGGGTTTCTTGCAACTGGGACCTGGGCCTAATTTGGTGGGAATAATCTTTTTATCATAACTATAATACAATAAAATATTGACAACTTTCCATTGATTGAAAGTTGAATGTTAATATTATTGGTTTTAGACCTTAGGAAAGCTATTTTCCAGGTCTCTATTTCACCTTTGGGGTGGAGAACTGGTTAGTACAAACTACACATACCTCAAAGAGGACAATTTTAAAATCACATTATTCCACAAACATTTTGCCCAGAATGTGGTATTTTCATTATAATGAAAGTTCAGACAACTTTATAGGAAGGTTTTGGGTTCAATACAAGATACAACAGCATGTTTGGCATAATGTTGATAACCACAGAATGATTTATGTAAAGAAAAAGGCAAAAATCATGGATACAGTACTGTATGGCACTTACAATGGAAGTGAATTGGACCAGTCCATAAACATTAAAATACACAGTTTCAAAAGTATAGCCACAATACATAAACATACATGTTAATATGATTAGAATGATTTAGATTTGCTTACTAAGCTTATTTGTACAAAGTTACAGCATGTCCAATATTACATTTTCATTGTCATGATGACATAACGGCAGTAAAGTACATCGCTGATTTTATGTTTAAGCCTTTTGCCTATACTTTTGAAACAGTGTGTAGTTTAACATTAATGGACTTGCCCCATTCACTTCCATTGTAAGTACCTTACATAACCAAGATTTTGGCCACAAATGAAAATGAGAGAGACAAAATAATTTATTGTGTTAATCAACATTATTCCACAAATGTTTTCAATTGAGCTTAACTTGTATTAAACCCTGAAAAATCATTTAAGGGCATGTTGGAGAGATGGATGCAATACAAGATCATGCTGGACATAAAACAGGATTGATTTCTGTCATTGGTATCTTTTTCTGTCAGTCATATTGCACAAAAACAAAAGTTCCACAATATTTTGTTATAACATACAAGAACTTTGTGACATCACAAGCTAAGTTTAAGGCTGTAATTACTCCTATTAGTCCAAACATTTCAACAGTCAAAAAAGTGCACATTTTTAAGAGAACTTGTTTTCAAGTTCCCTAAAAATTAATAACCAAATGAAGCAACATAACAACTCCATATTTCTGCAACTGCCTTTTTTTTTAACAGTGCACAATAACACATTGAAACGATATTCACTGCGTCCAAAAGGGGGTGCTAGAGCACTGAAGTGGACCATGTTTCCATTCATTGCTTTCGGTTTTCAAATGCCACATCAAGTGACTCCTGACATATGATGAGTCCAGTGTCCTAATAGTCAGCATCTATAATAAGAGAAACTGGTCTAATTGCAGGTAAATGTTTGGCCTGCAGATGAACCTGGTTTTGAGTGATACAGACAGCTACACTCATTGGGATTCCAGTGTGTTTAAATGCCCCCTTATTACTGGGGCAAACAGACAGATATTTGTTAATGAATCCGCATGCTTGAGTAACTCAAGACCCAGGAGTCTCTCCTTCTGCCCTGGGGAGCAGCCACTGGCTGACTCTGGGTCAGAAGTCAAGGTAAAAGGTCACGGGGCTTTCAGGTCCCTCACTGATGTAACGGGTGGTTATCAGGACCTAATGGGTTTGTAAAAAAAAGCAGGATAGAATAACGCAGAGTTAAACTATTGCTGGTTTAGACGATGTGTTTCGTAAGGTATTTTTAAACAGAGAGAAAGAGAGAGAGAAGAGAATGTTTGGTGATTCACATTCTTCTCTGCATCCCCCCCCCCCCCCCCCCAGCTGTCTGGACTTAAATATTGATCTGTTTCTCACCCACACCTATCATATCACTTCTGAAGACATGGAATAAACCACTGGAGTCTTATGGTTTACTTTTATACTGCCTTTATGTGTTTTTTGGATATTCAAATTTTGGCCTACAGAGCTAAAATATTCTTTTAAAAATCTGAATTTTTGTTCTGCAGAAGAAAGAAAGTCATACACATCTGGGGTTTCATGAGGGTGAGTAAATAATGAAAATTTTAATTTTTGGGTGAATTAACCCTTTAAGGGCTCTTGTCAGATCTGGGTGAATTTGTCAATAAGAAGAGAGGTTTGGAAACATTTCTATTATTACAGAATTACCAGTCGTTTCCTACTTTTGTTCACTCATTCTTACACCACAATGCAGTCTAATTTCAAGTGTACATTTCAAGTACACTCGACGACGGTTCATTTCCCACAATCCATCATGGGAAAGACGTACGAGCTAGGAGTTTACTCCTGCAATGTTTTATTTTATTCTGAATGTAGTAAATTACTTTTTGACGATCGCCTCATGCCCACACATCTCACACACGTGTCCCGCACACCTCGTTGTGTGAACTTCCGCACTTGTAATAGTCCCATTCAATAATCTCTCAATTAGTTACACATTAATTCAAATTAAACCCAATAATATAATGACAGTAACACCATACATTGTAAAGAAGTAAAAGTAAAAAAAATTATTAGAAATTTAATTGAGTGAGGGTAAAAGGTACCCACATTTAGACCTACTCTAAAAGTAAAATTTTTCCCAAAATGTTACTCAAGTAAATGTAACGGAGTAAATGTAACACCTCTGAATGCTAGATATGATATAACTGCATAACTTGTAAATTCCCCCTTCATCGTGTCGTGGTACGCAATAACAACGTTCGGTTCTGTGCCTGAA
This sequence comes from Moxostoma hubbsi, assembly GCA_032164185.1. Taxonomy (NCBI): domain Eukaryota; kingdom Metazoa; phylum Chordata; class Actinopteri; order Cypriniformes; family Catostomidae; genus Moxostoma; species Moxostoma hubbsi. Next base: position 14,641,109 of record JAVLUX010000215.1, on the reverse strand, counting down.
ATTCATAACTGCAGGTACGGCATTGCCGGCCGAATTCGAGTATTGCGAGTAAGTATCTGTGCAATTGCGCGGTCAGCTCAAGGTGCATTTTTATGTCACATTTGACACTGTTAGCAAGGTTGAGCTCATTTGCTGAAAAAATATCATGCAACAATGTAAAAACAGTTCTCTACCATGCAAGCAAATGTGATTGAAACTTACTGCGTGTGAATATGGAAAATGATTTGGTGCTGCTGAATGATGAACACCTGTCATCAATGCTTTTGAATTTATACCATTAGAATCAAAACTGCTTATGAATCTAACCTAAAAAAAACAAAACAAAAAACTAAACTAAAATCGTGGACGACTGACATGTGCGAGTCTGGTAAAACAGTTAAGTATTTTACTTGCTATCACTAAGCTATGTCACCTAGCACTGGACTGGAATGACGAAAAAAGATACTTGTGTGATGCATGACGCATGAGTAGATGCATTTTTTTAACCGCAAAAGAAACGGTTATTTCATTGCATATTTTTCTGACCTTTATGACACAACCGTTTTGGTGTTTCTACACTAGAGGGCACACAAAATTATTTTAGCCAGTGAGAAATACATGAACTGGGTTTGAATGTTATATTAGAATGTGATGAAATTGAAAGAATGGTAAATCTCAGAATGTTATTAGCTTACCCCCCCATTGTCACCTCAGGAACCCCCAGTTTGGGAAACACTGCAATAGACTGGCATGTCTTAAGGTCAATATTAGGTCAAAAATGGCAAAAAATAAACAGCTTTCTCTAGAAACTCGTCAGCCAATCATTGTTTTGAGGAATGAAGGCTAAACAATGCTTGAAAATGACAAAAAACTGAAGATTTCATACAAATGTGTACACTAGAGTCTTCAAAGACAAAGGACAACTGATTCTAATAAGGACAGAAAGAAATGTGGAAGGCCAGGTGTACAACTAAACAAGAGGTACATCAGATACTCTAGTTTGTGAAATAGACGCCTCACATGTCCTCAGCTGACAGATTAATTGAATTCTACCCACTCAACACCAGTTTCATGTACACAGTAAAGAGAAGACTCAGGGGTGCAGGCATTATGGGAAGAATGGCAAAGAAAAAGCCACTTCTGAAACAGAAAAACAAAAAGAAAAGGTTAGGTCCGGCATTGGACAACAGATCATTGGAAAAGAGTGTTATGGATCTTAACCCCATTGAGCTTTTGTGGGATCAGCTAGACTGTAAGGTGCGTGAGAAGTGCCCGACAAGACAGCCACATCTATGGCAAGTGCTACAGGAATCGTGGGGTGAAATGTCACCTGAGTATCTGGACAAACTGACAGCTAGAATGCCAAGGATCTGCAAAGCTGTCATTGCTGCACGTGGAGGATTTTTTTGATGAGAACTCTTTGAAGATGTTTAAGAAGTTCTGAAATTTCTTTTCAAATTGTAATAGTAATTTTTCATGTTATTAATGTCCTGACTATACATTGTGATCAATTGAATGCCACTTTGGTGAATAAAAGTACCAATTTCTTTCTATAAGAGCTAAATCTGTGCATTATTCTAAACTTTTGGCTGCAGCGTTTGTTTTCTTAAAACAAGCATATGATTTCTAGCATAAGTTTTCCAGGGGAAAAAAAAGCCTCCATATCTCTTAATCTACCAGAGCTGAGTTTCTGTGATTAAACATGCTTTCATGTGTAATTAATCCACTTCAATCAACTGGAAAATCAGGATGAAGGTACAACAGTTCTGACAAAAGCATACATAAACAGGCCCTGGTCACCATTCAGACCAGGACTGAACAGGAAAGAACCCTTGATTGAGGATAAACCTCAATGTGAAATAGTGGCATGTGAAAACCCCCTAAAATATAAGATCACCATTGCAACTGCTCTAAATAGATATCAAACAGATTTTTCCCCCTTTTTCCCCCTCATGTCCTGTGGTTTCCTTAAGCATTTCCTCGCTTCATTTGAGACTCTGACACGGGAACCAAAACAGTCGGTGGCATCGGCTCTTTAAGCTCCTTGAGCAACAAGCCAAATAAATACATGTTCGAAGCAAGACACGAAGGATATGAAAATCTGGAAAGCACCGTGAGCCAAGAGTGTAAGCTCATATTTTACACTGCCACGCATGTGGAAGAATGATCTGAATCCTGGTCTCACATTCACATCATTAAAATATCACCCTCCAAATCTCTACGCTTGAATTAGCTACAGCAAGAATAGACAAAACAAAGATGTTTTTAAAAATAATAAATCTCCAATGCAGAAATTTTTTTTATGTGCAAACAATTCATGCGCAATGGCTTTGTTCAGATTTTTGTACTTTTTACCATATAGGACTCAAATCAGTTCAATGTTTTGTAGTCTAAACAGCAAAAAAACAAAAACAAAAAAAAACATGAAATCCTGCTCCAAACTACATCGCAAGTGATTGGATATATTATTAAATCAGATTTATGGAAATGCATCTCAGTCTGAACTGTTAAATTGGATTTCAAGTACAGTTGTTTTTTTCATCAATCAGGATGTAACACATATTTCGGTCAAAGACATGACGCTCATTTCTTGTCCGGATCTATCAAGTTATACAATAGTACAGTACAAATTAAATTCATACAGAACAATGACTTGTTTACACCTCTGCTATGTTGAACATGCTTATCATTTTTCATCTTTCAGAGTTCAAAGTCATTGATATTTTTTTCTGGGGCTAAAAGTCTAAATGTCTAAGTGGTGTAACCGTTCGGGAAAATGAAATAAAATAAAATAATATAAATAATGAACAAAATCATGGTAATAATAAAACCAAAAGCTAATATTCTTAAAAAAAAAACAAAAAAAAACCACTATTGGCATAAGTACTTTCTTTATTATTATTCTTAATAAAAATTAAACAAGAAAAACAACTGCATTGTAATATAGTGTTAATATTAGAAATATTTTTGTCCACCAAATCAAAGTTAGGTGGTGTAACTTTGACTTTGATTTGAAAAGACTGTCCCATCATGACTGTCTTAAAATAATATTTTGACGTTTTTATGAGAAAATAATTCACCTTTTTTCCCAGGTCAACTGGAGTAACCCTAATAAAATGTCTTGAAAATGACTCAAAAATACACTATTTTTACCTTGAAGTATATGTTTGTTTTTTAATTAATGATTAAGTTGTGTACACAAGGTGTATTCAAGGTGTAAAGAAAGTATTATAACACCTTTTAATTGATGGTAACTCCACTTTTTACCCCATTCATACATTTTTTGAACAAGGGAAAAATATTACATGAACTTGACACGTTTTAAAACAGTTTTTTAAAAATAAAGATTTTTCATTTTTATCACCTCAGACAACCTTTTTTGTCCCTGACCCATATTTACCGCCATAAAAAGTTAGCATTAGCACTTTATCCAAATCCATTAGCATTTTTATCCGAATCCACTAATTTGCACTCGCTTTCTCCCCATTCTGTCAATTATGTGGAATTCGCTATATACTGTAGTGAATGAGTGAAAGTATTAGCAATTTCAGACATTAGGTATTAACTACACTGTCTGAACAAAGGGATCTAATTTCAGCACTTGCAAAATGATTGCGGATAAATAAAAAGATAGCTTTAAAAAAAAAAATATATATATTTGCTTGTGTGAACAAAGCCAAATTTATTAGCCATTTAGTTTTCTTCATTGTTAATGAAGTGTGCACTGTGTGCTCTAGGGTGCACTGTTTATGCCCTGATACCTTGCATCTCGTGTTGTATCTGCGTGGGACAGTACAAATATCTGATCTACATTAAACCGAAAGAGCAGCCATGCTGACGATTGCTTCATTTATCCAGGTGCCTAAAGACCAGCAGATAAGCATCTCACCCACAGCAAAAATAACACAGCGTCCCATTGAGGCTGAGTAATTACCTGCCCTCCCTTCCACTGTCACTGATGAATCACCTGCGATAGCCATCTCGCACCACCAACCAGGAGCTCTAGCAATGCTAAAGACATGTTCTCAAAGTCATGAGAAATTAGAAACAAAGAAACTATTTATTTGAACTGAACGTGTACCACAGAGTATGTCGGGGCGATTATGAGGATATAAGGCATATGTAGTGCTGATGAATGCCATTTCAATGTAGTTAGCATTCGTATAAAATGTGTATGGCTGCTGAAAGATGCTGTCACTTCCCTTTGTTTCTTTGCTATGTGTTGTGCCAAGACACACAATCAAGACGTTACGCACATGTTGAGTATCAGGTATCTTGTTGCTACAAACACAATAATGGTTACAAGTGGCTCAAGACGAACACGAGTTGGTCAAGCTAACTTTGCACTCACCTCACATGTGTATTTGAAGCACAAGCAATAAGGAACAAGATAGCTATTGTCTACGTGAAAACTCAATTTATCATCTGTAAATTATGACAGAGTGATGTATACGTTTGTGCCATGTGGGAAAGGGCTAATCTGATACACTGACCAGAGGCTAGTTTATGGAGAGCTAATGCTCAACATGTAGAACACCTTGATTTCCTAAAAAAGTACAAATCTTTCTGCCAGTGTGCTTTGTAAAGAGCAAATGTGTCATTTCCTAAGATTTGGCAAAGATACTGAACAGGTAAGAGCTTTGCTCTGGAAGACATTCAATAAAGAGCTGACAGATTAATGACTAGCAATTTAGAAATAGATCAGTGCTATCATTTAATTGCACAGTTCTAGGTAAAGTGTTGTGTACAACAAACGCCAACATATACATACAGTACCTGCATGAACTTGAAAAATAGGACAAATCATCTTGATGAAAAATCATCTAAGTTTGAGACTACTTGTGAAAATGCGTATACATTAAAATGTTGGGATTCAAATCTGACCATTTGTACAAACAAATTGACAAGGAAAATGTCCCAAACGCATATTTGTTTAGTGACCTATTAGTAGTGCAGAATCTTAAATAAATAGCTAATTAAAAAGTGCATTGTCCAATATTAGCCAGACACTGTGAATAGAATATACAGGGGGCCATTGCACCTTAGAGCAAGTTTCATTAATCTTAGCAGAATATGAGAGCACTAACTGTAGAATAGTAAATAGTCTGGTGCTCAACCTGATACTGTTAAGTGTCATTGGACATGTAGAATGTTTCATAGAAGAAAAAGGAAGAGATGGCTTTACTCTTTTCTCCTGCAGCTCTATTACAGTCCCGTCTCTTAGTCCTTTATGTCCAAGCATTCTCAGTACAAAAGAAAGATGTTCGTGACTTCTTGCCCCGAACACGATCTGAGAGAGTAGCGTTTCAGGACATATATTACAAGGGTTAGGAGACAAGACACTTCAGTGTTTGATTCAAAAACAGCCACTGATAAATTGCTTTACTGTAGGTTTAGGATAAGTTTAGGATTAAAAAAGGATATACAGTACATAAACACAAAATGCATTCTAAAAAGAAAAAGAGACATTTAAGTTATCAACTCTGACTCATATGTTACTACAAAAATTATTTAGGAGAAATTAAAATTGGCAAAAATGAGAATTGTAATGCGGAGAGCATAGCTCAGAAAATTTGGTCTTGAAAGAAACTCATGGTCAATGTTTGAATTTATACAAAAAATCTCGTACTTTTGGTTTCAGAGTTTGACATCTTGGTAAATCTGAGCACAGATTAAAACATCCGCCACCCGAAAAAGAAAAAGAAACATGAATTAAAATCATACATTGCACGGAGGCGATAAAACCAATTCCTCTCTCATTAATGTGCGCCCAACTGAAAAAAAACTTGCTCGAAGAACTGCCCGAACCATTTTAGTGCTTGTTTTACAGTACATATATTCAATACTTTTAATACTTGTATATATACACTATATACTTGTATACTTGTAAATATTATGCTTACAAACACATACAAAATATGTAATAAATGTGTAAATATATAAGTATTTAAAGGGGCAGACATACATTATTAAAAAAAAAAATATATATATATACATACTTTTGTGTTGTCAAATTGACAGTCATGAAGCTAATGTTAGCATTCCTCTGATAAATTGCTACTGCAATGTTAGCTATCGTTAGCTTGTAAAAAAGCTATGTAACCCTAACATTATTGGCAAGTCTAATAAGGCAAATCTTCAATGTCTGAAGCACAGTTAAGCCAATCATCTTAATTTTCAAATTGCTCTTGTTCAGCAAGTTAATACTAATGATATGTGGGTTGCTGTGGGAGAGGGTCTAATTTGTATGATTGATTTAGGGATGGGAACCGAAACCCGGTATTAAATGGGCCCTGTGGCTAAAGTATTGAAGACCTTAGTAATACGCTCCAAAGTTACTAGTTCTTTTATCAATACTTTTTAATGATTTGGTGTAATTTATTATCAGCCTGCACTCTCCCCAGTACCACAGCTCCCTATAAGCAGACAATGCTGTCTGCGTAGGGCACCAACTCCCTAGGGGGGCACCATCTTAGCGAATTGTTGCAAACTAAAACGACAACTGTCTGTATGTAGTCTAACTGTTTAGCTTAGTTTGCCGTGTATCTTAAAAAATTGCCAATTATTGTCAATTTAGCTACTGGCTAAGACAAACCAGCCTCTCATCTCTACCAGCGCACTGTAGGCAGTGAAACACATCAGCAGGGCAGAGGTAGGAGGACAGGAGGAATGACTAATACTGACTGATGTCAGTGTTCTTCATTCTTTCTAAACTTCACTCAGTATTTTGATGTTAGGACTATAATTTTATTGACATTTTAGGTTTGTTTCCAGTGAGATATTGAGTTGATATAGTGACTTTGATGTTGTAAACATGACTGTTGCTGCTCTAGAAACAACATTCAATTATATATAATATATATATATATATATATATATATATATATATATATATATATATATAAACGAAATCCTGTTCTGAATTAATTAATTTTTAACATTTTTTAAAAAGCCATTTTTTAGTAATGAAAAAGAACCAATAAGAGTATCGATAAAGAACCGAACCGATAAGGAGTATCGATAAGAGCAGTAGTATTGATAAAATCCTAACGATACCCATCCTGCTGCAACTTTATAGCTGATTAGCCAAGCTTAATTAAAGAAAACTTAATGGCTAAAGCTAGCTTGACCTATAAACGCAGTGCAGTATTGTAGTTTATGTTAAGTGCATTATAACATTATCATGGAAAAACAGCCTTGTTCTCATTGATTTTCTGCTTTCAAGCTAAATGTTAGACACTACAGTTAAGCCAATGAAATACATTAGTGGCCAAAATTCAAGTTTGGATGGTGGATGTGTAAGCTTGTTTTAATTACAGATTCCCATAGATTTATATTGTTTTCCATCTTAGGGTGCCCTAGGTATCTAAACAACAACTTTCAAATTAGAAATGAACATTTCTGTCTCTCATGAATGTTTGTCTGGAAAAGGTATATTTGGGGGTATTTAAAGGATTAGTTCAGCCAAGAATACAAATTTGCTGATAATTTACTCACCCCTAGGCCATTCAAGATGTATATGACTTTCTTTCTTCATCTTCATCACTATATGCAAGCGCACAGAAACCACCTCAAGGCAGCATCCAAATAATCCACACGACTCCAGTCGATCAAGTAACGTCTTTTGAAGTGAATCGATACATTTGTGTGAAAAACAAATCGCTAATTAAAACGTTTTTTAACTTTCATTTAGAGCATCCGTTTAGTCTAAGCTGCATCTGATGTTCCTATCATGGACAAGTCGATAATAATTTGATGCAACTAAGTAAATAATGTGGCTTCCTATAAATGTAGCTAACGTTACATAAAAAACTTAAAATTACTGTTAGCCTTTCCTGCTCAGCTTCCAGACCGCAGTCGGAAGCACTGGAGAGATGTTTGCTAGGGTTAAACCCCTTCAATTTAAAACCCTCATTAGAACTGGATTTCTGGTTGAGGTTTTGCATTGTCTGTGAAACATATGCTGGTTTGTGTGAATGGAACACAGAGTATTTAAAAATGTTTATTTATTTTGTGATTTCAGGTCATGTGGACAGACTGTGCTTGTGGATATCTACAGCTGATGACCATGGCATTCCAGGTGTGGAAAGAGTGGACTGATTTTAATCAGAAAATGGCATAGTCAAAGATGGACAAGTCTTCTGACAACATATGATCGGTTTGAGAGTGGCAAAAAAAAAATAAAATAAATGTATTTGATCTATTCTGTTTATCCATTATCCAATAATATCCATTATTATTTATCCGTTTGATCTTTGTGGGGCCACTGTGGCTGCTCAAGGTTTGGTATTGCAACAGTAAGACCTCCATCTTGCGTGGTTTGGTTATATGGAGGTAAATAAAATGCAAATCGACTCTATTTTCTTCAATTAGTGGATAAAAAAAAAATATTCTACTAACAGAGCAATCGCATTGGGTCAGAAGACTTGGTTTATACTACATGAGCTGAATGGACATTTTATGGACATTTGTTGTCTTTTTTGAAGCCGAGGGGCTTGACTCCATTTACTACAATTGTTTGGAAGAAAGCTCCCCTGGCTGTATTTTTTGGTTGAACTTCCATAGCCCCTGTCACTTTACAGATAGTAAAGTTTTATCTTGTGACTAAATGCAAAGATTGCTGAAATTACCTTGTCTTCGGGCATTTTGCCTGCGACCTGCACTCATTGCTTGGCACAGGCTCATACTGGGCCACTTCCCTTGAAGTGATATTGAACTTTGTTGAAATTTGGGTTGTGGAGTTTAGTGACCATGACATAAGTCCAAATATTTTTGATTGTCTTCTTCAGCTGCTCCTGTGCTTAATAAGTGTGAAACAAAGTATAGTCTCCCAATACACATTCATTGCATTGGGGAAAAATGTCTCAAAATGATTTTTATTGTACGTAAATAATCAAAAGGCAGATTATGCTAGTATTTGTTACAAAGACTCTTGTAATCAACTTAGGCCACATTTTGAATTGTGAAATGCCTCCTGTTAGAGCAAAGACATTACTGATTCAGTACACAGAAGGTAAAAAGGAAATGGTAGGCTAATCTTACCACTTATATGTGAAAAAATTTGCAATGGGATAGAATCCACTCGTTTTCTATTTCCAGATTCACCATGCAATGAATGTGTATGGAGGGCTCTTCAATGTTACCTACTTGCAATATTTGGACTCAAAGCATGGACAGTACAACACATAGTTCTACCAAGTTTCAATATCACTTGAAAGGATAAAGCCAGAGTAATTTTGTATTTTACTTATTGTAAACATGGCATTTAAAAAGAGCAAAAACGAAATTTCTTTTCTATTACTAACAAAGGTCTATCTCGACTCTACCAGAAATACTTCATATCATGTAACAAATTGAATGTCATGGTATTCTAAAATTAAAACAATTCACAAACTTGCAATTTTGCTTTGGTCTGCATAATTTATCATTACAGTGACACCTCATGAAGTTGTTTCCCAGAAAAGTGTAATGATGAATTATGCTGCTCAAAGAAAAAATATAGGTCTGTGACTTGTTTTCACAGGTTTTTGGAACCTGTGGAGTTCAGTTAGTTAATATAATATAAGGTGTTTCTGCTGGTGGCTATAGCTGAAATGCACTGTATGTTTCTTTTCATAGGCCATGGTGACAATAGGTGTAAACATACAAACCCCATTTCCAGAAAAGTTGGTATATTGTGTAAAATGCAATAAAAACAAGAATCTGTGATCTGTTAATTCTCTTGAACCTTTATTTAACTGACAAAAGTGCAAAGAAAAGATTTCCAATGTTTTCACTGACCAACTTAATTGTATTTTGTAAATATAAACAAATTTTGAATTTGATGTCAGCAACACGCTCAAAAAAGGTTGGCACAAAGGCATGTTTACCACTGTGTTACATCAACTTTTCTGTTAATTACACTGTTTAATCATTTGGGACCTGAGGATATTTATTGTTGCAGTTTTGCAAGTGGAACTTTTGCCCATTCTTGCTTGATACAAGACTTCCGTTGCTCAACAGTCAGTGGTCGTCGTTGTCTGATTCTCCTCTTCATGATGAGCCATACATTTTTAATAAGAAACAGATCTGGACAGCAGGCAGGCCAGTCAAACACATGTAGTCTGTGTCTACAAAGCCACGCTGTTGTAGCACATTCAGAGTGAGGCTTGGCATTGTCTCTCTGTAATAACCATTGACTTCCCGGGAAAAGACGTCATCTTGGTAACATCATATGTCTCTCTAAAATCCCAATATATGGCTCCGTGTCAATGGTACCTTCACTCATATGCAAGTCACCCATGCCGTGGGCACTGATGCACCCCTTACCATGACAGATGTTGGCTTTTGCACCTTTCGCTGATAAAAGTCAGGATGGTCCCTGTAAAGCGGGGTTATGATGGGCAAGGAGGAGGCGAGAACCGGCTTGTCAATATAAATAATATTTTAATGAAGAACTTAAAACAAAAGCATAGGACAACGGACATGTCCGTGATTAAGCTCTCTCTCTCGAACCGTCGTCACCGGCCGCCTTTATCCCTCACGCGCCCCATCAGGCCGATTGGGGACCGGGCGTGCAACATTCCAGCCCGGCCCCGCCCCCCTCCACTCCACATTCCTCCCGGCGTTACCTCAGGCCGGGGGCCACCGGCATGACGTACATCCCCGCCCCCTCTTTCCCTGGGGAGGGGCGTGCTTTACGACCTGTCTGCCGGCTGGTTATCCCCCGCCTTCCTCAACCTGGGAGGAGACAGGTGGGGAAAACAACAACAAAAAAATAGGCGAGGGAAAAGGCCAACACGGCGCGAAATAGCGAGAGAGAGAGGAGAGAGAGGAAAGGCTCACTCACCGGTTCTCTGATGAACCATCGCGTGGTCCTCGAGCGCTCCTTCACACTCTCCGGCGGACGACAGCCGCTCCTCTCCGGGCGAACCGGAGTCAACCTCCGACCCCCAGCGGACCGAACGCCCCTCCGCTTTCCCGGCGACGAGTGGAGGCAAACCTCGGCCCCTGGCAGCGGCCCTACCGCTCCGGGCAGTTGGGGAGTTTCTTCCCTCCTCCCCTCGCGGACGGCTTGTCAATATAAATAATATTTTAATGAAGAACTTAAAACAAAAGCATAGGACAACGGACATGTCCGTGATTAAGCTCTCTCTCTCGAACCGTCGTCACCGGCCGCCTTTATCCCTCGCGCGCCCCATCTGGCCGACTGGGGACCGGGCGTGCAACATTCCAGCCCGGCCCCGCCCCCCTCCACCCCACAGTCCCTTTCGTCTTTGGCACGGAGATCTCAACGTCTGTTTTTCCCAAAATCAAGATGCAACGTGGACTCATCTGACCACAGCATACATTTCCACTGTATTTCGGACCATCTGAAATGAGCTCAGGCCCAGAGAACTCGGCAGCATTTCTGCATAGAATTGATGTATGGCTTTCTCCTTGCGTAACAGACTTTCAGGTTTGAATTTCTTGATGCAGTGGCGGAAGGTGAAAAGTGACAACCGTTTTCTGAAGTACTCCTGAGCCCATGTGATTATATTTAACACAATAGTGTGACGGTTTCTCATGCAATGCCATCTGAGGACTCGAAGGTCATGCACATTCAGCCGTGGTTTCCGTCTTGCCTGAGGACTACAAGGACTGAGATTTCTCCGGATTCCCTGAATCTTTTCACAGTATTATGTAGATGGTGAAATACCTAAATTATTTGTAATCTTGCGATGAGAAATGTAATTGTTTTGAACGGTTTGCCAATTCTCTCACAAAGTTTGCACAAAGTGGTTAGCCATAACCCATCTTTGCCTGCAAATACTTTTACACCCAATCATGATACCCTCACCTGTTACCAATTCACCTGCTTATTGTGGAATGTTTCAAAATGGAGTAACTTGAACATTTTATCAAATTTTCACTCTTATTTTGCTCATCTTTTTTTGAGTGTGTTACAGGCATCAAATTAAAAATGTGTTTATATTTGCAAAATAATCAAGTTGGTCAGCCAAAACATAAAAAAGTAATTTCTTTGTACTTTTGTCGGTTAAATAAAGGTTCAAGATAATTAACAATAGGGCTGGGCGATATGGCCAAAATTTTTATCATGATAATCTTTTTCATATTGTTCGATATCGATATTTATCACGATATACATTTACACACTGCACTTTCTATTTTTTATTTCAAAGTTGATGGAAGAATAGAAGAAAAAATCAATTCTAAAGAGTCAAAATAGTCTCGACAAAACTGCACAGGGGGCCCAGAGACGGCCAAAGCAGTGGGGTCTGCGGGATCTTTTACCAATTTTACCGTCTTTTACCGTTTATCAATTGAAAATTAATGTTAAAAGAGGAATATTTTTACATTAAAATTAAATATTTTGTATATTTCTTTAGATTCAGATACCCAAGTATGGGGCATAGAAGCCCTTGTGACTGTGGAATGATGCTGAATGTGGGTTCCGGGGTGTCCCAAGAGAAAATTTAGAAAACGTTTTTAAAAACATTTGGCACGTTGTGAGTGAAGCTGAGAGCGTTTTCAATTAATTCTTATGAAAGCCGAGTCATGCTCACAAGGTGGATCGTAGGATTGGCAGCAGTGCGGAGCAAGTTCTCTCCAAGGGCTGTGAGTGCCTTTGAAACGCACCCTGAGAAAGCCGAACTGCTTGTGTTTTAGCGACACGCAGTGAATATCTAAAATTCCTCAAAAGCTTATCGTGGATTTTCTTTATCGTGATATATATCGATATTGTTTTATCGCCCAGCCCTAATTAACAATTAACAGATTCTTGTTTTTATTGCATTTTACAAAATATTCCCTTCAAAATATCCAACTTTTCTGGAAATGGTGTTTGTACTCTGGCCTCACCACTATGACGTGAAACTCAGACACCCTCTGAGTTTCAACCCTCTGACATATGTGATGTGAGGTTAAGCATTTACTAAAATAATACAGAAAATTATTCTTTAAAGTAGTCAAACGTACTATAATTTTACTATTTAGTTTTATATACTTGTAAAACTTGTATACTGCATTTCAATGTGAAAAGTCTGTGGATTGCTGATATAAATCCCTTAAATGTTAGCTGAACACTGTAAATGTGAAGAGATTTGCTTTCAAAAGCAACTTGTGATGTACTTTAAGTTCTTGAGCATTTTGACATTTTCAAAGTGAAACCTGGATAGTGTAAATAAAGATTTGCAGTCAGTATGAATTAATTGGGGATGCATTTTGCATAATTATTGACTTTTGTACATCTTCAAACCTATATTTAAACAACGAATGTGTAAAAACTAGTTAAATCCTTAATATGTCTGAATGTGTAAGTATACACATTAGTCTCAAGATGGCGCCGAGTATGGCTGCTGCGTCGCGAGCTCCGTCAAAACACTGCAGTTTATTGTTTGTTTTGTTTACAGTTCTGTGTTTTTTTGTCTTGGATGTTGTCTGCCTTATTGTGTACGACAGACAAACGCTTTTGGACATTGGTTCGGCAATCACACACCGAAAACCGGACTTCACATTCCTCAATGCCGACCCGCGGTTTACAAACACGCCAGCGGAGCCCTTTGTTTGGGCTGCCCGGCCGCGGAAACGCAGAAGGAAAAGAGGAAAAAGAGCCGGCGTTCTCATCAGATTAAGACGTCGCGCAAATCGCCCCCCACTACCCAGTATACTACTGGCAAATGTTCAGTCTCTGGACAACAAGCTCTGCGAGCTGAGAGCGCAGATCTCTTTCCAACGAGAGACGAGAGAATGCTGTGTTATCTGTCTTACGGAAACCTGGTTGTCCGCGGAGATTCCAGACTCGGCCATCGAACCCACGGGTTTCTCCGTGCACCGAGCGGACAGAGGGAAAGACCTCTCAGGTAAAAGCAGAGGTGGAGGTGTATGTTTTATGATCAACAAATCATGGTGTGATCAGAGGAATGTACATTTTATCAGGTCTTTCTGCTCTCCTGATCTGGAATTTCTCATGCTTCTGTGTCGACCATTCTGGCTACCGAGGGAATTCACAGCGGTCATTATCACTGCTGTGTACATCCCCCCACAAGCCGACACAGACCGGGCACTTAGGGAACTGTATGGCAGTATAAGTGAGCAGGAAACCGCGCACCCTGAGGCCGCATTCATTGTTACCGGGGACTTCAACAAAGCCAACTTCAAAACAATAGCACCAAAATACCACCAACACATCAGCTTTAACACACGAGGGGACCGGGTTTTGGATCATTGCTATTCTCCTTTCCGGGATGGCTACAAATCCCTCCCCCGCCCACCATTTGGTAAATCCGACCACTCTTCCGTTCTGCTTCTGCCCGCTTACAGGCAGAAACTGAAACGGGAATCACCCGCCCTCAGAATGATCCAGTGCTGGTCGGACCAATCAGACTCTGCGCTACAGGACTGTTTTGATCACGCGGACTGGGAGATGTTCCGGTCTGCCTCCGATGACGACATCGAGGTTTACGCTGATAGCGTAACGTGTTTCATCAGGAAGTGCGTAGAGGACGTTGTTCCGACGAAAAACATACGGATCTACCCCAACCAGAAACCCTGGGTTAACGGCGATGTTCGCGCGGCACTTACTGCGCGGACCACCGCTTTTAATTCCGGGAACGCGGAGGAGCGTAAACAAGCCAGTTATACCCTCCGTAAATCCATCAGCACAGCCAAACGCCAGTACAGGCACAAAATTGAAGGTCAGTTCAACACCACTGACTCCAGAAGTATGTGGAAGGGAATTAACATCATCACGGACTATAAACAGAATAAAAACTCCGCCATGAACACCGTTGCCTCTCTCCCGGACGAGCTTAATACATTTTATGCTCGTTTCGAGAACAACAACACCGCCCTCGCGGAGAGAGTACTCGCGGCCGATACTACAGATGATGGTTCACTCTCCGTCTCTGTTGCGGATGTAACCCGATCCTTCCGACGGGTGAACGTTCGTAAAGCCGCGGGTCCAGACGGCATTCCGGGCCGCGTCATCAGAGCATGCGCGAACCAACTGGCTGGTGTTTTTACGGACATTTTCAACCTGTCCCTCTCCCTGTCTGTAGTCCCCACATGCTTCAAAACATCAACCATTGTGCCTGTACCGAAGCAAGCCAAAATCACTTGTTTAAATGACTGGCGTCCTGTTGCTCTGACCCCCATCATCAGCAAATGCTTTGAGAGGTTGATCAGAGATCACATCTGCTCTGTTCTGCCCACCTCTTTGGACCCATTGCAGTTTGCCTACCGTAAAAACCGCTCCACTGATGATGCCATTGCATCTACAATACACACTGCTCTTTCCCACCTGGAAAAAAGGAACACGTATGTGAGAATGCTGTTTGTAGACTACAGTTCAGCATTCAACACCATAGTGCCCTCCAAGCTTGATGTGAAACTCCGGGCTCTGGGCTTAAACAGCTCGCTGTGCAGCTGGATCCTGGATTTCCTGTCAGGCAGACGTCAGGTGGTTAGAATGGGCAGCAACATCTCCTCACCACTGACCCTCAACACTGGAGCCCCGCAGGGCTGTGTTCTCAGCCCACTCCTGTATTCCCTGTACACACATGACTGTGTGGCGACACATAGCTCCAATGCCATCATTAAGTTTGCTGACGATACGACGGTTGTAGGTCTGATCACTGACAATGATGAAACGGCCTACAGAGAGGAGGTGCACACTCTGACACGCTGGTGTCAGGAGCACAACCTCTCCCTCAACGTCAGTAAAACCAAGGAGCTTGTGGTGGACTTCAGGAAGAAAGACAGAGAACACAGCCCCATCACCATCAATGGAGCACCGGTGGAGAGAGTCAGCAGCTTCAAGTTCCTCGGTGTCCACATTACTGAGGAACTCACATGGTCCGTCCACACTGAGGCCGTTGTGAAGAAGGCTCACCAGCGCCTCTTCTTCCTGAGACGGCTGAGGAAGTTTGGAATGAACCATCACATCCTCACACGGTTCTACACCAGCACCGTAGAGAGCATCCTGACTGGCTGCATCACCGCCTGGTACGGCAATAGCACCGCCCACAACCGCAAAGACCTGCAAAGGGTGGTGCGAACGGCCAAAAACATCATCGGAGGTGAGCTTCCCTCACTCCAGGATATATATAACAGACGGTGTGTGAAGAAAGCTCGGAGGATTATCAAAGACTCCAGCCACCCGAGTCATGGGCTGCTCTCACTGCTTCCATCAGGCAGGCGGTATCGCAGCATCAGGACCCGCACCACCCGACTACATGACAGCTTCTTCCCACAAGCAATAAGACTTTTGAACACATGATCTCTCACGATCAACAATCAGCACTGCACTTTATTAATCCTCATTCTGTCAATATATTCTCCCAATTCAGTTAGTGTATATATATATATTTATACCCGTATCTAGTGTGTGTATTCTACATTGTGTGTATTGTGTACATTTGTTATGTAAATTGTTGTGTAGGTATGTGTACATTTGTTATGTAAATTGTTGTGTAAGTATGTGTACATTTGTTATGTAAATTGTTGTGTAAGTTTGTTATGTAAATTGTTTTGTGTAATATGTTGTTTATTGTAAAGTGGTTTATGTCTCGTCACTGTCATTACTGCTATGTTGCTCGGAACTGCACACAAGAATTTCACCTGCTGTTGCACTCGTGTACACAGTAGTGTGACAATAAAGTGATTTGATTTGATTTGATTTGATATATCTTTGAATGAAGCTACTTATTGAAGGAATAGTTTGGTAGAAATGACATGTTTTCATGATCGCTATTAGTAGACACCACAACTTCGGAAGCTCCCTTGCTTGACATGTCCGGTAACAACGAGAAGCCCCCTCCTACTCTATTGCATTGGTATATGCAACAGTCTTTAAAAACTATGATAAACGCTTTTCAAAACATGACCTTCAAGATTCATGTTCACCATACAGTCAGTAGGAGGGGGCTTCCTGGTGTTACCGGACAGGTGGAGCAAGGGAGCTAGTGAAGTTCTGGTTTCTATAGGGATCATTTGGGCACAGGGTTCAAAATATTGAACTATTCCTTTAAGTATTTCTATTTATTTCCTAATTTTATTAACATAAAAAACAATATTTTGGCAGTAAAACACTTTATCGGACAATTGTATAAAATATCCACTGAATACCTTACATACATTTTTACAATACACTGAATACATTTACAGAGATTGCCTTTTAATGTAGATATTGTTCATGTATTCTGACATACTAAGCTCGTTTTTCCACTGTCAAATGAAACATTTTAACAATAAATATGTTTGCAATTCACTAAAATTACTGTTTAATCCTATAAATTAAAAGTACATCTGTGTTTATACATTGTGTTGTAGTTTTTTTTACTTGGGAAAACAAAAAATCTTACAGGAAATAACTGTAGGTAGATGAGGCAGTTGCATAAAATAACTACTAAATACTCTTAATTTACATAGATTGGCCTTAACAGAAGCTATTTGTATACACTATGCTTGTATTTACACTGTCCAATCAACTTAATAATAAAATATTCTGTAAAATGACTGATTTATCGAGTAACTGTGTCACTATTGTATTTGATTTTATGTACTTATTGTATTCTATATATATAATATTTCTTAGATATTGTGCATGAAAGCATTATTTTAATAGAAAATTACTGTAGATAGACAGGGCAGTTTTATGTACTTATTGAGTTTTTATACATATATTCTTAGTTATTGTACATGAAAAAAAGCTATATTTTAATAGTAAATTACCGTATATAGACTGGGTAGTTTCATAAAGTAACTAATAATAGTCCTAAATTTACAGAGATTAACCTGAAAGGTAGTGGTTCTTAATGTGTTTTGACATAATATATCTGTTTTTTCACTGATTACTGAACATTTATCAACAATAATATACTGCAATTTTATTAATTTTGACTGTAAATATGATCTGTATTTTTACAGTTTATTGCATAAAATTGTGTGCTACGCTTATTTACTGTAATTTGACGGTGTCCATCTGGAAACTTTGCTGCCAGACTTTTTACAGTTTTTTTTTTTTTTTTTACTTTTCTTTTCTTTTTTTTACTTTTTGCAGTGTATCCAATGGTGATTCTTTCCCCAATGAGTACATAGAGGGTTGTTAAATGAAAGGGCATGTTGACTGAGTCTAACACTCTATGTGTCACACTGTGTTTTACTGAAGAATAGTGTGTTTGGAACATGAGGGTGAATTAATGATGACGGAATTTTCATTTTTGGGTGAACTTGTTTTTTGTACTACCTGGCTACATGCTCGGCCTGGCCAAGTCTGCATGGCATAGTGTTTTTATATGGACTCCACATGGATCGGGAGGTTAGACCCCCAGCAAAGTCAAAGTCTGCCAACTCCAACCATCTTTCAAAGAGAGCAGACAGGAGAAAATAAGCAAAGAGTGCACATTTAAGAGCCCCGAACTGTGCTGCTTCCTGGTCTTTGTGTCACTTAGAACACACACTATGAAGGAAGGCTTCCCACCATCAAAATGCAAGATATAACCTCAAGGGACATAACATAGGACATACACAAAACTTTATGGCGTCTTTCTCCATTGACTGAGAAGTCACAGGAGGCCTTTAATTTCCTATGTAAACTATTGGGGTTTGTTTTTGTGGTTTATATTCATGTCTTCTGGGTAAAACTGCATCACAGCCTGCAACTTTGCACGTGTGAATACATTTTGTAGACATTCTGGGCATAATGTAAAGATGAACAGCAGTGTGTGGTAGCTTTGGGCTTGTGTTTCTGGATCTCATCTTCTCTTACATGTTTCTCACAGCATGAAAGACTGTCCAGGCACTGCCATGTTGTTCTGATCCCTGACACCTGGACAGGCCCAAGAGAGAGCGCTCTACAGTCCTGCAAGAAAACAATCCAGATTTTTCAATGTTGCCCCAGCTTCTGTAGGTCGATTTGCATGTCAGTCACGCAGATGGTGCTAATTTCCCTTCTACGCCATGTTAAACAGCATGACGGCAATGGTGCTAACCCTAGAGCAAGGAACCGACAGCAGAGATAGCTTCCTTACTCAGTACCACTTGACCTTGCGGAGAAATCTGCAGTTCATCTAACATTTTGTTGCATCTGGACTGACCATTACAAACCAAGCCTCGATGTTTGCTTAACATCATCTTGCTTGAGTCATTACTGGGTGTAGTTTACCAACTGAGCAAACAACTTCCTCTACTGCTTTGTTTTAACTGCAACTCATCTCTCGGTCAGAAGGCCATAACAAAATTGTTTTGCAGCTGATGAGATACCAGTGTGGGAATGTGGCCTAGGCAAGAGAGGGAGAGAGAGAGATCTCATACCACCTGCTGTCCACTCAAAAGCTTCTCCACTTTCATAACACAGGGCCAGGGAAAGGGCAGGAAATCTATATGCCATTTGGCACCAACTGACTAAAGTGTATGGGCAGCTGAAATATAATTGGATGTAATGAAGGCTAACTGAGGGAAAAGCCAAGCTGGATTTCATGACCTTGGTATTAGTGCCGCCTAAGCTATGTGTGGGACAGGGCATGAATCCAACCCTCATTAAACCTATAATAAACATGGTCTGGCTGAAATATGTTATCTGTATGTTCAATATGAACAGTGGAATATTGATGTTGAGATTACAGCACATGAATTTTGAGCATCTCGTAGGCTATTTTCAGTGAAACTGGATACATTGGTGGTCTGGCTTCATCAAAGTTCTCAGTTGGCTCTGAGGAGAGATTGAGGATGATCTTTCATTGTCATCCTATCAGTTTTGACAATAAGAATACTTGGTCTAGCAGTGTTGGTGGTCTTTAGTTAACATGGAGCGAGAGATGGTTTATTCCATATCAAATCAACCAAATTTCAAAAACTTTCCCAGCTGAAATGTTAAATGTTTTTCATTATTTTTATGATGAAAGATAAACATAAATTATGATGAATGATAAAATATTTAATGCCATGGATTCAAATTTACTGAGTAATCCATTATTTTGTCGAAGGGGGTTACAATTTAAATTATTGCCTATGAATTGGAGCAAAACTATGACTAAAAAAAGAAACTTAGAAAGGTGTCATCATCATAATTATCATTTTATTTTTAAACAGAGATAGGTCGGCATATTTCTAAAACCAGTTGACTTCAGCACCACTTGTTGCATTATATGCCATGGTAAGAGACTGATATTTGAATGAATAAAAATTTCTAGTTTCAACATTATTTGTACTTCAGACCTTTGTTTTGTTGGAAAAGAAAAACTAGCTTTATACATTGTGACCCACATTTGGTTTTCAACCATTGAAAATGTGTCAAATTGAACGATTTATGGATGGAGCATGATAAAAGCCTGTAAAATAAGAGACTCAGAGGCAGAAAATGTGAGCGCAGCGTAGTTCTAGCGGGAAGACTAGCAGCTGTACATCATCACACTATTAGCTGGGTAATTCCTAGCCAATCATAGGTAAGCCATTGCTTTATAAGTCTGCTCACAATCTATCACATTGCTGTTTCAGTGCGCTAACATGGCAACCTCCACCACCACGAGTTGAGCCCCGTCCCCCGGGATAGGCTCCTCGCCCCTGCCTCCTAACTCCGGCAGGATATTATGGTTCCGAGTACAACTCCCTCGGACTGCCAGACGGGGCCTACGCCAAAGAGAGACACTACTTTTCTGTTCTACATTCATCAAATAAATGGCATCTTAAACCTCACTCACGCCTGCGTGTCTTCCCGATGGAAATGTATTTCTGGATATTTAATAATTCTTTGAAGTAGTCTCAGTCACCATAAAGAAATCAAAGGTTCCCACAGGTGAAGAGCAAAGAGCTCTTTGTGTCCTCTACCTTATACTCTGCCTGGCGTGGTTTCTGTGATACCCTGTACCAGGATCAGACTGGCTCCTCTCTGCACTGACCACTCAGTGTCCATGTCTTGTCCATGCCCTGGCGCATGAACATCTCGTGTCTTAATTTACTAACGCTGTTGCTGGCTAGAGTAAGGAGAGGTCAACTAAAGGACACACACACTCTATCACCAAGCAGAATACGGATTGTCCACACAATATATGGTATGCAGAGGAGAGAACAGATAGAGAGAGAGCATAAAGTACCCAGAAGAGAAACAATATAATACAAAGTCTTAATAATTTTCCATTACAAGCCACATTGTGAGCCCCATATCTCTGGGATGTAAACATCTAGGGTCTTAAATATGAAAATTTCAAAAGGAAAGTTTGTGATGAACTGGAATCTAAAAGGATCATTAGATACCTTTAATACTTTTGGGGTTATAGGCACTCCAACTTTTAAAAAGAACCACTGGGATATAATGCAACAAAGGGTTCTGGAGTCAGATCATATTAGTAATAGACAAACCTTTTTCTGTGTAAAATTCAGATAAATATATAGATTAGTCTGTGAAAATTTCAATTTCAAACCCCATCTACAAAATGTCTTGGTCACTGTCATAACCTCAGTTCCCTGATGGAGGGAATGAGACGCTGTGTCAATGTAGTGACGCTCTTGGGAGCCCCAAAAATCTCTCATCTTTGAGAAAAGGCCTATGGGAATTGTTGAGTGGAATTTGGATTCCACTCCACCGGATATACAGGTATAAAAGGAGCAGGTTCGCAACCACTTATTCAGGTTTTGCACCGAGGAGCCGAGACAGGATCCTGGTCATTTCAGCCGGTAGTTCAGTGTTGGTAGTTAGTTGAGTCATTGACATCACGGAGAGCACACCCTGCCAGAAGGGGAGGTAATTGTGTGGAAATACGTCACATGGACATACTGACCGCTGGTATCGCATGTGGAGGAAATCCCTGTGGTAGGTCCTACACAGAGGGGACAGAGCTTTACAAACATGGTGACCGGTGGCAGAGGGAACTCTGCCCAAGGACGACAAGGGTTCACCAACGAGGAAACCGTACTGTGGAAGAAACATCACATGGGGATACTCACGGGCAATCTGCGCATGTGGAGCACCTACACTAGTACAAGGCCTACTAGCACACATACTGGGCTGACATCAAATTTATTCGCCGAATTCACCTGCCACAGGGCTAAGGAGGAAGGATGTCTAGGGTTCAAAGTCTTGTGAACTCGGCTGGGGGAAAAAGTGCACGTCTTCCACTCCAGTAGGGGAAAGGTGCTGTACGCAAGCGGTACACCAGGACAGTTGCCCCACATACTTATGTACCTGACAACACACGGGATGAAACCCGGAACTTGTAGAATCTCACAAAGCTACTGGGTGTTGCCCAGCCCACTGCTCTACAGATGTCTGATAAAAAGGCACCATTGGTCAGGGCTCTGGGAATGAGGAAAATGCTCTTGAAAATGTGGGTAACGCAGCCCCTCAGGCATGGGGTGAAATAAAAATCGAAGGAAACAAAGGATTCTCCCCCCCAGCCCTCCACTGCGGGATGGAGTGGTTTGTTCACCAACTCCAAACTTGTAGTGGGTCTCCATGTCTGGGGTGCTCTTGGTGGCGGACCTTGAGATGGGTGGGGGGGGGGGGGTGCATCAGTTTCCTGAGGGAGGTTCTATGTCGGGACCAGGCCTCAGGTGTATGCCCCTGGCGATGATCAGATGATGTGCGGGATCCACGCCAGGGCAGCATGTGCTAGGTGGCCTCCATCTGCTTCTTGACCGCCGAGAACTGCTGGGCAAAGTCCTTGACGTTGTCACCAAATAGGGCAACACGGGAGATGGGGGTGTCTAGAAAACGCACCTTGTCGGCCTCCCTCATCTCGACCAGGTTAAGCCACAGGTGGCACGCGAGAGTCCGCGCCGTGACCTTCGTCACCCAGAAGGCGAGATCAGCAGCCGAGCACAGCTCCTGCATCAATCCCAGGTCAGGACTTCCATTGTGCATTTCACTCAGCGCCTTGACCTGGTGCACTTTCAGGAGAGCCATGGCATGCAGGGCAGAGATGGCCTGTCCAGCAGCACTGTAAGCCTTGGTCGCCAGGGACAATGTGAGCTTACAGGCCCTGGACGGGAATCTCTGACAATTCCACCAGGTGACGACGTTTTGCGGGCACAGGTGCACTGCAACCGCCTTGTCCACCTGGTGAATCGCCATGTACCCCCTGGTCGTCCCACAAACGAGGGTATTGAGAAATATCGGGATCGGACACTAAAAGGTGCCTGCCACGATTTTGTGAGCTCCTCATGCACCTCCGGTAATGGGACAGGGGCGGGACATGGCCGTGAGGGTTCAGGGCAGGATGGAAGGTTCCACTACAGCCCAACACTCGTGACTGCCCAGACAAGCATGGCCACAAGCTCCGTGCCAGCCTCAGACTGGGTGACCTCACCCGAAATTGGGAGTCCAGTTGAGTCCTCTGCATCCGACTGGATCAGCCCGCTCTCCGATGCTGCGATGAAGAGCTCATGTTCCCGAGCCTTGAATGAGACATCAAACACACATCCTAGAACTTGACCAGGAAAAACAAGCATACTGGGGAATGGGAGGTCCGTGGGGTATTACCCAGCAGAAACACTCCCGTTGGGGTCCCCAAATCGCCCCCAGAGCTATCCGACGTGGCCTCATGCCGTAGGGTAAAAGGACCGGGGGCGGGGGGCAGCTGGAGTGGCTTTCCCCCTGCAGAAGGAAAGCCACGACCACAACATTGCCATGGTCATGTTCTCGCAGTGAGACAGTGAAAGTGGCCGTCAGAGGCGAAGAGGTAGTGACCGCAACAAGGAACTAAACACAGACAGAAAAGCATCTTTAAAAAGACACGCTCCATCAGTGCCACTCTTTAGAGAAAATTTACATTGTAAATGTAAATTTTTATATATTTTATTGCTAAAATATATACTCTTTTCAGGTGTCAAAGCACCAAGGGGTGTTCTCTGCACTCAATTCGTGCACAAGGGGGAGAAACCCACTACACTACCACCACTTCATCTAAATATAACTTATTCGATGTATAGTGTTTTTGCCTAGATCCATCGAAAGAAGCAGCAAAAGCTTATATTTCGGCTCCAATTGGCCATCAGAAACAACAGAAAGCACAGAACCATAATGGTGGCCTTTGGTTCTCTCTCCAAACACTAGGGTAACATCGCTGTTTTGGAATGAACAAGGCCAACTCCTGTAACCATAGAAACATCATACCAATGGCTACATGACCTGTCAATCAAATATTGAATAGCGATCCACTGGCTGGATCCTTTCACTGCTGTGAATCACAGAGAGACTCTGGGTGGGCTCAAACAATGTGGAAGTTTAACTTGAATAACAGAGACCTCCATGCTGATTGATAAAATAAGCTTTACAATCAATAATTTTTTGATAATAGATATTATATATTACATGATGATGCAAGCAAAGGATGTCAAGTCGTTTTTTTTCCAAAAAAAAATTATATTTTGGATAAAATGGATAAGTCTATTTCAATCTTGGAAATTTACCATGGATTGTATGCTGGAATTGCCTGCCATCATCTGATCGGATCAAAACCAGAAGATATAAAAGATAAGTAATACCGGTCACGTCACATGTTTTAAAATCCACTCTTTCAGTATGTTAATGCATTACTGTAATGATGTAATTCAGATCGCAAAACAGTGGCCATATTTTGAAGCTAGAGATGTGTAACTTTCAAATTATATAAGGTGTTTCAATAATAAAGTTGTATTTGAAGGTAATATAGTCCAATAAACATAAAAAAACTACAAAAAAGCAGAAAAACGTCCCAAATATGGGATGGTGCCAGTTAAGGGGTTTTAATGAGGGAAAAAGAGCAAGACAGGATTAGTGAGAAAGAAAGATGGAGCCCATCTTTCAGCAAATAAATCTCCCTATTACATATTTGCCACTACATAGGTTTGCTTGTTTATAATGAGACTGGTTGGACAATATAGGAGGTGGCCTGTGGAATTTCATACATTTTTTTAATTTTACACTAGCTGAAACTGCATGATTTTCTGAGCCTCCTGGGGGCCTCTGGAGGAGGTTTGTTGGGGGGGTTAAGGGAAAAGGCCACCCATATGGAGAGCAGCTGAGTTTCCTAGTGTAGTTTCCAACATACACATTGTACATGCATACATTTGCTCCCTTATAAATACACTTATGCATGCATGCATGCATTCATGCATACATACATACTGTAAATGTACACATGTTCTGTCTCTATATAGACCCTCCAAAAGTGAAGATACATACACTACACCCAAGCATCACAAAACTTTGACCTGCTTCTTCACTCAAGAGTCCAGTATCCCAATGTAAGAGATGCTTTTTATTGAACAGCCAAAACAAGCAATTCACAGGCCATAACTCCTTGTCTCAGCAGTTCTTGTTTGACCATAAATCACAGGGATAAAGTGCCCTTGGGATCTCATTTATTTAGTAATGAATATCGGCAAGACAAAGTGTATGTTTGTGTGTATATTTGTGAGAATAGAAAGCAAAGGCGGTGAATACATCACAGAAACAATATGTGTTGCTTTGTGTGTATGTATAAGACAATTGTGTTGGTAGGTTCAGTGGTTGTGCAGTATAAACATATTGTGTCATGCTTCAGCTGAGCACTGGGAACTATTAGCATTCAGCCTGATGTCAATCACACCTCCATGCTCTGTTAAAGTGGGCTAGAAAAAGAAACCCTCACATTTACACTCCAGAGAAAAGGTTTTAATAATTATTTGTAAGTGTAAAAAAAAAAAAAAACTTCACATGACCTGCATCAATATGATTTCCAAGCAATAGACAGACAGGAGTCTTTCACGACTTCAGGCACTGCTCTGAGAGTCATTCCATACCCCTGGTGTCAATAAGACCCCTAAAAGCTCAAAGAGTGTTTGATTGGCAGAGCCACTGTTTGGCCTCTGAGAGGGTTTTCTACAGAGAGCTTTTGGTTTGATGCCCTGTCCCCATCATCAAAAGGCTTTTTTAACTTGGGTCCATCGCTTTAATTGTGGAATTTAGGTTCAGGATTGAACAGTTCCCCCACCGATCCCCCTAAGCAAAGACACATACTTGTGTGAAGTGATGCATGTGAAGTGATACACACAAATGCATGTAAAGGATGAATGCTTGTGCATACATATGGACCTGTATTTCATATGGCTTCACTTTGAAGGCCAATTTACAACAAGTGTAAGGTCTCAAAGTGATTATTACACTGTGAAATCTGTGATTCAAAGTGATTACTAAATCGCAAAAGGCTGCTATTTAATTAAATAAATATACAGTCTGTATGTGCGTAGCACTAAAAAGTGAATTAGCTCTCTGCTTGCTGTAATCTGCTCTGTTTGTAGCAGTGCGTGATGCTCATGATGGAGCTCTAAAATGTATGAGCACTTTGTGTCTTTAATAGGGCCCTATGGTTTTCGCGTTGTCCGTAAAACATGTACGGAATCGTGGAATCTATACGTAAAAATTTAATTTACTTATAAATGTGGAATCTCATGGAATTGGTTGTTGTGTATGGTGTTGGTATTCCAATCCTAAGTGTTTCACATAACTCACAATAGTGAAAAAAACTTGCAAACATAACCAGTCAGATACTTTTGAATCAAGAGCAAGGCGAAATCAACTACCTATAGCTCAGCCCTCCAGGTTTCCATCGAAGCTACCTTATCATCAATAGATGCTAGACATGAGTTTGTAGAGGATTTTGTTGCAATGCGTGCGGAGACGGACATACCACTTGAGAAAATGAAGAAGATGCGTCCCTTTATTATGAAGCATTCCAAACGGGGAGGCGCACTCCCAGAAAATAAAAGTAGACTTGAAACAGATTCACCTGCTGTGAGTCTTTGACCAACAGATGCAAAAACTGCTGCAAGAGATACTTGGAAAGAAAATCTTTGCTGTAGTCGATGAAACCTCAGACAACCGAGATCCTCAAGATTGTAATAGGTGAGTGTTTATTAAATTAGCATTGGCATTTTATTGTTGTAACTCGATTGTAGGTTTAACAATGGCAAGGTATTCTATAATTAGCTCACTGCTGCTCTTAATTCATGTACATTTCTAATATTAACACCTAAGGCACATTAGTCTATTTGGAAGAAGTCATTTAGTTGACATTTTACAAGCAAAAATTGGTTAAAAATGAAAAATCCGAAACGGATGAAAAAATAAAATAAATTTTTCCGATTTCGATACCAGTATCGGGACATTCCTAATGATAAAGACAACAATGTGCAATAAATAGTTAATTTATTATTATTATTTATACATCAACTGTTGGAGTAAAGAATACTTCAGCAGGCAAAATTGTAAAATTACACTAAAAGGGGGCTGGGGGTTGTCGCACACAATCCCCAGACGATATACCAGTCCTAAAATGCGAAACCATTGTTTGCTATGAATGTACGCACACCGGTGCCATTTGGCATCCATTTATGGCCCCCAGCTATGACTTTGGGGGCTGCTCAAAATATACATAAACAGTATATCTTTTTATTAATCTTTGTTAATGTTAGTTAATACAAAATACAATTGTTTATTATTAGCTCATACTGCATTATCTAATGTTAACATATTCAACTTGTGATTTTAAACATTTATTTCTATATGTTGAAATTAATATTAACCAAGATTAATAAATGCTGTAAAAGTAATGTTCATTGTTAGTTGATGTTTACTAATGCTGTTAACTAAAGTTAACAAATGGTACCTTATCGTAAAGTGTTACCAGAATATTCCAGGTTAAAAACAAGTTGAGATTAATTGATAGAAATTGTGACATCATGTTGATTACCTCAAAAATAATTTTGACTCATCCCTCAGCAAAAATCAATGTTGCAGTGAGGCACTAACAATGGAAGTGAATAGGCCAATTTGTGGAGGATTTAAAGGGAGAAATGTGAGACTTTAAAATTTGTAAATGTAAAATTTTATAAATGCAGTTACATAAATGATTCTGTATTATTTGAGCTGTAAAGTTATTTAAATCATAGTTTTTGTCAAATGTATCATTATTACAGGGTTTATGGTCACATCAAAGTTGCAAAATTGGATATAACTTTGCACAGAAAAGTTGGTATGCAATTTTTTTTACACTAAAATCATGTTAACACACAAATTGTTTACATATTGTGTGGCTGTACTTTTAAAAAGTGGATTGGATTGGAAAAGTTTATGGATTGTCCCCATCCACCATTGTAAGTGCTTCACTGTAACCCAAATTTTTATCAAAATGTATTTTGGGCAATCAACATGGTCACAAATGCTTAACTTATTGAATTCGACCCAAAATCCTTATTAAGAGAGATAGATTATTTACCTTTGCCCTGGCTAGAAGATACATTGTGTGTACTGTATGTATCTTTTATATAGACTACCTACAGTACACAAAGCATTTTCAGAAACAAAATGTCTTTTTGTGGTTTGACAGCTTAAATAAAGCCTATTCAAGTGTGTATATATATATATATATATATATATATATATATATATATATATATATACACACACACACACACACACACACAAATATACAGTATATAAAGAGAAATTGAATAATACCACCATTTTCTCCATACACCAACATACAAAGTCATTGACATGACTTTGTGTTGGCTGTTCACGATTGCTAAGCTAACCAACCTTTTTCAGAGAATACAACTCTTGCTTTGGATAAAGCAGTCTGTCAACTGTAAATCTGAGGGTAACATTTTTTTTTAAGTCTTTAAAACATGCTCACAATGCATTTTCTTTTATTTCTACTGTCCTCAGTCAAAAGCAGACCACATAAAAACTTGAAATATCTTCAAAAGAGTGAACCACGGGCCTGAGTGATAATCTTACCACAGTTAGCACTTCTGCAGGAGTCCACAGAGAAATTTCATAGTTAATTCCCCAAAGGAAGTGCCGTATACAATCAGTTAAGCAAGCTGCATCAGGCTAGTCTCAGAGGCATCGTATATGTTTCTCTTTGGTTGTGTAACACCACCCAGCATGCTCTCCCCATAACAAAAGATGCCTCAGGTTTAATGTTTCGGAAATCTTTATGGACACGACCCTTACGCTTAGGGACGAAGGCCACTGGTAATTAATATTGTTGACAAAGGAGCTCATAATTTTTCACCTCGTTGAGATGCAATGCTCACCACAGCAAAATGGCCGCAGAACCCTGTTGGCTTGCGGAACACTATGTGGACACAAGAAGAGGCGCTGACAGGGTGGCTCGGCAGAAAAGGGTGCTGGGTGATTGGTCCCTGCAGGGTGTATGATTAATGAGCCTGGGAAAAGAAGCAGGGGTCGCTGGGAGATCCTCGATTCTGTTTCAATCTACCGAGAGTGTGCTGAATTTTATGTCAACAGAGGACGAAGAACAGCTCCCCCAGTCTGTACTTAAAGCCACACTTTGGCTGAAGCATGAATCTAAGCTTCATTTTAAAAGACGATACACAAACCTGTAATATTAAACTTCCACAAGATATATGACAAAGATTTATAAAATGCACGCACTGCCAAATAGGGAACAAGGAAGCCACTAAGTAACACAGCTGTGAGTTTTGAATCTCTATAAGCGAACGCTTTTCAAGTCTTGAATGAATGACTTTATTTTTGCGTTTGATGTGTTTTTTATTTATTTATTAATTTATGAGTTTCATAGAGGCACAGCATCTTTCAGTGAAACCGCCGACACAGGGTGGGCAAACACACATACACACAAGCATACACATACTGCACACTCTGCATCTGTTCGATTTCACTACATCAAATTGTTAAAGGGGTTCCAGTTCATCAGCAAGTTCTTTGGCCCAATCCAGGGGGTTCAGACGCCCTCAGCTTCAGGGTCGTGCTATGGGAGGCAGGCAGCTGCCCTCTAAGCCATTTACAACATCACGCTCCACTAGAAGCTTAACAAAAATATTGCTTGTGCTTTTTAAAGGCCAGGCAGCCTCAAAAATACTTCCCACATCACAGAACGACGGTTTGGATTCTAGAATCTTTCCCTGTCTGACCCTCAAGCCATCTGCAAACTCTTTTACGGTTGAAATATGGGTTGGATAGGTCTTGCATTGGAACAATTTGTCTATTTTATATATGGAAATGTAACACGTTACACATCCTCTGATAGAATAATAGTTTGCAACTCACGTTTGGTTTCCATATATTTAAAATAAAGCCACACCCATAGTTAAAACTGGGGTTTGCAAGTAGAATAGCACATTGTGACAATATTAGAATTTCAAAGTATGGAAATATGCCTAAAAATGCTCAACGGAAGGAATCTTGGGATCTGATTTTTTTTACAATGACACTATTACTGCTTATTTTTACATGTGTGATTTCAGGCGGCAAAGCCACAGAAGCATTAATTCCACCCAGTATTGTCTGGAATCAGATTGTGCATGCCTACTGAATGGGTCTTGATGACACATTTAAGCCAGGATGTTGTCTCACCCATTACCCTCTATTCATATTCACAGATGCAATGCTGGACAACATTTATATAATCGGCAACATTAAAAGCAACAACAATGACTCAATGGCTTCATCGTGCGTCAGAAACACAGGTTCAAAACAAAACAAAATCCCTTGTCAGAATCAGTAACGGGTCATATGAAGAGAAGAAAGAACAGGCAATTGGGTTTTGTTTCTTCATCTCAGCTTCAAAAACAGAGCTACTAACAAAGTGACCCATTTGAGCAACTTCCTTCCATTCTGATTGGCCTAATAGGGACCTGTTGACAGAGAGTCCCATCTGAGCAGGAACCGGCCAATCAGCTGCTGGCATCTGCCATCCCCACCACACCGGACTTCCACCGAGAATAAATACGCTTTCTGTCTCTTCGACCTTAATGACCTTCTCATTTTATGAATGTTTTAATTGTCTCCAAAATCCTTTGTATTGGCAGCTTCAAGAGGGTTCATGCACACAGAGATATTGAGTTTCAGATAAGAACTGATTTATTTAATGACTGCAAATAAAGCAAAGGATGTTACGTTGGCTTAAAAGAAAAGTTGTTTATTAAAAACGGCAGAAAATCGGACATTGGACACCACAGGTATTTTTAAAGGCATAGTTCACTGAAAAATTACAATTCTTTCATCATTTACTCATGTTGTTCTGAACTCATTTGACTTTAAAATGACAGCCTTGGGCAAAAAGATGTACGGAATTTTGTATGGAAAAATGATGCAATGAAAGTGAATGGTGACATAATAACATATGTCTTAACATCTCATTTTGTGTTCCATGAAAGAAAGTCATAGGGGTTTAGAACAACATGAGGGTGATGATATGATGACATCATTTTTTATTTTACTATCCCTTTAATAATGATGTCAACTTTTGTGTTTTATTATTTGTTTCTGGGCTTTTAACAGTTACCAAAAACATCCAAATAAAAAAAATTGCTCTGCACCTAAAAAACAAATCGTACTATTTTTTAAATTTCCATCTGAAAGGACTAAATATTAAATGAAACAAATGACAATAAAATGCAAAGTAATATCTTCAGTAATCAAAATACTTTTTTGAATGTAACTGTATTCTAATTACCAATTATTTAAATTGTAACTGTAGTGGAATACAGTTACTTATATTTTGTATTTTAAATAAGTAATCCTGTTATATGTATTCCGTTACTCCCCAACTCTGAGTGCAGATTCCTTAATGTATATTTCATACATTTCAACTAACACATTTTAGAATTATAAGAGTAAAATGTAACTAAGAAACAAATTACAAAGCTTTATCCCTGAATAAAATAATAAATATGGTACTTTATTTTTTATAAATATCCACCAGTCTTAGACAGACTTGTATGCAGTTTCTCAAGATGTATTTTGATTCTGATTTAGTTTATTATCAAAAGGCCTTTGTAAGTTTAAAGGCCATTATCTATCCTCTTTGATACCCATTGACCCAAGAAGATAGGTGCTGTTAAAAGCAGAAACTTCAGAAAAGCGATGCTGGGCAGCTGCAGGCAGCCTTTGCTCTTTTTTGTGTGTGTGTGCGCGCGTTACTGAGCCCTCCTGTCTACAGTGTCCATGTCCACACAAAAGACCCTTAACAGGAGCTGTCAACAGGCAACACCACAGTGAGGATACTAAGCATGGTCTCTCCTACAGATCCCTTCTGCTTGTATTTGTACAGACCTGAGAGCTTGATACAGTTAAAATTAGTTGTTTAGTCTTCTCTTAAAGGAAGGCTATTGCTGCTTTGCCACAATGTTTGCCCACTTTTTTAATCACAGATGCTGCAGCAGTCTCCTCTTGGATCAAAGCGAGTAAAGACGAAACACACAAAAAAAGTGGCAAGGTGTCCAGCGGCCCGCTACACTTTGCACCTGAGGTTTGGATCAATAAAGTCAAGTGATGACATGTCAATTTGCACTTATAAAAGCGTTGCTGTTCATTCAGTGGCTGCGGTGAAAGATGCGGGCAGGTGAATTGTTCACAAGAGGATACAGTGTATCAACACCTTCCTTTTACCTGCTGCCCTCTTTTCAGTCCCTTTTACGCTATGGGCATGATCTGTTTTCTTGTTTTGTTCACGTACGTGATGTTTGACCACTGCTTATGAAAACTGATACTCTTTTTTTTGTCCCTTTTGACCCGTTAGTTTATTGTTTTTAAACAAATTTAATGTTTATGAGTTATTGCATGGCACACATTGCCAAAGGCCAGCTGCTGCCTCTCTTATTATTTCATGTTTGATACATCCAATTATGTTACTAAAAAACACAAGCACGTCATCAGCAGGGACAAAAGCAGCTGTCTTGCATGATAACCTGATGGTCGATTCATTTGTGAAGACCATTTAAAGTTGTGCTAGACAGGTGTTGGTTTGGTTATGAGCGAACAATGTAACATATGAATGGCTCAATGGCTCTGTGACTCAATACTAAGCATTCAATGGGATCGTTCCATATGTGCCTTGTGGGTGCATTCCACATGCAATATGGCTCAGGTTTTAAAATGAACTACACGGTTCATTATTATGAATGACTCGCAAACAGTTTTAAAAAGCAAAAGACCCTGAAGGGAATGCGAGGAACAGGTTTACACACACACACACACACACACACACACACACACACACAAAGGCTGACTGCAGCTCTGCTGGCCAGCAGATGGCACTGATGCTTCACTGTCTTCCGAAGGTGAGATGAATGTAGGCTGTAGTAGTGATCCTGACTAGCTGAGATCAGACATATGAAGCACCCAAATACCCCCCAACCCCCAAATGTATGACCTATTTTAAAATAAGACCGATTATCCTATTTCTACATTCTTAAACACTCACAATAGTCACGATACTGTATATCTGTCCAATTAAGTACACCAGAATGCATCAATATATTGTAAATTATTTGTGATTGAAACTTTGCTAAACACATTAGAGAGAACCAGCATGTCCTTGAGACAGAGTGCTGCTGACAAGTTGCTCTGACCACACTGGGAAATGACGATCTGAGAGATACCACTTATTTAGATGATCATTACTGAACTGTTGAACATGAAATAAATGCACAAAAAGCAACACAAATATTTATACAAGGATGTTAAGTATTAATATTAGGCCTGTTGCGATTATTGGAGCACCCGATTGAGGTAATCTGATCTAATATGAGATGGTGGCGACTATTGCACACTTCAAATTCCAATCACATTTTAAAGTCAAAATAAGAGAATTTTAAGCAAATATAGAAATACCATGAACGCCTTATTTTTGTGACCAGTTTTCCAGTGTAATTGCATTATGTGAGCACTCCAAATCAACTCTGACCATCTCTGACCGATAATTTAAAAATTTAAATAATACAATACAATACAAAATAATGAGGTTGGCTGTGTTCCAAAAACAACAGTCAATTTTAAGTTTACCAAAAACTAAACTTGTCAAAGAGAGAGAGAGAGAGAGAGAGATATTTCAAGTATTTGGAAATGTTTTAATATTGAAATATTATTTCCCATGTCATTCTACCCCTGTGCAGTATTTTTAAAGCCTTACAGTAACTCATATATGTCAAATTTATTATATGATTACAAGTTAAATAAACATGAATTAATTACTTCTTAAAGGGATAGTTCACCCAAAAAAAATAATTCTCTCATCATTTACTCACCCTCATGCCATCCCAGATGTGTATGACTTTCTTTCTTCTGCTGCACACAAATGTAGATTTTTAGAAGAATATCTCAGCTCTGTAGGTCCATACAATGCAAGTGAATGGTGACCAAAACTTTGAAGGCTCAACCATTTTAAATTCAGCATAAAAGTAATCCATATGAATCCAACTGAAAAAGATACAGTTTTAAGTATTTTTTTATTATCAATTCACTTTCACATGCTTCTTCTTTTGTTTTTGGCAATTCACATTCTTCATGCATATCGCCACCAACTGGCCAAGGAGGAGAATTACTAATATAAAAAGGGACTTAAATATTGACCTCTTTCTCATCTACACCTAGCATATCGCTTGTTGAGATATGCATTTAACCACTGAAGTCATACAAATAACTTTTTTGCTGCCTTTATGTGCTTTTTGGACTTTTCATTTTCTGGCCACCATTCACTTGCACTGTATGAACCAACAGAGCTGAGATATTCTTCTAAAAATCTTTGTTTGTGTTCATCATATTGAAGAAAGTCATACACATCCGGAATGGCATGAGGGCAAATAAATGATGAGAGAATTTACCATTTTTGGGGGAACAATTCCTTTAAGGATTAAGTAGTCATAAGTAGGCATATTTGAGGAGTTTACAAGAAACAGATATTTTTAGGTCTTGTCACAAAACTTAAATTGTTAACAGCAATAATTTGTATGACAATTTATCTTCAGTCAAATTTCATAATCTTGACAACCCTAATTGATACTATATTGTAAAAAAAAGGGATCTACTCTATCACTATGACTGATTTGGCCCAGCCCTAATAATTCTATATTGAACAATAAATGGATTATCTCTCACTTAATATTTGTATGTTTATGCCAAAAATGTTCTATAAAGGTTCCATATATTAAATATTTTCTAAGGCTTAAATCAAAAGATCCCTATATGGTTCTTTGTAGCCAGGTGAAAAAGTCCTATAAAAACTGTATAACATTATCACCAGACTACAAAAAAACCTATAGCAATATTTTTATTCTACCCTTAGAAAATATTCAATATATGGAACCTTTATAGAACCTTTTTGGCATAAATGGTTCTATAGATTTGAGTAAAGAACCCTATTGTTTTATATAAAACCCCAATGAACCATTTTTGTCTAAGAAAAATATCAACCAAAGTGAGAGGGGATGACAAAATATACCACAGGGACAAGTAATGGCTAAAAAGGATCAGAATTCCTATATGTTTTGTCACACTCAGTAGAGTGACTAGCCAAGTTACAACTTGGATGAATTGTTCAGATATTTATCTTAATGCTATAACTGAGAGAGACAGAGAGAGAGAGAGAGAGAGAGAGAGAGAGAGAGCGCGAGAGAGAGAGAGACAGACAGAGTTAAGCCAAAACTATTCAATTAGTGTGACTCATTTTAGAGGGTTTCTTGAGTTTAACTTGTCTCCATATACTTTGACTGTGTGGACAAAGACCTGCCTCAAACTGCTAAACCCTTTTCTCTTCACACGCACAATAGAAGACCTTGTAAGATCATCCTGTCAGACAGGGATTTCATCCTTCCATAAAGAGCTAGTCCAATCTATGGTAGTGTTTTTCGATTAACAAAAATAATGAGTGTTCGGTTAACACTGGTTTAGGTGAAAGATGCCACCAGAACATGTACATTTCCCTCCCTGAACAACCCAACCCATAGGAAAAAAAAATGGTCAAAGATCTCTTTGATATCTCAAATGTCTATCCTATGAATGAGATTAAATGGAGAGAAATGTGTCTTCTTGGATTGTTCTCCTGAGAAAAAAATACATTTTCATTTTGGGGTTGAACTATCTATTTAAAACCTTTATGTCTCTTGAGCTCTTATAGTGCAACCTCTGAGCAATACAAGTTTCCTCTAGGAAGTTAACACAGTAACATTTCAAGGAAACTGACAAGAGATAGACAGGCCAGAGGGATGTCATACTTGTTTTGAACTCTGTCTAGAGCTCTTTGAGAGATGTCAAAAACATTCCTCTCACAGAAGAGCACAGGCAGGGCCACTCTAGCCTGGCTTGAATGGTGCTGCTGAACCTAAACCTGGCCAAGTTTAAGAGAGGTATTAGGCCATGTCAAAACAAATTACCCCAGCTACTGTGCTCTAAATGGCTTTTGGTTTTCATGGAGTCATTCAAATTGACAGGCAAAGAGCCAATGTCTATGTTCTAGTGCTCTAGAGTCGAGAGGGCAGGGCTGGCCCAAAAATTTAGCACACCACTGCAATTATTTTAAAATTATTATTTACGGCTCTACAATCTGACTGGGCGATCCATATTTAAAGTCACTGTAAACATATGAACGCACATCAATTGAATTCTATATTAAAAGAATAGTTCACCCAAAATTTTTAAATTCTCTAATCATTAACTCACCCTCATGCCATCCCAGATGTGTATTACTTTCTTTCTTATGTAGAACACAACAAATATTTTTTTGAAGACTATCTCAGCTCTGTAGATCCATATAATGCAAGTGAATAGTGACCAAAATGCAAAGTTTCAAAAAGTGTATAAAGCCAGCATGAAAGTAATCCATATGACTCTTCTGAAGCGATCTTTGGGTGAGAACAGACCAAAATATAACTCCCTTTTCACTGTATATCTTGTCATTCCAGTCTCTAGGCTCAATCATGATTTCAAGCTCAGTTACACTTCTTGGTGCTTGATGTATGCACAGAGCACTAGACGCCGCTAGGAAGTATAACTGAGCTTAAAAATCATAACCGCCAAAGAGACTGCAAAGGTCAAGGTCTTGGTCTGCTCTCACCCAAAAGATCACTTCAGGAAACTTGGATTAAACCACAGTAGTTGTGTGATTACCTTTATGCAGCCTTTACGTGCTTTTTGGAGCTTCAAAATTTTGGTCACCATTTGCTTACATTTCATGGACCTACAAAGCTGAGATATTCTTCTAAAAATCTTTGGTTTTGCAGAAGAAAGACATACACCTCTGGGATGACATGTGGATTGCATGAGGGCCCAAGGACCTAAAGCCAAAAGCTTGGTACAAGGTCGTCTAGCACTAGTCTGTATGCACATATGTAGGACTTCAAAAATCATCTGCGACATCAAAATAAATAAATTATTTATTTAAAATATATGTTGCACATTCATTCAATCATATCATTTTAATATTAGTGGAACCCCTACATGGCCATACTGTACGTATTATAATTGTGTTGTACATGAATTGGTATAAATCATATTTCTGTATATTACTAGGTGGGGTTTCAGTTCAGAGTGAGCCTTGACATTCTGGGACAGATGTGTCCATTTCTGTCTCTCAATTTTTCTCCTCTGAGACCTTGAAACCAAATCTATGAATCAAGTCGTGCCACTGTCCCATGTAGCAGTGCTCTACTACTATTAGCTGCGCTGTTGCCCGGAGACCAAATGTTTTGCAGCAATGTTTTTATTTTCAGCCTGGGTCACTCTGGACCTGCATCAGTGAGAAGTATTCAGATTCATCCGCCATACCACACTGGGAGGCCCTGCATTTACCCGCAATACTTAAAACACGATACCGATCTGTGTGCTAGACTCTCAATAACCCTCACTGTCTTGTTTTACTCAATGGAGTCTACTGCAATAAACTTGCACGTGAAGCGTGCTGAGAAATCCAACTAAAACCATTTAAGGTGGAAGCCGTTCTTTGTTTGCATGGTTTCAGTGTGGTCAACTATACCTACTATACCTACATTTTTGCAAAATAATTTTTACATGGCTCATTGTATGTATTGTGACAGTTTATTGGTGAAATAAAAACCAGGCGCTACAACAACGACTTTTATAAAATGGCAGATTATCAGTTTATAAACACTTACTCTCACCCTGTTCCTCATACAATTCTCTCTTAAAATATCAAAATACTTTAACTATAGTGCATGACTTTCTAAGGTAATACATTTGAATTTTGCATTACATAATCAATTACATTTATAAACTTATTCAGGCATGTTCTGGTATGACGCAGTAGCTCAACTTATATAGCACTGCACTTGCGATGCAAGTACCGGGCTACAAGTTGACGGTTGAGCCAAAGTACCATAGGAGCACCACAAAACGATGTGGTTGCTTCAGCAATTGCGTTTTTTTCATCTTACTTCTGCTTTGATCATATTTTCGATTAGGTTCAGTTGTAAGGTAGGGGGGAAGGTTTTGTTGATTTAAAACTCGCTAGAGCATTCACATTAAAAACCTCATCTGTTTGGTGAACATTTAACTCTCTTTTAGCTCCACACAGTGCATACATTTCACCTCAGACCAGTCGTGATACGTGTAATGAAATGTTTGTTTGCAAAAATGTTCACGGTCCACAGTCACATAATTTGCATGAGATTCGACTGACTTTTTCTTTCCCACAATTTCTCTTTATCCTTTTTCTTTCTTCTTTATTTAATTTTTACTCTTTCTCCTCACTCTCTCTCTCTATCTCTTTCTTTCTGCCTTTCTGCTCACTAATAGAATATCTGTTTCTGAAGGCTTGCCCTCAGACAAAAGCAACAGGGCCGCCTGGCTCTGTGGCTAACCAGAGAGATGACTGATCACAGCTGCAGAGCAACTGACCATATTAACCGCTGGGGTGTGTGATGGCAGGGCGATCCCTCACTCACTGACACCGCCAGAGGTTCAACGTTAGCAATGAGCTCATTGAAAGGCTCGCTACAGCCCTGCTGTGCCCAAAAATAGCTAGAATAGCTCTCCAGCAGTGCTTCAAAAGGCTCCTGCTGACAAATTATGATGACAAATCATAGGAGGTTAACCGAAACGGTATTGATTCTATTCATCACATCTGTATGGAGGCGTCAGTGTAACGATGAGGAAGGTCTGTGTGAGTGGCTGTGGAAGAGAACGTTGGCTATTCGGTAATAGGCCTATCTGTAGAAAAACCACATGGAAGCGCTATAGGACCGCAACATCCAGTGTATACATTAACAAGGTTCCCTATATACAAATTTACCATGGTTTCACTACAGTAACAATAATTGAAGTAACATATATAATGTTATTTTGGCAGAAATGTAGAGACTTCCTAAATAATAATCTCACTAGCATTCATAGCTATTTGTACAGAATGTGTAGCTCTAGTATTGTATGTCTCTAAAGTTGTACATATGTAAAGAGTTTATGTTTTAAAAGCTGTCCATACAATGACATATCTAATGTCTACCCAAATGGAGAAAAAGTGATCACATAGACATAGATCTATTGGTGGAGTCAGAGACCGCATTTTTATTTAAAAAAAAAAAAGTTTTACCAACTATGGCAGTTGCATTATATGTGAAATAATTTTTGTAATGTTGGGATGTCTTGCAGCATGACATGCTATATTACATCTAAAACAGTTTAGAAAAGCATTTTTCTAATTCCTTTATTACTATTATGCATGTTTTATGACCTCAGGTTCTATTTTCACAAACACAATAACCGCAGCATCAAGCACATAGACCGTGCGCTTCATCTTATCCAATTTTCATGAAAGCACAATTTACATGCTAGCGCAAAATGCAAGTGGACATAAGTGGAACGGTTTGCACTATCTGTGGGTGAATGTGCGCAAACTGTGGGTGTGCTGTGTGCAAATGAAGTGTCGCAAAGCGCAAATTGCAATTTTCTTGAAAAATAGGTAATTGCGCTAAGATGTTTCAAAAGCAGGTCTTATCTCAGCGCAAAGTCTAAAGTCAGTTTCTATATTTGCTGTTTGGAGATTCCACCAGCAGTCGGTAATAAAGTTAATATCTAAACTAAAAATTGGAAC
Source organism: Moxostoma hubbsi (assembly GCA_032164185.1). Classification (NCBI taxonomy): domain Eukaryota; kingdom Metazoa; phylum Chordata; class Actinopteri; order Cypriniformes; family Catostomidae; genus Moxostoma; species Moxostoma hubbsi. Next base: position 14,601,321 of record JAVLUX010000215.1, on the reverse strand, counting down.
ATCAAATTATCACCATGACAATCATTGTTGTTGTAGGCAGACATTTTAATGAAGCAAATATTTATGAGATTTGTGTTAAACTATTGCAACAGTTAAAGGTGGGCAAGGAGGAGGGGGGAACCGGCTGAACAATAAATATAAACCTTAATGATAAAAATTTACTTAAAACAACACAAACATAAGGACACAGACACAGATGCAGTGTGGACACGTGCATGTCTCTCTCTCTCTAACTGGCGCCTCCGGCTCCCCTTTATCTCGCTCTCCCGCTGACCAGCTGATTCAGCGCCGACCGTGCACCATCACGGCCTGGCCATGCCCTCCTCCTCATCACACTGATCCCCCTCCCGATTCGGGATGGGGTGCCACCGGATTAACTTACTCCCCCCCCACCTCTGGAGGGGAGATGCTGCCTTTCTTGCCGTTCTGACAGCCGGTGGTCCACGCATCCTCCTGTGAATAGGGGGGAGAGGTGAGGGAAGGCATGGGGAGATGGATGGGGCGAGCAAAGACACAGAGAGAGAAAGAGAGAGAAGAACTTGCTCGCCGGCTCGCGGACGCGCTATCGTTTGGTCCTCAACCACTCCTCTGCCCTCTGGCAGACGCCAGCTCGCTCCTCTCCTACTTTGGCAGACAGCAACGGTTTCTACGGCTCTCAGCGGATGGCAGCAGCGAGGACTCCGCAACAGCGCATCCCTCCTCCCTACCGGGTTTCGACATCATTGTAACAGAAAAAGGATGGGCAAGGAGGAGGCTGAACAGTCAATGTAACTTTTAATGAATAAATGTATTTTAAAAAAAAATAAAACATAAGAGCACAGACACAAATGCACACCTTGTGCGTCTCTCTCTTTCTCGAACTGGCATCTCCGGCTCCCCTTTATCTCGCTCTCCAGGCCATGCCCTCCTTCTCGTCACACTATAAATAGGTCATGGTTTATATTTCAACCATTATAATTATGTTTATATTTACAATTGTACAGTATTTATGCATCTAATTTGTATTGGTATTTTTCCACCAGTAGTTTTCGAGTGATATTGAAGAGGGTAAAGTGTTTGGATTTGGTATTAATTTTTTTACCACTTTGTTATTTTTATAATATTCTAATTTCGTTTAAAGTGTTATTTGAATATAGAAATATTTTTGGTTAAATCTTTTTTTGTTTCAATAAACTAATATAATTTTCAAAATTGACGTGGAAGTAGAAGTGAAGTGCGTGCAGATACAATCACTGTTAAAACTAACCATGGTTTGTGTGTCAGTAGATGAAAATGATTAATTCTTACATTCTCTATAATTTAATAGAGCCTACATCAATATCCTGAACCACATTTCCCATGTGTATAAAAGGAGTGTCACATTCAACAAGGACACAAATGAATGTTAATGCACAAAATAATCTAAGTCCATATTTCTATCCTTCTAATTCATTGCAAACAGTCCATTTATGCTACCAACTTCTTATGAATTTGCTGTCTTTGTTTATATCGCTGGTGCATGAGGGAATGGACTATATAATAGGACGCAGATGGTGCCAGAGAAGAATCTCCTAATTAAAATGCACTTGACCCGATTAGCACATTGCGTGCGCACAATTTCACCAAACCCACTTGCTCCTGGACATGCTAGCACGAAAATACCAAAACTTCATGTACACTGACTTCGCGCTTATGACTTATGGCATTACGCTGTGTTTAGTGCTAGCACTCTTAAAATAGGGCCCCTCATGTTAAAGTGTACATTTCAAATTTAATTTTACAGTCACACTATAGGATCATTTAAAATGCTAAGTACCATTTAAAAGGTGATTAAAATGGTAAAATAAACTTGACCTTGGCCTTCCACTTTCACTCATACATTCATAGAATTTTAATCTTAAAGTCCAAGGAAATGTTAGCCTACTACCCACTTACTATTTTTATTTAAAAAAAAAAATAATGCAAATCAACCCACTGAATTACCAATTTACAAATACCCTTAGTACTTTCGTTACTGTTTGGTTACTATGCAGGAGATATACAACTTTGTCATAAGGGGAAATATGTTGACTAGGGGGTCTTTTGTAATCCACCACTGCATACTTCACTAAGTTTGGGGGCAGAGCTCTTGAGCTGAGAGGATGGCTGCAGAGTAAAGCTGATGAGGTCACAATTAAATTAATCCCTCCATTAGGAGAGATATGAGAGAGAGCAGCATCTACTGTATAGCCATGACCAAGTACACACACACACATACACACGTGTGTGAGACCAGCTTGTGTGTCGGGCCTCTCAGCTAGCATGAGCTCATAGCCACCGCTACGGACACAGAGCTTTTATTGACCCAGGACTCCAACCTGACTACACCCTACCAAACCATCAGTGCCCTGAGAGAAAGAGCCTTTATTTCCCCCTTAGAGGAATCTGGGGAAAAAAGCAGTAGAAAAAACATTATAACCTTTATAGCATTTACTGAGCATATAAAGTAAGAACTGGATGTGGAAGAGAAGGCAGTTGAGGTGGGCGGTTTGGCTGACCAGGCGGTGACCCACTAATGAGTGGCACTGGATGCCAGCCGCTATAACAGACTCCCACTCATTTCTGCACAGCGCTGCAAAATCAGACATTCTCATTGGTCATTATTGCTCAGATCCCTTTTCACAGAGTAAAATGCTTTATATTTGAGGATGGGTGAGTTGCAAGCAGCGCAGTATGGCGTAGTGATGATTTGTCTTGTGTTGGTTTACCATGCCTGACATCCTCAGGGTATGAAGCAAGTCCTGCAAAGCAGTGTTGAGAAGAAACAAACTAAAAGTAGAAACAATACTAAACTACATTTGGGTCATTCCGTGTCGACTCAGAATCAGCTGATTTCTGATCATTTTATTACTGATGAAAGTAGTACATTATTGATGACGAAAGCCAAACTATGAAATATTTACTCAATATTTACAGAGTAATCCACTGTTTTTTAAAGGGAGGTCAAAATGATAATTTTATAAACAAAAGTACAGGTCAAAAAATATCCTTAGAAAGGTGGCATCATCATATTTTATTATTATACAGCGATAGGTAGGTCTATTGCTAAAATGAGTTGACATCAGCACCCCCTGTTGCATTACAGTATATGCAAATGGTGTCCAAAATTCCAAAAAAAGTCAAAAAATGGGTAGAAACAAAATAACAACTTTGTGTTGTTTTCCAAAGTTGAATATCTCCAGAAGTATTGAAGATATGTTAATATTCTTTCAAATTCTGGTTCAGAACAAACTTTCCTTTTAGTAGCTTAATTTTAAAAGGGATAGTTCACCTAAAAATTACAATTCTCTCATCATTTACTCACCCTCATAACATCCCTGATGTGTACGACTTACTTTGTTCCGCAGAACACAACCAAAGATTTTTAGAAGAATGTCTCAGCTCTGTAGGTTCTCAATGTAAATGGGTACCAAAATTATAAGCACCAAATAGCAGATAAAGGCAGCATAAAAGTAATCCATAAGAATACAGTGGTTAACTATTTATCTTCAGAAGCGATATAACAGTTATGGGTGTGAAACAGACCAATATTTAAGCTATTTTACCATAAATTTATTCCATACCCAGTAGGTTGCGATTTGCAAGAAGAATGTGAATCACCAAACCAAAAGAAGAATATGAAAGTGGAGACTGATAGTACAAAAGACTTAAGACTTAAAGGCTGATCTGTTTCTCACCCACACTTATTATATTGTTCAGAAGAAAAGGATTTAACCACTGGAGTCACTGGATTACTTTTTTATTAATGTATGTGATTATTGGAGCTTAAACACTTTGGTACCCATTCACTTGCATTGTGAGGACCTACAGAGCTGAGATATTCTTCTAAAAATATTTGTTTCTGTTCAGCAGAAGAAAGCAAGTCATATAGATCTGGGATGGCATGAGGGTGAGAGATAGGAGAAAATTAGAGAATTTTCATTTTTGGGAGATGTATTGATTTAAGGCCATATGTGGTTAAATCCCAGATATATTGCGCTATCAATGTGGCTCCATTTGTAAACTGTAAAATTGTAGTAATTTTCAATGGTCAAAAAACAAATGTGAGTCACGTGGTACTAAGCTTGTTTTTCTTGTCCAACAAAATAAAGGTTGAAAAATAAATATTTTTGACACTAAAAAGAACCTTTATTTATTCACATAAAAACAAATATACAAAAAAAAAAAAAAAAAATGTTGAGTCCAAAAATACACTATTATTAAGAAGAAGCGACACATGAGGCTCTTCAGTTAGAGCAATACCTATTAGGGAGTAAATTACTTGATTACTCAAGTAATTGAGAACTTGTTTAGCTTTACATATTTGACTAGTAAAAAGATTTCTTGAAAGTCACAATTTGAATTTATTTTGTGCCTTTCCCTGCCTTAGCCAACGATGAAACTGCTTCTCTCACCCAAATCGTAACGTTAGAACTGCATTGGGTGGTGATGTGGATGATGCTGTTAAAGGAATAATTCACACAAAAATGGAAATTCTTCTTTAAAGCAATTGTATCACTTCAGAAGACTTGGAAGTATGTTTCTATGCATGTTTTTTTGTTTGAATCTAGATTTTGTTGTTCTTGTATAGTGCAAATGTTCAATGTTGTTAGGATGTTAGAATATTTTGAAACTGCTATAAGAGTTACATTTGTGAAAACCCCAATAGGCTGAAAATTTCACACATGTCATACTATTTACTAACTTACATTCTTGTGTAACTTGCATTCAGTTTTGTGTTTTAGAGTGCTCAACCCAAAACTAAATACTTGTACCTAAATTCTATTGCTAATTTTCAGAATCAGTAATTAATTTCAGTAAATTGGTTCATTTGAATAGTTCATGAAATCATAACTTAATCAAATTTAATTGGGGCCCTGCACAGAAACAACGATAAAACTAGAAAATGTGCTAAAATCTCAAAAGTCGAAAACAGTGGTGAACAACAGCATTTATTTAGAAAAATGCTGAGCAAATGCATCTATTCCAGTTGCTGAAAATGCTGTCATCCTAACTGAGATACAGCATTTATTTGTGCCAGATAAATACTGCTCTGATTGTAAAACAATGTTACAGTATATTATCTGATAGATAAAATATATGCGCCCCCCTCGAATAGCTTGCATGTGGTTAGCTATCTTTCTGTTTCAGCATGAAGTGTAGCTGACTTCAGTACTTTGTCAAAAAGGTATCTTGACTGTAGTGTAACTACTGTACTGTAAATTATGAGCAGCGTCTGTTTCAAAGTAGCTTCCCCGACATTGCTACAAAGAGGCATGTCTGAGATTTCTCAAACCTAATGGAGGGCTTTAACTCAGGCAGTGGCCCTTGGATCATGTTCCTGCAGGGAACCAGTGCCAGAGAATTATCAAGAACATACGATTTCCATTGCTCTCTAATCTGCGTACAGACTAAACGCATTGCTTGGCGTAGTTAATGTATCAACATCCTCAGCCTTCCAGGCAGACAAATATAGATTCATTTAATTTTTTTTTACCTACAATACAACATCAAAACAATGATGGCATGCTGGGAAGTCACTATGAATGTGACTCATTAGCCCTGAAGCATACCATTTTCAGTGATCACTTTACACCTCATTCAATCAGTTTAGATTGCACAGTAACCTTTGAATGCAATCTGACAAGCGCTGACATATGAAAAAATGACAATGATCACGTTTAGTTTACTAGCAAGCCAGCAACAAGCCAAAAACCTGTTTTCAAAACTGCTGATGAGAACAAAAAATATTAAAAAAATAAAGAGAAAAACCTAGCAGTGCTATTGAACTTGATTCTTGTGTGGTTAGCGGTATGTCAAATTCAGCTATGTGTGCTTCATAGATTCTGACAGCACAGCTCACTTTTTCTGCAGATCAAACATGACCGTGCTGGCAGACTTTCAGTCATTTTAACTCAGGCATTTTGTTTTTCTCTCGTTTTCGTTCTAGAATATTTCGGAAGAAGAAAAAGGACTACCATTGCATAGGACCTTCGATCTAAAATAAAATGGCTTTTCATTTTTTGCTACTCATTTTAGGAGCTACCATCCATGAAGGATCTCATTTTCCACAAAGTTGTGGAATCCCACACACATGCACTGCATGTCCTCATATCCTGTTTTCCAGTGGCACACAAAACAATAGCGTAAATGCTCCTACCTTCCACAATAGAAGCCGCTATTAAGACTAATTTGAATCCTTTTACTGACTACGACAGAGAGCGTGCTGCGCCATGTAATGGCATGACACCTGTGAGAATGAGCTGTCGTTTTCTTTACAGTTCTTAGTGTCTTGAGATGAGGTGTTGAAACACAGGAGCATTTGATATTATTACTAACCTGACAATCACAGGAACAACCATGCTGAAGTGTAAGACTATGCCTTCTGTTTTTACAAGCCCTGGAATCTCTTGCAGACAATGACAACTAGTTAGACAATTGGCCGGTTTTATGAGACGTGTTCCACTTTATCTGGATCTCAGGCCTAGGGGAACAGACAGACAACACCAGGGTAAATTGTGATTAGCATAATGCATAATGGAAAAGGCATAATGAGCAACACATCTCCAGAATAGCTTGCAATTGGCGATTACATGCGATGTTCACGAGGAAGATATTTTGCTGTTTATGATTGCATATCTGCCATAGCTCAAAATGTAACCTGTCTGAGAGATATGTAAATGTTAGCAATTTGTTGATAAGTTATCCTGTTATTGTCTCATTATGCCTTTCCCAATGGGATTATGCTAATAAAAACACCCTTTAAATCATGGTTGCATACCCTCACAACTCTTATTAAAAATAAGAGAAATATGCTAATATTGGATTCCAAACTCAGCCCATGTTTCTCATATTGAAGTTTGATATATTTTCATATTTGAATGGGAATGCTACCTTGATAACATAGCAACACAATCCATGCTGTTAAGATTGCTGTGGCATGACATAAAACACCTTTATTCAAATATAGCCTCTTTGTGGCTTTAATTCTATCGATTTCCAACTTGTGTACTGTTTCTTTGAGTTGCGTTTGGTTAAAACAAAATAAAGAAATACACAAACAAACATAAAAATATAGAAATATGTAAGGAATATTAATGTATCTTGAGTCTATGTGAGGAATTGAGGCATTTCAAATCTTAAATTACCTCGTGTTTCAAAATTAATCACGAGAACGTGTCACGAAGGCAGGATCATGCGATCATAAACAGCAAAATATCTTCCTCGTGAACATCGCATGTACTGTACCATTCACCAATTGCAAGCTATCCTGGTGATGTGTTGCTCACTTTGCGGTTGCTACATGCAACAACAACAAACAAGCTGTGATGTCTAATTTGCTGACAAATTGTGCTTTTAAACAGGTACTTTTTAATGAATCGGTCAAAAATTTTCACAAAACAGTCTGACAGAGTGAGTGGTAGGAATCAAAAGGTTCAAAACTCATTAACCTTTGTCTTGGTGTCATCATGGACTTACAATAACACTGCTCGGCTTGGATGCAGCATCTTATAAAATCAATAGTATTCAGTTTCAGATGCGATTGTAGAAATATAGTATTCACAGTCAGCCATGATTACTTTAATCAATGAGTGAAAGTGTCAAATAACAGGATGGTTACTGAGATTAAGCGAGTAGTACTAGGCTGGTCGTGTGATCCTAAAATGGCAGCCCCCATGTGTGGACCCTCTCTGTCAGCTTTTATATGGTTACTGATATGACTGGAGTCTTCATTTTAACCTTTTAGCACATGAGTTTCTCCTGTACTGACGGACTCCCCAGAATGAGTTCTTTAATGCATGCTGTAATTAAAAAAAATCTTACATTACACATTCTCAGCAGATGCACTGAATGCCAGATTACACATTATCAAACATATAATGTGGTTTTTAGGTGATCATAATGATTGATTTTGATAGATAAGACGCGATCGCGAATGCGCTTGCTGGCTATGCGAGCCGCCATATTGTTTAAATGAAATGCAACATAGGATTCGGAGTGATGGAAGCATAGAAGGTTCTAAAAGTCTAGCTAGCCTTTCCACTTTCCCAGCAATGGAAGTGGTTAGAATGAGTGACGGACAGAATGGGAGAAGGCTCGAGTGGACTGAATAGTTTGTATATTCTTTGTGTGACGTCAGAAAACATGGCTGCAGCGCTGCATCAAAAGAGTGAACTCCAATGGTAATGGCTTTAATTTTTTATTTAGTGATTGTTTTAATGTTTTTAACATAAAAAAATTAAGATAATGTGATGTTGAAAAAAATAATTGAGCAGATGGATCATTATGACAATAGCTTCTGTCCCTCTTTTGCTGGTAAACAGCAGTAAGAATGCAGATCACACTGGTTTGATCATACGTGCGAATGAGTTTGTGAGTGGTTATGATTACCTACATACATTGTTAAATTACAATATTGTATTTAGGCGTTAAACTTTTTTGACTCGGAAAAAATTACTGAGTGCACTTATACAGTTTATTATACAGTGAATCATTCAGAACCAAGTTCACAGCTGATTCACTAAACAGCGGATTTAAATGGATTGCTCAGCATTTTTCCAGTTATTTCCAATTCAAAATGAACCGAGAACCATTAAAGTTCAATTTAACATAATGCTTTGTTCCCTTCAAAGTCAGATGTAAATTCTGACTTAAAATCTCAAAGGCATTTGACGTATATACAAACAAAACTGCAATGCTCCCGTTAGCTTAGCAGGTGTTCGATTGTCACCAGGTATGTCTTCTAGCAAACAAATTGATAAACGATGCTACAATACTGCAAATACGTTAAGGTTTAAAGAAGTTAATGTTTATCGTTTACTTTGTACATCTTCCTGGGTGCTGACATTTTTTGTGACATCACTCACCTGCATCTGCGAAATCTTGAAGAGTTGAACATTTTCACACAAGTTTCCAAGTTGGAAGTCCGAATTCGACTGGAGTTCGATTGCACTTTCCTAATAGGAAGTTGGAAATTTCCGACTGTTTGAGTTGAATGGAATGGAGTCTAATTACTGACTGGCTGCCTTCATGACAATTAAAGACACACATTAACGACACAGTTTTGTTGCAATACATGGTATTCTAAAACAATTCAAATTTGTTACCAAAAATATTATTGGTTATTGTAATACCAGAATATTAATATTGTTGGTAACAGTTCCATATACTAGCTGATCTGCTAACAATGGGGAAATGTATTAAATGCATCTCAGATTAAGCTAGTGTTGTGTCTGGTCAAGTTGATCCGCTTAAACATATTGTATTTCCATTTTCTGCCACCATGGTGCAGAAATTCTCACCACAGTAAAACACAGAAAAACTATTACCAAGGTGGAAAGGAAAATATGGTTAACATGGTCAATTTTTATAAATGATTTGTAAGTATCATGTTGCATTGTGTATAGTCAGCTTTCAGTACCTTCTGAAACAGTATATTGTGTAATAATCAGAGGCAGGTGATGACAAGTTTTATGACTTGAAAAGCTTTTAAATAATGTCATGTTTGATATCTTCATTTTAACCCTAACATTACAAATTGACAGTCCATCTCCTCTGAACTTTCCTTTTGTGACACTTTCACACACCCGTCATCTCTCTCTCAGCATGAATTTTCACCCCTCGCCTATAATCCTGCTCTCTTCTGAGCTGTGTGTGCTGAAGTGACAGGTGTCATGAGACCTGACAGCTGTAAAGCTGTTTCCAAACAGCAGCCCTGTGCAGTTCTCAGACGCCCTGCTGCAGTGCGACCTCTGACAGCGTTTCAGGCTTGCCGCCAACAGATACCCGGTCTGGAAATGACAGAACATGCTGCTTTATGAGTCCTCAATAAAGTGACAGATGGAACATGCTGAATCAATTCAGTGTTTGTATGTGGGGTTGTGCTGACTGAAAGAACTTAAAAATATGCATAAATAAAATGTGCATTGTATATAAGCATAATGTTTCCTTTACATTCGACTTTGTAAATGTAATGCTGCCTTACAGCAATTCTCTATTGAAGTGATCCAACAGGATGTTCTTTTGTTATAGTCTAATGTTAATGGTCTTTAATGTGTTTATGTGAGCTGTGTATGACTCCAGGCTCTGGGGGTGGGTCAAGGGGAACTTCAACTCTATTAAAAATTCATAGTGGATTATCTGTTCATTTGTAACTGCTCAGTGGAGAGCACAAGCACTGTTATTGAGAGTCTGAATTCTATTATGTTTGCATCCTCGCTTTGTTCGCCATGGGCATCAACCTTACAGTTGCCCAAATATTAAACATTCCTGATGTTCCCAAATGTCAGAGTGTTCTACATAATGGTGAATTAAATTAAAAGATGTGTTGAAGAATGTCAGTACTTTGCAAAAGTCACCAAAACACACCAATGTCTGCACAGCAACTGGCATACTTTTGTGGAGACGACGGGCGAGTCGTGACATGTGGTGGGAGCGTATGCCGCCTTGCCGATTTATGTACACTACCACGGTAGTGCTGTCTGACCTGACTAGAACATGTTTTTCCCGAGCTAACGGGAGAAACTTCTGCAGGGCAAGAGCCAGCAACTCTAGGCAATTGAAATGCCAGCGCAGCGGGGCCCCTCTACAATGGCCCGCAGCTGCGTGCCCATTGCACACGGCACCCCAACCCAATCTGGAGGCGTCGGTCATGACCAAGACATGTCGGGACACCTGCTGCAAGGGTACTCCTGCCTGTAGAAAGCAGAGGTCTATCCAGGGTTTGAATGTCTGGTGGCAGGCGGGGGTGATCGTCACACGGTGCGTGCCGCTGCGCCATGCTTGTCTCGGGACTCGAATCTGAAGCCAGTGCTGAAGCGGTCTCATATGCATCAACCCCAGTGGCTTGACCGCCACGGAGGATGCCATATGCCCCAGGAGCCTCTGGAAGAGTTTTAAAGGGACCGTTGTGCCTGGCCTGAAAGAGGCAAGGCATCTCAGCAACGACTGTGCACACTCATTGGTGAGGCGTGCTGATATTGAGACCGAGTCTAACTCCATGCAGAGAAAAGAGATGCTCTGAACCGGGGCGAGTTGCTCTTTTCCCAGTTGACCTGAAGCCCTAGGCGGCTGAGGTGCCTGAGCACTTGGTCTCTGTGAGTACATGGTAACTCTCGTGAGTGGGCCAGAATAAGCCAGTCGTCGAGGTAATTGAGTATGCGAATGCCGGCTTCTTGGAGCGGGGCAAGAGCTGCCTCTGCGACTTTCATGAAGACGCGAGGGGACAGAGACATGCCGAAGGGGAGGACTTTGTACTGATATGCCTGGCCGTCGAACGTGAACCGTAGAAAGGGTCGGTGTTGATGCAGAATTGAGACGTAGAAGTATGCATCCTTCAGGTCTAACGCTGCGAACCAATGTAGATGCCGGACGCAAGTTAAGATGTGTTTTTGCGTGAGCATTTTGAATGGGAGTTTGAGCAAAGCCCGGTTGAAAACTCGCAGGTCCAAGATCGGTCGTAAGCCACTGCCTTTCTTGGGTACAACAAAGTAAGGGCTGTAGAAACCCTTCTTCATTTCGGTTGGAGGGACAGGCTCTATCGCGTCTTTGAGTAAAAGAGTAGCGATTTCCGTGCGCAGGGATTTGGCATGTTTGCCGTATACTGTGGTAAAGCAGACGCCTGCAAGGGGGGGGCGGGGGCCTGGCAAACTGAATTGTGTAACCGAGGGGCTGAGAGCTGGGCCCGGGTTGATGCGGAGCAGGGTGCTTCTTAGCCGCAGGAGGACGCCCTCTGTGAGCAGACGGGGCATGGCCCATGGCGGCAGGCTTGTGACGTTGCAGGATGTGAGATATGGACTGCTTGATGCCCAGGTTTCACCTTATGGCCTATTCGGGAACGTTATGAATACAGTTATCTCCAGGTTCCAGGAGGTGAAGAGCCACGAGGAAGCATTTGGGCAGTTTTTTCCTTGCCTCACTCAGAGGGTGGGCCCGTCGGCCACCCAGACCCAACCCGGTCCTGCAAGAAGGGAGGCTCAGAAGCAAAGCGTGGCGAGTTGTGCTCCCCCTCGTAAAGACTGGGGACAGGCTCATCGCCCTTGACAGCCCCCAAAGCAAGACCTCAGAGGAGTAATTTCTAAGAGAAGAAAAACCTGACGGTCTTGCGTGCAGCCCTGTGGGGATAGCTCCCCTCGGAATGGGGCGCGTGTATCATCCACTTCGCCCCTCCCGGTACCCCCACGGATCCTCTGCATTCCCGCTGCCTCTGGTGTTTCGGGAGTTAGAGGCTTCCAATGAAAAGTTGGGTGTACCACTGCTTCCTGCCTTAGACCAGGACGCGGAACACTCTAAATCCCCTCAACAGGAAGTGTCAAAATTAATACCCATCTGCCAGGTATTTCTATGTGGGTCCAAATAGTAGTGAAAGAGGTGTACAGTAGAAAATGGATACAGAATTCAATTCGCTCACCGCCATCCGTGTTTCAACGGCGTGGTACCCACTACCGTGAAACCGGAGCAGGCATGTCTACTGTGGAAAAAACTGCAAAATCTCTTGGTCAAAGGTGCCATAGAACGTGTTCCCCTTTCAGAGAAAGAGTCAGGATATTACAGCAAATATTTCCTGGTCCCCAAGAAGGGTGGGGGGTTGCGTCCGATCTTAGATCTTCGAAGTTTGAACTGCTCAGTCAGGGTGTTCAAGTTCATGATGTTATCTATAAAAAACGGTCATGTCACAAGCCCAACATCACATTTTGGCTGGTCTTGATCGATCTCATGGATGCATATTTTCATATAGAAATGATGCCACAGCACAGGAAGTTCCTGAGGTTCGCTTTCGGGGGTGAAGCCTTCCAGTATCGGGTTCTTCCATTCAGCCTAGCCCTATTACACCGCACATTCACAAAATGCATGGCTACATCACTGGCTCCTTTGCGATTCCGGGGTATCCGCATTCTGAATTACATAGACGGCTAGGTCAAGGTTGCACTGCTCATCAGTATCAATGAATACTAGGTCTCATGGCGTCTGCGTCCACGGTGATCCCTTTGGGCCTTCTACACATGAGACTGTTCCAGCTGTGGCTAAAAGTCAGGGGGTTTCATCCAAGGGCCGGTCCCCTATGGCAAATAAGGGTTACCCGCCGCGGGCTTCGTTCCCTTTCTATGTGGTTCAGACCCCGGTTTCTTTCCTTGGGTCCCACTCTAGGTGCGTCTTGTCATTGCAGGCTGCTAACGACAGACGCCTCCCTGACGGGTTGGGTTGCGGTCTTAAGTGGTCGTCCAGCTCAAGGGGAATGGGAGGGTTGTCAACTCGATTGTCACATTAACTGTCTCAAGTTGATGGCCGAAATTCTGGCCCTGAAATACTTACTCCAGAGTCTGCCATGTCTTGGTGCGGGTGGACAATACAGCGGTAGTCTCTTACATAAACCATCAAGGAGGTCCACGTTCACATCAGCTGAATTTCTGAATAATCTTGGCCAGAGTTTGCCAACAAGGGTCTTGCCTCTTACTGATAGCGCCGCGCTGGCCAAACAGGGTATGGTTCTCTGAGATAATGTCTCTCCTCAACATCTCGACTTGGGCGATTCCGAACAGGAGGGACCTACTGTCTCAGGCATAGGGGACAATATTTCATCCCCAGCGCAAGCTGTTGAACCTTCATGCCCCTGAGAGGTACCAACTGGGGGACACAGGGCTTTCACCTGAGGTTATCGAGACCATTTTAAGTGCTAGGGCTCCCTCCACTTGGAACAAACCTGGGTGAGATTTTACAGAGCAGAAGAGGACCTCTTCACCTCTATGAACAGCGCAATGTCTCCTCTACTGCTCCCTGAGTCACCCAGCCTGGAAGGGTTGGACGCGGTGGCGCATACATGGCCCAGAATGCACCTGTATGCATTTCCCTCTACTAGACGTTTCGCCAATAAATGGGGTTTCTTTGAAAGATGGGGCAGTACACATAATGCAGATCCAGTTAACTGCCAGATTGCTTCAGTTCTGGACTTTCTGCAGGAAGAACTGTCAACAGGCACATGCCCCGCCACTCTCAGGGTCTATGTGGCCCCCATTTTGGCTCGTCACGCCTTGATGGATGGGGTGCCGTTGGGAGACATCCTCTACTCGCTCACTTCATTCGTGGAGCTAGGCGACCTAGGCCTCCTGCTAGGACCAGAACCCTTTTATGGGATTTAGCAATAGTCCTTGAGGGTCTGGTTGAGACCCCCTTTGAACCTCTAGAGTCAGCGTCTTATAGAATTCTGACTCTCAAGATGGTTTTTCTTATGGCGATTACCTCTCTTAAGAGATTTGGGGACCTACAGGCTCCGTCTGTCTTGCCAGTCTGTTTAGAGTTTGCCCCAGGAAGGACCAAAGCAATTTTGCACCCTCAACCTGACTACCTGTCACTCTCGAAGCCTTCTGCTCCCCGCCGTTTACAACACCAGAGCAGGAAAGACTTCACAGACTTTGTCCAGTCCGTGCCCTTCAGACTTATGTCCACTGCACTAGCCAGTGGCGTAAGTCAGGGCAACTATTCATTGCCATGGGGGCCACAACAGAGGGGCGGCCGCCACCAAGCAGACAATGTGTAATTGGGTGAGGGATACTATTGCCCTGGCCTACGAGGCGTGCAGTCAAGCTTCGCCAGTAGGCATCAGGGCTCACTCTACCAGAGGGGTCGCCTCCTCTGAAGCCTTGGCCAGAGGGGTCCCTCTGCTCTCATGTTCTTGTGAGCACACTAGACAACCGTAAGGGGTCCGGACAGCCACAGTGCGGAGGCGTGGGTATTCTCCTTCCCAAAGCGCTTTTCTCAGAGCAGCATCATAAGTGAAGCTTTTTGTAAAGGGAACGTCTCGGGTTACTTAAGTGTAACCCTTGTTCCCTGAAAAAAGTGGAACGAGATGCTGCACTTCACTGCCGCACTGGGATGCCCCAGGACTGCTCTTCAGACAAAATACCTGACGATGCTCCGGTGACGCATCTATTTATAACCCTGCCCCAGGTGCGTCCAATGATTAGCTAGATTAGATTTTAGATGGGAGAGTTTATAATGGAAAAGCAAACCAAATCAAATGGGAATCTATGCACATTTCCCTAAAAGCCCTCTACAATATTCTCATGCAGACTTTTATGAGTAAAAATGGTCTGCTGATCAGTCCTTTTATGTTTTAATTCAACCAACCTACTAACCATCTATCTATCAATCTATTTTCTGGCACCAACCAACCATCTATCTATAGATCTATTTTTTGGCACAAGCAGGTTTCTTAAAGTTACCTGCAAAAACTTGTTCTTTCCATGTGTGGTTCACATCACTGAGAGAAGAGGATAATTATAACCATCTCTTCTCTCCTCCTCTGTACACCTCTTTCTCTAAATCACCAGTGTTGCTGTTTGTAGCATGTAGCTGGCATCCTTCCATCTGGTTTTGCTGTTTATGATAACAGTGTAGACTGGATACGTTTCCTTAAAACAAGGAAAAAACCTAGAATAATGGTTTTGAACGATATAAAAGCCTTGGGGTATCGGATCACTCACTCATGAATTAAAAAGAACATAGAGCACACAATCTTGTATGAAAGCTGATAATGTCTTGATATTTGTCCTGCTGAAAACAGGCTTTTCAATCTTTCAATTTGCCGTTTGATGTAAAGCCTGTTGTGGCTTGAAAATGAAGCATGCCATTGACTTTGTGAATTTACTACAGCTAAGTGATGACTGCATAGAGAACACTAATTTCATGTTACATAAACAAACTAAATGGATTGCTCAGATATTTAGTGATTCTTTCAAATCATTCTCAGACATCAAAAGAAATCTGCATTAAAAAGCCTTGCTTTTAAGATTGTTCTCCTATGAATGGCCTATCCCCCCCATGCAAGCCTGGCACTTTGAAATTTGGTGTAGCTTCTATAGAGTACATTATCAGTAATCTCTTATTACTTAAGGATGGGTAGGGAGTCAGCCATGCAAGGTGTCTTAAAAAATCAAATTTTCCTGTCAGACTGGCTTAAGAAATAGTTTGTACGTGGATTTATGCTCGAAGGCCAACATGTCCATGTCTGTTTCAAAGACCACAGCAACTGCATTCAAACAGAAAGGTTCCTGAAGACCTTTAAATTAACAATAGAATGCAGTACACCTCAGTGGAGTTGAGAAGCCACTGTCACCAACTCAGTAATCTTTTAAAAGATGCCCAAAAATTCCTGTGCAAACGTACATCTCTTTGTTTTTATGTTTATCACAACATTTTGTGTTCAAAATTAGGTCCATTCTTGGCTATTATGCTTTTGCTGTGTAAGGGTTTGAGACTGAAGTACTGAATGCTGAATTATTCCACCATTTTTCACTGCAAAACCCCCAAAAAACAATATAATCAAAGTGGTGCCAAAACTCTCAGAAATATGTTTATTGCACTTTTGGGAGCATTTAGAATGCACTGACGAATAAAAATCCAAATTGAGCAGAATTGACAAGTTAATGTGTCAAGTTAAAATAAAAAATAAAAAATATTGTTAAAACTGTGTCATTTTTTTAAGACTAGCTGCAAGTTTTATGATAAACAGAGGGGGGCCTGGGTAGCTCAGCGAGAAAAGACGCTGACTACCACCCCTGTGGTCGTGAGTTTGAATCCAGGGCGTGCTGAGTGACACCTAAGCAACCAAATTGGCCCAGTTGCTAGGGAGGGTAGAGTCACATGGGGTAACCTCTTCGTGGTCACTATAATGTGTGGTTCATGCTCTCGGTGGGATGCGTGGTGAGTTGTGTTTGGATGCCATGGAGAATAGCGTGAAGCCTCTACAAGTACTATGTCTCCGCGGAAACACGCTCAACAAGCCATGTGATAAAATGCACGGATTGAATGTTTCAGATGTGGAGGCAACTGAGATTTATCCTCTGCCACCCGGATTGAGGCCAGTCACTATGCCACCACAAGGACTTAGAGCACATTGGGAAATGGGCATACCAAATTGGGGAGAAAAGGGTAGAAAAAAATTATAAATTAAATAATATGACAAACAGGAATCACAATTAAAATCAAAAGGGATAAAAAGGAACAACAAAACACACAAAAAAAGAGAAATTAACATGAAATATGAAAGAGTTAAAAATTTGTCATGCTCTGTTGTGATTTTTGTGTATTATTAAGAAAGATTTGAGGTCTGCCCTGAGCTTTGACAGGCCGGCTATGAGACAGAAAGCAGAAAGCCCTAATATTGTTGATGGGTTATAGTTTAAAGAGAGGAGTGAATCAAGCCGTCATTAATAATCTCTGATAAAGTCCTCTTGAGTCTCAGCAGATCCACAAGACTCTCAGACACACAGTTTAGTTTAAATGGATACTATCAGTGGGTTAATTAAGAGGTCAGGACTCTTGGCAGAAAGGCATCAGGCTCATTCAAACCAAAATAATCGGCCCTAAAGATAAAGTCAGCTTTTAACTGTTTTATGGTAGCCAAAAACAATAAAGATGGGGAAAGTGGGGAAATTAGATTAATGAGTTAATGGGCTGCGGGTGCAATAGCTAGTTGAGAGGATACAATCACTTTAAAAGGGCACTGTTGAGTGTTCATCAAAAATATTTCCTTTTTAATGAATTTATAAATAGATAAAAGTAGCATTTTCAAACTTTAATCATAAGTTCTTTTGATTCAACCCTACCTTCTTCAGAAAAGGAATAGAAAGTAACATATATTGCACTTTCCATGATTAGACAAATTAGAAAAAGTGAAAGAACAACAAAAGATTTTGACCTAGCCCACCTCCGTGGTCAACACATTTAACAATTAAAATCATACAACAGTGATAAAAATCTGTTGAATTGATTTTCAGTTCACTGTAATAGGAAAAATATTTTATTCATCTTGTTTTAATTACCAAAAATACATAATATTTTACAGTGTCCCACATTTTGTGTCCTCATGAAAAAAAAATAACAACAAAATGTTAATACTGCAACTAGTCTTGACCTACACAAAATAGGTATCATTTTAAAGCTTTACAATGCATGTAGGCATTATGACCAAAACTAAACAAGTGCTTTGAAATTTGCAGCCAAATCAGAAGTGTTCCGTTTTGATAATTTATTAAAGATTTTGCACTGTACAAATGATTGTGTCATATGCTGTTGGAAATATAACCAGCTTATTTGTTTTACTCACAGACAAAAATATAGCAAGTAACAGCTAAGTATATGTCTTTGACATACATGATTCTTGTGAACAGGTGTTGCTCATTTGCAGCGTTTTCACTTCAAGAAAAATAAACAGAACATAAAATATCTAAACGAGCTCACACACAAAGCAATCAGATGTATAGATCATTAGATAATCCACACAAAGTACAATGTGCACACAGCTTCTGGCTATCTGGCATCTTGCTAGCTGGCTACAAACACGTTTGCTTTCCTGGATCAGATGACGTCATTGGAAATGCTTTAGCATCAAGGAAATAGTAGTGATAGTCCTCCATATTTGGGCAGAGAGTCATGTGATCAATCACTCATTACATATGGCCACCAGGAGATGTCGCCAAGTACATGACACAGACTCAGTGATGACTCAAATGGCACAGAAGGAAACTCATTCTCACAATCTCATTACTAAAATCAAGTCTGTATGCTATGCAAACCTAAAATCACTGATGTGTTTGCATGTGTAATTAGTTCTTATTTACAATTTTTATGTTTTTTTTATTTGGAGAGGCTTTTGGACACTTGGAGACATTCTTGGACTATAGGATAAATACATTTTTTAAAGCTATAACTTTTGATTGCTTTGTCGTAATAACACAAAATTTTACTCAGTTACAGGTGACATGATTGGATAAGATATAGGTATATTTTCAATCAGAAAAATAAGAAAAAAGTACATTTTTGGCTCAAGATATTTGTGATTTTTCATCAGTTTCTTAGGCTTTGAGTCTCAGAATTTATCACAGCAAAATTTGAAAAGTTTTGTTTAAAATTATCCAAAACACTTGACTCTTAGAAGTTAGAAGCCTTTAGTTTTGGGTATGCCACTGAAACAGGAAATATTTAATAAACCTCAGAGATTAATAAGAGTTAAATTAAAAAATTTTGCAATCCATTAAATTGTGATGCATAGGAAGAAACATAATTTGGATATAGTCTAAAGCATATTGGAGAGACAAATAAATAATCTCACTCCATTCTCAATTTGTACACAAATTGAAAGTAAGTTTATGAATAACTACAAGCAAACATTTGGTTTAAAACTAGCAAGCCCCTTCTAAGTGATTACTTTGTCATTTAGGTTACATCTGCAATCCTTTTACTCATTGTGGCAACTATATACTTATTAATAGAAAACAGACATAGTTAAGTTGCAAACCTCTTTTTGAAATAAATAAATAAATATGCATCACATACTTAACAATTTAGTAAGACCTCCTGAGGCTGTCCAGCATTTTCTGAAGTCTAAACACCTTTAAAAAAAACAAAAAACAAAAAAACAAAAAGGAAAATAAAAATTCAAAACCCTATTTTGTACTCTTTTCATGAAAAGTGCAACAAACATTCATTGTTGCAAGAGTAGCCAGTAATGGAGGACTCAATGTTGTTTTGGTTCTCTCTGAGCATTTGATATATTTTAGCACTGTAAATGCAGGTCTAAATGCATGTGACAACATCAGTATGATTTAACATCTCCCCCTATTTCCCTCATATTATGTTTCAACTATTATTTTGTTTCTGACAATTTAATTTTCTTCCAGACCTTGAATCTCTTTGTTAACTATCCCACAATTCAACATCTTGAAAAACAGGAATATTCTACCATTATATTCAGTTGGGATAGCAGCAAACCTTCCTTAAAAATAGCATCCTGCAAAAAATAACAGCTTTAATGGTGTTTAACTAAAATACGCTTTAATCTCTGCCACAAGCATTCATTTTAACAACTTGTGGCTCTTGTGGGACCATCTTTCTCCCTGTGCTCAGAATATTTCTATGGTCCATTTAGCCTAAACTTCACTGGTGCTGAATTTCTAAATATTTATGTAAAGCATAAAACAATGGGTAATTTTGGCTTGCTGGACTCTGGTATTTTGAATGCAAACATTCATTTAGCAGACACTTTTATCCCAAGCAACTTACAAAATGAGGGTTCAGTAAGGTGTGCTTTAATTGGCCAGATAGGTTCTTGGGTAGGTCATATTGCTCCTGTGCCACTGTTCCCTTCATTAAATCCGTACCGCACACTTTGATAAAAAAGCAGTTTCACATTCTGGAGAAGACTGAGAGGACTTGTCCTAACCAGTCGCAACTGTCAACAGTGTCTAGCGACAAGACATGTTATTGGTTGTTTGGTTTCTATTTTTGTTGTCGTGTTATGTAGCCAAACCCACAATAAAATTTCATTGGCCCAAAATCCCACTCCACATAGTTGTATATTAAATTTAAAATATATTCTGATATATTCTGATAAAAAGTATATTAAACATTAAATTGCATGTTGATTGCATGAGAGTTTGTAGCAAAAATTGCTGCTACATTGCACCTAGTATACCTACACAATACCTCTAAAATATCAAGGGACAGAGAAGAACCACATTTGCAATACCTTTGAAATACTCAGGAGCATTGCAAATGACTTACTGTCAGTGTTGAGCAGGTTTCAATGAGAAATGAGGTATGAGTTCACAATGACATTTTGCAGTGCAGAGGAGTCTGCCTGCCGTGAGATATGATGCAACATGATTGATAAGAATGGCCCATGCTTTTCAAAGGCCTACATTACCACATTCCCCATGTAAAGGGAATATTTATCTTCTCTCGTTCTCTTTCTGCCAAGGATTGAGTGGGTGGGTGGGTGTCTTACCTGTCCGGAGTCAGGTTTAAGCAGAGTAGGAGGAGTGACGTTTTAAGGTTTGGGAGGGGGAAGCTGGATGTACCAAGAGAAGGCAAACACAAAGTGGGTTATATCCTTATGAACTTTCATAACCTTTAGAAACTGAGTCAAGGGGATGCAACCAAACTGCACAAGATTGAGATGAAAAACTATAAATATTTAAAGTGCTGACATGGAAATGATACAGTTTTAAAGTATTTATTACAATGCAAAATTGCCACAAAAGTCACATGTGAAGCCAGGAAAATGGTCCGTTATTACTGTACCAAGAAAAGTGTTTATATGAGGTTTTCAACTTAAGACAATTTGATATACCACATCAAGTTTTATTATAACTGACAGATATAAAAAAAATTCTGTTTGTTACATGATCATGTTAAAGCTGACTTTTAATGTTTTAACAGGCCTTCATCATTTATTTGTGATAGTTTTCAAATGCTTTTTACATATTTGACTGCTTTAGCCTTGTTCCAGAACAAAACTTTAATATTTAACTATGAAAATACAGCAAAAAAACACAAATGAATAAAAATATAAAGCTTTGAAATAAACAAGCCATTTCAAAATGTACTGTAGAAAATTATTTCTCTCAATTTAATAAAAATGTTTACAACGAAAAAAAGAAGAAAAAACTACGCCGAGTGGCGCACTAAATGAAGACATGATTTATTTATTTATTTATTTTTAAATTAAACTGTCTTTAGTACAATTAGACAAATTATAAAAAATAAATTGTAAAAAAATAAATAAATGATGTATACTATTAGATACATTAGGCTTTAAAAATCATTATCCTACAGAGGCCCAGCAATTCATTTTTGTGCAGGATATTTATTATTTATTTTTCTTTGTCCATACATGCTACAGTGGTAAATCGTGGGCTATTATCAGAGGACTCCCTGAGCTTTTCAGAGATACCAAATGTTTGAGAGTTCCTTTCCTGGGTCTATAAATATGGATTGAAATGTGTCTATAAACAATTTTTTATCATATGTATTTTATGCACCAAACACTATATTGACATTTAAAAATTTTAAAACTTTTTTTGCTGGGTCTCAGGAACTTATGGTAAAATGACATCATAATAGCTTATATAAAATAATGAGATCTTTATTATGACAGAGTAGGCTGTATTTATGAAAATACACAGAAGTATTAGTTCACACTAAATGTTTCTATAAAAAAATTATATAATAATTTTCAAAGCTCTTTCAAACCTTTTTTTTTTTTGGTGGTGGTGGGCATGAATGGAATGGAATGGTGATTGAGAGATGTGCTTCAAAAGCCTAGTGTATCATTTTTGGGGGACTTTCAATAAAATAATATAAAAAAGTTTAATCAAACACAACTTGCTTATATTCAGCAAATACTCATTTTAAAATATGTGTAGCAATATACTCCTTACTGTCACTTTTATTTTATTAAAATAATTTGTCATATATCACAACATAAGAGTCACTTTTCATGCATTTTGTTGAAGAAACAAACTGTAAAACAGTGTCCCAACTTTTTGGGAATCAAGTATGTGTAAGACCACAGTATATGATAGATGGAGCTCCAGTTGTGTCAACTCCTCTTCCTGTCTCAAAAATACCTGGATAATGTAATGCAGAACACACTTGAAGAATTGACTGTTTAAAACAACTGACACCACAACTGGATTCTGTACATATCATCAGAGTTTCGGCCCACAGACAGGAAACCTGTTTTTTCCTTCATACGTCTGTGGTTAACGGGTGGAGTTTGGGTTTGGGAAGGGGGTGTGTTAGAGAAGAAGACCACCTGGGCCACGGTGCCGTAATAAATAGGCACTTCAATGCAGTCAAAACGGCTTAAAAGGAAATAGAGAGAGAAAGAAAGAAAGAGAGTTTCCATTTTGAAACAGTGCCAAGGTACCAATGTTGCAGTTCAAAACACATTCACAGCATACCTCTAGATCGCCCCAGGTTGCATGCTCTCTTTTTCGAAGTTTGACTGCAAACAATCCTGTTGTGTCTACCTGCCCTGACAACCTCAACAGAAATGAGGGCAACACTTCTTTCTAATCCCTTATTAGGGAAGAAAAAGGCAAAACAAACAAGGCAACTCTCTTTTCCTGCATGGGCACAGGCTGGTCATGATTCAGCTTACAATGCCACAAAATCTAGAGAGACAACGTGAAGTGGAGGTTTGGAAGTCAACACTAAAAAGAAAACTGGACCAGGGCAAAAATAGCACAACAACATGCTGAAACACTTCCTTTGTGATCTGTATTATTGTTCTGAAGTCATGCATGATTTTTACAACATGTTTTACTGGCATATCAGAAACAACCTGGCATTCACTGTCAAGAAACAACATTCCACTGGTATTTTGTAAACCTTGGGTAGACTCCCTGTTAAAACACTGGCCTACAAGCTAGCCAGTGAACATGTAGTTTCATCATTAGTTTCATCCAATGCTAAGGCATTGTGCATCCCATTGAGACATCCCACTGAAGCCCATCTGAATGACATACCACCTCTTTGGCTGAATGAAAAATTTGAGTAGAACAACAATATTAGTCTTAAATAGCACTTTCAATACTTCCTTTCCAAACAAGTCAGAGCTCTGGATCTCTCAACCCCAAAGTGGGTCTCCACTCTTCCACTAGGCCAAAAAGTGGAAATCTGATCCTTGTGATAAATAATTGGCTTTGTTAACCTCGCAACATAAATTAACTTAACTCCTATGATTTCATCGGTGGTTACTATGGTGTTCTGGATTTTGGGTAGTTGCTAAGTAGTTACTTATTGGCCCAAGTCAAAAGAGCCCACATGAGTATCTTGATATGTCCTTAGACAATGTGAGTATTTGTAAGTATTTTATTAAGTGTGGTTCTAGCAGATGTACAGTTGCTTACGTTTGCATAGATTCAACAATAGTGACGTATAGACAGCATCTAAACTTAAATAATTTTACGTATAAACAACTTGAGATACAAATGTTTATGAATACTCTGAATTTATGTAATTAATTGGTTGATTTTATTGCATCATAATCAATGATATTAATTAATTGTTCAATGCCATCTCATTTATTTAAAACAACCTATTTTGACATTAAATCCTTTTTATTCTGTTCTGTTGTATTTCTGGTGCAGTATTCAACACGTTTCGAAGGATTCCATCACTTTAACCAATACTAAACTTTAAAATTTTACAATGTATAAAAATTTTGTAATCATTCAATCATTACTTAATCATTAAATTTGATTTTGTTTTATATGGGTGAGAAGAGGTTAGATTAAGGGTTAGAGCCAGGGTAGGGGATCTCTATAAAATATCTATAAAACAGCAAACATTTTACTATAATAATATATTTTTAATATAAAGGATTTGTAAATATTTTTGTTTCGAACGCATTTCTTTTCATTTATCACCTGTTAAGACAAAAATAGTAAATCTGATATTTAAAAAATTTAAAATCTCAAATAATCAACAATCCACGAAAGGTACTTGTGGTTTGGGTTTGTTCACCTTTTTACAGAGAACAGAAAGGTCAAAGGTTATGCTTCCAATCGAACTCTAAATGTTTTTATATTTTCTAAGATTTATATTTAGTCGTTTAATCAGATGCTTTTGTCTAAAGCGACTTACAAATTAGGAACATAAAATTTTTTTTTTTTTTTTTTTTTGTAAATTGTTAAATAGTAAGGTTATTGAGTAGTACTCGCTGTACTCACAAGTACTCACTGAACAGATGTGCTTGCCTCTGTTTCTTGAATGCTAAGATCATAGCAGCAGATCATGTGGAGGTTGTAAGCTCATTTAACCACAAAGAAAAAGAGAGAGTGAATGATCGTGAAATAGACTTTGTGCCTCTTTGCGACGGGACCACAAAATGATGCTCGTACATTGACTGCAGAGAGCGAGTTGGGACATAGGCCAGGAGGAATGAATTGAAGCAAGAGGGTTTTGTTGCACTGGCGTCCTGAAGACCAAAGTCAAAGTCTTAAAATTGATGCGGGCAGCTACTGGCAGCCAGTGGAGTGAAATCATGAGTGGTTTGACATGAGCCCTCTTTGGTTGATTGAAGACTAGATGCACTGCAGTGTTCTGGACCATCTTCACCAGCTTAATCATACTAGATGGCAGACTGGCCCACAGGGCATTACAATAGTCCAGTCTTGAAATGACCTGTGCTTGGATCAGGAGATGTGTAGCACATTCAGAGAGGAAATGTCTGATTTTGCTAATGTTGTAAAGTGCAAATCTGTAAGACTGTCTGGTTGTTGAGATGTTGGCAGGTAAGTTAAGCTGATCATCCACCACCACTCCCAAGTTCCAGGCTGTCTAGGTTGCTGATTAATAGAGAGGTTGTGGTCAACAGACGGGCTGGCTAGGATCACAAGAAGTTCTGTCTTGGCAAGGTTGTGCTGTAGGTGATGTTCCTTCATCCAATCTGAGATTTCTGAGAAGCAGGCAGAGATACGAGCTGAGACGGTGGGGTCGTCAGGTTGGAATGACAGGTAGAGCTGTGTATCATCTACGTTGCAGTGGTAGCAGCCATGTTCTTTAATTATAGGTCAGAGTGATGTAGTGTAGATCGAGAAGAGGAGTCGGCCAAGCACTGTATCCTGGGGAACACCAGTGGCCAGCTGGTGTGACTTGGACACTTCTCATCTCCAGGTGACCTTGAAGGATCTTCCCATGAGGTTTGACTCAAACATGAAGCACAGTCCTTTGATGCCCAGGTCAGAGAGAGTGGACAAATAAAAGATACAATGGTGGCCAAAGGTTTGGAATAATGTACAAATTTAGCTGTTTTGGAAGGAAATTGATACTTTAATTCACCAAAGTGGTCAAAAGACATTTCTGATGTAAAAAAATACCACTATCACTATTTGAAACAAGTCATTTTTGATCAAATCTAGACAGGCCCCATTTCCAGCAGCCATCACTCCAACATCTTATCCTTGAGTAATACTGCTAAATAGCTAATTTGGTACTAGAAAATCACTTGCTATTATATCAAACACGGCTGAAAGCTATTTCGTTGAAAGCTTAACATTGTCTTTTGTGTTTTTTTGAGTTGCCACAGCATGCAATAGACTGGCATGTCTTGAGGTCAATATTAGGTCAAAAATGGCAACAAAAAAAAAAAAAAAAAATACAAAAAATAAAAATAAACATCCTTCTCTAGAAACTCATCAGTCAATCATTGTTTTGAGGAACGAATGCTTGAAATTGCCAGGTTGCCAACTGAAGATTTCATACAAATGTGTACTGTACACAACAAAGGGCAACTGGCTCTAAAAAGGACAGAAAGAGATTTGGAAGGTCACATGTACAACTAAACAAGAGGATAAGTACATCAGATTCTCTAATTTGAGAAATAGATGCCTCACATGTCCTCAGCTGACAGCTTCATTGAATTCTACCTGCTCAACACCAGTTCATCAGCAAAGAGATGACTCAGGAGAACAGGCCTAATGGGAAGAATTACAAAGAAAACAAAAAGAAAAGGTTAGAGTGGGCAAAGAAACACAGACATTGGACAACAGATAACAGGAAAAAAGGGTTATGGATCTTAACCCCTTTGAGCTTTTGTGTGAGAAGTGCCCGACAAGACAGCCTCATCTATGGCAAGTGCTACAGGAAGTGTGGGGTGAAATATCACCAGAGTATCTGGACAAACTGACAGCTAGAATGCCAAGGATCTGCAAAGATATCATATATGCACATGGAGGATTTTTTGATGAGTACTCTTTGTAGTAGTTTAAGAAGTACTATTTAAATTTGTTTTATTGTAATAGTAATTTTTCATGTTATTAATGTCCTGACTATACATTGTGATCAATTGAATGCCACTTTGGTGAGTAAAAGTATCAATTACTTACCATAAGAGAAAAATCTGTACATTATCACAAAATTTTGGCCGCCAGTGTAAACAAAAAACCCAGACTACATTAATTACATGTTCACTTGCAACAAAGATAAACATGGGTTGTGCTGACCACAATGTGATGTGGGGTAAATCATTTGCTGCTAAGAGCATAAAACCATCGAAATTCAAGATATATTTAGGAACAAAAGACTCAAGCTGTTAAGACAATTTACAGAAAACTAAATGTCAATTTTCATATTCAGTCTGTCATATTCATTATTTTGTGTATGGTTGAGTCTGTGTAGTTCATGGTAATGGACCTCTCTCATAGTGTTTATGAACAAGCAAATGACTGCAAAATGAATATTTTGCGTCGTTTCTTGCCAAATCCTACCGTGTGCCTTCAGAAAACCTGGAATTTGACGCAAGAGTCACATGATACTTTTGGGTGCTTGTTTCAATTTAAAAGCGAGGCACTATCTAACAGTGTTGGGTAATGTTACTTTTAAAAGTAACTCATTAGATAATGCTTAAGGAACGTAATGTGTTATGTTACCATTGCATTTTTCTCACTGTCCACCTCTCTCTCCTTATTTTAGGGCAAAATAGCTTTGCATTCCATTCAAATGAATACAAGATACAAGCATACAAGAAACACTCAAAACAACAGTCTTACCTAATGCAACAAAGTCCAACATTTGAACTTGCATCATATGTCATCATATTTGGTGCCTATCGACAATGCCAGCGTAAAATGTTTGGTGAAGTCAGAATAAAATTTTATGTGCAATGCTAACCTAACATGTTAAAGGCATGTGCCTGATGAATGAATGAATTTTTTTTCACTGAAATCATCACAGTGCAGGATTGTTTTGAGTTCATTGAGAAAATGTTACAGTCGTACAACTACAGGCACCAAAGACTTATTACATACTACTTTAAATGCGCATATGGATATAACTTAAATTATATCGTTTTCAATGCTACCAAAATGTATTAAAAATGGTTTAATTCACAAATCAAACAACTTGTTAATTATACAACAAAAATACTGAATCATTTTAGAAATTAAGACATTTTCTCTGCACACACAAACCATGCAGGATGACAAGGGTGAGTAAATTACTGCCGAATTTTCATATTGGGTGGACTTTTGCTTTAATGTTTGATTTTAAGGATAGTTTTGTTGATATTTGTAAAAATGTTCATTTTGTCACCACTTGATATCCAACGCAAAATCTGTGTCCTAAAGAATCTCTGATTCAGACAATGACAGCAAAATGTCAATATCGGTTCTTCAGGGCGCTTGTCATCAAGGCAGATATCAGTCATTACTAACACTGATCTTCTTCCAAATCCATGTTTTATCTATCTATTATCATTGTCCAAACAAGCACACATAAACTTCTACACCCATCGCCAAACTAAAGTCAAGCTGGGATTAGGTTCAATCTTGTATCTCTTATATTATTCAAAACACCTCCTATTTTGATCACAGGAGAACAGGAATGGGAGGCACTAAATATAATTTGCAGACAAGACACAGCAAGGTGATGACAGGAATTGGGTTTCCTGCGAGGATCTCTTTAATCAACAGGTGTGAGGAAGAGAATGAAGATATGTGAACAGATAACCTGCCCTCCATGGGATAGAGAGAGAGAGAGAGAGAGAGAGAGAGAGAGAGTGAGAGCGAGAGCGAGAGACTATGTGTGACAGCTTTTATCACCACTCCAGATGAACCATCTCATTCTCTCTCTCTCTCTCTCTCTCTCTCTCTCTCTCTATTCCTCTCTTTCTCCTTCCCTTCTTATCTCTTCATCTCAAATATGCGGATGTGATGAAAGGTAAACATTGCGCACCCTGCTGAATGGTTAACGCGGCCATTAACACAACAAACACACACATACACACTTCCAGACTGAATAGTGAGCTGCCTCCAGGAGAGCAGACAAGTTTTCAGGAAATTTTCATATTCACTGTGGCTGATATTGGAAATGCTAGCAGCTCTTTCCATTTATAGGCCACTATAGGTGCCTTAATAAAGAATTCAGACTGGTTGTTTTTATGGGTGGAGATAGACAATGAGCCTGTATTATGGTTAAATGACTGTTTTATGATTCATGCTGATTGTGTTTTGTTCCCCAGTAATCTAGAAAATATCAAGTGCAAGATCATTCGGATAAAAGACAAAGTTCTATCAATAATATATGAACAGCATACAAAGTAAGTTCCCAGGTATACTATCAGTCAAATGTTTGGACACACCTTCTCATTCTTTATTAAAACTATTTGCCACATTTTAGAGTAATAGTAAAATCATCAAAACTATGAAATGACAACACAAATGGAAGTGAGGGGATAATGTAGTGACCAAACATCAAAATGACCCTATATTCAGCTTTCTAAACTATTAGTTCATCGTAGTTTCCTCAGCCAACTTCAATAAATTAATCTGTTCAATTTTGTTCAAAGAACTTTATCACAGGCCTTACAGACTTACTGTAAATAAAGTCAGTTACAGAACCCCCCTACAAAGACACATGTTCCTCTGAATTCTTCTAAATGTTCTCAGTTCTGATATCCACAGTCATGTTGATCTTCATCAGAGTACTTCTAAGGGAACGGTCCTCGTGTGACCGGATGGATTCAGTCTTTCTCATCAGCAGCTGTGAATAAAAGCTGCCTGTCGGCACCCTAAAATGAGTGTCTCCTTAGCCATGACACAACACATCTGGAGGGGTTCCAAAAAGAGGAATTTACCTAATTTTGGAGACTTTTTTGATTTTTAAATATCGTGAACATGTGATGAGAATAATTTCATAAAAATATTTCTGCAGCCAAGTCATAAATTGTGCACCCTTCAAAACTGAAAAGAATTTTTTCATTTAATTTATTTAATTAAATTGAATAAATTAACTTTTCCTTTTTTGGAACATGTTGAAAGAACATTCATTTTCCAGAGTACCCTTAATTTACTCAGTACACTGTGTAATCAATAGTTTGCAATTTTAATGTCATTGCAGTGCCAATATGTCATTTATTAAAAAATTTATCTGAAAATATGTGGTGGGCATTTTGTTGTGCTGTACGGCAAAATTTTATTCATTTTGTTTAAAAAAAAAGAAAAGTATAATCAAATATATAGTATGCATTTTCAGGGAATAAATAGGCATAATTAGTCAAATGTAATGATGAAATTATTTACATTTTGTCTTGTGTTGTACAAATGTAATCTGCCTGTATTTAATATTTGTGAATTGCAATTCAGTATATTCCTCTTCCTGCCATATCAATTCAATTCAATTCATGAGCCAATTCAAACATTTTTGCACAACCCTGCTGGCTAGAGAAGACAAAGTCCCTTATAGGCAAGTCAGGTCACTCAGCGGCCATGTTCTTAACGCCTCCGCTTCTCTGTGAATGAGGAAAAAACGAAATTTCCAAAACGGTTGGTTAAAATTTGGCGCAAATACCATATTTTCAATTAGCAATAACATCTGACAAGAATTGTAACATAAACTAAAAACGCAATTTTTCAGGCTGGTCCAGTTTATAAGAACCCTCTCGATGAAAACTGATCAAAAAGGTGATCGGCTTTTTTAACTGTATGGAGGGACTTCCATTTCTAGAGCCGGCATTTTGAAAGTTTGTTGCATAGATTTGAGGAAAGAAGGAAATAAATTGTCACTCTCTTTATCATGCTAGTCCATGTGCACCTTTGCTTCCCCTTTTAGCTTAAACCGGCTAAAATGGAACTAATTTTCCCATGTGGCTTGTTAAAAGAGTAACACTTTGTCAGGCAAGTGAGGGATGGCAGGAAAGGGATGGGTAGGGAAGGATGGAGGTAGACAAATGGAAGGTGGCCCCTTGGTCTTGAATGATGTTCATTGTCTTAAATGCGGAAGTTCTGACAGATGGACTGTTGGGCACTCTGGGCTACGGTTCTCCAAATTAATAATGAATCAAGACAAGGTTCAAAGTGCCAAGAGAGAAACAGGTTTGAAAATGAGGAAAAGATTAAAAATAAATCACGTGTATGATTTAGAAATGACACATCTGTGACATTTTTACAAATGTAATCGAAGAGTTAAAACTAAATGACACGTCTGTCATTATTTACTCATAGCTTTGAAATACAACACCATGTGGGTTTAAAACTACATGTAGGTGGGTAAATAATTATATAATTAGTTTTTTCACAATTCCTTTACGAGAAGAACTTCAAATGAGAAGTATCAAGCAGAATGTAATAATAATGCTTGATTCCAAACATGTTTCCCTACTGCCTAGACCCGCATCAAACTCATGCCATTGGTTGAGCCAGTAGTTGACATGTCGGACTGCTTAAACAAATATTGACATTTGTCTGAAAGAACCACTGTGCAGCACTGTTTACACACTTCAGGAAGTCAACCTGCTGTACAAATGGCTTACTTAAAGATATCTCTGCACATTAAACTGTGATAGAAAGAAACTACACACTTTAAAAGGTCTTTGGTTTCTCATGAAATTCCAAATGGCTTAACCAACTTTGCTTTAAAAGTATGTTTCGATTTGAACCGAACTTGCTTTTTGATGTTAGAATTTAACCGGAGAACGGAGACCAATCTATGTTGTGTTGATAGGCTCAGCCTCAGAAGGCACACCCACGGATCGCCCACAGTCCGTTCTTTAACAGTCTGATCCATATAGCACACAAAACTGGAAAATGTTTTCTCGATCAACTATGATTGGCTGGTTCGATGGAACTTCTGTCAGTAGATGTTGGTCTTT
Source organism: Moxostoma hubbsi (assembly GCA_032164185.1). Lineage (NCBI taxonomy): Eukaryota > Metazoa > Chordata > Actinopteri > Cypriniformes > Catostomidae > Moxostoma > Moxostoma hubbsi. Next base: position 14,569,892 of record JAVLUX010000215.1, on the reverse strand, counting down.
TATTAAGGTTTGATACATCTCCAATAACCCCTTCCCTAAGAACTATGTAATGACAAATCCGGCTATGATTGTTCGCTTAACGTATGAATTAGATGGTTTTTCCTGCATAAGTGGGCGGTTCTTGGCCAATTGAAGCTGCTATCCACCTTTTTCCTACATCCTGTGATGCTTAGTGCGAAATGTGGGTGTTCCTTCCATTAAACACAGTTGTTGGTGATGTACGTCCATTCATTCTTTCATTGCGGTGTTAGGATTTTAAGGGGGGTGTCTGATTTCATGAGGACATACATCAATCACTCTGTCAGTGTGTTACTGAACGATAATAAACTGCAAGAAAAACAAAAAGCGCGAACAAAAATGGCGCGTTTCTCCCAGATGCAGCTGAAATTTAATCTAAGCACAAACGCATAATTTCGAGCAAAGTTATCCGTTGTTTTAGTGGAGTAACCTACCTCTTTTTGTTCGGCTTCAGATGTGTGTGCTTGTCATCTTGTCATCCGCATGATGAAATCAGGCAGACAGACTGAGGAAGGGCCATGAATTTCTCCTAATTGGATATGTAATCGCGCTTTCAAGTTGTCCGAATGGACGGTTGATTCCTTTTTAATCCACACGTAAGTTTGGATCCGGACACATCATTCAAGACAGCATTTACACCTCAAATGCGATGTGGGAACATGCATTTTTGACTACCTCTGTATGTGTTTGTTTGTGATTCAATCACAATACATTTTGCACATTTGCCATTTTCAACTATATTTAGTGATGACCATTTGCGCTCTGATCATCTGAAATGCACTTAATACCACCTGTAATAGGGTCTAAAATGACTCCGCCCAAAGCGGAAGTCACAGTCACATCCATTTCGCTAGTAAGACCCCCAAGGAAAATGTGGATAGAGGCCAGAAATATACTACATGTCTGCTATCAGTGGAATTATTGCCCCACACACAGGGGTAAAAGGGAAAGAGTACTGAAAAATAACACTCAAGTAAAAGTACTGTTACATCTTAAAAAATGTAGTATGAGTAGAGTAAAAGTACCTGTCCTAAAATCTACTCAAGTAAGAGTAAAAGAGTAGCTCATTTAAAAGTACTCATGAGTAGTGAGTATTGAGTATTGAGTACTGAGTTACGAAATCTACGAATTATCGCCATTAATGGCCAGAAAGAATAAAACATATAGGTATTTTATATGGGTTTGTGACTGACAACTTTTAAAATACATCACTTATCTATGATACTGTAAACACTACATTAATCTGATTTAAAAAAATAAATAAAAGGGCGACATGTTTACAGAAATGAAAAGATGAAAGTTATTTTCAATATCATAATGTATGAAACAATTACATTTAAATCATTTTATGTGTATCCTTAATGCTGACAAGAGAGTTACTGTTGCACATAAAACATGTTCAAAGCAATGCAAGGAATGCAAAAAATAAATAAATAAATATGAAAACCCACTAAAAAAGCAGGGTCACTTGGTGCGTTATGTTCCACACAATAGAGGGGGTAGAGCAGTAGACTGGTACAGGGGCCACAGAGGGCTTCAAAGGAATAATTCACACAAAAATGAAAATTCTCCCATCATTTACTCACCCTGTGTATGTGTATGACTTTCTTTCTTCTGCTGAACACAAATGTAGATTTTTAGAAGAATATCTCAGCTCTTTGGGTCCATACAATGCAAGTGAATGGGTGCCAAAATTTTGAAGCTCCAAAAATCACATAAGTCAGCATAAAAGTAGCCTAATTCATGTGACTCCAGTGGTTAAATCCATTTGTTCAGAAGAGATATGATAGGTTGGGTGAGAAACAAATCAATAATTAAGTCAATTTTTACAATAAATTCTCCTCCCTGCTCAGGCAATCTCAACTTTAACTTTCACATTCTTCTTCTTTTGTTTTTGGTGATTCACATTCTTCATGCATATTGCCATCTTCTGGGGAGGGTGAAGAATGACTTAAATATTGATCTGTTTCTCACCCAAACCTATAATTTCTGAAGACATGGATTAAACCACTGGAGTCATATGGATTAATTTTATGCTGCATTTATGTACTTTTTGGAGCATCAAAATTTTGGCAACCATTCACTTGTATTGTATGGATCGACAGAGTTGAAATATTCTTCTAAAAATCTTAATGTGTTCTTCTGAAGAAAGAAAGTTATAAACATCTGGGATGGAATATGGGTGAGTAAATGATAACATTGTCCTCCTTTTGAGATACAACGTTCCACATTGTCCTCCTTTTGAGATACAATGATTTCGTTCTTGTATCTTTTAAGCCCAGAAATAGCTGTGTTCTCATTCTAATGCATGATGCACAGTTTCCTGAAGTTTGTTACTGGTGGAAGGATCTGCCTGAAGTGTTGCTCTACAAAGGTTGATACTTTTCTATCAGGCATTAGAAAAAACATGATAAACACTAAGCATAATTATAAATTATTTTATCATCTCTACTTTCCTGTATTATATAAATTAACACACTCTCTATATCAGGGGTCAGTTTTATAAAAAAAACTAACAATATTATTAAAAAATATCACTGTTATTCTATTACATTAATACTTTTAAAGCTACTCAAGTTATCAAGCAAAAAGTAGTGAGTGGTTTTCTCGTCTCCTTGTTTGATTAATAGTCTTTATAGGACATAGCCTACTAGTCAGTGCTCAATTTGGTTACATGCACACTTCAAGTCCAACATTTTGATGCAAATACGATTTTTGTCCAACTGTTTGCACTCACTGTAGACCAAACCACCTGCGTTTACATTATGACTCATCGAGATTGGCAGAATTATAAATTGTATTTGATCATTTAGGCGTGTACCCGCAATAGCGTTCAAACATTAGCCGCCTGTCAATCAAACAGCACGCAGCTACAGACAACAGGAAATAAAAAGTTCATCTTATATATTTTATCTAGATCAGCCAACCAGTGGTTGTCTTGCTATAAAGATCAATGTAATAAACATCCCTGTTCTAGGTGTAGAACATAGGCTTATATAGAAAATTACTCAAAGTTTATCATCAATATCGAGCTCTCTTTTTTTATTTTTCAAATAAACATCAAGATTGTTTTATCGCCCAGCCCTATTGAAAACATTTCCTTAATCTCTCACATCAACCCAATAATCTCAGTGATAGAAAGCTCATTTACAGGCTACATTATAGACACACAGAATCTAGTAAGCAGAAATATGAAATTTACCTCGATATGTTTCTTCAAATTAGAGGCAGGATTAATGCTGACATCTGGCTTGAGCAAGTTAAACTCACGTGATACAATCAAGCAGTTGGCCGTTTTCATTGCGAAAAGCCCTTTCAGGTGTTGAACTGTGCTTGAGGCATCCTCCACAGTTGGCACCAGATCTACAACAGCCCTTCAAGTGTGTGATTTGATGGGAGTCACAAGACTCTCTCTAGCCAATCACGTTGCTAGATAAAAATGAAATCAGGAAAGGGAAGTAGTGAACACAGACTGTGGGAAAATAGCACAGTAAAAGTACAGTTACAGCACTTAAAATGAACTCAAGTAAAAGGATCCAATTTTTAAACTACTTAAAAAAAGTACAAATCCTGGGAAAAACTACTTCATTACAGTAATGTGAGTATTTGTAATTCGCTACGTTACATCCTTGCCCACACAACAACGCAGTCATTTTAAACTGGTTATAGCAGTCATCTGCTTTTCCAAGGCAAAAAAAGTAAAGCCAACTTGCTAAATTTTGATATGAATGCATTTAATCATGTATACAGAGCAGTTCTTTTGTGATATCTATGTGATGTAAGCAGACCTCAGGCTAGTGTCACTTATGTTACTACATGAAAGAGTAGTTGTAATTTGTTACAATAAGAGCAAATTAACACAACAGCATGTGTGTACAATGTGAGTTTACATTATGTTCCCTACGAGAGCACACACAAGAGAATTTATACTGAAGTATGTGTTTAGATGGCGAACGCACACGCATACAAATGCAGACGTTGAGAGTAACTCGTATTTCAGTGTTTTAGGTGGACTGAAACGCATATCAAAATTCAGATCAGACTCCATGTCAGCACTGTTTACAATGTAGTGATTTATGGTTCTTTTTCTTCCTGTTGTTTTTTCCCCTTTTTTTGCATTCAGCAAAATTGTGCTGAGTGGTAAGTCTGACATCACAGCATGAATTTTATTTACTCCTTTACTTTCTACATTTAATCATGAAATGCAGGAGATGTACTAGCCAATATGTAGAATTATTAAAGGGATAGTTCACTCAAAAATGGTAAATTCTTCATTTACTCACCCTCATGTTGTTCCAAACCAGTATGACTGAGTTTCTTCTATGGGACACAAAAAGGAGATGTTAAGAAAAATAACAACCTCAGTCACCATTCACTTTCATTGTATGGAAAAAAAGATGTAATAAATGTTAATGGTGACTGAGACTAATATTCTGCCTAGCATTTCAGGAGCAAATCTGAAAAGTAGGAGAATAAAAATAATAATAATTGATTTCTAGGAGAAACAACCGAGAGATCTCATTGTTCTGTTTTCTTTCCAATTGGTGTGCTCACTTTACCTCTAAGAAAATGTGACAAGAAGTGTAATGGAATGCAAAACTTGGCTTTAAAGTTCAAATCAATGTCAGTCAAATGCTTTTAAGATTTTATCAATGGCAAACATGAAGCCAATATGACAGTAGAAACCATGAGTATCAATATAAATAAGATCAAGTTCAGTGTCACTTTAGTGTTACTTTAAAGGTTACCATGAACAGAAACAGGGCGCAATCTTGAGGAGTCTATCTTTGGCACTTTGTGCTTTGTTTCTGGACATAACTTGACAGGCTGTATGACAGAAACAGTGTAGTTTTACTATGCAAGTCTGTGTGTGTGTGTGTTTTTACAGTGAGAATAGGGCAAGGAGAATGTATATGTATATATAGCGTGCGTGTGTTCTCATGAAAATATCACAGGCTTTAAAGTCACCTTTGAAAGCATGCCGTCACATTATTTGAAAAGATACAACCATTCACAGCTTGCCATATGTCACACCACAGATTGCTTAGCTCATCCAATTAGCTTAGCTTTAGTGTCATAGTTATGGGAACAATGTTGGTAGTTCATTAAACAGCCTTGCAGGGTTTGAAAATGCAGCCTTTCGTTGCCAGCCCAGACTGTTAACCACTAGGCTACACCACCTGGGATAGTGTATATGAGCAGTTTTCCATAGAAAAACCATTAACATCATAGCCTGTCCATTTTACACTCATGCACTTTTCTTTCTTTTTTTGTGATGGTGGGGTGTGGAAAGGTATGTGTATTCCATTTCTTTGTTATGTTAGCAGACTATTTATGCCAATTTCTCAGGTTTCAAAGGATGTGTTGGGTGCCTTTGAGTCGACTGAAATGAATAAACCACTCTTTCTCCTCTCAGCAAACCTCAGTACCATTCTGATACTAACAGAATTTCTAAACACTTACTGTTTGTGTTATTCTCCATACTTTTCCCTAGTCTAGATTTCTGGAATACCTGGAAGCAGGCGGTGCACAACCCAATGAGGCCACCGACGGAAGAAAAAAAAAAAGAGCTCAAAATCCCCTGAGACCAGATGATTGAATTATTTAGTGTATATCTGTAATTGGATCTATTTTTCTATGATGTAGAGGTACTAGAGGAGTTCATTTGTCTTGTACCACAGCATACTTTGGGTGGTCTTTTTGTTTAGAGGGTGGTTACCAGTCTTTGAGTGTCTGAATAGCCATATCTGGGTCGGAGAGCCCCCTTGAGCCCCTCTACCCAGCCTGCTCTGTTTAATGTGGTCTGAAGTTGCAGCCGCTTCATATGGGTTTTATTGTCTGACAGTGTTTGTTTTCATCCATTTCTTTGTTTATTTATTAAGAGATTAAACACCACTACTTAAAAATGTAATATTAGCAAATGTTAGTATTTTATTATAGATTTATGTGCTGTTTCATACAAGAAGCTTTGTTAAAGGAATAGTTCACCCAATTATGTCATAATTTACTCAATCTTATTTTGTTCCAAACTTGTGAATTGAAATCAATTAATTTCTATCAGCTGTCTTCAATACAATGGAAGTGGGTAGGGATCAGGAGTTGTCAAACTCCAAAAAGAATGTATAAAAAAGGTTAATAAAACTTGTGCACTATATTACAAGTAATCTGAAGCCATATGATAGTATAAGTGAAGAACAGATTGCTTTTTAAGTCATTATTCATATGAATTCTGGCTTGACACTTGCGATCACCATTCACTTTCATATTTGGAAAAGAGCAGTTTGGGCATTCTGCTATTAACAACTCTTTGTCAACCTTGAAAAATGCAAGTCAAATGGGGTGCCAAAAGACGTGAGGATAGGTCAATAATGAAAAAAATATTCAATTTTCCTTTTAAGGAATAGTTCACCCAAAAATTCAAATTCTGACATAATTTACCCACCCTGATGTTATTCCAAACACATAAGATTTTGTACTAGCCACTCTTTTCCATTAAAAGAAAGAATTACAAGTATGATAGATGTATCATAAAAGTAATCTGTGCCACTGAAGCCAAATGATAGCATTGTGTGAGGAACATCCTTCAATTTTAGTAGTTATCAATGATAATCGAATGAAAATTGAACATAAAATAAAACTTGTTTGGAACAAAATGAGCATGAGTAAATGATAACAGAATTTTTGGGTAAACTATTTCTTTATACCTTGTAATAAGAAAGTTGCTTCTAATAAATTGCCATTTTAATGCAAATGTGACATGCATCTCACACTTTGCCACTCCATAACGTACCAAGGCGATCTTCTTCCCTTTCCTCTTCTGTTTTATTTCTTTATAACCTGATACACTTGCAGACAAGGCTCAGCTCTGTAGAGCTATCCATGTAATGGAAGCAGAGTCCATCAAATTCAACATAAGGATGAAAACAAGTCCCAGCTGCACACCACCGTCCTTAGCCCCTGTTTCACTTCTCTGCAAACCACTCAGCTCACAAAAACATGTCCAAGTTCCTTAGGCTTTGTGCAGACTGCTTGCAATTCTGATGTGTTTTTCAGATCCAATCTTTAGGACTTGGTGTCTGCGCTATCATTTTGGAAAAGATGAAACTGTTTGTTCAATCACTATAGCAATATATGGTATTTCTTCATTGATTGCTATACTAATGATATCGGTGACAGCACACCCATGCCACATGGGTTACACACGTAGGTTATTAAATGTAAAAAATCTGGGGAAAATTTTGGGAAATCAAAAATAGACACTACATTGCAATATGTCTGATATTCATCAATTCCAATTCTGAGATTAGACTGAAATGATTTCCACCATATACAAAATGTGATTTGGATCAGATTTGTTGAAATTCATTCCTTAGAAATTCAAAAAATCATTTTCAAACTACAGAAATCTGATTGAAATTGCATTTGCCTAAACATCAGATTTGGGCTGTCAGTTTGAACAAAGTCCTAGATGGAAAAATGAACAGTCAATATTCTTTACTGAACTTAAGTTTTGAGGTAGCTGATTGGCCGAAGGCTTGAAAGGCAAATGGGTTCAAAGGAAGACTGCATCTAGCCATGGCTGTCCGTCTGTGTTATAAGCAAATGTCTTTTTCATTTGTAAGTGAGAAGTTATTGTAGGCTGTGCATTTGTGTGTAGTCCATATGTGATGTCTATCATGGCCAGACAGAAAGATAACTATGGATGCCCCATTAAGAGAAAGCAGGAAGACCTGATAAGGTCGATCAAGGCCTTAGAGAGAGAGAGAGAGAGAGAACATCTGTTTTTCTGTTCCATGTCTCCATGATCCAGACACTTTACGTGTAATGTGTTGCTTGTGAATACACATTCAGCTTCTTTCATTTTCTTGTTTTCTCAGTCTCTCTCTCTCACACACACTTTTGGTACCAGCATGAGGGTTGTATGAAGAGAAGGCAGAGCTACTATGGTGAGTGAATAGTAAACATACAGAGCCTTTATATCAGGGCCTCACGCTTAGCACGCCAGCACCAGAGAACATGAACCACTGTTATCTGACGTCACTGACAGACACACACACACACACACACACACACACACACACACACACACCAGGGTGTGGCCACTGTAACAAAAACAACCATATGCAATATGCATACATATATACACATTGTGGATAGGGAAAAGAAAGACAAAAAGGTGTGGCTTAGAGTTGGTGAAGTTTAATCTGATTGGATGAGCTCAGAGATCTACACCCTGGACATTGACTTATTGAGAACAAGGGGAAAATTTAATGTTGGAAGAATGTGTCTGTTTTGGAAGAATCTTCTTTGTCCGTTACATACTCCATGCAAGCATGTGAACGCAAAAGCTTCAAGCAAGGCATGCTTGATTTCACGTCATTACATTCCTAAATCATAACCTAATTCACAAGTCATAACCAACGAGAGTATGCATTGCATTGTCTAGGATTATTATTGCAGCCATCATTTTTGCAATTTCGTTTGGTGATGATAGTGTCAGAAATGACACACTTTACCTTTAATAACACAGAGGTAGGTAAATCTATCGTCCCCTCGAGAACGGTGCTTTGTTGCTGTCACAGTAATGCAAGAATAGTGGCAGATTTAGGCATGGGCAACATGGGCAGCTGCCCAGAGCATGATGCTTTCGAGTTTAACAACTTTAACACATTTAGAATCACATAACCCCCCAAACCCCCGTCAACAACTTTGGGGTTATGTTGAAGCAGGTTTCACCCAGGGTGCCAAATTTGCAAGAACCGCTACTGTGAAAGAATACACTTTATGTGTTACTTTATGCAGTGCATTGACCAAGCGTTTGCCTCTACATCATGCACTTAATAGGTTTCGGCCTAAAGCCCTGTTCACACCGCCAGCAACATGCAGTGACAAAGAAACATGATCTTATTAATTTTCAGTGAGAGCAGAGCAACGTCCAGTGACACGAGCGACAGCGATAAGATGCAAATATTGAGCAACATTCAGCAGTGACTACAAATTGGAGTGAAAACAGTGGAGCTCACGTCATCCTTGTGAGATACTGAAGTTAAGTGGTTTGTCTGTAACCACAAACTGTACATGGATATCATTTTTAAAAATGATGCATGGAAAACGGTGTCAGAAATTGTCTGCATTCTGTAGAGTTTGATTCATATATTGAAAGACTGTTTATCTTGGTATTGATATGATGCAATTAGCACTGCTGCAGTTTATCTAAAAACACTTTCATCAGTGTCATGAAAACTGATTCTCTGTCAAATTAGAATAACACCTTAGTTTTATCTTAGTTATCTTTACAATATATCTCTTGTGAGATAACATTTTCATTTCCTATGACCAGCTGTGCAGCCCACCAATAATGTTCAAACAACCAACAGTAGGAACACCCACTAGCAACATACAATACAGAGACTAGCAACACCAAGCAACAAAATCGCAGGAGGTGTGAACTGGGCTTAAGGGTGATTAGTGCTAATGTACTGTACTATACAGTACTGTTGGATGAGTTGCTGACATTTGCTTGTGTATAATGGTATAATTGTTTTGGCTTACTTAGTCACCAGGTGTTTTGCCAATTGTATAGATGTTATCAAATACCTCCAGGAATATCTGGATGTTAAACATGCAAACTCTAGCCTAAGAATTTTTTTAGCTAAAATACGCATGCGTATTATGGAGTGACTATTTGCACTAGGTGTAAACAGCACCTGCCACACAGAGCGGATATTTGCACTCAAATAGTCTGATCAAAACAGAAATTGAAGACAATCTGCACCCTCAAGTGTTGATGTAATGGCGTAGTATGTAAATTATTGTGTAAAGACAATAATGGAATGACCCGGGTTCAATTCCCCGTTTTGCCCCACTTTTCCCCATCCTGTTTCCAGTTTCCACTCTTAATATTTCCTTTAATATCTCTTATAATAACTAAAAATTAACATAAATTTTGGTTTCCTCACAGTGATTTGATCACTGTGAAGGTCACGGGGTTGAAAAAGGTTTGATCTGGGTAAAATTGACCATGGGGTTACTATAGTAATATTGTAGTAACTATGTTATTTGCCGTACAGTAATGTGTTTTTAATTTAGTAACCATGTTTCATTTTGTGGTTTCTATGATTTAACTACAAAATACCATGGTGATCCTACGTTAACTGTAGTAAAACCATGGGTATTTTTGTACGGTAAGGTAAGGGTTAGGATAAGGGTACGGGTTGTTGTAGGGTGTCTGTGGGACTATAATTAAACACAATAAACATACTGCAGTGGATTCTGTATGTTTGTTTTTACAGTTTTTCTGAATTGCTAAAACACTAAACCCCATGCTCTGAAGAAAATGCTCAGTGGCCTAAACCCATTTGTTGAATCAATCGCTCTATTTGCAAAACTCTAAACACATTCTCACTCACTAAAACACATTTCGCACTATGATACACTTGTGTTGCAAAACTGTAAACACGGGCAGCAAATGTTCACACAAAATGACTCACCATTTTCACACTTGTTTCTAATGATGTGAAAATGTGGTGCTGAGGCAGAATTAATCTCTCATTGATTTAGAATTTTTGAGTTTTTACATTCATTTAGAGCGTTCTCTGTTCTTTGGGGTTTTGCAGTTGGACTACTGTATTTTAACAGTATGCAACAGCTGAATACACACATTCATACAGGCTGTGTCTCGTTTGGAAGGCTACGTCCTCCGGAGGTCACATTTCTTGGCCGCATACGTCATCGAGACTGTCTCGTTTCAGAAAAGCGTGTAGAACACTTCGAATGCTGCCTTCGAATGCAACCTTCTGAGGATGCATGAGGTGTATCCTTGGTGGGAACTCACAGCCCAGAATTCTTTGTTTCAACAGAAATCTCTAAAAAAAATAAAGCCAATTTGCCAGTAAATATGATATTCAAATGCAAGTAATGTTACAGTTTTTTCCAACTGCTTACACACGTTTTCAAAACTATGTCTCCTTTATTCAAAACTCTACTAATTCCCAAAACTGCACACACAAAATGCAAAATGCCTCACATCTCCATAAAAAAAATGTAACACTGCATTCAAAATGTCATAAACACATGTCAGAATTAAGCATTTGCATCAAATGTCAAACACTTTCATAATAGTAAAGTTTTGGATATATCATGTAAACACTAAATATAAAGCTCTTTGGTCTTTCATAGGCTTATATCTACATTTCAATACAATGTTCTACGGTGAAAGCAATCTGCTGAGTGGGGTAACAAGTACACTGTAAACACCAATGCAATGTAGAAACAGAAAATATTTACAGTATTAGGACAAACATTACTGTTGTACACAGTAGCATACAAAAAAAAAACACAAATTGTAATTCCCAATTTGAAGTACCTCAGTAGATATGTAATATGTATATAATATTATTTTAATTATATAATAATATAATTAAGTATTAGACTAAAGTACACCTGTAAAACTATTTTCTTTTCTCTTTACATCATTATAACTCTCTAAAATTGACCTAATAAATTCCCTTCTAAAGGGAATCATCTCACACGAAGCATTTACGCTTGTTAAAGAGTGGCGTGCTGTCATAACAACCATGTTATGTTCTGTTTCCAAATGTCCTACGCAGGCTGTCTCATTTAAATTAGTTTTGTTTAAAGGAGGATGCTCGGTATACTGCAGCCTACCTAGCACACAGCTGTCGAAACAAGACACAGCCACTGTATTATTGCAGTACTTACAGTAAACAGTATATTCACTTTACAACTGTTGAGATTACTATACTTTTTTGACAGTAATTGCAAAATGTGCTTACTATATACAATAATAATAAAAAAAAAAACATTTCTGTAACTATGTGCCCTGGACACTATGTTCTCCATTTTCTAATGTAGTGTCTAATAAATGCTCTGTAGGGTTTATATATTGACTTGCTGTGTGTATGATCTGAAAGCATTAGTTTATTTTGAGAACAAATTAAATAGTTTTGAGGCAATTGATTTTGCCAGAAGAGTCAGGGGTTTTTTGAATATAGTTTGTAGATTTGGCTTTGTGTTTAAAGTTGTGAGAAAATGGGTGATGGTTTCAAGAAATGTGTTTTAGCAATTCAAAAAACTGTAATTGGGAGAGCAAATAGTATCTGCCACAATGTGCACATAGTGCAAAAGATGATTTGGTTGCTATTTTGAATTAGTGCAAATAGCCTCTACATATGAATAACTATGGATTTAAACTTTGGTATAATATTCTCATATCGCAAATAATAGTTCAAAGTGAATATTTTCCTAATAGTACATAATAACTGAATTAAAATTCATTCTTGAAAATTTTTCACTTAATATACAGCCAGATGAGCAAAACAAACACACGGAACATACACACTTGTTTCCTTATGGGATGGATCTAGTCCAGGGCATAGGGCAGAAGAAATACTGATCCATCACGGTAAGAGGCTGTCTGAAGACTTAAACCCACACATGCACAGCAGTGGCAGCAACAACAGCTGCTGAGATGATGAAGTCCAGGTGCACTTTAAAAGTCCATTAGAGATAAACGTCTGGTGAATTTGAGTGTGTGCGCGAGTGTTACTCATTGTTCCCCTTTATTCTAATATTCCTAGAGTTTTATTTAAAAAGCCAAGCAGTGAAATGTCCCTCTTGGATCATTAAAGTCACACTGGAAAACCTCTGACATGATCGTGCGACTTTATAGGTATTTAAACGGTTTCACACCTTGTTAGTCCTGCTGGGAAAATAAACAGAGATACCAAGACAAATGATCTCAAATATCTGTATATCATTTTCCCGAAAAATCAGCAAACAACAGAATCTCTACAAAGTTCAGAATGGAACACCGCTCACACTTAAAAGAGTGAGTGGTTAAAAGAGTGTTGTGCGTATAAGTGCGTGAATACAAGAGCCAAATTATTCTCAAATGCTGCCTGAACCCCTCCTGAAGAGTTTGTTTTATTTGTTTGTGTGTGTGTGTGTGTGTGTGTGTGTGTGTATTTATCACTTTGCTGGGACCAAATGTCCACATAAGGATAGCAAAACCTGAAATTTTTTAACTTGTGGGGGCATTTTGTCAGTCCCCATGAGGAAAACAGCTTATAAATCATACTAAATTGTTTTTTGAAAATGTAAAAATGCAGAAAGTTTTCTGTGAGGGTTAGGTTTAGGGGCAGGGTTAGGGGATAGAATATATAGTTTGTACAGTATAAAAATCATTATGTCTATGGAAATTCCCCATAAAACATGGAAACACGTGTGTGTGTGTGTGTGTGTGTGTGTGTGTGTGTGTACGTACACATCCAAGTGTGTACAATAAACGTTTTTGTCTCTACTCCTTGACTTTGGGATGCCTGGAAATTTGTGACAGTTTGATTTAGAACTGTTTTGACTGAAACTGCAGAAGCTCCTATTTAACAATCAATCAAATTAAAGTGAAAGCTGTTATTTTTCTAACCTGACATAAATGGCAGAGGTATGAAGCAAACCTATAAATTCACCCAATCATGCAATGCAGACACCTCTCTCTCTCTCTCTCTCTCACACACACACACACACACACACACACACACACACACACACACACACACGTGTTTCCATGTTTTATGGGGACTTTCCATAGACAATGATTTTTATACTGTACGAACTATAGGTTCTATAACCTAACCCTCACAAAAAAAAAGTCAGCATTATTACATTTAAAAAAAAAACAAAGTTTAGTATGTTTAAGTGATTTGAATTATGGGGACACTATAAATACCCTCATAAACCCCATTTATAGCATAATACCCTTGTAATTACAAGTTTGTAACCTAAATAAATGTCCTCGTAAACCACCCAAACCCACCCACACACACAAAAAACAACCTTCCTCCACTTGGAACCATGAATCAGTGAAATTTCTGAAACGTATACAATACCAAAGAAGATATCTGATAAACTGATATTTCATGTTTAGGAGCCAAAATCAACTCTTTTCATGAGGTAATTTCACTGAATAGAAAATGTGGTTAGGACATGTGCTCTGACACGTTAAGATATGGAGCTCATGCGGTCATTGCAGGTTGCTCACATAAATTCTTAATCTCTCCCCGCACTGAGTAGATTAATTGACACATCATGTAACTAGTTAAAGCAAATCATGGGTGGTTTAATATTTATTTATTTTAATATTTATGTATTCCTTAAACTTATTTTAAAACGATGCAGCGCATCTTGCTTGATCCAATGCAGAGACCAGCATTCTAGGACCCTCTTTGCCAGTAAGACTGCAGATAAAAGCATGCTTGTCTCATTCCTTGGAGAACAGAATGCTGCAGAGAGGAATGTGGCAGAAGACAGAAGTGATAAAACAGATTATGTAGAATGTGCACATGCATGGCGACTTGTTAACTGCACATCCTAGATATCTTATCGTTAAGTGCCTGAGAGGGTCAGGGTGAGTCTGCTCTTGAGGGTCATTCAAGTTGATCATATCCGACATTTCATTCACAATTAATCAAATAACTAAATAATCCTTAAGACTGCATTTGTTAAGTAACATTTTTCAATTGTTCTTTGTAGCACACGTTTCCAAAAGAACCTTCCTCCATTCACTGTCAATGTTGGTTCTTTGGGGAATAAAAAGTCCATGATGTTACATTATATGTTCTTTAGCTCAATGCATCATGTCTGGGTTATTTAAGGAGCTAGTTTATCCTTGTGCGACCCCACATTCACATGCATGGACGTTATACTTTGATTCACAATACACAATGCATCATTTAAATGAATTTAAACCGACTGAGCTCAGTTCACAAGACTCTGGACAGCAAATTAATGGTTACATTTTTGATGTATGGAGTCATGTGACAAAACAACATGGCTTTTATTCACAGTGGAGTCCGTCTTTTGAAGAAACAGCAACAAAACTACATCTGGTAAGAAACCTAATTAAGTTTTTTACATTAAAACCTGTTTGAGTCACAAGATTAGTCTCTTTCAACCGATTTTTAAATTTGAAACGCCCCACTGATAAACACAATGTACACTAATGTGTTCTCAAGCACATTTTTTTCCTAAGAAATCCTACATGTACTGTACATTATCACATGCCTGGAGAGGTGAGGTATCCAAGCCACATCAGCTACTTACTGGGATACCTCAGGGATCAAGGCTTGGGCCACTTCTCTTCTCTATATACCCATCATCACTGGGACCCATTCAGTGACATGGTTTATCTTACCACTGCTATGCTGATGACACGCAACTCTACTTGTCTTTCCAGCCCAACAACACCACAGTGACTGCTCGAATCTCTGCCTGCCTGTCAGACACCTCAGCCTGGATGAAGGAACACAACTAAGACCGAACTCCTTGTCTTTCCAGCCAAACATGCTGTTGAACACAACATCAGCTGGGTACAACTACAGTATCGCCTTCAAAAACAGTAAGAAATCTAGGGGTAACCATCGATAACAAGCTAAATTTCACAGACCACATCTTAAAGTCCACAAGATCATGTAGATTTACACTCTACAATATCAGGAAGATAAGACCTTCCTTTCTGAACATGCCAAACAACTGCTTGTTCAGTCACTTGTCATAACTAGATTGGACTACTGCAACTCTCTCATTGCAGGCCTTCCTGCATGTGCAATTAAACCTCTGCAAATGATCCAGAATGCAGCAGCACATCTGATTTTTAATGAACCAAAGAGAGCACGTTGCACCACTCTTTGTCTCTCTCCACTGGCTGCAGGTTGATGCACGTATCAAATTCAAGGCTCTGAGGTCTGCTCCAGCATACCTAAAATCATTTCTGCAGAGCTACACGCCCACCAGAAGCTTTCAGTCGGCTAAGGAATGTCACCTTGTTGTACCAACACAAAGAGGCACCAAAACACTTTCCTGCACTTTCCGTTTCATCATACAATGTTGGTGGAATGACCTTCTCAACTCCATCAGTGAAGTTGACTCACTCTCTGTCTTCAAAAAAATCACTTAAAACACATCTTTTCCATGATCACTTAACCAGTCACACACAAAAAAAACCTTATTTCTCTTGAATCTGTTTTAAATCCTATTCTGACGCTAGTGAAACTTTGTGATACGGCACTTTTCGTACCACTGTTGAAGATGATTCACTTATGTTTTCCTCTTTTGTAAGTCGCTTTGGATAAAAGCATCTGCCAAATGAATAAATGTAAATGTTTTTTGTCAGAGGCTTTATATGGATTTAGAATAAAAATAAAGTGCATTTCGAGACTAGTGCAGTCAGACGGCACACTGGAGATCAAGTCATTCATTAAAAAGGGAGTAAAAGAGCATCCTACAGCTTTCCTATGCAGCTATGTGCATTTACATGTGCATGTTTGGCTCAACATTTTTGGCAGATAATGCAATGGTAATCAGTACATAGCTTCAGAATTTATAATGCATCATTTATTTTAACATGGTTGGCAGTGATTGAATGATGCTGGCTATTACTTTGAATCAGATTTAATTATGCTAATATCTGGTGTAATGTCTGTAACATTTCAAAAACATAAATAACCAGCACTATAGGAAACTTAATAAACAATTTGATAAAAAGTAAAAAACTTTTTTTAGACTTTCTATAGCTTGGTGTAACTTTAAGTTGTGTAAATATCACAACTTAGTCCTGTTGTCCACATATGATAATCAATTTTTAGGAAAACTATTTGATCTTGATTTTCTTTTATTCATGTTTATTAGGTGCTACAAGTTACAAATTAAAAAGTGAAATGAAAAATGCACACAGCAGTCACATTTAAGTCTCAGGTGGTTATAGTTTTCTATAAACTGAAGGCAACAAAGTTCTTTAAAATTTCATAGATTATATAAAGTATAACTAGATTTGATTTGACAGATTTGATGTTATGTCCATATTAGAGATTTGTAGTAATAAATTATCTGGATGTTTAAAAATAAAAGATGGGGGTTGGGGAGGTGAAGGAATTGTCAATGAAGTAATGTAAGAAGTTGCTAATGTATCTTTAAAATATGATTGGACTTGAATTTAGAACTTCATTTGTTGAAATGAAAGTAATAGTTCATTAATAAATGAAAATTCTGACATGATTCACTCATGTTGTTCCAAACTCATGAGACTTTATTTCTTCCATGGGACATAAAAGGATGTGTTGGCAGAATGTTATGGAATGCCATGCAATTGAAAAATATGTGAATTTTAAAATGTTAATTTTTTCACTTATAACATGACCCAATTTCCCCATGGGATCAATACAACAACTCTATTATTCTGCTTGCAACAGTTTGCTCCACTTCATAATCAAATTTCAATTACATTTTGTAGAGAATTCAAGTTTGCATCAGTTTAACTTTGTAGTGATTTATGGTTGTTATGGAGGTTTTTTCATTAATACAATTAGTGCACAAGACAATGTGTGTGCCTAAGTATCAATTGTTTCACTCATTTAAGTGCAATGAATCAAAAGGTTAAGATATGAACAATAGTAAATAAGGTCTACTATTATCATTATTATCTCTCTCTCTCTCTCTCTCTCTCTCTGACACTCCTGTGTCAATTACTATACAGCGGACGCAAAGTGGCTTGCATGCCATCTCAATGCTCATAACTAGGCTTTGTAGTTCTTTTATAAAACACATCCAAAAAAGGTTCTGCAGCTATTCTAGACTTTATTTTTATGTTATGAAGTCTATAATGGCAGTGGTCATGTAGACAAACTTAACAAACTTAAAGTTAATAAGATAAATTGGAAGTTAACAGATTAATAGCCAGACCATGTTTTCATTGTCAAATAATGAGAGAAGCCTGCTGTTAGTAACAAGGAGCCATCAGACCATTTGCATGATCTTGGGCCAGGGCACGATTAAAACTAATGTCCCACATTAATACATTTTAATACAATGTGCTGTAGCCTATAAGAGCATAAAATACAAAATGGGCCTAATGAATGAAAATGTTGGTCCAGCATAATCTGCATAGCCTACCAGCACCTCAACTAAGCCTTATTCCAGATATATTATTATTGTAATATATAATAATAGTCAATCATTCATTCATTAATTCATAATATTCATTCATTTATAACTGTCTGTGATTTGTTTCCAGTCATTTAGTCTTGAGCAGAATCAAACCAGTCCCATCTTAATATAATATAATAATAATAATTTATCAATTGTCACACATTATACATACATTTCTGCATATATACAGTGAAATTATTTTTTTTCACATATCCCAGCTAAGCTGGGGTCAAAGTGCAGGGTCAGCCATGATTCGGAGATAGGGTCAAGGGCCTTGCTCAAGAGCCCAACAGTGGTGTCTTGGTGGTGTTGGGGCTTGAACCCCCGACCTTCTGGTCAGTAACCCAGAGCCTTAACCGCTGAGCATTAAGTTAATAAGTTTATATGTATAAGCATATAAACTGTCACAATAGCAGTCATAGAATTAATTCTGTCTGTTACAAAGATTTTACTTCATACTTGTTGCTGTGATCATTATGGAGCATCTGTAATGCACAGTTGAATGTGTTCATGTCCCTTATTACATGCATGATTATTTCCAGGTATTGCAGATATAAACTACTGTATGTGTGTGGTTCTAGAAAGAAACAATAATAAGCTACTTTTTTTTAAAAAAATCCTTGTGTTTACATAAACGTTAAGTGTTTAACACTTACTTCTCAGGTGAATGGTTTTAATAAGAATTTTCAGGGTGGCCTAGGACTTTGGCACAGTAGTGTACACCTGCTGTCAGGAAAGACATATCAAATTACTACCTGACCTAATTAAAACTCTCATTCTAATCCTGAAAGTTTTTGAAAGGCTGCAAATTCCATTAAAAATGGACAATTTCATCTGCATACATGATAATGTGCCCCCTGCTGGCCATATGCCTAAATTAAATAAAAATTCCGCCCCCCCCCCAAAAAAAAAAAGTTAATGTTTTTTCCAAAGACAGATATCAATTTTAATGGTCTGTATCCTAAACCAGCACCGAGTGAGTACCACTGCTGTGACCTTTTCCCCACAAAATTGTTAATGTTTTTAATGTTAGAAAACTAAAGTTTGATGAATGGGGTTAAAGCTAGAATGTCCACTAATGTGTTTATTTATTTTATCTTGATGAAAGTAATAAACAATATTGATAAAACTGCAATCCAAATATTTTATAATTATAGGCTACACAAAGGACAAAGAAATAAGAGGATCCATAGCATGTTTAATAGTGGTAGCATATGCTATAAGTGGTAGGCAACCCCCATATGCTTACAGAAATGGTTTAATCCTAATGCTCAGCAGCCAGTGAAAACTTATGACACTCACCCTTTCAAACTGGACAAGTGGCCAAATGGTTCAGAAGTATGTGAATTTGGCGTCTGAGACCACGCATTGCCAACGGGTTGTTTGCGCATTTTCAATTAATTGTTTACACGTTGATTTTTCACATGTAAACAACACGTTAACAGCATACTTTAGGCTTTTTTCTAATGGCATGTATAATGAACATGCAGAATGTGCACGTGTCTGGAGTATTTTGCACTAATTAGTGCTTGCTGTCACTAAGAAGCACTAGAAGATGATGTAATAGCTGCTAAACATCAGGAAATGAAGGTTAAAAACAACAACAGTGGATGTGCAAGTCAAGAGCACGTATGTAAGGAGGTCTAGAGATAAACTGCATTTGTATAACTCGAGTCTGAAGGAATAAAACAGGGGTCGGCAACCTATGGCACAAAAATCTATTCAAAATATAAATTAAACCTGGAAATAAAGTTTTAGTATTTTGCAGGGATGATTCACCGAAAAGGGCTAAATAGTTGATTAGCTTGTGATGCGTGAATGGCTTGCTCGCGTAGCGCGAGTCTTGTCACACATTATTAGTGTTTAGGCTCCCATTCAGATTATGAAAACACGCTGCTTGATCATGAGGAAGGATTACATCAAGATGTAGATTGGAATGCAGGTCAGGCACAGCCATTGACCAGGAAAATATAAAATGGCACTCCATGTCAAAATGGTTGACGACCTCTGGAATAAAAAATAAGTCTTTATGGGTCTAAACTCCTGAACAGAAATCCCAGAGTCTCATAGCAGTCATAGCGGGCATGCGTCAACCGCCTGCGTATGCAAGCACAGTTAGATGCAGTATATTTTGACAGACTCGCGTTCGACTGTACGCAGACGCTGAGCATTCATGTCAAAAATGAACCTAGGGCTTTAAGTCACCATTTACTTATATTGCATTTTTGCCCATACAATGGAAGTGATAATTCTGCACTTATATAGGTTTATAGAATATAAAAAGTGAATTTATAGAAGAAATAAGGACTGATAAGTTCTCTGGCATTGGTTTCCACAAGTTGTGTTTATCAGCTATGCGTAAAAGCAGTACACACACACACACACACACACACACACACACACACACACACACATCAAAGACAGAATGTAGTGGCACAGAGCCAGTCACACAAGAATGAATCTCTCTGTCTCTGTCTCTCCCTCCCTCATGCATGCTTTCTTTCTGAGGATGACCATGTTCCTGATATTCCCCCCACATATGTTGACTGACAGCTTGTATGTGTGATTGAGATCATTTGTACATCTTGTGTTTGTGAATGACAGAGGAGCTGGTCAACGTGACAGCATAGCACTTAACTCATGTCTGTTGGCAGTTGAAGGAAGCACACACCCATGACATTTAACACACCTGAGGTGTCACGTGAAATACTTTCAGGTTACTGCTGGCTAATATGCAAATGCAAACATTTTTTTTAATGCACAACAAATTTGGCTTTCAGTGATGTGACGAAAATAGATTTAAAGACTCCATGAAATTGCTTGATGAAAGCAATTTTCTTTCCCATGTTGACAACTTATTTCCTATTGAAAAATGAAGTTTGGACAGTTCAAATGGAATGTCTCATCCTTTTTTATAAATAGTCAACAGGCTGCGGTTTACATTATAGTCATGAACCATGATTTGCTACCTGCTATTTCTCAATGGAGGTAGGTGGTATTGGGGGAGGGAACATTCTGATTCTAGAGCATTTTTTTGGACAAAAATGTTTATAAGCCTGTGCAAAAAAGATAATGTCATCAGTACTTTTCGCCTATTATTCTGGTAGAGAAAGAGTGTAAAATCTAAAAACATTCATCTGCCAAGTCAATATTGGCAGCTTTTAGACATATAATATCGACGACCTCAAAGCTTACAGAGATGGACTAAAAGCAACTAAAGTTTTATTTTAATGGGGTCTTTAATGACACAGAAGTGTTAGAATGGTTGGCCAAAACCGAACTGACTGGCAGCTCTTATAGTTCACAAAAACTAGTCTCTTTTCCACCATCGGGCTGAACGGCTCTGAGTACGGTGAGGAATGGTTACAGTAGCTTTTCCACCTGGGGACGATTCAGCATGGCATGATAAGAAACAGTTCTCGGCCGGTAATTCTCAGCACGGATAAACTTTGCTGGTGGAATGCCTGTAGTGACATTGCAACTCACGATTGGTCACTTGTCAGTTGCCAAGGTTACTATTTTTTTCTCTGTAGCTGGCTCAGTAGCGGTTCTAGTTTATTTGGCACCCGGGGCAAAACCTGTTTCAACACGACCCCAAAGTTGTTGACCCGGTGGCGAGGTTATGTGATTCTAAATGAGAACTACCCCAAGTTGTTAAACTCGAAAGCATCATGCCGCCAATCAATGTTTCAAAAGTATATCCACAAGAAGTCACCATTATATGTGTTAACGTGCCTTTAGTGTGATAAAATCAGGGATTTATCAGCATTAAAACATTTACCATAATACAAGGTTTACATCATGTTAGATCTTCAATGGTTTATGTTTGCATTTCATGGGTTTAATGTGAGTGAGGGCCAAGAATAGATGGCCAGCAGGAAATTTCCCCCATCACCGATTACACCGTTACCTCATATGACTCTTTGGAGGGTGTGGCGTGATTTTCCTATTCCAGCAATTAAACTATACTGAAATAAAGCCAAAATCAACCGGTAGTTTGACTATTCTTGGTGGAAAATTGGCATCCAGAGTTGTCTTTAAGCTTAATTTTACCACTGCTCAGCAACTCATTTGGTACGCTATGGTAAAACAGCTATGAGGAAACACAGCTCTCATGTTTTGAAGTTCTGTGGTCAGTAAAACTGCTCTGTAGAAGAAAAGAGTAACATGTAAAAATAAATTAAATGCAAATCATTCAAAGGAGATATCTGGCACAATTGGTCTATGTTTAAAATCAAAGGAGTGCATGAGCCAATCTTGTTCTTTTTGGGAGTTTTCTACATTAATGTGATGTAAAGCCTATGGGACAGGGCTGCCGAGCTAAAGAAACAACCCACCACACATGTTGTCAAAGCTTGAGGAACGAGCTGCAGCTCGTTGGTTTTCCCAGAACAATGTGGAAAGTATGAAAGAGTGGAGAAAAAAAGAACAGAGGAATCATCATTTATCTCCTTGACCATCTTCATAATTTCAGACGACTTAAGCTTCTTATAGCAAATTCCTACATATGTGAAAAAATAAATGTGGCTTTGGAATCTAGTCCAGATTTCTAATCAAATCAAGTCCAGGGTTCAAACTGATTTAAACATGTCAATTTAAATGGTAGAAAATTAGCTCATAGACTAGGATCCTGAAATCTGAGAGCAATGCAAAATCCATCAGTAGTTCCGTTGTTCTTAAATATTATTCTTATTAATGTTGAGAGGTAGACTTATTCTATAAAGTGTTTAGGATTTCATGACAATCCTATGCTTCCAGTATTTTTATTTATTTTATTTTTTTTAAGGGAACCGGTTTTAGGCAAGAACCGGTTCTCAGCACCCAACCCTAGAATCATTCCTTAGCTTTGCTTCAATAGCATTACATTAAAAATGTTTGCAAAGCTCCTATCATTACAGCACAAAATAACAGCGGCATTAAAATCGGCAAACAAATCATTAGTCAGACAGCATAATAAATTGCTAGATGATTAAATTAATTTAACAGAAATGCCTCTTGATAACAGTTAAAGGACAGGCAAGGAGGTGGCGGGAACCGGCTGAACAGTAAACATAACATTTAATGATAAAACACAACATAAAACAAAAACTAACAGACACGCATGCAAAACGGCCATGTGTGTCGCTCTCTCTCTCGAACTGGCATCTCCAGCTGATCAGCTGATTCAGTGCTGGCCATGCTCCATCACAGCCTGGCCACGACCTCCTACTCATTACAATAACTAATATCAGTAACTTCTCACAGATTAAGGTTTCAACTCACTGATTCCAACGGCACAGTGAGTTGAAGCCTGACAAAGCCTGCTAGGCTAAGCGGCTTCCACATACATCAGATCTGTCAGCTCACTCACACTCACTCAATTTCTCATTGCATGTTTTGATGAAAATCTATTTTGTAAAATTGTTTTGTGTTCAGTGAAGTAAGGTAAATACTCTCTTTAGTGGAAGAGGTGGAGCATCACCTATCAAATCTTCTGCAAACATGGTCTGAAAAAAACAAAAAAACAAAAAAAAACTGCTGACTTCACTGCTAAGTCACTCGTAAATTATATACAGCAGGCTGCACCATGGAGAGCCAGTCTTCTTGTGGAAAAGCTGTGATGTGTAATGTATTTTAACTGGCACAAAGGGGAAAATCATATGGGAATTCTTGTATTGAAGCTATTGGATGACCTACATAATGTTTCACACACGTGCTTCGGTAGTGATAAGGATCGGCTTACGTTTATAAAAGGTGTCATAAGAACAGAGCTAATCTCCATCCTGTCAGCTGATATGACAGCAGCCAAAAAAAATAAAAAATAAAAATCACTGACATATGATATTACATGGTATTTTCATGGTCTCCTGGAGTGTTTAAATTTTATTTCTTCATCTACGACTTAACGAAATGTTCTGTTTTACCTACAAATTGCCCTTTATGAGTACTTATATGACAGTCAGTGATATGGAGTTTTAGATTTGTACATTTTCTGAAGCATACATTCTGCGAAAAATTCACTAGGAATTAATTGTGCCCAGTAAAAGTACTGTTTGTACACTCTTAAAATGGAATGCATAGATAATCAATTAATATCCAACTTAAGCCTTTATCAGCCAAATAACAAAGGGCAATGCATCTGTGTTCATTTCTGCAGTTAATTCATGATGGACTTCGATGACTTTGTATTAATCCTACAGTTCATACAAAATCTTTTGTTTAAATATTGGCCCCTAATACTTACATAATTTACTCATTTTAAATCGTGACTTGTACTTCACATAGATAACTAATAGTGGCATTGTATTCATGCTGTTTAGTCAGAGGGAATTGGCACCCACAGTGAGCCTGGTTTCTCCATTAACCAACATCTTATGTAGTTCCTTGCCACAGTCGCCTTTAGCTTGCTCACTGGGAGTCTAAATACTTATTTATTTTAAGGCACAATTTACAATCATGTTTTTATTAAACCGCACTATTATGACTCGAAGACATTACTATATCACAGCTTCTTTTTAAATCTTAATTTTCTGTAAGATGCTTTGACATTATGTATGTTGTGAAAAGATCGCAATACAAATAAAAATGACTTGAGATGACAGATAGAAAATGTACACAGACATCTCTTTTGAATTGAATTCAGTTTACAGCCTGCTTTACTCCTGTGATTATTCCACAATGTTAAAATTGAGTTTCGTGAATAAAGATCAATCTACAAGGAGCCTAATTTACATATAAAGGAGGATGTTCAAATTCTCAATGGAAAAGGAATGACAATGACTTAATTTCAAAACTTGAAATGCAGTGCTATTTCAATGCTGACTGCACTGGCTTAAACTAGATAGTGGGTGGTTAGTGAATAAGAAAGCTTTTTGCACTGAAATCACTCCACAGTGGGGCAAATTTTTAGTGTATTCGCCCCTCTAAGTGGTGCTGGCCAGTTTAAAAGATGCAACCATCATGCTAGGGTGTTGTGGGTGGTTGCAGACTGTTGCTAAGGAGTGTTTTTTAGCATGTTAGTATGTAGTTGCTAGGCAATTACTTACTAGCCCAAGTTAGATGATCCCATCCCCAAGCCTTATATAATATTCTGGTTCCCATAGATAAGGCTTGGGTCCCTTCTTGTATGATTTATTTATTTTTTCCATTTATCCTTTTTCCTACCAAGCGAAAATAATAAGTTAAATCGCTAATAAAAGTAAAAGCATAACTCTCCTTCACAATCCACAAAATTTGAGCTATCGCACATGTGGCTTAATGCTGCAGGATGAGCAGGGTTTAATACTTAGCGTTAGGGGTTTGTTCAAATTCCTTACCCTAAGAATGAGCAATAGTAATGTGCTTACAAATGGGACATAAAAAGCCCAGTAACATGCGTTTAATTGGCATTCAAAACAAATCTGCTTTCTGCATGCAGCGTGCTTGGCTCCGCCTCTTACCCCCCACCTTTTTGCTTTGCATGGCGGCCCCTCTAAAATAACCAGATTTCTGTCCAAACACACTCTCTTCACTAATGTTTCCTGGCTCACAAATTAATGGCTATGTAAGTGTTTCACTGAGATGACTGCCTGAGGCTTAAACGAAACCTCACTTTGATTCTCTGCACGTCTCCAATGACCAATGTTACTGTTGAGGCCTCCAGAGGAGGTGTGTGAGACCACCTCTGTGTTATCAAAAATAGCTCAGATTTAACTTGCCTGCCTCACACATGCGGTTTTCTGCATACGGTGTGCCAAGCTTCTAGATCACATGAACACTCTGAAGAGTTAACAAGCACTCTCTCCAGATCTTTATCAGAAAGAAAATGACCTTTCCTTCCTACAATCTTCCTTTACACAGAAATAAAAGCTTCTCTAGCAACAAATAACAAAAAAGAAAGATTATCTGGACTTATCTTGAGCGTTGTGAGACCAAATTCAAACAGACGCAATAAAGCTGGTTTGTAGGGATAATATTACACACACATCTTTTGGCCGTATCTGCGGCAGCTCGGTAACGTAAATCTCTTTCCAGCTCAGCTAACGTGGTATTAACAGCTCATTTAGCTTCTGATGGGCTCCATGTGCAAAAACGGTACACCACAATCGCAACAGTCAGATCGCATGGATTTTTCAGGCCTTTCCTCATCATTCCATGCAAACCAGAACAAACACGGAGAGCCTGGAGAAAAACAAATAGCTTGTCCTGGTATGGGAGAGTGTTTGTGTATTGATCTCCTTGGAATCAAATGAGTAAGCAGAGAAATGGAAGGTCCACGCAGGGCTGTTAAAGGGACTTTGCTGTATTTATTTGCTCTTATTGGGGCATTGCATAACCATACGTCTTCTTTAACAGGAAGCCATTGGTCTGCACTGTGGTGGTGCTTTGAAACTGAGACTACAGGGGGTTGGTAAATTTCATATTTGTGAATACAATATTCAGCCGCAGTATGGAAGCATTATTTGGGTCTAGAGTATTTGCTTTTAAAGTCAACATCAAATCAAAATTAACATCTCCACTTCCTACTCAGGGTAAACAAAAGGACACTTTCTCATAATTTTTTAAAGGTGTTGTGATAAAATCACAAAATACTGTGCTATGAAAAAATATTTTCCCCCTTCCTGATTTCTTCTATTTTAGTGTATTTTTCATACTACATTTCTTTAGATCTTCAAACGAGATAACATAAAATAAAGGCAACCTGAGTAAACACAAATTAAAGTAAAAAAACAACAACAAAAAAACACTAAGCAAAAAAGTTATCCAACACCTATATCACCTATGTGAAAAAAAAAACTAGCTGGCTGTGCCACCTTTACCAGCAACAACTGCAACCAAATGCTTTCGATGACTGGAAAGTCTTTCACAATGCTGTGGTGGAAATTTGGCCCACACTTCTTGCAGAACTGATTTAGTTCAGACACAATGGAGAGTTTGAGCATGAACTGACCATTTAAGGTCCTGCAACAGCACCTCAATCAGGTTCAATTCAGGACTTTGTCTAGGCCACTCCAAAACTTGAATTTTGCTTCTTTTGAGCTACTCAGAGGTGGTCTTACTCCTATGATTTGGATCATTGTCTTGCTGCATTATCTAGTTGTGCCAGTGTTCAGTTTTAACTCACGGACTGATGACCGGACATTCGCCTTTGGGAATATTCATGTTTCCCTCAATTATTGCAAGTCACCCTGACCCTGAAGCAGCAAAGCATCCCCACACCATCAAACTACCACCACCATGCTTGACAGAAGGTATGATGTTTTTCTTTGTGGAATTCTGTATTTGATTTATGCCAGATGTAATGGATCACTGTCTTCCAAATAGCTCCACTTTTGACTTAACAGTCCACAGAATATTCTCCCATCAGGTTTAAAAGTTCATTAAGGTGTGTTTTGGCAAATTCAGACAAGCCATAATGTTCTTCTGGGTTAGCAGTGATTTTTGCCTTGCCACACTTCCATAGATGCCATTTTTGGCCAGTATTTTTCTTATAGTGGAGACATGAACAGTGAATTATATTGATGCAAGAGATGCCTGCAATTCCTTGGATGATGTCTTGACTTTTTTGTGACTTCCTGGATGAGTGGTCGTTGTGCTCTTGGAGGAATTTTGGAAGGTTGGCCACTTCTTGGAAGGTTCACTACTGTGCCAATTTTTCTCCATTAGGAGATAATGGCTCTCACTGTGACTCTTTGGAGTCACAGAGCATTTGAAATAGTTTTATAACCCTTCCCACACTGATGTATTTCAATCACTGTTTACCTCATAATCTCTGGAATTTCGTTCAAACTTGGAATAGTGTGTTACCTGGCGAGACCTTATAACCAATTTCATGCTGCTAAAAAGGTTCTATTTAGGAGTTGATTTTATTGAACTGGGCTGGCAGTAATCAGTGTGTCTAGTCCTGTTGAACCCAATTATAAGTGCAATTTCATAGTTCCCCGTCTGTCACTCACTTTGACGATGTGTCAAAGAAGCGACATTAGGGGTCTCCCTTGAGAGCCTCGAGTATCTCTGAACTTGAGAAAAGGCCAATGAGAAATTGGCAGACAGAATTTGCATGTCCCGCTGCCTCCTGGACATACGAGTAAAAAGGGAGGGAAATATGCATCTGTCCATTCAGATTTTTCCTTCGGAGCCGAGCGGTTGTGTGATCAGCAAGCTGTATTCACTGACTGCTCACCCATCTCTGCAAGAGCATATGCTGTTGGATCTACGGTGCATTTCAACAGCTTTCTCCTTCTCTGCACGGCAGTGCAGCTTTGCCCCTGGGCACTTTGACAGTGCTCCTAAAAGAGAATATTTCTAAGAGTTTATTGTCTCTAAAAGAGCAATAGTGGCTTTGAACGTCCTTTTCGGGACGCGTCTTTATAAAGATGCCCTTCTGCCCCTGTGTAGTTCTTGGAGTCGAGATCTCTCCGCTCCTGACGGTCACAGATGCTGTCTCGTGTGTCTGGGCAGCAATCACACCGATGCATCATTTGTGTATGGTTCATTTTCTCACTGCGAGAACCTTACCATGGCAACATTGCAGTCATGGCTTTCCTTCCTAAAGAGGAATGCCACTCCAGCCATCCCCCGCGTCGCTCCTTCTTCCCACAGGATTGAGGACGACCCGGCTGGCAATGGAGGTGATTTGGGGATGGCAGCAGGCTCGGTTTCGCTGGATAAATCCCCACGAACCACCCGCCCCACCTGGCATGGTCGATGACTTCCCCTCAAGCTGGATTATGAATTCACCGGTGCATCGGAGAGTGTTCCGGCATCTGACACAGAAGACTTGATTGGGCTGCCACCCTCAGGCCCCTAATGCACTAAAATAGCACCAGTTCAAGTAAAATGAAAGTTTCCAAAGTCTAAGGTTGACTTATGAAAAGAACTAGTCCCTACAGGTTGAGTATTCATTGCGATTGGCATTAAATCTCTTAAACCCTCACCCTCTACAATATTAATCATGGCTATTCACTTTACTACAGCAATTGTTAAGTCAAATTCACATGATTCGGTCCAATTTAAACTCCACAAGAAAAGCACTAAAGAGAAAATCTTGTTTTGCTCTGAGCGCTGGCACTTTGCACTTCGTGATAATTCATCCAAACTGTCCAGTAAGATGGAAGTGCAACACAGGGAAATGCTGATGCTTCACTCCAGCAAGTCATGTGAATGCAGCTTTTCACAGGTCCCATCTTGTACAAAAAATACAGTTAAGAGGTCCTTTCTCCATCATTTGATCTCTGACACAGAATCACTGTTGAGTGTGTATTTGTGGTGCGTGTGAGTCAGTGTAATGACCCCAAACAAAACGCAAAGGTTCCATCCTATTCCAACCAGTGTTCAGAACTCACACATAGCTGAATAAAATGTCGGAATCTAATTTGAAAATTGATAAATGCATTAATTGTGTTAAAGAAAAAGTAACGCATCAAACATTTTAAATTAATTGCATGCGTTAATGCGTTAATTTAAAAAGGTCAAATGTGTACCTGTTGTTAAATACTGTAGATGCTAGCAGCCAGGAGTTGAGTTTGTCTGATGAGGTGACAATGCAATGTTCAAGTGCTTTCCGTCGGAATCAGTGTCTGCAGCTGTGTTCAAAAAATTTGTCAAATACTGTCATTATTAATCACTTTATTATAGATTACTATATCACAAATAAATTACAAAAAAAAATGTTTTATTTAAAAAGTCAGTTAATTGACATTTAGCTACTAGTAAAGAGAGATGTCAGCATGCCTTCACAGCAGAGTATAATGGCGCTCTGTGGAAATAGGAATGACAGCAGAGAGTGTGGGAGAGTAGTTTATGGGAAGCCCCCCACTGTCCCTACTTTCATCCTGGAGTGATGTTGTTGGTTTTGCTGTCTTTGCTCAGCGTGATCTGGCAGTGTGTGTGGAGAAGGGGACTACAAGTGAGAGAAGAGAGTTTCATGGGATCCACAGGTCTGTCAAAAGCAATCGGACAGCCATTCTTGCTCTTGAGGGCCATATATCTAGATCTTTATTAGGTTTTACAGCTTTTGCGTGTGCTCTGATTTTGACAGGATGAGTGATTGCAACATCTTACACAGCTCTGACAATAACATGCTTTGTTGATCCATTTGTTCCAGCAAAACACATCTGCATCCACTAAATATCAGCAGAAATACTAATGGATCCACAGATGCAACTCAAGTAATTGGCAGAGGAAAAGACAGTTAACATAATGAATGCATAGAGATTTTCAGGTTGATCAAAAGGGTTAGGTTTTTTGTTTTTGATGATTGTCAGGAGTGGTGGTGGCATAGTGGGCTAAAGCACATAACTGTTAATCAGAAGGTTGCTGGTTTGATCCCCACAGCCCCCACCATTGTGTCCTCGAGCAAGGCACTTAACTCCAGGTTGCTCTGGGTGGATTGTCCCTTTAATAGACTGTAAGTCACTTTGGATAAAAGCGTCTGCCAAATGCATAAATGTAAATGTAAATGATTGTAACTTCAGTTAGGGTTAAATGGGATAGTTCACCCAAAAATGAACATTCTGTCATTATTTGCTTACCCTCATGTTGTTCCAATACCGTATACATTTCTTTCTGCAGTGGAACACAAGAGGAAATGTTTGGCAGTTACTTTAAGTCTCCATTAACTTTCTTTGCATTTTATTTCCATACAAAGAAAGTGAAAGGTGACTAAGGCTGTCATTTTGCCCAACATCTCCTTTTGAGTTCAAAGGACAAAGGAGATTATTTTGGGAAGTTGACAATTTTAAATTTTTAAAACGAGAATTTTAATTTTTGTGTGAACTATCTCTTTAATGAAAAACGACACGAAAAGACAAGTTAGGGGCTGTTCACACTGAATGGTGCTGAATAAATGTAAATACAATTTATTTTTATTTTTTTACTTTTGCTCTGGAGGGCCTGCCATGGCTTGTGAAAATGGTGTTTTTTCGGTTACTAAACTGTTACTAATGTTGCCTACGATGCCTATAACATACAGTGTATTCCAGCAAATGTACTTGCTAGGAGAAGAAATAATAAATAAAGTTAGCAATTTTGGGTTCAGTTTGGGTTCTTAAAATTTAAAGTACCAGTCAGGTTAGGTCACACAGTCTCAGCTACAGGCCATGTTCTGGCTTCAACTTAAGGCTCGTGCACAGCACACCTCTATTCAGCATTCACCAACTTGGCAGTGGCCAGCTACATACAATATAAAAGACTTAAAGGAATATTCCGGCTTCAACACAAGTTAATCTCAGTTGACAGCATTTGTGGCATAATATTATGTAAATTATTTAGACTCGTCTGTCCTTTTCTTTAAATAAAGCAAAAAAATCATTTCAACACAATGGAAATGAATGAGGCTAATTTTGGGGGGGATTTAAAAAGGCAGAAATGTGAAGCATATAATTTGATAAAAGCACTTACAATAATCTTTCTGTTAAAACTCATGTATCATTTGAGCTGTAAAGTAGCTTAAATCATTATTTTTACTGATGTTTTAGGCTTTGTTGACATTGTAAAATTGGTTATAAATGTACACAGAAAAGGTTAGTAAGAGATTTATCACACTAAAATCTGTCATATTCCCTGTTGTCTTTTGTTTTTGTACTTGTGTGTTGAAATTCTCGTTTAGTTTATGTTTCCTGTTAGTTTCTGAGGCCTCCTCCTCAACACAGGAGAATCGCTCCCTCGAGGACCACACTCGTGAGTTTTTAGATCTGGCTCACCTTACCCATTATCCAGACGTTAGTCCACTTCTACTATGGCGGACTCAATATCGTGACTAAGGCCAAGTTGTCTGGGGAGGGTCCACAAGGGAACTTTGGTAGATATGTGGAGCGGGTGCTGGTAAGCTGCATCTCTCCATTCTCCATCAGCCCTGCGAATGAGGACAACGCCAGCCCCACTCCAGATCCAAAGACCAGCCAACAATCAGCCACGCCCATCACGACAAACGAGTCAGCGCCCACGCCCACTCCTGCGACGGCCCACTCCTACCACGGCCAATGAGCTGGAAGTCTTGTCTGTCCCAGAGCCAGCATTGCCAGCATCGTCCGCCCCCAGAGACCATTCCTCACACGGCTCCGCCACCAGGGACCATTCCTCATGCGGCTCTGCCCGCTCCCCCCAGAGACTCTTCCTTCAGCGGTTCTGTCCAACTTACTGGCGGCAACTCCTACGGCAGCTCCACCTCCTGACCCAGTCCCCGTCCTGTGGCAACCTCCCAGGCCTCCTGACCCAGTCCCCGTCCTACGGCCGCCTCCCAGGCCTCCTGACCCAGTCCCCGTCCTACGGCCGCCTCCCAGGCCTCCTGACCCAGTCCCCGTCCTACGGCCGCCTCCCAGGCCTCCTGACCCAGTCCCCGTCCTACGGCCGCCTCCCAGGCCTCCTGACCCAGTCCCCGTCCTACGGCCACCTCCCAGGCCTCCTGACCCAGTCCCCGTCCTTCGGTCACCTCGGTGCCTGATCTGCTCTGATCGCCTTGGTTTCCTGGCTGTCCGCCTGATCAGCTCTGGTCTCCATGGTCTCCTGGCCACCCGTCTGGTCTGCTCTGGTCTCCTGGCCGTCCGCCTGATCAGCTCTGGTCTCCTGGCCACCCATCTTCTCCCCTTGGTCTCCCGGATCTGCCCTGGTCTCCCGGCCATCTCCCGGATCTGCCCTGGTCTCCCGGCCATCTCCCGGATCTGCCCTGGTCTCCCGGCCATCTCCCGGATCTGCCCTGGTCTGCCGGCCATCTCCCGAATCTGCCTTGGTCTCCTGGCCGCCCGCCTGATCTGTTCTGGTCCCCTTGGTCTCCTGGCCGCCCGCTTGATCTGATCCCTGACCTTGCCATGTTCCTCTGTTCTCCTTGCCCCTTGTGCCCCCACGAACCTCATGTTTTCCCCTTCACTCCAAGGACCCTTTTTTTTTTGCTTTTTTTTGGAGCGTCTGGAATACGCTCCTTAAAGTGGGGGCTCTGTCATATTCCCTTTTGTTTTTGTACTTTTATGTTGAAATTCTTGTTTAGTTTCTGTTTCCTGTTAGTTTTGTAGTCCTTTGTAGTTGTAATCCTTGATTGGTTCTCCCTGATTGTTTCCCCAGGTGTTCCTCGTTCCCTTGTGTATTTAAGCCCTTGGTTTCCCTGTTTCCTATGTCAGTTCGTGCACGTTTAGTTTAATGATCTGTGGTTGGTTCCCTGTGTTTTGGTTTTCTTTACATTCAGAGTTTGTTTGCTTTTTCTTTGTTAATAAAGCTGTGTACTAGATCCACATTCCTCGATTGCCTCGTCACAAAATCATGTTAACACATATATTGTCTTGTGGCTATTCTTTTGAAATAGTCAGTATTTTAACATTTATGGATTGGTCCCATTTACTTCAGTTGTAAGTACCTCACTTGAACCTAGATTTTTGCTTTTAATTTAAAAGAAAAAGACAAACAAGTCTGAAGGATTTTTATTGGTAATCAGTATCACGCCACAAATGCTGTAGATTGAGTATAACTTGTACTGAACCCAGAATATTTCTTTTAATAACAGCTCGTTTATTTTTTTTTTTATTGTGTAAAATAAAAGACTGTGTTTGACATTAAGTGAAGAAACAAAGTTTAGAAAATGACCCCTTGAAATACTGCTAGTTTGAATAGTTGTACACAACCAATTTTGAGTGTTTCATTGAAGTGCTCTTGGAATAGTGAAGCCTCTGAGGAAGTTACCTCTCACAGTGTAGTAAGTATACTGTCATTTTATTTTACTTAAAGCAGCTGCAACTGCCAAAACCAGATCTATCCTCAAAGAAATGGCAGGCATTTTTCACTGCAGTTGCAAATGTTAAATATTATACAAATATATCAAGAATTGCATGCATCAATGCTTTGTCAATGAAAGACTGTCAAGTTAATGTTTAGAGTTTAATGACAAACCACAAAGCTTTACCTTTTAATGTCAGACTTGGTTGGACATGTAATAACATGTAAATCACTGACTGGAGTGATGTAGCATCTATTACATTTTAGAAGACAGTATCTATACTCTTGCTCATCAGACAGACAAAAAAAAAAAAAAAAAAAAAACTATGTCCACAACATGCTTTAGACAAAATTCTGAAAAAAGTCATTTTTGAAATTGTCTAGAAGTTGTTTTTTTGTCCCCTTTTCTCCCAATTTGGAATGCTCAAATCTCTCTACTTAGTAGGTCCTCGTGGTGGTGCGGTTACTCACCTCAATCTGGGAGGCAGAGGACAAGTCTCAGTTGCCTCCACTTCTGTGACAGTCAATCCACGCATCTTATCACGTGGCTCGCTGTGCAGGACACCACTGAGACTCACAGCATGTGGAGGCTCATGCTACTCTCCGCAAACCATGGACAACTTACCACATGCCCCATTGAGAGCGAGAACCCCTAATCGCGACCACGAGGAGGTTACTCCATGTGACTTTACCCTTCCTAGCAACCGGGCCAATTTGGTGTCTTAAGAGACCTGGCTGGAGTAACTCAGCACACCCTGGATTCAAACTCTCAACTCCAGGGGCGGTAGTCAGCATCAGTACTCACTGAGCTACCCAGGCCCCCTATGTCTAGAGGAATGTTAAAGATTTGAGTGCCAGCATTTACAAACTGCCTTGACAAAAACAAATTTAAGCAAATGAGGATCATTCATTTTCTAATTCAGGCGTGGTTTGTGTTTGCTAAACAAACCACTAGGATGTTCAACAATCAAATTATTTGTGTTAGGGTTAGGGTTAGATAATACCCTATTAAACTCCATCCATGGAATTGTTTGAGCATAGTTCTCTTTCCAGTGTTGATGTATTTCCTATAAAGTGCAACAGTGTCTGTCTGCTTTTTCAGCCATCTTGGATCTGGAAGTATTTTTCCTATTCATTTCTTCCACAGGGACTTCATAAAAAAGTTCAAAGCCATGGACCAAACAACCAGCTCCGGAGTGAATCACAACATAAACTTTGATTTGAAGCAAAAACTATTTTAAAATAAGACAAAAAGACAATGGTTAAACAGTGTACTTACCAAATTTATTGAGTGAATGAATTATAATCCCATGAAGCAATGCAAATGACGTAATCAAATAAAACAATGGAAAAATATAAAACAATTGATTTGAAGTTGTTGGCTATAATAAGTATATAATCAATATATTAAACCCATATGGCAAAATATTCAGATATATGCAATTATATAAGTAGTTTGGGAGTGTAGGAAGACTGATTTTCCTCTCCGTGCAGTTTGTTTGCGGCGATTCTCTGATTGTAGGATTTTCTCCCTCAAGATCATGGGTAGTATAGTTCTTCACCAGACATTTTGCCATTAACACTATTCTTATAAAATTAAGTTGAAATAACACACACTAGTGGCTTCAACTATACCATCAATTAACAACCTCAGAGCTCTTGGTAGGTCTGTCTTTAAAAGTTTATAGGTTGGAAATAAATTATTATTCTAGAGAGCATTTAATTGCTCAAAAATGACATATGACCTCAAGTGCAAGATGAGTCATCAATATTTTTCTGTAAGTGAAATATGAAGAAATGTGTATGCATATACTTTCTTATATATGCTAAAATTTATTTAGTTAACTTTTAGTACACTAGCATACAAATGGCCACAAAGCTATCAGACAAGGACTAAAAGCCACAAAACTCCTAATTTCAATTCATGAGGTCTTTAAGTAGTGTATGGTCCATGAGCCATTATATTGTTACTTTTTGTAGGTCAGCTCTCAGGTTGGTCGTGCACTCTTAGGCGGTGGGGGAGTGGGACCGGACATGTAAAAATGAGTGTCATGTTGCACATTGTGCGTGTATGTGTGTATTTCTGTTTTTTCAGATGGCGCACTCGGGCAAGTACAGAGCCAACCGCAGACCTTGGCAACATGCCCTGTCAGGACAGAGTAAAAGCCAAGTGAAGATACCTGCAATTTGTCATCCATATAAAATAACAGCGCCTAGTCGTACAGTCATTCTAGAAGGCGCGCCTGTGTTACTCTGGGGATCATTTTCAGCTCTGCATCCGTGCCCTTACTGTTTTGTTTTGTTTTTATGATTATAATCTTTTTTCCCTCTTGACTTATATTTTTATAACAGTTGGCAAGCCACAGTAACATGCTTAAGACTGAAGAATCCGTTGTTGACTGCATTGCTTTTGTAATCCACTTCCAAAGGAGAAAGGCCAGAGGGCAGTGCATTAATTCTGTCTTTGACAAGACTACAGGAAAAATGCCAAGGTTAGAGTTCTTACATGATATGTAAGGCTTGTGCCAGTCCACACTTGGGCCAGCCAAATTACATGCTAGCTGCTAGGGATTTCACCCTGTCATTTACCATCAAAAGCTACAAGCCAAACTGGCACGAGCAGGAAATGAATCGCCTATTTTACGACCTACAATATTTTCTTCGCTTTCTTGTGATATGTGAGAATTGTGAATGAACAAACTTTCCGTCCTTTGAGTCTGCTGGAAACCTGTAGGATATCCAGAGTTTAAACTGGCTGTATTAGCCATAATAGTATGTTTAACATCTCAAAATACATACTTAACATTGAAGCATCAGGTTGAAACTTTTCCTAGTCTTAAAGAACTGATTATAAACAAAATTTGAATAAAATAGATCACATATACTTCACCTAATTACTTTTGTTTTGGGTCTCAGAAACCCCAAAACAAACATATATTCATACATTCTTTGTTTGATGACAGAAAACAGCACTGCATCGCTGCTTTAAAACAGTCAGCTCAGACGGTAATGGCTTTGAACTTTTATTTTGATTATTTTAATGTTTGTAACATAAAAAAAATAAAGATATTGTGATATTGAAAATACTATTTGAGCAGCCGTTTCATTGACACGTCTCTGATCCTAGTGTAATCTCACCAGTTTGATTGAACGTGCGAAGAGGTAAATCTGCTTTAAGCTACTCTTTCACTTTCTATCTATCTGACAGTTATGTATGTGACCATCTGTCTATCTGACTATCTAGCTAGCTGGCGCTCTGTGGTCAGATAGCTGAATAGACACTTTTCACACTTCCGGATTTTGGAAAGCGGATGTAAACAACTGCAGGGTAAACTTCGATAGAGTGAATGGAAGTTA
This sequence comes from Moxostoma hubbsi, assembly GCA_032164185.1. Classification (NCBI taxonomy): domain Eukaryota; kingdom Metazoa; phylum Chordata; class Actinopteri; order Cypriniformes; family Catostomidae; genus Moxostoma; species Moxostoma hubbsi. The sequence goes on along the minus strand of JAVLUX010000215.1, from coordinate 14,532,857 downwards.
TTAACGGTACATTGACCATTCTCATCAACAAGGCTTTTCCGTCTGCAGAACTGCCACTAGATGGGTTAATTTGTTTATTTTTGGCACCATTCTGAGTAAACTCTAGAGACTATTGTGCTTGAAAATCCCAGGAGATAAGCAGTTATAGAAATACTCAAACCAGCCTGTCTGGCATCAACAATTATGCCAAGGTCAACCACCAAGATCACATTTTTTTCCCCATTCTGATGTGAACATTAACTGAAGTTCCTGACACCTATCTGCATGATTTTATGCACTGCACTTCTGCCACACAATTGGCTGATTAGATACTCACATAAATATGTAGGTGTACAGGTACACTAATACACTAATAAAGTGCTCAGTGAGTGTATGTTTGTGTAAGGCTCTAACTGATCCAAAAGTGCACCTCTACGTTGTATTACAACAGACAGGAAAAACTTGAACACTAGATGTTAAGTGGATATTAATTAGAGCAGGGGAACATATCAAAAGATTCAGAAGAGAAAATACATTAAAAATATATATATATATATATTATTATTTTTACACAAATCATTGGGGTCTCTGGTACCGCAAACATAAATACAGTAAAAATCAATTTCAGCAAAATATAATGGTTAGCTAGTTTTGTACTGTAGAATTAACTTTTCAAAAATGTAATTTGAGTCTGGAGTGTTTAAAGCTCTATATACAGTAAGAATGGGTGTTGTCTTGCTTTCAATTTGCATTACTCAGGAGTGAACAGCAAAGTTAATCTTGAGTTATGTTTACAAATGTGCTCAGGTGTAGCACCTTTAGAAGTAAATTCCTGCCGGATTTTATGTGTCTGCTTGGCCATAGGTGACAAATCTTGGTACGGTGTACTCAAGCTAATCTTTAGATCTAGACTCATCGGTCTTTTTCACACATGATAAATATGACAGAATGTGAGCACATTCCTGCCTAAGCATGACAATATACAGGTAATAGCGAACGTTTCAGTGACTGATCAAATAAACATGGCACTGTCATGTTTGTATATCTATAGTTTAGACAAGAAAATAAATACTAGGACATTAAGTAATGCCTACTACAAAGCAAAGAAAGCACCAGTATATTGTCAGTAGACAGAGTCATATGATTTGTCTTTTAGCTCTCTATTATCCAGCACGACTGGCCAAATCAAAGGCAGATTAGTTCACAGTGAGTATCTAGAATTTACTTGAGTCCTCTTAACAAAGTGATAAAGTTCCCTTTTATTGACATTGTCCTGGCTTTAAAAAGGGGGTTCAGATGTCTTTTGGTTCCACTTTAGTCAAGATTTGGTCCCAGTCATCTTTCCATTCACACTATAGCTTGTTTGTTTTTTTAGACCCGGACTACTACAATAATATTAATAATAATGTAGGGGTCTGGGTAGCAAAATAATAATTTTTGAAAGATAAATTGTTACACTATGTTTAATTATTATATTAAAGGAATAGTTTACCCCAAAATGAAAATTATGTTATTATTTACTGACCCTCATGTGTTCCAAACCATGGCTTTCTTTCTTCCGTGGAACAAAAATTATGATGTTATGCATATGTTAGTCTCAGTAAATATTCACTTTTATACATGTGATAAATGTGAATGGCCACTAACTGATTATGATCTAAATTTAAAGCCGATAACATTGATCACACATCTTCTACCAAAAAATATTAAGTTACTTGGGTTGTTCAACATCTCTCAGAGCAGCGCCGTCATTCCAACGTGCTTCAAGGCCACCACCATTGTTCCCATGCCAAAGAAGTCTTCAGTGTCCTGCCTCAATGACTACCGTCCCGTCACACTCACACCAATCATCATGAAGTGCTTCAAGAGGCTCGTCATGAGGCACATTAAGACCCAGCTGCCCCCCTCACTAGACCCACTGCAGTTCGCGTATCGTCCAAACTGTTCAACAGACGATGCCATCGCCACAACCCTCCATCTGGCCATCAACCACCTAGATAAAAAGGATTAAAACGTTCGAATGCTGTTCATAGACTTCAGCTCAGCATTCAACACAATAATTCCTCAGCACCTGATTGGAAAGCTGAACCTGCTGGGCCTGGACACCTCCCTCTGCAACTGGATCCTGGACTTCCTGACTGGGAGACCTCAGTCAACCTGGATCGGGAACAGCATCTCCACCACCAACACACTGAGCACTGGGGCCCCCCAGGGCTGTGTGCTCAGTCCACTGCTGTTCACTCTGCTGACTCACGACTGTGCAGCAATGCACAGCTTGAATCATATCATCAAGTTCATCGATGACACGACCGTGGTGGGTCTCATCAGCAAGAACGACGAGTCAGCATACAGAGAAGAGGCGCAGCGGCTAACAGACTGCTGTAGAGCCAACAACCTGTCTCTGAATGTGGACAAAACAAAAGAGATGGTTGTTGACTTTAGGAGAGCACAAAGTGAATGCTCTCTGCTGAACATCGACGGCTCCTCTGTGGAGACAGTCAAGAGCACCTGGTCCCTCAACACCAGCTCTTTTACCAAGAAAGCCCAGCAGCATCTCTACTTTCTTTGAAGGCTGAGAAAAGCACATCTCCCACCCCCCCATCCAGACTACATTCTATAGAGGGACTATTGAGAGCAGCTGCATCACTGCATGGTTTGGGACTTGCATCGTTTTGGACCGCAAAGCCCTGCAGTGGATAGTGAGGACAGCTGAGAAGATCATCGGGATCTCTCTTCCCTCCATCAAAGACATTTACAAAAAACACTGAATCCGCAAAGCCACCAGCATTGTGGACGACCCCACACACCCCTCACACAAACTCTTCACCATCCTACCATCTGAAAAGTGGTACCAAAGCATTCAGGCCCTAACGGCCAGACTGAGTAACAGCTTCTTCCCGCAAGCCATCAGACTCCTCAATACTCGAAGACTGGTTTGACACACACACACACACACACACACACGTCCTGAGTTGCACTTTAATTACTGTCACTTTATAGCTGTCTGCTACCTCAATAACTGCTATGTGCATAGAACACTATCTCATAGTACGTTATGTTTACGTTTGGCATTTTTAGAATGTAGCACATTCCTATGTCGTTTTATGTAGCACCATGGTCCTGGAGGAACGTTGTCTTGTTTCGCTGTGTACTGTACTGTATATGGTTGAAACGACAATAAAAACCACTTGACTTGAAATGGTTGGCTGGGTTACAAAAGAAGAAAAAGAAAAAAAAAAGTTATAATCATGATGATTAACGTAAATTAAAGTTAGCAATACTATGTTAATTGGCATAACATTACACAGCTTACGGCTTCACTAGTAGTCTGAGGTAACGTTAAAAGATTATAAGCTGAAACTGACATCATTAGTTTGTACCCTGATTTTTAGAATGGTTAGAGCACAAAATTGTAAAAGCTACAGTAGGTAGTATTTATTGATAGAAAAAATGTTGTCTAAGTTAAATGAGGCCCTGTGAGAAATTAGTTAGCACCACAGACTTAGTGAAAGGCAGGCCTTGGCTCTGTTTGTGAACAGCTTTCAAGTAACCCTGGCTGGGGGTGAAGAGCATCATGTATATGGGGAATAATTGGAGGCGCAGTTTCTCACAATTCAATTTATTTCAAAGTTACCAACTGCAGCTTTAAGAGCACAACATTAGCCTCTTCATTTTGCTCTCAAAGTGCACCAGATGGAAGTATTTAACTTTAAAATGTAAAAAAGTTTCTTACAGGGGACCAATCCTCCAGACCCCCCTAGAAGGTCATAGGTCCACCCCCATAGTCTCACAAAATCCTGTAGGAAACACGGCATACTGTAAATTATTGGGGTTTCTGAAAGAACATGAGGGTTACAGTAGCTATCTTTGCACTGAACTAACATAAGTTCATCTCTGATTAGCGTTCTGCATAAATCTCCTTTTAAGTTCCACAGAAGAAAAAGTCATAAGGGTTTGGAACTATTTAAGAGTGAGAAAATTACAGGATTTTACATTTTGGAGGAACTACTCCTTTAAAATAAATGCAACCTGATATGCTTTACATTGACAATGCACATTATAAACGATCGCACTGCAGATTTAAAGCAAACAGTACTTAAAACATTAAGCATTCACCAAGTCAAAATTCTTGTGAATTGTTCTCACACCACTTAAGCAACAGTGCTTCTCTCAGAAGCAGTGGCAGAGTTTGACTGTGACCTCAGTGTTCCTCACACCTGTTGAGCTCTGGGATTAGCTGGCATATCACATCTAAAACTCTCACGCTGCCACCATTCCTTTGCCTGCTCTGCTGGGAATATTACGTTCAGGTTGAAAATGACTCTTTTTTTTTTTTTCTCTCCTCATACTTTTCAAGGGCCGCAAAGCATTAAAGGCACAAACTGAAGAATCAAAGTAGTAGTAGAGAAAGTACATTAAAATGCAGTAGTAGCAACTGGTGGGTTGCAACCCAAAAACCAACTAACCATCTAATTAAATCGTACAGTTAGGATAGAAAAATAGAAGATTTATTCGCTTTTAAAAGGAAAGAGAAACTACTTTCCACATCTTTTGATGTTTTGATGACCTTATTGTGAATTCGGTAAGGGTTTGAATCTTTGGATTGAAAGTGAATCGATTTGATTCAAGATTCATAGATTTTCGATTTGATTAAAAGCGTTTTCTTTTCAGAACTATTCAGTATGATTTGATTCACAATGAAATTCGATTTGATTCTTAAAATTCCCTGATAATTCCAGGTTTTTCATGACCATGCTCATGTGACAGTCAGCGGCCATCCTGAGGAGAGATCAGACACGAGGTGCTTGAAAGCTGCTCAGAATAAGTTTCAATGAGAGCTGGCATGATCCTGTGAAGGGCGACAGAAAAGTGCACTGCGTGTCTGTGAGAGGAGACCAATGAGAACACACATTCCGAGGCACCCTAAAGAAAGATGCTGTATACATGTATACAAGACTCCATTAAACCTCACGTAACAAATTTAATATTTTTAAATAATGTACAGTTTTTTTTTCCTAACCATGATTCAAATGATTCAATCGTAAAATCACATTTCAAGATCAATGCATATACAGATCGTCACGATATGTAAGCAATGCATCGAGAAATCGAGTGAATCGTTACCACCCTATAATTTGGACTTAGTTGGTTGAAGGTTATTCAGCTGAAATTGGTCTGTGCTTACCAAAATTCTAACCACTGCCCCCAGTGGCCAAAGCTAGAAGTGTTGTTGAATGGATGGGCAATTGTGAGCTCCAGTTTCCAGGCAAAATCACTACAGAGTTATGCCAAAAGCGAGTTGTAAAGTGAGGTGTCTTTAGTTATAAATGATGTTATCTAGACACCAGGAATGCATATTTTATTAACCATATACCCTAACCCAAACCCCAACCCTGATAATAAAATCAAATCAAATCAATCAAATCAAATCACTTTATTATACCAAATAATAACGGTATAATAAAGTTAAAATCAATGGAGTTAAAATGGACATCTTCCTGAAGCAAAACCATTTGAGAACCACTGCTCTAAGTGATTGGCAGGGCCCTCTGTGTCATGAGGAGCACAGCTGTAGACAGACACAGAGGGGCCGCGGATCAGTTATGGAGGGAAGAGGGGGCAGACGGCGCTGAGCAGAGTGCCACCAATTCGCTTTGCTGGGCCTCTGTGGGCTTTAATAAACACATCTACTGCCTGCAGAGCAAGTGCAAAAGCAGAGACAGAGAGACAGAGAGAGAAAGAGACAGAGATCACAGAATGGCCCAGGAGTTAAAGGAATAGTTCATCCAAACATGAAAATTCTGTCATCATGTACTCATGGAACACATAAGTCGAAATTCTGAAGAATGTTCAGACAGTTCTGTTCTACTCAACAAACTTTTTTTAGTGACCACAGCTGACAAGCTCCCAAAATAACAAAAAGGCAGCACCATAGAATTTGTTCGCATGACTTCTGCGCTTTTATTCCAAGTGTTCTGAAGCTTTGTGTGAGGAACCAACCAAAATTTGAGTTACTATATTCCTTCCCACCCCAGAAATCTTAAATCTTATTTATGCTTGTGTTAAATTCAAACATGACGTGCTGTTCCAGGTTTGACGTCATTGACACAAACACGATTGTTTCAAGTGTGTGTTGTAACTGAATTCAACACGGCAGTTTGAATATGCAAAACGGAAGATAAGAAATTGAGAGCTAGCAGCACAGGAGAAGATTTTCATTGAATAACAACATACATTTTAGTCTGTTTCATTAGTCACACAAAGCTGACGTACGGTATAAAATATGGTTGGGTTAGATTACATATTTAAAATACAAAATATAAGTAACTGTATTCCACTACAGTTACAATTTAAATAATTGGCAATTAGAATAGTTATATTGAAAAAGTATTTTGATTACTGAAAAGATTACTTTCCATTTTATTGGCATTTGTTTCATTTAATATTTAATCCTTTCAGATGGAAAACATTTAGAAATATAAATTATGCAATTCAAAGTGCATTTGAACAGCAGTGAAACACTTTCTTATGATGTGTTACATTCATACAAGCAGACAGAGAAGTACGTTTGAAGTAAGTTTGAAGCACAAGAAAGAGAAATAAACTTTGTGTAAATTGTCAAGCTTTACAGTAAGCTAAAATGCTACTTCTAGCCATTTTACATGCACGTTACAGGCACGATAATTTAGTGAAAAGAAAAATTCCCATTGGATCATCATTTCTAGTAAGTCCTTTGATATTAGGTCAAAAATCGTATTCTTGATAATACTTTTTGTATTGTTTTCCTGTAAAAAAAATCTGTTTGATTTATCATGTTTTAGAAACAACATGCATATGATATTTAGGTTTTTCAGAGAATATATTTTTAACATGTGTATTTTGTCTTTTTATAGTCAAAACAAGTGGAAAAAAAAAAATCTACCAGTGCTGAAGTAGTAATCCAAAGTATTTAGAATACGTTACTAACCTTGAGTAATCTAACTGAATATGTTACAAATGACATTTTACAGCATGTATTATGTAATCTGTAGTGGGTTACATTTCAAAAGTAACCCTCCCAACCCTGAATATAGCACAGAATTCAATTTTATGGTACTTATATGGTGTTTTTTGTCCTTTTTGGAGCTTGACAGCCATGGAAACTATGAACCGTCATTGTATGGAAAATGTAAATATTCAAACTTTCTCCTTGTTCCAACAAACAATATAACAGAATATAGCTTTGGTAAAAGATGATAGAACTCATCATTTACTCACTATTACCTTAAGACACTCTTGAAATCCTTCATGGCTAACCCATCCTGGTCAGACATTAATATATCACAAGCTTCAAGACATGCACAATGAGGTTAATCTCCTATATTCTGACTTCTTCCAAACTGCTGCCATGTGGACACCACCACTGCAGAACATCAAAGTTAAATAAAATTTGCAACATTTTAATTACAGGCATCTGCTCTATTATAAATCTTATCACTAATCCTCTTCTTAAATCTTATATCATCTCCTCCCTACACCCATCAGCCCATCGTGACACGTACACTGCACAAAGCATCGGTTAATGCAACCATCAGAGGAACAGAAGGAAGACTCAATAAAGCAGGCTTAGGTGAAAGGCCTGACCGATATTAGATCTCACACCGACACAACTGCACACATATGCTCACGCCATCCTCAAAGACCCGTAATCTTCTCTACTTCTCAGGTGCTGTGTGTTTAGACAGCTTTGGGAGCACAAAGACATGTAAAACCCCCACCCAGAGAAAAGATTCGGCCAAGCATTGCATCTCAAATGAGCAATCTTGATCATTGAAACCACTCAGAGGTAGCGGAAGTGTGCGATTCTATAGAGAAGTACCCACCTGAACGTGTCTCTGCCAGCCTGTGTGGTTTTTGAGGTAATGTTTGTGTGCCATCAGATTTTGCCTTACCGTTTCTGGGATGGGGGTGTTGGCTTGGCTTGTACTTCCATCAAGGGGTAAACAGCAAACAGGTTTGAGAGGATAATCCGTGTCTTTGTCCACAAACGACCTTTAACATGTCCTAACAGTGTGGGAAAGACAATTTAAAGCCAGCATTTATGTATCATAAATGAGGTTTAGTTGTTTTTTTTGTTTCACATTATTCACGTCTAGGAGACCGAGTGTGTATCCCTGAAAATGAGTGAATCATGTAATTCTGTAATTCCACCTGGCTGAATTAAAAACATAAATCTACATTGAGTTTATCTATTTCAGAGATTGATCACTTTGTCACTTCCTCGTTCTCGGTATTTTTTAAAAATACGTAAAAAGAAAATGTACAAACACATGACAAGAATACTCTAGTCATATTCTTAAGAGGAAAAAGCTGTTTTATTTTATATGGGTGGAAAGTCATGAGCGTGTTTAGATGATATGACCAGCTGAATATTACTCACTTTTTCTCAATAGCTTGTAACATGCATGCATGGAGCTATTGAGCTATCATGGTCATAATATGGGACATTTGCTCTCTGTTATTCCAATTATTGATGACACTGATACTACTGCAAAAATAGGTGTGTAAAAGAGCTCTAATGGGCAAAACACAGACAAAAGAATGATGACAAGAGAGGCATATCTTACTTTGGATAGATGTGTGAATGGCTTTTGCTGAGATGGTACATGAGCGAATGGCTTCTTGAGAGTATTTAAGTATATTTCATTCCTTTTGTAGACTAATTAAACAAAAAAATAATAATAAAAAAATGTACAGATGTAGGTAAATTTGCACCAGCTGGTTTGTTCTTGTTGACTCATGCTGACTGATGCTGACTGAACAACGTAAACAGAATTTGCAGTCGGCCACAAGGTAGGTCATTTTAAATGCCGTCACACACACTAATAAAAGATTATTAGATTTAAAGTAAGAAATTAGTTATAATGTACTAGTTTAGAAAGAGTAATTATAAAAGCGACATATTACTGACTGAATTTCTCTCTCTTTTCCCCCCTCATTCCTTCTGTCTCTCTCTCGCTCTCTCTCTCTGTGTGAGAAATCTTGGCTTTGCAAATCAGCATTAGATTGTAATGGGCTTTGGAAGAATGTACTGGTAATGTGATACTGCAATTAGGGATTATTGTCTTTGCATGAATTTCAGAACGGAAGGGAGGTGAGGTTCCCTCAGGATAAGTGAGAAAAAGGCTGTCTTTGAGAGGCAGACAGATCTGCCTCAATCCCTAGGGAGGAGTTGAGGTGTTATGGTACCACAAGAGACAGCCCGGAACTGATATGCATATAGAAACATACACACATATTTGCCCCTGCACAAAAAAAGAAGCCACATACAGGGTGAATCTTACGAAAGTATAATTACGAAAAAAGAATAATTTATTATATTATACATACATACATACAGTGCACATATATATGTGTGTGTGTAGTCACACTACCCAATGTTTGTAACAGTAAAATATTAGCTAGCTTTGTGTGCTACTTAATGTGACTAATCTTTGAGAATATTTTCTTCCTGAAGCTTCCGTTTCTGACAGGGATCCAGACTGCGACTAAAATGGTCGAAAAATAAAAGACTGCAACAATAATTGAAAATCTAGTTGCTATTGGTTTCATCAGATATCATATTGTGAGTTATTGAATACATCTTTAGAGCAACAGTGTGTCTCGCGATGCTTTTTCACCCTTTCTGTTGATTATATGAGCTCGCTGGCTGCACGCAACAACAAACACAGCACAAGCCATAATGTCCAATTCGCAGTACCACCACTCCCTATAAGCAGACTACGCAGTCTGCATAGGGCACCAACTCCCTAGGGGGGCATCAGAAAGTCCAGCGGCTGCCCTTACTCACACATTATATGTTATTCAAGGACCCGAAAGCAGTTGCGGTATACAGAAAATCTCTTCCCGCTCATATCAAGCGAACCCCCCCATTTCACCTGGAACTCTGTGTAGGGCATCAATTTGGCCAGCGCCGGCCCTGCCGATTCATCAACAAATCACTCTTTTGAACCGGGTCTTTATAATGAATCACCAGACAAGCGCTCATTTGAACTCAGTCAAGTTAGCGGTTTGAACTCGGGTCACTTTCTCAGCGAATCAGCCTTCAGTGAGTTCACAACTGGGAGCGTGGACAATTCAAAATAGTAGTCCAAAGTGTATTTTGGGCTTGTTTATACTTAAGTATTATGTACTGAATATTTTTTTTTTTGTTCTGTTTTTATTGATTGTGATTGGATTTCATTCTATTTGCACTATTGTAGTCTTTGTGTCTGGTCCATCTAGTTACTGTAAAAAAGATAATTGTTTTTTTATATAATATACATATATTATATAAAATCTATTTAATACATGCACTACCATACATATACATTATATATACATGTATGTATGTATGTATGTATATATACACACACATACACACATTATATATATACACACACATTTTTTATATATATATATATATATATATATATATATATATATAAACTGATTTATGTGTGATGTGAGATACTTAGGACCATTGAGGGACTCATTCACAACTATTACACAAGATGAAATCATTCAATTCAAAATGTTTATTATTTTTTAAGCGCATTTCTAAAAATTAAACTCATGAAGACGTTAGACGTCATGATGGAGCTGCTGAATGACGTCTCCCTGTTTTTTGTATTGTTTTATTTGCACGATTGGAGCAAGTATCAAATTTTATTAAATGTATCCATGAGACACAGCAGAATAGGTGTAATGTAGATTTATTGTGGGCTAAAATAGCAGTGATGCCCACACACCACCAGTCTCTGCATACCTGGGAGCGCCCACTCTCAAAACTGGTCTGGCGTAATGCGAGGACCCACTTTATCAACCATATGTGGGTTAAACACTTCCGAATGACAAGCACTATGTCCAAAGAATTCTGTGCCGAGGTCTGACCTTTCGGTAGTTTAGTCACATCAAGCTATCACACACTCAAAACACATGTATGAATGGTCAAAACACGTCATCCTTTTTAAAACTGCACCCTCACATTTTTGTAAATATTTGATTATATCTCTTCCTGTGTCAACACTGAAGAAATGACACTTTGCTACAAATGTAAAGTAGTGAGTGTACAGCTTGTATAACAGTGTAAATTTGCTGTCCCCTCAAAATAACTCAATACACAGCCATTAATGTCTAAACCGCTGGCAACAAAAGTGAGTACACCCCTTGGTGAAAATGTCCAAATTGGGCCCAATTAACCATTTTCCCTCCCCGGTGTCATGTGACTCGTTAGTGTTACAAGGTCTCAGGTGTGAATGTGGAGCAGGTGTGTTAAATTTGGTGTCATCGCTCTCACACTCCCTCATACTGGTCACTGGAAGTTCAGCATGGCACCTCATGGCAAAGAACTCTCTGAGGATCTGAAAAAAATGATTGTTGCTCTACATAAAGATGGCCTAGGCTATAAAAAGATTGCCAAGACCCTGACAATAAGCTGCAGCATGGTGGCCAAGACCATACAACGGTTTAACAGGACAGGTTCCACTCAGAACAGGCCTCGCCATGGTTGACCAAAGAAGGCGAGTGCACATGCTCAGCATCATATCCAGAGGTTGTCTTTGGGAAAAAGACGTATGAGTGCTGAAAGCATTGCTGCAGAGGTTGAAGGGGTGGGGGGGTCAGCCTGTCAGTGCTCGGACCATACGCCGCACACTGCATCAAATTTGTCTGCATGGCTGTCGTCCCAGAAGGAAGCCTCTTCTAAAGATGATGCACAAGAAAGCCCGCAAACAGTTTGCTGAAGACAAGCAGACTAAGGACATGGATTACTGAAACCATGTCCTGTGGTTTGATGAGACCAAGATAAACTTATTTGGTTCAGATAGTGTCAAGCCTGTGTGGCGGAAACCAGGTGAGGAGTACAAAGACAAGTGTGTCTTGCCTACAGTCAAGCGGGAGTGCAAGGTGGTAGGTGGGAGTGTCACGGTCTGGGGCTGCATGAGTGCTGCCGGCACTGGGGAGCTACAGTTCATTGAGGGAACCATGAATGCCAACATGTACTGTGACATACTGAAGCTGAGCATGAACCCTGAGACTGGGCCGCAGGGCAGTATTCCAGCATGATAACAACCCCAAACACACCTCCAAGACAAACACTGCCTTGCTAAAGAAGCTGAGGGTGAAGGTGATAGACTGGCCAAGCATATCTCCAGACATAAACCCTATTGAGCATCTGTGGAGCATCCTCAAATAGAAGGTGGAGGAGCACAACGTCTCTAACATCAACCAGCTCTGTGATGTCATCATGGAGGAGTGGAAGAGGACTCCAGTGGCAACCTGTGAAGCTCTGGTGAACTCCATGCCTAAGAGGGTTAAAGCAGTGCTGGAAAATAATGGTGGCCACACAAAATATTGACACTTTGGGCCCAATTTGGACATTTTCACTTAGGGGTGTACTCACTTTTGTTGCCAGCGGTTTAGACATTAATGGCTGTGTGTTGAGTTATTTTGAGGGGACAGCAAATTTATACTGTTATACAAGCTGTACACTCACTACTTTACATTGAAGCAAAGTGTCATTTCTTCAGTGTTGTCACATGAAAAGATATAATCAAATATTTACAAAAATATGAGGGGTGTACTCACTTTTGTGAGATACTGTGTGTGTGTAATAATATATATATATATATATATATATATATATATATATATATATATATATATATATATATATATATATATGTGTGTGTGTGTGTGTGTGTGTGTGTGTGTGTGTGTGTGTGTATTAAACACCCAATTAATGAGATATCAGCCGGCCTTGTGTGACGCAATCACACTTTACGTGATGTACATATTTTGAAAGCGAAAAGCGCGAGATCTTGCTGAGAAGTTGACTGTCATCACTGCTGGTATTGCTGTTGAGAAAGAGATCCTTATGGATTTACAAACACAAGATGTTCTGCACGACCATGTGGTTGATTAATTAAACAGGAAAGGAGGGCTGATTTTCACTTCAAGTAACTTGGTAAGTGCTTTTTGCATTGTTACAGCAACATCAGGAGTTTTCTAAGAGTAAATTAGGCTGCTTGAGCATTCAGTGTCTGATCAAGTTTTGAAAAGTATTGCTGCATACCATTCAACTTGGAAAGTTGGATTTAACTTCCTACTAGGATAAGTGCAATAGAATGCATCTTTATGTCAGAATTACATCTTGTAGGCTCATGCAGAAATTCTCAACTCTCAGGGAGATATACAAAGTAATAAACATTCACTTTATTAAGTAATATCGATAAATTAGTATGTTTCCACATTGCATGATATTAAAGCTTGTTTAACAAATGCCTGCAGAGCAGGTGTATAAAGCTTTATAATCTCTTTTAATAATCGTATACCTGAAGCAAATAGCTAGTGCTTCAGCACTGTTTATCAGTTGGGTTGCTAGGAGATTAATAAGTAGGAATATCCCACATCCAACTTGAATGGAACGCAGCAGAACCTGAAGAAATGAAATTTATTGCAAGAAACATTTAAATATATTATAAAAAAAATATTACAATACAACATTTAAAAATATTATTAGATAGATTTTTCCAGGTATTATAGACCTCCTTGGTAGATTTAGATGAGAAATTATGATTTTGAATGTCTGTTCGGGAGACAAAACAGTCATGCTGCATTTAAAATGAGGCTTGCTTGAGCATTAAGTGTTGTTTCAAGTTCTGGCTTTCGTGCTTGGACGTGTTTATAAAATGTCAAATGGAATTATTAGTTAGCTGCGACATAATGTATAATGCCCAAAGGCATAGTGTGTTTATTCATTGTGAAATTGTGTTTTCTTAATGACATGAATCACACTGAAGGCCTAGACTTTTAATGCACGGCCCACCACTGGAAGCAGATGTAATAAAACCATAAAAATAAAATACAAATTCTATCTTTAAGACATTAATAGTTAAAGTTAAAAGACTTGTCATTTTTTAAACATTCACAAGTCTTTTGTGACAAGTCAAGTCTGAAGTAATTTTAGGTAGAGCCTACAGTTGGGTCTGAAGTCTATTAAAATGAGACTCGAGTGGGACTCGAGTCAGAGTCTCTAGCTCGAGTCACCATCTCTGAGTTCTACACATACTCGACACTCTCCTACATGTGACACAGACACACTCCAGAGTGTGTAAGAAACACACGTGTACCCACATTGCAAGTAAACACCTGAGGAACCTCGCTGCATATCTGTGGCTTGTCTCCAGGGAATGAGATTTTAATTGTCTCAGACTATTACTGGGCCTTGCAAGTCTGAACAGGAGCTTCCCACCCCATTCATTCAGAAAAGGATCACATTTTATTCCCTAACTCATCCTTATTTTCTTCATCTTTTTTTCTAAAGACAAGTTGTTCAGAACAAACAAGAAATTCTTGTATCATACAGAAGAAACTTGTGGAAACCCAGCCAATCTTTCAAACATTGTTATGATACTGTAAAATTTCTGAAAGGTCTTGGATTTTTTTTGCCTGGCTGCACACTTAATTCTGATTGTGTCCTCTCATTTGAAAAGGAAGTGAAGCGTTTAATTTATAGTCAGTCATTTTGCTGTACAAACTTGGAAGATTCATATGGTATTAGCTAGTCATTTACTAAACGCTAAAAATTAAGTCCTACAGCCTCAGTCATAAATCAATTGCTCCCTATCTATTTCACTTTTTCTCTCTCTACACACACATATAAATGTACAGTGTACACACATCCTAACAAAAAGTCACATGCATATGAATCCTCTCTGATGCACACACACTTTTGCTTTGTTGTTTTAAATGATCAATAATTTATGGTGGTGTGTAGTGTGAGCTGACAGGGGCAAGCCATACACTAAACACCGCAGTCAGAGAGAATCCCAGCCCCATAAATCACAGCTGTGCTGGACCACACCAAATTCACCACACGCACAAACACACACACGCAAATATACATAAACACACATCAACTCAACTTCACACATAACGTACCTTCCCTCGTCCCGTCTTGTAAGAAGAAAAGAGATGATTCTCACATCATTTTTAAATGCAATATAAAATAAACTGCCTTGTATGAGAACGCAGTGAATCTGCAAACAAACCCAAACACCTAAAAAACAACTGTAGTTAATGGTTATCTATCTTGTCCTTTCCCATAGCTGATATAAACGAATGGTTTGACAGCACAAATCTCTCACTGTCTGATCCAGCAGAAATTTAAGAAAATGCCGATAACCCAGAGTATTTTCTCCCAATTTGGAATGCCCAATTCCCAATGTGCTTTTAAGTCCTCATTGGCACGTAATGATTCGCCTCAATCCGGGTGGCGGAGGATGAATCCCAGCTGCCTCCACGTCTGAGATAGTCAATCCACGCATCTTATCACGTGGCTTGTTGAGCGCATTGCCACAGAGACATAGCGTGTGTGGAGGCTTCACGCTATCCACGCTCAACTCAACATGCGCCCCACTGAGAACAAACCACATTATAGCGACTACGAGGAGGTTACCCCATGTGACTCGACCCTCCCAAGGAACCAGGCTAATTTGGTTGCTCAGGAGACCTGGCTGGAGTCACTCAGCACACCCTGGGATTCGAACTGGTGAACTAGCAAACTCCAGAGGTGGTAGCCAACGTCTTTTTACCACTGATCAAATCTCACAGTCTGTGCAACAGACATGAATGATATCTCAAATTGTGTGGGTTGTTAAGAGGAGGAGGTGTGCTATTATGAACTAAGCAATCAGACTTATGATTTTCACCTGGCGAACGTTGACCCCCTGTGGTGAGATCTTTTGACTTAGACCAGTAAGTAACCACCCAGAACAAACTGCATTGATTTGCCCTGCTAACCACCCAAAACACCCTACCATCATGACGGCAACATTTGCACGAGCAAGCAGCACTAACGATTGTCAGCTGCTGTGTTTATAGATTCTACACATACTCTGTTTAATCTAATCAGAAATCAACTCTATTTTGTAAATCTGTAATTTTGTAATTCATATCTCTGAGAGCCCATGCCATGAAGTGTTTACAGAACAGTACTTTGTCCTTATGATGTCATCAGGGCCGGGGATCGTGGGATAGGCCCGGCAGACTGAAGGTAGGTTGGATGCCAAACTCTCCATCAGTGACTAATGAAAAAGCCACAGTCAGCCTAATGATCACTCAGGGAAAGTAAATAGATGGATCCAAAACTCTGACTCCTAATTACAGCGCTTTCCTGTGGAACCCTCAGTGGACAAAAGCACCATCAATCCACATGTTTCATCTGTACGACGGGAAAAACATCAGTATAAAATGTCATTAGCTTAAAATACTTTTATACAATTCATTATTTAACAAACTGTACTGTATAGATTCCGATATAGCAAAAGGTGTTCGAGATGGTGTTGGGGAGTAGGACTGAACGATTCCAGTTCTGATTCCTTAATGGTTCTATAAACCCTTTTTTAGTACTTTTGAGGAAGAATAATTTGGAAATAAGAAATGCTATTCTTATTGGATTTACTGGCCCCAGACAGTCTGTTACCAAAAGTTGAAATCATTTCATATTGACCCAGAACAGTTTCTTGCAAACAGTGTTAACACCAATTTTTTTTTAATGAAGATAGTTTATTCTTTTTTTAAAATACCACCAATAAAAACAAAACTCATAATGTGCTTACACCAAAGTCTTTATAACAAGTCCAATGGCGGCCATTTATGAAACACTCACGGACACCTATTTTTCTATGTAAACAAGTGGCATATAAGAGCAGTTTATATCTACTTAAAAGGGGAAAAGACCAAAATTTCCAAAATGGCTACTGAAGATTACAATCAAAGAACATATTTCAAATCAGCAGTAAAATATGACCACACAGGAATCAAAAATTGTGCTTCTTTACCTCAGATTAAGCAAAAAAACAAAAAAAAACACAACATTTTCCCGGCTTATTTCGCTAATGCGTGTTCTCAAGTTGATTAACAGGCGATGTCTGTATCTAAATGATTGATTGGCTCTTTAACCTGTAAGGCGGGACTTCCTTCCTCCACTCAAAAAAAGTTTTTTGTCCCTAATTAGTGTTAAGCATTTAATTTAAATAATGCATATGTAAAAAAAAGGTAAAGAATAAACTTTATGTATTTAAATTAATTTACCACAATGTGAATGCAAGCAATCCAAGGAAAATTTTATCAAAATTCATAAGTTCTAGTAGAATGCTACACTAAACTTAAAAGCAATGAGTGCTCATGCAGAGAGTGAGTGATGGAGGCGAGTCATTTTGAAATGAACAACTGTTGTACATCTTACAGAAACAGATTTATGATGTATATAAGTTTAGTCATCGTGTTAAGATTTGTCGTGAATGCATGTTAACATTCTGCCATTCTTATTTTTGACATGGTAAAGCGAAATAGCTTAATAAGAAGCATTCTGTATTTGAATTTCATTCAAATATGTTAATAATTCTTTGTTCTCAAAAAGAAAATACTTAAATGCCACTTATTATACAAGTGACCCGAATTGATCCAGGACTCCCCAATGGTTTCAGAATTTCAAAACAGGCGGCTTGCCCTGTTCAGAATAAGTAAGTGTTGTGGATATTTAGTAAAATTTTGGATGTTAAACTACTCTCACTTATCCCAATTGACCCAAAAATGTATGTCTCACACTTGTGTTGTTCTATATGACCTTGTACTGCAGAACATGAAGAGATGCATTTCAAAAATGTTGCGATCACGAATTTCTTAGCAAGAGCAGTTAATATTAACTTACCTTTATGTTGCACATATTTCAGTAGAACTTGGCAAAGGGTCATTGTTTTGTTGTTGTTGTTTCTTTGCCTTAGAACTGGACAAGCTGAGAGGGAGAGGGCACATACCACCTTGGGGCAATCCACAAGGAGCCGGAGGATGTTAAAGGGATGACTGACAATGTAAACTACATATAGCAACCTGCCAAGCATTTCATGTGGATTGATTTATACTCTCAACTGAAACTACCGTTAGAGTCTCAACTTACTTGTGTTACTGATGAACTCAAATGAGATGTTACAGTTTGAGGAGGCACAACATTAAGAATATTCACTTAACAGCTGGGATGACTTTATTTCTAAAGAATTACATATGTGCAAAACAGCAATGTTTGATAGGTCTCATCTGGAGCAATTGGAACATAATTAATGTTTGTGAAGCTGTGAAAATGTTGTGAACGTCCAGTTATTTGATAGATTCTAATGAAAAGCTAATGCTTACAGCAGGTAGCAATTAGTAATCTGAAACTAATAGAGTTTATGTATGACACAGACACAAATCCCAGTTCCCATCAATTCTAACATTTATTTAAATAATGTAAATTGAAAACATAATAGTAATGTTAACTCTTTCATTGGATTTATTTTAATGGAAAATTTACATGTAATTAAAATACTTAAGTTTGGGTGTTCCAATTTCGCTCATACATTTTAATAGTGTCCCGTCTCTGCTAAATAGTCTCTGGCATACACTCATGTGCATCTTCCACTACATGTTGCAATATCAGTAGAGTAAATTGATGATTCACTTCAGGGCTGGACTGGGAAGAGAAATCGGCCTGGGATTTTATATAACAACTGGTCCAAAACTTGTTTAGGGTGGGTTGGCGGTTTGTGGTCCATTCTGCATAACGCGGAGGCTCATTTTTGCTTAACACGGTTGCCAGTCTGTCCCTGTTTGACTCTAAAGTGCGTCAGCCCATCGGAAAATGCCTGGTATGTAAGATTACCAGTCCAGCCCCGATTCACTTAAAATAACAAGTTGAATAGTATTGCAGGAAACAATGTCTGAGTATTTAATGTTTTCTGTACACATCGCTCGAAGAATGCACAGAATGGACAGAACCGTTAACAGAACCACAAGTCATGAAAATCATTCAGTTCTGGCATTTTTTTTAAAAGTGGACCTGGTTCTTATTCAGCTCTCAGTTCCCAACCCCTGGACAAGCTACAGTTTCATAGTAGCTTCGAAGACTGTTTAGAGAAAATTTGATTAATCTGTTAAATGTGTGAACGAATGTGTGTACAAGACATTGAGAGGGAGAGAGGTGCTGCCAACCAAAATAATCCCTGCTGTGGTGAGCATGAAGACCATACAATATGTTTATGGATGTGATGGAATTGCATTGTGCCATCATAGCAAAAACACACATACACATTTACATAGGACCCGCACTCATAAAAGCCCCATAATCCCGCTGCTTTGAGGGCTGAGAAAGTCAGGCAGCTGCCGCCAACAAGTTAATGTCTAGAAAATGTTTTGGATGAAAACATTCTGGATGAATATGTAAGAGTGTGTGTTTGTGTGTATGAGTGTATGTGTATGGACAGCTGTTTGGAAAGAAACCGCACACCTGGAATTTGTGCAGGTCCTCATTACCAATTTGTTTCTCAACATGAGTGATTTTGCTGACTCCTTCATTCAGGGCTCTCTCTTAAGCAGAGCCTTGTCAACGTTCACAAGGTGTATGTATTGTTAGCTTGTCTCAGAGCAGTCCACGGAACTTTGATGCACTTTGGGCAGCTGGAAGAACATGTCTGGACCAAAGCCTGTACACGCAACCAATCTGGCTCAGCTGTGTTTGCAGTGAGTGAGTGATTAGTCCTCACCCAGAAAAAGCCCCTTTTAATAGTCTATTTCACTTTAAGAGTCTCTTAAACCACATTTTAGCATACACGTAAAGAAAACTTTACTCTGCAAAGTTAATGTAATAGAAAGCTATATCAGAAGTAAAATAATAAAAAAAAGTTACACAAATATACTCTACACAACAGGGCTTCACTATTGGGATATTACTGTGATTATTTTGAGACAGTTTGTGATTGAGATTTGAACTGAAAAATAAAAAAAACTTGTAAGTGATTCCTTTTGACCAAAATTTGGTAGTTTTTTGCCCATGTTCTACTGCCAATAAAAAGACTTGAGCCCTCTTAAAAAAGAACCAAACTGAGACCTTTTTCACTTCAGCCACAAACACATATTCAAAACATATTTAGAATTATGCAAAAGTAAAATAAAAAAGAATCTGATGTGCTTTAAATAGAATGCGCTCAGCGCACGGAAGCAAACGGAATGGAACTCCGAGTACATCTGTTACTCTGAGCACAAGATGGTGTTGTGGAGAATATAACCACTCTAAAAAACACTGTAATAATGCACTAACAGACAAATAAAAACAATTATTTTATACTTGAAGCCTCAGCCTTTGTCCCTTGAGTACTAAGGTTTGTTTTGTCATCAGTAATGCAGAAATACACATCAAATCATCACACCCATGGCCCCACTCACTGGTGCTCACTTCGTTAACATAGAGACCCATCTGGAATAATTTGAATTATTTTTGTACATAAGCATGCCCTACACATGTCTTTGACTGTTGTCATGTCTCTAGCATGCTTTTAAAAGACACAATTTCAAGTTTTAACTCTGAATATAAGTCGTGGTTTCATCAGCTGCTGCCGCTTGTTGTTTTGTTGCTTATTTTGCCCATCAATTTTTAATACTTGGTGTATGTAAACACACACTAGATGGACGTATTTGACCGTTATGATTTGTTTCCAGTGATGTGCACCTGGATGCGTGCATCCTGTGCAGCAGTCATAAAACAAGTCAAGCTTTGCCAAGGAATTGTCACTGAAGGATATAGGTCAATTAAAAACTCTATTATCATTGAACATGATTTATGTAAGTAAACAGTTCCATTCATTATTATTTCAAGCGGAATAGTTGTTTAATTGCTTATGGTGCCAACACGCTGTCTACACTGGTGTGTCCATTGACATGAAGCAACGGCTTGAGGCTGTCTACAATGGGCGCATTGACACATAGTTTCTAAAACGTTTCTTTGTATTCTTGGCAATGGCAGTAGTAGCACCAGTCCAAAATGGAACGGGACATCCGTTTACTGTTGCCATGACGTGCCGTAACGGCCGCAACGGCCACTTCCAAGGTAGTATAATTAAATCATCTTCTATAGCTTTTGACACAACGTGCCTCTCTTGCTTGTAAACAGTTGTGCTTGAGATGAACAGTTTAATATTGAGATGCACAGTTAATGTTTTATAATGTTTTTGAGCTGGTTCATTATCTTACGATTGAGTTTAAAAACTGGTTCTATTCGAGGGGCTGCACGATGTAAGCCAGTCAGATCAGTGGGCATTTACATTGAAGTTTTAATGAAGTGCTTAGGCCAAAACCCAGTGTTTCAGACATAGGACCAGAAACAGGGTGCAAAACTATTATATATTACTAAATTATGATTTTTTTTTTTAATGCAAAAAAAAAACAAAAAAAAAAACATTATCAGTGCACCTCAGGAAGGTTAATAAAACTATTTAAAAAAAAAAAAAACATTTCATGGCCCTTATAATTTTTTCCATAAGGAAATTGATCTTAAACTATAAATTATGACATTTAAAGACAGACAAGCTCTGAGGTTTTTAATCAATAGTAAATACTTCCGTTAAAGCCATCAGTCTACCATATTTAAACATCATTTTTAAAAATTGTGTTTAATGGCAGAACTTCTGGTGAAGAACTAGATCCACTAGACAGAGAGAAAGATCCACCAATCAGAAATTCATGGCCAACATAGCATACATCAAAAATGCATCAAATCTCTGCAGCAAGCAAATTTCTGAAATGTAGGATGGTAGAGGAAGAGTTATTTATATTCATTAAGAAAACCATACCTGATTGGACAAATCAGTAATATACATTATAAAAGTGCTACCTGATTGGTCTGAGAAACAATAAACCAACTCTAACACCACCCCTACAACTAACCCATTGAATGAGTCTTCACCTGCAATAATCTTAAAAATGTATTGTCTCTATACATATATACTATAATAAACAACTTTAAAATCAATAGTTTTATATTTTTCTATAGTTTTTAATTTGATTGTGTCTTTAACAATGCTTAATGGAATTGTAGTTCATTCCCTCATTAAAGATGGTAAGTACGCAGTCTTGTTCATTTGTCTTTTCATCAGATATTCAAATACTTTTTTTCTTCAAATCAAACTTTGCAATTCGGTGCTGGTTGGTCTGGTTCATAGCTTAGAGCTATTGTGAAGTATTTTATGAAATCCCTCTAGAAGAAATGAAGATGGTTGTTCTCATAGAAAACTGCACGATTTCATGGGAACTTCAAGTGACCCATTGTGTTCATTTAACATATTGTTTTTAAAATAGCTTTTAATGTTCGTTTCACAGTAGCAGCTGCTTTTAAATTACAGAAATGTAAGGTGTTACTGCTTTGAATAAAAAAAACGTGAATGGCAATTTATTACTGGTGTTCAGCAAACAGCAGGAGTCAGTTATTTATGAATCAATCTTTTCTCAATGGTTTCTTTCTCTTTCATTGCCAGACATTCTGTATATTTCCTAGAAAACAAACACACTGCTTATTAGTGCCATATAAATCATCATCTTCTGTACTGACACTACGTGACAAACTTCATAAACTCAACCACACATGAAGCGGATGTAACCAAAGGTGTTTTACCACAAAATTACTACAATTACAGTGCAGACTACACCACCATCTGAGTTACAGAAAAACCTCAAGATCCAGTTTGTGGTTTTACCAATATAAGATATTTTCAACCCAGATCAGACAGCTCTTTATCACGTGATTCAGCTTATGTTTGTCTGATAAGACAAAAATGGAAAAAGGATCACCTGGTGTCTGTTCAGATCAGGGCAGAAATGGTGCAGGCCGGCTGAATGGCTTTCTTTGTTGACACCAAGATTTGAGGTTGGTCATTTGCATGTAATGATAAATGTTGTTTACTTTGGGTATACACACAACTGAGGTGGCAGGTAAGCGGAATGGAAATTATATACAAATGTGCTTAGC
This sequence comes from Moxostoma hubbsi, assembly GCA_032164185.1. Lineage (NCBI taxonomy): Eukaryota > Metazoa > Chordata > Actinopteri > Cypriniformes > Catostomidae > Moxostoma > Moxostoma hubbsi. Next base: position 14,510,023 of record JAVLUX010000215.1, on the reverse strand, counting down.
CATTAATTGCAAGTCATATATGCACATACTCGTGCATCCACAGTTGTTATATCACACTGAAGAGGGAATTCTAATTGTAACAGTTTTGCATGTGTTTTGTCTGTGTCAGCCAACACAGCCAACTAGAATTTTTAAAACAGCATTTACCTTTTAATATGAATCCATTTTCCAAGTAAGGACAACCCCAAACTACAGCTAAATACTGTATAGCTTACTATAGTATGATAGTATGGTGTGGGCAGCAATGACCCAGACCTAGTTCTTTTCACCACTATGAAATTCCGAAATATCTGCCACAGCAGTATGGATGAAAAAGGACAGCGCATTTTAAAACCCACCGCCCCGTTTAAAAGTATCCCACCCGTTTTTCTTTTTTAGGAGACCTGGAAAGGCAGTTATGGGATTTAGGTCACTGAAATCACACAGTACCTCAGTCAGCACACTCCCCGGGAACCCCTTCACCAGGACCAGCACCCTCTTTACCCCCTCCTCTCACACTAGGAGTGGGGTACAAGGGTTCAATAGCTTCCACAGTTCACGCAGTGTTGGATGGAAGAGAGTGCATACTTGTATCTGCTTGAGAGAAGCAGGTAATGGCTAATGTTCAGCTTACTGTATTCAGTATATACTGTATGCTGCCTACTATTTTTAGGAAATAGTATTGGAAACAGTATGTAATGTTTCAGACCGTTTTGTGCTTTATATAGGGTTCCTGCTGTTCTTGACCCATAAATTTACATGACATTTCAATTACTTTTCAAAGGTGTTTATGATGACTGGATACAGATTTTTAAAAATCATTTTGATTTAGACTGATTTGCTAATGAGTCTTTGAGACTGATTTGTGAACTGTTTAAACTAATTGAAAAGAACTGAAAGAACACTTCACTCACAAATCAAACATTACTATGGCTTTGGAGCTTGTTTCCTCTTCACAAAATGAGCAATATTTAGCCAATTAAATATTTTAGAACAAAGGAAACTAGAAAAATTTATATTATAGCAATTGCCATGCCTTTTTCATGACTTTTGAGATTTAATTCATTTCTATGACTTTTCCAGGCCTGGAAAACTTCTGAACGCGTTATCGCGGAGAGCTAGCGTTCTGATGTTTCCAGGTTTTCTGTGATGATCGGAGCCATATGAAGCTTCTTGTTTATAAGGTTACACTAAAAATGGAAGGTCAAGTCTTTTGCATAGCTTTGTGGGATACATAATTCTATGCAGCAGGATACATAATTTTATTTGTTTGGCTCTTTTGGTTGAATACTGCACATTTTAGCAAATGCGGTAGTAATGTATGCATCTATGCTCAGTAAAAATACTGCATGCTGCTGTATATAGAATGCCATTCCAAACATACTGCATGATGTACATTATACTGTTTATTTTCAAGGAAATGTACAGAATGTCCCAGAATGAAAGAGAACGAAACAAAGAGACAGACTGACATAGAGAAAAGATTCATTCATAAAAAACTGACAAATGGTGTTTGCTGTACACAAGTACTAAATTATCATTCGTTGTTTTTATATTTTTAATTCAAGGCACTAAATTCTTTCATTTCTGTAATTTAAAAGCAACTGCTACTGTGAAACAAACTTTAAAAGCTATTTTACAAACAATATGTTTAATGAGCACAATGACAAATAAGTCAGGTTGGTCATGAAGTATCCATGAAATCGTGAAGTTTTTTGCAAGTACAACAGTGTCCGTCTCATTAGTTTTGTACGTGTGCTCGATATCACACTCCACATCTCTCTCTTTCACTTTAGCGCATCTTTGAGCTGTGAGCAGAAATAATATTGAGATTTCCTGTTTCCCACATAGACCAGTGGCCACAGGAAACCAATGAGTTGCCAGCCAGGGAGCTGCGGAGGACTTAGTAAATCATACTTCAGCCCAACACACACATATGCACATACATACGCAAACACTTGACATAGCCCACTGTTTATTTGCGAGAACGATATTTCCCAGCTCATTTGAGACATCATGAGACTTGTCAGTCCCTAAAGATTGCAATAGTGGAGTTCTGGAAGCAAAAATATGACATGCTGCATTTATATTGTGTGAGAACGTCTCAGTTACGACTCTAACCTTAGTTCCCCGAACAGAGGGAATGAGAAGCTGCGTCAGTAGCTGATGCTTTGGGAACTCCTCTCAGGACTGGTGATCTCTAAAGTGCTTTAAAAAAAAAAAAAAAAAAAAAAAAAAAAAAAAACCACACACATTTTTTGGCAGATAACACTTGATGCTTTAGTTAACCAAGGTTACAGTCCTAACTGAAAAGTTCCCTTTCAAGTCGGTCATTTCAACACTGCTTCATTGGCTGACGCTATGGGAACTGTATACCACATGGCCGTGATTCACATGCACAAGGCAATGCCTACCAACCAATAGGATAGTTGAAAGGCATCAAAAAAAATTGGGAGGAAAGAGAAAACTTGAATAACCGTGTATGTTAGAAAATATAACAATAACACTACATGCAGGGTACTGAAACATTATACAGAAATACTCACCCATGCCATGGCGGGGAAAGAGAACAGAAAAGTCAATGACCAACAGAATAATGTAATGCCTGTAACCAAAAGGGTAGCATACATTAAAAAACATTATTGTTCATATAAGAAGAGTCAAAAGACGGCAGTTCACAAGACCAACAATCAATATACAATGACACCAGCCCCCAGAGTAGTCAACACAGATAAATTAACTCTCTTTCACAACAAGGACATTGGAAGAGAGAAAATAAACATTCAAGTTATAAACCCTGGCAAAGGTATTATGGGAAACCCAGAGTACAGCCAGACAGTTGTCCTCAAAGAACACACCCTTTGCCCAATCTCAGGAGAAAGCCATGCTCCTGGTCAAATGGGCCTTAACCCTCATGGGACACTTTACGCCCTGCAAATCGTAAGCAAGCGTAATGGTGCTGACAACCCAGTGAGAAAGCCTTTGCTTGGAGATGGCCAAACACTTTGTATGGCCTCCGAACCAGACAACAAGCTAATCTGTCAGCTTGAATTGGCTCCTATGGTCAATGTATAAGAATAACACCCACACAGGGCAGAGCATGTGAAGTTTCTGTGCCCTGACCGAATCCAATGGAGGGGAGAAAGCATATAAGGTTGCCACCTGAGCTCTAAAAGGAGTGGACAAAACCTTAGGCACACAACCCTCCCTAAGCTTGAGAATGTCAGTAGACAAGCCGGGTCAGAATTCTAAGCAAAAATCATGGACCGACAGGGCCCGAAGGTTCCCGACACTTGACCAAAGCCAAAACGAACAACAGCATGGTCTTCAAAGAGAGTATTCCAAATACTCTAAACTGCGTGAGGGTAAATTCTTCACACCCCCTGGTTGATTCCCTGACACAGTAGCAAATCTCCTCCACATTTTAGGTAACTAGAGTCATCAGCTTACCCAGAAAGCAAACTGAGAGCCAAGCGTTACGAATGTCATGCTCGCAATGAATACAATCAATCGCAGCGTTCCTTTGGAGGGCTGCATGAGTTTGGCAGAAGGAAAGAGGAGTGGCTTCGGCTTTCAGAAAAAAAGCGAGCCGAGAGCAAAGCGTCATGAGTTTCATGCGTTCACAGTGAACGCAATCAGTATCAATGTGTGCCGCTTATATAAAGCATTGCTCTTGCCCAGAGGGACAGAGGGATATATTGCTAACAATGTAAAAACCATTTACGAAATCTTAAAAAAAGATGTTTAAAGCAAACGGCTCTTTTCTGTGCAGACAGGGAGATAATCCAATTGCTGTTAAGGTGTGCATATTTGGGGAGAGGTTTTGGGCTCCAGAGCGCAAGAAATCTCATCATGAACCTGAAGAAACCCTGTCCGTGATGATGAGTGCATCGGGGTAGAGCATCAAGCTCCATTTGCCAATAGATTAGTGTGATTTTAAAGGGCTTCAGTGATTGTCACTCCTGACAGGTGTCCCATAGTATCAGCTAATAATACAGCATTAAAGTGACTGACTTGAAAGAGAACTATCGTAATTACCAGAAGAAAACTTTTAGTTTCAACTCAGAGCATCATTTGCAATGAAAAAAATATATATTTGCAATACTTTATGGTAAAGCACCAAGGCCACTAAAAAGTGGGTGGTAATTTTTGCGGTCTATTGGGTTTATCACCCTGCCTGAAACCTGAACACAGCAGACTGCATGAGAATAAATTACTCAAATGTAACATAAATAAAATGGATAGAAGCAGAATAAAAAGTGGAGAGACATGAGGGAGAATGCTTTAGAAAAAAAAGTCCACGTCTGTGTTTCTCACACGAGTGCCGAGGTTTAGTGACCTCAAGTGAATACAGACCCTGGGTGGGCTGTCTTACTCCCTCCCTGAGGTCCTATTATCCAGGAATATGAGAGAGAGAGAGAGAGAGAGAGCGCAATGGCCGATTCTTTAAGCAGAGCACAGTGGCTAGACACTGGTTCTCCATCTCACCTCCTAGCATTCCTCTAAGCTGTCTCGCTTATTACTGGAGAAAATTTATGGGGTCATTTATTTAACTGGATTTAAATGACATCGGTTCTGGTTGAGGAAGCTTCATGCAAACTCCAGGATCATGTGGGCTAGAGAAAACAGACGACTATATAAATCAGCAAGAAAGAGGGTGAGGTAGAGAGAGAAAAAAACAGAGAGAGAGAAAGAGAGAGAGGGTGAGAGAGAAACAAAGATAATAACTATATGCAACACTATTTGCCTTCGGAACCATTTCATTACAGGTCCCAGCATCCCTTTTGTTCTAGTTGTATGTACGAGTATGACTAATTGTATGTGGGTCAATGGTGTGATGCTCATTGTTTTCTCCAGACATATTGAATTCATATTCAAATCAAAAATGCAATTCATACAAATTACTTGACTACTTATGATAAAAAATTCATTTTGCAATTTCAGTCATTTTGAAAAATGTTCTGGGGCTTAAAGTAAATAATTTGTAAAAAGTGGAGTAAATGTTTGGAAACAGTTTAAATCTGAAATTCTTGAAAAAAGAAATATTGACGCAAGTAGTTTGGAATAGTCTTTTTTTTAAAAAAATAAACTTTTTTTAAATAATCAGTTTAAAAAGATTAAAAAATATAAAAAAATATGTTTATTAATGATTGACTTGTGTATTCAAGGTGAAAGGAAAGTATGACTCCAATGAGGCTTCCTAAGCAACCAATTGGCTCGATTGCTAGGGTGGGTAGTCTCACGTTGGGTTAACCTCTTCGTGGTTGCTATAATGTGGTTCTCGCTCTCAGTGGGGCACGTTGTGAATTGTGCGTGGATGCCGCGAAGAATAGGGTGAAGCCGCCACACACGCTAGCTCTCCGCGATAACGCGTTCAACAAGCCACATAATAAGATGAGCGGATTGACTGTCTCAGACACGGAGGCAACTGAGATTCATCCTCCACCACCCGGATTGAGGTGAATCACTACACCACCATAAAGACAGAGCGTACTGGGAATTGGGGAGAAAATCCAAAAATAAATAAATAAAAAGATGCAAGGAAAGTATTTTAATACCTTTCAATTGAGTTATACCACTTTAACATTTTTTGTTTTTTTCATTAAAAAGTAAAGTCAAATGAAGATATATTTCAGGTTCTGCACAATTTCTAGGTCACTAATCAAACTTGTGATATTGGCCATGTAGCTCCTTCGTACTTAAGGTCAGATTTACTTGCTTCCATGAAGCACACAAGATGCTCCTTGGAAAATTCTCAAATCATGCTGGATAACATGGATCAACCCATTCCAGCTCGACTGCATGCAAAAGCGATAGGGGACATACAAATACTAAGAAATTCATGTATATTTTTGTTGTCCGCTTTTCAATGAAGATTGAAAAGGCCTTCAGTGTGATTCATGCCATTAAGAAAACACAATTTCACAATGAACAAGACACACTATGCCTTTGGGCATCATACATTATGTTGCAGCTAACTAATACTTCCATTTGACATTTTATAAACACATCCACGCACAAAAGCCAGAACTTGAAACGACACTTAATGCTCAAACAAGCCTAATTTTAACTGCAGCATGACAGTTTGTGACATGAAAGTCTCCCGAACAGACATTCAAAATCATAATTTTTCATATAAAACTACAAAGGAGGTCTATAATACCTGGAAAAATCGATCTAATAATATTTGTGATTTAAATGTTGCTTGCAATAAATTTCATTTCATCAGGGTACATGGTTCTGCTGCGTTCCATTCAAGTTGGATGTGGGCTATTCCTACTTGATATCTGACCATAAATGCATTCCATTCCCTGATATTCAGAAGATGACATTTAAGGAAACAAAACTGAAATTCTCCCTTTAGCTTAGCCAGGGTTTGACTCTAATTAGAGATGTCTCCTAGCAACCCAACTGATAAACAATTCTGCAGCGCTAGCATGTGTGCTTCAGGTGCAAAAATGCAAAAAGCACTTACCAATTTACTTGAAGTGAAAATCAGTCCTCCTTTCCTGTTAATAAATTAAGCAATCGCACAGTCACGCAGAACATATCGTGTATTTAAATTCATAAGGATCTCTTTCTCAATGGTAATACCAACAGTGATGACAGTCGAATCGTCAGCAAGATCTCGCGCTCTTCGCTTTCAAATTACTTACATCACTTAAAGTGTGATTGCGTCACTCAAGCCCAGCTAGAAGGACTCAACCAGGACATCTTTCACACTCATCCAGCACACTGGATGCTTTTGGCACCATTCAGAGTAAATTCTTGAGTCTGTGGTGCATGAAAATGGTGCCAGACGGGCTGGTTTGAGCATTTCTGTAACTGCAGATCTCCTGGGATTTTCATGCCTTTATCACTCTGAATGGTGCCAAAAGCAAAGAACATCCAGTTTGTGGCAGTTCTGTGGATGGAAATGCCTTGTTGATGAGTGAGGTCAACAGAGAATGGCCAGACTGGTTCAAACTGACAAATCCTACGGTAGATCAGATAACCACGATGTGCAATTATGGTGAGAAGAATGCCATTATGAGATGCAGGATGGCACTGTTTTGGATGCACGAGGGGGACTTACACAATATTAGGCAGATGGTTTTAATGTAGTGGCTGATTGGTGTAGGTGTAGTGAAGAACATGATGTACAGGAAGCATATTACACAACAGGCTAAATACTGCAGGGAGTTTGAACGCCATAACCTATTTCACAAACATGCATAAATCTATGAGGAATTATAACTCACAACACAGAACAGTACAGCTGCAGGGCTGAGAATGGAGTGGGGGCAAACCTGATGAGGAATTTAAGAAGTCTCAAACAGCACAGGTGTCAGAGGACAATAATAACACAGTTTCACTATTCCAGTTCCAGAGCTGATGTTTGTGTGTGCATCTGTGTTTGGGTTTGGCTTGTACATTAATGGATGTGTAGGCAAAGATTCCTGCATCTGCTTCATGTTTCTACTTAGAGAGAGAGAGAGAGAGAGAGAGAGAGAGAGAGAGAGAGAGAGAGAGAGAGAGAGAGAGAGAGAGAGAGAGGGACCACCCACCAACACATTGACAGCTAGAGGAGTGATGAGACCCTTAGGAGATCTGAGAGTCCCATCAAGAAACAGCCACCAAGAGGTAGAGATCTGTTTCTTTCTCTCAATTCAAAGTTAAATTTCAATGAAGTGTGCTTGATTGGCATGACAAGTTGCCTACAATAAAAAAATGGATAAAAAAAATTAGAAAAATAACAAAATAACAATTTTGCAATTAAAACAAACACTAATATTTACAAATTAAATAAAATATCAATAGCATAAAATGTATACATTTCATACATGCATGCATACACTTGCACTCGTACAAAAAAAAATCAAACATACAAGCTACTAAAATATTTCCTAAAAATTCCATGCATTTTAAAATGACAGACGCATTAACAAGTCACATCATTGTTTGTTTGAGCTGTTGTATGCTTGTCATATACTAAACTGAAAATTAAAGGGAAAGTTCACCCAAAAAGGAAAATCATGTCATCACTTACCTTTATGTTGTTCCAAACTAGGGCTGGGCGATATGGCACAAAATATTATCACGATATTCTTTTTCATATCATTCGATATTGTTATTTATCACGATACGATATGTGGGCGGCAGTGGTAGAGTGGTTCGTCCTTGGGCAAGACACTGAACCCCAAGTTGCTCCCGATGGCAGGCTAGCGCCTTGCATGGCAGCTCTGCCGCCATTGGTGTATGAATGTGTGTGTGAATGGGTGAATGAGTCACAGTGTAAAGCACTTTGAATACTGTTAAGGTTAAAAAGGTGCTATATAAGTGCAGACCATTTACGACACAATCACATTTGCACATTGCATATTTTTTTGAATTTCCCAAAAAAGTAGAGAAAACAAAGTCCTAAACAGTCTAAATAGCCTTTACAAAACTGCATTGGGGGCCCAGACACTGCTAATCCAGTAATGTCTGTGGGATCTTCTATGAAAATATTGTTTATCAATTGAGTGCAGTTGGATATGAATGTTATAAAATGATCTGTTCATTTTGAATCATAATGAAGGTATCTCCAGAGAGAAACTTTTGAAAATGTAAAAGTCTGAATGGACCATTTTTCTATTTTCATTAAAGTGAGAAAGACTAGGCTACAAACTAGTAATTTTTTTCAGACAATCCTTGTCAGAGATGATGAAATCTGAATAATTTCACAAAATTAGAACAGAAATCTATTTGTTTATTATTAAAGGTTTGGAACATGCTGATTAATAAATCAAAATGTAGAAAGTAAAAACTTTATGGTCTAAAGGCGCTCTGGAAACACGCACCTCATGTTTACTCACATGTGGGGAAAAGAGGAAGCGGGTGCAGACCGGGACAGGGCATCAGTGAAGCGTGTTTCAGTGCTAGAGAAAAATATTCAAGAATACAGCGCAGAAAGATCAGATATGATGTAACCGGCACTGGTGTTTTGTCGCGCTGCTCACTAGAGACGATGAGAGGGCGTAACCGTCGTCATGATGTCTTGCAGTGAAAATTGAATAAATCTGGGGTCCGGATCCGGAACGCAGTGACCTGCATAGCGGGGCAATAGCAACTTCATACAGGCTGAGGCTGCTTTTCCACTGATGTGGAAGAAATCTGCACAAAGCCACTCCCAACGCTATAGGGAAGCGCATGCCCCGCACTGCTGTCAATTTTACAATCCACCTCGTGAGGTTGACGCTCGACTTCCATAGGAAGGAATTGCAAGCGCTCGCTCACGTTCGCTCCCTACGCGCCAGTGGAAACATACGATAAGAAAGACAAACTGCTAGCGTTTTTAGCGACATGCATGTCTAGATGTAGAACACAGGCTAAATATCAAAAATTATTCAAAAGCTATCATCGATATCATGAAGTTTATCACGATATATATTTATATCGTTTTACCGCCCAGCCTTATTCCAAACCCATATGACTTTCATATGTTAGTCTCAGTCACCACTCACTTTCATTGCATCTTTTTACCATTTAATTAAAGTGAATGGTGACTGAGGCTAACACTCTGCCTTGTGCTTCATGAGGAAAGAAAGTCAAATGGGTTTTGAACAACATAAGGATGAGAAAATTACAGAATTTCCATTTTTGGGGGAACTATCCTTTTAATGTTGATAGTATAGCCCAGGAAGTATTTGATGTGACATGTTTAAGATCATTTGGAAATCTCTGAGCACACTTCAGAAATTGTTGTGATCTATAAATCTCTAACTTGGAGATTACATGGATCTGTTTTCTCAGGTGAAAAATGTGAGCAGAAAGTCATCTGCAAAAGTCTGATTTTGCTGTCTAGAGATATTGAGATATTAAAGAGATCTAGCCTAATTTGTTATTTGTCTTACTTAACCTATACCATCAATGACAGGTTCTTTTAGCATCTTCATTACAAGCTTGTACCTCTGCAACTCCTCTTTCCTACAGAAACATCCTAACCTCAGGGCAGAGGGCCTCCTCCCCGAGACTGACCCCTGCCGCTCCAGGTCAACATCCTCAGCGTGCAGTCAGCCTCTGTGGTCCGGCTTCCTCTCTCCACCGAGAAACCAACACATGCAGTGGCTGCGGCCACAGAAAGAAAACACCCGCTGCTGGTTTAAGCCATGGGAGCTCATCTGCATCAGCAATAATGAGCTTAAAACTTAATACCACCACTAGAAATCCAGCCCTGATTCGGCCAGGCTTCGGAAGCCATCACAGATCCATTCATCATGGGGAGTTTATTTTTAGGGGCTAAAATTGGGGGTTTTACAAGCCATAAATATTCTTTACCTACAAGAGAATTAACATATGACATAGACTTTACCATTGAATAACATCTTTAATTAAAGCATACGATTTAAGCTTGTGCCTTTAAGTGTGTGATGATATTTATGCTTCATGCAAGAATCAATATTTAGAATGTTTTGGAAAATCAATTTATGCACCATTACAAAAATAACACCCAACTGTTTTAAAGTTTTTCACCCAACAATAGGCTCACGGCAGCAGAATTTAAGATATCGGATACAGGATGCTAACAGGCCCAACACAACCGTCAGTTTTGTTGATCAATAAAAACGTATCGCTACAAGGTCAGGTAAGGACATTGTACATATCAGTAACAGTATCAACCCTGCACAACTACTGAGAATTATTTAAAAATCTCACTGCATACATTACAGATGGTATAGTCTGGAAAGACTTGTCTGTGGTGGGACCTCCGATTGTTCTAAAATTATGTAATTACATGGAATATATGCAATTTATAAAATGCATTTGTCACACCACAGGTAATGGTAAAACCTTAAAAGAAAAAGTGAGCAATTACTGGGCATACTGGAAAACATCGTCCTTAAATTAATATTCCGATTTTTTTTGTTTTTCTAGTCGTTAAAGGTTTTTCAGCGTTATGTTGTCATGGCAACAAAGTTATAAAATTGGTAAGTGATTTTTATCACTTTAAAATCATCTTAACATGCCTATTGTTTACGACATGTGGCTATACATTTACGGACTGGCCCCATTCACTTCCATTTTAAGTGCCTCACTGTAACGCTGCAAATGAGGGATGAGTAAAAATAATTTTTGTGGTAATCAACATTATGCCACAAATGCACAAAAACAGTCAATAAATTTACCTAAAATCTTGATGTTGATTTAAACAAAAAGTTCAAGGACAACTTGTGCATTCATTACCTATAGACATATAGCTAACAAACAGTATGCTCCAACATAACAGTCCCACAACTACACTAAAGCACAATTAAACAGTCTTTCTAATCAATCAATCAAATCAAATCAATCAATGATTCATGAACAAATGTAAACAGTACAAACATACTTAAGATCATGTTTCCAAACATAGATCTTATTAAAATGTACAGAAATATTTATACCTGAATTGACTGATATAAGGCACACTTAAAAATTAACAGTGTTGGGCAACACCTGCACATCAAATATATATATATATATATATATATATATATATATATATATATATATTGTAAGCTACCCATTAGAATACGTACTGTAGCTGTATACACAACAACCAATATGGTTAATATAGCTTACTACACTTTAGCAACTTCATATTTGTTAATAGTTGCCGTGGTGGTGCCATGGTACTTGGATGTCACTGAATGATCACCAAAGGTACTTAAAAAAATACTGTGGTGCTACCATGGTACATGTCCAAAAACATGGTTATTTCATGGTGCTTTCAATGTTTTCGTGTTCTGTTTTGATAATCTTACCTGAAGTGAGTCGTTTGCAAGCTGCACGTGCTGGTGTTGACCTCAGTGAAGACCTCCTTCAACGCTGGCAAACAGTAGATTGCCTTTGGAAGTTTAATTTCAATTTATTGTCGGTAAATATTCCACTTAATCCAGCGCTCTGTGTCCTAAGCACCCGTTAATGTTTTACTAAGTAAGAAACCGCAATTGTACGTACTGTTCATTGCGTCAGCAGGCATACATTCACTAAAGATTAATTGAACGAATCATTGAGCTGACTGAATGATTCGAACTGGAAGGTGAAATCTTAAGATTCGACTCAAAAGAGTGATTCAATTGGGAATCGAGCATCTGAAGTTCTTATATGAAATAGCCGACGGAAAATTCCGGACAAAGGACTTTATTACTGGGTAGCTTTTTCAACATATATATTTTAATATATTGACTATATATGTATAAGAGAAAGTATATATTTTTAATTATGTAACTTCAATGTTTAATTATTATTTTTATTTATTTTTTGTATTTCGCCTAAATAGTAGACTAATGATGATTTTAGACACAAATATATTATGCAGTCTCTCTATTAATATACCATGAAGTAAAAAAAAAAAAAAAAAAAGAAAAAAAGTAAGATAACTGCATGTACATTATACAAGAACTGGGTTGAAATATTGTTTAAACATTTTTTAATGGAGTATAGCATGTTTCATTGTTGGACACTGCTTGAAATGTAATCCAAACTACCCACTGGTTCTAAAAATAAAAACATAAAAATAAAAACAATTAAAAAAATTACAAAAATTCAGTGGGGATTACACGATAAACTTCTGGAATGAATTTGTGACATTTCTATTCAAAGATTTAAAAGCAAATACACTAAGCATTTACAGTTGTCTGTCTGGCTGTTCTGGGGGGGGGGGGGGGGGGGGGGGGGGGGGTTGAGAGATTGGAGGAAAAGTCACAGAGAGTCAGAGGCCACTGCCCTGCTTAACATTCCATTAACACTGACAGAAAAACTACAGGCTACTGATGCAGCCTAATTTGCATCAGTAAACATTCATGCAGCTCCTTGAAAGCACTGTGACTGTGGGCAATGAGCCATGATGCTGGAATATGCGTATGTGCGTGAGTATGTGTGTTAATTTCTTGATTCTTGCACCAATGTAAAAGACCTGTGAATTTCATGTTTATGATTCTCCATGTGTTTGTGATCCAGTATGTATTTTTGCAAAAAGATGTGTATTTGTCAAAGTGTTAAGGGACAGAGAAAGAGAAGATACATGTGCACTTCAAGTGTGTGTGTTTGAACACATGGGTCTCAACTGATGTCCTGCCACCCAGGTTGCATCTTCAGGTGTGTGAAGGGTGAAGTGGTCCATCGCGCGCAAGAGAGTGTGCAATCTCAGACCTGCGTCCCAAAAACATGCGTGTGTGTGTCCAAGCACATCTAATACAGATGTGTCACCTGATACAACATCAGAGAAGAAGCCCTCCTCTGATGCTCACTGCACCACAACGCACCATAAACACAAACTTGGACCAAAGTGCCATGGGCAAACAATTGAAAGTGTGTTTGCGTGCATTGGGGCTCAATCAGGGCAGCAAATTAGGCAGTAAATGTGTTATACGTTATATCCCATAAAAATTCTTCACACATCTGCAAATTTACAGAGATAAACAAGAAATAAGAGCAGTTTTATGATATCTAATGTTAAAATATCCAATCTGAAATGAAACAAGAATAAAACAATTTTGAATTTCAGTGTAGGCTATCTTGTATAAAAGAATATACCACCATTCAAAGTCAAAGAGTACACATATTCTTTACTATTACTATTCCACATTTTAGAATAACAGTAATGTCATAAAAACTATGAATATATATTTAGCCTTTTTCTTTCAAATAAAAGCAAAAATCTGGGTGACAGTGAGGAACTTGCCATGGAAGTGAATTGGGGCGATCCGTAAACATTGAAATACTCACTGTTTCAAAACTATAGCCACAAGATGTAAACAATATGGATGTTAACATGACTTTATTGTGGAAAAAATCACTAACCTTATTTGTTAAATTATATCAATTTTTACAACTTCGCTGCCATGATGACATATGGCTGTAAACCCTTAAATGACCATAAAAACAACAATTTAAATAACATTACAGCTCAAATAATACACAAGTACTTCAATAAAATTATAAGCTTTGCATTTCTGCATTTAATTGGCCCCATCCACTTCTATTCTAAGTGCCTCACTGTAACCTCAATTTGTGCTATTTTTAAAGAAAAGGAGGGACGAGTATTATTGTTTTGTTTTAATCAACATTATGCCACATATGCTGTCAATAGAGCTTAACTTGTATTGAATCAAGAATATTTATTAATGTCAAAACTGTCTTATTTGTTTTAGATTCTTCAAAGTAGCCACCCTTTGATTAGATTACAGCTATGAACACTCTGGTCATCCTCTCAACCAAGTTCACATGGTAAAATTACCTTACCCTTTTTTTTAAAAAAAAAAAAAAAAAAAAAAAAAAAAAAAAGAAGAACAAAAAGAGTATAATGTTGAGTTTCCATAAGTTTCCATGTATGCTGGACACATTTTGGCGGCTTTACTTCTCTATCCAGACCAACTCATCCATTTGAAAAATGAATAATTCAATAAAAATGTTATTTTGAAAAGAAATTTGCACATGGAAACCATTTATATTTGTCTATAAATCAAATGTCAAGCATTTTAGATCGAAAGGTTTTTAATATAACAAGAAACATAAATTCAGTCAAGTGCTTCAGAAATTTTGACTGACTGTGAAAAAGCACATGACAGAATCTATGATCATTTCTATCATTTCTGCATCTCTTCTGGCTCAGAGAATGCTTACTCTTCATTGGCTGAACCAGAACGGGTTCCCTCAGTTCCCTTTGGATCTCAAGATATGCTTCCCACTGCACTGCAGATCACTGCTGGTCCACAAAGGGGAGCTGCACTTTTTTGGAATACTGCGCGCGCACTCTCTCTCTCTCTCCCCTCTCTCTCTCTCTCTCTCTCTCTCTCACTCACTCACTCACACACACACACACACACACTCTACATAAACAAACTACTCACAGACACATGCCAAACAATTAAAGTAACTAAAAAATCAAGAAGTAAAGTTTTATAACTTTACGTTATAAAAAAGACAAAGAAAGACTAGAACATGGAAGGAAATCCCGGGACCGTGCTAAATAAGATCTTTTAAATGCAGCTCAAAAGCCTTTAGCATAACAATACAGCAAGATGGTCCAAGGGCATAAACACGATCCAGGAAATATCATCACACATGGGCTGTGCCAAATAACCCATCATTCCAAGTCCCACAGAAAACCATTGCTGTGAAGATGAATGAAGAGAGAAATTGGAGCCAAGCATACCCTCGCTCTTTTCTTCCCGTCTCATTACTGTTTTCGCTCCTCTCGTTTTATCCACATGGGAGGTTACTACAACACACTGCAGTAAGAGGCTTCACTCTGTTGTCTGTTTTTCTTTTCTCTGCTCACCCAAGGTTTGCTCCATATTTCAATCTGGGTGAGGGTGTAAAAAGAAGTCTGTGTTGTGAGTTTTGCGTGTCTGGGAGTAGAGGAGACAAAAAACATACAAATAATATGCTCACACAAATCATTATTCTTTTGACTAGTGAAAATAGAAGAAAATCCTGAAAAAAAAAAAAAAAAAAAATCCCAATGTTATTTTCTAATGTACTGGGTACGGGAGAAAGGATTTAAGTGAAGGGATATAGGCTGACATGTCATGGCATTTTCTCAGGTACTTTGGCACGTGATTCACGATCAGTAATGCTGAAATCTGCTGGATGAGGCTAAGAGAGGGATTTTTTGTATTATTGTTGCTTTATTTACTAAATAAATGCAGGTGGATATTTGATTGTTTACATTTTAGAGCAATGGAATCAATGCATGTAAATAAATATAAACTCTGACATTTAAATTATGACTTCTATACATTTTTATTTTATAATAATTATCAGTTTAGAAATTAATTTAAAAAGACATCTTGTCTTGATTATTTTTATTCACATACATTTTTCTACATTAGACAGTTCAATCAACGCAGTTCGATTTTTTTTTTATAGAAAGCTTGTATACACACACACACACACACACACACTACCGGTCAAAGTTTTGAAACACTTACTCGTTCTTTATTATCAAAACTATGGAATAGCATGAATGGAACTATGGGAATTATGTTGCGACTAAACAAAATACAAAATAAATCAAAACTGTGTTATATTTTTGCATCTTCAAAGTAGTCACCCTTTGCCTAGAATTTGCAGAAATGTGCTCATGACATTTTCTCAACCAACTTCTTGAGGTAACACCCTGGGATGATTTTGAAGGAGTTCCCATCTATGTTGTGCACTTATTGGCTGCCTTTATTATTTGGTCGAATTATTTTGGTCATCAATTTCAAAAACTTAAATTCTTTTAATTATATTTTTGTTTTAGAATGAAATAAATTAATATGGTGGCACAATTCTATTTTTGTCTACAAATTTTCAAACACTTAAGCATCCGACTTCAAGATCATGAGAAATATTTCAGTTAAGTGACCCCAAACTTTTGACCAGTAGTGCATTATATATATACAGTATCTCACTAAAGTGAGTACACCCCTCACATTTTTGTAAATATTAACACTGAAGAAATGACACTTTGCTACAATGTAAAGTAGTGAGTGTACAGCTTGTATAACAGTGTATATTTTCTGTCCCCTCAAAATAACTCAACACACACCCATTAATGTTTAAACCGCTGGCAACAAAAGTGAGTACCTCCCTAGGTGAAAATGTCCAAATTGGGCCCAATTTTCCTCCCCGGTGTCATGTGACTCGTTAGTGTTACAAGGTCTCAGGTGTGACTGGGGAGCAGGTGTGTTCAATTTGGTGTCATAGCTCTCACACGTCCTCAAACTGGACACTGGATGTTCAACATGGCACCTCATGGCAAAGAACTTTCTGAGGATCTGAAAAAAATAATTGTTGCTCTACATAAAGATGGCCTAGGCTATAAGAAGATTGCCAAGACCCTGACAATAAGCTGCAGCAGCATGGTGGCCAAGACCATACAACGGTTTAACAGGACAGGTTCCACTCATAACAGGCCTCGCCATGGTCGACTAAAGAAGTTGAGTGCACATGCTCAGCGTCATATCCAGAGGTTGTCTTTGGGAAATAGACGTATGAGTGCTGCCAGCATTGCTGCAGAGGTTGAAGGGGTAAGCAGACTAAGGACATGGATTACTGGAACCATGTCCTGTGGTCTGATGAGACCAAGATAAACTTATTTGGTTCAGATGGTGTCAAGCATGTCTGGTGGAAACCAGGTGAGGAGTACAAAGACAAGTGTGTCTTGCATACAGTCAAGCATGTTGGTGGGAGTGTCATGGTCTGGGGCTGCATGAGTGCTGGCGGCACTGGGGAGCTACAGTTCATTGAGTGAACCATGAATGCCAACATGTACTGTGACATACTGAAGCAGAGCATGATTCCCTCCCTTCGGAGACTGGGCCGCAGGGCAGTATCCAGCATAATAACGACCCCAAACACACCTCCAAGACGACCACTGCCTTGCTAAAGAAGCTGAGGGTGAAGGTGCTGGACTGGCCAAGCATATCTCCAAACATAAACCCTATTGAGCATCTGTGGGGCATCCTCAAATAGAAGGTGGAGGAGCACAAGGTCTCTAACTTCCACCAGCTCTGTGATGTCATCATGGAGGAGTGGAAGAGGACTCCAATGGCAACCTGTGAAGCTCTGGTTAGCTCCATGCCTAAGAGGGTTAAAGCAGTGCTGGAAAATAATGGTGGCCACACAAAATATTGACACTTTGGGCCCACTTTGGACATTTTCAATTAGGGGTGTACTCACTTTTGTTGCCAGCGGTTTAAACATTAATGGGTGTGTATTGAGTTATTTTGAGGGGACAGCAAATTTACACTGTTATACAAGCTGTACACTCACTACTTTACATTGTAGCAAAGTGTCATTTCTTCAGTGTTAATATTTACAAAAATGTGAGGGGTGTACTCACTTTAGTGAGATACTATATATATATATATATATATATATATATATATATATATATATATATATATATAAAAATTCATGCTATTATATAATCAGCCAATCATGTGACAGTTTCAATTGTGGCATGATTGTTGGCGCCAGACTGGCTGGTTTGAGTATTTCTGTAACTGCTGATCTTCTGGGATTTTCACACACAAATTGATCTATATCACTTAACAATTAATAAGAATAGTTACAATTTTTAGAACAAATATATAGCACTTTTTTTATTTGTTCAGTTCAGAATATTCTAGCAGTCTGGAACTGGAGCTGTAATATAAAACATCCATTTATAGGCAATAATAACAGCAGAAATAACTGTTTACATATAATAAGTAAAGAAAAACTAAAACTTACAAGAATACAATTCTGAGATAGATTCTGCATAGAATTCAGCTATGCAACATTAGGCTAAAATGCTTAAATGGAATTGAAAAAAGAATTGACAAAGAACTAAATATATCTATTGTTTATTATTTCATAATAAAATAATTTGTAAATGATCTAATCATTTTTAGCTGGAGGCAAGAAATATTACTAACATTTTAACACACAAAATAAAAAGAGAAACATCAACTGAGTGTGTCCTTTCTTGTGTTGCTCTAGAGAAACACTTAAGCTTTGTATTCAGACAAGTTAGTTTCCGCATCATTTGACAAACAACTTTAGAATCTGAATCATGTATGTGCCACAACAGAGTGAACCCTTAAACAGGAAACGTAATCTGCTGCACTATCTTTCTCAAGCCTCAAATGTTCATGCCATCTTATTGCATGCAAATGAAGAAAGTGTGTGACAAACATAATATATGGGTTGTACATGCTTCGCGAGACACGATCTCCACCTCTCCCATGACACTCTCTGCATCATAAACAGCCTAGGCACCCATTCTCTGGAGCACAAGGGATTTCCTGAACTGACCATTCATGGTGAGGGGTGAAGGTTTGCACAGACCAACGAGCAAATGTAAAAATGCCATGGACACACACAGCATGTACATGCATTTACAGACACATCTACCTGCACACATAAACGCACACAGACATGTGCTTTTACATTCCATGGTACCATAGCTACCTAACTGGACCACATGCTCCCTCATCCCTCACTGTCAGAACACACTTTACAAAGAGATCAAAACAAACATGTGGAGGCAGCCAGGATTGAGATGATGAATCACTCTAATCTTTATCGGCTGAGCTGCCCTGCAGTCTGATTGGCTGAGAGGCTGTTTTCTTTCTCGAAAGCCTGTGCCACGTTTAACAGTCAGCACGTCCTCTGAAGGCCTGCAAACAACATGACCATGGATTTGACCACAATTTCTTTAAACACTTTAATTGGGCATCATTGTAGATTGGCACTGATTGAGATCTCATTGATTAAGATTGATCGCCTCATATGCATTTTATTACCATGTTTCGCTATGTTGCCATATATTTGTTTATAAGCATGGGAATGTTGTATCCATTTACATGTTGGTGAAGGACTTTTGTGCATTCTTCCAACTTAAGCACTCCACTCATATATTGTTTGCAAGTCCATGTGACTTCCTGTCCTTCATCTGGATACCAGAGATGAGGAGCACAGGAAAGAGTAATGCTGATTTCCTGCATTTTCTGCCCTTTGAGGACTACATTTTATGTAATTATTTTTCCAACAATGTCAATTGGGCAATGTGACTGGATGGGATGGGTACAAGTTTGCCAATCTGGGACATTCTTCAGGATATCAAAGTGTTTTATCCTAAGCTGTACTCTCTGGGATTCACATAGATAATTCTAAACATGCAAGTATTGAACATTTTATAACCTAAAACTCTGCAAAATTGAATATTGTGTCAGAAGACGACAGACAGAGAGCCAGAAGAGAAAATCAGAACAGAATTAAAGAAGCCAAGGTATATTGCAGTTGATATTACAGTCAATATCACTCCATTAATAATTTTTTACACAAACAGCTATGAACAGGCACAGGTCAAGTTTTAAGACACAGAGTAAAGGCTTTGTATAGAGTAAGGACAACAGGTCAGAGGTAGCAGGAGGGAGAAAAAGGAAGAGATGAGCTTACGATCACTCCAGAATAACAACATGAGACCTTCTCATATTAAAATAAACACTGGCTTGTTTTGGTGAAGAGGTCAACTGGAAGAAAACAGAATCAACGTTAAAGACTGTTCACTCAGTTGAGGTAACCACTGGCACGTTAATAATGAACAGAGATTGTCCTTATATTTAATCCTGAGCTTAAAATTTATAAGTAGCACAAAAGCATTAGATCCCTCTCAGACTGAGAAAAGGTCTTAATTAATTTGGGAGATCACTGTGGCCCTGATTTCATATCATCAGCTCTTTGTAACAGGAATGCCAGCTATTTACAGGCTGGCCAATGGCAGAGCTGGAGAGGAGTTAGGTGATGATGGGCTTGCCGCCTCTGCTCAGATAGGAAAAGGATACTTTTCAAAAGCTAAAAGCTTTCCCATTTTAAAACAAAGCTGGGGGAGAGAAGGGAGAGGGTTTTTTTTTTTTTTTTTTTTGGAAACCTTTGTTGATGGAGCATTCCAGGTTCTCTCTGTGTTCTATGAGAAATTTGCTGGCAAAATATGTTTTTTTTTTTTTTTATCCTTCCAAGACTGCCTGGATTTACAGTATATGCAATGTGAACTTGTGGAAAGCCATGTGGTCACATTTATTATTTGATTGTTGTTTTGCACTTTGTTTCAATACTTTAAAACAAGCACCTAGAAAATCAACCTACCAGAAACTTGAAGGTTATTAAGTATATCGAAGGCAATCATTTTAAAGCCGTTTATAGCTCTGAGAAATCAGTTATTAACTGCAATAAAGGCAATCTGGTGGATGTTTTGGGTGGATGAGGGGGTATTTGCCAAAGGGTCCAGTTGGAAGTGATATGGAGCTTTACTTCTTCACAACAAAATTAGTCTCATGCCTTATTGTGAGTCTGAGGGAAAACAGTCTGTCTGTCTGTCTGTCTGTCTGTCTTTCACTTGGACTCGAGTAAGAAAAAACTGATATTAATGAGATTCATTTTGCTTTTGGATTTTATAAAAAAATGAAATTATTGGATGGCTCATTATTTATTTTTATTCATTTATTCTCATTAAAAAATATATAAACCCTTAGTTTAAAATATTTTTATTTAAAATCATTTTTTTTATCAATTCCGTTTTCCCATACAGTAATCTGATATATGAACCTATACTGTATATTTAAATATGTATACAGAACATATATGTAGCCTACATATCCAGTTGTGATTGCAAATCAGTACTATATGTACTATATAATATATGTTTTGAAGTATAGCCAATGCTGCATATATGTAGTGTGGATTTTTCTAACAGTAAAAAACAAGAATGAATACATATTTTATTTGTGTTTTGCATATATTGCCATATATCAGATTTCTGGAAATATAATCTAAATAATTTTGAATATAATTAATACAACATCTAAATAAAGATACTATTCATTTAGACAAAAAGACATCATAAACATCAAGTAGTTCTAGACTGTATAGTGACTGTAGATGACACCTGTTTTAGTAAGTATTATTAGTTTAGAGGTCTACTCAAATACAGAAAACTGCATGTGGAATGGTGATAGCAATATAAAATATATTAATAATTGTTATTATTATTATTATTATTATTATTATAAGATAAACATATTAAAAATAAAAATAGAAGTGTATTAATTTTTAGTTGATGATGACAAATATGATAATTAAATCTTTACAAACAATAAGACAAACACTTGAGCATAACATTCTCAACGTCAGCGTTAAAAGATATAAACTAAATTCTAAAAGGAGTCGACAGTAATCTCATCATATCTCAATGATCTCCAGCCTGTGCGTGACAGCAGTGTTTGTCGTCCAAGGTTAGTGTTCGGCTGGACACAGGGGGATAACTGTTTCATTGTCCATGCCCTTTGTTTTTTTACGTCCCAATACTCAAATGACATAAATAAAAAATGAACAGTTTAACAGGAAACCTGAATTTTTGAGCCAAAAAGGAAGCGTGTTTACAGTAAAAGTTCTTTAACCATGCCCAGTTTGTATCCCAGTTATTGTCCCATTTCCCGACAGATTCCATGACAAAAATATAAAAATTCCAACGATACGCGAAACACCCTTCTGTATGCATCTTCGGTGGATTTCGTTTTCAAATATATTGATAAACCTATGCAAGAGATCAAGACATTATTTAAAACATACAAACACCAAATAAATAAATAAATAAATAAATCAAAACATTTGAATAGAAAATATTCAACCTGATCATTACTTATAAAATGTATACTGATTATGAAAATAAATTAATTTAATATTAATAATTATATGCATATATAAATACGTAACTACTATTTTGCTTATAAAATAATTGAATTGCAGTTGTTGCGTCGATGTGTTTTTTTGTAAATCACTGTAATACGCGTTACATCATACTTCATATTCTAGAACAAAACTGCATTGCCAACATCGTCCAAACACAAACAGAAATCTGATATATGGCCGTATATGAATACAAAATCACAATGTAGGATACACCTACGTATATATGGGCATAAATGTACATAATCAAATTTCACTAGCCTATGATTTTGGGAAACATATATTATGAAATGTTGTATTATTTTAAAATACATGTACAAGCACAGTATGTGACTTTTTATTTCAGTTAAAACCATGGACATGGACACAATTAAAAAATAAATAAATAAATAAATGAAATAAAAGTATATAAAGTGTATAAAACATATACAGTAGTTGTATTGTGAAGAGAATATAATATATGACATTAAATTATATTCTCTTCACAATACAACTACTGTATATTTTTATACACTTTATATACTTTTATTATTTGTTTTATTGTATGTGTATTCTATACTGTGTGTGTATTGTTTACTGTACATTATATATTATTATTGTGTTGTGTAATTATGTGTACATTTGATATGTAAATTGTGTTGTGTAAATGTGTTGTTTATTGTAATTGGTGTATTTCTCGTCACTGTCATGACTGCTATGTTGCTCGGAACTGCACACAAGACTTGCACCCACTGTTGCACTTGTGTATGTTGTCGCGTGACAATACAGTGATTTGATTTGACATACTTATTATACTGTGTTTTATACATTACCATATGTACATTTTCTGCATGGGAAAATGCTCTATTTCTCCATACATCACTAACATTCTTTCGCTTGCTTTAAACGTTAAATGCATCATGCAAATTTGCAAAAGTCATTTTTACAAATCCACATTTTGGGCATCCTCGTATGTTTGCGCACGACTGCTATGTGAAACCAGCCTGGGAATCAGGGGACATCTACTCAGCAACTCAACTGTCAGCGGTCAACTGCTCACTTCCTGCGGGTCTTATTCGGGGATTTGGGCTAATATTTAGATAGGATTGGATTTTATATACCGACCCCATATATGAATGGTCGAAATCAGCGCAGCGCACTCCTCTGGCACGGCATGATTTATTATCTGCTAATTGATATCAGGTTCTAATTAACATCTGACCGGCCGCTATTCTCCCTCCAGGGTTGTGTCAAAAATGGATAGATATCTAAAAAACGCCCGAGGCTGTATGCTGCAACTGTGAGCTACATGCAAGGATCCGCTTCATAAATCTTGTATGTTGATAGAAGCAAATATCAAAAACAGACCCTAGTGAAAAAATTCAAATAAGTCCTTTTTCGGTTTCAAAGGATGAAATTAAAGTAATATTTTTGTTTGGGTGTTTGCGATGTTTCCCTGCAGGTTAATCATCCTCGCACCTATGAATGCGTACGACACACGTCTTAACATATGAAAGTTTCTCGTGAGCTTTCTAATGAGGCATGGGTGCGAGCTCAGAACCCAAACCCCGCGCGCAGGACCACATAGTTCACATCTCCCTCTCTTTAAAACAATACCAAGAAATGTATAAACAACTGCAAGACTTATGCCCCTTCCATTTAATAAATATTCATATGAACATATCAGTATCTTTCAGCATAGTTTTCTTTACCTTCTATTTATTCTTTACTCTTCACAACTTACTATTAATATCGTAAGTAATAAGATAAAAGTAGCACCAATAATAAACTATACACCAAGATAACCACTAAGAACAACAATAGGCTATTGCATTCCGATATATATATATATATATAGGCATATTTGTTCTTAATTTAAAAAGGAAAGTCAACTGATTTTTTATTTATTTATTTATTTATTTCATTATTAATTCCAGTGCTTTGTTTAAACGGCGATGAAATGGGGGGATGTAATTTTGTGAGATAATTGAGTCAAGTCGGTTAACAAACCCTGGGGAGAACAGCCTGCAATGAAGACCTAAATGCAACGCTTTTCTCAAATATTTTATATATATTTTTACCGGAATAATAACGGTTGCAAAAATTGAGTCAAGCAAGCAACTCAAGCTAGTTTTGCTGTTGGCTACTGTTTCATGAGTAAGCAAATTGACTTGGTGTCAACCAATTTATATCATATATAAAACGTCGATTATTTCATTTAAACCTGTACTAAAATAATCCGAGTAAAAAATTCACATGCTTATGTTGCGTTATGTTGTGTAAAGGACAAGACTCATAGTTAATTTAGAAAATCAATAACAACAACTACAATAGCCCAATAATAATGACAATGATGTTTTTTAAATTTTGGATGCACTATTTTGGAAGAAAAAAAATTATAATAATGGTCTTTTACGGTATTTTATTATTTCAATCTCATTATTTGCATAAACGAGCACTATTTTCGTTTAGATTGTTCTGTTGTGATAGAATGACTGTCCAGAGGACCTTCAGCTTTCGACGAAAGAGCAGTGAATTGAAAGGCGCATCAGTCCCCTCAGAAATACAATACATGATACAGTTATGAGTGTAAAGACTTATAAACTTAGTTCATTTTAGCACTGCAGACCGATCATAAATGAAAGCAGTAATCTTTGCTTTACTGTTATCTGTCTTCATTATTTTTAGCTGGTAGCCAAGAGTGTCTAATAGTGTTTACTGACTGATGTGTGTCTAAAATATCAGGATTGACTTGGAAATAGTTAGAGTTTTTTTTTTTATTAGCACATATTGAATTGGCATGTGTTTATATACTTTTGTAACTGTTATAGTTCAAACGACTAATGCAATTTTCAGAAATATATACAAAATGAAAATAAGGATCTCTCTAAAAAGGTGCTACTTGTACTGAGAATTAAACTCACAAAAAACACAAGCAACATTTGCTTTTCGTTAACATACAGTTGCCAAGATATAAAGAGATACGGTGTCAAAAATGTCCTTTCGATCAAAACAATGAATTTAAAGAATTTATAAACCTAGAAATCTGTATTTTATATCCTCTAGCAATACCTACAGGTTATGTAAATCATATGGATTGAACGTGAACAAAAGCAAGACAATTTTGTTCAAACATGTGTTAAAAATATTTAAAAACAAACTAAAGAATCGGCAACACTTGATATTAATAATAGCATTACCGATCATTGTTATTTAAACTTGGTCTTCAGTTAACGTACAGAACATTGAAATAGCAGGCCTGTCGAAATAACCTATCATGAAACTTTGAACCGTGTATTTTATATGTCTGAATGTTCATGGACCATCTGTGTATTAGCAATATATAATTTTTATTTATTTATTCATTTTTTTAAAGAAAGTTATTATAAAGCTTTGGCAAAACTCCAAACAAGACCATAAGCTAATTACTTTAAAGACATGACTTTCTAACCTCTATGTACTAGTATCTTCAGAAAGAAATGGCTTGTATTTTAGAGGTAATATGATAGGCTATATATCAAGGGCGTAGCAACCTCAGGGATGTAGGAGACACACACCCCACACTCTTCAAAAAGGTGATTTTGTCCCCCATACTTTTTCAAGCTAAACCCATACCGAGTCCAAATGGTGGATTTTTACAGTATGCTTTGCGTTTTGTTATTGGGCTGATTGAGCAACCATCCAGCCATACACAGGTGAGTTTCATGAGCCAATACAACCTTTACGAAACAGGCTGTCAGTCAGGTAGTCTAATCAATGCAGCTCTGTTCATTTTTAAAGTTGGGCTCAACAATACTCATTGATCCATGTTTTTTAAACAGCATTGATGCTGATCTAAATGAATAATCTAGAGATGCTGAACACACAAACGAGAGTTATTTATCAACATATAGTTCTTGATTGGCAGCATTACAGGAAATGCACTGCAGAAAAAAACAAAGGGCTGTCCTTTTTTTAAGCCAGAGTTTATGTGTCTGTGTCTTCATTAAGTCATTTTTTTAATTATGTTTGTGAGGTAAAAGTTTGATCAGTTATTGTTTGCCAATTTAAGTATATTACTAGATCGGTGTTAAATATGTAAAGCTATTTTTATTATCAGCTCCTGATTTTTTACCTTTATCGACAAACTGTAGGAAAAAAGATAGATCTGCTGTGTTCTTAGAACATACTTATGCATTTTACGGAAGTGAATTGATATGTAGACACCCTATGTATACATGAAAACGTATGGCTGTTATTGAAACTCAGAATTATTATAAGACTATTATTGTTGTCTTTTGATTTAAGTCATGCTCAGCAGCTCACACACTGCAGGGAAATTATAGATTTGCATTGTTCTCTTAATGCTTAAAACCTGTACTTTAGTCTTTTTGTAGGTCTGTAGACATACAAATTTGAAAGGACTAAAATTATCTTATGATCGTTGATTCAGTGACTTACTAATTTCTCACAAGAAACTAATTTGTCACCACCTTCTGCATCACCAGATATGGTCACTGAACAAATCATTAAATGGATCTGAACGAATTCTGGTGAGCATACTCAAAACACTGGAGCCACTTGGATAAATTGAAATCCCACAATGCACAAGCATAGAATGTCAAAAAAAATGTCATTATTGTAATTGATTAAATAATTTATTCAGGACCAGCTTGTATGGTCATTTATTGTCATGTGTGAAACAGAAGCAAGTGCTCCATAAGATGCCCTTAAAATTTGCAGCTAATTATCAAAATTTTGCAATTAATTTGCGATACTTGAATCTTTAACATTCTACATGTATATTTACATGTACATTCTAAGTATATAATATGTATATATTAATATAATACTTCTTTCATACTTGAATATTAAAAATATATGCTGTAATATATTAACACTGTACACCATATATACATATATAACACAACACTATTGAGAGCATCCTGAGCAGCTGCATCACTGCCTGGTTTGGGACTTGCACCGTTTCAGACTGCAAAGCCCTGCAGAGGATAGTGAGGATAGCTGAGAAGATCATCGGGATCTCTCTTCCCTCCATCAAAGATATTTACAAAAAACACTGAATCCACAAAGCCACCAGCATTGTGGACGACCCCACACACCCCTCACACAAACTCTTCACCCTCCTGCCGTCTGGCAAGAGGCACGAAGCATTCAGGCCCTCACGGCCAGACTGTGTAACAGCTTCTTCCCCCAACCCATCAGACTCCTCAATACTCAGAGACTGGTTTGACACACACACACACACACACACACACACACACACACACACACACACACACACACATACACACACACACACACACACACACACGCACACACACACATATGTCCTGAGTTGCACTTTAATTACTGTCACTTTATAGCTGTCTGCTACCTCAATAACTGCTATGTGCACAGAACACTATCTCATAGTATGTTATGGTTACATTTGGCACTTTTTTTGTCATCTTTTGCACTACTGTGTACTGGTCAGCCCTGCACTGTCTCTCACTGTGTCTATTGTCCTGTTCATTGTTAGTAATTTATTGTACTGTCCCGTACTTTTTGCACTCGTTTGCACGTGCACTTTATATAGGTACTTTATTTAGTCTGTGTAGTCTCATGTGGTTCTGTGTTTCTCCTATGTTGTTTTATGTAGCACCATGGTCCTTGAGGAACGTTGTCTCGTTGCACTGTGTACTGTATAAAGACAATAAAAACACTTGACTTGACTACAGTAAGGGGTCTGTGCAGGTCACCAACTGACAGCTGTGTCCCCCCCCCACTTTTAAAATGACTGCTACGCCCCTGCTATGTAGGCAGATAGAAATTGCACACACACACACACACACACACACGCACACACGCACACACACACACACACACACGCGCACGCGGTGGATTCTGTAATGCGCGCAGAGAGAGAAAAAACAGGTAATAATCCTCCGTTTAAAACAGCATCCAAACCACAAAGTAATGATGTTATTTTAAGTTCCATTACAATGTAACCTATGCTCTTTTTTTATAACTAAGATTCAATTTGAATTGTCTGACATCCCCAAATGTCATGCATGCAGCAAAATAAATAAACAAAACAAAATAATAATATTAAAATAATTTGTATAATGATTAGTTTAATAATAGTATATTATTGTACTAATATATAACTAGTCTAATCATTTAACAGTAGTTTAATAATTAGATAATATTAGTTTAATTAAAACATATAGGGAGGAGCTTGCCAAGAAAGTAAACCCCCAATCCTGAAAATCGATTTGTTGTGTTATACACTACTTTACTTTTTGTTGTGTTACCCTAAAATTATGATTTGTTACGTAAAACGTGCGTCAGAACAAATGAATAAATAAAAAGATTATAGTGTGTCTAGTTATCTGAAAGGCAACCCGGGTCACACACAAACATAAATGACATTTTTTTTCCCTCATGTTTGACTATTCTATTGATGGATCCGCTTAAACTTGTACTTGCAGAGGATGCAGTATGTCGCTCACTTACACGAAAAAGTGTTTATATACCTATGTGGAAAAAATGCGCGCATGGCATATTTTGTCTTTATGTAGGCCTACACTTTTTATTTACATTAGATACCTGTGGATTCTTCAGTGCGCAAAGTCTAGCATTGTTTTTCGTTGCGTAACTTGTACATGCCTGTAATGGCATAGAGCAAAATTTACGGTCTGTACTTTTTTTTTTTTTTTTTTTTTTTTTTTTTTTTTTTTTTTATCAAGCTCTGAATTGTGTCTGTTATCACCTGTGTATTTACAAAGGACGCTTCCGACTTGTCAGTGACGAAGTGATCTGGAATCAGACGCATCTGATAAAAGAAGGAAATAATTACGCATGCACGTCTGCTGCTTGAACTTGCACAAAATAACTGCACATAAACCCAATTCTAAAAATAGAAAGAAATAGAAAAAAAAAATCTATCCAATCTAGTCAGACAGGCCATTTTTGATGGAACAATTTGGTTTATATATTTTTCTCTTTTAACATCAAAATCTATTAATCGGTGGGATATAAAAGGGACATTTAAAGTGCCATGTAGTCTCCACGTTAAAGAATTGATCAGTCAGAAAAGCCAAGTTTTTTTTACGACCGATAACATGCTAGGAGTAAGATAAACATCCAAAAACAAATAGTGTTAAGCTGCAGTGAAAACAGTGGTGTCGTTAACTAGGTTATCTCATTAGTGCCCCGTTGCGTTTGCCTGTTATTCAATCGCCGAGTGTAAATTAGATTAAATCCGGTTGCTATCGCTGCTGGTCAACAAAACAACTTTTGTTACTATTCATTAATTATGAACCTTGAAAAGCCGATAACCAGTTAGATATTGTATAGCCTACCAGAGAGAAGGGTCAAGTGCCAAAGCCACGCGCTGCACTCCTTGCGTTACACGTGCACTTGGGTCATTTTCTGACTGCGTGCATTGACTTGGTTTGCAAATAGGAAAACATTTAAACCCAGCATTTAATGTCTGGTTTACCGTTACTTCCCAATGAGAACAGCCGAACTGCATCAGTCATTTAAATATGTACTTACTTTGGACTGGTGAATTGTTGATTGCATTAGAGAAATTACAACTAAAGACATTATGTCAATGCGACTCGAGCAGAGTATAGTGTATAAATGCATTATAAGTCTGCAAGGTCATTGTCCTAATGCACATTAAGAGATTTCAAACCCTACACAATATGTAAGAATAACTAATTGGATAGTTACTGTACCCATGAACCAAAGCTGGATTAATTTACTGAGTAGTATCTGCAGTTCATTGCACATTCAGAGTATGCAATGTTTTCCTCTATACCAGGGGAAATGCACAACGTATAATTTGCTATAAAAGTGCAGCACTTTGAAGCCGGACATCCTCGTGACGTTTTCTTTTTTTTTTTTTTTTTTTTTTCTTTTTTTTTTAATCCTTGCTCGTGAATTCAAATTTGGTTTCGTGATTGACAAGGTCCTATTCAAATAAAACATCTCGGTGATCGTGCACACTTTTTTTCCCCAAGCCGTGCACGGGAGGCGTGGAGCTCGCGCTTCTGACATTCTTTCCCGCAGTAGCTCTTCTCCAGCGAGCTCTGATGACATCAGCCAGGCAACGCGTCTGTAGAAAAGTTTTTTTTTAGTGGAAGAACGATGTTTTAACACGGCTGGACGTGTACGAGCAGATCTTTTTAATTGTAGCATATGAAGCCGACCATGCCTTGCCAAATTCCGTGGGAATAGTTTGTTTTGAAAACAGTGGAGTTCACTAACATCGCCAAAAGGCCCATTCCCAACGAGTGCAACTTCGAGTTATTGTTTAAACTGTCTGTATTCTCGACATGGAATAGCTCGGAAGGGGGAGTGCAGGGGGAAACGTCGTTCCTTGACTCGGTATCTCGCTTATGGACGACAGTAGTCCCCTTTCTCCAAAGGCAAATGCTTTCAGTATTGCTTCTCTGATTTCAGCGAGGGAGCAAGCAGGAAACGCAACATTTGACAAACACGGCATTGGCCTGGACAAGCAAGTGGCGCAAAACTGCTCCGGATCCTTTAAAATGCATTACAGCACTGTCACGCGGGAGATGGAAGGTACGGGCACGATCTTGACAACAACCTTGTAATTTGTCGGGCTCGCGCAGTTTGTTTAACTTGACGCGTACTGCAATTTCGGTTAATGCCACATCAGAGACACGTGCATTTCAATATTTTAATGCAAACATATTCACCACAGCATGCGTACAATAAATGCAATGCTGTGTTGGTGTTGTTGTTGTTGTTGTTGTTGTTGTTGTTGTTTTCCCGCACATTAATGTATAGAAATTGCCTTAAAGCACACAGTTTGTTCAAAGTTACATTGGTATTGCACCTTCGATGTCACATGCACGTATTTAATAGCCATTGCATGGTCCACAGATAACAGAAACTTGCAGAATAAAACACTAACTCTATATCTTAAAATTCGCGCGCGACAGAAATAGTCTCAGAAAAGTCAGAAACAACTCAGATTCCACCTCCAACCAAGTGTAGCTACAAAAGCATGAGTCTGTCAAAAGAGCAGTGTCACTGATAGCCTAAAACCGACCGCAAATCTGTGAATAATAGGAAATAACATTGGACCGAAGAGTTGTGTCTTCGCATATCCAATGAACATCACGCGACATTCGTTGTTTTGTTTGCCATTGATGCGCTGGTGTTTGCTTTGCAAATAAAAAAAAAAGTTGACTCTCCGCCGTGCCAGCTAACCAGTCTATTGTTAAAGGAGGGTGATGTGGGCGATACACTTAGCCAAAAGTAAATGGGTGCCGGAAAGCCCATTATAAGGGGCGCACTTCTCTGTCAATCAGTCTCGTCCCAAGGCGAGGAAAGGCACATTACCTGCAGTTCATTATCTAAATAGAAATAAGAACCGGTTTTATCGCAAAGGGGAGGCCCTATGCGAGAGATAAGAGAGAAGTCTGGATTTCAGTTTAGCATACAGCAGTGGTGCAGGAGAGAGGCCGCCTGAAACAGTTCAGCACGCAACCCTTATAAAACAACGGAGCGCGTATACGCATGCGTTTATGATAATTGGTAATCAATTTAAACGTACTAAAATAGCTTAGAAAGGCGACTTTTTTACAGATTCAGCGAAACAGAAGACATTTCTTGAGCGGGGTTTTCATTTTAAGTAAGCTACGCCCAATGTGTTAACCTAGGAGACCATCGTTCGTAAAGTTCTTGGATACACTGAATTTCCCATAAAGGCGAGGAACAGCGTTTGATCTCTTGGGGACATCGTACAAATACTTTCTGTTTGTTAACCATAGGCGAACCTTTGCATTCACTTTTACGTTTTTGCTTTGAACGCGAGTGCAGCGCAAATTGTAAATCCAATTTTTGGAATGATTTCAGCAATATCAAGCCCGTGGCTGACGCAGCTGTCCCATTTTTGCGATGTTGCAGCCTTCACGACCAGCAGCCTGAGCAGTCTCAATACGCCCGGGAATTACCATCTTTCTCCTTCCCCTGGGGATCCGTACAGCCATCATGAAAGCCAGTTCGAACCGTGCCCGGCAGCCCAGCACGGCTACAACTATTCCGGACCCAACCCAGCACAGGCCCCGACGCAGGGAGACACCGGGACATCCAACTGTTCCTCGTCGTCGTCAAGCTCAACGCCGAATAAAACGCTGGTGAAAAAGAACCCCAAAGTGGCCAATATTAATGTACAGTTGGAAATGAAGGCGCTTTGGGATGAATTTAATCAACTTGGAACTGAAATGATTGTCACAAAAGCTGGGAGGTGAGTTGACAGGCTTCTATACTACACTTTAAATGCGCTGACATTTAGTTGTCTTCTTTAATTACAAAAAGGTAACACTTTACAACCACTTTATTAATAACATAAACACATACATAATGCTTAACAGATCATTAATGTAGCCTCCATGTATATATAGTTAGAAATGTAATGCAACCTTGATTCATACATATGCATTTATTAATGTACATGTATTACTGACCTGTTGAACATTATAGAGTAAAGTTTATTATTGAATTATTAATCAAAGGTATTATGAAGCGTCACTCCAAAAAATCTTGCGTGACGTTAAGCCAAGTCGTTCAAACGCACTTGTACAGGGGGAAGATATATGTATCATGTTATTGTCCATTCAATAGCTTAGAACAATAACGAGAATTTACAATTGAGTGTAAAAAGCTCATTGTGTGTATTTACTCAGTGATAAGACAGGATAAGCACGAGATAACGTTAAAACATGTTTTGCTCACCATTCAATTGCAATTGCATAGCTATGGTGGCTTATTTCTACAGCCCTTCTGTTTATTCAGGTGAATGTCGAACGCTTTGGTTTACCATTTCTTCTGGTAGAACAGGCCATGATTAAATGAATGCATCATACACTGTACGACTAAGATAATAATCAAAATGTAGGCGCGAGCACATTTGGATATATGACCAGGCCTCAGCCAGAAAGGAGCATTGTATAATGCTCAAGGAACAAGTAATGTTACATTATAGGTTTTTTTTTTTTTTTTTTTTTTTACAATTAAAATCACACTGGAAACGGCAAAAGGGAACACTACGATTAAGTAATTTACCCTTATTTAAAAGCATTGCATTGCATGCTGACAGTAAGGTCACTAAACCTCTATATGGACCGTTCATTTAGTTTAGTGTTAATTTGCTGCAGCTGCTGTGGCCTACTAAAACTCAATGATTGTTTGAGCAAATCGGGGGTTTCTTCCAGTAGGTAGCCGAACATTGCAGGAACACTCATCTGTCCGTTAATATTATAACAGCCTCCAGACAGATGTTGCACATAAAAGTACAGTTTATTAAATCCTCCCCTCCTATTTATTCTATTATTTTCTAATTTGTCTGAGTTCCACAGTTACTCATGGCCTAAACATTTGCACTGAATTATAGTTTTTCTTTCACGATTTTACAAGCGACACTACCCATACTAATTATCATGCAGTAGTAGGAGATTGCTGCAGGCCTGAAGAGGTTACATCATACATTTTTCGGATAAAGCATAACTTTCGTGAAACCTGCATTTCGGCCAAATACAGCACAATACAAAACAATACAATTTATTTCAGATCTGTAGCGAATATGAAGGTCAGCAAAACAGGCATGGTATTTATTGGTTATGTTACTATAGTTAAGACGAAAAAGAAAAAGAACAGAAGGGGAAAAAAAAAAAAAAAAGGAAAAATACACTAATCTGGACCTCTAGTATATCAGCATGCTAGATAGTTAGCTACACTGGAAAATAATTGTATTCAAAGGTAAACCATAACATACTTCAGTGCCAATTTTCACCTTGCATAATATGATTTTACATTGTATTACTTTTTGCAGTTGTCAGCTGCTCACTGTATTTCACTGGCTTCGTACTTGTACTCTGAACAATGACAACAAATGAATCCTGCATTCTACAATACATTTATCTGCGTGATGGCATACTTTAATGGAGTTAGTTGCTGCTTAGCACTTGTACAGTTACACTGTAACTGCTATATAGCCTATTTATTTGTGGATATAATCATTTAAAAAATATATATTAGTAGGTTAATTCATGACACTTA
The DNA here is from genome assembly GCA_032164185.1 of Moxostoma hubbsi. Classification (NCBI taxonomy): domain Eukaryota; kingdom Metazoa; phylum Chordata; class Actinopteri; order Cypriniformes; family Catostomidae; genus Moxostoma; species Moxostoma hubbsi. The sequence goes on along the minus strand of JAVLUX010000215.1, from coordinate 14,475,760 downwards.
CAAAATCACGGCCTATTTAAACCATACTCGAGGCTAAATGGTGCAGATGTGGCAGAAACAGAGAACATGGATATTTAAATAGCACAGATATTTTAAAAATACATAGTGATATATTTTTTGCTGGTTGTCCGCTTGCCCGTGTGTGTGTGTGTGTGTGTGTGTGTGTGTGTGCGCGCGCGCGCAAGGTCATCTGTCATTCCAATGGTGCTCGCTACACTGGATCTAGGCTCTTTAAAAGCTACTTTAGCTTCACCTATCCACAACTGGCACCCTGAAAAGACACTCACGTTCACTGAACAATGATTCCAGTATCACTTTCACTGGTATGCAACATGTGGTCTGCTTAAGCTTTAGAAGGTATCTTTGTATTTAAATAGGCTTACTACGGTTTCATTGTAACTTATTTGTCAATCAGCTTTTGAAAACAACTTCGACCTTCTATGTTTGTGCTGCATAAGCGACTTATGCACGCAAGGTTGTGTGTGGCCTTATCTGCGTGTGTGTAAGAGATGTTTCGTAGTGGGTATGATGAAGTGTGCTGGAGCTTGTTCCTGCGCGTAACAGTAGGCCTAAATGGAAAAATGGTTTAACGGAAGGATTATTTTCATATCAATATGAAGTCAAAATAAGAATGCACGAACCATGTTGATCACGCCCAAATTACCAGCAAGATTTGCACCAAAAAACTTGCGATTTTTTAGTATCGAAAGATTAATCTTGACTGCATGAAGAGAGACTGCAATTCATAAATGCAAAACCTTAATATCAATAACAAAACGGATTCTATCTGCATTCTCCAGGCGAATGTTTCCTACGTTTCAAGTCAAAATATTTGGAATGGACCCAATGGCAGATTACATGCTCCTGATGGATTTCTTACCAGTGGATGATAAACGATACAGGTATGGCATAGTCCCACTACACAGTTGCACTACAGCTATATAGTGTTTATATAGTAACCTTCATTAATCATTTATTTAAAAAAACAAAAACATTATGAAGAACAAATCAGTTAAATTCATGCACATTCAAATATGAATATAATTGAATCGTGCAATAATGCATTAAGGTTTAAAGAATAGAGTGTTACAGAGCAGCACGCCACAAGTGTCCCTTTCCAGGTGGCGCACTGAGGTCATTTTCCATTCTTTTCCCTATGTTAAAGGTATGCCTTCCACAGTTCATCGTGGCTGGTGGCTGGAAAAGCTGATCCAGCGACTCCAGGTAGAGTGCACTACCACCCCGACTCACCTGCCAAAGGAGCGCAGTGGATGAAACAGATCGTTTCCTTCGATAAACTAAAACTGACCAACAATCTGCTGGACGACAATGGACACGTAGGTGTTATTATTTGCCGGTCTTACTGTATGTTTTTGAATATTGAGGTGTTGTCATCCTTCATATTTATTAGAGAAAAGCACAGACCAGTGGAAGAATGCGCGAAAATATCTATAAATTATTTCTGTGACAAGAATGCATTTTTTAAATGTTGTGTTTAATGGCGTTATTCATGTATAGAATGATATAGCAGTGGCAATAGTTCGAAATTCGAATTTACACTCGGTTTACTTTTGCTGTAGGCCTAGAATTTTAAAAGTTAATTATACGGTCATTATTTAACGGCGTAGTTACAAGTGAACACGAAAAACGTGTAATGATTAATTATTAATAACGAATTAATTCATGATTCATGGTCGTTTGATCGTTTATTCGTTTGCTTGTTGAATAGATTATTTTTACTTTAAAAGAATAACATTTGTACATAAAAATATAAAACAATTAAGATATCCCTGATGAGTATTAATGTAAATTAGTAAATATTACAAATGAAAAATAAATAAATACAAGTTGTGATTATATATATATATATATATATATATATATATATATATATATATATCTCAACCCGATTACAATTTTAATAGGCATGGTAAAAATGATAAAGACAATTTATAACGTGACACACAGTTCGATTTTAAATAATTGAAATATTTTTTAACTATTGTACGGTATCAGTTCCTTATGTCCCGAGCTGCACGTCAAATATCAGGGTTTGTGTCCCTTGATTTATTGTCCACATTCATATGTCATGATTCTTTGACCTTTAATTGAAGATATATGTTATGAAATGACATTACACACACACTGGAGTTGGACATCAGCTATTCAGCTAAATTATTTTGATTTATTTGAAGTTTGTAACTAATTTGTTTGAATTATTCCTTTATTTTGTGGTGTTATATGTGGTCAAGCATAACATGTCCACCCTGTAATGGGAACATATATGGGAAATGAATGTAATTTTAACGTTTATATATATTTGTTAACAGAAATATAAATATGTTTGCTAGATATAATTCACAGACCATGTAGTGGCTCACTGTGTCACTTAATGTCCACCAGTTATTTTCCACCCTGGGTAAAAAAATATAAATAACTGGATGGTTTATCTGGTTAATCTGGTTTATTTATTAATTATTATTATTATTATTATTATTATAATTATTATTTTCATTTAGCTTGGACAGTATTACTATTAAAAAATCTTTAAGATATCCCTTCAATTATGAAAACAAAGATAGGTTATTTGTAAAAGGTTTTTATTGATTTTATTTTATTTTATGTGATAACAGTAATTTACAATTACATCATAAGGAACAATCTCAATGTGTTCTACACTGATTTTTGTAAACATGTGAAACTCTTTTCCTATTGCAGATAATCCTGAATTCAATGCACAGATACCAGCCCAGATTCCACGTGGTATACGTAGATCCTCGGAAAGACAGTGAGAAATACGCCGAGGAAAATTACAAGACTTTTGTTTTTGAGGAGACCAGATTCACCGCCGTTACCGCATATCAAAATCACAGAGTAAGCAACTTTTTATGCAACTTTTTTATGACTTAACTTAAATAAATAAATTACCAATTTATGACATTTTACATTTAATTTCCAATGCAAGAAATATCGATTTGGCAATTTACCATAAGATTTAACATTGCTCAAAATTATGTTTCACCCATCTATCCATTTATCAACCTAAATAACGTTTAGGACAACTTAACTTCTATTCATTAACAAAAACACAGCAAATTGTAATAAACCACTGTACTCACAATTTGAACTACTGAACAGCTGGTTTTAAACCTCTTGTCTTGAGGGCCACATCTCTCCACTTATGCTTGCAGTTTTTAACTACATCATTTACATCATTCATTCATCCTTTCCTTATAGGTAAAATTTCTTAAATCCATTTCCCTTCTTTTAGCCTTTGAGCATCTGAGCTCTGTCTGAATTACATGGCAGAAAACATTTTTCTCATTAAGAAGAGAGCAGTTAATTGGCCATTAACTTCTGTCCCCACCTTCCACCTGAATTGTTCAATTACTCACTACCAATAGTTTAAGGATTAATTTGCTTTATTTAATTTATTTTACAATTTAGTTGAATATTTAGGCTTGCAAAAAAGTAAAACGCATTTAAAGAGGGGGGCACAGTGGTTTGACTGAGGGGGCACTGCCCCCTGGTGCCACCCCCACTCCCTGGTGGCAAGAGCTATTTTTTAATCACTTATATTTAACAGGGCTCTAGTCATTCTATGTATAAAAAGCAAAACATATTTGTGAATATAATAATTTTTTTTTAAAAATACACTTGAATTTTAGAAAAGAGTTGAGTGCTGAATGAAGACTGTGGTGTCAAACTGATGCTCCCGCACAGCTGTCCATTGTTTTTCTTCTTTTTTCCTCAGTCTTTCCTGCTCTGTCTTCTATCAGTTTGACCTCTTGATCTCCAACTCTCACCGCAGGCTTTACATTTGTTTTTCAACTCATTCCGGAAAATCACGCACACATATCTTCATCCAGCACTTTTCCACAGCCAAAGGCGCACCTTGATATTTAACATAAATAGCTTTCAATCTGTCTAGAAATAAGTGTTTAAGCATGTTAACATAAATACAATCTTCAAGAGTCTACGTTATTTCACGAATAGCTCACATTCATTAAAGTTGCTGTATATGCTATTAATTGGAGCGTAACATCGCAGAAAAATTAGTTTACCATTTTAAAAAGCCTTATAATAACACACACTCTGGAATGGACTTTGAGAGATGATTACCTGTATAAACAATTTCATTGTCTGAATAAGAATAAATGAAAAAATATTGGAGGTCAATAAATCATTTGGCAACCCAAGTAACATAAGATTTTCACTCTTTCTCAGATAACACAACTGAAAATCGCCAGCAATCCATTTGCCAAGGGTTTCAGGGACTGCGATCCAGAGGACTGGTGAGTATTTCAATTTGCTTCTGTGTTTTTGCTACATGCTTTTTATGGGGGGAAATTTTATGGAAATATAAAGGTATGTGCCATTTATCTTTATATTGCCCTACAAAATGCAATGCTAAATATTCAAACATTATATTAGAAATATTAGAAAAGTGCAATCAATATGAAGCATAACTGTGTTTGAAATGTGATATGTTCTGCTAAACTGCTTGACAAAGCTCTTATTCATGCACACTGCAAAAATATGCATATGAGTGCACATCACTAATTCTATTTCGCCTACTTTTCAGGCCCCGGAATCACAGGCCTGGCTCTTTACAAATCATGAGTGCGTTTGCTCGAACCAGGAACCCCATGTCCACTCCCCCACAGCAGAACGGCTCAGAGAAAGGTCTGTATATGAATCACAGTTAACAAAATCGAATTTAGCTCAAAAACAACATATGCATTCAAATAGCTTTAGAGCTATATTGTTAAGAAAATTCATATTAATTCGGAAAAAAAGGGTGAAAACCAGGATATTTCCTTACCTACTTGGTAAACAAACCATATTTTCAAATTAAAATCATGTTAAGGGGTTCAATTTTATGGTTAGGTTTAGGTATAGGGTTTGGGTTAGGTGGTTAAAATGAGGAAGATCTCACAAATGTAAGTTCAAAACCTGGAAACTTCCCTTTATTTTCCATGGTACACAACAGGGCGTTTTAAATTAGGAAAATCGTCACGTTTAGGGTCTGGGTAAGGTTTTACAATTTATTCAGTTAGGTTAACAATTGCATCGCAATACGTTTTGTGTACCATGGAAGATTGTAAATATTGGGGTTTATAACAAGACAAGGGAAGCGTTGGTCTACGTTTTGTCCAAGTAGGATTTCGCCATCTTGTACTATTCTTACGACTTTTCACGAGATGGGTTTGAATACCCATTCATACTCATTACTGATAATATAGTTAGTTCAGGAACATACACTAATATACTGTACATAAACATAAGACTGTATTAATCTGTGGTTATAGCACTTACAGAACTTACAAAAGGCCCAAATAAAGGCAGTTAGGATTTTTAGTCAAGTCATTTATCAAGTCTGTTTGATTTCTCTGCATCTACGTTCCAGTGGGCAAAACATTTACATTTGTCTAGTTGAGCACTGCAAATTTCAATACACAAAGGTTTGAACAGCTGCATGCCTGGAGGACATGCTCGAACTGAAATCTCTACACAGAGCTTTTTTTTCAGTCCTGCGCTCAGTGTAAAATGATTTCCTGTGAGAATTTGCCTCTTTGGCAGAAGGACATTTATGACTTAACCTGCCAATCCACCACAACACATCTCATTTGACAAACTAACTAAATTGCACTGCTTTTCCATTCTAGTTCAACTCAAAGGTCTCTAACTCATTGTTTGGCCACCTACTGTACGTAGTTTGTAGAGACCATTCAACTGTCAATGTGTGTCTATGCACAAACAGGTCTCTAATCAGCAGTTTGATTTTTCGAAATAATCCTAAAAAAAAACACTTCTATAATCACATACACCTGATTATAACCATGTAATAATATTGTTTAACAACTCACACCTAAAACAATTTTGTCCTAACAGTCATTTTTTTTTGTCCTGAACACAGAAGACAGTAGACGAGAATATGACCGTGACCCCAGCAGCACTCCCCTCCATTCTGACCCAGCTCACCAGCTGATGTCCCGAGTTCTCAGCCCTGCGCTTCCTGTCCTTGGTGGCCTACACGCTGTGCCCCTCACAGCTGGCCACCGCACCCCACCCCACGAACTGCGCCTCGATGGACACCCCCAACCACCAGACACCCTGCACCACCATCCATACAAGTACCCCACCACATATGAACATTATCTGGGAGCCAAAACCAGGCCGTCTCCATACCCCTCACCGAGCATTAGAAGCCACGGTTACCACCCCCACATGAACCCCACCACAGCCAACATGTACTCTGCGACAAGCGCGTCGACTAATTACGACTATGGACCTAGATAATGACAGAGCCGCCACTCACTTGGGTTTCCTCAAAATATACAGAAAAAAAAAAACACACATACCTTTGTGTCCCAGACTCACGAAGCACGAGTTTTGGGTTGGGCACATCTTTTGAAGTGGCTACTGCAGACGGAAAGCTAAACTGCCATATTTATTGAAGGGAGAAATGTCCTTGTGGAACTTAAGGATGTGCTCTGTGGACCCAGTATTAGCTCTGGCATGCCTGGGAACTGAGAATCAGAACAATACCTGGGCAAAAGTAGACCTGGAAACTGCAGTATAAGTGTTCAAAGTAACAAGGAGGGGAAATACTTTTTTAGACAAATAATGCATTATCACAGACTGGAACTGAACTTTTTTTTGTGTTGGATGCACTTTTTGTTTTTGCTTTTAAAAAGCCATAAATTATATATTCACCTTGAGCCATTGAGCTTCTAGATAGATGGAATATCTGCATGTTGCGCTGTTTTGAAGGTCCTGAAATGTCCTGAATTTATTTGATTTTTTTTCTTGGTTGAGAATGAATCGTTTTTGAAAATGCTAGACCACCTTTAGAAGGTCTGTGAAGCTTGTAACGTGGCACTGACTAAAAGCAACTCAAATAAAAAATAACAGAATGACTGTGCTGAACTTGTAAAATAAATATGACATATTTTACCTTTGAATATGCCCATTACTGTTTTTAATTCTACTCCAGTTTTACAAAATCTTTATATAATTCAACCGTCATAAATCCTCATATTGAGATGGGATAATACATTTCAATTCTTTCCTTCATCCGGATTCATACATGTTTATCTTTGAAAGGAATTAGACATAATTTGGGCCCATTCTGACTTCCAAACATTATTTCCACTTTTACAATAACAGACATTTCTCCTTTAAAAGTAATAAGAAAGTGCACAACTTTGATTGTAAAATATTCATCAAACCAACCAAAAACAATGTAAAAGACCAAGTCAGAAGATGCCATTTTGGCTGGCAAGATTAATATATTCATCCCAATGCCATCTTTATTTTATTTTTTTCAAAAGGTTTATAGTCCTTTCAATTCTTTAACCACAAAGATTTGCCTAAAGTCAATGTGCTAGTTGCTTAGCTGCTTCTATACTTTACCTTTCTCTACAAATGTGATTTAGGTAATCCCATGGTAGAGGAAAGGAAAACTTGCACACCATTTGACCTTTGACAGCTAACAACTATTTTAAGTATCAAAGGTTAAACAATGTTTCCAGCCATTTGAGGAACGACTAATTGATCATATAATTTTTAGTCTGAGGTAACAACATGAGGCACTGGGACATAGCAACGTGTTATTTCCAGAGTTTGTATTGCTTTCATAATGTTTAATTAAACAGGTAAATTAAACTCTCTCTCTATATAAATATATATAGATATATATATATAAATTAACAACTCCAGCACATTATTAATTTCACATATGAAAATAACATTTGTATTTTAAAAATATATAGGCTATATATTTTATTTAAGTTTTAATTAGGCCTATTACAACACTTTCGTGTTTAGATAGAAACATAGGCTATAGTTAATCTTATATGCCTAGTATATGTTCATCCTAGCTTTAGGATGAACTGTAATAAAATCTTTTAACAATCCATCCGATGTCAAGTAAAGCGCGCATGTTATTTCCCTGCTCTAGTACGTTTGGGAAAGGAAGAGCCCGTTTGGAGGATTGGGCCTCCCTTCGCGTGAGCCTGTTCCCGGTCAGAGGTAATGAGTTTGGCCCGTCAGGAAGACGGGGACACCAGGACCCATGGCTCTTCCGTTAGGGGTCTACCCATCTGTGTTTTCTCTGGTGGCTTCGCCTTGATGTGAGGGGCCGACGTGGGGCCCACGGCCGCGCAACCTGTATACCTGCATCCCCGAAAGAAGATTGACGGCTGTTTCCAACAATGACCGCTTCAAAAAATGTTCAGTATTTATGGACCGAATACACCGAAAATTGCGTCTGTCTTTGAAGTTCAAACGATGCGTAAGAAGTTCGGCATAGGAACACTGTTTGATCCCACAGGAAATACCCGCGCTTTGAAAATATAGGCAAATGCTTTGACAGATCGGACTAATTATGCGTAATTATGCGTATACTGTTCAGCATTTCAATGCCATAGATGCAAAGCATGTCAACATTTATTGGAAACAATATTATGAAGTGATAAGAAATAGCCTAATTGTTAGACATTACAGTAGGCTATATGAAAGATAACCTAAAATATTAAATAATGCCATTTGCAATATTATTTATTTCGAAAAAATAGTAGGGTGTGCATGTTAATTGCTTTTATAGAAATATGGTTTTATACTTTTGTACGCAGTTTAAATTATTAAAAAAGGTTAGAGGTTCGTTTAAAACATTTTTTATTTAAATAACTTCAAAAAGTTTATTCGATTCAATAGCCTATACATTCCACTGGTTGGGTGATAACTGTAGTTTTAGGCAAGGCAACAGTTAAATTATTATCCCTACTGTTGTAAAATAAAAAATAAAAATTTAAGAACATAAATATAAATTATTGTTCTTTTTGTCAGTTAAATTTAATTTCGCAATTATTAAATGTTTTTATTGTTAAAAAAGCTTGAACTTACACTGACATTTTCGTTTAGCTGCGTTTGTTTTATATATCTATATAAAAAACTAAACTAAAATAATATTGCAAAAGTAACTTGGCCCTATATGAAAATCTATTTAAAAAGGTGAGAGAATACATTGAGACTGCTGATGTAACTGACCGCTTGGACATTTATTATCTGACAGCTTACTACACGCAAAGTACGTAACAACACACACAGGTTAAAAAATGAGATCGCCAATCATCTGGCAATGGGGTCGCATCAGGAACATCTGTTGTGACAAGCCTATTTTGTGTACATTTCTTTCGCTTTGCACAACCGAAGACAGACTTTAAAAAAGAAAAAAATGTGTTTACCTCAGAGGTGCACGTGTTTCACGTTTTCCCGCCTTTTTCAACAAGAGATATATTTGCGTTTCATTTGTTTTCGCTGAATACGCCGATCAGCCACAACATTGAAACCACCTGCCTGATATTGTGTAGGTCCCCCTTGTGCCCCAACAAGCACCTCAGAATAGTATTCTGACATGCTATTCTTCTCACCAAAATTGAACAGAGCAGTTATCCCAGTTGTAGACATTGTCAATTTGAACCAGTCTGGCCATTCTCTGTTGACCTCTCTCATCAACAAGGCATTTCCATCCACAGAACTGCTGCTCACTGGATGTTTTTTGTTTTTGACACCATTCTGAGTAATTTTTGGCAATTATCTAATCAGCCAATGGTGTGGCAGCAGTGCATAACATTTTGCAGATACAGGTCAGGGACTTCAGTTAATGTTCACAACAACTATCAGAATGGGGAAAAAGTGTGATCTCAGTGTTTTGGACAGTGGCATGATGTGATGGTACCAGACGGGCTGGTTTGAGTATTTCTGTAACTGCTGATCTCCTGAGAGTTTCATGCACAACAGTCTCTAGAATTTACTCTGAGTGGTGCCAAAATAAAAAAAAAAATCCAATGAGCGGCAGTTCTGCAGATGGAAACGCCTTGTTGATGAGAGAGGTCAACAGAGAATGGTCAGAATATTTCAAACTGTCAAAGTCTACGGTAACTCAGATAACCACTCTGTACAATTGTGGTGAGAAGAACAGCATCACAGAATGCTATCCTGAGATGTGGGTTGGCAGTGTTTTGGAGGCACAAGTGGGACAAACACAATATTAGACAGGTGGTTTTAATGTTGTGGCTGATCGGTGTATGTAAACAGATTGCATTCTCACTGATGTTTGAAAACCAAAATCTAATTCAAATCATCTTACCAAAGTTTAATAATTTACATTAACCAAAGTTCAGTTCCCTTGATTACCCAGGATTATTATGTTTCACAAAACTAACATCTCAACCGGTCTAACCATAGGAACCCAAGGGTATATTTTAATCTAGTAACAGTCATCACCATTGTGGGTGGATGTGAGTATGTTTAAGCTGCTGTAGAATTGTCAGATGACCTCTGACCCCTGGAGCAGTAGACAGGCATGTGTCTGTTATTCAGTGAGCCACAGGTTTTTGTCAGTAGCCCATGTCGAGGTTCTGCTTATATTGTCTTCTTAAGTGATCTATCATGACTTGGGAGATATAAGACCAAATCTCGCGCAATGGACACTTATGTGCTAATTCACAAAATGGATGGAAAGGACCCACACGTTTTGTAGCTTTGCATCACCCCCCAAGTCTACAGAAGTAGGAAGAGATTACCAATCAGACAAGCTCCAAAGAGGTCAAGGACAAAGGTACATGAGGGTCCACAGATGACAAGGAGTGGGCTAATGACCAGGCAGACTGTAAAATGAACTGTTTTGTCTTCCTCTCTGGCCGGCGACTCGCCTGCTGTTGTTTTTCCTTTACAAGGATGGCCTCCAAGTTCACTGAGCTTCCTGTACTGTTTGATGTGATATTCCAGTCTGGGTCCATCCCTAGAGACACAAGCTTTATGGGACACAACGGCTGTGAGCCATTTGATGTTCTAGTGTCATCGCTTTCAGACGCATTAAATCCCACTTAGCTTAGTACTGTGGATGGCTATTATTACCATACACATTGAAAAATATATCCACTTAAATTCTTTGCATGTTGTTAAATAAGATCATGATGAGTTAAATGAACAATTTAAGCTATTTAAACGGTTTAATGAAGCTGTCTTTTAACGTTTTCCGACCACTCAAGAACCTAATTTACAATTAGTATAAACAATGCTAGATATTTGTTTACCTAAAGTGTTGGTGAAAATCTTTGTATAAACAAGAAATTATAAAAGAGAAATAATCCAAAAAGAAAAACAATACAATGTAAACCAGAAATTAATTTCTGTAACTACTCTGGTGAGTGAGCTGTCCAGCATTCACAGAGCAAAGGAAATAAATGCAAAAATAACCAGTTTGTCCTGTGGCCACATCCAAACACAAAGGTCAGCCTTGTCTTTAGACTGAAAATAGTCTCCTTCATTAGCTCATGCGCTTAAAGGGAAGAATGAAACGAAACTTGTCCAATGAATCTTTCTAACAAACAGGCTTGTCGGTGCTGCCTGAGCCCTTGTGATTAACCCTGCATGATATATGCAGGTCAGTCCCGAGGGCAATCTTAAACTCTGAGACAAATTGGGAAAAACAGCGGTGGATTACTTTGCCGCTCAGGTGCGACTTCAAAAGCAAATACACGCTTACTGAAGCACATCACCCTGCAGTAAAGCAAACAGATCAGAGCGGATGGTTTAAACTGTGCCTTTGACAATAAAACTATCGTCCATTGTGATAAACTGCAACAAAACATGATGGTGGAGTATGTTTATATTATCTGCTTTTGTTTGTTTGGTTTGCAATGAGCGCATTTTACTAAGCCAAGCTTGTTCGTTTGAGGTGAAACACAGAACAAGGTGTTATATTGTAGTCTTAGGACATGTAAATAATGACAGTCCTGCTAAATGATACGATGCTGTATGCCCGCCTTTAAATGGCGGTCAGCCACTATTTTAGGTGTTTGAAATGCTTTCCTTCAAAGAAAATGTATTAGCACCATGCTCAATTATGTAAATAAAGTCTGAGTAATTTGCAACAATCAGTTTGAAGGAAAAGGTACACACTGATCCGTTGGTCTTTGGACCTTACGGCCAAACGTCTCTGTTGGGGGTCCCGATGGTCTGAGAAGGCCACACTATTCACCATGTCAGTTTATGCTGTAGAACAGCCAGTGGCTTTAGTTTCTTCCAGCCAAACACTCTAATGTTGTTGTCCCAGCCTGCCTCTGCTAGGATCTTGCCATCTGCACGGATACGCAGCTGGGAGACCCCAGGATTGGTCAGATGAATTGAGTTGTGCATCTGTGAAGGAACACAAGTCAGGATCAGTGTTTGTTGGACTAGGCAGACAGAAATCCAAATTACCCATGATAGATGGCACTTGAGAATGGAGGACTAATTAACAAATGGCCCTGTTGGTATTCCAACAATTTAATCATGGAGGTAGTTGCATAAATTGAATATCAGTTGCAAAATGAATATCGCATCACCTCATGCTAATTGTCACTGCATTTGATAATTCATCCCCATTGGCTAGAAAGAATTACGGTTAAATTTGCAACACACAAACTATTTAACCGAAACAAATGAGATTGTTGTTTAATGATCTGAGAGAGAGTACATTTAAATCCATAAAAAGAACAGGGGAAAGAGAGAAAGCAATTCCCCTCAGCCACCTTCAGCTAATCTGATGATTGAGCCACAAATGAACAGCTAAATAGCTGTTTAACCTGGCAGAGGAAATCCATGCTCGACTCCAGCCCCTCAATCATCGGCCGTAAAACATTCAAGCATCAGGGTCATGAGCAAAATGCTATTTGGTTTGGAGTATAAGGAGGTAGGGGCAGGGTAAGTTACCTTTGTCACTTGTAAGAGAGTGCCATTTTGCTGAAATCTTTGTTTGCAAAGTCATTGTTTTAACAGTTTATAGTGAACTACATTTGAATTGAAAGGTCTGGTCAACAGTGCAAGGAACCAAATGCTGCACTGCTTGCTGGCTAAAGATTACCCTTTCCTTGCTTTCTGTGATCTACGGTGGCCAAGAGACCAGATAAATCTAAGTAATAGGCAACAATGTGACGTATAATAAAGTATTACTGAGAGCTCATTATCTGTGGCCCCTCTCCTTTGAGGACATTCTGGAGGTATTTCCTGGAGAGACGCACAGGTTCTACACATGTCCTAAGTGTGTGTGTATTGTCTCTCTGCAAGAGGCATCTGTTCCCAATGCTGGAATCAAACTGGACAGCATAAAATTGACTTCATAAGCATTGTCCAAAGAGACTAATGGCTCTCATGCGGGAGAAGACAGTGAAGAATTTGTCGGCATGGTCCTGTTTCTGCTTGGAAAATCAGAGCCATTCACTCCTGCATGTGGAAGACATAAGCCAGTCAGGTATTCCCGACCCGAGCGGATTAAAGAATGCACGAGTAAAAACCGTCCCATGAAAAGCCTAACATTACTCTTTTACGGAAAAGGAAAAATTGCATGTTTGACTTGAGCATTTGTCCTATTCATATCAGAACGTTGAAAAGAAACCAAATCAGACTTCTGGAACACAGCAGTGATGTCACTTGCAAGACACAAGCTGAAACTTTCCCACAAAGGGAAAGGGAGAGACAGGGTGGCGTGTTGCGTTCAAAAGGGACGGGAGAGAAAGATGAATCGTTCCGAGCTTAGGTTGGTATGCCTAAACTAAATGGCCATCTGGTCCATATTACAGAGCTGATAATGATGGGTTAATGTGTCTTTCTGTGTTTGCTATGCTTCCCATAGTTTGTGTCAGGAAAATACATTAATTTAATTAAGAGGTCACAGCAAAGTGATAAAAAAAAGGTAAATGGGTGTTTAAAAAGTGAGCCATGAGGCCTGTATTGTGGAATAACCATTAGAGAACGGTGACTTACAAGGCGTTCAAAATTACTTAATGTCAGATAGCATTCTGCCTATTTATCAGTACAACTACTTTCACTATTTCTGTGAGTCTGAAACTGTTCAGAGGTGTATGGATTGCAAATTGAAAGCTTTTCTGTATACTGAAAAGTCTGACTAACTGAGTATGTAATCTCGGCATCGCTTGCACAAATGCAAAACTTTCAATATTGTGTGTACACCATAATGAACATCTATCAAATGTACTACAAGTAATATGGAGATTGAGAGTGGTTAGATCATTAACTTTCATTTAAGGAATCCATTCTCCATAGGCTCATATTCTGTACAATGAACTGCTAGACATCAAAGAGGTCCGTCTTTAAGAACTATCCTTCATTTCTCTGTTTGAATATTGTTTCCTGATGGGGATACTTACCAAAAGGTCATCTATGCACGCACTGTATATTAATACCCCAGTTCCATCAACGATTAACCAGAAACAAACCTCAAAATGCCCTAACTCGCCACAGGCCAAGTGTTGGACTGGAGGTTAAGACATTTAAATGGTTTTGATGCAAAAAGGCTAATTAAAAAACTACGTTTGATTTTTGGCAGAAATGCAATAGGACGAAAGTATGCAAAGACATTTCACATTTTTCCCTAAACAAAGGCTAATTAAAATGGCAGCAATGGAATGGAACAACTGCAATAACTTGCAAAACACTTGGAGGTTAATTGATTTCACTATTTTCTCTTACCAAAGGCCATTAAAAAGCTAATTGTGTTAGATTTGTTTTGGCAGCAATGCAACAGGGGCAAACGTGTGCAATGGCTTGGAGAACACTTGGAGCTTTATACGTTTCTCTGGTTAACCTACACAAAGGCCAATTAAAAAATGCAATCTTTTTTTTGTCATTAACACAACGATACGAAAGTATGTAATGATTTACCGGTTACATTAAATGAAAGCCAATTAAAAGGCCAATTATGTTAAACATTTGGCAGCAATGCAACGGGACAAAAGTGAGCGATTACTCACATCAAATTTGGAGCTCAAGAATTTCCTTGGTTAAACAACATGAAGGCCAATTAAAAAGCTAGTTACGATTCATTTTGAGCAGCAATACAACAGGACAAAAGTGTACAATGTCTTGCAGCATGCTTGGATGTTAAAGCATACATAATTTTCGCTAAACAAAGGCCAAATGAAAAGCTAACTACGTGCAATTTTTGGCCGCAAAGCAACGGAACAACTGTATAATGACTTGCAACACACTTAGAAGTCAAGACGTTTCCTTGGTGAAGCTACACAAAGGCTAATTTTAAAAAGTAACTGTTACATTTTTGATAGCAATGCAAAATGTTTGATGATTTGTTCCATGTTTGGAGGTTTAAACATTTTCTCTGGTACCCTACAAGAAGGCCAATTAAAAAGCTAGTTAAAAAACGTCCATTTTTATCAGCAATACATCAGGACAAAAGTGATGACCTGCATTATAGTTGGTTTCTTTGGTTACTACATGAAGGCCAATTAAAAAGATAACTGTAATACATTTTTGGCAGCAATGCAACAAAACAAGAGTGTGCGATTACTTGTTTTGTACTTGGAGGTTAAGATGTTTAATAGGTTTTTTTTCTAACTGAAGACCAATTTCTAAAAGCTAATCATGTTAAATTTTTGGCAGCAATGCAACAAATAATACGCAATGGCTTGCTGCACAATTGGAGGTCAAGATGTTTTATTGATTACACTACACAAAGGTCAATTAAATGGTAACTACAATCTTTTTTTCAAACTACAAAAATGTTTTTTGGCAGCAACAGGATGTTCAAAGTGTGTGATGATGTACAGCACCCTATGTAGCTTTCGTCGGCCTGAACTTGGCAGGCAGAACTAACTTTACAATGATCCACAGACACCAGTTATCATCACTTGTCCACTTGAGCCTGGTGTTCCAGTACAGGCGAGAGGTGTGTTTGCCTTTTCTTGTGACATGGTTTTAGGACACAAAACTTTGCTTTTAATTGTGCTACAAATCACAAAGTTTTTAAAACCTATGCTACCCAATTTAAAGCTATACATGAGTATGCACTTGAGCAAAAAACATCTCGGTGCAATATCATGGGAAAAGCAATATCACTACCTAATAATGTTGATGACAACAAAGGAATTTCAGTGGGAATTTACAAGCCATTCCACTTCCCCATTCCAGAACACCCCTTGATTGGACAGCCTGATCCACCCACTGGGGTGCTGACAGACACTGGATACCTGAAGCATGGAGCCTTGTCTGGTGCAGGATGGGTGGGTAAAAGGAGGGCCATTTAATTGAGGAGGGTGGTAGGAATGCAGGGACTGAATGTCAAGAGATGGAGAGATCCACCTCTGAGTGCTGTCAGCACTTGCACAGACAGCATGCACAGACAGCCATGCCTGATTTACACTAATCTTTGCGCGCGCATACAAACCAACCAATGCAGTCTTTAGGATCTTGTCTGTCTACATCTGTCAATAGATAGGAGTGCCGCCAACAACCCATAGCTCGTCAAAAGCCAAATCTTGATTGGCCAACTTCTTTCTTTTAGGCATCGCACAGACACAGACATACTGTGGCAATCACACATGCAAAGTGATTTGCAAGCGTAATTACTCTTTAGTCAAGCCTGTGACAGATATGGCTGTTAAATTACACCACCACAGCTATCATAACCCTGAACGAGTGGTAAGATTGGCAAGCCGCTCTGGATGAATCGCAGTTTCATTTTTGCTTGATAAAAAAAAAAAAATGCTTCCCTTTTGCAGGGTTCCACAATAAGGATGGCCCAATGGCCCAGGGAAAGTGTGAGAGACTATCGGGCCAGTTGACAGAACTATTCCTTGCCCTTCCGGGCCAATGAAAAAGTTACATTACAATGCATTCCCATGTTAGCGGTACATTCCAAGTCTTGCAAATTGTGAGAATAAATTGTGATAGGCTTGGAAGCATCAGTTAGACTTGGTTGAAAATTATAAAAAAAATTGTAATGTTTCACACCACATCCCATAATTTTCCAGCAAACGTGTGTTGAGTTACAAAATTAGAACACTTAATATTTAAAAAATATTAAATAAAATTAAAAAATATTTTTACAGAATTTATAAATCTTGGTTAATATTAAACCAAGATTAATAAATTCTGTAAAAATATATTGTTTTAAGTAATAAATACAACTTTTGATTAGAATGTGTTACTATATGTTGAAATTAACATTAACTAAGATAAATAAATGCTTAAAAGTAATGTTCATTGTTAGTTCAAGTTAACTACTGTTATTAACTTATGTTAACAAATGGAAACTTATTGAAAAGTGTTACCATAACATGTTACTCTAATCAGTGCAATTTTTCACCACAAGCCACAAGCCAAGTGTGTTAATGAAGTTTAAGGAATATCACTAAAGATTTATTTATTTTTTTTAATAAATAACATTTAATGAAAAATATACTAAATACACAAACATTCCTGAAATATAAAATATGATGCTAAAAATTGCTATTTTTTATATATGTGGTGAACATGTTGGCAGGGGAAGTAAAAATCTGGCTAGTGGGCCAGTGGTAAAAAAAATCCTTATTTTTGAGCCCTGCTTCTGTCAGGACTACTGTCAGTTTCCCTGCAGCACCTTCTCCACAGTGTCTGGATTTCAGCAGCAGGTTACGGTTTGGACAGTGAAGTCTCGGGCCTTGTTGCTCCATCTTTCCTCAGCCTTTCGTGGAACCTCCCACTGTGAACTACTGTTACTTTTATTGCAGATGTGTTTTTTGTTTGGTTAGCAGCCTGCAAGGTGTTGATGTTTTATTACCTCTCGCGGGTCGTTCATCAACTGAGCGAGCGGGCCGAGTGAGAGAAGCAGCCACCCGGCAGATAACCCCAGCGCTATCGCCACACAAAAAATACTTCTGTGGGAAGAGCTCGCAGCGGCTGTCTGGACGTCACACTGCGCTGCACTTTGGGGTAATTTAAAAGCCCCAACACACATCTTTTCCGAAGCCTCTTTTTTTTTTTTTAAAGTGCTCCCCTCCAAGAAATACATTCTAAATCAATTTTTTTTCAACATTCAAAATAAACCAAGCCATCCATCTAGCGCCTATTTTGAGAAATTCTGAAAAAATGCTCTTGCAGTATTATTGCAGATTCATTTTGCATGCTAGACAAAATAGGGAGCAAGGTTTGGGAATATTTCTAATTCGTCCATTCATGTGTAAAAGACTCTGGAAAGATCAACAATCCCTGCACAGGGCAAGAGTGTTGTATATCAGACCCTTTCAATGCAGAGTTTCTGGACGAATGTGAAATATACTGAATCTGTAAGACCTGAAATCAGTGGAGAGTACAGTTGCTAATGAGGCATTAAATTTCAGATGAGTAAGGTGTTATGCAAGATAAAGCATGGCTCCGGTGCAAGCTCATTTTTTTAAGAATGTTGCATAAATGTAAATTTAAAAGCATATGTTTGTGCAGAGTATTCTAGGAGAAGAGATATTTTTGTCTAGGAGGCACAGTTTGGCACAGAGCTACACTGTGACATCATCATAATGTGGCTTAGTTGCCAATCTAAAGTAAAAGAGAGTCTGATTTATCACTCCACAGACCTGTGGAAACTTTATTCTAGCCAAATACTTTCCAAGTATATCAGGTGGTGTGTATCTTATATGGCCACGTACACACTGCAGATTAAAGGAGGTTGTCACTTGACAATAACAATTTAAACAGCACAACAAGGACATAATTTTCCTTTACAGCATTATTTTTTTAAAAGGTGCTTTAAAACTGTGTGTTGTGAAAAGTGCTATACAAATAAAAATGACTTATCTTCTGAGCGCATAAAGGGTCAGTTCACCCAAAAATAACACTTGTCTTCATGTTGGTTCCAAAGCTGTATGACTTTCTTTCTTCCATGGAACACAAGAGGTGAAAGTTTGAAGAATGTTGACGCTGCTCTTTTTTTCCATAAAATGAAAGTCAATGGTGACTGAGGCTAATATTCTGCCTAAAATCCTTTTTTCAGCAATGAGCCAATGCAGTTATGTCTGAGGGATCCTCTGTGAAAATATTGCTATATTTTATAGAGCTTATCAATTGAGTGCAGTTGGATATGAATATTATAAGATGATCTGTTCATTTTGAGTCATAATTTATATATATATATATATATATATATATATATATATATATATATATATATATATATATATATGTGTGTGTGTGTGTGTGTGTGTGTGGTTTTTATTGATTTTTTTACATTAAAATTATTTTCACATTTCTTTACATACAGATATTCAAGCATGGGGTCATAGACGCCCTTGTGACTGATGAATGATACTGTATGGAGGTTCAGGGGTATCTCCAGAGAGAAACTTTTGAAAATGTAAAAGTCTGAATGGACCATTTTTCTATTTTCATTAAAGTGAGAAAGACTAGGCTACAAACTAGTAATTTTTTGTCTTTCATCCTTGTCAGAGATGATGAAATCTGAATAATTTCACAAAATTAGAACAGAAATCTATTTGTTTATTATTAAAGGTTTGGAACATGCTGATTAATAAATCAAAATTTAGAAAGTAAAAACTTTATGGTCTAAAGGCGCTCTGGAAACACGCACCTCATGTTTACTCACATGTGGGGAAAAGAGGAAGCGGGTGTGGACCGGGACAGGGCATCAGTGAAGCGTGTTTCAGTGCTAGAGAAAAATATTCAAGAATACAGCGCAGAAAGATCAGATATGATGTAACCGGCACTGGTGTTTTGTTGCGCTGCTCACTAGAGACGATGAGAGGGCGTAACCGTCGTCATGATGTCTTGCAGTCAAGATGGAAACAATCTGGGGTCCGGATCCGGAACGCGGTAACCTGCGTAACGGGGGCTATAGCAACATCGTACAGTCTGAGGCTGCGTTTCCACTGACGCGGAAGAAAGTCACTCCCAACGCTAGAGAACAGCTTGCTCCGCGCTGCTGTCAATTTTACAATCCACCTCGTGAGGTTGACACTTGATGAGGCTTCCATAGGAAGGAATTGAAAGTGCTCATGCACATTCCCTCACTACGCACCAGTGGAAACATACGATAAGAAAGCCAAACTGCTGCCGTTTTTAGCAACACGCATGTCTAGATGTAGAACACAGGCTAAATATCGAAAATTACTCAAAAGCTATCATCGATATCATGAAGTTTTTTATCACGATAAATACTGATATCGTTTTATCGCCCAACCCTATGTTATGGTTAGAAGTGACTTTTGTGTTCCCTACATATAGAATGATAACTTGTGGATAAAAAGTAATTTTTATTTGTATAGTGCTTTTCACAAAACACTTTTCAAAGCAGTTTTACAGAAAATTATACTTCAACGGAAAAAGCTACGGATATAGTAATGTCTTCGAGTCATAATAGTGTGGTTTATTACAATTTTTTTTGGTAAAAAAACTGATTGTAAATTGTACCTTAAAATAAATAATAAAAATAAGTAAATAATATTTATATCATATCCTCAGTGAGCAAGCTGAAGGCGGATGTGGTAAGGAACACAAAACTCCTTAAGATGTTGGTTAATGGAGAAAAAATAACTTTGAGGGAAACCATGCTCACTGTGGGAGCAAGTTCCCTCTGGCTAAACAGCATGAATACAGTATAATCCCAATATTAGTTATTTATGTATAGTACAAGTCAATATTTAAAATTAGTAAACTAATTATGTGTTAGGGCCCAATGTTTAAACCATAGATTTTGTATGAACTGTAAGATTAATGACCAAAGTCGCAAAGTGCAAACAGATGTATTGTCCTATGTTATTTGGCTGATGAAGGCTGCAATTAATTTAATATCTATGTATTATTTTTTAAGAGTGTAGTCCATACTTTGACCAATATGATGCAGGCAGAGGTCAGTAAGGTGCACTGCAGTTTGACTGTAAGCTTTTTATACATTTTTCCCTCACTAAATATCAGTGTACATGGCCTATGTGAATGTATACAGGAGGATATGTGAGATTGTGAGTTGTGACTTTTCTGACCTGAAGACTTTGCTGGTTTTCAAGTGTCCAGGAGTGGGTGATCTTCTCTGAAGACCCTGAAATGCCTTTCTGCCTGTGTATATCAATGTCTAGACACATGATCGGCTCAGGGTGGGCCTTTATACAGCTGAATGGATGCCAATTGGAAACGTCCCATAACACTAGAGAACCGTCCTCATAACCAGCACACAGAACCGGACCAGAATCTGGACAATGTAGCACAGTCTGAGATAGAGTTGGAGAGAGAAGGAATGCAGAAATAATTTATGGGATATCCCCACCAAAAAAAATATTTATTTACTCACCCTTATGTTCTTCAAAACATGATTTGCTCTCTACTGTGGAACAAAAAAGATGATGTCAGGCAGTATGTTAGTCTCAGTCACATTCAATTTCATTGCATATTTTGTCCATACAATGAAAGTGAATGGTAACTTAGGCTAACATTCTAACATCTCCACTTTTTTTTTACTGAATAAAGTCAGTCATATGCACTGGCAGCCAAAAGTTTGGAATAATGTACAGATTTTGCTGTTTTGGAAGGAATTGGTACTTCACCATAGTGGCATTCAGCTAATCACAAAGTCTAGTCAGGACATTACTGATGTAAAAAAACAGCACCCATTTGCAGCAGCCATCACTCCAACACCTTACCCTTGAGTAATTGTGCTAAATTGATAATTTGGTGCTAGAAAATCACTTGCTATTATATCAAACACAGTTGAAAGCTATTTGGTTCATTAAATGAAGCTTAACATTGTCTTTGTGTTTGTTTTTGAGTTGCCACAGTATGCAATAGACTGGCATGTCTTATGGTCAATATGTGGTCAAAAATGGCAAAAAAGAAACAGTCAGACTGACAGATCATCAGCCAAAATTGTTTTGAGGAATGAAGGCTATACAATGCTTGCAACTGCCAGAAAAGTGAAGATTTCACACAAAGGTGTACACTACAGTCTTCAAAGACAAAGGACAACTGGCTCTAACAAGGACAGAAAGAGATGTGGAAGGCCAGATGTACAACTAAACAAGAGGATAAGTACATCAGAGTCTATTCATCTATTGAGAAATAGATGCCTCACATGTCCTCAGCTGACAGCTTCATTGAATTCTACCCGCTCAACACCAGTTTCATGTACAACAGTAAAGAGAAGACTCAGGGGTGCATGCCTTATGGGGAGAATTGCAAAGAAAAAGCAACTTTTGAAACAGAAAAAAAAGGTTAGAGTGGGCAAAGAAACACAGACATCAGACAACAGATAATTGGAAAAGAGTGTTATGGATCTTAACCCTATTGAGCTTTTGTGGGATCAGCTAGACTGTAAGGTGTGTGAGAAGTGAGCGACAAGTCAGCCACATCTATGGCAAGTGCTACAGGAATCGTGGGGTGAAATGTCACCTGAGTATCTGGACAAACTGACAGCTAGAATGCCAAGGATCTGCAAAGCTGTCATTGATACACGTGGAGGATTTATTTATGATAACTCTTTGACATTTTTTCAAATTGTAATAGTAATTTTTCACATTATTAATGTCCTGACTATACATTGTGATCAGTTGAATGGCACTTTGGTGAATAAAAGTACCAATTTCTTTCCATAAGAGCAAAATCTGTGCATTATTCCAAACTTTTGGCCGCCAGCATAGGTTTGAAACAACAGTGAGTAATCTATCCCTTTAAGGGGAAGATGGAGAGAGAGAAACAGCACAACAGAAGCTTATGGCAGCTCTGTTTATCAGAGGTTATCTGACTGCTCACACTCTGAT
Organism: Moxostoma hubbsi; assembly: GCA_032164185.1. Lineage (NCBI taxonomy): Eukaryota > Metazoa > Chordata > Actinopteri > Cypriniformes > Catostomidae > Moxostoma > Moxostoma hubbsi. The sequence continues at coordinate 14,453,159 of JAVLUX010000215.1, read as the reverse complement.
GAACCACATCATAAATCGCATGATGCTGCCATCGGCCTATCACAGCACACCTCACTATAAGCTTTATGTGTGTCTTCTAAAGCCCTTAAACTTCAACCTCGTGTTGTTCCAAATCACTATGGCTTTCTTTCTATCGTGTAACTCAAAAGTTGATGACAGCCTCAGTTACCATTTAGTTTCATTGCATCTTTTGTCCACACAATAAAAGGAAGTTATACAGATTTGGGGGAGGTTAAATCAGTTATGAAAGAAAGGTAATATTTGGACGAATTATCCCTTAAAAAGTAATTACTAGAAAAATATTTTCAGTATACATGAAAACATACAGCTGCATTTACATCTTTAGAAGAGGGTCCCTTGCAAAAGGATAATCATGTTTGGGTGTCCTTGGCATTAAAAAGTTTTAAGCCCCCCCCGCTCTAGACCATGGCTTTGACAGAAATGGCAATATTTAAAATTAAACTACATACAGTTGCTTGAACGCTGCGCTGCAATTTCCTTGGGCAGAGTCTTTTTTTACAACCACAATCAGTGTGACCTCTGACATTCTGTTTACAATCTGTGACCTCTTTTCACTTAACCTCATAAAACTGACAACTCAGGTGTGCATGTGTTTGTTTACTCAGATTTACAGCACCTCTGAGGATCCCCGCTCATTATCTCTGAGAAGCGCTTGCACTACACAGCTACACACAGTAGGTTGTCTCATAAATCAGTTTAGCAGATAAAAGCAGAATGAGGGAGCTGATAAAAGCCTACATTCTCATAACTCACAAAAAAGCTGCAGGCGTGCTGTCTACACAACAAGATTTACAATGGAGATGTTCTTCCCCTCCATTCCCCATCCTTCTCACACACACACACACACACACACACACACACACACACACACACACACAAACACACACCTCCTTCGACAAGTGATAGCACAGCTCTGCCAGATCTGCCCACTGGCATACATCAATGTATGCAAATAGCAATTCCAATAAAAACCTTAAGCCTAATAACTATGTTGCGGTTATGGCGGACATTGTATGTTTTACTAAAATACCTGGTGAAAGCTAACCGTTAGCCTTCCCACTCATTTCCAAGGCATCTGCTCGGCTAGCACAGGGTTCAACATTAGTACCCGAAATGGAGGCTGCCATCTTTGTTCATGGGCGCACAGTTAAGAAGAACTTAAATCATCTTTTTTTAAAAGTGCATCTCAAGACACCGGAGTTCCGTTCTTTCATTCGTTGCGCTGCATCAAGCTTTTTGCACAAGAACGTGTTCGTTCTGAATGGCCCCATGGGCGTTGAATAATTTTTTTCATGCTTTGGGTTTTATATCATGAAGGATGTAGAATCTTTACAAATCATCTGTCTGCAGGCAATGGTAGTGTACCGGGTACAGGCGAAGCTGGTGAAGAAAAATTCTTTCCATATGTGTAAGGGCCAAAATGTGGGGACTAATCTTTCTCCTCGTATTCATATTCCCTTACTCCCTCTCCTCTTTTTTTCACACAGGACATCCTCTTGGTGCGTAGCGCATTTCTTTTTCCTCTAAACTTAAATAATATTTCGCCCAAATCACGAATGCCATGTAAACATATCACCAGTGAGGCAATATTGTTCAATGAAATATAAAACAAAACAACTGGAAATCAATCCCCAAGCCTCATAGACAGTGGTTAAGCATTACCGTCTGTTGCCCTCTGGCCCCTGCACTTCAGCTAAGTGTAGGTGCTCCTTGATTGATGATGTCACAGGTCAAGGGTCATGGAACCCTGGGTAGACACCTAATTCATTATATCCTCCATAGCTGGTCTACAAGAGGGCGCTTTAGCCGGATTAGGACTCAGGCTTCAGGGAAAGATTCATCATCCCAACAGCTGCTTCAGATGGATGCTCTACACTGAAGCCACAACAGAACAGAGTGGAGGAGAGCAGCAGCGTTCCACTGGATGGCAACAAGATGCCATGCAACAACGAAGCCCCTGCTGAGCGGGAAACCACAGAGTTGATCTTGGCACAGACCCTCCTTGCATTTCAGGGGCCTTCAAAGGAACATCAGGAGAGAGGAGCTACCCCAGGTCAAGTTGTGTGAAGGACTGTTGGTGGTGTTTTGTTTGTAAGCCACACCTAGAACAAGAGTGAACAGATGTGCGGCAGGGTTAGTAGAGTATGCAACACATAGATGAAAGCGATGATGCCATTTTAGGGGCTACAATGAGGAACCTGTGGTGGCGAGACACTGAAATATGGACACATAGGTTCTTTGAAGGAGAACGAGAGGTAGTGCTCTAGAACGAGCATTCAAGAGGCAGTACTTTGAGGGAGAGGATATATGGGAACCAATCGGAGCAGAGCTGGTTGAGGGTGAACCTATGAGCTGATTTTGACAGATATCTGTATAAAAACATTTCCTTCCCATCAACAGCCTCTGTTCATACTGAAGGCCCTCTCACATTCTACATCACTGCATCTCTGACACCAGGACCTGCACATCTCAAAGAGGTGCAATACTTGACCAACCTGACCAATCAGAAGCCACAGGGCCTCTTCAGAAGCAATCAACACTCTGACAGTGTAAAAGAGAAGGGGCGAAAAGGGAATTTTAAATTTCAGCTGGCTATCAAACTGGACACCCAGGTTCCATACATTAGGAGAGAGTACAACACATAGTACATAGTGCAACAGAAGGATTAGGTATAACATTAACAGGGGGCTCAAAACAGAATTTATAACAGAAAACAAAACCTTAGGACGATTGTGATTATTTGTTATTAAATTAGAAAAGTAAGCAGCCTTTGCTGATTTTACAGTTCTCCGATAGACCAATAAGCAGTCTTGTCCTTTTTTTTATTTATGCTCAGCTAATCTGCACACTTGTCTAGAAAAGAAAGTAATGGAGTTGAGCCAGGGTTCAGATCTGGATTTCGATTTACAGTGCTTAAGTGGTGCAGTAGCATTTAAAACGTCCAACCATGCAGAGTTTAGCAACTTGAGGTGGTAGTCAGCATCCTGACTGGGTTCCGGAGATTCGAGGGACAGTGATGGTCATATTACAACGCTGATTGAAGTCTTCACAGAAATGAGGGGAGTAATAATGGACCAGTTCTTCATCTTGAGTTGCTCTTTGAGTGAGCATAGGGAGAGACATAATATCGGCAGGTGAACAGATAACAATGTATCCAAGACTTCTATATCAGCAATGGACAAACCATATGAAAGAACCAAGTCTAGAGTGTGACCATGAATGTGTTTGGGGTCCTTTATCCACAGTACTAGATTAAAAGAGTCAATAAGGCTGAGGAACTCCTTCGCTAAAGGTTTTGACTGACAGCACACATGGATGTTAAAGTCACCAACCAGAAAAAGTGGTCACATTTTGTAGAAATATTTCTCATGAATTTGGGGAATTTATGTATAAAATCTTTCACTGAGTGTGGAGGTCAATAAACCGCCGATGGCATCACCGGTCCATTTTACTCCAGCTGTAATAGCTGAGCTTCGAAGCTAGAATACACAGTACAAGATACAGCCTGGCAGAGTGTCTTATCCCACCGCTAACCCACCCCCATGCCCAGTAAGTGGGGGGCATTAAAAAATGTACAGTCTACAGGAACCAGATCAGCAAAAGGACTTAAATCTCCCACCTTTATCCAGGTTTCAGTAATGAAAATGAAGTCCAACTTGTGAGTGGAGAAGTCGTAGTTAAGTAAAAATGTATTGTTGACCAGGGATCGTGCATTGACGAAAGCTATTTTCAGAGGAGAAATTACCCTGGAGGAGTCTGGGCCTTTATCCAGGGAGCAGAGGTTTGCAGGAGTTACTTCACCCCGATGGAAGCAGAGACCAATCCGGGGGGAGAGGGATCTTGGCAGGATGCGCACAGGATTTCGGGAAGAATAGGTCGAAGCCAACGGAATGGTAAATCCAGCGGGCGCCAGGCAAAAGTGTCGCTATGGTCCATCTTCCATGCATAGGAAGCAGGGCTAGATAAGTAACTAGCCTGCAAAGGTGCTTTCAGTCTGATGGTGATACCCCCTGGTTTTCCACGTGTTCTCCCATGTCTTCTCCTGCGCTTTTTGCGGGAAACATCGAGCGGCCTCCGGCGTAAGTAGTCAGGAACGTCCAATTCATAGTTTGCCATCATATTATTAATAAAGTTTTCCAAATCCACCTGATAATTATCCAATAAAGTGGTTTGAATATCCAGGAGCGTCTGGCGATCGTACACCAGAAGCGACCAGCAATTAGAGACACATAGAAACATTCAAAAACACACACATGGAGAGCACCAGATGGCAAGCCACACACACTAGTGCCATCTTGGGAAAGAAAACCGTGTGTTTTAACATTTATGGACTGGTCTCATTCACTTCCGTTGTAAATGCCTAACTGTAATAGCGATTTTTTTATATTGTTTTAAATAAACGAGGGACGAGTTGAAATATTTTTTTGGGGGAAATCATTATTATGCCACAAATGCTGTCATTTGAGCTTTACTTTCACTGAACCTGGAGCATTTCATTAACACATTAATTCATGCTTGACTCATTCATACTCTCTCCCTCCTTCCGAGCTAAAGTCTGCCCCATGTTCACGGCTCCAGCTGAGCAGGCGGGTCCCTTACAATTGAACTTGTCGGCCCTATCATGACAGTAACAGATCTCTCCTGTCTGAGCAATGAAAGACGATAGCTTAAAGTGATTCACAGCCGCCCAGGATCCTGCTGTTCGCTGTCATCATCTACCTGTGGGGCGTCCAATTAATACTTTATAATTATCCATTCTAATTCAGGCAGGCAGCATTAAGAATGCCACTGTATACACAAGACCTGGAAAAAGGATGAGGGTAGGCTGGTGAAAAACAAACGGAATTACAACACCATTCTTTTCTTTGGATGTTATTGATACAAGCGCCCAAAGTGCCTGCAGCCAATGCTGTCTTCATCAAGTGCTTTGATTAGCACTGCCAATTAACTCTGAGGAAAACCTGCCTTGCTCTCAAATGACCTGAAATTACATCAAAGGTACAGATGAAAAAAACAAATACTACAAAAAAAATATATTAATTATCCTTAAAAAATAATTATAGGTTGCTTTAAAAGTTGCTTGAATACAATTTTCAGCAGTGTTTACCAAACATACACACACAGAGAAACTGGCAGTTGATATATGATGGTGAACCAAAGCTTTTCCAAACACTATGATTACAGTGTAGGAAGTGGAGGGGGGGAACAGCCCGGACAGGTCGCACATCCATAAATCAGTTGATCTGTCCCGCTATGCACTTGGCAACTGCTCAGCTAAGCTGTGAGCCCTTCATCAACATTTGCTGATAATGCGAATTTTTCATGCGATAATGCTGAAAAAAAAAAAAAACGGTTTAAGAGAACAACTTTACAAAAAGTGGTGGTAGCATAGTGGGTAATCAGAAGGTTGCTGGTTTGATCCCCACAGCCACCACCATTGTGTCCTTGAGCAAGGCACTTAAATCTAGGTTGCTCTGGGGGGGATTGTCCCTGAAATAAGTGCACTGTAATTCGCTTTGATAAAAGCATCTGTCAAATGCATAAATGTAAATGAAGTTCTACGACTAAGACCAACTGTCATCATTTACTAACCCTCATGTTGTCCCAAACATGAATGACTATGTACTGGCAGCCTCAAGTCACACTTCATGCTCCTCGTATGGAAAAAAAGTATACAATGAAGTGGATGTAACTGAGGCTAACATTCTGCGTAACATCTCCTTTTGTGTTCAATGCAAGAAAGTCATACGGGTTTTGAACAACATGAGGGTGAGTAAATGATGACAGAAGTTTCATATCTGGGCGAACTAAAAATGGTAAGTAATCTGGCAAATACAGGTATATAGACATTTCAGGTCAACTATAGTGGATTGGTGGGAATCGTACCTGGCACATCTTCATACACATGAGCATTCCCAGTTTAGAGTCTGACTTAAGAGTGCACACTGGAGTCAAGCTCCTCATCTTCACCACACTCACCTGAAAACATTATACATATGAAACGCTCATATGCAATTATTTGATTGCATTGTTTAATGCAACACATTTCGAATAATTCAATGGTCTGTTGTTAATTTTCACTAATTGTTCAAACAGTAAAATGAGTGGTACTCTCCAAATAATCTAGAAGCACGAGCTTAAAGGGAAAGTTCACCCAAAAATGAAAAGTTCTGTCACCATTTACCCATTCTCATGTTGTTCCAAAACTGTATGCATTTTCATTTTCTTCTGTGCAACACAAAATGATATGTAAGCTTCAGCCACCATTCACTTTTATTTGCACTTTTTGAATCAGACAACTGTCCTGTTTGTTTGAAATTGAAGTATTTGTTCACAGGTGGTGAGTGCAGCCAACATTGGGCTGATTGCCAGCAGCTTCCCGTTTTCCTGCGATCTGCCTTATCGAGTCTTGACTTGACTCGCCCGACTTCAAACAGGGACCTCTGAATCAAAACACAATACTTTCCAACAGAGATGTGCCATGTCTATTAGTATGCAGCTGGTACAATAATGCTGCCCTCTTTCAGTTTAAAATCTGCTGATAAATTTAGTCTCTTATGAACAAACATGCAGATTGTCCTTTAACTTCCTTTCCTTTCATGTGAAAAACACTTAAGTCACACTTAATGTATGACAAATCAAGTTAAAGTATCATACCAAGAAGCATATGCAAACAAATGATGCAAGACTTTTTCTCAGAACTAACTTTTCCTTTCTGGCAATTTATCAAATGCAATTTAACCAAATTGTTTCAAGGTCATTTTAGTGAATGTATGAATTCAGTTCCCCTCAAGTTCACACAGGTGTAGTTCATCACATTGACTATGGACATGTTTTATCTAATCATTTAAAACCTAACAAACCTCTTTTGTAAAATGTTTTGATTGAAACATTTGATATTTTCTTGCTTTAAAATAAATGAAACTTGATTTGATAATTTGTCATCTAATACAATAACATTCAAACACTTTTTTAGTATGGCTTAAGTGTTCAAATACAGTTTGCGGGCACTGTATACTGTATAATATACATACAATGTAATAACACCCATGAGACACTGGTCCAGGGCAATGTGTCTTAAGTTGACTGCAAAGGCAGCCATGATTAAGAAACTTCCTCATTAAGTTCTATTTAACATCTCTGATTTCAGACCACTTCATATTTTAACACCGAAACACATCTGCACGTTACATATGTTTACGTCTGTATCTATAAACAGCAGAAAAGGGCAGCTCTCATCCCCCCAGGTTAAAGAGAGAGGGAGAAAGAAAGAGAGATCTTGACTCGAGTTAAACGGTCAATAAATAACAGTGAGTCTATTAATTAATGCCCTGCTTTGTCAACCTTGCTGGAACGCTAAACATAAAAGTCTCCAAAAATATCGGTAGACATAGAGATGGAGTTGTTGCTCCAGTTCCGGGCTCCCAGCATGCCTTGCAGCATTGTTATTTGTTTTAAGAGATGTATGGTGGTGAAGTTTGTGATGGTTATTATTACCTTGTAGGGCTTTTGACAAGGCCTTAATCAGGGAGCGTGAAATGGGTAGGAGCAAAGCTGTAAAAGTGTTGTAAAAGCCAGAGCTAAAGACATGCTTGAGTACTAGGGGCATTAAGTACACTAAGTAGTGCACCCTATATTGCATGCTTATTGATGAAAGCTCCCATTCCCCATTTCCACTTAAATTGTGTTGGTGCTGGTGCTTGGCCAAATCACTACAAATTACTACTCTTAAAGTGTAATCACATTACTGACTATATTGATAACTACATCAAATATAGTAAATCACATTATTACCGGCCCACATGACTCCACATGTTGAAACTGAACCCCAAATTGCTCCCAATGGCAGGCTGGCACCTTGCATGGCAGCTCTGCCGCCATTGGTGTATGAGTGTGAATGTGAATGGGTGAATGGGACACGGAGGTTACCAAAGCGCTTTACACTAAGGTTAATAAAAGGCACTATATAAGAGCAGACCATTTACCATTTATTAATTCATTTTAAGTTACTTTCTAAAAAAACACTTCACAGAAAATCTTTTGTTTTTCCCGCTCAACGAATTCAAAATAATGTCTATATTTCCACTTTGTTCATTGATTAATTAGAGGATGCATGCCGTCCAACTGTAACAAAACACATACTGTACAATGAAAGTGAATGGTGACTCAGACTAACATCCTGCCTAATATCTCCATAAGTGTTCTACGGAAGTAAGGATGTCATAAGAGTTTGGAGCAACATAACGGTGAGTAAAAAATTACAGGATTTTAATTTTTGGATGAATTATTCCTTTAACCTATTCACAAATACATACAATTCTAAATAAATCTCATAGCATTCATACATGCACTATATTGTTAATAAAGTCATTTAATTTCAGACAGACTGAGAATATAAACTGGCTGAAGTAGTAGCTTTGCAGCATGACAAAAACAGCATTGTTTTTCTGGCACATAACTGCCTTTTCTGTGGTGGAAATGCATGGACAAGGCTTAGATTGGGCACTGGCTCAGCCGCCAGCACCCTGTCTTTAAAAAAGCTGTAAAAGTGGCAGGGCATATGGAGTGATGAAGTATACATCAAACAGAGAAAAAGAGAAACATATTCGGTGTCATAGTGAAAAGGACGAGGATAATAGCAATACTGAAGCTCTGTGTTTGGTCTGGCTGCAGAGCTGCTGGGAGCTGAAGCATGGTAATGCAGATCGAGTGACAGCTCAGACTCTCTCAAGTGAAGAACTGGCAGAACGGATGGTGAAACATGAATCTGGATGCAATAAAAGCCATGACAGACCAGAGCTCACACTCTCTGCTCTCTGTAGCGTGCTTCACTGCACAGATCACACATACAGTCTGACTGCAACCACCTCACCTAAAAGGACCGCTACCAACTCTGATTGAAATTATTTAATGAAAAATGCATTTTGGCTTTTGCCTTATTTTGGGTAAATATACAGTGGAGTAAAATAAAATTATTGGAAAAGAGAGAAGAAATGGGATCTGGACATGTTGCAAGCACGACTCGAATCTGGGTCACCTGCATGAGCACTGCGACACAACATGTATGGAGAATGTTCACAAATCAATGTGTCACAGCTAGGCATGTGAAGACGGTATCACATTTTCACATCACGATAATTGCTGAGGCTTTCATCATGGTATATGGTATTATCACGGTATTGAATTACATTACAAAAACAGGCTGAAAGATAAACAAACTATATTGTTATTTACTTAAAAAGTTGAATAACTTTTTTCAATATCAAACTGGCCTTTTAAATGTACAGATAAAGAACTTTGAAAAGAACCCTGAACATTTAAAAAACAAATGCATGTTTTTTTTTCTTCTTCAGGTTAGCAAGCCAGTTGCTAATAGTTGCCAAGATGCTAACTACAAATTAGCATCTTTATTGCAACATACGATTGTGTTGCGTACCAACTTGAACTTAAATTGAAATCATCATTGTCCGACATTGCCATTATTAAAGGACTGTATTTTAGCTGTTCCTACAAGATTACTGTGTAGCTAGCGGAGTTTTAGTGAAGAGAGCGAGAACCACACATTATAGCAACCACGAGGAGGTTACCCCATGTGACTCTACCCTCCCTAGCAACCGGGCCAATTTGGTTGCTTAGAAGACCTGGCTTGAGTCACTCATTAAGCCCTGGATCTTGTAACTTCAGGGGTGGTAGTCAGCGTCAATACTAGCTGAGCTACCCAGGCCCCTCATGCCATACTTATATATATATATATATATATATATATATATATATATATATATATATATTATCTTCTTTCCTTCTGTGAACCTAATATGTAAAGTTTTTTGCACCAAACCCAGTCGTAATTTAGCAATTTAGTAGCATTTTTCTTAAAGTGAACGTATAAAGTGAAGTTATTTGTATGTCATAATTTAGTAAACATTAGCATTTCAACACTGTCTCTGGCCCTCTGATTGAAATACTCAGATTTGGCATTGCATGTCTTTTAACTGTCAATATAAACATCCCCTTTTATGATTGGCTAACATTTTTGCATGGTAAATAAGACTCGACAACACCTTGCAATACATATAAACTCCAAATTGTAATAAATACAGCTTGAGCTGTTGAATTACAGCATTATACACTCACTGAGTACTTTATTAGGAACACAATGGTCCTAAAAAGTGCCCAACGTGGTCTTCTGCTGTTGTAGCCCATCTGCCTCAAGGTCCGACATGTTGTGCATTCTGAGATGCTATTCTGCTCAATACAATTGTACAGAGTGGTTTTTGGCACCATTCTGAGTAAACTCAAGAGACTGTTATGCATGAAAATCCCAACAGATCTGGAGTTACATAAATACTTGAACCAGCCTGTCTGGCAACAACAATCATGATGGTTGATGTGAACATTAACCTGTATCTTATGATTTTATGCATTGCACTGCTGCCACACGATTGGCTAATAAGATAATCACATGAATAAGAAGGTGTACAGGTGTTCCCAATAAAGTGATTAGTGAGTTTATGTTTAAAACACAATCTGGATTAGAATGAACCAGCTACACAACCACAAAAACTAGATTTCGGTGTCAACACGACATGCATATTTGAAACTAGTGTATGAATAAAACTACAATAACAAAAGAAAATCACCAAACATTGTTAATCCTGAATGTGTCCAACAGTTTACTCAAGCTCAGATAGTTCAAAAAAGTTCTTAAACCTTTTAGAGCACAAATTCTTTTATGCCACAAGATCAAATTTTTCTTCCTCGTGATATGACCCATTTAAAATAGTCATTACATTGTCTGACCTACATTAGTACCACATTAAAACTCATTCAAGTGTTACTCTGTTTACTGTGGTGTTGGAGGGATTTAAAGTGTGTGTTGTAGTTAGGATCTCTTTTTTGTCTCTCACCTGCTCCATCTGTTCTGTGGGGTGAGCCAATAAAGTGGATCCGGCTTGGGTCTCCAGCAGAGAGCACTGACAGAACCCAACACTGCCTGTGAGGAGAGAGTCTTTCACTGTACTGCGGCCTTCAGACAAATCCCACACGCATACCCTCATGTCACGACCCTGACTGACATCATACACACAAACAGCCATAGACACACATGCGATCACAAATTAATTAACAGAATTATTTTGTATGCTTTTTTTTTGTTTAGACAGAGAAAGGAGAAAGGGAGAAAAAGGATGGAAAATGATGCAGGCTGCATTCAAATCTGTGTTTCCCTACATGCTCCAAGGCTCATGCCACAGCTCTGACACATTCAGATCAACTTAACCATACTGTGTTTGAATGAACAAATGGAAATAAACAGAACTGTTAATATGCTTAGGAAACGGGTCATGACATACCTGATGAGGGTATTGCGGTTATTGAAGGTCTGTAGCCAGATAACGGAGATGCCAGCATGACTTTCTAGATCACGTTCTGCTCTCCTGGTGGTCAGGTTCCACACATGGATTGCACCTTTACCTGACCTAAAGCGCATCAATGTCACAGGATATAGGTTGCCAAAAAAATCATAATGATAAAAAAAAACATAGTTATTATCATGAAACTGAGCTGTGGCTGCTAGTGTAAGACTAACATCGCTTTCCAAGACAGTTTCTTGACTTGTGAAATTAGTTTTTGGACACTGACCCAGAGTACAGTAGTGGTGCCCCCTGTCCACTACAGCAGAAGTGCAGTGTTTACTGCTGCCCTTGAACCCCTCAGGATATACAATGGGTCAGGAGAAGGGCGAGCCATCATCCAGGTAACTCCTACATGAGCAACAATAGTAGTCTGTATCCTAGAATTAAAAAAAAAAAATCACTCTTAGCATTAAATACAGAATAATTTATTGCCTCCTTTCAAAAAACACAAAGACAGCTGCACCAATATAGAAATTTAAGCCAATTCTACTAACCAATAATTAAAGGAATATTCCGGGTTCAATCCTAGTTAAGCTCAATCAACAGCATTTGTGGCATAATGTTGATTACCACACAAAGTAAAAAAAGTAATCAAGGTTACAGTGAGGCACTACCAATAGAGTAAATGGGGCACCTTTTTTTAAAGGCCCAAACCTGAAGCTATAATTTTTATAAAATCACTTGCATTAATGCTGTTCAATTCCTGTGCAGTCAGAGATTTAGGAAACATGCCAAGTTTAAATACTGGCTTCTCTGAAAACTATGCTACAGCCAGTATATTCTACTTTGACATGTCCATTCTGGACCGGAATTTCTGTTTGTTTTGAAACAAGTTAGTGGGCAAACACTAAGCCATGGAAGTCAGCAGTACATCTAGTTAATATTGACAGAGCTATTAAAAAATCCACATGAGTTGGTTTATAATTTGCAAACAATAAAAACATTGCAAGCGTATACATTAGCTGATCAACTTACAGTGTAAAGCTTGTTGCTTGCCACTGTCAGTTTGCTTGTTCCTGTTGCGTGAGCTTAGAGTCTGCGGAGGAGTGGACGGGGGAGACAACTCTCTCCAATATTTTGAATTTGGACTGCAGTACCCATTTAAAACACTTGATGTCAATGCAGTAAATTTGTTTAAAATGGTTGTTTTTAAGGTTGTTTTAGTGTTTACAGCGCTATGTTGTCATGGCAAAAAAGTTGTGAAACTGGTTATAACAACACAGAAAAGGTAAGCCATTATTTTCACACTAAAATCAAGTAAACACGTCATCTTGTGGCTATACTTTTGAAAAAGTTAGTATTTTAACATTTCCAGTTTAACGTTTCCAGTGCAAGCCCCTTACTGTAACCCAGATTTGTGCTTCCTTTAAAAAAGGGACAAGTCGGAATACATTTTTGTTGTAAACAGCATTATGCCACAAATTCTGCCGATTAAGCTTAACTCATATTGAACCCAGAATATTCCTTTAATATGTTATAAATGGTAAATGGTCTGTACTTATATAGCGCCTTTTTTAACCTTAGCAGTTACCAAAGCGCTTTACACTGTGTCTCATTCACCCATTCACACACACACTCACATTCATACACCAATGACAGCAGAGTTGCCATGCAAGGCGCTAGCCTGCCATTGGGAGAAACCTGGGGTTCAGTTATGTTATGGTTTATTACCATTATGATGGCCATAATTATACATCAATAAAGTACTTGATATTCAATATAGAAAAGATTCAATCTTGATTTTTACATTATAATGTACACACTAAAAACAGAAAAACTATTAAGTACTTTGAAAACTTGACATAGACACCAGTATAGTTTGTAATAGTGGGGAAAATAAACCCCAAAATTATCTACTTCTAATATAAGTCTAATTAGACTGAAAATTAAGAAAAGAAAAAAAAAAACCACTAATATTAGCTGATAACAATATGGTTGTTGATATGTTGATAAATATGGATCATGCATATCTTTCTACAGTAGTCAAAGTTCATTTTCCTGATTTAAAAAATATATCATTAAACAACATTGCTGAATGAATAAATAAACTTTTTATTATTATTATTATTAATTATTAGAATAATTCCATTAAAAATAATAATAACATCTATTGGAGATTCTCAGTTAACACTGTAAATGTCAAAAGCCTAAGGGCACTATGGTAAAAAGGTGTCATGTTTTTTTTTGTCCTCTCACTTCCTTCTAGTTCTTACTCAATTTCATAAATCAAAAGTAAGACAGCTTAATTACTGTAAACAGACTAGATTTTGCCTTTTTTAATTGAAATTTTATCAACAAAGGTTGTTAAAGCATGCAGGGAGAGTGCAAACAGTTCTGTCTGCTGCAGGGAGGGCCACAATAGAGATGCAACAGACCACAAAAATCCAGACGGAAATTAGATGTCAGTGTCAAATTCTTTTTAACTGCTGCATGAAGTTGAATCTCTAGACAACTTGAGACACTGATGTGGTTTGTAACCAGTTAGGCTGCAACATAAAAAAAACAAACAAAATTTTTTAATATAAAATCTCCTTAAAGGAATAGTTCATCCAAAAAATACAAATTCTGTCATTAACTACTCTTCCTCATGTTCTTCCAAACCCCAAGGGCTGTTCAGACCAGAAAAAAAAAAAAATCTAGATAGCTAGCTACATCTATAACAGAACACTGGTGTCTCAAGATTTGCTTTTAAATGTTTACGTTCTTTTAGACCTGAAACTGCATTTAAAATAATGTGCTACTCTTGAATAAGACGCTGAAAAAACAGCGAGGCACCACAAAGCAGTCAAAGATGTGAAGTGAACGCTTTGTCATACGCCATCTCATATGTGTACATTTTGTCAAACTATTCATATAAAACTGCTTCAGATGTTCGACTATGATGAAGACTTTTTAAACTGTAAAAAAAAAAAAAAAAGGACAACAAAAATAACCCAGAGACAGCAGGTTTTCTCCTTTGAATGGTGACTGATATTGCTGATTTGAGATATGGAAGCTGCCTGGTTAATGAATACCCCTTATGCTCAGTGTCATTTCTGGTCACCTCTGCCCCTCGTGCTGAAACCCTAGCCACAGGTACTTTGAGTGAGCTCATTTCGGAAGGTTAGTGGTTAAATTGTGCATGTTAATCTGTCATGCAGAGATTCTTCACTGCCCTACCTTCCTAATTAAGAGTCGAGCCCCCTGCCGCCCCATTCCAGCTCCTCACAAAGAGGACAGTCACTAAACATCACTATACCTTCTTACAGGAGAGCAGGGAGGAGGCAGTGGGATTAAACCTGTGACTATCAGTCGCCATCAGGCCTGTATAGGAGCCAGACCCTGTCTACTGCACATATAGGGGCCAAAATTAAACCTTAAGTTTGGGTAACTGTTGGAAAAGTCCTCTCTACGCGTCTGCTTGCTTTTTGGCAAACTGTAATATATACCTTTTTTTAGTGCACTTAGAAATTTCAAGAGTTGTTTCCTGTCCATTTGAGTAGTGTTTTCTGCAAAAAAGCTTATGCAAGGGTGGTAGAGTGCTCTGTCCGAGGAATGTGTGTGTGTGACAGCGAGGTTTTTCTTGGGTTTAAAGAGGATTAACATGCCCTTATTGTGAATCTCACAGCACCAGGGCTGCTTGACACATGGGTCTGGAAATGCACGTTCTTGTTGTACAAACACAATGCATCAAAACATTCCTCTACCACTGTGGTGATGTCAGACAAAGATGCAGAGAAATAGAGATAGGGACGGAGTGGAAAAACAGGCTGAGGAACCAGATGGAGTCAATCATTGTTGCATTAGCAGGGCAAATTTTTTTGAGTGTTTTTTTTTTTTTTTGTAACTTTCGATTGATAGAGATTGGGGGAAAGGAGGGGATATGCGGTCTGGACAGAGCCGTTTCTGTGCATATAGTGGCCTTAAGTGAAATCCAACTTGCAGCTTTTAGTATATTTTAAAAAAAAAATTAAATACCTTGTTTTGCTGGGCCACCTGGTGGCTTGGCGGGCCTAAGCAGCCACTGGTACTGCTTGTAGCTAGAAACACAATCATGAGCTTCACGGCTCAACATGTTTGAAGCATTTGCGCTTTCCACCAAGCCACGGATCCAACAACAGGGCAACTAATTTTAGGCTAGTATTTGGGATTTTTATTGTTCCAGTTACACTGAACTGAACGTTTAGGGATTCAAAATCAGCACAGAATATGCAAAAAGTCCATTGATTCTGACCGAGCCTGATCATTAGTCAAGTTTAAGGCAGTCACAACAACAACCACAACTTTTCACTAGCCCTTATTCAAGTAACCCACAAAAAACCCTTTTCAGGCTTGAAAGGCTTGGGACAACACAAAATCTATGAACAAGCTTAAACTACTGGCCTGTAATCACTCAGCCATTTTTAGCACAACCATCACACTGTTTAATGCAAATAAGAGGAGGCAAAAAAGTTGCCATAAGTATGGGTGTAAAGATGCATAATACATCGCAACACATCTATGTGATACTGAAAAATCAATGAATCTATTACAATTTATATTGATTTAATGTAATACCCAATGCATTAAACTATTTTTTATCCAATATAATTTAATTTACTTTAGGGCTGGGTAAAAATTTACATTTTCAGTGTAATCGCGATCTTCATTTGAATGATCCTGATATTGATTGTTAAAATCTTTTTCCAAGATCAATCTTTTACGTGTACTTTTGCATACTTCAGTTTGGGTTGTGTTGATTATTAATGTATACCTGTTAAATAAAAAGCAATTTGACTCCATAGTTTTTGCCCTGACACCTGTTGTTAATTCCCTTTATAATTCACAGCATATGTAAGCAACATATACATTATAATTGACATATACCCAAATAAATCAGAATTGAATCAAGAGAATGTAAATAAAATCATATCAGGAAATCTGTATCGATAACCAGCCCAAATTTACCACCTAATTTCAGTTGTAAAAAACACATACCCAATTCACTTCTGGTACATACAGGTCCGATGGACCAGGGTGAGAGAGGGATAGGAAAAGTGTGTTCAGGGTAAAGAGCAAATTTAATAGAAAAATATTTGTAACCAAATTTCTGATTTAGTTATGTTTAATATCATTAATCAAATTAAAAAGTCAAAATCATGGCAGAGTAGGACTATCAAAATTTCAGATTTCACAATACATTGCAAAAACACTTTATTATGTACACCTGAACACCTACTTTATCATGAGATTATCTAATCAGCCAGTTGTGGTGAAATCCATTAAATCATGCAGATACGGGTCAGGAGCTTCAGTTAATGTTCACATCAACCATCAGAAAAAATGTGATCCTACTAGTGGGCCTACCATTTGTGTACATCAGCAGAAATTGAGTTTCATCAGACCATGCTATGTTTTTCTAGTCTTTAACTGTCCAGTTTTGGTGAGCCTGTGCCCACTGCAACATCAGCATTCTGTTCTTGGCTGCTGTCTTGGCTGCTGTCTTCTGCTGTTGTAGCTCATCTGCCTCAGTGTTCGACGTGTTGTGCATTCTAAGATGCTATTCTGTTCACTACAATTGTACATTGAGTGGTTATCGGAATTATAGTAGCCTTTCTGTCAGCTCAAACCAGTCTGGCCAATCTCTGTTGACCTCTTTCATCAAGGCATTTCCGTCTGCAGAACTGCCTCTCGCTGGATGTTTCTTGTTTTTGGCACCATTCTGAATAAACTCATGAGACTGTTATGTATGAGGAGATCAGCAGTTACAGAAATACTCAAACCAGCCCGACTGGCAATGTCAGGATACAGGCTCGGAGACAGAGGTAAGTGTATAAGAACAAAGCTTTATTTTAGTGCATCAAGTTCAATGGTGAGTCTTTTCAAGTTTCAGAGGTGAATTCGATGAAGATAACTTAGCGTGAAGGATTCCAGGTGAGTAGATCCTCTTCCGTTAATCCATAGTCAAACTAACACAGTTCAGTGATACTTGTCTTTTCTCTTTCAAATATTTCCACCAGCAAGCGAAACTCAGAAGGAACACAAGGAATCAGGAAACTTGGATTCAGCAGCAGATTCTGGGAACATCAGAACATGGACATAGAGGTTAGTATCTTTTCAGGTGAGTATACGTTACTTGACTGGTGTAGGCAGAGTAAGAGACTTCTTGAGACTTTGGTATGCGTCTGTTCCTGTTGGAGACTCGACAAAGACTGATTGTGAACTGGGTGTTTATATGGAGCTGACTGCTGATTTGGAACAGGTGCAAGTGATTAGAACTCTGGAGAGAGTGATCGTTGTGTGGTGTGAGATGTAGCACCTGATTGGTTCCTGACAGGCAACAACAATCATCCCATGGTCGAAATCACTCAGATCTCATTTTGTCACCTTTCTGATGGTTGATATGAACATTAACTGAAGCTCCTGATCCTTATCAGCAATATGTTATGTATTGCACTGATGCCACACGATTCGCTGAATAGATAATCGCATGAATAAGTGTGGTAGGGGTACAGGTGTTCCTAATAAAGTTGTCAGTGAGTATTTTTTTTTAATGAATCGTATTGTAAGCATTGTCAGACCACTTATTTTCACCCCTACTGGTACACTACCAGCCATAATAGATGTGGTTCTGAATGTCTAACTGGAAATGCCATGAATATGACTTTAAAAATTATGAATAGGAACAGTAATGAAATTTTCAACAGCAGAAAAGTAATGATAACGTAATGAGTTTCTTCTGATGGGATTATGAAGAAAGAAAGAAAGAAAGAAAGAAAGAAAGAAAGAAAGAAAGATAGAGTTTTTCAGTTCTCTGTGTAACAGATAAGACAGCTCCAGTAATCTGACTCTAAAACTTGGGATAAAGGCAGTTTGTCTCTTCTTGGGCTGTCTGTCAACACCTGCTTGATAATTAGGCATAATTATGAAAGAGAGTTCGCTTCCCCTTCATGTTATTAAATAAGCAGAAGCCACGTCAGCCAGGTATCTCTCAACACAAGCAAAGGGCTGGCGACCTTCAGATCAAACACAGGCACTATCTGTGCCCCCTACGCTGCAATTTATACCAGCGGAGGGGGAGCAGCAGTCATTTTAATGTAGGCTTCAAAGATCGAGGATAGGCTGTGTGCATTCCTCCACTCCCCCTTTTTTGGAGTCCGTGTAGCCAGTGATGGGCAGCCACACACCTCTGCCCAAGACAATGTCATATGCTGCCATTCATAAATAATCCCAAATAAGTTTCTGAAGATTGTGAGAATATAGAATGTCATAATTGCTGCCAAGATTCAAGTGCAGATCAGGTGAATGTCATCCCTGAAGTATTACACTGGCAGTACATCATGTCAGATGTGAAAAAAAAGGGCTACAAATTAAAGCAGGCTCAACACTCTGATTCACCAATGTTTCTTAGGCAAGCACCTTAGAAATATTTTTCCTATTTCTATTTTTTCTTATAACATGCATGCCACATGTTTACTATAGCTTCTTCCATCAGCAGTGAAATAATCACATGTGATAAATGTAAGGAATTAGTCAGGCTGACGGAGAAGTTTAATGAGATAGAGACACATACTCAGTAAGCCAAAAAGTCTAGAAGAACTTGATGTAATAACAGAAAATATAAATACAGTCTTCTCTAGCATTCTTGATAGTGTCGCCCCCTTCCATTAAAGAAATTAAAGAAAAAAGCTAAGCACCATGGTACAATGATCATACTCATGCTCTCAATAGAGCAGCTTGGAAAATGGAGCACAAGTGGAAGAATACAAAATTAGAGCTATTTTTCTGTGTATGGAAGGTAGAGGTCTGCAATCCAACAGGTGCCCGACGGGACCAGAGAACCTGACGTGTTTTGGGCCAGGTTCGGTTTGTAATGAATGAAAAAATAAACAGGCTTACTGAACTTAAGTCGAGCACGTGCTTTCACTCACAGACATGCGCAAATGGACAAGTTAGGGCCCCATTCACACCGAACATTTTTTTGTGTCTGTTTTGTTTTCCCATTTTTTTTCCTATGTAAACACATGCTGGACGAATGTCAGCACGGAGTCTCGCTTTTTCTTCAGTAAATTTTTTCAGGGCCGGCACATTTTAAACACCATGTCAAGTTAAAATGTTAAATTTAAAAATAAAGTTAACATTTTCAAAAATGCATGTTGAGACACCTGCGCTCTGTTTCATTCTTTGCGACGTGTCAAGATTTTTTTTTTAGTGCAGCTGTTACAAAGATTCAACATTCTAAACAAGTTCAGGCTGCATAGCCGTTGCAGTGTTTCATATTATTCTAGATTGTTCTGCACCAAGTGAAGTTTCAGCAAATAAACAGTAAGGCAATACTTTTTCCCCCTTCTGCTCTAGTGTACTTAGGGGCTGCTGTGACTTGTTAAAACTGTGTATGTTAAAGGTTTCAGGGTATGGATGGGCCATACAATCTCGGGTAAAGGTTGGGTTTAATTTTAAGGTCCATGCAGACCTTTAATGGAAGGATAGTGGCTGTAGCTACAGATAGGTATAGCATATTTTAGCAAACTCATAGAAAGTAACCACAACAATCCTAGGTGTTTAATCAGTACTGTGGCTAAATTGGTTAAGAATAAAGCCTCGACCGAACCAGATAATTCCAATTAAATTGGAATTATGCAATCAATTGTCACGGTACCTCAGAAAAAAAGTGTCTCATAATTTTCCTCAAGAGCAACTTCAAGCCTTCACTGTCATGGGTCATGAAGAGCTAACAAAACATTTCAAAAAATCAAAAGCCACAACATGTTTGTTATATCCAATACCAACTAAACTCTTAAAATTAGGTATTCCCTGTAATCTCAGATCCTCTTCTTAATGTTATTAACTCCTCACTATCCTTAGGACATGTCCCAAGAAACTTTAAAATGGCAGTCATCAAACCACTTAAGAAGCAACAGCTTGATCCTGGCTAATCGGCTAGTTATTTAACGATTTCAAATCTCCCATTTCTGTCAGAAATACTAGAAAAGATAGTGTCCTCCCAACTATGTTTCTTTATACAGAGAAATGGTACATACAGTTGAAGTCAGAAGTTTACATGCACCTTAGCCAAATAGGGCTGCAACTAATGATTATTATGATAATCAACTAATCTAATGATTTTTAGAAAGATTATTCGACTATTCGGTTGATTATTGCAATGATTAATCATTAGCTCTTAACCGACTACGTTATCAAAAACGTCGACAACAAAAAATGTCAATAAAAATGTTCATTGTCGAATAGTCGTTTGATCTCATTTAACGTAACATGAGATCACATTAAACTGTAATGATGACTCGTGAGAGCAGCACTGCAGCTCACACCTGACAGAGGAGAGGAAGAATTACACAGATCAGTCCAGATGCACTCTAACCTTTCCAAACAGCTTCAGTTGATGTAGATCCCAAAGTATTGGGGAATTACACAAAAATACCAAATAAGTAAATACAGAAGCACTCTCGTTGTGGAATAAGCAAAGTCGGAGCTCTTTAAAGGAAACACCCTGGTGTTACATCTTTAATGAAGTTATATTAATGCGTTATAGCTTTATTAAAGTTCAAATAATACGGAAGCAGGTCATGTAATTAAATCCAAACTCCGAAACTGGCAATTCTCTGTGCAGTCAGCGCCTCTTCTAGGAGTTGCACGAATGTCCCGATCTAAGGGGGAGAGATTGAAATTGCACCCGGCTGATGCACACTCTGTGCACACTTGCTGCTGCTATATTATAGCGCGAAGGCTCGTGACTTATTGAATATATATGTCACTGTGTTTGTTTTTTTGTGAGTTAAAGATGGATTGAAGTGAACAGAAAGGTGAGAAAGGGTAGTCTTCACCTCATACACAAACAAAATACGTTTATGAATTGTTTTGGCTTGTTTTCCCAATATAAATATCTAAAACTCCTTTAAATCAATGTACATTTACTTTAGGAACTATACTGCAGAATAAAAAATTGTTAACTGAAAATGTTGAATATAATATTAAAAATATCTAAAAAGCCTTTAAAAAAAGATGCATTCACCTGAGAAGCAGCATATGAGATATTTATACTTGCTTTTAGAGAATAGATCTTGAATATAATTGCTTCTCAGGCAAACATATCTTGTTTTAAGTATTTTTAGACAATTTTAAATGGAAAACAAGACGAAAACACAATAGGTTTACAATAACAATAGGTTTTTTTTCTCATAAGCTGAATAATCGGTTGAGATCTAATGATTAAATGTTGCGATAATTGCCGAATAGTCGAATAATCGTTCTATTAATCATTAGATTAATCGATTATCAAAATAATAGTTAGTTGCAGTTCTAGTGTATAATGGCTAAGACTGCACTCTCTCACCTTTATTTTCAGTTCGATCCATCTTTAACCCTCTGGGGTCGACGGACACAACAGCGCGTCCTGCTGGATTTTTTCGTCAGTATAGCAGAAACAATATAAAATACTCTGTCATTTTGGGGCATACAGATCATCATCAGAGACTTTAAAGTGTCTACTTTTATTTGTGTACACTCACAATAACAGCAAAACCTTGTGCTTTTGTAAAATAAAGAAAATAAACAGGGTGCGCTTTCATTTCTGTCACAAAAATGAACTGAAACTCTGCAAATACTTATCACACAAACATGAAACATATGTCTAAAGAAAGCTTAAAATGTCTATTTAAAAGAAATATGCTCCTGCAATGTAATCTGTAATCAGTGTAATCAATGAAACAAAGTGATGTACAATTTCTCCTTGCTCAGCTAATTATCCCTAATGTGATCACACCCACGGGAAGAGGGCGCTATTCGTAAGGTAATGTGCTGAGGCGATCAATGCAAATGGTATGTGCCCCTGACTGTGCCTTAAAAAGCATCTAGTTCATTCGCTTTTCTGCGCATTTGGAAGATAGCATGATACACAGGCGAGAAAGCTCCTGGATAGTGACCAAGGGTTAACATTTTCCTCAGAAGAAGAGCGGAACTCCGATGAATGTTTGTATTTTGAAGAGTGACTTGATCTAGCCAAGGATACAATTTCGGATGAGTAAGACATTTAGTTTTACTTACATTAGTTGACATGCTATTTTATATAAACATGTACATATTTTACAAGTGGGACTGTTTCCAGACTGGGTTCTTTTGAGCAGCAGATTTCAACAGTTTCAATAATATTTTACACATTATATAATGTAAAAATATTTGTTGATGTTAATAAAAGTTATTATAAAGGGATATCTATCGTTTCAAGTGATATTATGCAGGTTTTTTCAGAATTATCAAAAAACAAGTTATATCTTGATTTGATATGCCTGTATGATTATGCTGGACATGTAACAGACTGATGAATACACATCCTCACACACTTAACACCCTTCTAAAGCCTGAAAAATGTGGCATATGAAAATAAAAACTTCCACCAGACCATACAATATGCGGCACAAGTACTCGAGTACTCGGAGGTGGCAGCGATCATGAAAACGATGATCCGTGCGATCAAGCATGATCTGACTTTTCACTTAATTCGAAATCTAATGACAATTACATGACCATTAAACAGAAACATGTCACAGAGGGAGCTTATTTTTAATTTTGAGATTGATTACGTTGTGATTTTGCAGCGTACATTGATTGTCAGAGGCGTCTCATAGCAGCCAAACTGATATACAATGCTGAAGTGCTATCATTACAATAATCAAAACAATGAGTGTAATTAACCGTGTTTTGAACACCTGTCTCAGCAAAATGTTTGCTAAAGTTTTATTATAATTTAAT
The DNA here is from genome assembly GCA_032164185.1 of Moxostoma hubbsi. Lineage (NCBI taxonomy): Eukaryota > Metazoa > Chordata > Actinopteri > Cypriniformes > Catostomidae > Moxostoma > Moxostoma hubbsi. The sequence goes on along the minus strand of JAVLUX010000215.1, from coordinate 14,430,000 downwards.
AAAGAAGAACAGACAGATGCACATTGTGCACATTCTTTCACTGAGTTGGGCAGCAAATCTTCACATAATGACGCATATGATGCATTATATTTTCATTATGCCATCTTTAAACATTTTGTAACATATTATTTTATAACAGCCTATAATAATGAATAGACGATACACTAGAACAACAAGACACAATACAGCAGCCATAGACGTTGTCAGACATTTTATTATATATACAGTTATGAGCATGTAATTGCCCCTGGAGTACACAACTTGTGGCTATACTTTTTAAGCAGTGTGTTTAAACAGTGCCTTACCCTAACTTATTTTTTATACTGTATTTTTTTATAAACAAGGAATGAGTGGTAATTGTCATTCTACCTTCTACAAGGCTATATTCCATCACGTTCATTATGCACACACTTAACACATGGTGTGACACCATCAGCACTTGGATGCTTCACTGTGTGTGTATCACTCCGCTTGTGTTCATGCTGTTTTAAACTAAAGCGTAAGAGTAGTGCATATTTGTTAGGAGTTACTGTCTTTATTTTTTAAATTACATATGTTAGCCAGCAGGTGGTGGAAAAATATAATTTTTGTGCGTAATATGAGCCAGTTGGTGATGTAAAGTGAATCCGTTGATCACTCATATTACTAATACATTACAAAAGCTAGGAAATAGCTTTAAATGGCTTTAAACGGACAACTTCAGGATTAAGGCTCATCACTGCTGAGAGAAACAACAGACTGATTTTATAAAAGATGCTTACCTTTTATCAGAGTTTCCACATTGCATACATTCTGTTTAAAATGGCAGAGGACATCGCTGTTTCTATAGAGAATGACCACGAAATAGAGGAAAACCCCTGCTTGGACAAGGAAAATAGACGTCCAACAGCTTTGCAGATCCTTGGCATTCTAGCTCTCAGTTTGTCCAAGTATTAGCACTTGTCATAGTTGAGGTGTCTTGTCGGGCACTTCTCACGCACCTTACAGTCTAGCTGATCCCACAAAATCTCAATGGGGTTATTGATCCATAACACTCTTTTCCAATTATATGTTGTCCAATGTCTGTCCAATGCATCTATGGAGGCGTGGTGAGGCGAAAACCACTGTGTTGGGGCTTTGTTCGGGTTATTAGCAATAATTAATAATTATCAAATATAATTATTAAAATCAAAAGAACATTGATTAGAATAAACATTAGCTTATCAATCCTTCAAAATCAACAATCATCAAAGATAACTATCAATTATCAAAATATCTTATATTAAGATTTAATATTGCCGGGGCACCACCCACCCTGGAACCAGGGACGAATAACCAAACAGTATAGCAGTCTCAATATAGTAGGGTTATCATACATCCTCTTTTTCCTGAACATGTCCTCTTTTTCATACCTTAAAAAAAACATGTGGCCGGGATTACTAAATATGCGAAAATGTATAGGGATTCGGCATTCGTTATGTGCATTATTATGTGCATCTGGTCTACTTCATTGTGTGTGCGCACATATTTGCATTGCTTTAACCTGTCTTTGTAAGTCCCGCCTTCTCGCACACCAATTGGTTGAATTTTAATGGGCTTGCAGCAACTATAGGCCAAATTCTATACATTCTATACATATATACATTTATGTTATGCTAATAGAGTGTCTTTTTCACTGTATTAAAGTTTGCATTCATAGTAACGCTGTTTTGACTGTTATTTTGACCAGTTGTCATTTTTGGCAAATAAATGTTATAAATTACAATATTTTGGAAGGGGGGGGGTTTGGGAGACATGTTGTCAGTACTGTATAGAATAAAACTGAAATTTTAGTTTTACTCAAACACATACCTATAAATAGTAAATCCAGAGAAACTGATAATTTTGCAGTGGTCTCTTAATAATTCCAGCGCTGTATATGTATATAATGTATAGTGTCGTTATATCGGAAATCCTGCTCACTAGATATCGCCATCGGCATTAAAAAAAAAACCATATTGGTCGAACAATAATCAATATTATGCCATGAATGCTGTTGATTCAGCTTAATTTATTGAATGTACTGAACTTGGAACATTCCTTCAAGAAAAATGTGGCAAATGGTCCTGCAGGTCCATTCTAAAGCTCAGTTAAACAAACAGAGGAGGAAATGAGTGGTACACACGCCCTTTATTGTGCTGCCGAGCAATAGTAAAGGAAGGGGGGGGGGGGGGGGGGGGGGTCTGGACTGGAAAAACAGCCCTGTAGAAGATAGAGAACTGAAGTCAGACACAAGTGCTTCCACACCCACTGTCACTCCTGTCACTCAGAATGACAGAGCCAAGCGACAAGCTGCATTGTTCCTGTCCAAGGCGTGAATGCCACGCTAAGGCTGAGACAGATAAGGGCTGAATGCATAGCTGCTCTTGTGTGTGTGGGTGATGGTGTCCACTTTGTCATTGCATCCTGACTTAAGGAGTTTTAGTGCTGATTACTAAAGAGGCCAGCAGGTAACACTTGTTTATCAGTGGACTTCATCACCTGTTCCCTTCCAGTGGTGTACGGCGAGATTAAGTGATGCAGGATTACTGGACGGAATGCGGCAGGTTCATGTCCACTGCTGACACCGCTTTCAGTATTTGGAAAGATAAGCTACGTTAAAATGTGTGAATTTCACAACATTAGAAAACATTTTTTAAAAAGAAGAAAAAAACAAGTGCATCTGCAAACAAATGATGCTGCCTTTTTTATGACAACTAATATCAGTTATGGCGGCACGGTGGTGCAGTGGTTAGCACTGTCGCCTCACAGCAAGAAGGTCATGGGTTCAAACCCCGGTTGCCCCGGCCTTTCTGTGTGGAGTTTGCATGTTCTCCCCGTGTCTGTGTGGGTTCTCTCCGGGTGCTCCGGCTTCCTCCCACCATCCAAAGACATGCAGGCTAGGTTAATTGGTGTCTCCAAAAAATTGCCCTAGGTGTGGATGTGAGTATGAGTGTGTGTCTGTATATGTGTGGCCCTGCGATGGACTGGTGACCTGTCCAGGGTGTACCCCGCCTTTCGCCCAATGTTAGCTGGGATAGGCTCCAGCCCCCCGTGACCCTGTACAGGATAAGCGGTTGAAGATGAATGAATGAATGAATATCAGTTATCTTAAGCCATTTTTGCAATGACTTTTAATCAACTCATAACAACATTTTAGTGGATTTATGACATCAGTTCCCCTCAAATTACCACAGATGTAGTTCATCACATTAACCATGGACACGTTTTACTAAGTTTGACAACCACAGTGTCCAAACACTGTCTTGTTTTTGAAGATTATATGCATTGTTTTAAACATGACAAACTTTTTGTGAAATGTTTTGCTTGAAATGTTTGATTGTGCTATCATTTATATGAATAAATACCCCTTGTTTTGTTGTCTAATCTATCTAAAGCCACTGAATGCACATGGATGCAATGGGGGATTATATTTCTAAAAACAGCACACTAATGCCAAAGAGTATGATGCACATATATGCACCATGATTTAAAAAATAAATTGCATTATACTGAAGATTCATTTAGATATATGGATTAAGTCCTAAGTAAATATCATAACCATTTAATCCATGCACAATCAATTGCTTATATGTCCCTAAAAAAGTGTCTGGCAGCATGACAGTAGTAAATCAGTAACAGTCTGTGTTGACAGGAATGATAAACCCTTAACAGCTTCATACAACAGCACCAAGAATACTACACTCTCTACACACACTGATGCATCAATACTGCCGACTAAAGCATTAAAAGTCACAAAATACAGTGCATTACAATATATATATTATGCAATTATTTGCGTTAAACCATACGGTCAAAACATAACCATTATGCAATCAGTTAAAGGAATGTGAACATAGTACCTGAATAAACATAGCACAGCACGTGTAAAGGGATGAAATCAAAACATGCGACAGTGAACATGAAAAGCACCTGTGCTGGAAAAGTGGAGGCTTCGGCGCTGCCTGATTTATTTTAATTTACAAAACTAGCTAACTAGTCAGGCATGAATGTTTTTGTGTTTGTTGGTCAGGGTTTGTTTCTTTCTATCTATTACAGTTTGAAAATAAACCAAAAAACAACAACAAAAAATAGTGAAAATTAGATTAGATTTCTCTGCCCTCACAAAAGATTACTATGGTAACCATATTTCAGCCAATGTCATAGTAATTTGATACATATATGCTACTGGAAAAATAGCATATTCATTGACCATGTTTTTTACATGGTATTCCAAGGTACTCTCTGTAAAAATTTAAATGACTAAAAGCTACTTGAGGCCCTATTTGGGGTTCCTCAGACATCAGGAACCCTACCCTCTGAGATCAGAATGGCACACTACCACCATACTTCTTTTACTTACAGTCATATGTGGCAGACAAAGTAAGAGTAGTTTGGGTAGTAGTAGAGTACAATGGCGCAAAAGGCTCCTTTGATTTGATTTTCTCCCAAAGCACTAAATAAACTACATCAGTATTTTCCTAAACAGCTGTTTGTCACTATGAACTGCCAATTTTTTCCTCACCCATGAGATCATTTTCAATTGTGTCTAATAACTGTCCAATAAGTGAAAGAATAGTATTTGGGGTAAAAAGTCCCCTTGTTGCAAGGGCTAAGGCCCCTACTAAACTAATTGTTTTCTTAAGTGGGGTGAATAGATTTGATATAAAAAATTTTTGAAGTGGGCTCACGCTGAATCATCCAATCATAATGGTGATTCATTTGTTTATAGAGTACTTCAGATGTACTGAAATGTGAAATGTGATTGAAATTAACAAGAAATGATTCATCCTTTTCTGAAGTGGTTATTTTGAGTAAGCATGAACTTAATTTACTTAAAAAAAAAGCATCTTGTTGTCTCAAAAGTATTTGCATAAATTGAAAAATTGTGAATTATAACTTTTGCACTGGTATGTACACTATATCACTATAACCCCCCAAGGGGGCTTTTACCCTAAGTGATGGGGCCTTTTACCCCAGGTGTGGGGTAAAGGCTCCCTCGCCACCTTGTTTAAAAAAGTTTTTAAACAAACTGTATTCAAAACAACCTTTTGTTTTTGTTACTCTTTACTCAAATGATGTTGCTCCATCAATATTCAATAAAAATACATTTATTTTTTAAATCTTAAGACACTTTGTGAACAGAAAAAAAGCTAATTTTCCTTAAGGTGGGCCTTTAGCCCCATTGTGCCCTATGCCATTCCGAACTCAGGTAATGAGCCACAAATATCCCATGCTACTCAAGAAAGCCATTTTTTCCCTCTAAGGATGGGGTTACTAAAGACTGGTCTATTCAGAGACTGAATAGACCAGTATCTCTCATCTCATTCATGGCAAAAACACTTCTAAGGGCAGATTTCAATCAGATCTCTACCTATCTCTCACAGTGGACACCCCACCAAGACTGCCCTGCTGTCTGTCACTAAGTCGCTGAGACAGGCGAATCCATCCAGATCATCCGTCCTGACTCTACTGGATCTTTCTGCAGACATTGAAACAGTCAACCATAAGATCCTACTCTCCAAACTCTCTACTCTGGGCATCAAAGGAACTGTACTTGACTGGTTTAATTCCAATCTCTCAGGTAGGTCCTTCAAGGTACCCTTGAGAAGTGAGGTGTCCAAGTCACATCAGCTACTTACTGGGGTACATCAGGGCTCAGTGCATGGGCCCCGTCTCATCTTTATATACACAACATCACTGGGACCCATCATTCATGCACATGATTTCTCTTACCACTGCTACGCCGATGACGCACAGCTCTACTTGTTCTTCCAGCCCAAAAACACCACTGTGACTGCTCGAATCTCTGCCTGTTTGGCAGACATCTCGGCCTGGATGAAGGAACACTACCTTCTACTTAACCCAGACAAGACTGAACTCCTTGTCTTTCCAGCCAGTCCTGCTGTTGAACACAACATCACCATGCAGCTGGGTTCAACTACAGTGATGCCTTCCAAAACGGTCAGAAATCAAGGGTTAGCCATCAAAAACCAAATAATTTCACAGATCACATCTCAAAGACAGCATGATCACACTCTACAATATCAGGAAGATAAGACCCTTCCTCTCTGAACATGCTACACAACTTCTTGTTCAGTTACTTGTCATAACTAGACTGGACAACAGTAACACTCTCATTCAGGCCTCCCTCCATTCACAATTAGAGCCCTGCAAACGATCCAGAATGCAGCAGCACGTCTGGTCTTTAATGAACCAAAGAGAGTGCATGTTACACCACTCCTTGTCTCCCTTCACTGGCTGCCAGTTGATGCACATATCAAATTCAAGGCTCTGATGCTAGCATACAGAACAGTCACTGGGTTTGCTCCAGCATACCTAAAATAATTTCTGCAGAGCTACATTCCTACCAGAAGCCTGCAGTCGGCTAAGGAATAGCGCCTTGTTGTACCAACACAAAGAGGCACCAAAAGACTTTCCCAGACTTTCGGTTTCATTGTACCATGTTGGTGGAACGCCATCCATGAAGCTGACTCACCTTCTATATTCATAAAATGGCTAAAAACACATCTTTTCCATGAGCACTTAGACAGACACTAAATAAAATAAATAAAATAAAAATCTGTCTTGAATACTACTATTCTGATGCTAGTGAAACTTTGTAATACAGCACTTTTTGTACCACTGACTTCTTAAGATGATTCGCTTACAATGTATTCCTCTTTTTTTAAGTCGCTTTGGATAAAGTGTCTGTCAAATTAATAAATGTAAATGCAAATGTAAACCATTGATAATCTTTAGAGATCTTGCAGGAACATGAGGATCTAGATGAGGATAGCCAGAGGGCTCCGTTGATAAGGCAGCTGTGAAACCCCAAATGGTGCCTCAATTGACTTTTCATTTCTGCAGTCCATTAAATAAAACAAATGTTACTGACATTTACCACATATGGTAAAATTGGTCCTTTTTTGTGAATAGTGTTAAATGTCTCTAGAATCTTTCTGTAATTTATTATGGCAGTGGTGGCTAATACCAGGATAAAACATTATTTTTGTTATTGTAATTACTCTTCAGTTGAAGTTTACATACACCATAACCAAATACATTTAAACTGTTTCTCACAATTCCTGACATTTAATCATAGAAAACATTCCCTGTCTTAGGTCAGTAAGGATCACTACTTTATTTTAAGAAAGATAAATGTCAGAATAATAGTAGAGAGACTGATTTATGTCAGCTTTTATTTCTTTCAACACATTCCCAGTGGGTCAGAAGTTTACAGTACATACACTTTGTTAAAATTTGTAGCATTGCCTAAATTGTTTAACTTGGGTCAAAGGTTTTGGGTAGCCTTCCACAAGCTTCTTACAATAAGTTGCTGGAATTTTGGCCCATTCCTCCAGACAGAACTGGTGTAACTGAGTCAGGATTGTAGGCCTCCTTGCTCGACAGAATATCCACATAATTCCTCATGATGCCATCTATTTTGCGAAGTGCACCAGTCCCTCCTGCAGCAAAGCACCATTACAACATGATGCTGCCACCCCCATGCTGCACATTTGGGATGGTGTTCTTTGGCTTGCAAGCCTCACCCTTTTTCCTCCAAACATAACAATGGTCAAACAGTTTAATTTTTGTTTCATTAGACCAGAGGACCAAAATAGTAAGATCTTTGTCCCCATGTGCACTTGCAAACTGTAGTGTCTTTTTTTCTGGTGGTTTTGGAGCAGTGGCTTCTTTTTTGGTGAGCAGCTTTTCAGGTTATGTCGATATAGGACAAGTTTTACTGTGGATATAGATACTTGTCTACCTGTTTCCTGCAACATCTTCACAAGATCCTTTGCTGTTGTTCTGGGATTGATTTGCTCTTTTTGCACCAAACTATGTTCATCTCTAGGAGACAGAATGTGTCTCCTTCCTGAACGGATTGATGGCTGTGTGGTCCCATGGTGTTTATACTTGCGTACTATTGTTTGTACAGATGAATGTGGTACCTTCAAGCATTTGCTCCCAAGGATGAGCCCGATTTGTGGAGGTCCACAATTTTTTTTCTGAGGTCTAGGCTGATTACTTTAGATTTTGTTCTCAAACGAAGAGGCACTGAGTTTGAAGGTAGGCCTTAAAATACTTCCACAGGTACACCTCCAATTCAGTGCACCTCCTATCTGAAGCTAATTGGGTAAATGGCTAAGGGCAATTAATAACATTTTTGAATTTCCCAAGCTGCTTAAAGGCACAGTTAACGTAGTTAACTTAACTTAGTTAACTTCTGACCCACTGGATTTGTGATATATTCAATTAAAAGTGAAACAGTCTGTCTGTAAACAATTGCTGGAAAAATTACTTGTGACATGCACAAACTAGATGCCATAAAAGACTTGCCAAAACTATAGTTTGCTAATATTAAATCTGTGGAGTGGTTAAAAAAAAAGTGTATGATAACTTCTGACTTCAACACTAAATCACTGTTATTACAATACAACATTTTACCACATTAACTTGGGCTCTGTTTAATAAAATGGGATTTAAACCACAATTAATATTGATATTCAGTATAAAATTATTCCCTTTTGAATCACAAAACCAAAAGGAATTAAGTGCAACACAAAAAGTACCCCACTGTGCTTGGGTAAAGTACCCGGTCTGTAAACAGCCAAGTTCCTTTTTGTTTCCCTCTTCTATTTCATCCTTTCTCTAATTGAGAAAAAGGGAGGGGGGAGTCTGCTCTAATCCACAGAGCACATAGCGGCCTTTCATACATGCACCGGGTGAGAGAGAACTTTTTTGTACATTTCGATCATGGTAAAGAGCTTTCAGGCTCAGCTGGGTCTGAGCAAAAAGATTAGAAGTAACCAGAGCACTTTAAACCTCTTCAGAGGCCCTGGATTAGCTCAACTGAGTGTTACTCCATGCATATCCCCATCTCGCTTAAATAAGACAATAAGATCCACAAGGATGCAGGTACTGCGTAGAATGTTAAAGGAATGTGAAGGGAATCAATGTGTAGCGTATTTAGAGGTTTCAATGAAAGTTTGCTATCTGGTTAGTTTGGCGGTGTTGTGTTATGCTATTAGCTTAGCTGTACTGTGTTTAAAGTATGGCGTCGGCAGGTTGCGCATGTGCAGTAGATTGCCCTGGAAGTGTCTCTTTAGGACTCCCTGTGAACTTTCGTCACCATAGCAACCAACACCAGTGATTGGTGATCTGGGTCAACACTAATGAAAACAGTTTCATCTATGTCTATGCACGTCAGCGCATTACATAGTACACAAACAAACAGTAATCAGTTAAATTGCCCAAATTCTCACACCAATATATGTAGAAAATTTGGTATGATAAATGTTCACTGCACAGGTTAAAGAGTCATGTACATTACCATTATTTGTAAGGGAAAGAGTACGTGTGAGCTAGTAATTAATTTAAACGGTCATATTTCTACATTACTATGTAAGGATATTTATAATGGAATCAGTTGCGTTTGTCAACTGTTAGAATTTAGATAAATAACAAATAACAAAATTATTTGTCTGAATAAATTCTCCACTATTAAAATCGTAATACAATGTCTCGTTGTATCAGCTCACAATTTCTACTGTAGGGAATTATGTTTAATAAGAGAATTATGATTAAATCTCTTATTGGAGTAATATTATTCTCATGGCTTATTGACAATAATATTACATATACAGGTATAGCTTTGAAGCAAAATCTTTTAGAAACAGGGATGAGATTATTTATCAAAATTTACCACAGTCAACATATTATTAAAAGGGAAACATGAATAATTAATCATAACTCATTATAATTAATTATGAACGTTTGGATCGGTTAATAGAATTAACTTGAGGTAGCTGAATGAATGTTACAATCAATTTATCTGTTCATCCAGCGAACACTCAGTATTGATTGTCTATCAATTCTCAAAAAGGATACTTTCGTGGCCACACAAAAATAACTCTTTCTTAACATGGAGTTGTGATCGAATTGTTACATTTACATTGATTTACAAGCAGACCAGAATCAACTCCCATGAATGTACACAAAATTTGATTTAACTAAAATATGAACAATAACTAATCTAAACAAAAACATACACACAAAATCACTCATACATGTGAAAGGGAAAATAAATTGAATCCGGAACAGAATATGGGAAATGCAGTTATGAAAGGAGTCATTTTGACCATCTGAGAGAACCATCGAGCTCTTAACTTAAAAGCACCTTTGTTAGAAAGGGGTTTTCATCTTATACTAAAACTATGCCTTGCCAATTGCAATTTCCTTGGCTGTTGAGAGAGCCTGGATGCAGTCGCAAGAGAAAGGCTTGATGGTTCCTTGGGTCGATGGCGTTACACATGGCTTGAGTTGTTGAGGCCTGCCGGCCTGATGGTCGGACCGGGAACCCGGTCCCATACGAATGGCAGCAGAGAGTCAGGGAAAGAGCCAGGGGAAAGAAAAAGTTAGTAAGAGGTGGGACATGTCTTTTAACTTCTACTGAAGGTCCATACACTCGAATCTGGCTTGACCAATGAAAAAGGTGCAATTTCCAAGTGGGAAATGTTCCTTTGTTTGGAAGCTGACTCATTTGCCTCATATATATATATATACCATTGTGCAGGATGTCACATAAGGATTCATTTGGTAGGAAATATGATACATTAGCTGGTAGTCCTGTCATAAGTCATGCATAAAACATTATACAGTAAAAAAAAAAACAATGCTTTACAAGACAGTAATGATCCTATTCACAATGTCCCATGGATATACATGTGAACTTATAGACAGTTTGTCTATAATTTAGTGAAGAAAAGCCTGTTGTTCTGGGCTTTGTGTTTATTTCTTATGGGGGAAAGGAGTGAATCTGCATTCCATTGCTGATAACGAACAGAGGTGGATCAGACATAAATGGAGCCTTCGTGGGCCTCTGCTTGCAACAGTCATGAGACATCTGTTTGCTTATTCATTAAATAATGAATAAATGTGTGTCTGATTGGTCCAGATGCTACATTTGTCAATGCAATTTAAAAGCATTTATACACTTTTCCAAGGTATTTTGGAAAAGCCATCATGGTGAGAGTCGCAAACAGCAGCATGGGAACAACCTACTAGCTCACACTTTACCCCACTGTGCAATGGCAACAACATAAAGTAGTCAGTTTAAATTAGGAAGCATTAAAGTGGTAGTTCACCCAAAATTGAAAATTCTCTCAACATTTACTCATGCCATCCCATTTAATCACTCTAAACAGTGGCTAACATGCTACACTGACCATTTCTGCAGTATATAGCATGTACTGTATACAACCAGAGCACACTGCTTGGAACATTGTATCCCACAATGTAACGCGCTTGACTTGACCATCAAATTCCAGTGTGATGAATGAACCAGAAACAATTATAGTTGCATATTGTTTCTCTATTTTGACTTATTTGACTGGACTGCCTAAAGTTAGAATATTTATTAAAACATTTATTAAAAAGCAAATTAACTGTATTTTTTTCTGTGTGGTAAGATAAAGTGACAACAGTGTAACACTGAAACATATATTGTTGCACAAGGACAACTGATTCAATAAATGTTATTTTTTTTTTTATATAAAATTATAACGTGCATACTTCATAATGTTCAGTAATTAGTAATCTAGTGTTCTACTTCGAACATTGCCATGTCATCAGTCATGGAGTAATGAGATGGACACTCAGGCCTCAAATCAGGCAATTAATGTAAATGGAAGGTGGCAGGCTGTTGAACCCACAGAGGGGGCCGTAAAAACACATCTTTTGCACAGGCTGGTCAGATGCCATGCACCACGTTACCATGAATTATTGGTGCCATCTCAGATTACCCGCAATACACCACAATGCCAGTGAGGGAGTGCTGTGGTCTCCCTGGGCCTAAGGAGGGGGGCCGAACATTGTCCAACTTGATGGTAGTGGAGGAAAGGAAATCCCTTGGCTCTCTCTTGCCACAAGGGCATGTAGGTCAGCTTACAGCTCATCACTAAATTAGATAAGCTTTTAGTCAAACAACCAGGCTCTCTTTTAGACCAGTCAGGCACGACCTTGATATAACTGATGATTTAGGAAAATAACTAAATACCAAAAAAAAAAAAGTGCACAATCTGCTTCATTAATTTAATGAATTTAATTAGATGAATTTGATATCTGTGCCACTGCTTTTGATTTTCATACTGTAGTGGCTGTAGTTACTGCAAAGGCTTATTAACTAGCAAGACTACCATGTTCAACCAAGCTATGATGATTTACTCTAAACTGACACTTTCCTGCCCCAAATTCTCTTATAACACAGCAATTTTATCATAGTAATCTCCAAACATCAAGTAGTTAATTCCAAAAGGACTGTTTAGTGTAAAACATGTTGAAGATTAGTGGACAGGCAATCATTTAATTAAATGGTGAGCTGTTTCCTCATAAAAGCAGTTTATTCAGCATAATGAAGCATCTCCTCCATAGACATCCATAAAAAAACTGCCTCTTATCTCCTCTCCAGTGTACCACCCAGCGTTATGCTATTTTAGGCTAGGCTTGTGGGTTCCCCTATGTAGAAGGGTTCCGAACTGGACAGGGGATTTCTATTTCCCAGCATGCATTGCACGGCACTCGACGGAGAATAAATGTTAAAATTAAGTGTTGTATCATGTATCTTTGTGCAAATGAATGTAAAGAGGGAGACTTGTTGCTGTTTCATTTTCATTGTGTTATTTAGAAGAGTTTCTGTTATGTTAAAGATTTTTGGGGTTACCATTATGTTGAATAGTGAAGCTTGAGCTTAGTTTGAGGACAAGTACATCTATAGATTGCTCTACAATGTCTTTCTTTACTAAAGAATCAAATATAAAATTAAGTGCCATTAAAACGTATCCGTTAGCTCACTCAGTATTTCAAGTTGAGAGCAATTAGCATGCATGTGTAGTACAAAGTCAAAAAATTGGAAGTTCTATTAACATAAGTTTGAGTTCTGCTAACTTATTAGGGTGTACAGTGCAATGAAACCAGCACAAAACTAGCACTGATTCCCATTAATGACCCTAGAAATTCATGCTAGTCTAGGCTGTTTTTTTGCTTGCTTGTTTTTTTTTTTGTTTTTTTTTTTAAAGAAGAGGCACAGACAACCCGGTCTAATGACGTCATAATAGTAGTACGAAATGTTGAAATCATAAGAGCTGCCTTCTACAAAAATTTACACATATTCATTTAGCAGACACTTTTTTCCAAAGTGACTTACAAAATGAGGAAGGATATACAACCATGTTTAACCCTTAACCCGAACCTAAACCTAACCATAAAAGGGTTTGGAATGAGACATGGTAAGAGTATTACAGGTTAATGACAAATATCTGTAATTTGTAGCCTATTGCATAAATAAATATGGAATGAGTAACCAAATGTTTTCCAAATGTTTACTTTCTTAAAATAAAGTGTAAGATAGGATGCTAGCCTCAATTATTTTTCTGTATTGTATCAATTAAAAATTTTGTTTGTTGATTTGTTGATCTCAATGTGAATAAAAGTTGAGTACAAGCCAAGTATGATATATGCTAAGATTTTGCCATCTTGTACAAATTATTCTGAATTGTCATGACACTATATTGGATACAGATGATCAGCTGTTAAGTGCTCCACTAAAACATGCAGATGTGATCATGCAGAACCATGATTTTAGTAAAACCTCTTGTTGTTGGTTCACTTCCATTCTCCAGCAATCTTGAAATCAAACCTCTATTCTTTCAACTTGTAGGTCAGAACTTATTTATGCTGTTTAAGTCCTAACAATGCACCACAATCCGTAGGAATCTGCTTTTTATTCACAGATTTCTCAACAGTTGAATTGTAATTGTCCTTCAGGCAAAAAAGCACATTGAAATGGAACCACTCAATCAATCAAATGAATATCTGTAGATATTACTATCTCTAAATGAATATATCTATAACAAAATTGTTATAGCTGGGTCAGAACTGCAACTGTTTATAAAAGGGATATACTGGAAGAAAAGCTTGGAAGTTTGAATGGCACAGCAGTTCATATGTCCCAGCCATGTGTTTGTCTTGGGGGTCGAAGTGTGTAGGTGGACGTCTTCGCGGCGATACTCCCCGTGTGTGGGTGAAACATCTCAGGGAGGGTGTTGATGGACTGCTGGTGTCTGTGAAAGGCAGAATCTAATAACCCCCCTCCAGTGAGGGCATGGCTGAGGTCCAAAGCCAGGCAGATAGTCTGTTCCTCTCAGCACAAGGTTAAGATCCTCCCTGGAGCTGCTGAATGGCATGAGAGAGGACTGGACATTAGAAGTTCACGGTCTTATCTCAACTGTTTTACCCTCCCTACAGCTCTCGCTGATGCCTTGCATTGAATGATTTCCCATAGCCCCAAGACGTATTTGTACTCTACTTAAATGTGTAAGTCACACTTAAAAATATACAGTATGCATTAGAAATATATTCAAAATATGACACATCCTGGTTTTCAAACTTAGTTGACTGGTAGTATACATGTCCGATCCACAGTGAGGGGGGCAATTCAAGAGAGAGAAATGTAGTGTGTTCATTAAAGCGTGTCTACCCTCAGCCATACAGCCCAGGGTTAATGTTTTGGCTGTAAAGTGGGAAGTATTGTCACAAGCTGTTAAGATAAGTTGATTTATGACAGAGAGTGTGAGGATAATAATCACAGTGCCACAGGGCAGGGAGAGAGGACAGGGAGAGTAGGGGTAGAGAGGAAAGATGTTTTGGCAGTGATTGCTTAACACTGTGGACCTGGAGACTTGAGTGAAAGAACACAGAACAAGAATCAATGAGTTTTAATAATGAGAATTGAGATAGTATAGTGAGTGAGTGAGCTCTTCGTGGAAAATGAGATTCAATTAAAATTCAGAATGAATAATTTAAAGGTTTGCTCCAAAATTTTTAATTCTGTCATTATTTATTCACATTAATGCTTTAAGTTTAATGTGAGATACTGGAGGCGAAAATACTGTTAGGAACAACATGAAAAGAATAAAATTTGAGTTTAGTTTGTAAGTTAATCCTCCAATCAAGTAACTGGTATCATTAGAATGTTGCTCCTTTCCTTTTAAACTCACTATAACCACATAGAAGAAGACAACTTGTAATGTAAAAGGTATAGTGTGGCATAATGGTTCAAGGTCTGGGCTGGTAAACAAAAGGTTGTAGGTTTAAACCCCACAAAGGACAACCCTTAAATTATTACGCCCTTGAGCAAGAGCAAGGGCAAGATACTTAACCTAAGATTGCTCCAGGGAGACTGTCCCTGTAATAAGTGTACTGTAATTCACTGTGGATTCTAGTGTAAACTAAACTACATTTTTACAGTGTTGGACCATTTATATGCCGTATCAAGCACCACTAATGTCTAGTTTTGTTATTTGAAAGCTGCAGGAGTCTTTTGGATTTACATTGATAAGCTGAAGAGAAGACAAAAAAAATCAGGTATAGGAACATGAAAGGAAAAGCAACAAGCAACTACTTCATTGATAACAACAGTTGAGCAAAGACACTGATCTAACTTTTGCATATATTGAACATATATCTGTGCCACACATCTGGACTGTAATGAGAGAGTGGTGTCTACTCTAACCACACCCTGAAGCACCTGACATCACGAGTCACTGAGTGCAAGCTCACTCATCATTTTTGAGTGTGTTTGTGTGTGGCTGTTTTGAATGGAATACTAGCGTTTTTTTTTTCTCTTTTTTTTTTTTTTTGCTGTCTTGGTTCTGGAAGATTATTTTTATTTTCAAAGACTTCTAAGCTAACTATCAAACTAACCAGCTCCGAGATGAATACACAAATTACAACCTTTGCTTTGATGCAAAAATGTATTTGAAAATCAGACAAAAAGACAAAATTACATTGTCTGTGTACTTAACGTCTTTCATGAAGGGAATGAATTGCAATCCCACGAAGCATTGAAAATTATGTAATTGAATTAAATACGATGGGAATATATTAAACTATTGATTTAAAGTTGTTCACTCCAATCATATCCGTAACCTTTTAAAAACTGTCATACTCTACATGGAGAGGGTCCACACGTGGGGGTTGCCATGTTAGAATCACATGACCAGCTGAACACTACTCACTTAATCTCAGTTTAAGGGGTCAGTATAAGTCCAAGATGACACAAAGACAAAAGTTACTGAGTGCATCTTTAAAGCTACAAAAGAGGTAGTTGAAGTTAATATTTATTGTGCTTGTTTGAATTGAACATTGCTTGTGTTATATCTAGTTTGTCGGGGGATGTTACTGTGGCATGTTTACTAATATTTCTGACTTCAGAAATTGACTTCTTGTAATTGTTATATTGCACAATTAAGCAGAATATTTTATGTTTAATAAAATATATTTTATCCCTATCATTATAAGTTGCATTCACGCACACCTCCTTTTCTAGAAAATTACATATAATTTCCAGTTTATAGGTGGTCATGTGTGAACGCTTAATGCAAGTTGTATCATTACCTATAAAATTCCTTGTTGATGGTAAGTGATAAGTGAACAGCACATTTGGTACATTTACCAGTAAAGGCAACCCAACTATTTTCCTGTAATTTACCTGGTTGCATGAACGGGGCTATTGAATCCTCATTTTATTTTATTTTTGTTTGCATTGTTGTGTTCATTGCATAGACATACAGAGGCTGTACAATATAGCCTAATATAAAACTAATAAAGTCTTCCATTGAAGTCAGATCACAGGTGATGTACAGTTAAGCTCAAATCATGAGATTCATCTGCCAGAAGTGCAGTGCCGAAACACGACGTAATGTGTTCTTCCACAAATTGCTTGAAATTTTAAGTTTCAAACACAGATGTCGCTAGAGAGCTCAAAGTTTAAGTAGTTGAAATCATTTTTTGTAGTATTCAATAGTTTGTCAAAAATGTTGTCGATTGATTTTAACTTGTATTGATCCCTGAATATTCCTTTAAGGGTGTGTTCACATTTGTAGTTCTGTTCTCTTGGTCTGGACCAAAAATGAAAACGATAAATTTAGTCCTGGTACGTTTAGAATTCACACTGGCATTTTTAACACCAAACCTAACAATACAAAACCAAAGGCATCAGGAAAAAGTCACGACCTGATTGGGCAGCTTTTATGATGTATATTTTTTGACAGAACTTACCGAACATCCAAAACAATGTTACATTTACATTTATGCATTTGGCAGACGCTTTTGTCCAAAGCGACTTACAGAGCCCTTATTACAGGGACAATCCCCCCGGAGCAACCTGGAGTTAAGTGCCTTGCTCAAGGGCACAATGGTGGTGGCCGTGGGGTTCGAACCAGCAACCTTCTGATTAGCAGCCCTGTGCTCTAGCCACTACGCCACCACCACTTCATGTTGGCAAAATGTGCTCGTTGGGTTTATATATGGATATGTGGTGGTAGTTTTACCAGCTGAGAACAAACAAAGAGTTATTCAAATGTGTAAAGGAGTCACAACGCCAGGAATTTCTACGTTGTTCACGCAAATGAATATATGCTGCAAGGACGGCTGACGGGTGGTTCCGACACCAGTACCGAACTGTAATGGGAAACAGCTCCTATGATGAGAAGAACCAGGTATGCTTGAGGTCAGTATTAGGCAAACTACTTCCTGTTTTTGGTCCGTTTAGATGTCTTTGGTCCATGTTGCGTTCATATATCAATCGAACTGTACCAGAGTACGTTTGGAAGTGAACCGAGACCCACTTTTCAGGCGGTATCGGTTCGCTTGTTTAGTGCGCACCAAGGTTCGGGTGACAGTGTTCACACTTGTTCAAATGAAACGCACTAACAGAGCAATCGCACCAGCGTTCGTTTTAATGGAACCAAACCTGCCAAGTGTGAACACACCCTAATTTAGCAAGCATCTACCAAGTGTCAGATGAATGTGCACCAAAAAACTTATTGGACGCACAACCTTTGACCTCAACAACAAAAATCTGAAAAGCATTTCTCATCCCTTTTCAAAGTTGATCTATTTATTTTGTCATCCTATTCACAATTACATGGTTTTTGCATTATATTTTTTGCAACACACAAGATAAAACCATTGCCCTAAAGATCTCTTAGTCCAACATGGATAAGGAAGACACCATGGGCTTGTTGACCAGGCAATAATTGGCCCCTATTCATTTTACAAATAATTCCACTTTTCTGTGGAAAAGTTTATTTTTTTGCATATGTTTACACAGGCTTATATTTGTTTCTCCTCCCAAGGCTTTGGACACAAACGCAGGGCTGTGCAACCAGCATGAGTGTAAACCCACCGCAGAACAGGCGATGAGGACTGTCTGACTCTCATGCACAATAGACACCGATAACATAGACACTGATTCCGACTGTCAAGCTACAATAGAAGTGGATTAAGATGCTAAATATCCACCCAATCCACTCTGACATGTTGACATGTTCTGCTAATTGTGATTCAGGGGGATTTATGCACATTTTTTCCATTTCGAAGGAGAGAGAGACACTAAAAGCATGTCATAGATAAAAAGGGCGCTCTATCCCTTTCTTTCGGTGGGTGACGTGGAGAACTTTAGTCTTAATTGTTATAGAGAGAGCTCGGAGTTAGGAAAGTTTTAGGGGTGGCAACATTAAGAGTTTCAGGGTTTGTGAGAGCCCCGTCTTTAAATAAACAAACAGAGAGGAATTTCTACCATTGTTGTTGTGCATGTTTGATTGACAGGTTGGCATTGCTGAGGAGCCTGTCAGCAAAGACAGCGAGAGGTCACACCGTGACCACCCCTGCTGAGAGAGAGCTCCTCAGAGGAGCTGACCTTACACACATTCTCTAACACATACACACAGAGAGACAGCATTAAAAGTAACATTCTGCACAGATCTCAAATAATAGACAACCACATACATGAGCTCTGTTCCAATATCTAGTGAGCTGCCTAACTAGACATCATTTTAAGGCATAATAGGTGTGGGAATGTCAACACAAACGCTGATCCGAAAGGTAGGCATTGCATTGTGAAAAGTGGGCGTTGCAAACATGAATGGAAGCAGATTTGAATACGATTTTGCAGTCCATACAAACCCCTTTTACCGTGCTGCTCAAGCCAGAGTCGTTTACTGGTAAATTGAGCAGTGATCTCAACACAGTGATGATTACACTGACAACATAAACGCACAAGCGCATCACCGTCTTTGCTTACGATGAGGCTGTAGCCATTGAGAAATTACATCTCAGCAATTGAGGCATGAAATGTCTCGAACACATCCGCAAATTCGCAGTTATTCCTCCTTCGAAAAGTAAATTCAAGCAAGCTGGCCCGTAACCAAGGAAGTATGGAATAAGGGATGGGAGTTTTGGAGGTAAAAACTGAAAATACACTGCATACACTGCAATAAATTCATCTCTACAATAGCTTGCTTTGACGCCAGGTTTGTGTCCATAACTCTTGAAGGGGTGGAGTTAAAACTGGCCTACTCTAGCATATGTCAGCAGAGATGAGTCAGTCATATCACTGGAAGAGCATTTCTGACATTTTATTACAGATTACAAGGTCAATATTTTTTTATAAAATAGCAAATATGCATGGATGAATCATTCATAAGACCAGTAACATGCATTGATAAAATAAATAGTGTCAGTTTTGATTTCATGCCGACTTCTGAGTGTTTATTTGTTCAGCGTAAACATCCATCTCTTTTGGAATCAATCGTGAGTTGAGTCTCCCAAGCAGTACACATGCAGAATTTGGCAATTTTGTATGGCATGTAGAGCTGCTGCTTATGTAGAGCCTTCCAAATAAGTCACTTTAAGCTTTCATGGGCCGTTCAGAACAAACACGTACTTGTGTGGTAAAAAAAACAAATGGAACAGAATACAGGTCTTTCAAAGGCGTGTTTTTAAAAGTAGAAGATCTTTTAAAACGACTCGAGTTTTTAACTTAAAAATGTGGCGTTCCCACGCAAGATGCTGAAAAACAGAGAGACACCCCGCTACGGTCAAAGACGAGCATCTAACACGTTTTCATACACTCCAAAAATATTTTAGCCTACATTTACATTTATGCATTTGGCAGACGCTTTTATCCAAAGTGACTTACAGTGCACTTATTACAGGGACAATCCCCCCAGAGCAACCTGGAGTTGAGTGTCTTGCTCAAGGACACAATGGTGGTGGCTGTGGGGATCGAACCAGCAACCTTCTGATTAACAGTTGTGTGCCTTAGCCCACTATGCCACCACAATTTCAGCCTGTTTTTAACATAACACATTTCAATTTCATAGTAAAATTCCATCAAATGTAATTTTGTAATGTTACAATTTTTTTATTAATAAAAAAATGTTATTTAATATTACTTAATATTTTGGATTTTAAAATTATATTTTGAAATTCAATTTGATTAAATTTTGTTATGAATTTGAAATGCGTAAATCTTAAATCAAATCTTTTTGAGTGCAGAAAAGCAAAAAAAACAGCACACACATGTGCAAAAACGGTTATATGGCCCTATTGAGCCGTTCACACAGGACATGTTCTAGCATTCAAAAGCGGCAAGAAGGTATGCAACAGAATGGAACAGAATGCAGGGGCTTTGAGGTGCATTTTTCAAAGTTGAACTAATTTTAACTTACATTAGTGTTTTAAAAACAACAATAATGGCAAAAGATGCTGCAAAAATACTGAGACGCAACAGACAAAGACTTACATTTGATGCATGTGTACATGGACCAACAATTAATAAACAGTGCTGTGTGAATGGCCCCTTAGATGGTAGCAGCTTACGTAAGCAGCAGTAGTCAACAAGACAGCTCACTGAGATTTGCAACAAGGCTTATGAATATAAGGCTTTAATAAATACACACCATCTCAAAAAACAGAAGACAACTGATCATTAGTTTAATTGTGCATCTGTCCATTATCATATTTTATTACACACAAAAATGATCAGGTACGAAGCTTAATGGTGAATTAAGCTTCTCTCATTACAGACAAAAAACTGGACGCCAGGTGACATCAGACTTGCCCTCTCAAGCTTTGGCTTTTAGTGCAAGTCATCATTATCTGGACCCTTGAAAGTTGAACCCTGACCCTTCATTGAGTGTGTAGGGGTTGGAGCTGCTGTCTCAAGTTGGTCTGCATTTTATGTGTCTATAGAATATTTTATCATTTAATTTTACATTTTAAAAGCAAGTTTAAATGTGAAATTTTAACTTAAAATGCTCAATTGAAAAATATATTAGGTGTCAGTATGAAACCGGTCACATGACAAACTTTATATTGTACATGATTTATAAAAGACATGGGTAGATATGCTGGTCATAACGTGAATGTTTGAGAAACGTTTGCATATTTTTGTGTTGTGGCACAGCCCCGTCTACCAGCTGTGTGTGTGTGTGTGTGTGTGTGTGTGTGTGTGTGTGTGTGTGTGTGTGTGTGTGTGTGTGCGTGTGTGTGTGTGTTGATAGAGCCAAGCTGTTGGTGGTGCTGTGTTAGGGTCAGGGTTCTTCAGTCAGCACCCCATCCCTGAGTTGAGCACAAGGTACCCCCCCCCCACCCCCCATCAGCTGTGGGTACAAATAAACCTGGTAGCACAGCGCTCCTCTCTATCACCACAGTAAGCTGTCACTCCACTCTCAGGCTCATTAATCAGAGCCAGAGCAGATTAGACTTCAAACAAAAACAAACTCCAGCAGTACCGTTCTTTCCACCACAACCCTGACTACATCATGTAACGCAATGGCATTCTCATCAATCCAATGCTGCTAAATGTTTATGACCATCTATGTTTAACATATTGTCTCACATATATAACTAACACAAAGTTGGGTATGTTGGGAAAGTAGTTGTATGGAATCATACAAAATTCGGCCCTAACATCATAAAAACAAAGAGAGTACTACACGGATATTAAATACTGGAAGAAGTAGAAATTGGTATTGAAATCATAGTTTTAAATGATATAAAATCTAATAAATGCATAACTATTGCATTAGAGCATTACTTGTTTTTTCCCACCATTAAGGTCTCTGAAATATCTGGTGAAGTACATTTTAATGCAGTTCTTGGACCGTTATAACTGCACTGCATATTGATCTCAGTAAATTTAAAAATACACATGCTTGTAATGCTTTACGTTATTTGGTTTCAAAGAAAAAAGATGTCATCAGATTTCCTATATTGGAAATATAAAATTGGGAAAATAGTTGCACTGACTTAGTGTTCATAAAGCTAAATATAATATGCATTTTGTATAATTATTGCTCAAGAGCAAACTGATAAATAGACTGTGATTGGTTTAATAATATTAATATTACATAGCAACAAATCTGTTGTTTTTCATTGACTATGTGACTGAAACTACAAAAACTCTATTTTGATATTATTTTCGATTTCAAAACATATGTAAGGACTCAAAGTACATTTTCATGCACTTCTATTGACCTTTGTATATATGCTTTGAATACTTTATCTGGTTTGACAGTGAACAGATGTCATTGACTTCCTGTCACAAAATAAATTGAACTTTTGGGAATAGATGCAGTGTAAGTACCCCTGCCTCAAAGCGGGTGGCAGCAATGTGGGCCAAAGCTATTAGCCAAGCACACAAACAACAGATAAGCTAAGCCTATGAAATATAAAATGCCCAGTAGGTGTTCAATTAATCTTAAATTCTGCCAGTGATTAATTGTGACTTGAATTCATAATGACTAAATGGTTCAGATCTCATCCATAGATTTTATCGTCACATCTGCGTGTAAAGGGGGAAAAGGAAGCTAACACTGACACCTTCAGGAACACAGCGGTACCTACAGTGCCTAAAGTGCCCTGGCCTATTAGGCTTTACTCAGAGATGATAAAGGAGAAGTTCACAGCAAAATGAAAATATTCACCCCTCATGCTGTTCCAAACCTGTATGGCTATATTTAAATAGGGCAGAGGTGATAGTTTACGAAATATACTGGCTACTGTTAGCCGGTGAATGAGAAATGTTGCCAGATAATAAGCACCACAACTCTATTCCAAGTGTTCTGAAGCCAAAAGATAGCGACCGGAGTGGAAGATTATCAGAGAATAAAGACTTACATTTTGGTCTTTTTGTGTGGTTTCTCACACAATGTGAATTTGATGTTAAGCTAAATGTTATGGTGCTTTTTTCTAATTTTTCATCTTGAGAGACACAGTCCCCTAAAGATATAAAAAATATAAAAAATTCACCTTTTGTGTTCCACAAAAGAGAAAGTCATATGGGTTTTCAACAACAAGAGGGTGTTCGGATGACAGAACTCTCATTTTTGGCTGAACTATTCCTTTAAGAGCAGAAAAAGTATGTTATTGCTGTGTACTCTCTGTTCCCTCTGTGCTCTGGGGAACCTCCTAAAGTCCAGGTCCAGGACTAAACAAGCGCTCACTCTGTCCACGAATGGGTTCTGGGTTTGAGTGACACGGCGCTTACCAAATGTTTGTCTACTTCCCTGGGAAATGGGGTGGTGTCACTGTGGAGACGGGCCTATCCCATCCATCAATGTCAGGTGTGGCACATGACTAATGGACAGGAACTACAGCCGGAGAAATAACAATATTTGCAGAATGTATTTCAGAAACATTAGGCCACTTTCTCCTACGTTTCTCATTTCAGCACACTGTAATGGGGCCTTAATCCTGATTTATGGCTGTGTTTATCTGTTCGTAGCGGCACTTGCGCTCCAACCTGGACCTACAATCTTATTCCGTAGACCAAACACGAGGACGTTATTGGATTATCATGAGCCACATGGACTCCCCTGGAAACTGTTTCACTGCTGATGTAAAGAAGAGATTACTTGTTAGCGTTGGCCTCTGGAATGCAATATCATAAAAGGTTAACATCTAAAATATAGAACTACAAGGAAGATATCAAGAAAGGGAGATATTGTTTTAAGCATACACCTCACTAAATTTTCTTAGATTTTCTTAAATAGAACAAAAAGTATTTGCTAAATGGGGTGTGATCAGGGAGGGGTTGCTTAGCCTCAGCAGTCTGTTACTGTGGCATCCATACAAGAGCATTTCCTGATGTTGACTTTGGTCAGCTCCTCTGCGCAGGTGGGATGAATCCCGACGATATTCCTCAGGTGAGCGTAGGTAAGCCCACACCTGCAGATATAAACACACAGAATCTTTTCATTCATTCACTGGTTTGCTTTCACTCAAAAGTGCATGTAATGAATCAGACACCTGGGCTATATATATATCAGAATTTTTTTTTTATTTAATTTATACTAAATCTAATTAATCTAATTTCATCTCAATATCTGCAGGAAAACTGGGGATGTACAGTACTGTGCAAAAGATTTAGGCACTTAAGATCTTTCACAAAAATATTTGTCTTAAGGTGGTTATTTATATCTTCAGCTTTAGTGTGTCAATAGGGAAAACACGTTTAAGACTCCAAAACATTACTTTTACAAATAGAAAAGATTAGAATAGAAGAAAAGGGAGCCCTGCAACAGATGGCATGAACACCAACAAAGCCCCCCACTGAACATCAATTCAGTCTGAGATTACATAAAGAGACAGAAGCAATTGAGACAGCCTAAATAGATAGAAGAACTGTGGTGAATTCTCCAAGAAGCTTGGAACATCCTATCTGCCAACAACTAAGAAAAACTGTGTCCAGGTGTATGTAGGAGAATTGGTGCTGTTTTAAAGGCAAAGGTGGTCACACCAAATATTGATTTAGCTTTTTTATGTTTACTGGACTTGATAAATGAAAACTATTTATGGCATTATTTTTGAAGACATCCTCACTATGCAACATTTTTCACAAGTGCCTGAAACTTTTGCACATTACTGTAGAACCCTGCGTGCCCTCATCAGCGTTTGGCACAGTAAAATGCAGACTCAGAACACGCTGCTTACTTTCCTGTAGACAAACAACCTAAGAGGGAAAAAATGCCTTAGTTGCAAGTGGAATTGGGAAAAAATACATATTTCCAATAAAAATGTTTAAAAAAAAAAAAATCCCATTATCGATCATTTGTGCACAAAATTCCAAAAAGTGAGTAAATCACACGCATATGCAATCAAAATTGGCTGTGATTTTCCATTGGCAGGTATATTTTAACAAAAAACGAAACATTTAATTCTAATCACACATGGATGAACTAAAGAAACTACACACGTCTTCCCTATGTGCTCACTGGCTGATGCCAGTAATCTTAAAGAGACAGTATCGATATAGCATGTGTTCCAAATATCAATGTAAATACTTGTAAACAGTACAAATTATGCAAGTAAACAATAAACATGTAACAAAAATATATATGCAACATAATATATGTAATTTCAAGACATTAATTGATAGAATAGACTGAATATTAATATTTTTTAAAAGCTAAATGTGATCATTTTGATGAAAAACTCATGGTAAAAATATAATTTGTAAAAATAATATTTTCTAATTGTACCTAGAAGGTTCCTTTATAATTAAGAGCATTAGCTGACTGAGAATTTCTTTCAGATGCAAGCAATTGCAACAAAAATGTCCCTATGTGAATCAATGCCGAATCAAACTGAATCAAGATCGGAATTGAGAGCTTGTTAATCGGAATCAAATCGTGAAATCTGTATCATAGAAAATAATAATGAACTTTCATTTTGGGGTCAACTATTAATTTAAATAGAAACCAATGGCACTCAGTGTTAATCTTGTCAAAAAATATCACTGAAGAAAACGTTAATTGAACCTTAATGAATACGAGACGAAAAAAGATGATAATTTGAAAATGTTATTTAAGCATACTCTTGACGAAAATAAAATATTTTTTTTACTGCAAGATATTACCAGTGCAAGATATAAACAGAAGAAGAAATAAAAGAAGATATTAGATATGGACTCATCTAATTAAATAATCCTGTTAGTTGGAGATTTCCCCACATGAGGTGCACAAATCGAACGCGCTGAACACCAGCTAAATGAACAGCTTTAAGCTTTAAAACAAGTTAAATACTTAACTCAATATATGAGATTAATCACTAAATCCACAACATATCTGTAATATTAGAATTTACATCTGCAAGGACAATGTAGTAAATGAACAGGTGAACTTAAAATAAATCACAAGTTGTTCATAACTTGCATTGTGAATACGCTGTTATCCTATGAAACGCTACACGCAATGCAATATCCTAAACTAAATAAAGACAGAAACTATAGAACTAATAGTCTCTATAGTATGAAGAATTCAGATTGAAGTAGGCTAACTTCTAAAGAGTATTTAGAATACTAAATATTAACAAATTTTAAAAGGATTTTGTTTTTGTCAAAAGACTAAAACTAAGGACTACAACAAAAAACTGTGTAAAAACACTGACGGTACTGACTACACTCTATCTGACCACCTAAAAAGTGAATCAATGAAAATTATTGAGTTTAAATTTAACAGAAAATTATATAATGTGGAGGAATAAGGATTTTGCAGGGCCTGTGTTTAAAAGGTCACCTTGACGAAGCACTGACTGGCATCTCCCTCACCACAGTGAAATCCAGTGGTTTGTAGAACGCATGATATTAATACACAAAACACAGAGAAACACTGCTGTGCCAAAAATGACACAATTTCCTGCATCATCAACCACTTTAACTTTAAATTGCTCTCCCCTGGCTTTCTTCATACCTCACGGATAAACAGTTTTACATTTTATGCAGGATTATCAGTCGCCTACTGTCTCCCTGAAATTAGGTGTCCCTCAGGGATCAGTTCTTGGACCTCTACTATTCATTATATATATATATATATATATATATATATATATATATATATATATATATATATATATATATATATATACATATATACTGCCTTTGTGTCAACTCATTTGCCACCACAGTTTCAGTTACCACAGTTGTGCCGATGACATTCAAATATGTACAGCTCGTAGACCTGCTCCCACTCTCCAGAACGGTCCACTATCAGCATGTGTAAATGAAAAAACAGTACGGCTTAACTCCAGCTTTCTAAAACTGAACATGGATAAAATGGAGATCATTATTATTGGAACACCAATACTTACAAAAATTATGGCACTTTCATTAAACCATTGAGTAATGTAAAAAATGTAGGTATCATCTTTGATCCCTCCCTCACTTTTGAAGCTCATATTAACTCTGTCTCTAAAATGGCCTTCTTTCACCTTCACCGCATTGCTCGCCTTCATCCCTTTATCAGTCTCAAAGATACTGAAATACTGGTTCAAGCATTTATATCCTCACGTCTTGACTATTACAATGCCCTCTTCATTGGTTTACCTGCTAAATCTATTGCTAGTTTACAATATATTAAAAAGTCTGCTGCTAGAATTCTTACATACCATGTGCTCAGCTCATATTTCTCCTTTCCTGTTTGAACTTCACTGGTTATCAGTTTAATTTCGCATCAAATATAAAATAATCCTGCTCACATTTAAATCACTTCTTGTTCTGGCACCTCGCTATCTTAGTGAAATGCTTCTCCCCTACAACCCGATCCACTCGCTCAGGTCTTCTGGGTCCAGCCTCCTTCCTGTTACTAGATTTCTGCTCTCTACTCTGGGTGGCAGGTCATTCAGCGTAAAGCACCCAATATATGGAATTCACTCTCTCTGACTCTTCGCAGCATCTCTTCAAACTCTGAGTTTAAATCTCAACTTAAAGATTTTTTTGTTTTCTTAGTGTTATTTGTCTTACTGTGCTATGTTCACTCTTAATGACTGTAATATCTGAACTGTGTTTTTGTGACTGTTCATTGTTTGTGTATTATTGTGCTACAATTGAAAAGCGTCCTTGAGCTCTGGAAAGGCGCTATATAAATTAAACATATTATTATTTGAGAACAAGTAATTTAAAACAAGTGCTGCTACTGTTGTGTTTTGTTTCTGTGTTACTGTTCTAAAACTTTTTAGGGGCCAAGCACTGAAGGTGCGTAGCCCCTCTTGTATCCTTTAGTATTATTATTATGCTTCTTCTTCTTCCTCCCAATGGTAGTCTATGGCAGCCCATAGAACCGTTTGTAGGTAAATTATGAAATTTGGCACACTGATAGAAGTGGACATGAATTGTCCCCATAGCAAATTTGGGACCTCTAGGGAAAACTCCATAGCACCACCACCAGTTCAAAATTTTCTTTTGCATGTATCTTTTGAACCGTTTGCCCTAGAAACAGCGTGTGATTACTTTGCTCTTAATAATTCAAATGAACTCCACCCATTACAGTAGCTGCCATCTTGGATAATGATGTTTACAGTTCAATAAATAATCTCCAGACCAAGCCGCACAGAAATGCAAGTAAATAATTTCGACCTTTGTTTAAATGTTAGGGCAGCGCTAAGATGAGTCCGGTGTAAAACTAGATGTGAGGCTGTATCTCGGCAACAGTTTACCCTATTGAAACTAAACTTGGTATGCTCCATCAGGACAATGGTCTGAGGGTACATACAAAGTTTAAAGACAGCTCCACCTATGGGTCAGAAGTTAACATTGCATCTAACTTTTGTACCATATGTGCAAAAATCATGGGGTTGGTGTCTGTGGATTCCTTAGGTCATGCAGATATCAACAATATCTGCATAATAATAAACATTTTTATCATGTCAGCCATAATGTCCCTCCACCTCATTCAATTTTATTAAAAAGCTCTATATCTTTTAAATACATTGTCTGATTAAAAAAAAAAAAAAAAGTATGCATCATCTACATCATGTCCTGATGATACATAAGCAGTTTAGAGATAGTGCCACCTATATTGGATCTTCAATGGAATGGAAGATAGTGGGTTCAAATCTGTCCTGGTGCGACGTGAGCTGTGCATGCTTTGTAAGATCTTTGGGTTGTGCTTAATGCTGTGCAATGCTTGGCCACGTAATTGCTGCTTGCAGCTATATTTTCTTCATTGAAATCATCAATGTTGAACACGCTTGAGAGCGAACGTTTAAGTGTGCTGACACAAGCTGCTCACAGCTGTCAGGGCCAATGGGACTCTGCGTTTGCCATCATCTCTCATCAACCTCTGCAAGCATCAGTCAGCTCTCTTGCACACCTGTCAATCAGTCTAAAGGCACACCTTGAGTTACGCCCTTCTCTGAATGCTTTAGGTTTTACAGCCATGCAGGTGTGCAAGGACACAAATGTACACATACACACACTTAAACAGTGCAATATATATAACAACACACATATACAGTACATAAATATTTATTATGAACACTCCATGAGTCTCCTAATTTTAAATGAAGAAAATCGAAACTCAGACTTTGTTTGCAAGTTAGTTTAAAAAAGAAACTGAAAAAAGCAAGATGGATTGTTCTGATTGAAGTTTTAAACAGAAAGACCTTTGTAACACTGTACTGTGTAATAAAATGTTCCTAAATGTGGCAGTATTAACCAAGTTTAAAGCTTTTGCAAAATAGCTGATATATAAACACCTGTATATGCATACATCTATTGAATTCTGTAATACCACAACATTTTACTTTGCAACTGAAACAGCTTTCAGTTGGGCTTATGCACAGTACCATATTTGGACCACTCATACAGAGCACATTCTTATGTTCAATACCCGGAAGGCTAGCGTCTAAAGTGGCACTCCTGTGTGAGAAGCTAAAAAAAACAGCAAGTTACAGCGAAACGGTCAAATGTGTCCATCCAGCATGTTTACATAAAAATAAAAAAGAACAAGTTCCACGGTAGTATATGGATTTAATTAAACAAACTTGATTTTGCTACTAAACCGTGGTAAAATCACTGTAACGCATGTCCGCATATAGCTTATTGATTTATTTTACCTCAATTTGGTCTTTGCCATATCTCTTCTCTGCCTTTTCTTCAGACAGACCTACACTACCATATTCTAGTGGAGTGAACACTGTAGTGGCTACCTACACATACACGCAAACATATAAAAACACGTGTTTGCAGAATACACAAGTCATCCCACCACTTCTCATAAGGCAATTATTTTAATAACATGTCAGCAAATTTAGATTTGTATCTGGAAAATATGAAAGAGAAGTCTAAACAATTAATTATACAAAGTTTCACCAACTAAGGATATAAATAATAATAATTCTTTTTTTAATAAAAATAAAATATATATTATTTGAGAGCATGTGTGTAATGACATTATCATAGTGAATGGCACTCCAATCTGCGGGCCAGGAGCTTTCCAGCCTTAATAGCTGTCGGGGTCAATGACCCTGAAATAGAGCATGAGTTGGCTATGTAAAAGAACATTTGCACACACATTCAACAGCAAATCCAGTATGCAAAGTAAGGCCTAGTGCCTTGGTGATCCCTGTGCGCAACAACTGAAAAGATTTCAATGGCAAATAAACTTAATGCAAAGCACACTGCTGTGCCATCAATTGTAAATCTATGTGCGATTAGCGTAATTAGACAGTTTCAAGATTAGTATCACTTCTAGATCACACAGCTGTCAATCTCAACGCTGATAACAGTGAAGAGGTGAACGGCTGCCAATCAGCGCTATGGCAAACATGCCTACAGTAACAACACAGGAACAAGCAGCGCCACAGGGCGAATTCTCATACACTGACTAATGGCATAAGCAACCTAACTGATAACTTCTGTACATCCTGCTGTCCAAGAAACCACCTCAGATGAGAGCAAAAGTGTGTGTGTGTGTGTGTGTGTGTGTGTATGTGTGTGTGTGTGTGTGTGTGTGTGTGTGCGCCAACCAGGAAGCTGTATTGTAATGCATTTCTTGGCAGTAACCAGGTGCAATTCAACTTAAAAGAAAATGAAAAGAAATGGAGTACTGCGTTTTGATGTGGAAGTAGAAGAATAGAATGACAGAGGTAAAGAGTAAAAGGCTCTTGACTAGTTTTGTAGCTGTGTGTGCGCCAATAATCACACAGCTGCTTTGGATGACAGGCAGCTGTGATATTTGATCCAAGCAGTGAGTTGTGTCTGAGATTTTACAGGGCAATGACCTTCAAGCAGAGCCATTGAACAGAAAGACAGAAATAAGCTGTAGCTCCGTGGCTTTCCAGCAAGGCAGAATGTGCATGTGTGTGTTTATGGGTGAATCTCACAAAAAATATGTCCATGTCACATTTTACCTCCAAAATCTAAGTGATTATGACATTTACAGTTGTACATTTTTTCTTTGTTGATTCACCCATACAAGATCTCAAAATAATCTCCAGGCTGATCTACACAGATCTCAGCAAACAGAATTTTGATATGTGTTACTGTTCAGAAATTATGTCAATGCGAAGTTAATGAGGTAAGCATAAAACAGGAAGTGAGGATGTGTCTTGGCAATGCTTTGTCATATTGAAATGAAACTTTGAATGGGTCATTATGGGACCAGTTTCTGAGGGTTAACTCAAAGTTTGGTAGAGAATGTAAAGAAATGTCAATATTTTTTATTTTTGCCTTTACCTGGTGTGTCCCACAAATCACATGATTGGTGTCTAGGATTCCTTGGGTCAGGGAGATTTGGTTGATTCCACATTTTCCCCACATTGGCCATTTTGCCTCTCCAGCATACTGAATTTTATTAAAAAAGTGATGAATGCTTTAAATACTTTGTCGGATTGAAAAGAAAATGAAATGCGTCAACTTCATGTCTTATGAATACCCGAGGAGTGTGGAGACAATGTCACCTATAGTTCAAAATATATCTGAACAACACTTTTGTGTGTTGTCACTAACCTTGGGATGTCTCTTTGCCATTTTGTGAGATGTTTCAACTGAGTAGCACAGTGTGTGAAGCTGTGGGTAACAGTTCTAAAGGTTCAGGGTTAAATTCCCACCTAGGCAAGTCTAACATTTGAATTTCTACTGTACTACAGTTTTTATATTGTGCATACTGAATAATTGCAGGTCCTAACCCAAATTATTTATACTTGCAGGTATTATTCTTCTTCCTCTTTCTTCCCAATGGGAGTTTAAGGCAGCACAATGAACCACACATAGGACAATTATATTTGGCACAGTGATAGGGGTGGTATGTATAGCCCATTAAACAAGCTTTGGACCACAACCAGTTCAAAAATTTACTTACTGTTGCATAAAACTTTTGAACTATTTGGACTAAAAATAAAATCATAGCTTCTTCTAATTACTCACCTATGGTAATTGCAATGTTCTCCTTACATTAAAACTCTGGCTATTATGGTGGTTGTGATATTGGATTGTGATGTTAACTGTTTTTTAGATACTTAAGTTTAGTTAATTGTCTCAGATGATCGTCAGAACAATCCACACAGAAATGACTGAATAGAATTTTGTACATTGTTGGAAAGGTACACCAATACAAATTCGACCATGATGACCGCTGTGCTTGGCTGTGATGACTCTCAGCTTTGTATGTCACTTTAGTGTCGTTTAGACTTGTTGATTGTGTGGTGCAGTGATTAAAGCTCTGGACTATGGGTCCAAAGATTACGAGTTCAGCAAAAAATGCTTTCAAATTGCATTTCTTTTCAACTTTGAGTCTTCACATTGGGCTTCCAACAACATAGGCCTATTCAAAACAACTTAGCTGCAACAATAACATTTTCTCAGCAATCATTTTGTACTCTCAACTTAGTATTTTCTTTTTGGTGACTTATATTTGTGGCCATATAGTGCAGTGGATTGTGAGACTTTTGATCAGAACTGTACAGGTTCGAACCCTACTAGAGGTGACCCATAAAGCAATGTGCATTTACAATGTGCATCATTGCAACACACTGTGGGCAAGGGAGGCCTGTTCAGCTGAGGGCAAAAGTTTTGGCAGTGACATAAATTTTGTGTTTTGGAAAGTTTGCTGCTTCAGTATTTGTAGATTATTTTTTAAAATGTTTCTATGGTATACTGGAAAACAATGATAAGCCTTTCATAAGTTTGAAAGGTTTTTATTGGCAAAAATATTCAATATATGCAAAGAGTCAATATTTACTGTGTTGACCCTTGTTCTTCATAACAACTGCAATTTGCTCTGGCATGCTGGATATCAGCTTCTGGGCCAAATCCTGACTGATGGCGATCTGTTCTTGCCTTATTAGTGCTCGGAGTTGTTTGTCCACTCACCTTTTGAAGATTGACCACAGGTTCTCTATGGGATTAAGATCTGGGGAGTTGCCTGGTCACAGATCCAAAATTCCAATGTAATGATCTCTGAGCCACGTCATTATCACTCTTGCCTTGTGACATTGTGCTCCATCATGCTGGAAAATGCACGGATCATCACCAAATTGCTCCTGGATCGTTGGGAGAAGTTGCTCTTGCAGGATGTTTTGATGCCATTCTTTATTCATGGCAGTGTTTTTGGGCAGAATTGTGAGAGTACCCACTCCCTTGGATGAAAAGAAACCCCACTCGGATGGTCTCAGGATGCTTCACTGTTGGCACGACACAGGACTCATGGTAGCGTTCACCTTTTCTTCTCCAGACTATCGATTTTCCAGATGTCCCAAACAGTCGGAAGGGGGATTCATCAGAGAAGATAACTTTGCACCAGTATTCTGCTGTCCAATCCTTGTACTTCCTGCAGAATTTCAGACTGTCCTTGATGTTTTTCTTGGAGAGAAGTGGTTTCTTTGCTGCCCTTCTTGACAGGCCATTGTCCAAAAGTCTTCACCTCACTGTGCGTGCAGATGCACTCACACCAACCTGCTGCCAATATTGAACAAGCTCTGCACTGGTGGTTACACAATTCCATAGCTGACTCCTCAGGAGGAGGCAGTCCTGGCTCTTGCTGGACAATCTGGGACGTCCTGAAGCCTTCCTCACTGCAGTTGAACCTCTCTCCTTGAAGTTCTTGATAATCTGGTAAATGGTTCTTTCAGGTGCAATATTCTTTGCAGCAATTTCCTTGCATGTGAGGCCATTTTGATGCAAAGTGATGATGGCTGCACGTCTTTATTTAGAGGTAGCATTGCTAACAAGAACACAATGATTGAAAGCATTTTATTTAAAATAAAAATGTATTTGTTACTTTCAGCTTTTTCCAATTATGCTTTTATTTTTATTTTAGTTAACGAAAAAATTATTAAGTGTTCGTTTTTGTTAACGATGGTAAAGGAGGAATGATTAATGGGCCTGCGATGTAATTTCTGTCACTTCCTGTCGGATGGCTGAGAGAGGCTGTCGACACTTGTCCATCTACCCAGTCACACTGACTTCATAGATATCACAATAAACAATGTTTGCAGCAGAAGCCAGAGGTAACCATGTAGATGCTATCAGCCTGCAAGAACAACAAACCATAAGCCCCCTTTCCTGCCTCAAGCTCAGAAACAACTTACTTCTGCACCACCACAGCCAGACTTGAGACAAATAGAGAAAGTGTAAGAAAAAAGGGGAAGAGAAAGAGTGAGAAATTGGAGAAGTGAGAAAGAGAAAGTTAGGAGAAAACCAAAATTAGCATTTTAAATGTACAAACACCACATTTAGTTCAGCCTTCTTGATAGGCTGTCCTTCATTTTGAAGTTAAATATTATTCAGTGAGAAATAATTGAAGGTGGTAATTGACTTTATACAGTGGGATTTGGTAAAAAGTAGTTTACTGACTAATGTTATTTGCCCCACCCATGCGGCCTTGATTATTTCACCAGAAGCTATTTTAGAGGTGGAAAACGCCATTACATTTTAGTTTACAAAACTACAAAAAGTTTACAAAAAAAGTGCACTGATGCACAAAACACCAGGACCATTATATATTCATGTTGTAGGGTCTATTTTGATTTCATGTTGTATTTTAATAAGGTGCTTTACACTAGCGATGTGCAAAATATTTTAAAGAAATCTCAATATTTTCAGCCTTTTTATGCATTTTCTCTGAAATTGCTTTAAAGGGTTATAAAAAAATCAGTTTGGAGCCATAATTTGGACCCAGGCCCAATAAAAACACATAAAAAAAATACTATTTTATGATATCTTCATCATGGTGTGGTTAATACCGTCAACATTATGCACTGTAGATTCACATCAGAAGCATACCTAATAGCCCAAAAAAATATATGGTTCTCTTTTCTACTGTTATTTCCCCCACATGGGCACATCTTACATTTAAAGACAGCCTTTGTTTTACACCACATTCCATCAGCAACAAACCCCTCAGAGATATCCTTCACAATCCATGGAAAAAGAATGTCCTGTCTGGGCATAGCTCGGCTAGTCTAATAATAGTGAGGACAAGCATTTTATTAGTTCATCTGAAAACAAAAAAAAAAAAAAAACAAAAAAAAAAATGACATTATGATTATTGTAAAGTGGGAAAAGTACCAATCTCTGCATCAAACCTGAACAGGGCATTCCTGTACTACACTTCCTGTCTCTTTCTCTGTCTGATTTGAGCTCCTGGAACTTCGCTGGGCATTGTGAAGGCTGGACACAACAACACAGTCTCCCTGACAAGGACTAAGCCTGAGAATTCAGACCCCACAGCTACTCACACACACACACACACACACACACACACACACACACACACACACACACACATACACAAAACTGACAACTGGCTCTGATAACGCACAAGAACAAAGCCTGGTGTTGTACTTAAAAGAAATCTGAAAGCCTACATGCTAATTAGCCATAACAATCTGCCTGGCAAAACTTTAAATGGGCCTTATCGACTGCGCAAGAGACAAGAATGGATGAAACAATAAGGTAGGATTGAGCTGCCTTCTATTCTCAGCCTCACACAAAAATCAGTGAGAAGTCTGAAATTCTCCACAGTGATTTTAATTAGATTACACAGCACAGTAGCAAAAAAAAAAAAAAAAATAAAAAAGCTCCTGGCAAAGGTAATAATAATGAAAAAAAAATGCATCAGAAAGTATGACCTTACATTTCTTTTACTAAAATAACGTCCTTGCCTTTACTAAAAAAAACTTGACCAGACTTCAAGTTGATCCGTTCCAATCCGATAACTCACGTGGAAACGGTGTTGCCAGATTAGTTTGATGTTTTACTGCCCAATGATTGTTCAAAACCAGGCCGAATGTATTAAAAACGCACAAAGCGTGCATGAAAATCAAGCGCATTTTAACCTTAATATTGAAGCATTGTCTTAACAACCTTAATAACACAATTAAGCAACGAAACGATAAAGTTTGCAAAAAAATTTACATTTACCCCTCTTTTTTCTTCTTCACACAATTAAACAAACAAGTATTGAAAAAGAACAATATGCTGCCCTGGCATATCAAGAAGCCAAATAATGAACGTCGTTAGGGGTGGGTAAAATTATATCTTCATTTCAATGATCTTAATATCGATTCTTATATCCAAAGATAGACCTTTTACTCTATGCGCAACTAAAGTCCTGGCACAACCCTTTATTACGAGAGGAAATCACTTGCACTATCAACCCAATTTCGTGCTATGCGACTTAAATATATATATTTGGCAACTGGCTGGTAAATATTTACATTTCACTCACTGCGTGTTGAGAATAAAAGTTGCTCATTGAAAACTGTCTCTTTAAATACACTTTCTATTCTCTAGTCTACAATCAGTTGTTGATTCAATTTTGTTTTTATAAAAATGACAAAAAATTATTCTAATCATCCATGGCACAGATAAGATAAAGTCATTCGAGTCTCTCGTTAACATGCACATCTACAGACACTCTTTACAGAAATGCCGGGTTTGTTAAAGAGACAGTACCGGTTTCAGCCCGGGTTCAACAAATCAATATATATACTTGTAAATAGTACAAATTATGCAATTAAACAATAAACAGGTAACAAAAATAATATGGAAATATATTATCTTATTTCTTGATTGAATACATGGATTTGTTAATTTTTGAAAAGACAAAATGAGACCAAAATTATGAAAAACTAATAAAACATAATTAGTATAATTAATATTTTCATATTGTACCCAGTTAGAAGGTCACCTGTATAATTAACAGCATTAGCTGCAAGACAATTTCTTTCATATGTAAGCAAAAGGGACATTATAACTGAAATATACCCATATAAATCGATATAAAATCAAAATCACGTGAAAATCACGAAAAATACCCAGTCCGTTATGTCTTTTTACGTGCTATGACTGAAGTTATGTTTTTGCCATTCAATATAATAAGAATTACTAATATAAATTAGTATATAAATATTATATATAATCTTCCCTACATTTTTAACACTCTTATCTCATTCCAAATTCCAACTTGAACATAACTGTAAATCTTTGTACATCCAGATGAACTGGCTAATACACAGAACAGTCATGTTTTCCAGACAGCTCTCAGGGAGTACGGAAAGCAGCTGATGTTCATCCAGTCCGTGTTCAGGCCTGTGCGCACATCCATGACTCTGTAGTGTCACTCGTGAAAATGCTCTCTCCACATGATTATTAGATGTGGGAAGAGTGAGCAATATGATCACCATGAGTGCTAAAATCTCAAAATAGCATCCAACATCATTAAACTTCTTGCAAAAAG
This sequence comes from Moxostoma hubbsi, assembly GCA_032164185.1. Lineage (NCBI taxonomy): Eukaryota > Metazoa > Chordata > Actinopteri > Cypriniformes > Catostomidae > Moxostoma > Moxostoma hubbsi. The sequence continues at coordinate 14,392,636 of JAVLUX010000215.1, read as the reverse complement.
GCATGAATGGTCACAGGAGAAATTCTCAGGTGCAATTTCCTTATTGAGTTGCAAGAGCATCAAACTGACACGAGAAAGCCAGTATGTCCTCTAGAGAGGGCAACGGGAGTTGAGGTGAGTGCGTGTCATTAAAAGTTAAGCTCCACTTGAGTGCTTGTTCGCCATCTCTGATTCTTGGCCCCGTGAGTTCGATTTCCATTGGTCTTTAGTCGTTGAGCATCATACACTACCAGATTTCCTCTGTAGTCGAGGATAGTCGGCTCAAAAATATCAAACATATTTTAAGTATTTAGACTAGATAGAATTATAGTTGGTCTGTAAAAAAAATAGAGTTGGTACCAATCATATACTATGCGATTTTCTGTGAAATCTGTCAACTCCGTCTGGAGCCAACTAGCGCCAACTAGCACAGACTCGGCCCAACAGAAAATCTGGGCTGAAATCTGTGTTCAACCAGAACACCCTAGCAACCACAATGCAACACACTAAAAACCACTCAGAAAACCTTAGCAACTGCATAGCCCTGTCAATCACCCACAACACCCAAGCAATGTGAAGGGCAAGTATAAGAAATCATAAAAAAATGTATGGTCACAATGGAAAATATAGTAATTGTAAGGGAAAGGAAAGAAAATGAGAATAAATCAAAGACTGTGAGTGTGTCTCATTACGAAGACTGTTGCTAGTTAGGATGCGTTCCTCTGTACACAGCGGTATACAGTGTCCTCAACTTGGAATTAGCTTTGTTTAAACAAGATGGCCTTCGTAGCACAAAAGGAAACAGAACTTATCATGGTTGTTATGACAGCGCGCAATGCTCTCAACCTGCACGAGTGCTCTGAGTGAGAAGGGAATCTTTAGGAGTTTAGGAGAGTTTCAACAATGTACTATATGTAGCTATACTTTTATTTACTTTATAAATTACGGTATATTATTATAATTTTACATATTATATATTTAATACCCATCTACTGAGGTACTTCAACTTGTGAATTAACATTACTTGTATTTGAACATATTATTTTTGTGTAAATCTGCACCTTTTTCTCTGAAAGATTATGTGCATTTCAGTTGATGCAAAGAATTGTGGGTTGTGAGTATCAACCAAGGATACACCTCCTGCATACTCCTAATTCCTATGAAAGAAGGTCACATTTGAAGGCTGCATTTGTAGTTTCCTACTTGCTTTCTGAAATGAGAGAGCCACTGTGACGTATGAGGCCCCGCAAGTGCGACCTTTGGAGCACATAGCCTTCAAAATGAGACAAAGTGATTATATGCATAGACTGTTGTTTATCAGAACGCATATTTACACAATGTATATTACTTCCCATCTTCACTGCCCATAAAAAGCAGAACACCTATGGAGGAAATGTTATACTTCCTGGTGTTTAGCACAGCCACCTGCAGAAGGGTGCAGCCCAGAGGAAGGACAGAGGATCGGAAGAGTGGAAGAGCTCCTCTGGGAGTGAGAGGCATGAGGAGGAATGGGGCTATTTCACCAGTCGCCATGAGGGAGATACAAAATTCCCATTTTTAACGTTTCCACTGAAAGAGCAGGAGAGCAGATAGGCCACAGCAGGGAAACACTGCATCCTCTCAAGGGTGTATTAGAGTATATCAGCATCCACTGGAAGTTCTCTTTTCACTATGATGACAGGCAAAACTAACACTACTTGATTGTGAAACACACAGTTTTAGCTCTAAAGAGTAATTGTATATGCTATAGAATCCACACCTGTATTGTTAAATATTAATGCTTTATCTACACTACCGGGGTATCCAAATGCAGATTGGATTTAAATAAGCAGATACTTAAAAGCCTATGATTGGATCATTATTGCAGTGATTCATATATTTCAGCTGGCAACAATATATTCTAATAACAGAATAGGATAGAATTGCACTAGCCCACTTCAAGCACTGCCTTAAAGGGGGGGAAAGCCCTGTATATAACACTCAACACACCAAACACCCAAGGCCAAAGCTTTTGGAACAGTACAGAGAAGTAGGGATCACTGCGGATCACTAAATCTCTATCCGTCTCTCTGTCACACGCACCCAGACAGGAAGTTAAAGTCTAATCCACACTGTACCACTGTTCCACACCGTCTTCTCACACCATTAATAAATAAACCACCACCAGCCAGACGGATGTTCCTCTCATTGTCCCAGTAACCGGAATGAGAGAAATCAGATGAGTGAAAGAGAGACACAGAGAAAAGCACGGCATCTGCAGACAAAGATGTTGAGCGACCAGAAAAGGGGAAAACCACAGCCGCTCTGGGTGGGTTTCCGTACAGCGAGACAGTCAACTCTGACAGGAAAACCCAGAGCAAGAGAACAAAGCAGGGAATGGACAACCCCACGACCCCTGGTGCATCCTGGTGCTGAGGAGCAGTGCTCTGTCCAGTGATTAACACTTCCCCCCATGATTCCATCCCACTCCCTTTATTACCTTGTTTTCATGCCTGATAGTCCTGTTTTTTGCTGACACCGCAGCACTGGGGTGTGTGGAGCAATGTAAGCACAGACATATACTATATGCATTTATTATGAGGATTTATGCTTTTGAAATGGGATACCTAGTCTGTGATGAAAGCATTACTGATTGCAGCGGATGACTCAACTGTTTTGGGATGTGCTGGAGAAGACTTTATGGAGTGGTTTGACTCTCAGCTAGTCATTATCAAAAAATCTAATAAAATATGGTGATCAAATCATGAAGCTGCTTGTATCACCTTGAACTGGTCTATTTTGTAATAATGACCGAGTAATAATCAATGAGTTGATATTATTCTATTATGTGTGTGTGACAGGGCGGAGGGCGGGGCCGAGTCGTGATTATACACCACCGTCCGCAATCGGCCTTTATCCCTCTCCGAGGCTCAATTAGCCCAATAAGGGACCGGGTGTGTATAATCACGACCCGGCCCCGCCCTCTGCCCTGTCACAGTGAGAAGAAAAAGAAACTAGTATGAAACTAGCATGTAGGAAATCGGTTACTTTGTACAACATTCAATTACAGTTCATTGGTCATTATACAACATATATTTATTTGTGTCTATCACCTGGCCAGAGGTGAGTAGTAACAAGTGCTTTGTGCTTTTCCTGTTCACTGGTCACTGGACTTCCTGTTCCTGTCGCTGATGGCACACTGCACGAGTGTTTCTAACCTGCTAGCCTGCTTAGCATTGCTTATTCATATTCTCATACGTTCATTGTTTTAACCTTTATAATTTTACCGTGTGTTTCGTGTTTTTCCGCTTTTCTACTGTTTCATCTGTGTATTTTACCTGTTGCTGCTGGCACACCTAGTGAAAGTCTGTGTTTGTAACCTGCTAGCTTTTTTTTTTATCATAGATTATCAATCGGTTTTCAGCTTTTAATCCTTAACATCTGCCTTTTTTCAGTGCACATCAGGCCCCATTATTGTCTTATCACGATTCAACAACGTGCATTTTCCATGTGCACACTTGTTTTTCTTCTCTGTTTTACACAGATTATTGCATTGATCTCAAACAAACAATTGCATGCAGGATTCACATCGATCTCAAACCCTCACTGCTCAGGAACAACAACAACAACAAACAATTGCAGTAAGTCATGGCATCCACTCATGCTATTTCTTCCTGCATTGCATGTAACATGTTTACTATAGCTTCTTCCGTCAGCAGTGAGGATTTCGCATTTTATAAATGTAAGGAATTAGTCAGGCTGATGGAGAAGGTTAATGAATTAGAGACATGCATCCAAATGCTAGTGGAAGTCAGTGAGAAAGATTAGCTGCTAGATACTGTTTCAGATGTGGGTAGTACAATGAGTGACACACACACTTTGGTTCCGGCTCTAGAGCTCCTGCAGCAGGGCATTTGTATTATGTCTCAGCAGCATACTCGCTCAGCAAAGCGACACCACTCTCCCGTTCCTGTTAGGGTTTCCAAACGATTCTCCCCACTCAGTGATACACCCACTAACAATCATGTTGAAAAAGCCCTAATAAATGGTGATTATATTGTAAGGAACATAGAAATAGAGACTCCAGCTACTATTGTTAAATTAATTTCTGGGGCTCGAGCATCTGACATCAGATCAAATTTACTGCTTCTCTGCTACTGCTACTGCTTAGTGCTGGCTAATGCATAGGATTTATAGACAATTGGAAGAGTTTTTGGGGTAGACCTGACCTGTTTTAGAGAGCCGGACTCCATTCCTCCAGGGAAGGTGCCGCTCTCCTGTCTAGTAATTTGGCTCATATTCTTAATAAAGATATTATCTGACTAACTGGGGCCCAGGTCAGGAAGCAGACAAACTGGTTAAACTGACTAGTGTGCTAGCTGCCTTGAGACGTCACACAAGTCACATAAACTACAAAACATAGAGACTTTATCACCAAGATATCTCATAGAGGCTGTCTGTTCCACGAACTACCAACCACAAAACCCTCACTAAATTATTTAGAAAAAATGTATAAAGGTCAAACTTGAAAAAAAAAATAAAAAAAAATAAAGATAAACATCATGAAGGTAGGGCTACTAAACATTAGATCTCTTTCTACTAAAGCACTAATTGTAAATTAAGATATTACAGATCATAGGTTGGATGCGGTCTTTTTTACCGAAACCTATCTTAAACTGGATGAATATTTTAGTTTAAATTAATCTACTCCCCCAGGTTATTGTTATAATCATGAGCCTCATCTGAAGGGTCGAGGAGGAGGTGTTGCTACAATTTACAGTGAAGTTTTTGGTGTTACTCAGAGGACAGGATATAAATGTAATTCTATCGGGAAGACACGCAGGCTTGAGTAAGGTTTAAGATGCCATATATTTGATGAATGTAGAACAGAAAAGTAATGTCTCTCTTTGGCGTAGGCCCCGTCTGGTGGTCCGAGGGAGTTGTACTCGGAACCATCATATCCTGCCGGAGATAGGAGGAAGGGGCGAGGAGCCTACCCCCGTGTGGGACGGGGCTCAACTGGTGGTGGTGGGGTGGTGGAGGTTGCCGTGTTAGCGCACTGAAACAGCAATGTGATAGATTGTGAGCAGACTTATAAAGCAATGGCTTACCTGCGATTGGCTAGAAATTACCCAGCTAATAGTGATGATGTACAGCTGCTAGTCTTCACGCTAGAACTACGCTGCGCTCACATGTCTTTTGAACTAATAATGCTTAATGTGACACCGTCAAATAAAAATAAATAAAATTCTGTCGTCTTTTGCCCTTGATACAGTATATAGGCCTTATTCTGATTTTCTTTGTGAATTTGCTAAATTTTTTATCAGATCAGATTAGCTACTGGAGATCTCTTGTATGCTGCAATAAGCTAATGTTACTCAATCTACACCACGTTATCATATTCTTTCGACCACTAAAGATAGCTTCACTAATAATCTTCCAGATTGATCTCATACACTCAATAAGCCCCAAAGTCTAGAAGAACACGATGAAATATCAGAAAATATAAATACAGCCTTCTGTAGCACACTTGATTGTACTTGACACATACATAGTTTAATAATTTTAAACCATGACTAGCATTATCCAAAATTAAGTAATATTGGCATTATATTCATGATGTTAGCCAGAGGGGAACTGGCTTCACAGTGAGTCTGGTTTCACCCAAGGTTATTTTTCTCCATTAATCAACATCTTATGGAGTTTTGTGTTCCAGCCACAGTTGCCTTCGGCTTGCTCACTGGGTTTCTAAATACAATTATTATTTAATTACTTATTTTTAAACCCAATTCACAATCATATTTAATCAAACTAAACAATGATGACTCAAAGAATTATAGATATTACAGTTTAATTTTCTGTTAATGCAAGATTTTCTGTAAAGCTGCTTTGAAACTATGTGTTGTGAAAGGCGCTATACAAATAAAAATTGAGTATGTGTGATTGACCGAACAGAACCAGATATTCCAGAGAGCTAAATAATTATAATAATTATTGATAGACCGATATATTTGCGATGGCGCTTAATTGGCCCATATTTGGCAATTATCGGCAAGAGCTTGACCTATTACCAGAAGTGTTAATTCTCCATTGTGTCCGTTCAAAAATCAACCAATAGATTTGTCAGTGAATAGCTGACAAACAATCCTTTTTTTTCTTTTCAAGTTTATGCAAATTAGAGTAAACATTGCATTAAATAAGTGTTTGTTTCTCTTTAGAATTGTTTTGTACATCTGATTTGTGGTTGTTAAATTTTATTATGGTTATCGGCATTTATATCGGCCACCAAACACTGAAAAACCCATATCGGTAGACCACTAATAATAATAAGAATAACAGTTATAATACATCTAAGACGGGTGTTCATTTATTTTTATATGTCTTTTATATTTCTGTAAGTAATATGGAGACTTTCAGCTCTTTTTCACATCTATTATAAATTTGAAAAAAAAAAGAAAAAATAATTTAGCTAAATCTTATTACACATAATTTTGTGGACATACTTTAAAATATTTGTGTGTGTGTGTTTGTGTGTGTGAGAAACAAAGAGATGTCCACACCTACTGCCCGAAGTACTGAGTTGAAGGTGTCTTTATGCTCCTCTTTAGTGTTTAGATCCATCCATGTGACATGAAGAAGCTTTTCTACTCGTTTCGGTGTACACTTCCAAGAGAACTTGGTGCCATATGCCTTCATGTAGTCTGTGACTAACCCAGCCATTGCTGACAGACAAGGAAAAAGGCAATACACAAGAGAAGAGATATTAAGACTCTGTGACCTCAGAAGCATTTTTATAACCTTAAACTGTCATGAGAGCTACAGAAGAGTTAAAAAATATTTTTTGACTTTATATCCAAGACACAACGACCTATCAAAGCAGGACCTGAACAGAAATATATTATTAAAAAAGGGCTGTTAACTGTATTAAAAGGATTTCTTTGTCATTTGTTTTCTTAAACACTTATTTTACTTTTCAGCAATTTGCTCATAGTTGTCATCCCATGTTACTCATGCCAGCCCATATCGCTGGTGTAATGTTTAACAACAACATGACCAATCTCCTGTCAGAACACCATAACCATTAATTAAAAATGAATGCATTAAAAACAGGGTAATAAAACAAGTCTGGCCAGGTCCCTCATCCTGTTTTTGACATTCAGCATGGCAGCTTTACCAGGGTGAGTCACGTCAAAGAATGCCCAAACCAAAAGCAAAGGCAAACAAAAATGCCTGTTTTTACCAGTGTACTTTGAGCTAAAACTCAAAAACAAATTAAAGCAGATTAATTAAAAAGAGTAGAAACATTTTCTGAATACATACAGAAGAGACATAGTATCCGATCAAACCCCCAGAGGGCAATACTGCGCACCATCACAGTGGTGTCCAAGCCAATGCTTGTGAGAAAGCCGGCACATTCCAATGCTACATCTTCACATGCACAGTAAAGGAAAATAAATTCCATGAACAAATAAAATTATATTCTATGCACTATTTCCTGAAGAGGTGCAACCACATATCACAGCATTTACAGAAATTGGCATAACAACAGTCTTTGATATTTTATTGCTTATCAAGGCATTTCATAATTTTACTTGAGCTTTACTGATTATGCTTTCTGTTGTCAAACTCATGTGGTGAATCATAGGCATGACATCTGGATATAATAATAATAATAATAATAATAATGATAATAATAATAATAATAATAATAATAATAATAATAATGAATCATGTATTCTAACTCTTTCATTATTCCAATAATGAAAAATAAAGAAATCTTTCTAGTAAAAATGGAAAACAATATTTACATTACAACCAGTAAACATGAATGAGAACTAGAACAATACTTTTAAATAATTATTTAATATATATATATATATATATATATATATATATATATATATATATATATATAAAATATTATTGATTGTAAATTTTGTTGATTTATTTATTTATTATTGTTTCAAGGCATGATGTCTGGAACTAATAATAATAGTTTATAAATTATAACTCTCTAATTAGTATAAATAATAATGAAAAAAATATCTGGTTGTTCTGAATGAAGGGAAACCAAACTTTACATTACAGGCAGTAAACCTCTATAAGAGAACTAGCACAATACTTTTAAATTATTATTTAATGTTTTATTATTTTATTGTTTATTATTAACTTTTATTTATTTATTGAGTTTGTTTATTTTGTTGATTTTTTTATTGAAAGTTTATTATATCAAGGCATGACTTCTGGAATTAATAATAATAATAAATAATGCATTTAAAAACTTTATTTATTATAAACAACAATGAAAAATATCTGCAATGGAAACCAAAGTTTACATTACAATTAGTAAATCAGTATGATAACTTCATTGTTTTCATTTAAATTCTCTTTTTCTTTTTTTTTTTTTTTTGTCTTTTTTATAATTTGTTGCACTGAAAGTGAGGAGGCCCTATTGTTCTTCTAAGGATTTTTCTTTATTACGGCCCAAACACTGAAATTGCAGAGGCCCTTTTATTCTTTTAAAGATTATTATTATTATTATTATTATTATTATTATTTTCGGTTTTCGGTACTTTTGGGGTACTTAAAATATGTGAAAAGTCTTGAAATTTTGCCCTCTTGTGTTTACATGAATTACTTCAAAATTCTTTAGAATAATGTCAAGACACTGCTGGTGTAAAATTGTAAAGAGATATTTGACATCTTAACATATTGTTATTATTCTTTCATCCTATATTTGGGTGTGAACTTAATTGGTTGTATCTCATAAATGCTAGGGAGTACAGACCTAAGTCTGGTCTCTTTTTTTATAGAAGTTTCAGTGCTTTCACCTTGGAAGCGTTTCTATAGCGTCACAGCAGCAACTCTATACAGAAAAATACTTTGATGTCTATGTTACTGAGGTGAGTATTTCAAACTTGATAGTCATGATATCGTATTTACATGAGGAGGACCACATTTGCATCTAAAAGGTAAACAAAAGCTCTTTGTTCTTCTCCACCTCCAAAATTTGTCTGGTATCATCCATTGTTGAACACGAATGAGATATGTTCTGAATTTACTGATGTCACAGTCTGTCACGTGCACGTGTTTACAAGTGAAAGCAAACTCATCTGCGATTGAGTATTGCTGAAGCCTAAAGATGAAGTTACTGTTTACAAACAAACACTCCGACCCCTTCTGGGATCTTTTGTTGCCCAGAAAAGAACTACTCTCTATGGTCATTTCGCTCAAATTGTGCCGATACTGGTTGGTTTTAACAACAATTTAGTTTAATCCTGTTTGTGGTGTTGGAACATCCTATTTCCACCATTGCTCGGAAGAACCCGGAAGCACGGTTTCCCGTGGTGTGACGTCAGAGTAATTTCTATAGACCTGTTCTATGTTTAATAGTACGTCTCATATTTTCAGGCTCATAAGTTGTAGTTTACTGTAGTTTTGAATGATAAACCTCACTTCTGATTAAGATCTATAATTAACTATTTAAGTTGGTTTAAATGGTTAAATCTCCTGGAATTAATTTTTTTTTATTTTCATTTGTTTTTCAGATGTGCTCTAATTCATACAGAATAAAGACACTTTTTTGACAAATCACATTCATTTTATCCATAAACAGTGCATGGTCACTTTAATTGAGCTCCAGCGGCACAGCCTCTGAGCCGAAACCCCTGTTGCACTGCAGTTTACGCCATGCTCTGCTCACGTGCCGATCATACTTGTTATGTGAAACGGCCATTACACTATATCACACTACCCGATAGTTATGCTGATAGCACATCCTGAAAGGTATTATCTGGCTGATAGGATGTGCTACATAGGTTTTTAACATCTTTAATGCTAATGTAGGATACATGGACAGGTTCTCCCACGCCTTGACATCTGCTACCCAAGTTTAGGCTTTACATATCACTGTTTTCACTGCTGGTAGAACATCCTGAGCAGGAAGCACAGATTGTCAGAACACCGGCAGTTTTTCTTGCATACCACCACTTCTCAGAGTCTCCACTATGATATAATGTCTTTATTTAATGCAAGTCAGTGATTCAATGAAGCCAGCCACTCACTCAGCTCATATGCACAACCTTTTTTCACAAAAGATAAATCGATGCTGAAAACCCGAGGCTTCAAAGAAAATACACAAGAAGATTTTCATTTTATTCTCAATTCTTTTCTGTAGTGTTCGTAAAAAGATTATGTGAAATGTAACTGAACTTGCCTATGCATAATCCTGACAGTGTTTAGTTGTATATAGGTGTGTGTCAGCGTTCACAATCCTGAACATCAAATCAGCTTGTTCATCATTTCTTATGATTATTTATTATCTGTGAAGGTCTCTGTAGCACCCCCTTTAAAATGGGCATGTAACGGGGGCTCTGTAGCACCCACATTTTCACCTAGTCACCAAAATTGGTACATCTATGGTTGTCATCAAGCCAAACAACTTTCATAATTAAAGTCATTAGCTCCGCCCAGCAGGAATTCAGCATTTGTTTTGAAAATCGCAGGCTCTAAACTTTTAAATACTCCTCCTAGGGGATTTATGTGACTGGCACCACATTTGTGGAACTTCATGCCAAGACATTGTAGATGCTAAATTGTGAACAGATTTTGATATATCATACAGTGTTTCCATGGCGAGGCAATAAGTTAATGGCAAAAAATGTGAAACAGGAAGTGTCTCATATCTTCTGTGCATTGTGTGATTTAGATCAAATTTGAGCAGTATGTTCAGTCTTGGGAGCTGATCACATGGATGTGGCTTTTGTGGTTAATGGTCATAGCACCACCACCTGGCAGCAGAAAGTGTGGCACTTACAACAGATTTTAAAATAGTCATTTTACATTTACCCAAATCGCCTCAAGATTGTTAACAATAATGTCAAGAATCGCTGATGTAAAATTGTGAATGTATTCTTGATATCTTCATATCAATATCTGTCATGGCAACAGAGCAAATTACATGATAGTATTGTAGTGTATTCACGTGTATTTGACAAATTATTGCCATATAATTAATAATGCTTAAGACATAAAGGTAGGCTACAGTGGGTCACAGTCATAAGGCCTTCAGCTGGCAACAACAGACATTAACGGGTATTCCAAAACTTGCCAAAAATTACATTTATTTAATTTGCCACACACATCAAAGTTGTAAACCATTATGTCTGAGCAGAAGGTAAGACATGTTGTCTTACTTGTTTACTCAACCAAATGCATTGTTTTCCAAAAGCCGCCGGGAGGTAATGGACCAATAGTGCTTGGGCCTTTCATCGCTGCTTGCAGATAGATTTATTTACTGCTATTATTACAAATAATAATATAATAATGTTAAAGAATTATTAATCATTATAGACTAAATATATTCTATTACAGTCACTGGATAATTAATTCATGATGAATTAGAGCATGTTTGTTATGTGGGACAACACCATGAGATTAGCAAATTACATGTGTTAATGATTAATAACAATGCTTCTAATAGTCTCTTAAAAAAAAAAAACTATGAAAAAGCCACGATTTGTATCATTGATCAATAACATTGCTTCTAATAGTCTCTTAAAAATTCGGCCATTTAATTCTGAGTGGACACTCTTCCTGTGGGGGCTATATGTGAAGTATACAACTGGCACCAACAACCAACCTAAAAAACACAAAAAACAATAATGAATGCAAACTCAACTGTGATGTCACATCACAACAACAATAAACACAATGTGCAATTAGTCACAGGGCATAACAGACAAAAAGGATGACTAAAACTAACTGGGCAACAATTCTGCACCAATTCAAAGAGGGAGGAAAACATGTTAAAGATGAGTTGAGAACAAATGAACAAAGATAAATATCTACGTGTATGGGCAATGTGTACAGCCTGCTATAATCTGCCCTGAGTTTCAAGGTCATGGTGAAATGTAATTGCAGGCAGAGGGTCTAATCCTGGATGTCCCCACACAGTGCTGCTGAGTGATACCCACTTACACCAAAACAACATCACACGCATTCAGTGTACAACACTGCTAATGCACACCAATACTTAGCATCCTTTTGTGTGGCCGGCTTATAGAGAATTAGGCACAAAATCTCAGACCTCTTTTTTGCACTTTTATCAGCAAACGTGTCCCTGAATTCCCACCTGCCAAACTGCAGCGTGTCTGATAATCAGGATTGACCTGCTCTAAGAGCCTCCAGTCTGGATTTGGATAGAGGACATTCCTGTTAGAGCACCAGTTTAGCAATAAAGTACAGCTTTTTTTTAAATAAGTAAACAAGATAAACCATCCAATGATTGTGCAGCTGAAAGTCCTTGACAGATAATGATCGCCAATATCAGGAAATGGCAAAATCCTTGGATCTGGGAAGTCGGCAAATATATTGAACAGTAGACCAGGGTGTGAAATTAGCACACACCACCAGCCAAATGCAACGAGGATGAATCCTGCTCCTTATTCGCAAGATCCTATTCCAAATGCAGGTAATTCATGCACGGGTAATTTTGCTCATCTACCCGCCATTGTGGGTTGGGGGGGGGGGTGGTGGTTGTCGTGGCGGCACGTGGATACAAAAACGGAGAGGAGTGGATACAGTTACACCTGGGGCGGAGAGGTGCATCTCCTGTGTGTTGTGGTTGTACAGAGATGGTTCCAACTCTAAAAAACAAAATTGTGCCCAAGACAAAAAATGACAATTGCGAGTAGAGTGGCCAATGGGGTAATCCGATTTTTCACCTGTTGTCATAGACGGATACTTGCGTGATGGCAAATGGAGCTGTTGGAGAAGGAAAATGTTTGGATTTGGGGAGGTGTTCGTTATTTTCATTGCTTTTTTTTGGTTTATTTAAAGAGCAATTTGAATTCAGAAATTTCTTTCAAATCTTTCTTGTTTCAATAAATTAATTTGAATTTTAAAGCAAAATCAATAAAGCTAAAATATTCACTGACCCTTTGCAGGGGGTTGACAATGTAATCGGATATTGCAATATTTGTTCTCTAAAATATTGTGAAAATATTTTTTTGCGTATCGCAAAGCCTATTTAGCAGTCACAAAATATTTGACTGCAGAATGATACTACTGACCAATTAGAATCAAGTGTTCCACAGAACCGAGTCATAATCATTACTGTTGGGCCTAGTATAGCTACAGTATCTCCTCAACTGTAGTTTTATATTTATACATAAACTCCAGATGAGAGTTTATCATGGGCAATGTGTGGAAATGGGATTACTGTAAATTCAATCAACCTTGGGTAGCACTTCTATAATAAATTCAGTCCCGATAATATCAGCAGTTTAATGCTGCACCTTACTAAATGTCAGCAGAGACTAAAACTCCTTTCATTACAGGAGAGTCAACAGAGATAAGCACGGAACAGAGGAGTATGTTCTGACAGATATTATGCTGTTGTGGTGGAATATACTGCACAAGTAAATGTAGAGGTTTATGCTTTGCCCTTTTGGGTGTGTGAGCCAATGCCCTTGTTCATGCCTGTCAGTCACCAAGCTCTTAACACTTACACAGGATGAGTACTCTTACTGGCAACAGTCTGAAATTGCACCTGTACAGCTAACAGCTCAACCGCAAAATAACATCACCTGGCCAAAAGGACGTGGTTGTGATGGTAACTAGCGTGACTTTAGAAGAAATTGGCAGGGAGGAATTGAATATATAATCTCAGTTTCAGCTGAGTGCCTTGGTTAGCTTTTGATAATAGAGAAATTAAAATCCTTCTATTGTATATTGTGCATTCTGAAGAATAACTATTTAAAAATAGAAATGTTTTTGCAGACATTTATAACTGGAGGACACAGAGACAAAACAAATGCCACCACCTGTATTTGCAGTAATTACAGCTGTTGGTTTCCTTGGTCACATCATACGGAAATGTGACTTACGTTTTCTTCGGTGATTCTTTGAGCCAGAAGATATCATCACTTGTAATTCCATACTCCACGGCTCCTGGCACCTGGGGGGAAAACAACCATACACAAGCCACTTAACGGTAAGCACGAAATGTTTATTCAGCCTCAGCAGCATTCAACTTAACATTTGCATTTTAAACTAAAACTATGATAAAATAACATTACAAATGTAAAAATAACAACATTTTATTATATACCGATGCTACATAACACATAATATTTAACAAATATATAATAAAGATAAAGTTATACACATATTAGATTTATACTAGAATTGTAAAATTACTATTATTACAATTACAAATTATTTCAATATATGTCAATCATATCAATTCTTATTGGTTGAATCTCACAAAAAATGTCTGGGTTATATTTCACCCCAAAATCAAATTTAAAAATACAAAACAATATTTGAATAAAGAACATGGTCTATTTTTTGGGTGTGAAATATATGACCCAGACATTATTTAGAAGTTTTCAGGTTAACAAAAATAATAATTATTGTTTCTATTAACAATAATAATGATTTATCTTTTTTTTTTTTTTTTTTTTTATCCTTTATTGGTCTCTTGATTTTTTTTTATCCTATGTTTACCCTTTTCTGGTAACTCAGGTGATCAAAAACAAATGCCAGGCTTTCAAGTCAGAGGAAGAATAATATCAATTGTATCATTTTGGCCAGACAGACAAAGGAAATTTTCTCTCCCACTCACCACTCATCAGAACAAGGTCACACAGTGAAAAGACAACACCCACACATACCCTTCTACAGTGGCACATAAGTTTCCATGAAACATGGTCATATCACACTAACATGAATGAACAATATGCATAAAAAAATAAAAAAAATAAAAAACGTTGGCATTTTATAAAATGCGCTCTGAGCTCTGCATGTACACACCTACTGGTAGGGCTGTCAATTGAGCAGAGAAACTAAATTCAAATTTTTACATAAAATATTTAAAAAATTTGAATTAAATTCTAATTTTAAAGTCAGGTGATTTTTAAATTGACATTGTTTCCTTAGTCTACAAGAGGGCGTAATGAATACATAATCCATACAGCACCATGTAATACTCTTGAAAAGAACATTCCTGGCTGTAAAAAAAAAAGAACATTCTATTTTAAAATAATGTGCATAAAATTCAATAAATAAATATAGTTTCAGTCGGTCCATATTCTCAAATGTTAATTCAAAATAATAATAGAGTCCACATGGTGTTACACTTGCATTGATGCCACAGCATACTACTCCAGACTCAAGATCCATAATAACAGCGAAAATACCTCATTGCAATTTATGTAGGTGTGGTATTCGTATGAACTTGGTGGTGAAGTGGCTCAGACTACATACTGGTCTCATAAACTTAAGAGTTTTTTTAACCACTTCTCAGTTTCTTTCCACAATAAAAGCAGATCCTCGTCTATTAGTTTGCATGACTCCAACAAGAACCGAATATCAATAGAGCAGAATTAAATAAGAATCAAAATATTACATGCATTTCTAGTGCTATACTAGGGCTGCATTTCAGTTAAACTTTTTATGCCCTTCCCTCGCTAAATTTACTTCATCTCATGGACTTGGATGTACGTACATCATTGATTACGTTGCATAAGTGCCCACTACTGGCGGTACCCATGCAATGAGTTTAAATGGAACGGCCTAAGTACTTAATTTTTTGGAAATGTTTTGGCGATTTTTGCACCTGAGAGGACAACTTCTCTGGAGTGACTCAACCTATTGTCTCAAAAGCTCTTTGAGTGTAATAACAAATCATAAATGCTTTACCTGTTTATTGCGGTGTATTAATTTTATGGTAAGCTGATCTACACTAAATGAACACATAGGCTATGACTGTGTAACAAACATTAATCTTTACGTAACTACAAGTAGTATGTGGTTAAATCTCAATATAACTCTTCTGAATTGCTTGTTGTAAAGGATTGTGTGAAACAGTCCAGCAGAGGGTGCTAATGGACTGCCTTATCGTATGACTGCCCGAAATACTATTGCGTTCTTACGTGGAGGACAGTTTAGTTGGTGAAGCGACAGGCAGAAGAAACTTAAGTGTTGTTGATACAGTTAATATTGTTTTTGGTGGATTTGTGCATGCAGGAAATTGTGAATAGTGACATGTTTACGCACTATATGTAGATATTGTGTGGGGATGAGCAACTTTATTTAGCATTTGGGTCGTTTACTGTTTGCCGTTGAATGACTAAATGACTCAGCACTTT
This sequence comes from Moxostoma hubbsi, assembly GCA_032164185.1. Lineage (NCBI taxonomy): Eukaryota > Metazoa > Chordata > Actinopteri > Cypriniformes > Catostomidae > Moxostoma > Moxostoma hubbsi. The sequence continues at coordinate 14,376,524 of JAVLUX010000215.1, read as the reverse complement.
CTATTTACCGTCAGTTTGATAAGCTAATATTTACATCTTGTATTTTTGAATCTTGTGGGCTGTCCATGCTCGGCAACCATCAAACCTAACTGAACTGGAGATGTTTTGCAAGGATGAATGGTCCAAAATACTTTCATCCAGAATCCAGACACTCATTACAGGCTATAGGAAGCGTCTAGAGGCTGTTATTTCTGCTAAAGGAGGCTCAACTAAATATTGATGTGATATTTCTGTTGGGGTGCCCAAATTTATGCACCTGTCTAATTTTGTTTTGATGCATATTGCACATTTTCTGTTCATCCAATAAACCTCATTTCACTACTGAAATATTACTGTGTCATTCAGTTATTTGATAGATCAAAATGAAATTGCTGATCCAAACACCCAATTATTTATAAATGAAAATCATGGAAATTGTCAGGGATGCCTAAACTTTTGCATACGACTGTATGGGCAGCTTCATGTTGTATTTTCAGGAAGAGTATTTACTGTTATTATTATTATTGATATGATTCATATGACGTATGGTACAGATTGTTTCTCAGTCATATTGTTTCATATAGTTTCTTTAAGAGCAAGTTATTGTCTCTGAATATTTCTACATTTAAAGACAGTCTAATAATTATTTCACTGTATTGTTATTCATGTTTGATGCTTGTTGTGACTTTATTAATGAATTTACTGTTTATTATTATTTCCTTCTGTAGAACCACATTTTTATTCACCTGTAACATAAAAAAAGCAAGTTTGGAATAAAAGAGAGTGTAGATGAAAAACGAAAGACTTGTGAATTCTAACAGATGCCCACAGTGATCATAACTCCAAACCAGCAACCCAATTGAATCCTTCATTACACTGTTTAAATGACCTAAATTCACTAACAGCTGTAAACAGCCCATCCATCAAATATCATATGTTAGAGTTGTGTGGGGTGGAAGGTGAAGCGTGATCTGCTATGATGTCACAATCGAGTTGCAGTGGCGCAGATAGGATTTTTTAACTGGGGGGGACCAAGCTGTCAGCAAATGAGTTACTTTGCGTAATTTGGGCTAATTATTTGAAATCATGGATAAACAATGAACAAAGGTAAACAAAGGCCTACCTGATCACCACTAGCAATGCATGATCAGACTGTTATTTGACTAATATGCCAATCACCCACCAAAACTTCATCTGGTCACTATGAAACTGGGGGGGGGGGTCATGTCCCCCCCGTCCCTAGTGCCATCTGCGCCCATGTCAAGTTGCATTATGGGATATCGAGATGCCTGTAGAGTACATATGTGAAGTCCCCCTCTGCCAAAATCGAGAGGTTGAGGGTCTGTCAGCAGAAACTTCCCTCGCCAACTTAACAAATTGGAGCAGACTTCAAAATGGCGGCGGGGATTCCCACCGGGGAGGAAACGCTTAAGGAAATTAGCAAGTTAGCATGTTTAAAGTGAGTGGAACGCAGCCTTGACTGCTTTCAAATGCTACGACACCATCATAACATCTTCTCTCGTCCACCACCTTAGCGACACAACCACAGCGACCCCCAGCGGACTAAATTGTAACTGCAACGTATGGTGAGATGTTAAGAGGGAAAGTACAGCATTCAGAGCTGCTCAAGTCAGGCAAATGCATAAAGAAAAAATGCAATATTCGAGTATTGTTTTCAATTCAATTAGATTAGTTGATTACTCATGCACATCCCTAATATATTTGGATGCATTCAGGGAAATGACATGATGTCTAAAATTCAGCCACATTCCCTGCGTACACAGAGCTTAGATCATATTCAATTTAGTTTTTTTAATAGTTAGTTAATACACAATTTCTATCCAAAAATATATGCTGGACACTAACCATGTGTAGAATACCACTAGAGCAAACTTGGTTAAAGTATCTTGGTAAAGGGGACAATCATGACAGATGGCGGTTTTTTTTAAATAAAAAATTCTGGGTTGCCAGCCCAGATTCTTGATCATAACGCTACCATAGTGACACTATCATGAACTGCTAATAATGTAAATTACTTTTCCTTTTTCCAAATTAGCATTAGATTAAATAGATGTTATTTCAAATGCCAATTCGGTGTTCTGCAGATAAATTATTATTAACTCTAAGGAGCTAAACATTTGAGTTGCACTTTATTAACAAATGGGCTCTCTCTGGAATATTTACATGCCTTAATTTAGAACGAAAATTTTGGAAGTGGTATTTTAATAGCTGGACTCACTTGTCATGCAGTTGAACCCTGTGACCTCAGTTTTAGGACTTCACATGGTTTTGGACAGCCTCTGCCATCGTTGGCCTGCAACATATTGCACATAAACAATAATTTTTTATCGGTCCATAAAATAATGCAAAATCACTTTAGGAATTGTTACATGCATTTTAAAGAGTTAGTTGCTTAATATTACCTCCTTCTGACTGCTGCGCTGAAATAGGTTTAAAAATATTAAATATGGACCCTTTTCACAGACTGTTATGATCCTTTTTCACCTTATTTAGCAGCATACATTTAACAAACATTTCTAAACTTGTTAAGTGCAAATGAAAATGTTATGTTTTGCATTATATTACCCTGGAATTAGTGTAAAAATACTAGTTAGCACAGCTGTGATGGGGTTTCTAATACAGCTGCTTAGGGAGTGACAGTAAATTTGCCATGTCGAAATCCAGTGCTCTCTATTTTTTCTTCTAATGGAAAGTTGTGTAAATGTAATAAGAGGATTTTTTATTTTGTTGTTGGAGCAAAAAGGTAGGCAAAAATATTTGCTGTGGTCTCCTATTCACCGCTATAAAAGTTTACCCTGCAATGGTTTACTTCCGCATTCCAAAAAAAGGGTCCATTGCATTATTTGAACAGAGTGTAAAGCAAGAAGATTAATTCATACTATGAAGACAATGTTTGTCTTCAAGTGACATGCCAAACATATAACTTGTAAAACAAAATAAAGTCTGGAATTGCAAGAATTGAAAACTGTTTCCAAGCCCTGCATATGGACACAACACCTGCAAAAACCTACAGCTGCTTCTTAATCAAGCTTGGAGTGCCCTCTAGTGCACTAACAGCTGCACTTTGCATTTGATCCTGCAGAGAATTGGTCTTCTATCACAAGATGGCGCTGTGCTATATAAACAATGTTTATGAAAGAGTGGTATTGCAAAGACTTGAAACAAAACCTGGCCCTGAATGTCATATGAACAATATCATACAAGTGCCATGGTTAGCATGAAGCTTTGCTTGTCAGTATGACTAACATAGCAAAGCTCTGCAGAGGGTGGTGGAAACTTCCCAACACGTCATTGGAGGTGAGCTTCCCTCCCTCCAGGACATCCACACCTGGTGGTGTATGAGGAAAGCTTGGAGGATCATCAGAGATTCCAGCCACCCGGCCATGGAATGTTCTCGCTGCTAACTTCAGGCAAATGGTATGGCAGCATCAGGTCCCACACCAGCAAGATGTGGAACAGCTTCTATTTGCAGGCCATCAGACTGTTGAAGTCAAACTAATAACATCACCACTGCATAACCCCACCCCATCTTCCTGTGCATTGCACTTTATAAGTTATCAGTTACACTGGTCTCAGACTGATCACAGTAATGTATGTCTCATGTACTGCTGCACAAAGGCATACACTCCAGCATTGTTGACTGCACTATCATCATTACTCTGTGTTCCCAGGCACTCCATTTGCACTACTGTATACTGCATTGCTCACCCTGCCAATGGTCACCCACCCTATCACGGTTGTTATTACATATAGTTTTATGCACAATGTATATCTCATTATTCTTTATTTCAGTATATTTTACATATTCATATTTATATAGTAGTCCTCGTGCACTGCACACTGTATATTATCCATTCATTAGTACTGTCTAAATGTATATTGTACATGTAAAGTTCATAATGTAAATGCATCTATTGCATATTTTGTGGTCTGATTTTTGTCCACAATACATAGTTAGTGAGCATCCACTCAAGATTTTCACACATGTACACTTGTGGATATGGTGTTGTGACAATAAAGGGATTTGATTTGATTGATATAATATTGTGATGATAAACACCATGAAATTCACCAGTCATGTGAGAGGGATTCTGGGATTTGCCAGCCATACTTCCTAGCATCTTTAACTGCAGTGCCGTGCAGAGCAGCCTGATGCATAAGCTTCTTTGGAATACAACCAACATTCGCACATGTGCCACCAAGACCCCATTTTGTGCCTATAAACAACATGAGACAACATTTATTATTATTTATTTTTTTTTGGAAATGTCAAGCAACAGCATAAACAATATGATGGCATCAAATGGGTCTGTACCTTTGAGTGAAGGTTAGACATAGTCAAAGAGAGCAAAGTTCTGTCCTAACTTGGCAGCTGGAAGAAAAAAAGACTCGTTAAGTGTCATTTAATGAGGAAATTGTCATTTGCCTTCATAATTACAAAATAAGGGACTGCACTAAGCAATGGACCTTATTATGCTATTTTATTTATTTTATATTACTATCTTCGAATGCGATCTTCTTTCACAGTAATTCGAAGGATGCATGAGGTGTAAACCTCGTGGACACTCACAACCCACAATTCTTGCTTCAACGGAAATGGGGGGCCTGGGCATTAAGGTTGCGCGATCCCTGCGTAAATATGATATTCAGACAAACGTAATGTTAATTCCCAAGTTGAAGTACCTCAGTATATGGCTGCAGAGTATATAATATGTAATATTTTAATTATAATTAAATATTAGACTAAAAGTGCAACTGTAAAATCTACTATCTTTTATCTTGAAATCATTAGAACACCTCTAAAATGTACTTCACACGTTCCCTTCTCACTCAAAGCACTCTCGCTTGTTAAAAGTGGCGTGCTGTCATAGCAACCTTGTTACGTTCCATTTCCGTTTGTCATACAAGGACGTCTCGTTTAAACGAGACTTGTTTAAAGGTGGACTACAGCAGCCTTCAAAGGACGCGTCCTACCTAGCACGCAGCCTTCGAAACGAGACACCGCTTTACAATTCAATGTTTATTTGCTCATAATCTGTATTTCACTGGATTGTATGCCAATTTATAAGGACCTTATATATTGCCTGCATAAATATGTATCACATAAACAAACTGGACAAAGTAAACTTGCTATCAAGTTAGGTAAACAAAGTAATGACATACTGAGCATAACTCCGAAAATACTTGTTCGAAATAACTTGCTAATAACATGTCGTTTTATTCACTAAGCCACACCAGTAAAGTTTCTTGAAGAGATTAAAGTCCTGAAACTCTAGAGACCTCGATTTTCAGCCTTCCTCTACTAAAGGCAGCCATGCTGTCCGGAGGAAGGACCACTGTCAGCCGTTATAGGTGTCTTATAAGATGCCTGAAAGAATATGTTTTTAAAATTAAGGGTTATAACCAGGGTTATAACACGATAAATTCTACGAGTCGTGGTTGAGTTCAACATGTATTTTATCAACTAAAAACAATGGTATAAATAGAGTAAACAAGAATGCATCAAAATGACAGACCAAATAATATAACTTTCAACTTTTCTACTTTAACAAAGGTACATACACATAATATCCTCGTTAACAAAATTATAGATAAATTGATATCAATTAATACATATTTAAATTAAAGGACTTAATTTTCTAATAAATAAATAATATTAAAAAAAAAATTACGTTTTGGTAGTAGAATGGGGTGGAGATTGATAGCAATCGTGCCAATCAAAATTCAGGCATGGTTTCTAGTTGCAAGGTGATTGGCTATGCCAGTCACTGCGCAGTTCAATGAACAGTCGTAATAAAATAACTCTAGGGGAGACAGACGCTCTACTTTCCTCGCTGCGTAGTTATTTCACTAACGCCGTGACTCACCATGCCTTTGGATATCAATGAATGGACAGGTTCTCTAGCTCTCACTGAGGTGGAGGAGAAACCATTCAAGCCTTTAACTGTCAAATATGGGGCTTTGGAAATTGACGCGCTGGGAAAAGTCCTCACACCCACTCAGGTCAGATGCACGCGCATGCAGTAATTAGGCCAGTGCCTGTAGCCTTGTAATTCTTCTGCACCATGCATGACCTGCACGAGTTTGCCAAAGACAGTGGTGGGTCACTTTCAATGCAAATTTGCTAAAATAAGAAGAAACAAGTTTCTGTGTGTTATTTTTTGCACTTGGAATTACTAAAGAGGTCTGTAATGCACTGCGTCTGCAGTTATGTAATGGAGATAAGGGTCACATGCAGACACAATTGTATCTTTCAAAAAAAAAAAATGTCACGATCACATTATCTGGTGTAGACACTCTTGTAATAACCTCGTGCCTATTTATTATAGCCTAGACATTCATTGCACATTATAAATGTAGCCTTTTGTTTTGAATTAGCAATTCAAATCTCAATCAATTCTGTTATGAAATCAAGTTTATTTGCACAATCTGTTTTGTAGGTGCAGAACCGCCCAACATCAATTGAATGGGAGGGATGTGACCCCAGTAAGCTATACACCTTGGCACTGACCGATCCAGATGCACCCAGCCGAAAAGACCCTAAATTTAGGTACGCTGCTGCAGTCATCCAGTAAACATATTGGAACTTAACTAAAGATAAACAGTCCTGTAACAGTAAGCAAAGGGATTTCAGAGTGAGTGGGCATGTTTATCAGGTTAGTCTGCCTTTGTTGCAAGGTTTCTTTATATGCTGTAAAGTCTGTTTTAAAATCTCAGGGAATGGCACCACTTTCTTGTCGTCAACATGAAAGGAAATGACATCTCCAGTGGTTGTGTCATGTCTGATTATGTTGGTTCAGGCCCCCCAAAGGGAACAGGTAAGAGCTGAGATGACGTGTATATATATATATATGACAATGTATATGATCTTATCAGCTTTGTAGAAAAGAGGCTTGCATTAAAATAAGTTTTGCATATGCTTTTCTGCAGGCCTTCATCGTTACGTGTGGCTGGTTTATGAACAGTCTGGTAGTATCAGCTGTACCGAACCGGTTCTCACTAATCACTCTGGAGACAACCGTGGAAAATTCAAGATCCAGAGTTTCCGTAAGAAGTATGGCCTCGGTCCTCTGGTTGCTGGGTCTTGCTATCAGGCAGAGTGGGACGACTACGTGCCCAAACTTTACGAACAGCTGGCTGGCAAATAAGGGCCATTTATCCCACGGTTTATTCAGAACATGTCCTGGCTCAGTTCAGATTTGATTTTGCCATTACAAGAGATGAACTTCTATCAACGAGAGGATGTTCACAGAACTAGATTTGTGGTTTTTCCTCATCTTTTGTATGGTCAGAATTCAAATGGAACAGAGCAAGCAGTTTCAGACTAGGTCAAATTACTTATGCTAGGTATTTGGCCTGCCTTCAGTTTCAAATTGCTGTCAAAATCAAATAAGTTGAAATATAGCCTGTGCACCTTAAAATCAAATTTGTCTTGTGTCTTTGACTGCACCTTTTAATAAAGTGCTTGAAGTAATGCTTTATGCACACTGGGATACAGGAAATTCACACCATGGGGAAAAAAAAATTGTGAGGACCACTTTATTTACAAATAGAATTAAAAGCTCTGACAGAATCATGCCTCTTAACCTGAAAACAAATGTAAAGTGCATGCGACAGTAAAGCGTTTAATTCACTAATTTGACTTGTAGAAAATGCACAGCTGAGAATCAAACAGAAACCTGGATCTGAAATTAGCATATGGAGGCAATTTCACCAGTGACTGCAGATGGGAAAGGGCAGTGAACCATTTGTGTGTGTTGTATCTGTGTGTATATATATATATATATATATATATATATATATATATATATATATATATATATATATATATATATATATATATATATATATATATATATATATATATGAGATGGAAATTCAGTTAAAATGTAATAGGAAAATAAGTAAGTTCTCCATAAATCCTTCTGTACACAAAATACATGTCGCTTCCCATTCAGCCCTTTGTGCAGGTACCACGAGTTAGGATTCATATATCTATTATTCACATTGTGCACCTCAGCTGAGGTGGGTTATGGTATTGTACATATGAATGCAGTGGGTTCTCCCAAAAAAACCCAATTACCATAAGAATCTAAGAGTCACAGATGCAACTATCAAATATGTACATTGTTTCATTAAGCAAACTTTATCAAATTAATTTATTACTTAATAAAATTTACTTTATTTTATTTTTCTTGGTGAATAAATACCAAATAGAGGTCCAAGCAGCAATAGGCATAAGACTGCAAAAAAAAAAAAAAAACTAAGATCTCTAAAAAATTTTGCTGAAACTACACACCGTCAAAAATTAGCAAAAGAAAAAAACCTGCGTGTGTATCTGGATTAAAAGTTGCAATACAAACCCCCCAAATAATATTGCTTTTCTCTTGAAACCTCTATTTTTAAGTTACATCGAAAGTGTTACCATTGCACGAGAAAACATTGACATCAACACCATGACAGCTTTAATCATCTCATATATAATACTGATATAAGAGACAACTAAGGACATTATCCAGCATGTTATCTCATGACGTGTTCAGTAGAGGGCGCCCAAACATGTGAGGCCTGTATAGGCATCAACCAAAAGGAGTGATGAGTCTGTCAGTAGCAAACACAGCAGATTTGATCCGTTAAAAAGTGGATGACCAGGTGGGTAGGAGGATGGTGGAGTCTCAAGGTCTCATCTGTAATCATCTTTAGGGTAGTCCAAAGCACCCAGGTTATTAAAACCCATTCGAAGGCTTTCCATATCGAAGGCGTCGATTTCTCTCTCCTGGCGGTCGAGCAGGTGCTTGATTCTGTCAGTGCGCTCTTTCTGAAGAGAAGCCAGCTCCTCCTCAATCTGAGAAAATGACCAAAAGCAGAAATTTGTAATTTAATTCATTCATCTTTTAATCTAAAAGCAAGTCAAAAGTACAGTTATTACAGGGACAATCCTCCAGATCTTGATTAAGGGCACAATGGTGGATCATCCCTAATGGGGATTGAACCTACAACTATTCGGGCACTAGTCAAGATCGGTCATCACAAGGTTACAACATCCTAGAAATAAAGGCATTTTTGGTCTCTTTCTCCCATTCTGAAAAGACTATATACTGAATATCTGCATTTGCTAATAACACTATGGTCTTACACAGAATAATAATGAGCACATCCATTTTAGGAAAATGTATAATCCAAATAATAATTGGCCAAAGTAGCTTTCCGGAGTCCTATTGCTACTGTGTGTGCTATAGTGGCTTTGGCTGGTGTTGGTCTTGTTTTGTCCCCTAGACCTTTAAACAGGTCTGCAAATGTAATTTTGATGGACCAGTGCCACCTACTGTATGTTGATGATTAAGGATATACTGATTTATCGGCTCATATATTGCCAATTTGAGAATACCAGAAAATAAATCCCAGACGAATCAAATTTTTTGGTTCCCTGAATTTGAGGGAAAACCTGTGAAATTCTGCTAAATGGATTTAAACAGTACAACCCCAATTCCAAAAAAGTTGGGACAAATGATTCTGGCTCTTGTAGTAGGCTGTTTTAGGAGGCTCCTTATACCCTATGACACAATTGCCTCTCCAGTTTCAAATTTTTATTTTATCTCGTTAAATTGTTATTAGTCTTATAATCGCCCCTGAATCAACTTTTTTGGAGTGTGTTGCAATCATCTGATTTTAAATTGCAATTTTAAATTTAAAACTATGAAATTCACAAAGTAAAACATCAAGTAATGTGTAGTTGTAGTGATTTCAATATAGCAAAGGGTGAAAATAATTTACAAATTCCTTTTTGTTTTTATTAGCATGGAATTGGGGTTGTAAAACGTGAGAGATGAGAGTACTTCATTCTTCTTGGTAGCTGAGTGTGTATTCAAATTAGGCAAGTATTTAATAAGCATGAAGGATTTGTGGAACTTTATGAATGAAACTTGTTCCGATTCTGCAGAAATCTGCTGAGCTTGGGGGGAACAGGTTCTTTGTGGGTCTGCTGCAGCATTGGGGGAAACTAAAAGTAGTGATGCTACTTACTAAACTACTTTTTTCAGTAGTGTGACAGTAGCCCACACTGAAAAAAAATATTGCGGTGAAGTTAATAATATAGTAGAAACGATTAAGTTCATGAACACAATCTAAATAGGGCTTGAAAAGAGGAAATTATCCACATTTTACTTTGCAGTCATCTGATGCCGAACCAGCTTACAGCATCCTCGTGCATCAACATTCGACAGTTCATTCAAGTACATAGAATAGATTTGCTTAAAACACAGTAAAGTAGTACTAATGTTGGATATTTAATAATGTTACATTGAAAATGTTCATCATTTTTGACCATCAAGATGTATTGAGCAGTTATAAGATATAGGAAATTAGTTCAAATACAAGTAATTCTTACATTAGATGTTAATTTAAATTGGTTAGTTATATTTAGATATAATTTAACAGAAATGTTCACCTCATGTATCACACTGGTTTTGCTGTAATGCACATTTTGAAAAGTCAAAGAATTTCTACATTTTATTATTTAAAAAAAAATTGCATATTAAGTTTTATATTTGTTTGTTAACATGCCAAAACTATATTTTTACATATACGAGTAGATAATAACTTATTAATGACTTGCAATACAGTTTTAGATGAAAACCATGATTTATAAGCTTGAATTCCACTGGGTTAAAATTGACCCACGAATGCAAAAGCTGTACAGAGACCGTTTCAATCCAATTAGCTACTTTTTGTTAGTAACTTTTACTGTAGCCAACTACTTTTTAGAAGAGTAGCTTGACTGTAATTTAGCTACTTGTAATGCAAGTTATGAGAAGCCTGTCACTTAAAACTGAAGTTTTTAAAAGTAGATTCCCCAACACTGGTCTTTGTCGTTTGGCTGCTCAACAAAGATCCAAGTTCCAAAATTCATAGTGTTGTCAATAGAAAATGCATGATCTGCTCTCTAGACATTTGTATTAGCCATCAAAAACACCATATTTTTGGTAATGTGCACTTATTGGCTGAGCCTGAATTAATAGGAGGGCAATAACAGGGTAGGACCTTTTGTTCAAGGTGTGCTCGGCGCAATGATACTTTCTGCTCCAGTTTCTGTTGTTCACGCTCGTGCTGCGCTTCAGTCTGAATCTTGATCTTGCTCTGGTAGGCATTGAGCAACTCCATCTCCTGCTGCAGCTGCAGTCTCAGTGCCTGGCACTCTGCCTCCTGAGCTTCATCCAGTCGCAGCTAAACAAATACACAGACGTATGTGAGCAACAGTGCCACACTAGGAGAGAAGGTTTGCTTACACTACAGCACAGTTGCAGTTAACCATCAAAGGCCCACTTGTACTGGTCCTAGTCTGAGACTGGAATTCCAAACAGTATGCCTAATTTTTATACAAGCAATTTATAATTTCTAAATAGGCCTAAAGATGTAAATATCTTTCAACAATGTGTAACAAATTGCACATTACATATTCAACAGGATACGATTTTCTAAAGAAAGAAAAAAAAAAAAAATCATCTTTGAGCCATTGCAATAAGTTTCATCTTCTTAAACAATCGTCTACAATTAGCTCACATATATTTAACAATATAAATGATATGCCAGCTATTAACATGGCACTACTATTGGCCTCTATGATGGTTAACTACATCAGAGCAGGAACTGGTTAATCAGTTCAGATCTACAGCCGTATCCTTTTGTTCACTCACTGCCTGTGAAGCCATCATCTCATTGATGCTCTGTTCGTACTGCTCTGCCAGGATCGCCAGTTTGCGCGTCTGTTCATCCTTCAGGGCTTTCAGCACCGTCTTGTGCTCACTTTTGGGGGTTACCTCTAGCTGATGGTGCCTAAGGGCCTTGTACTGTTTCGTCTGGACTTTACACGTATCCTGGAACTGTTTCTTTATCTGGAGCTCCATAGCCTGTGGAGAAACAGCTCAAAAGTTTAATTAGCACAAACTTATGGTCCTTTCAGGATATAAACAATATCTAAATATGGCTGCAAGCAGCAATCATCGGGGGTCAAGCACGATAAAGCACAATTTGTGAAGATTAAATGGTATTGCGGTATCTCTGACAACTTAGATGAATATAGCAGCAAGTAAATTATTTTTGTTCTAATTTGTCATACACAGTGAATGGCTGTTGCTAGATATTCATAATTGTTTTAGTTATTTATGCACATACAGTATCATCATTACACACAGCACAGTAAAAGTGAACTCTTAGAAGTCTTTCAAGGATTTCTTATCTTGTGTCTTCCTCTAGTGGACAAAATTGGTACTACATCCTGCATCTGCCCTTCACTGTTGAATTAACGAATCTTTTTGATGTGTTGCCGACAACAGACATTGGTGACATTTAGCACGTGTCGCAGTCGTCCTGGTGTTTATGATCAAAATGTCCAAATTTAACAGAATATATCCTGTGGATGCAGTGGACACATTTTCTTTTTTTTGTGCGTCAAAGCTCAACTGCTTTGATCAGAGTTGAACAAATAGGATTTTCACCTTTGGTGCTGGGCCCCTTAATAACTGATTTGTCTAAAATTTGGCTTTTGAAATTAAGCAAAATAAGTAATTTTAAGTTTGCCTATTCCAGGGGTTGTATGACTCTATTCTGTGAAAAGCGCATTACAAATATATTTTAATTGAATTGAAAATGTTTTTCTAATATTGTAGTATCAGGTAAAAAAAACATGCTGTTAATAAATATATTCAAGATAATATTTTAAAATGTTTTTTTTTTTTTTTTTTTTTTGTGGCTATAATTCAATGGTAAAAGTTCGAGGGCCTGGGTAGCTCAGCGAGTATTGACGCAGACTACCACCCCTGGAGTCACGAGTTCGAATCCGTCAAATATTTAATTTTGGAAGCAACATGTCTTTATAATATCATGCTTACTATTTTTCAAACACAGTATAAATGGGTCTACACATGAAAATATACAGCTGACTTTATATTTTAAAGAATAGGGGCTCCCTTGCAAAGCGATAATCATATTTAAGTGTCATAGGCATTGAAAAGTTTGAAAACCCCTGCCCTATACAATGGATAATAATTTTTAATGTTTATCAGATGAAGGCTTAAAATTGTCAGCAGTCTCAACTGACCTGCTAATGTTCATAATAACTACCTAGTTTCTAAAAAACATGTTTCACAACAATATAGAAACAATGAGATCTATATAGATTTAGTAGGTTAAATTCAAACTATAAATAGCTGCACAAAAAGAAACATGCTTCCACAGTGGTGGTACCTTGAGGTTCTTGGGCTGCTGTCGTAGCTCTAGTACATGTTTCCTGTGCAGCTCTCTCTCTCTACGGTTATTGTACTCAATCTGGTTCTCCAGCTCTGTTTGGTGCTGCAGTCGGATCAGATCCATTCGTAGTTTCTGTAGCATTTTAAGCTGTCTATGTTCCAGTTCTTGGGTTGACTCATCTTGCCTGATCAACATAGCATGCTCCATTTCCTTCTGGGTCTTCTTTTTATTTAACTCCTGATTATCACCAAAAAGACAATGATTGTTACTATGAAGGTCATCTAAAATGTTACAAATAAATCTGGTCAGACTGGTTTAAGTACTAAAGAGTGATCTAATATAAGTTAAATGGACAGTTCACTTACACTCATGCATCCCAAATGTGTATGACTACCTTTCTTCTGATGAACACAAATTAAGATTTTTTTTAGAGGAATATCTCAGTTCTGTAGGTCCTCACAATGAAAAGTGAATGGGTACCAACATTTAAAAAAAAAATTGATCAATTGTCACACATTATACGTACATTTCTGCATATATACAGTGAAATTATTTATTTTTCACATATCCCAGCTAAGCTCAAAACGTCAGCGTAAACATACTCCAAATGACTTGTGTTTAAAATCCATGTCTTTAGAAGTGATATGATAGGTGTGGGTGAGATACAGATCAATATTGAAGTCATTTTCAACCTTAAATTCTCCTTCCTGCCCAGTAAGATGGCGATAAGCACGAAGAATGGAAATTGCCAAAAATAAAAGAATGTGAAAGTGGTGATTGAACATAAAAAAAGAACTTAAATATTGATCTAATTTTCACCCACACCTATCATATTGCTTCTGAAGATGTAGATTTATTCACAGGAGTTTTACGGATTACTTTTACGCTGCCTTTATATGCTTTTTGGACCTTAAAATGATGGTACCCATTACCTTGCACTGTGAGGACCTACAGAGCTGAGATAGTCTTCTAAAAACTTTTGTTTGTGTTCAGCAGAAAAAGGAAGTCATACACATCTGGGATGGCATGAGGGTGAGTAAATAAAAGGATAGTTCACCTAAATATTTAATTTCTTTGAAGTAATTAAAATCAATAGTGCCTCCCTTTTATATGTACTACATGAAAAATAACTAAATTTTTGTATTTTCTAAAGAAAATGTTATTGGTGCTTGCCCATGCAAAAGTAGCTGCTACAAGCACCTAGGGAGTTCTGATTGGTTTTTAGTAACTTTTATTGTAAAGGGTTTGTTTAAATCCTTTACCCATAATAGCGATGCTTGTTTTAGCAGGTACAGTGCATTGTCATGATTGTTGATCTATAACTCATACAGGGATTTAGCCCAGGTAATACTTCAGAGAGTTCCCAGCTAATTAAAATGCTAGATTAAGAGATTAGAAAATAAGAAATGCAGCAATGTGCTAATCAGATTAATTGAAAGGGTCATCAACCCTGAGAAAAAAGTTCAGTGTTTCTATTAACCCTGAGAAGAGGTCAGTTTCATTTCAGAGGACTAGAAATTGCAACATTTCATCCCTACCTCTCGTAACTGCTCCTGTTCAAACTCATGCCGCTTGATCATGATCTTGCGTTTGAAGGCTCTACAGTTCCTGTCATAGAAAGCCCTCTGCTGCCCCAATAGCTGAGCCTCTTCTTCAGCCTGAGAGTGCTGGATGTTCTCCTTGTGCTTGGACAGCCTCTCCTGCTTCTCTTTCTTAGGCGTGCTGTGGTCTTCACTCATTTCCTGGACAAAGAACAAAGTGGATTAGCACTTAAAATCATAAAACAAAAGATTCACAACTCCAGTAAACTACAATGATTTAATAGTGATTTTTTCTTAAATCGCCCATTTCACCCAGACGGTTCCTCAGAACATCAATTTTGTGGCCCTTTAAAAGTCAGTATGAAACACTGTTTGTAATCCATTTTACTTCTGTAATGTGACATATTTAAGAGTGAAATAGGATGAGAAAAAAATAGGATGGGACTTGATTGGATTATCAAAAGTTCTCCCTCTTTGACAGGATGCTGAAAGGAATGGGATGCAAAATAAGAGTGTTTTGCGAAGTCAACCAAAACGCTAAATAGTTTCATAAGTTACTGGTTATTGACAGTGATGAGTTGTAATGGATTACATGTAATCAGGATTATTTAATCAGAGCACAAAAATCAAGTACTTGTTATTAGATTACATTTTTAAATATTCATAATCAGATTACAGTAACTTTAAAGATTACATGACTACATATTATTCAGTAAATTGTTCATAATTTATTGATTCCTCTAATAATTATTTTTTTTACATATTTTCTCATTTAAATTAGTTTACAGCTGACATACGTTTGATCATACATTAAGTCTTCACATTTTTAAGAATGGAAGGGGTGGAATTGCACATATAGACCTGATACTAGCCACCAGCCATAATTATACTGAAGATGGAGTGGTAATCCACACATAAATGCAGAAAATTAAAAAGCGGGAAAGTTTAGTTTCGCAAATTGCTCAAAAATGTACATTTTTAGACTTTTTGGTGATGTTGATTCACAAATATAACTGGTCTAATCTGTTACCACACATTGATGGCATTTGTATTGGCAAAATTTCCTAAGTACCTTTTTTACATCACTAAAATAATACTCATATTTTGATCAATTAAGTAGGTTTTTTTTTTACTTTATATTTAAGAAAAATTATGTCAAAAATGGTACAAGCTTATCCTACTTAAATGCATGCGATATCAAATTATTAGGTAAAAGCAACCCAAAAAAGTAGTCCAAAAGCAATCAGATTTGATTAAATTTAAACCCAAGAGGTTACGTTACTGACTCCAATATTAGCCATGTAATTTGTAATCACTACCAGATTACAATTCAGAAGTAATCCTATCCAGCACTGGTTATTGACATATTGATGAAAGATTACAAAAGAAAATATTTTAGTTAATCAAGTACAATAAGACCAGTAATGTGTATTAAGAAAGTAAATAAGGTCAATTTTGATTTCATGTTGACTTGATGAAAAATGAATAGAACCTCTTTGATTTTCTCCTTGCAGAGTTTGTACTGTTTCTTCTGGTTATCAAGGAAGGTGGTGAGCTCTTTCTTCTGTTGGGCCATTATTTGCTGCTGAAACTTTTTCTCATCAGCTGACAGTGTTTTCATCTGGAGAAACAACACAAATGCATCACAATACTAATTCATACCCTTGTACTGATATATTGTAAGCGCACAAAATGATATGCGCTTACAGTATATCACTGAATATTTTTTTCATTTTAAAACAACTCCTGAGGAAGACAAGCTACTGGGTTTATTAACATACTAATCAACATATGCACCATTAATAATTAGAATGTATCCCTAGGCTATTTACATGTTTAACATGCAATATGGAAAAGCATAATACAAACTGGGACAGTATGCAATGTTTGCTGCACTTTCTTGAGCATGAACTTTTAACCTATTTTTTCAACTTTATATAGTGACTGAATGAAGCTGTTGTTATACACAACATGCAGAGAAGTGCCTGCAACCCCTTCAATCGTGACTATATACTGTATATGCATTCATAAAACAGTTACTCTGCAGAAAAAAAGTTTTACGGGTTTGGTATAACATAAGGGTGAGTAAATTAAGACCGAACTTCCATTTTTGGGTGTATTAGCCTTGTGTTAAAAGAATACAATTCCCTGAATAACCATCCTGCTCCTTTTGCTCAACACGGAGAGAACACATGAGGAGAAATTTTAAGTTAAAGAGGACACAGCCTTTGAAACCCAAAAGCTCCAATGGTCTGTCTGGTTTAATCAACATTATATTATTACTATTAAGAATTCAGCTATTAACTTGTCACTGTATGTTGTTTGAATGTCCTCTACTTCTATTATTAGGGTCTCAGCAGAAATAAAATGGAAAGATCACCCACTTCTTTGTCCGTTTGGATGGCGTGTTTCTTGGCCAGTTTCTCCAGCTCAATGAAGGCATTGTTGGCATGGGTTTCCAGTTCTTTCTGGAGCTTCAGTCGGTGCTCATCCATCTCTGCCTTCAACTTGTTCTCCAAAGCGATCAGCTGCTTCTGGTGCTGCCGTCGCATACGTTTGTACCCCGACATCTGCTCCCGGAGCTCATTTTCCTGCTCGTGTTCATGGATCTGTCGCGTTACCTAGATGGAGAAGAACATGGTTAATGTTTGCTTTGAGATTCTTGCAGATTAACAAAATGAATAAATGCAACACTGAGTTCTTGAGAAGAAACTGAGGGTTGGATGATGAAGAAGAGGAAATGTTGTGAAAAGACACTAAAAATGAATACTGTGAATATTACACATTTCTGATATGTTTGTGATGCTATTTTTGGCAGTGTAGCAAAGACAATGCATGCAACTAAAACATTTGACAATTGCACATCTCAAACATACATTGCACTTAAAAATATTCCTTTCACATTACTTTGACGGAATGGTTTGTAAATTTTCCATGTAAAATATAGGGATATTGATCTGACAATAACTGCTGTGGCAAGAATTCTTACCAAACACTGTTTTTTTTTTTTGCTTTATCATTTAATTCTGCTCTCGCAATGTGAAAAAAGTCAACAGAAACAGACCAGTCTTGTGATCTGGTGACCCGTTTTAATGAACAATCCCCTCCCAAATCATGACTCGCATCTCCATACCATTCTAATTTCACGAGGATGCTTTAAAATGTAATATTCTCCCCCTTTTTCACTTTTAACCCATTTTAGCATCATGCAGTGTGGGAATGTTTTAAAGTAGGGAAGCCCAATGTTGCCCAACAAAGCGAAAGCACAGCAAATAAACCAACACTCAAACTGAGAAAAATGGCATAATTTTTTTTTTTTAAACTGTCCAGCTTTATGGGGATTATATAACAGTCTCACATTGTTTTCTCAGAATTATTTTGTTGAACCAAACCCATTAGATAATAGTTTAAAAGACCTGATTGTAATTACTGCATTTTACCTTTGCATGGAAGAATCGACCAGAAAACTTACTTTTTAATCAGTCAAAATGACAGAGAACATTTAGAATTATCCATCAATGTTCACAAAATCTGGTAAATAATGGAAAATGTTCAGTTAAAGCAACCTCAGATCTCAACGATAATGCCTTCGTGCGTCCAGAGCAAGAACGCATCGACGCAAATAAATAAATAAAACCAGAAATACCCCACTGTTCCTTTAACTTGAACCTCAAACAAACCTGGAAGAAGGGCGTGTCCAGATCAAACTGTTCGTTGAGCTTCTCGTAACTCCCACCTGAACTTCTCAAGCCAAACATGTTGGCGAAGTAAACCACCCGTGAGAACATCGAGTGTCGGCTGCACTACATCCCCCAAAAGCACTCGGTCAAAACCAACCCGAGAGAGAGAGTCGGAAAGAGAGAAATGAAGATAAAGAGAGATGGGGAACACAGATCTCCTCTCTCCATGCAGGTGCGCCTGGAATGAAAGAGGTTCTCAGAGAGGCCTGTCCCTGCACGCGAGCTAAGCGCCGTTTAGTAGGCCGGTCACATGAGACGCCTGTTGAAGGGGGAAATTTCCTAATCGGCCTGAATCAGTAGCCCCACTGTAACCAGTCACCAATCCAATCTTTTTCTGCCCAAATGCCCCTATCAGCCACACCAATGGGGCATGTGATAGGGTTAGCACTAAGCCCTGGTGGCAAAAGAACAATGAAAAAGAGTGCAAGGAATGCTTCCAGGTTAAAGGTAACACAAATGGGCATTGACTTCACTGAAGTCAATTCAAATTTAAGTTCATAACCAATATGCTGAATGTAAACTGGAGCAGATATAGTTGAATTTATTAAGTGGACAACATGACGTTAAGCAGAAAAGCCAAAGAGGTTCAGTGCATGTAAGGCTCAATCAACAGCATTTGTAGCATAATCTCGATAACTATAGCAGTGCTAAATTATGAGCGCTGGTGTGGAAATCTCACATGGTTTATTAATATTCTTGGCACAATGTAACACTTGCAAGCCCCAGTCAGAAGTGATGTTTCGTTTATGAACAAATCTGTCTTTTTGGACAAATCTTAAGTAAAATCATTCTTGTTAACCTCCATACGCTGACTCGTACAGTTTTCTTGTTCATTGATATCTCTTCCTTTCGAAGCCAATGAGCTCTAATTTGTTGACCGACTATTCTGTTGACCGACTGAAGGAGAGGAGGTGGTATGTCGTTCATTTACTTTGGTGATCTCGTTCAACAAGAAGAGACAGTGGCTGGATAAAGAATGAGTAAAAGTGACTCAACATTACAATGACATCAGGACGTAATTAGATTGCTTTGTTGTCATTTGTGGGGTAAATGCTTATGATGCTACAAATTTGCAAATTTTAATATAGTATAATTTGTTATCGTTGGTAATGATTTTGTTATGGTTGGTAATGACTTGCTTGAACAATGGTTTAATAACTTACTTAAAACTCAAAAGAAGATAATTTGTTGCCAACTGCTGGTTAAGGTTTGATTGACAAATTCAATTGGTCACTGAACGAATCAGTGAAAAAATCTATATGATAGACAGAGAAACATCATCTAGCGTTAATTCACTCCACTAAATTAATGACATTTTTTTGTTTGATATAACTTTAAACTACAGAAGTTGTGAAATGATTGATTCGTGTTATTTGATTCATTTGTGTAAATTTTTACTTTTTTTTTTTTTTTTACTTAAATGTTTATAGAAAATGACAATATTCAGAATAAATATTAGCTGGCTAGCTTAAATTATGTAAAAACACAGTTTAAAAAACTAAACACCAACTATGCAATAGAGTGAAATACATTAAATGTGCATATCTTATACTGTAGTGCATTGGGAGCGGAGCCCTCCTATGATTGAAATCCTAAAATCACGCCTGGTTTATATTATCAATTTGTATTTATGTTTAATAAAAATAATGCAAGTAATTTTCTCCATTCATTATTTTTGACCGTTTTTACTACAGCTATCTGGTCTTCCATTATATGAACACACACATGACATGGAAAACATGAACCACGCATCTATAATGATTGTAAGGTTATTTTAATCTAGTCCACTGACAGTGTTGCAGTCTCATGGACGTGTGCACAACAGCACTGCTGCTGAAAAAAATCTTAGGGGAAACACTGCATTGAAATTCATTTAAACTTGTCCCCCCCATTGTTTAAAAAAAAAGAAAAAAAATCAGTTACAGTAACACTAAAATACTCACCGTTTCAAAAGTATAGCTACTAGGTTAAAACGTTATAAGTATTGACATGATTTAAGTGTGATAAAAATTCAGTTTTACATGGTTTTAGCATTATAACAAATTATAGGTTTGTGGCATTGCATCGTAATATCGGACATAACTTTACATATACACATACGTGTATAAAGTCAGTAACCGATTTAATCACACTAAAACCATGTTAACACATACAGTATAATGTTTGTCTTATGGCTATACATTAGAAATAGTGTGTATTTTAATGTTTATGGACTGGCCCCTTTCCACTACCATTGTAAGTCTTACCGTAACCAATTTTTTTAAAAAAAATAAACAAGGCATTTTTTTGTCAATCAACATTATGCTGCAAATGCTGTTGGTTGAGCTTAAAAGGAATATTCCGGGATCAATACAAGTCAAGATCAAAATCAACAGCATTTGTTGAACAATACTGATTAGCACAAAAATGTACTGACACATGCCTCCTTTTCTTTAACAAAACAATATGTGGGTTAACATGATTTTAGTGTGGCCAACCATTTCTGTGTAAAGTTATAGACAAATTTACAACTTTGTTCCAATGACAATGTAATATAGAAAAAACTAAAACCATTAAAATTAAGATTTAAACAACTTAACAGCTCAAATAATACATGAGTTTTAACAGTAGAATCAATGCCAAAGTCCATTTATAAAATTATAAACTTCACATTTCTGTGTTTAAACCCACCAAAGTGTCCACATAACCTCAATTTCTGCTTTTGTTAAAGAAAAGGAGGAACGAGTTGAAATACATTTTTGTGGTAATAAACATTATGCCATAAATGCTTTAAGGGTTTAAACAATGTTTTCCTTGCTTGTTCAATGAACCATTAATAATTAATGAACATGCACCTGTGGAACGGTCATTAAGACACTAACAGCTTACAGATGGTAGGCAATTAAGGTCACAGTTATAAAAACTTAGGACACTAAAAGAGACCTTTTTACTGACTCTGAAATACACCAAAAGAATAATGTTCAAGGTCCCTGCTCATCTGCGTGAACATGCCTTATGCATGCTGCATGGAGTCATGAGGACTGCAGATGTGGCCAGGGCAATAAATTGCAATGTCCGTACTGTGAGACGCCCAAGACAGCAGGGAGACAGGAAGAACAGCGGATCTTCCTCGCAGTGGCAGACCACATGTAACAACACCTGCACAGGATCGGTACATCCGAATATCACACCTGCGTGAAAGGTACAGGATGGCAACAACAACTGCCCAAGTTATACCAGGAATGTACAATCCCTCCAAAGGCTGAGAGAAGCTGGACTGAGGGCTTGTAGGCCCGTTGTAAAGCAGGTCCATACCCAGACATCACCAGAAACAACATCGCCTATGGGCACAAACCCAACTTCGCTGGACCAGACAGGACTGGCAAAAAGTGTTCTTCACTGATGGATTCATGGTTTTTGTCTCACCTAGGGTGATGGTTGGACTCGCCTTTATCATCGAAGGAAAGAGCGTTACACCGAGGCCCGTACTCTGGAGCGTGATCGATTTGGAGGTGGAGGGTCCATCATGGTGGTGTGTCATAGCATCATCTGACTGAGCTTGTCATTGCAGGCAGTCACAATGCTGTGCGTTACAGGGAAGACATCCTCCTCCCTAATGTGGTACCCTTCCTGCAGGCTCATCCTGACATGACCCTCCTGCATGACAACGCCATCAGCCATACTGCTCGTTCTGCGCATTATTTCCTGCAAGACAGGAATGTCAATCCCATTGAGCACGTCTGGGACCTGTTGGATCGGAGGGCGAGCACTAGGGCCATTCCCACCAGAAATGTCCGGGAACTTGCAAGTTGCCTTGGCGGAAGTGTGGGGTAACATCTCACAGCAAGAACTGGCAAATCTGGTGCAGTCCATGAGGAGGAGATGCACTGCAGTACTTAATGCAGCTACGGGCCACACCAGATACTGACTGTTACTTTTGATTTTGACCCCCCCCCCTCCCCCTTTATTCAGGGACACATTCTTCCATTTCTGTTAGACACATGTCTGTGAAACTTGTTCAGTTTATGTCTTAGTTGTTGAATCTTTTTAGATGTTCATACAAATATTTGCACATGTTAATAAAATAAACTTAAAGCAGTTGAAAGTGAGAGGAAGTTTCTTTTTTTGCAAATATATATAGTTTTTGTTGTTGTTGTGGTAATCAGTATTATGCCACAGATGCTGTCTGTTGAGCTTAACTTGTATTGAACCCTGAATATTCCTTTAATGTAAGAACTTTTATAAAATGATAAGCTTCACTTTCCAAAAATTGGCCTCATTCACTTCCATTGAAAGAGCCTCACTGTAACTTCGATCTTTGCTTTTTATTTTAAGAAAAGGGTGTTGAAATAATTTTTGTGGTAATCAACATAATGCCACACATGCTTTCAACTGAGCTTAACCTGTATTAAACCCAGAACATACCTTTAACAAAAAGTTAAAAGCCCTGTTTCAAAACTTAAGACATCATAGGCACACTCCTACATAAGTAGGACATCTTAACATCAGATTTTGCATAATTAGCTTAGCAACATGTTAATGTCAAACTAAGAATTACGAGTCGAGTCTCCGGTGCATGTCACATGCTGTATACTTTTTGAGTGGTGCACAGAGTTGAGTGTGTTCCAAATGTGTCACTATTAAGTTCCATGACCATTACGATATTGCCTTAAAAAGCAGCTGCCTACATAGGTAGTAGAGAGCAAGGAAGCTCTCTAGGTCTTGAAACAGAGCCAATTTAGAGTCATTTTAAATAATTTACTCACCCACATGTTGTTTCAAACCTATATGGCTTTCATTCTTCTGTAGATCTAAAAAGGAGATGTTAAAGATGTTAAGATGACAGCCTCAGTCACCATTCACTTTCATTGTATGGAAAAAAAGAAGCAATGGAAGTGAATGACCAAGACTAACATTCTGCCTAACATCTCCTTTTGTGTTCCACAAAGGAAAGCAAAACATTCGGTGTTGGAACAAATGAGGGTGAGTAAATAATGACAGAATTATCATTTTAGGTGAACTATCCCTGCAAAATTGTAGGAAACAACTAAATACAATGACAATTGGTAGTAATTCAAACAAAACATACACCTGTTTTGCTTTCCCTCAATTTTAAGCCACTTTGAATACAAGTGTCCCCTAAATTAGTGCGCGTAATTGTATCTTCATACTATGGCATAAACGGCCAGTTATCATACACTATGTTTACAACATGTAATATAACTTAAACAACTGTTCTTTTATATCGTCAAAGATGCATTAATGGCTCATATACCCTTTTAAATCCCTATATATTACCAGCAAAACAATAACTACTTTCATCCATTGCATTAATTCGTCTTCCTTTTCCACGTTCCTTCAATATCTATTCTTTTCTCTCTACACCTCACCCCTCCTTCCCCTGCTTTTCAACACAAAGAGAATCTATTTCCCCGCATAGCCTTGGTTCTTGAATCTCATTCTACACTTTTAAAAAATACGCACTACGCTAAACAAAAGCGCATCTTCCATGCCACCAAGTATGCGACAAACATCAAGTTTGAAAGTTAGCATCATGGTACACCATGCCCAAAACCCCAGATAAAGCCAAACTCCTTTGTGATCATCTGAAATGATAGATGAGTGTCTGTACTATCAGACAAAGTACACTACACTTGTCTACCCCAAGAGGGCGCTCACGCTCCAGCAAAACAAAGCCAAAATAGGTGACATCATCATTTAAACCAAGCATACTGCGAAGCCACTGGACTACAGTGCCAGCTTGTGATCTCCATACATTCACTAATTGGTGGTTGTATCACAATAGAGTTTTTTTCAAACTTAATTGCATAAGGAATTCTTCGATTACATAGTGAATGCTTGACAAAGACCTCAAGTCATAATACAATGGGAAAGTTAGTTTTTAGTTTACAATATAATTTGTGTCGGATTAAAGTAAACTGATAGTACACAACAACACCAATGACTAGTGCGAGGAGTGCAGCTGGCTATTGACTTATTCACGTTGCCTTGACAACAGACGTGAGAGTGGGAAAGTAAGCCCAGTTTTTTTCTCCCAAAATAAAGAGAGGGTTAAACAGGAAGAAGAGGCAGCTAAGACCACAAGGAGGGAATGAGAGAGAGAAACAGAGGAGAGCTTGAATGACTGCAGTGTATTAAAGCCAAGGAAGAAAAGAAAGCAAGAATGGAGTAGGGGGCGAGCAAATGACAGAGAATAAGTATGGATGATGTCATTCTTTCGGCTCACCAGTGAGGCCGATTTGATGGTGGCGAAGCGCTCGCGGTTTTTATAGTTGTGAGCCTGAGCTCTGTCCGACGAGGACGGTCGCAGGTCAGACCGGTGGTCCCGATGAGGAAGGTCGTCGCGGATACATTGATGGTCCTGAGGACAACAAACACCCAAAAGCAGTCAAGCAAAGTCACAACATAGCATAAGCTGTGGACATGTTAGCAAGATCAAAACATTTCAAAATGTACAGCAGGAGTTTCTTATACTGTATAATGCAGCATACTGTATTGCGTACATGTGTGTTGCACACATTCAACAAACACAGAAACACATTAAGGAAGCATCGCAATAGCTCCAGGCTCAGAGTGAAGAGGAGATGCGCAGAAGGAGTTTCATGTTTCCTGTTGCTGTAGTATCAGCAGAGACATTTAAAATGTTCAATACTAACACACTCACTTATCTTAAAATATATTTATTAATTGACGCATGAGGTTTGCACAGTTACTACTGAAAAAATAAATATTTGTCGTGTGTGTGTGTGTGTGTGTGTGTGTGTGTGTCAAGTTATATAGTGCCTCCATCTGGGAATTACCATAATTAAAAACTGTATGTCTTTGTCAAACATGTAATTACAACTTGTATATAAAAACTTGGAACTATACAAAAGCTACAACTTCTCTAAGAACCAAAAAAGGCAAGAGAGATGTTAGTCTCAGTCACCATTCACTTTTATTGCATATTTTCTCCATTTAATTTAAGTGAATGGTGACCGAATAATCTTGATCTTTTGTGTTCCACAGAAGAAAGTCACATGGGTTTGGAACATCCAGAGTGAGTAAAAATTGGCAAGAATATTAATTTGTGGGTCAAGCATACCTGTAAATGTCAAACGTACAGTAGTTCAGGAAGTACACATATTTCAGATTGAAAAGCCATTTTATTATAGTCAATGTAACCTGGTGCAGATTCTGCTGTCTCTCTCTCTACCCTCTTAAAGAGTACTGTATGTACTGACCATTCAAATTTTAACAAACTGTTCATCCAACAATTGAATAGCTCAAATGAGAGAGAGAGAGAGAGATGAAATAATTACCAGGAATCTACTTTGAAGGCATATGCTCCACTTTTGTTTATCAACATCAACAGAAGTATAGCAAGCATGCTTACATAGAACAAATATTTAAAAAGAGAAAAGGATAGCAAAACACTGCAAGACCGATGGCACAATGTTTGTATGTTTTTTTTTCTGACCTTTTTGTGGTGCGTGGAAGACTCAAGTGTGCTGTCGTAGTCGTGGTGTAGGTCGGAGCAGGAGTCATCTGGCACCTCCTGCAGGCTGTTGACACTGCTACTTTGACTGCCGGTGCTCACCGAGGTGCTGGGAATGGAGTGGTTACTGCCTAAACTGTTCACCTTACAGCCTGCCTGATCTCCATCCTGCTCAAGGGATATGAGATAACACACACACAGAGACAGACGCTGGTAACCATCCACTCTGAAACCAATATTTATTTCAACCTCAGAAACTACTGAAGGCATTTTACATGTCTCATTGCTAGCATTCCTGCAAGGCCAGTAACAGCAGTCATTTGTTAGACGGAAACAAATTTGTTTCATTACCAAATGCCTTTTAGCTTTCAGTATAGTGCTAAGGTATATATATGCAGTAGTTCTATATACACCTTCAATCTAGTTCAGTATAGAAGTTAATTTCTTTAATGAATGAAACCTTTAATTCAGTGAATGCCATTTAGAGGCGTTTTTAAAAGATGACTTTGTCCTCTTTATTGTTAGTATGCATGTTTAATACAACATTTTAAGTCGGGGCACAAGCTGAATAATCTGTTAAGAGCTAATTAATAATACCTACCAGTACAATATAGTTCAGTGTACTATATTATTGTATATACAGTTCAGTATTTAGTTCACTTCATTATAGCATATATTATAATGTATACATTTTTATGTCATAGTATGTTGTTCAGTACAGTATATAGTTATGTATGCCTTCAATATAGTTCAGTAGAGTATATATTATATATATAGCATATTGTCAGTGTACAGTTCAGTGAAGTACTATATAGTATATTGTAAGTTCAGTATAGTATACATTGTGGCATATTGGTTAGTATACCTTCAGTATAGTTCAATACAGTATATATCAGGGACTGAAAACTACATTTTTTCATTTCGTTCTGAGCAGAAACTATTTCTTCATTCCATTCCACAGCCTCCTTTTAAATAGAAAATGGTTAGAAATAAAAAAAAAAACTATTAATAACCTTATTTTTAAAATGACAATACTCTGTGCTAAGGGTGGGGGATATACCAAATGCAGTTTTGCCAGATCTCGCAAGAAAATAAAAGAGAGGGTCCTTGGTAGCACAGTGAGTATTGACGCTGACTTCAAACCCTGGAGTCACAAGTTTGAATACAGGGCATGCTGAGTGACTCCAGCCAGGTCTCCTAAGCAACTAAATTGGCCCGTTTGCTAGGGAGGGTAGAGTCACATGGGGTAACCTCCTCATGGTCACTGTAATGTGTGGTTCTCGCTCTTGGTGGGGTGCCTGGTGAGTTGTGTGTGGATGCTACGGAGAATAGCATGGGCCTCCACGTGCTATACGTCTCCACAGTAAAGCGTTCAATAAGCCACGTTATAAGATGCACGACGGTCTCAGACGTGGAGGCAACTGAGATTCATCCTCTGCCACCTGCATTGAGGCGAGTCACTACACCACCATGAGGAGTTAAGAGTGCATTGGGAATTGGGCATTTCAAAAATGGGGAGGAAAAAAAGAGACCTGGTCTGCAAAATACGTGAATAAATATTTTCCCATGTAGGGGAATTATCAGCATAGCAATTCAAACAAGCATTGTATACAGTAGCCTATATTTAAAATATTTAAACTATACAACTGGCCATTTAAAGTCAATTAATAAATCTCTCGCTGGCATGTTTGGACTAAATGTCAACATATGCTGAATAATAAAAAGTCATTTTCGGATTTTGCCCCATGAAGCGTTTTTAGTCTCTAGTATATATTATATACTGTATATATATCATACTTTCAGTATATAGTTCAGTATAGTATATATTATAATATATAATTGAGTATACCTTTGAATTTAGTTCATTATAGGATATTTCAACAAGAGAAACGGATGTTAAAGCTCACATATACAGTATCGCACGTTATGATTATAGGAAAGTGTGAAGTGAAAAATGTGAATGACTAACACTGAGAGGGGCCCTTCATTTCCTGCACCCACCTCCTCCTCTTCCTGAGACTCCCCCATTGGGCCGTTGTGTTTCTCTTGGTAAAGGATCTTTTTCATTTTGCGGTACTGCAGGTTGTCCAGCTCTCTGACCGCATCCTTCGTCCTCTGGATCAGATCGATAAGGACGCGTAAAGGACGCTCTCTCCTTACAAACTCATGCTGAAGACGGAGAAGGGGGACAGGAGGAGAATTAGCAAAATAACAAACAGATTTGTTGCACTTTTAAAACATATCAACGAGCTCCATAAGGACTCAATTAGGGCCAGTACCGATGTCTTAACAGCTGGTATATGGATCCCTATATGTATATTTACCATAAAACTTAATAGATAGCAAATTAAACAATTAAAATTGGTGAAATTAAATTAACACAAAAAAAATTGTTAATCAGCCAAGAGGGCATAGTAATTGGTAGATGCCAATAATCTCAAAATGGACAAATAACAGGCGATTAAACAATATTTCTGTCTATCACTAGTGCTTAAAACAAATAAAATGAGCAAAACGCCATCATCAAATGTACAAAAATGGCTTCTGTTTGCAAACATTTTGATCAGTCAAACTTTACTCTCAAACTCTGGAGTTATATTGAATTTATTAAGAGTTTACCGATAAGATTAATGTGTTTTTTTTCATTCATGCTCCCTGAATGAACAGCATACATTTAATGAAAACAAAGATTTCAGGAGAACTTTGGGGGTTAAACATGATGCAATTCAACAGCCGGGACCATGAAATAAACCCACATCCTCTCTGCATGCCGGATTACTCTGAATTACGTCATTTCATGCTTTGTCCTTTGCTCGGTAGAGGGTGCTCATGTGTTATGTGGCCAAAAGTGGACATATGGCAAAAGGAGGAGGATTCTGACATGGTTGGATAAATGAGGATTGATCTCACCTCCTCAATGAAAATCTAAAGAGAACTGGCACAAAGTAAATACACCTACATGTGTGCATGTTAACTGATCTCCACAAATCGTGCTCAGCAAACCACAAATCAAGAGTCTTTGAAAACTAATTGGTCTTGTTGCAGTTCTTTCCATTACCCAATTGGTTCAACTGGAGTAATGTATTTATTTGGGAGAAACGTTTGGAAGCACAATCCAAACTCAAAATCAATCCCTGTTCCATTCCTCCAAGCAGTTGCTCTTGTATGTTTACCCCAAGACTTCCACCTGGACTCTTGTCCTCAACGTTTTCTCTAAACATGAGTCTTGTAACCATTGTGGCCCCTGCCCTAAAATTTGAATTCTTAGGCATTTCTTGTACTTCCTACCCTAAACCGTGATTTGTAGGCCTATTCAAAGTTGACATGTTCACACTTTGCTTGGATTTGGTGACCGTTAATAAATGTTATTCGACAACATGTCAACTACTCCTGAACATAGACTACTCCCGTGGGCCTGTTGGAATCAGATTGGTTGAATCTTTGCCTGGATTAATTAACTGCTAATAAATATTTTCAGTTATTTGAGAAATAGGTCAACTGCTCTAGAGCATAAACCTTTCTCATCGGACTGTTCAATGTGGAACAGTCACTCTTTTCCGGGGTTTGCCGACAAATGTTACTGATTATTTGAAATCATGTCAACCACTCTAGGTCGCGTACAGTGAACTGCCATTTAGTTGCAAATACATCCAGTTAATGCTGGACTTGAGTGTTGAGCATTTGTTAAACATTGTAGAGTGACTCGTTCAGTGGTTAAGCTCAAAGTCTGCTTTGGGCCAATTACAAAGTTTGATTACACGGATGACACGGATTAAATTTAAATATTTACCAGAAAAATTAAAACAAATCGACAACATTAAAGACTGTCTAAATTCAGATAAAAATAAGTCATACCCCGCCATTTTTTTAAACTAGAAGCTACATTTCTAAAGGTAATTTCCGGCAAATTACTGTACATCACAGAGGTCAATGGCATTTTGGTGCTGATGGGTGAATGTTAGCAAAACAGATTGCTTGTGTGAATAGCAGATGTGGTACATTTACCAGAAAAGGCAGTGCAGCAATTTTACTACAATATAACAGTTCGATGTGTGAAAGTGGCTATAAATAAGCATTTATGTTTGTGTAGCTCTTTCCCTAAAATTCATCCCTTTTGGCCTTTTTGGACTAGTTCACTTTGTGCTTGGTTGCGCTGACCAATGATGAATCTTATCAGTCAAACTGCTCTAAAGCATATATTCTCGCAGACATCTTCAAAATCAACTGGTTCACTTTGTTTTGTTGACTGTTGCTACATGTTATTGGGCATTTGACAATATTTCAACTAGATCAATAGCAACGCATAGTCAATTTGAATTTAGTTGCAAATACATTTAGTTGAATCAGACAGACACGTCTTAGGCATTTTTTTTTTTTAAAGCATTTCAGAGCGACTCGTTCAACCGTTAAGCTCTGGTAGATGTTTATGGCTAACAACAATGTTTCCTGATCAGGGGTATAAAGTAACGAATTACAAATACTCACGTTATTGTAATTAAGTCGTTTTTCCCAGGAATTGTACTTCAAGTAGTTTAAAAATTGTATCCTTTTACTTGAGCACATTTTAAGTGCTGTAACTCTACTTTTACTGCACTATTTTCCCACCGTCTGCGTTTGCTACTTCCCTGTTCTGATTTTCTTTATTTTTATTTTTTTTTAAAAAAATTTATCTTGTGACCCCCATCCAATCAAATCACACGTAAAAAAAATTTAATGGCAGCTGAAGCACATAAAAGCAACATAAAAGTAATACTTAATCCAGTGATTTAATTCATGACTTCAGAAGTGATATGACAGGTGTGGGTGAGAAAAATATCAATATTTAAGTCCATTTTTGCTAGGAATTCTTCTCTCTGCCCAGTAGATGGTGATATGCATGAAGAATATGAATCACCAAAAACACAAGAACAACAATATGAAATTAAAGTGGAGATTGCCTGATTAGGGAGGAGAATTGATAGCAAAAAAGGAATTAAATATTGATCTGTTTCTCACCGCATCTATCATATTGCTACTGAAGACATAGATTAAAATCACTGGAGGCACATGAATTAGACTACATTCATGCGGATTTGTGGAGCTTCAATATTTTAGCATCGATTCACTTTCATTGTATGGACCAAAAGAGCGGAGATATTCATCTAAAAATCTTAATTTGCATTCTGCAGAAGAAAGTCAAACACATCCAGGATGGTATGAGGATGAGTAAATGATGAGAGAATTGTAATTTTTGGGTGAATTATTCCTTTTTAAGAATGATGTAGCCCCTGTACCAAACAAATTTTCCCATGCCTGACCTACCTCCTCTATTTTGCAGGACATGACATGCCAAGTGATCCTGCTTATTAAGCATTTTTTTGCATTCCTTGCATTGTTTGAACACGTTTTATGCACAACAATAATGCTCTGTCAGCATTAAGGGAAATTTAGACCCTACACAAACTGATTTTAATGTCATTGTTTCATCCATACAAATTTAAAATGGTGATCAGAGTTTTGAAAATAACTTTTTAATCTTTTAATTTCTGTTATGTCTCCCTTGAGCTACTCTTTTACTCTTATTTGAGAAGTTTTTAGGACAGGTACTTTTACTCTACTCACATAAAAATTTTTGGGAAGTAATAGTACTTCTACTCGAGTATGATATTTCAGTACACCTTCCACATCTGTTTTTGATGATGACATAGATAAGCGTTTGCCACTCTAAACAGACATCTGTGACTGACATGGGAGGAAAATAATCTATGGGATTATTCCCTTTAAATGGAGGAAATTACAAAATCTGAAGCCCTTGCACAGAGCCAGTACCAACTGTAAGATCATGGGTGATATCCCCTTCTTGTTCTCCATTGATACAACCTCTGCTCATGTGTAGGTCAAAACTTGAGGTGGATTTATTCTGTAAACGGGATTAAGACAACATTAGGACCAGTAAATGGTGGGAATAGTTTTGAATGCTAAATTCTGATTAGTGACCATATTTTCTCTTAAGGAGCATGGATGGGCAATCTTGGGGGGGGGGGGGGGGGGGGGGGGTTCCGAGTCAGAATTACATTTATCCCAATTTCCACCTTTGCTCGGACTAGGCCACAGAAGAAACCCTAGTATCCCATTTCACTCAGGGCCGCCCACCCCATAGGGGTGGGGTATGGAGGTGTTAAGAAGCATTGTGTGCATGCCTCGCGTGACACAAATCTCTTAGTTAGCTGAATAGGATTACCTGTGTCCACCAACTGAAAAACAAGATCAACTTTAACCTGTAATGAGTACCCACACAAACAGACCCATACAAAGCGCAAACACAAGCAAACAAATGAATCACTTGGGCAGCACTCTCCCCAATGATCCAGAATTATCCTGAAGCCAAAAATGATCCATCTATCCCAACTGTAGTGCTACATTCTACCACACATTTATTTTGGTGATGATATAAATTCATAAGCCTCCCACCACAGCACGATATCACAAACATTAGTCACCGTGCAGCAATATGTCCACCTACAGCCCCACGGATTCGGTTAAGAGAACGTCATGGTTATAATAGTTACATGAGACACACACAATCAAATATTCCCCCTGCTTTTATTAACACTCCAAGGAAATAGCTGGCACAGGAAGTGAGCAAATGAAAAAAAAAAAAACAGCAGAATGACATGCTCTGTGGGCTGAGTGCTTGGCTGG
The DNA here is from genome assembly GCA_032164185.1 of Moxostoma hubbsi. Lineage (NCBI taxonomy): Eukaryota > Metazoa > Chordata > Actinopteri > Cypriniformes > Catostomidae > Moxostoma > Moxostoma hubbsi. The sequence continues at coordinate 14,343,840 of JAVLUX010000215.1, read as the reverse complement.
AGAGAAGGAAAACGTTACAATATGAAAACGTGTGTGTGTGTGTGTGAGTCTGTGTGTGAGTCAACAGGGATGGATGAGTAAGGATCTGTCATGAGAGCAGGAAGTACTGACAGATATGGAAACAGGAAGTCCTCACATCAACGGCAAAAACTGTAAGCGTGCTTGTTAGCATGAAAGGGTACAGTGCATTCAGAAGGTATTCAGACACCTTCGCGTTCACATTTTGTTATATTGCAGCTTTATGCTAAAATATACATTATTTTTTTCACATCAATCTACACTCCATACCCCATAATGACAAAGCAAAAAAAATATTTTTGATAACTTTGCAAATGTATTAAAAAGAAAAAAACTGAAATATCACATTGACATAAGTATGCAGACCCTTAACTCGACAAGATATGCGACAAGCTTTGCACACTTGGATTTGGGGATTTTCTGCCATTCTTCTATGCAGATCCTCTCAAGCTCTGTCAGGTTGGATGGGGACCATCGGTGGACAGCCATTTTCAGGACTCTCCAGAGATGTTTGATTAGGTCCAAGTCTGTGCTCTGGCTGGGCCACTCAAGGACATTCACAGAGTTGTCCCTAAGCCATTCTTGTATTTTCTTAGCTGTGTGCTTAGGGTCATTGTCCAGTTGGAAGGTGATCCTTTGGCCCAGTCTGAGGTCCTGAGCGCACTGGACCAGGTTTTCATTAACAATATCTCTGCCGCCTTCTGCATTCAGCTTTCCTTCAACCCTGACCAGTCCCCCAGTCCCTGTCACTGAAAAACACCCCCCCACAGCATAATGCTACCACCACCATGCTTCACTGTTTGGATGGTATTGCTCAGGTGATGAGTGGTGCCTGTTTTCTTCCATACATGACGCATGGAATTCAGGCCTTCATCAGACCAGAGAATCTTGTTTCTCACAGTCCAAGAGTCCTTTAGGTGCTTTATGTGTCTTGCACAGAGGAGAGGCATCTTTCTGCAAGTTTCTCCCATCTTCACATATGATCTCTGGAACTCAACCAGAGTGACCATCGGGTTCTTGGTCACCTCTCTTACCAATGCCCTTCTACCCCGATTGCTCAGTTTGGCTGGGCGGCCAAATCGGCTTGGTTTTTGCTCTCATATGCATTTTCAGCTGTGAGACCTTATATAGACAAGTGTGTACCATTCCAAATCAATGGGATGCACCTGAGCTAACTTTCATAGCAAAGGGTCATTTGTTTCTTTCTAATAAATTTGCAAAGTTATCAAAAATCAGTTTCTTGTTCTGTCATTATGGGGTATGGAGTGTAGATTGATGTATATTTTGTCAATTTTTTTTTAAGCATTTTGCAACATAAAATGTGAAAAAAATTAAGGGGTCTGAATACTTTCACAATACTTCATTTTTGGGTGAACTATCCCTTTAACTATGTTCTGCTCTAGCACCCCTTATGGCAATGCTAAGAATGCAGCATGTATTCTCATTGCTTAATGAAATGTGTTTAGGGAATTAAACAACATGTGAAATCGAGTTTGTGTAGCTAGAAGCATTTGTGCTCACGTACTTGCATAGAGTATGTTTTGGACCTCACGGCCAGGAAAGAACTCGTGAAAATCGTAAAAGTCAATCAGATTGCTCAACTGCAAAACAATTTCAAAATCAGTTTCTGCTTTTATTTTGATTCTTTTTGAAAATCCATTCACAGTTATATAAATGATTTTTTTTTCCCACGCAGGCCTATTATAGTGATATAATCTATTTCAGATAAAAACTCCCTGTAACAGCACTTAAAAACAAAAATTGTGGCTGGTCACTTTACAGTGTCAGACAGTGCCTTCCTGTCCAAGTGGGTGTTTCTTGGCCAAAATAAGCTGCAATGTGGACCAGATATCATGGCGTTAGTCAAAGATCTGGCTACGTGAAACCAAGAAGGGTATGACCTTTACATTTCAATCTGTGTACGAGTAACAAATGAGTATTTTGCATTTCACAAGGAAGTGTGTTCATGGAGACAATGAGTGAGAACATGACTCAAATTGAGCACTAATTCACGGAAGTGTGTGGGCACTCGAAAGTCGCGGTTAAACGTAGACAAACACTGCTTCTGAGTGACTTTATATGTGACATAACTTTCTCTGCATGTTTGAACACTGTGTGTATGCGATTACTCACCCGCAGTAGCTCTGCTGAGGAGGGTCTGTCCTGAGGAATTTTTAGTAGGCAGTAGTCAACGAAACTCCGGAATGCATCCGACCTTCACAAAATAAGTGACAGCTACTATAATATGCACTTTTATAAAATTACTGAATGTAAAAATAAATGACCAACTATTTTGTCAGTCAACATTTGTCGAAGTCAACATGAAATTACGTTCACATCCCATTTTAATTCCATAATGTGACGTATTTCCGAGAGAAACAGGACATTTAACAAGGGAAAGAAAATGCTAAAACTTTAAAACAAGGTTCAATTCATTAACATTAGTTAATGCATTAGGTATCACGAACTAACAATGAACAGTATATATTTTTACAGCAGTGTTTAATCTTTGTTAATGTTATAATACAATTGTTCATTGTTAGTTCATGCTAGTTCATAGTGCATTAACTATTGCTAACATACAACTTTTGATTCAACTAGTTTTTTACTAAAATGTTGAAATTACCTTTAACCAAGTTTAATAAATGCCGTAAATGATTGTTCATCTTTAGTTCATATTAACTAATGTTAACAAATGGAACCTTATTGAAAGTGTTACCAGAAAAATCTACAGCGGGACTTTTATCAATTTGATTAATTGGATCAGGAGAGATTGGAGAGGAGCAATATATTACATTTTGATGAAAGATTACAATAACAAAGTTTTTTCTTTGGGATAACCTGCACTGATAAATCGTACACAATAAGAATTAGTAAAAACTGTATTATGACTAGAGTTGCAGCGGTATACGGGTTTCACGGTATACCACAGTATGAAAATTGACGGTTTTCATACCATGTACATTTTCTTTTCTACGGTATTGAAAAAAATAAATAAAAATGCAACCGGACGGAGAATCTCACCTGCGCGTGCACATCTCCTTTCCTCCTCGTCTGCCTGCCAGACTTATCAACTTGTGCCACACACACGCAGCGGAGAAAATGTCAGAGAAGCGAGGCAAGGGGGTCTTGACATAAACGAGTTTGCGTGAGAGTTAAAGCAGTGTTTCTCAACTGGTGGGTCACGATCCAAAAGTGGGTCGCAGGTCTGGTCAGACAAGGTTGCGGACAGCAGGGTGAGAACAATGCCATGGTTCTCCCATTGAAGATATTTTGGCAGCCGCACAAGTGATAGCCTATTTAGGACTGCCGATGCAGATTTAATGATAATCTCGCAATAGGCTAAAGGCTTCTCATCGGCACTTTCGAACAAGTGTAATGGAACCAGCTCGTGATCATGATCTGCTCTTCTCTCTGGCACGCGCTATCCCGCGATAACAACCAGGCTTCCCTCGATATTGTGGAGCGCAGACCTCAAAACCGATGTGAACCATTTCAATTCTAGTGAGACTTTTCTAGTTTAAAGTGTTAAAGAGGAAGTCTGGCGTGGTGGTGGCATAGTGGGCTAATGCACTAAAAACTGTTAAGCAGAAGGTTGTCGGTTCGATCCCCACAGCCACCACCATTGTGTCCTTGAGCAAGGCACTTAACTCCAGGTTGCTCCGGGGGGGATTGTCCCCATAATAAGGGCTCTATAAGTCGCTTTGGATAAGTGTCTGCCAAATGCATAAATGTAAATGTACATGTACATATATTTAAAGGGTTTAAACAATGTTTTCCATGCTTGTTCAATGAACCATAACAATCAGTGAACATGCACCTGTGGAACTGTCATTAAGACACTAACAGCTTACAGATGGTAGGCAATTAAGGTCACAGTTATAAAAACTTAGGCCACTAAAGAGACCTTTCTACTGATTCTGAAATACACCTAAAAGGAAAATGCCCAGGGTCCCTGCTCATCATTGTGAAAGTGCCTTATGAATGCTGCATGGAGGCATGAGGACTGCAGATGTGGCCAGGGCAATAAATGGCAATGTCTGTACTGTGAGATGCCCAAGACGGCGCTACAGGGAGACAAGAAGAACAGCTGATCATCCTTGCATTGGCAGACCACGTGTAACAACACCTGCACAGGATTGGTACATCTGAATATCACACCTGCGAGACAGGTACAGGATGGCGGCAATGACAACTGCCAGAGTTACACCAGGAATGCAAAATCCATCCATCGGTGCTCAGATTGTCCGCAATCGGCTGAGAGAGAGGCTGGACTGAGGGTTTGGAGGCCTGTTGTAAGGGAGGTCCTTACCAGACATCACTGGCAACAATGTCATCTATGGGCACAAACCCACTTTCGCTGGACCAGACAGGACTGGGAAAAAAGTGATCTTAACTGATGAGTCGCGGTTTTGTCTCACCAGGGGTGATGGTTAAGGAGTAAGCATTGGAGTACTATGGAGTGGGATCGATTTGGAGGTGGAGGGTCCGTCATGGTTTATTTTGACCCCCCCCCCCCTTTGTTCATGGAAGTGTCTGTGAAACTTGTTCAGTTAATGTCTGTTGTTGAATCTTATGTTCCTACAAATATTTACACGTTAAGTTTGCTGAAAATAAAAGCAGTTGAAATTGGGGCATGCTTTTTTTATCATGTTTATAATTCAGTTTATTATTATAATTCTGTTAGCGTTCTTATTTATTCTATTTATTTTCAAAAGGGAGACTTTTTTAAACATACTTCCATTAAAATAAATGGTTTCAAGTTTCAATTATAATAAAGCGTTTGTTCAACCAAATTAAAAAAAACTTATAAGTGTAATAATAATAATAAGTGTAATACCGTTTACTGTGATAAAGTGAATCCGTGATATTTTCTGTGACAGTTATCGTACCATGAAAATCTCATACCGCTGCAACCCTAATTATGACAGTAAATAGTAAATGGGTTTTACAATTTACTGTTGTGGAGCTATTTTACCATTTTGATTTCATGTTAACTTTAAAACATGTAGGCCTATACTTTCTCGTGGTCTCAAAGCATTCCTCTGCAAATAAAAGTCTGAAATGTAAATCTCTCTCCTACACATTAGAAAATATCAAGAAAACAATATTGGGGTCTTCAAAGTAACTTCAGAGTCTTTAGATCTACTGACTAAAGAGCAAATCTGCTTGAAAGACGAACAGGCTTTTAACATTGCTGTTGATCAAAGAGCAGTGAAGCAATGCAGGCAAGTTCAGGCATTGTAAAGAAGTGGCAGTTACAGGGTCAGGGTTATTGCATAACACGCTTATGGAGTGCGAGTGCATGTGGAAGTGTGAGAGGAGTGCGTGGTCGAGTGTGTACAGTATGCATTTATGGAGTAGAAGTATTTATACACACATACTATACATCTATATGAGTGAGTCAACCAGTGCTTTGTTGCAGTGAGGTTGTGTAGAGGCAGAATGATTGTGTAGATGGACACTCACCAGTCATTTGACTGTAAGGTGGGAGAGTCGTTTTGGGCGATGTGGTATAAGGCACTCATAGCGTTCATGTTAAAGAGAGGGGGCTTACGTTCAGCTAGACAAAAAAAAATAAAAAAAATGGAAGGAGAACAACTGATTTGCTGAAATCCTCTTTATATCAAACACATTTCAAATACTCTTAAATAATATACATAAGCACAAATATATAAAACATGACAAAATATACACATGAACAGTTAGGCCGATCAGCTAGACGATTTCAAACCATATTTTGTCGCCATTCACACCAAGTAGTATGGGAAATAAAATAGTGTATCAAAAGGAGCCTAGATGGGATACTATTTCAAGTATGCCTACATGCATATTTTTTGCTAATGCTGCCCTCAACCCCTTTTGTTACACAACAGGATTGGTTGGCAACGGTTGTCTGATGCAGTATAAAGATACATGATGCTGGACTATGTCACAAATTCCCAATATTGACATACTAGCTCAATTTACATACTTCAACTGATATTTGAATTATAGAAAAAAAATTCTACTTTAGGAATTCTACCAAAAAAAAAAACACATTCACGCACACATGTTGGTGCAGCTATCATTATGAGGACTCTCCATAGACAATGATTTTTATACTGTACGAACTATAGATTATATCCCCAAACCCTACCCATTTTTACATTTTCAATACAACATAATTTTACACACACACACACACACACACACACACACACACACACAAGACTCACCCAGCTCTATACAGGTGATCCCCAGGGACCAGACGTCCACCTTCCCCTCATACTGACCCTCATCCATGGCTAAAATCACTTCTGGAGCCATCCTGATTCAAGCACACAGAACAGTTTCATTAACCCTGGTTCATCAGGATGTCTGTCACGTAACTGACAATATCTGAATTACGGACCAGTATGGGGTTCCCACAAAGGAGTTGGCAGGAGAGGCGATGGATGCGGAACCAAAATCAGCCAGTTTGACTTGACCGGGCTCTGTCAGCAGGACATTACCAGCCTTCACATCTCTAAAGAACCACAGATACAGGAGAGGGGATTGAAACGTTTTCACAGTACAGGCCTAATATAGTGTTACATAACAGCAGGATGATCAGGTCAAGGTATTTAAAACACAATGGAATTGAGAAAGTTATCATTTATATAAATAATCTTATCTACACAAAAACACAATGTGAATAATATACAATACTTCAAAATCTTTAATGCTTTGCAGAGAAAACTAAAGTAAAAATAGCCCCATTTTCCTGGAATCAGATAAAAAATGAATAGGAACACATACATTGTAATGCAGTTAGGTAAATAAATTGTATGCTGGTATTTGCATATAATTGTACTTAGATTTTAGCTCTTTTGAAACCTGACACTGAAGAGTGTTCAGTATTCAAAGTACTCACAGTTAAGGTTAATATTGACTAATACCGATATTGTCACTGAAAGGTTAAGTAAAAACTCCAAACAAAGTAAAAATAGCTAGCACTGTTTTGAAGCTGAAGTGTGAAATTTCTGCACCAATAGTGTCAACAAATAGAATTGTAGTTTTCAGACAGATTTCCTAAACAACCCCACTGACTTCAGTTGGTTGGACAAATTAATAGTCCCACTCTGGTGAGCTAGTTGGGACACTCAAACAAACAGGGCAATGTTTTGAAAGCACAAAAGAGCCAGTGTTTAAACTATTCAGGGAAATTAACTGACAAATGGCTTACTTACAGTTGCTTCCTTATGGTTACTGCATATTTAGAAGTATTTTAACAAGAGCTGTCAAAATAAATGCGTTAATGCAAGCACTTAATTTAAAATGTTTAATTATTAAATTTTTCTTTAACAAGATTAAAGCAATTACAAATTTAACATTAGAGTTTGATATTTTATTCAGCTCTGTGTTCTGACAGGAAGAACCTTTGCATTTGAACCTTGTTGGAACAGGGAGAACCTTTGCATCTTCTCAGAGGACATTACACTGAGCAATGTTACAACAATTTTACATTTTTTGTTTAGTTTTCATTTCTATTTCATTTGAAATTTCTGTTCCAGTTCTGTTTAGTTTTCGTTTTGTTTGTTAGTTCATTGTTAGAAGTTTTTAAATATTTAAAATATTTTAGTTTTTAAATATTTGATAGTTTACTTTGTTTATTACAATTAGAATTTATTTTAGTTTTTATATCAAGTGATGCATATAGAATAGGGAAAACAAGCATTTGTGCAACGCGAGTCATAAAGTTGGAAACCCAAATGTACAGTTTGTAAATAATCCTTATGAAAAGACATGTGTGTGTGTGTGTATGTGTGTGTGAGAGAGACAGTAAGTGAGCCTCAAGAGTAAATTAGTGGATATTATTTTGTTTCTGTTCTCTTTGTTTTAACATCATAAATTGGCAACAAAATGAACAGTCATTCCAATAAAGATTCAAATGTGTCATAATTGAAGTCCCAGACACAGCTAGCATGTTATCTATAGGGTGACCAGATTTAGAAAATCTCAAACTGGGACACCTGGGGGGGGGGGGGGTTCGTGATACTTGTGTGTGTGTGTGTGTGTGTATATATATATACATATATACATATATGTGTGTGTGTGTGTGTATATATTATATATACATATATGTGTGTGTGTGTGTGTGTGTGTGTGTATATATATATATATATATATATATATATATATATATATATATATATATATATATATATATATATACACATATATATATATATATATATATACACACATATATATACACACACACACTGTGTGTGTGTATGTATATATATGTATATATATGTATATGTGTATGTATATATATGTATATATATATATATATATATATATGTATGTATATATATATATATATATATATATATATATATAGATATAGGGGTTAATCTCCTCGTGCCTCTCAGGAACCTGATGATCAAATCGCGCTTCCCTAAATACTTACCTTCCACTGCATTGTGATGTGCCGATATAGCGGCTACATACACCTTCAAGGTGGAGGGGGACAGCCGTCCCTCCAATTTTTCCTGTAGAAAAGGAAAGCACTGTCCGTACTGCGCATCTCTGGGGGTCTCAACCTCGGGATGAACACTGAGCGAACAGACACCACTTCAGGCCGTAAAGGCACCAAGGTTGAGGGGGCCCTGGCCTGAGTGATCGTGTCTACCACCGCGGATGGTAGGTCACCCAAGTCTTCCACATCCCATCCAAGGGGCATACTTGCACAGCCCCAGGGGCCAGCTGTGTGCCAGGGCATCTGTGCCGATGGGAGCCTCAGTCAGAGAGTACCAAAGTGGGAGGATTCTGGGGAAGCGAACAGGTCTACCTGTGCTTGCCGAATCGACTCCAGATCAGCTGGACCACCTGAGGGTGGATTCTCCACACTCTGAGCGTAACCTGGTCACAACAGCATGTTGTGCTGTTGAGGTGCCCGGGATGTGGGTGGTTCGCAGCGGCTCAATCCAAAGGAGCAGACAACGGGCGAGTTTAATAGGCCAAACTGGTTCGATCAAGTTGGGCACTCACGACGTAAACCTACGGGCCCTGGACGGGAGACTTGGACGGCTCCGCCAGGTGGCGGCATTCTGTGGTGCACCGCGATTGAATTACCAACCTGGGTAGTCACCAAGCGCCCCCTGGCAGCCCCACCATCGAGAGTAGTAAGAGAGAGACGCCCACAAACCTGGTCCAGGCAGTGAAAGGTGCCCGCCACAACCGCGTGAGCTCATCATACACTTCTGGAAAGAAAGGCACGGGAGCAGAGCATGGCTGTCATGTGCACTCTGAGCCCAGGGACCAATCACCAAGCCGCGAGGGTTCAGGGGGGAGTTGAGGATTCCACTCCACCCTGACGCTCGCGGCTGCCTCGGCAAGCATGGCTGTCAGCTGCGCATGGCGACAGAGAGAACCAACCCACTCTCCGATGCTGTAGAACGCAACCGCGAAGTCGCCATGAGACGAGCTGGCGGTCAAGTCGCAAACTCACTGGTGCAAACGAGCGTGCTGGGGAATGGGAGGTCTCTGGGGGGTTTCCCGGCAGAGAAGCTCATATTGAAATCCCCAAATCGCCCCCAGTGCTAACCGACCCCGCCTCATACCCATGGGTAGAAGGACTGGGTCGGGGAGCCGCTGGGTGGCTTTCGCTCTAACGAGAGAAAGCCGCGACTGCAACGTTGCCAGAATTATGCCCTCACAGTGAGCATTATCAATTCACAAACACTGTCCCTGCGTGGGCAGTGCCCAACACGAGCAGCAGCAATAGTGGCCGTGGGAAGCGGAGAGATAACGATCGCAACCAGGAAACATACACAAACGAAAAAAGGCGTCTTGAAAAAGACGCTCTCCGTTTACACCACTCTTTTGTGTTTATTTATCTGCATATATATTTATCTGCATGCATGAGTGTCAACTCATTGACAACGTCGAGTGAGTGACAGACAGGGAACTAATTGCAACAAAAACTGTACGATTATTTTTATTTTTAGTTTTTTCAGAGCCATGAAAATGTATTACAGTTTCAGTTTTTCCAATTATGCCGATTTGTATTTTTATTTAGGTTTAAATTTCATGTAAATGCAGCTTCACGTTTTACATTGTGGAGGATAAGGATTAAACTCCCATTGCAATGAATACGCAACCCATGCGGACTAGTTCTCTCAATTAGTCAACCACCCACTTACACGTAGGGAAAGGTTTAATATTACTTGAATTGGAGCTATGTTAGTGCATTTTGTCTTAATACTGTGGAACATTTTGTTTGGACAAAACAAGTTACTTACTGTTGTTTTCCTTCCTAAAAAGGTAATTTAAGTGCATTTTGACAGGAAAATAAATAAATAAAATATATATACACACGGCAAATTTGAGCACTTTCAAAATCTGAGATTTATCGTGATTAACTATGGAAAAAAAAAACTTAATAGTGATTAAATATTTTAATTGACTGAAAACACTTATTTTAACATATATACACACACACACACACACACACACACACACACACACACACACACACACACACACACACACATACACATACACATACACATACACATACACACACACACACTTCAGCTTTAAATTAGAAGTACATCAGTTTGCAAAATTATTTTTGTTCTGATGCAAGCAGCCACAGTAAACAGGGTTGCTACAGAGTTTTGAAAATATAAAAATGAATACTGTATCTCCATGCCAAAACCAAGCCACACAATCTCAAAATGAATCATGTATAACACTCTTAAACAGGCAGGGGCACACATTCACAACAGCCTTAACATTGCTCATCATTAAAAAAGGGTAGACTATATGCAAGTTTAAAATACTCAAGACATTTTCCACATATACATCTCTGGAAAAAATTGAGACCCCACTGCAAAATTATCAGTTTCTCTGGATTTACCATTTATAAATATTTGTGTGTTTGAGTAAAATTAACATTTTTGTTTTATTCTGTAAAGAACTGACAACATTTCTCCCAAATTCAAAATAAAAATATTGTAATTTAGAGCATTTATATGCATATAATGACAACTGGTCAAAAAAATTAAATAAAAAAAAAACATTTTCAAACCCTCAAATAATGCAAAGAAATCAAGCTAATATTCATTTTTAAACTAGGGATGGAACAATACCATTTTTTTTCTCTTCCGATACGATTCCTAAAATATCAGTATCGGCTGATACCAATCCCGATCCGATACCAGTGGTGTTTTTTTCTTAATGAGCTTAGAACATTTTTAATTCACTGTGCGGAACTGATTGGCAGTACTCGCTGTGTTAAGAAACTAAAACCTCTAGCAATACATTATTTCATTATAAGATAGGAAAACT